>CM067220.1:14276472-16676472 GCA_034190945.1 Octodonta nipae | reverse complement strand
AAACAACGGAGCATCTAACCTTTTCCTAATAATTTTAATTTTAATTACACACCGCTAGGCGATTTGCTTTTGTATCAATGTTTAAAATCTAATTAAAGAGCATAATACCGTAAGTTTGCGCCAAGTGAGCGCGGGCATTTTTTTCATTTGAAATGTTAAATTTTTGGCTGCGGACAGAGACTCGAAATTCTATTTGATCAGAAATTTCAACTAGACTTTTCAGCGTTTAAAATAGATTTGTCTAGTGGTGTTTGTTCGCGGTTTTCGCATAATTAAAATCAACTGGCTGCATCATGTAATGAGCGTAATGTGGCGCGTGAATTGATGGTTTCACCATTTGCCTGCATTATTATTGTGTTTTGGAAATAGCTTTAAGGCAGATATATCTTAATACTTGAGCAATTTCCAGAATAATACGTTACAACGGTACACAAGTCTTACGTTTCCTTTCCAATGTATTATGTCGCGATGACGGTGATAGATTCTTAGCGAAATAGGCAAATGGCTCAAAGGACTTTTTAGTTTTATGGTTTAATAGTCAATTAGACGTGAATTCTTTAGTATGTCATAAAGTAGGCAAACAAACTGAACGTTTTATACCCAATATAACATTCGATATTTCAACAATTATACTGTCGTCATCGAGCTAACAGTATAACAGCAATTTTAAAAACTTCTGCACTGCTAAGTGTCCGCGGCCCTATACAGCGTATAACATAATGCAGTGCATATATTTTGAAACAAGATAATACTGGGCAGTATGAACTAAAAACTCCTAACAAAGATATTTCTATCTTGTATATATATATATATAAGGACCATTATTATTTTTTTCAAATTTCAATAAATCTGGCAACCTTCCTACACTAAAAAGTAAATGTATTTAAATTTGTATGATGGTTTTTAAAAATATGTAGTTTTGTTTCTATTATATTCATTTATGACATAGTATGATTGCACCTTTCAATAGATTTTAATAAATTCTTTCAAAAGAAGAAATTCAGTGATTTTTTTTAAATTTTCCTCACTTCTGATAGCATTTCGTAATAATAACATTAAATATTTAAAAAATACAAAAAATAAATGTGTAGGTACCTAAAACTACCAAGATATAAAAGTGAAAATGTACAAATAACATGAATTTTTAAAGTAATTAAAAATCTCGAATCTCTTCCACAATAATTCTTTTTTAACGGTTTACACTTGCTAACGAAAGCGAATATAATCCAACGTTGCCATGTTTTCTATTTCATTTGCTTGTTGAAAGTATAAATTAATTTTGGCTAAATACCCCTTCATTTAATAACAATGGTAGTGGATTTTTTATTGATTTGTTTAGTTGATAAATTTGTTGCTCTTTTGCTAATACACAAGTACTTCCTTTGATTGACAACTTGGAACAATATTTTTCTCATAAACCAGAAGCTCTTTGACATAAAATACAAGGCCGTAGCCAGGAAATTTTTTCAGGGGGGGGGAGGTTGGATAATTTTTTTGATTGGTGATGGGCTAATTAGGACTGCAAAATGTATATTTTTGTTCATGTTTTTCAGGAATATATAAAATTATATAAATATAAAATGTATTCTGTGAAAAACATTATTAATTGGATAAAATTGAATCTTGAAACCAAACATTCCAACATTTCGGGGGGTATGAAACCCCCCCCCCGCTGGCTACGGGCTGTATCTGCACAGCATTATGTTAAATCTTGCATATGAGCTATTTTTTGAATAGATTTCCAAACAAATTATTAGCATTAAAAACTATTAAACGCATTACTAATATCATTTACTTCGTAACATCTAGATATTAAACATAATGCTGTACAGAGTGGGGCGCCTTAACGGAGTTTCGAAAAAACCTTGAAATATTTGAAAAAAATATGCAAAGTGTTAAAGACTACAATTTAAAAACATTATCATTAATACATGGTGTTCAAAAAATAGATGTTTAATAGTTAACTAAATTTTGAAATTGTAAATAAACAACCATAAGTCAACTTACAAGTGCTAAAATTTGACATTTGTCAAGATAATAGTAACAATGACAATCGAGCTCTGAAAAAGTTGCTTTAGTTTTAACAATTTCGAAAAGATTGTTGAGGAGGTCTTGAATTATTTTCTGTTCATTGGGTTTTCTCTCCTCTAAAATTTTTTCCTGCAACAGATAAGTATTTAAAAATTGTATATGTAGAACAAAGTGTAGTAAGGCAATTTTGTAAAATTGCCTGGATTACTGGCTGTCCGTACAGAGATTCTTCCTCACAGTTATTCTGTTATTCTAATTTTTTGTCAGTGTCAAATTTTGACAAACAAAAAATTCAAGATCAAAGCGAAAATTTTGTAGAAAAAACCTCGAAAACAACACTAAACGATTGACAACGACTCCAGACTCGGAGTTGAAACGTCTCCAAACACAGATAAGTATTACACAATATACAAAACATTACTTATATACAGGAATACTGGTTGATCATTTTGCAGACATCTCTTTCTCTCAGAATAACTGTGAGGAAGAATCTCTGTACGGACAGCCAGTAATCCGGGCAATTTTACAAAATTGCCTTACTACACTTTGTTCTACATATACAATTTTTAAATACTTATCTGTTGCAGGAAAAAATTTTAGAGCAGAGAAAACCCAATGAACAGACAAAATTGGTTTTAACACTTACTTTTTATTTGAATTACGATTTGAACTACATATCCTACTCAAAATTATAAATAACTATTTGAATTACGATTTGAACTACATGTCCTACTTAGAATTATAAATAACTTAAAACTTGGATGTATGTAGACAAGCTCTAAGATCTACTTGCAACCTTAGAGTATATACATCTGGAAGCTGCAATGAACAAATATCGTAACAAGACTAGAAGGAGGGGGCAATAGAGAGAGTATCATGTTAATGGGCTAAAGCAGCAGACTAACTACATCCTGGATATAGTTCACTGGAAGCAGCTTCCAATGGACCGAAATAGGCAACTGCTCTCTTTAGTCTCCTCTAGTCTTGGCAATATATTCGTGAAGTGCAGGCTACCTCTAGAAGTATAAGCTCTAAGGTGACTAGTGGCAAATAGCATAGAGCACCAAATTTTAGGCATAACACTGAAAGATTATGGAACAAACGAAGGATGTAAAAATGCAAATAAATAAAAATTGGTATAATTTTAAGCAAGATCAATTAAAAATAAAAATTTAGTTTTTTGACACTTATTAGAATTTCTAAAGCACTATATCAAATAATTTATTGTTTCCTATCAACTAGACAATTTCATTGTAAACTCGTGGAAGTTTCAAGTTCTCAAGGTTACCTATCTGGCAATTTAAATTAAATACTGATATATACTTAAAAATAATGTTAAATTTTTGTTGATAATAACACCAGTATGACTGTTTTTTTTCCGATTCTGCTAACTCAACAATTCCACGAACTGTATAATCTTAATTTTTCATACAATATAATGAAAATATTTTCATTGACTTATTAAAAACTGTAACACGTACATGATTTAGACATAACATAACTAAAAACTGGGTGGTCCTTAAGAAGATTGATATAATCAACGCTTTTGGAAATATTTTTATTGGAATATTTTAAATATTTCATCGAAAATGTGATATTAACGAAATTTCAGGTTATTAATTTTTTTAATACTTCGATGGAACATACCGCTGAGTACAAGAGAAAAGCTTATTTAATAAAAATCTTGCCCGATTTTATTATACATTAAATCAAATTTTATTAGAGAGATTTTATTTCCATAAATTTTTTAACTTCTTGGGAAAATGGCATTTCGCATCGTAGGACCAGATGTTTTAGCAACAAATTTGTTAACGGCATATTAAGATTTTTATTGGTGGCGTTTCGACTGATACAAATGCTTTGGCGTACAGTTAATCCGATTATAATGGAATTTTGTTGGCGTATCCCGACAAGCAACTTACTTGTCTTTTGACTTTATAAGTTTCCTAAATGAAAGTGTACTCGAACAATGGCTTGGAATTTTCATATTTTAACAGATTAGTGTCAAGTCTTAGGTTTATGGGTCGAATTAGCTCGAAAGTGAAATATCCAAATATGCGTTTTTGAGGTTTGTTTTTTTCGTCTTTGTATTATTTAGAACATATACCGTTTTGGTTGATTTGTATACTAATATTATAAAGACTTTAAATTTGCCCATTTGTACGTAGGGGGAATCTCGTGAACCACTACTATCTGAAAGTAATTTAGGCTATATTTTATGTTGATAAAAGTAGTTTTTCGTTGAAAATATGCAAATCATTTCTGAAAAAATCTAAAAAATGTCAGCCTCAGAATATATACAGGGTGTTTCTAAAATAGGGTTCCAAACTTCTGCTTCATTAACATAAGTCAAAAGTCCCTATTAACAAGTGCCCTAAAACGCATCCTTAGGAAGTTATATGCCCTTAAAAGAACTCAAATGAAACTGTTATTTTTGTTATTGTCAAAAATATATAGAAAAAAAATGTATGGGTCTTACATAACTTTATACATTAAATAACATTGCTACTACGTTTTTCTCCATAAACATACTGCTGGTGAAGGGGGTTTTCGACCCGTATTTTATTTATTTCATTTTTTTTTTCAATTTTCTCTACAGATTTACACTATATTAACAATTTTACGTAAAAAATATTATGTTTGTCCGAAGCGATATTTCCAATGAATTTCGAGTAACTTGAATTTGAAAATTACTTTTCTCTTCAAGTTATTAGGCCAAAAAAATTTACCAAAATCTGTTTACAATGGCAATTAAAAGACTGACGTTTAAGTTATTGATAAACTGTTCATTCAGCTTTGCAGTGCTTAATAAGTAAAAGCGGTGATTGGAAAAATTAAGTGTACAACATTATTGCAAATAGTCTTAGTTTATGTCCTAAATTATTTATTAAACGTTCGGATTCTTCATAACTGCAACTTATTTAAATAATGTTACTGAATTTTCAAACTCAATTTACTCTGAAAATGCTGAAAATATTCACCTGGTCAAACATATTTTTTTACTTAAAAGATTTTATAAATCTGTAGAGAAAATTGTTAAGAAATTGAAATAATTTTTTTTAAATTTTAATTTACGCGACGTAAACCCAACCTAAATAGTTATCTAAGAACCGTACTTTTTTTTTCTATTTATTTTCGACCGTTTTGGTAAATCAAGAACTGTCCATTTTCGTAAAATTTTTCCATTATAGTACCAACCCAAAATATTTATATTGGTACCAAATTTCAACCTATTTCGTCCAATAGTTTTTGGGAAAATAGGCTGTGATAGACTACGAAACGAAAATTTTATCAAACACGCTAGTACTAAATAAACTGCATTATGACATTTAAAAATCGATTTTCTGGGTAGTTATAAAAAAACAATAAAACAATCTGTTACTTTTTAATGAATGTTGTTAGGATGTATCCCGCCAATGGGGTGAAAATAATATTTTATGTGAGTATATTATATGTGAGTATCTGAACCAATTTCGTTCTTCAACCATAAAATTATTATACATTGACTATATGGGATGAAAAACTATGTTATTATTTTGGATTAATATGCTACTTGGTAGAGCCAATGTAGATTTGCATACTTATGTGAAATAGGGATGGGCCAGTTAGTTTATAATAAATGTATGCACATATGCAATTAATTCAAGAGTTTATCAATTACAAAGAACATTAATAGCAAGTTTGAGTCGATTTCAAACATATAAGCGGTCTATATGGATTATAAAATAAATAATTAAACCATTTCAAATAATGGTCCAAAAAACTGGTGTTTTAAAAAATTGACTAGGTGTTGTCTAAAAACAGTTTGTAGAAGGCTACTAGGGTTAGTATAACGACAGCATTGTTCAACTATTAAGATGAAAATGTATTTAATCCAAATTTATAAAAGATTCAATGGCAGTAATTACATTCTGTAACGTTGTTATAGTTTATTTGATCCACCTGTACCTATCATTAAAATAGAATTTGTTTCACGTAATTTGTGTGCAGTGAGGCAATACCAATTAGAGGTTTTTTGAAAAAAAAATTGTAAACAGCGAATTATGATTACTCTCATTTTCTGAAAAGATTGCATTAGGTTCTAGGTTTGGTTTGTACTTCTGTTGGATAGTCAGCATATGGTTCTGCCTTAAATTGCCTGTATTTCACGATTTTTTGAAACTTATACTCGGATTTTTAGGATTCAGTTTGAACATAAATGTTTAAGTTGGATCTCGTAGTAAATTTGAAAAGAATCAAAACAAAATTATTCCAGTGCAATAACTAACCATTTAATACATTTCAGCCAGGTATTTATTTTGTAAAGATTTTTTATAACATCTGAATAGAGTTAGATGATTATACGTAATGGAAGCAAATCATGCTTAACCGCTACTGCCTTTCTATTTTAAATACGTAAGAAAACTATAATATAATCAGCAGTTTTCTTTTTCAACAGTCGTTAAAAATTAAAATTATACACTGCAAATGTAAAATATCTTAATGGATAATTTAGATATTAAAGCAATTGACCTTAAAATAATCTAATGATACTGAATCTGCTATATGAAGATTAATGTGGCATCTTAGGTAATTTCATGAATGACAGTTTTCATCAATATTCATTCGAAAATGTCTACCATTGAGAATTGTTAAGCTCCGCACAGAGTAATTTTACAAGCTAGAGCCTGAGGCGCAAAATACGTTTACTACAAATACTTGGCAATATTATTTCCATAAAATTGCATAATTGTAAGCGGACTAATAAATCGTAGTAAAATTAATTTGAAAAACGGAAAACGTTTATACATAAAATTAGTTCTGAGGCCTTTGTTAGTAATTTATTTAAAATAGTACTTACCACTTAAAGGACTTGGCTCTAATGGTGGTGGGCTTGAAGATTCAGTCTTTACAGGAGGACAAAATGGAAGAAGATTCGCTGGAAAAATGCCCTAGAAGAAAGATTTTAAAATTTTAGATAAGTTCAAGACACGGTATTTCGATAACAAATTGATTGAGTTAGAATAAAAGTCAAGAACTCGCTGATATTATTATTGGGAGTGTCTATTAATCAGTAATAAAAAACAGACATGCCGGCTAGCACCTTTCTTTGATATTTAATCTATATCCAAAATAATTTGATATAAATGCATATTTAGGCAATATTTCGTTGTTTCCTAATTGTAAATTAAACATATCGTTTTATTTTATAAATTCCATGGCATTATCGTTGTAAAGTTATAAGTATAGCTAGGTGTTGATGTTACTCATCAAGTACGTGAATATACCTATATATTCAAATTTAAAATATTCAAAATTACAATTTCCAGTAAACTATTTTCAGGAGACACTCCCCAAGAAAGAAAGCCAAAAAAGTTTATTTTAAAAACTTGTTTATTGTCTATAATTAATTTTAACGCAGTATATTTTCAATTGCACGAAAACTAAATCTTTTGAATCAATAATGAACCTTTTTCGATACTCCATAAACTTTTCATGTGAATTACTGCTGGTTTATTTGAATTATATGGGCGAAACCAATCAATCTATATTATTTAAGTTCTTTTGACTAACATAGGACTAAATAGGAATAAAAACGAATTTTAACAAAAAATAGGTAACATACAATGAACATAGGCATTCAAAACATGACAAAAGTGAATCAATTTCGAAAAGATTGAGCAGTGATTAATAGAAGCAGAAAATTTTGCCCCAATACAATTTTACCAGTACTGATATACGGCTTCTATATGTTTGAAAGATGCCTGAGATGAAACCATAACATAACTCATAACCTTGATATAAAAACTTCACTACAAACCCAAATTAGACCAATATGTAGCACAGACGCTACACATTATCGGGAATGGTTCTGTACTTGGTAGCTGATCCATTGTTTGTTCCTTGGTTCAATGACAACGTTTAAAAAAATTGCATGTACCCTCTTCAGGTATCTTCGAATTGTATTCGTATCGGTTTGCGAACGCTTCACGGCAAATCACTTATATATAAAAATAATGTAAATGACATAATTCAGATGTGTTCAATTCGCCCCGTAATCGGCAATTTGTTCTTGCCCCGTCCATCGTTCGTTCATTGGCTGTCATTGTTGTTGTGTTACATCGTGAGACTGTACGGCGTTTGGTAAAATTTAAATTTTCAATACACCGGTAAATTCTGGGTTGGGAATTAATTTCGGGATCTCTAGTACTTGTATAACCCGTTTTAGTTTGAAGTACTTCATATTTGCCAATATCCTGGGGTTTTCAAAGTCTATTTCCTGTGACATCGTGGTAGAATCGTTTTTGTGTTTCTCTTTTTAGTGCTCATCTAGCCTTACTTGCATCCTCCAGTTAGTTTGTCCTACATAAGTTTTTTAGCAGCCTTCGCATACAATTTCATACACTCATAGTTGTTTTAGAGTTTAGAGGATCGTATGGTAGATAAGCTTTGCTTATTGGTACATCGTGTTCCCAGTTTCCTTATATTTGTTTAGAGTTATGAACGAATTGATACTTCCGAAGTACGACCATTTAACGAGTTTACGTTCCGCGCAAACTTATGAAGAAACACACAAAGGTATATATATATATATATATATATATATATATATATATATATATATATATATATACTGTTAAAAGTATATATATATATATATATATATATATATATATATATATATATATATACTGTTAAAAGTATGAAATTTTCACGTCAGCCTTGAACTTTGTGAAAGCTATAGAAATAGACATTTAGCAAATAAGTTATTATCTAAATGCTTAAATCAATATCTTTCAGAAGAAACATTTAAACCGGCTTAGTTCTTCCGGGAAGCGATGTTGTAAAAAAACTCTTCTATATTAATTCCAATAAGAAACGATTGTCAGAAACCTGGCATGACTGGTAAAATTCATAATGATTATTATGATAATTAATTCCTATACAGAGGAAACTCAATTAAGGTCTACCTCAAGAAACGAAGATGATTTACAGAAAAAAATGCATTTGAAAATTAACAAAGATCACAACGAACGTATAGAAAATGTTCTATTTATTGTTGCAGATAAAAATCTCAACATATTGTGAATTCGACTTTTTACGTTATCCACGACTTTTGTATAAATAACTGGAAACGGACGAACAATAGAGAGAACGTCAAATTCAACTTTAATCGTGAGAGAGAAGTTTTCAACAAAAATGGAAACAATTGTTCAATTTTCATTATGAATTTAATCAGCACCATCGTAGGCGTTCTTAATTTTCTTATAATTGTGTTCAACGCTTGAAATTTATTGTGTTAAGTAAGCTAGAAAGATAATTACCGTATCTCACATTTCGTTGATTATACACGAAAAATACAAATTAAGAATTTTTTTCATTTCTGTATGGATAATAACTAAATTAAACGGACAGAGTAATTACTTCGAAGAATAATGGAAACCAACACATCGTATCCTCAGGTCTCGGGAAATAATTCGTTTTGTGCACAAAAAAAATTACGGAGAAAATTATATACATTCTTAAACCGTCGTTAAGCTTGTTGAATTATCTATAATAAGATATATATGGAAATTATACTTATTTATTATAATAAACTATTAGAACACCTATGTATTTCTGTTATTTAGAGTACATGGTGTTGATAAATGTTTATCAAAGTTCACGTATTGTAGGTGATATGTAACTGATTTATATTGTCTTTATATTTTTGCATTTCAATTGTTTATATTAACATTATAATGTAAATATTGATATAATAGGAGACAAATGTTCACCACTGTCTGTCCCACAGACTTTAACATTAATATTTTCCGTTTTTTTTTACAAGTTTCCAATGGTATGGAATGTTGGCCTTAACTTTGCCTCAAAAATGAACCCTAATCAAGAGTATCGTCCTACCGATACTAACCTATGCTTGGATAGCATGGGGACACACCTGCAAACACAACAGAAGAAAAATACAGCGACAGGAAAACCTGAGCTTAAGGTAAGCTGTGGATGCGCAATGATTTTTGAGCAACAAGACCATCTTCCGAGACCTCGAGTACACCCCTGTACTTGTATCAGCGAGGGAAAGAGCTACAAGGACCTTCGATAGACTGAAGAAACACCCGAATCATCACCTGAGACAACTGCTAGACTACGACCCGAGATACATCGACAAATACAAAAGGCCGAAGAACCAATACACTTTGAAGACGACCACCAAGAGCAAGACCAAGACGATGAGCGTTAGCCATTTACTAATATGACTTTCCCTTTCAGATTTTCTCTTCCAGAATTTTCTTTTCAGGAATCATAGATACACTGCAAACCCGGGTCCTTACCCAAGAGGATCACACACACACACAAAAACAAACAACAGACGATAATCTTGCAAAGGGAAGTGCTTTATCACAAGCAAACATAAAGATAATCGTACACCCAGAAGACAATGGTTTTAAAGCCCTAGAAGACCAAAGCCAACAACAAACCAATCCATAGAAACCCCAAGAGAGGACGGAGCTGTATAGGATGGTAACTGAGTAGCGTGAGGACCTGGACTTTAGTCCAGGGGGTGGTGGAAAGGGGGCTGGGGGTTCCAAAAATAAAACACTAGGTGGCGCAAAGGTCTCGTGTCAAAGATACTTTACTAGCGATTATTTTTTATGCCAAAACGTTTGACAGTGTCATGGCGTCTGGATGACGTTACGTGTAAGTTTGTCCACAGTAAATACTAGGTGGTATTACGTTACTTGATTATAAAATATCTAATAAGTGTAAATTTAATAGTAACATTTTTGAGGTTACATCAACGTAATTTATTTGTTTATGTTTCACTCATAACTAAAGGGTAACTTTTACTTGGAAACAATTTAGATTTATTTCTCTACTCAAGTACGACTCTAATTGATAGTAAATAGAAAAATTGATAGGTGACTTATTACTTCTTAAAAAAAATAAGTGGCACCTCAGTAGTTTTTCTCAAGTAGTTGATGGTTTGTTATGAGTATAGTATAGTTCAAAACTTTTCTGTATAATAACTTACTACCATATGTATGTTTAAAGTGCAAATTGTACGGGTTTTGGACAAATAAATTAGATTATTTTCATGATCATTCTTGTACTTACATAGAAATTGTGATATATCTAAATTTTGGTAAACAAACAATCGTTGTTTGAAGCAAGAAACTTTCCCCCGTTTAAGATTCCATTATTTGCTTTGGTTTTGGTGATATGCAACCGATAGTTGAAGTACATAATTTTAGTCATTATTAGTCACTGTCGTAATGCCTATTTCATCTAGTTTCTAAAATTTTCATACATGTACCAGTCAATCTTAACAGGAACATCTAGACCACAAACTCAGATGTCTTTTATATAAGTTTTCAGTACTTTCATTGAAATTTGCATCAATTTTCCTTGTTCTAGAAATGACGAACCCTCCAAAAATCTGTCTAATAGATACATTTTTAGCAATTGAATGACCTACAAAAATGCTTGATCAGTGTCCGACGGTGTTTTTATTTTTATATGCAACTTCTCTGAGATTGGTGTAGATATGAATATATCAGAAACCTTATTTAATTTTTTATTTTTAAAGGGTCAAATTTTGTTAAAGCTTCATCAAAATGTAACTTTGTTCGTGCCAGTCTAGAAACTTTAGACAACTCTGCAAATAGTAGTCACTAAACACAATTCTACTTATAAAAACCACCATCACCAAAATATTAAGCTGTATACTTACCTAGAAAAAATATCTTCAAAAATTATTGATATATTTATTAGCATTATAGACCTAATAAGATAAAAGCTGCAAATTTCGAAAACTGAAAGACATTTTGCTAATATTTGTAATTTTGGTAATAGGATCTGTTGCTACTATTAGTAACAAATTTCTATGATACAATCATATGTATTTTAAAAGATAAATGTCACACGAACATTGCTCGACTAATTCAACGTCGTGAATTCCTAAATTTATTAAAACACCTTTCGGTTCAATTTAACTAAGTAAATCTGTTTCATGTGCCAATAATACTGTTATGTCATTTTCTGTGGATTATAGTCGAAGTGTCTGACCAACATATTTCTACATTGAGTCATCGAGCCTTGTTAAATATTAAGCGTAGACATTATTTCTTGGCCTGCGTTGGATATCCTGTAAGACGTGAAATGTTATTACTGTATTGTTAATATTTAGGTGCGCGAGAATTTGCTGATTTGCATACCTGAGCGCAAATAAATAAATATAATGGTAAAATTTGAATGTTTATAACATTTTTTGATAATACAGTAAATACAGTTGTCAGATAACATGGCGGATAAACAATTGCCGCGAAGTTTAAAACAAAGTAGTTACCATCTACTTTGTGAGGTTAATTTGGGTACTCTCAAATGCATGGAAAGTGTTTTTTGTGATTCTTTTTCGCTAGATCCGGTATATAAGTGAATACCTACATTGATGTCACTAGTATAATAAATTACAATCATTATCGTTTATAATATAGTTATTTATGCAACATTCTATATACGAGGTATGGCTATTAAATAAAGGGACTGATATTGTAAAAAAATATATTTTTATTTTATACATAATTACTTATTATCGCCTTCAATATACACCCCTTCACCATCCCTACAACGCTCCATGCGAATTTTCCATTGTTGGAAACAGTGCTGGAAGTCATCTTCTGTCAACTCTTTCAGGACTCTTGCCGCTTTCTTTTGAACAGCTTCTACGGATTCAAATCGCGTAACTTTCAATGCAGATTTCACCTAAAAGTTACATGGTGCTAGGTCTGGTGAGTAAGGTGGATGTTCTAACACTGGGATGCTGAACTTGGCTAGGAGCCGCTTAACAGATAACGCGGAATGAGCTGGCGCATTGTCTTGGTGCAAAACCCACGATTTGTCCTTCCACATTTTGGGTCGTTTTTTTTCTTATTCTTTCACGTAGTTTATCAAGTACCTCAAGGTAGTAATGTTAATTAATTGTTTGACCTTCAGGAACCCAGTGAAGGTACACAATCCCATGAATATCGAAAAAAAAACAATTGCTTTAAATTTTGACTTGCTCATCCTTGCTTTTTTGACTCTCGGTGAATTTGGGATTTTCCAATGCATGGATTGGCGCTTCGTTTCCGGATTATAAGTAAAAAACCACGATTCATCACAATTACCATTTTCGAGTGTTCA
The DNA here is from genome assembly GCA_034190945.1 of Octodonta nipae. NCBI lineage: Eukaryota > Metazoa > Arthropoda > Insecta > Coleoptera > Chrysomelidae > Octodonta > Octodonta nipae. The sequence continues at coordinate 16,663,281 of CM067220.1, read as the reverse complement.
AATCACATGTCGTACACATTCTTTTATCCTTTCAGCAATAATATTTGGACCGTAGCAACTTTTTTTGCCATCCGTTTTTGATGTTGAAGGAATGCGAATCATCTTCAAAGACCATCTTGTCAAAAACACGAGTCCGCGATAAACATTCACACTTCAAATTGTCACGTAATAGCAATTCGTTGTACGTACCACATTCGTAAATGAAGGTTATCATGTTTTTAGGGGAAGCCTCAAACTAAACCTACAATGTTGATTGGCGCATGCACTCGTTCCACTGCAGTGTCAGTCCCTGCTTGAATACTTGTTGGCCAATATTATTTTGTTTTGCTAAGTCTAATTATCTGGTACGTTATTACTAGGTATGAACATAAGTGGCAAAATTGGATTTGTTTGCGCAAACCACTCTGCAGACTCGTAGCTTCATCTCCAAATGCATACTGAAAAAAATCTCTATCACTGATGTTGCTGCGAGCATTCACGAAATGCTCGTTTTTGTTGAAATGTCAATCGTGGTTTCAGTAAGATGGGGAACATTTTGCAGTCGAGCTTACCTCAATGAAAAATAAGACGCTCGTCGGATTGGACATGGAGGTACTTTTGGTTGGCCAACTCGTTCTTGTTATAAATCCTTTGGATTTTTATTTCTGCGGGCATTCGAAGGATTTATTTTAAACAAAGATTTAAAGAGAATCGCCATGTTTGTAACCGAGTGTGAAAATTGTGATCATTTTCTTTAGTTGCTATTTCAAATCTCCAGCTAAGCGTTGGCCTTGTGTATTGGTTGCATACTTATTTTCAAGCCATGTTCTGCTGGTTGCATAGTTTTAAAATTTATTATTGTTACTTTTGCTAGAAAAAAGGTCTGAGTTATCCTCAAACGGCATTTAAAGATTTTTTTTCAGAATAAATAATAATAGGGAGAGGTTATTGGATGTTTAGCTTTGTAGAATGTAGCTTTTATCTAACACCAATAAAAACTCAGTCCTTCTCAATGAAGCTCAAAATTTGGTTTTGTTTGTAATTTCTGGGTAAAGCATAAAGAAAAATGACTGAAGAAGCAGCAGTACAGGTGAAATATTGCCATAGTTCTACTTAAAATAAATATAAGCAGGTTTATGTTCAAAAATAATTCTCGTTGAGTAAAGATCAATTTTTGACCACTGACTTCAGTCAGAATTAATGTTGAAGGAAGCATAATAAAACAAATTTTAACGTTATCAGCAGAAGTTCTTTCAGTTTTCTCATTAGACATGATCAAAGAATCAACTTACCCGCCCGCCGAGAGCATTTTTCTGCTCATGAAAACTATCTTCTGTTATCCTATTTCTAAGTGCTTCTAATTCGGCACTACTACCCTGCGAGAAGTCCAGAGACTGTTGGGACGAAAGGTTCATCCCCACGGAGCTCGAAGCATTTGGTACTAAGGGTTTTTTCCCCAAATTCAATGGGGTACTTTGATGCGTGCTTGATATGTGAGACTGAGGTAATTTTTGACTAGATTGTGGGGTTTGTTGGGATAAGGATAAGTTTGAAAGGTTGTAAAGTCTTTGAGACAGATCACTGTGTTTAGGAGAGAGTGGTGTATAGGGTGGAGTAGGTGGTTGGGACAGAGGAGAGCCTTCTTTCTTGAGCTGACTTCCATCGAAGATTTTCCCTGGAACAAAACGTGATTAATTAATTGAAAAATTATTTAAAATTGTTAGGATTAAATATGCTATTTTTCCAAAAAAATAACATGAATAACGTAAAACTAGCATCATTCATCAGTTGACTAGAATTTTAATCTCCATCGCTTCCACACGTGGTGTTGCCTAGAACTATGTAAAAGTACCACTTATAGGCAACAGCATTGATTTAGTACATAATATTGTATGTACCTATATAGACAACTATATTTTAATTATATTAATAACACAATTTACGTAATTTCACTGAATAACCATTAGTTGTTTTAGCATAGTTAGATGAAGAAGATAATTACGGCACTGAAATAGAGGGAATAGAGCAAACCATTTTAGTAGCGCTTCGGAACTATCAGTCACTGATCAGGAAACAGAGGTTTCTAGTGAGTTTGAAATATTTAATAACAAATATAAGAAAACAGTCTAGCTAAGTAAATACAAGGTTTTCAGTTAAACAATAGGAGTGAAAAAATAAGTTTGACACTAAAATAAATTACTGAGATGCATTTCTTTTGAAATTATCGGTCAAATGGTTAATTACACTAACAATAAATTTATTTTTTAATATTTATTAGACATTCCTGTCATGCCGAAATTGCAGAACTATGGTCCACTCTTTTCTTGTTCAGATGAATTTCTTTCGATGATATGTATCAAGAAAGATAAAATACATAGGGATAAACTCGCTGAATCAGCCAATTTCATAAAACATAAATGCCTTACATACCTAAGGACATTATAACTACACACAAGATGTTAGTTCCATTCACAGGACCATAAGGGTTTGTTCAGAATGTGTCCAATAAGTTCGCGAGTCTCTTTATGTCTTGAACTTTCTAATGTTCTTACAGGCCAAAGAGAAGAGACGTGTTTACAATTGAATAGTCTAACAGAACAGAAAAAATACCATTACAGGAAATAAGTTGACTTTATATAATATAGAAAATGATCAAAAGACGTATGTAGCTTTTCAGCACAATCAAGATTGTGACCGGAACCTGTTTCGATTCCAGGAGATGCTGTTTTCTTGTCTCGTACATAAATAAAGAAGGTTGTTCTAATGATGTTCATATTAATAATCAAGTAGTACGTGCTTTCCATTTCCAAGGTCTTACAAAAGATGGTGTATTAATTAGAGGAATTGTAAGAGGAACCATTCGTTTTGTATAAAATAAAGGGGGTTCATGTGCTGCAGGGCTTGAGGCCCAGATTAGCACGATATGGTTGGTTGTATCATCAATGTACGGGCAAATGAGTATTGATGGTTTCCACTGTTATTCTTCAGGTTTGGTGCTTCCCCTAACTTCCCAGATTAAGCAACAAGATTGTGACTGTGATAAACTACTACCGCCCTTTGACATTTTGCTGTAGTTTCGTTGTTGAAGTATTACTTTGATCAGAGTCACTCTCTAGTGAAAGAAAAGAAGCTAATGAGTTTCTTGTAGAATAGAACCATAATCATTTACACCAAGTATTACCAGTAAATGTATTTTCCTTTGAGTTTTTAAGTTTTCCTTCTTTATAACACAACATCATATCTCACTAATCTCTTTCATAAAGTATGATTTATTTAACATCTTTTATTATATTGTACTATTAACAACATTCATGAACATAAGTTCACTGGTATAGTGAAATTTAAGAATTATAATTTAGTTGACCTTCTTTATGTCATCAACCGAATTATATCACAATAAGAAACGAATAGATTATGAAACATAATTGGTAAAAAAGCCAACCCGCGCTCTGCACCTAATTGTATGCTGCGACACCTCAAAGAGAGCTCAATATGTAGAATAAATGAATTTATTTAAGAGTTTATTAACCTAAAAATGGGCACGAAACAGGCCTCAGAATGAGAATTCAGGTAATTATAAGTGCATCTGCTAAAAGTCTTTTAAAAACCTCCTAACAACGTATCGATTCAAAATAAAAGAAAGCTTAAAAAAGTAAAAAAGCCGAGAAAATAACTAATTTATCATTTATTCAAAACAGAAAACAAATGAATTTCCAGAGCCAACTTGATTAAATGCAGGATAGTGGAAGCGAGACGTCGATCGGCGATTGCAGGTCGAGCGAGCGAGACGGCAAATCGAGCAATTCTGTCGGGCACAGGCTAAATGAAACAAATGAAAGAAACGAAAGAGACGATGCATCGAGTCGGAGCGAGATGAAGAAATGAAATGATTAATATTCAAAAGAAGAACCTTTACAATACAGTGAAACAGGGTTAAAAAAATTATATGGCCTCGGAGCAACTATACATTTTATGTTCTAGAAAAAAGAATTTTTAAATTAATGGATATAGGGTGGTTACCGCTGAACAGTGGTGTCAACAAAATATTCAATATCAGGTTAGTTCAATTATTATATACGAATAAAATTAATTATTTATATTATTAATTTAAGGGATTTGTGTTCACCTGCAGTTTTATCCAGTACTTTCATATCATATATTTATCTTTTTGATGCGAAAGCTTCTTAACGGAGTCGCAAACTTACGCATATGAAAAGAAGATAAGTATGGTAATGAAATGTATAACATGAAATTGCATTCATTTTGACACCGACTGAATATAATACGAGGGCTGCCTTTTATATTTCGGGATTGGACAACCCTAGTGTTGCAATCTGACAACTGACAGCTCTATCGTAAAGTTTGACATTTTTGAGGTTATACGTACTCAGAACGTTTTGACATACGAGCACTATGTGTTGTTTACAGTAGCATAAAGGATTCATCTCGGCCAAAAAATTGAATTAAATCGTGAACATTTTCGTGCGATTATTTTTTACAACTTTCGACGTGGATTAAGTCAGCAAGAGTGCATGGATGAACTTAATTTAATTTTTGGCGATGAAACTCCATCAAGGACCACTGTTTATCGATGGTATGGTGAATTCAATCGAGGTCGCAGTTCACTCCAAGACGAATTTCGTGAAGGTCGTCCAAAAACAGTTGTTGCCCTGGAAACCATTGATGCTGTGCGCGAACTGATCGCCATGTGACCTATCGTGAGATTGAATCAACCTTACACATGAGTGGGACCAGCATACATTCAATATTGCATAAACATTTGAATGTCAAAAAAAATTGTTCGCGTTGGATCCCACACAATTTGTCAATCGTTCAAAAAAGGCTCGTGTCGATTGGTCGAAAGAAAAGCTCAAAAAATACGATCGCGGTGCTTCAAAACACGTTTATGACATAGTGACAGGTGATGAATCGTGGATTTACGCGTATGAGCCCGAAAGTAAACAGCAGTCGACTGTATGGGTGTTTCAAGATGAGCCGAATCCAACAAACGTTGTTCGCGCACGAAGCACTTCCAAGCAAATGATCGCCTGTTTTTTCGGAAAAACTGGACATGTCGCAACTGTACCACTAGAACAACGCAGAACAGTCAATTCTGAGTGGTACACAATCATTTGTTTGCCAGTTGTCTTCCAAGAAATGAGGAAAACCGCCGAAGACGGATCACTCTTCACCACGACAATGCGAGCTCTAACACATCGGTTCAAACAACTGCATTTTTGAACACTCAAAACATCGATTTGATGAGTTATCCGCCGTATAGTCCTGACTTGTCACCAAATGACTCCTTTTTATTCCCGTACGTAAAAAAACAAACTGAGAGGTCAACGTTTTTCGACACCTGAAAAAGCGGTTGCTGCGTTCAGAATGCATGTTTTGGAGATACCTCAATCAGAGTGGAAAATGTGCTTCGAAAATTGGTTCAAACGCATGCAAAAGTGTATAGATCTTCATGGGGAATATTTCGAAAAACAATAAAGCGATTTTCGATGATTAATATGTTCTCTAATCCCGAAATATAAAAGGCAGCCCTCGTAAGAGTCCCTTCGTTTATAGAAAATTAGTAACTTGTAGTAAAAAAAAACAAATATAACATCCTAATAATATACAATACCTGCACATAATTTGCTTCTCGTTCTAATCAACATTCCAATTATCTGTTTGCGATATTTTACATTACAGACCTGACATACGCCAGAACAGCACAAAACAGGGTAAGTTAAGGACAAGTTAAGGAAAAAAGGTTAGGTTTATAGAAGGTAGAGACAAGGAAGTGACCAGAATGGCGCTGGTGTAGGAAGAGGGTATGATGAGAATTGCTAAACATAAAATAATATTAACGTTAAGATTTACCCTTTTGCTAAACAAGCGTCACCCTAATTTTGTACATTCTGACGGACATTTTTTTAATATGTATTGGTTTAAACTATATTACAACAGCTATTATGACCTCGTTATATATTGCGAGGATATTAAATAAGGGAAGAATGTTTGAAGAAATATTAAAATTCAACAAATTTATAATTTTATAATTTAGGTACAAATTAACAGACACGTCATATGTTCCTTTGCAGTTATATCTAAATTAATAATTAAATTAAGTAAATAATGAAAGAACTATAAACAAAGATAAAGAGATAACGAGAAACGGGATATTCCGTAAGAAGCTTTCTTTACCAGTTTCCATCGTTTAGTCTCAAATGACTGCCGCCCTTTTTTTGCTGTTGAAATCTTATGTCCCTTTAATTTCATCTTGCAATTTTGACCAATTATATCGAAAAAACAAACCAAAAACCCACAACACAGAATTCAATAATTTTGGAATATTTATAAAATCCCTAGTGAATGTAATATATTCTCAGGAAACATCTAGGCCTGCTTTAATTTTATTACATGTAGGCGATTGCATCGCTTCTACTTTTGCAGAATACAATCCTGCTTCGATATCGATAATTAAGGAAGAAGATAGTAATGGTCATTTCTATACCAAATCATCTTTTTGACGAGTACACTAATAACACATAAAAATTATGAAGATCACTCTTTTGTTACCCTGTATATTTTAAAACAATAGATGTCATTTAGTTCTGTCAAATAGTCAACTTAAAATTTACATTTTATGATCATTCCAATGGCAAGCATGCCAGACCCAAATCTTGTAACATGTAGTATTTAAAAAAATATACAGTTCTTAATCCCAAGTGTGTTGCTATTCTCCACAAAACCGTAAGAATAAAACAACTATATATATACACTAAATATATACAACAATATTAAGCAATTTCCTTACGGACTAACAAATATTTAAAAACTAATGCGTCCAGAATTGCAATTTCATCCTTTCACAGTGTAATCAATTAACTAAACATTTTGATTTGTAGTTGAGGATGCAAAAATTATTCCACATACTAGAACTAAAATTGAGTGAACTGTCAGAAAATATAAAAAGAAATCGATCATCTCAATCACATACTTTATTTCTGGTAACAGGATGTTATTAACTGTTATTGTCTTGCATAATTCATCTAGAGGTTTCAGAAAATTTTGAATTGTCAGTTTCCACGATTTTCAGCAAAATCATATAAATTTTTACTAATTATATTATTATCAACAATGTAGTAAGTTCTCAAATTATAGCTCGATTTCCATTAAAAATTGGGACATTATAAACATTTTGGAATAAATTTGTTTTTGCTCCGGCGGGGACCATAACTCTATCTTGATGCAGATGATCAAGTAGTTTGGGTCAATGAAAATTTTAATTGTGATACAGTTAACATTTTTTTCAGCAACAACAATAATTTGCATTTATAATCAATTCAGCAAGATACGGATACTTCTCAGACTACCAATGAACCAATCATAAAACTGTATAAAATAAACAGTATTTGCTAAAAGTTTCGACAAAATTTTGAAAAAATTTGCAGTACACAAAAATATTTCATATTGTTGTTGGATTTCATAATTCCGTTAAACTATCAAGGTAAAAGTTGCTATAAATTAATTAATAGCAGAAATGCTAAAATCTCGCGAAAAAACAGAAAACTAGTAAAATAGTTTTGAATTAACCAGTGCATATAATTGAAACTACATTCGCTGAAACCAAACTAAATAACTAAAATAAAAGAGCGAGACTGAATGATGGAAGCGAAATCTTCTTACGAAATATACTTCCCGTTTCTCGTTATCTCCCTGTATATGTTTCTGTCTCTGTCATTCTTAGTAATAGGTATAAGCTTCAGGAGAATTAAAATATTTGTCACTATTTTGTTACGACTCAAGTATTAATCGTAATCTACAATTTAATTCTCAATTTAAATATAACTGCAACGAAACATATGACGTGTAAATTAAGTTTTAATTAAAATATGAAATTTGTTGAATTATAATACTTCAAACATAGTTCACAGCATCCCCAGACTATTCTTCAAAATATCTGTTGTAGTATAGTTTAAAGTTTAAACCAATTCATATTAAAAAAGTGCCAATAAAATGCATTTAATTAGGGTGGCGCTGATTTAGCAGGAGGGTGGATTTTAAACAGAATGCCAATAATTCTTTAGAATATCTGATGTATGTATATTTTACATACCTTGGTTAATATTAATAATATATATATCATTTCACATCATACCCTCTTTGAGTTTAATCCCCATATAAGGTCGTCAGCCTTGTCTCTAGCATTTATAAACATAACCTAACCTTTTTTGCGAAGTTCTAGTTTGTCAACCTTGTCTTGTCGCTACCAACTATAAACTTGCCCTTTTTTGTGATGTTCTAACGTATGTCCAGTCTCTAATTTTAAAAATCGCAAACAGAGAATTGGAATGTTAAATATTAGAAAGAAAAGCAAATTGTATGCAGGTATTGTATACTAATCGGATGTTGTATTTGTTTTTTGTATAATATATAGCTGAATAAGTGTGACTACCGGTTTTTATGACGTGTTTTGAATTAAAAAAATCTTAAGCTGCAGTTTTGTCTAATTTGTAGACTGTCTCATCGTAAATTATTTCTTCCTGAAATTTTCTATTTTAGGTACATCGGGATGTGGCAATTTGATTAACACCTTTGTCCCTAAATATTATAACTTTTTTGTTGTGTGTGTATTACCTGATATTACTTTTTAAAATTCTTAGAACGTATTTAAAAGCAACCACGAAATGACTGTTTTTACAAAGAAGCTACAAAAGTGAGCGTAAATTTGTGCTATTTTTATCCATTAATATATTTCAATTTAGCCGAATAAGGTTAATTTTAGTGTCTGCATTATACTATTTACGTACGACAAAATTCCTTAGGCAACGAGAAAAAATGACGACAACACACACATATTAACCTAGATATTCTTATGTGAAAATACCTATCAGCGAAATATTAATGTATGAACGTATAATGATGATTAATACTATCTCGAGTAATGTCCGACATTAGAGCAAATTAGTTGTAAGATATTCAAATAACATATCAAGACAACGGCATGATGAAAACTTTGTTCGTCGGCTCAATGTGAATAACGAGGTGGAACGAAAAATGAATTTTGTAATATCAAATGTAATTTAAAAAAATGATTTTAATTTGGATACTAGTTTGCGAATGTTGCTACTAATTTACGAAATATAATGAACAACTATAATTCAATCGACGCCAAAAATGATAAAATAATTGAGTACCTACGTTGAAAGTTCAATTAGCAGAGCAGTTTTTTTTGGTTTCTTGATGTCACACCAGTTTTTTTTGCCAGTAACGATTTTGTGTGGAGTCAATAAAAAACTTCACCCTTAAGTAATTCAGGACATTAACAGTTGTGGATCAATTAGTTTAAGAAATTTTAACCAGAAAATATAAATAAAAATAATTATTATAGGTATATCAAAACAAGTTTTAATTTTTATAACTAACAAATGTATTTTACAATTAACAAAATTATGTTAGCGTTAAAATTTAATGGATTTACATTTAAAAAAATTATTTTTTATATTGAAAATAATTAACACGAACAAAATGAACATTTCGACATAATTTTTTTATATATACGAGGGCTGCCTTTTATATTTCGGGATTAGAGAACAAAAACAAATATTAATAATCGAAAATCGCTTTATTGTTTTTCAAAATATTCCCCAGGAAGATCTATACACTTTTGCATGCGTTTGAACCAATTGTCGAAGCACTTTTTCCACTCTGATTGAGGTATCTCCAAAACATGCATTCTGAACGCAGCAACCGCTTTTTCAGGTGTCGAAAAACGTTGACCTCTCAGTTTGTTTTTTTACGTACGGGAATAAAAAGGAGTCATTTGGTGACAAGTCAGGACTATACGGCGGATAACTCATCAAATCGATGTTTTGAGAGGTCAAAAATGCAGTTGTTTGTGCCGATGTGTGAGAGCTCGCATTGTCTTGGTGAAGAGTGATTCGTCTTCGGCGGTTGGTTTTCCTCATTTCTTGGAAGACAACTGGCAAACAAATGGTTGTGTACCACTCAGAATTGACTGTTCTGCGTTGTTCTAGTGGTACAGTTGCTACATGTTCAGTTTTTCCGAAAAAACAGGCGATTATTTGCTTAAAAGTGCTTCGTGCGCGAACAACTTTTGTTGGATTCGGCTCATCTTAAAACACCCATACAGTGGACTGCTGTTTACTTTCGGGCTCATACGCGTAAATCCACGATTCATCACCTGTCACTATGTCATAAACGTGTTTTGAAGCACCGCGATCGTATTTTTTGAGCTTTTCTTTCGACCAATCGACACGAGGCTTTTTTTGAACGATTGACAAATTGTGTGGGATCCAACGCGAACAATTTTTTTTGACATTCAAATGTTTATGCAATATCGGATGTATGCTGGTCCCACTAATGTGTAAGGTTGGCTCAATCTCACGATAGGTCACATTACGATCTTGCAATATCAGTTCGCGCACAGCATCAATGGTTTCCCGAACAACAACTGTTTTTGGACGATCTTCACGAAATTCGTCTTGGAGTGAACTACGACCTCCACTGAATTCACCATACCATCGATAAACAGTGGTCCTTGATGGAGTTTCAACGCCAAAAATTAAATTAAGTTCATCCATGCACTCTTGCTGACTTAATCCACGTCGAAAGTTGTAAAAAATAATCCCACGAAAATGTTGACGATTTAATTCCATTTTTTGGCCGAGATGAATCCTTTAAGTTAGTGTAAACAACACATAGCGCTCGTCTGTTAAAACGTTCTGAGTACGTATAACCTCAAAAATGTCAAAATTTACGATAGAGCTGTCAGTTGTCAGATTGCAACACTAGGGTTGTCCAATCCCGAAATATAAAAGGCAGCCCTCGTAAAAGTATTGTATTGGTAATAGTTCATAGTTTTTAGATTTATTTTTGGGATTCCAAACCACTTAATATGTTTTCCATGTATTTGGTGGACCATTTATTATTTAATTTACTTATCGTGAATTAATTTTTAAATATACCCTATTTTGATCTTTATGAAAAGGTGTCACGATGAGTGACATTTGTTTGGCTACTTGTCATGTGGTTCACAAGGTGACTTAAATTTGAGTCATTGTTTAATAGTAAATTGTTGAATTGGATGACAGTTTATCAAAATATTTTTTTGCCAAGTAAAGATTTGATTTACAATAGGAAGTGTAGTTTAATATTGTCATTGGAAAACTGTTAACAAATATTTTTATTTTTTTGTCATTTTTTAATTATTTTATGAAGACATATTAAAAACTAAAACTCCCTATTTTCAATAAACACATTTTTCCAACTTTTATTTGCTTTTAAACCCTCGCAATTTCACTTTTATAGTGTTTGGTTTGCCTATTTTCTTTACTCAGGGAATTTTAAAACTTTCGTTTATTTAATTCTAATTCATGAAATGATTACTTGTAAAGTTACGAGAGTATTTCTTTATAAAATTTTGAAAATATGTTTTATTGCTCTGATTTAATTTTATTCAATAAATGTCTTTTATGTGCATTTTGTATTTAATTTTCCCCGAAGTCAATTAATATTGCAAGATAAGTATTTTTCAGCTGTTACACAATATTTTTACTTTCTTTTTCAGTTTGTGTCCATTCCAGGACTGTCTTTTCATTTTAACTATACCTACATGTAATGAAAACTTCTTGAAAACTAAAACCTCTTTTTATATTTTTCAATTAACACATTTATTTGCTTTTTTAATCCTCGAAAGTTCACTTTTATAGTTTTTGTCTATTTTCTTTACGAACATGGAATTTTCACCCTTTCGTGTATTTAATTATAATTTACAAAAAAAACTTTTGAAAATATCTTTTTTTTGCTTTTATTACTTAATATGGTTTATTAACTGTTTTCTATCTAGGGCTTATATTTTATTTTTCCAGAAGTCAATTGTTTCTAGATAAATATTTTCCAGTTTTCACACAACTCAAGTTTTTACATATTTTAATAAAACAAAAAATTTTGTAGACTTCCATAAAACTGAAACTGCATAGAATCCAGAACATTTCATTATTTTTTTTTCTTATGATTTAGATGACATTTTACTTATGTTTTGTGGCCTATATGCTTTAATATAATAACTTGTTTCATTATAGAGAATTTTTTAACGACTTACATTTGGCTACATGAATAAAAAAGTTTGATTTACTACGAATCCTGATAAATTACTTGATGAAACAAACAGTAAACGCTTTAAAGTGGTTACATTTAATATTTATCAAATCTTATACACCCAGAAGAGATCTCTTGCCTGACATGCATGAGGTCCAGTTGACAATGTCTGTAATTAATTATTACTGTATCCCGCTTCATCTTCAGCATAACTACAAAAGTTTCAGTTCGACTTGACAAGACAAAAAAAATTTTAGAACACTGTCAGCAGTTTTTCTCGATGACTCATCAAGATCTCGAAGTTCTATCTTCAATGATTTCTAAAGTCCATATAAGGTACTATAATTAAGAAGAATGTTCACATATCAATATAATTATTAGTCTGTGATACAGCGATAATATAAAATATGAGGAAAGAAAAAACAGCTAAGATTTCTAAAAAGTGTTTATAAGCGGCCAAGTAGTTATTTAAATTCTGAACCCTGTTTCAAAATGTACTAAATCATCGAAAAATGTGCTTTATCATCGAAATTAATGTAATAACACACGAAATCTTAAATATGCCTATATATACAAAAATCCGATTTTTATTAATAGATCGTTGAAAGAAAAAAGATTATAAGCTTTTATATAAAATTTAATTAATGACGAGGGTTCGATCAAGATTTTAATGCGCGGTAAAATCTCAACAAATATGCAGTATGGATGTTCTTGTGGAGAGCTTGTCAAGCTCACAAAATGGCTCTTTCTGGTATTAAAAAAAGAAGTGTTTTACAGAACTATTTTTGTGTTATTGTAAAACACAGACAAACTAAAAAAGTGTTTAAATAAGAATGTAATAGAAATCTCTAAACATATAAATAAAATTTTTGTCTATTCTTGTTTTTTCGGAATATATTTCAAGCGACGACCGATTTTGTAGGGACTCTGTTCTGTAAATTTGTAGACACACGAGGAAAACTATAGCTCATCGCTGTATTGACATGGTTGGGCAAAATTTTCATCCTAGATATGCTTACATTTCCGCCGGGTCCGAAATTAAATATGATATTCCATTTTCAGTACAGTACAGGCAGTTAACGCAAAAAATTAAAATTCATTATTACAAAAAACCTCTATGTTACTATAATGAGTAATTTATATTCATTTATGCTAAACTTTTGAATTCGCTGTCTTGTGTTTAAGTATTAATTTAATTAATTAGTGCGTGAAATATTTTGGAGATATATGAAGACGCTGTGTTCAAAACTGAGTATAATTACGAGAATTGAAACTAAACTTGTTTCTTTGCATTTAGATTTTTTAATTATTTATATTTCACAGATACATAGACAACACTTTATATTTCAGAAAACAAGTATTCTGTGACAGAGGAAGATCCAGGATTGCCATTTAGAGGGGCTTGTTGTCACTGAAGGTTGAATTTAGCACAATAAACAATAAAAAAGCATACCACTAAGATGATTTGGGGGCGGGATCCGCCAGTGTTGTGTGAAATTTCCCGTGGACGATATTCGTGATACAAATAATAAGCTTGTCTTAGATCATTTACCATCTAGATATAGCCTGTCAAGCATAAAATCGTTGCAACGCTAGAAAGAGAGGGCAATAGAGACGGTAAGAGGCTATTTCACTTAGCCGGCGGAAGCACCCAATGAACAACATGCCGAACGTATTTCATTGGAAGCAGCTCCCAACCGAGTGAAATAGCCTTTTGACCTCTCTATTGCCCTCTTTCTCCTTAGTCTTACCACGACATTTGTGCACTGCAAGCTATCTCTATAAAGTAAATGCTCTAAGAAGCTTGTGGACGACTTTCTCGAGAAGAAACTAAAAGCAGTACAAACTAGTTTCGTTTTCAATATTTGAGATGGTTAACTTCTTAATTATTTATGTTTCTGTAGAAATGTTGTTACAACACCAAAAGTAAAAGAGTTGTTGATTCAGTCACCATGGGTAATAAAAATACTGCTGGTTAAAATAAAACTGTTACATTTACATGACAAGGAACTTCAATTTTCTCGATTTCTTAAAATCTCTTTTAGCTCTGTAGGCATTGTTGCTTTAATTCAGTAGAAAATTAAAATATATCGAATCCAAAAAAATCACTCAATTACCAAATAAAATATGTAAAATGCAGTAAACGATTCAAAATTATTTAATTAGTATTTTCTAGCTTCCAGCATCTAACCTGATTATATGAGCGTGTAGTTCTGGTGTTTTTTTTTATCTTATTCATGGTCAATTTAAAATGTTGCTGGAAAGTGTAGTTGAAGATGATGTGTGGGTTGCCTAAGACATAGGTTCGAGACATGTATATATAAAAAAATAACAAAAAACTCAATTGCAGACATATATTTTGGAGTGTCGTTTATCAAATAAACTTTCAAAAAAATCGTTGATACAATTAATAGTTGGTTCCCCTTGGTAGAATCAGAACCCAGCTCCTAAATTATCCACATATTCTGTCAATTCTTGTCATAACGAGGCATAATTTACATGAAGTGCTGAAATAATCTATTTTAGAAACAGAGCAGTGGATAAACAACGCATCACTAGAACACTAGAAAGGAGTTTGTGAATGTTGTGCTCAATCAGCTATACAACCTTGCCACAAAGGTAAATGGCCTAATCAATATTTCAGAGGAAAACCATCAAACATATGCCATTTGTTTACATCTGTCAAAAAATATGTATTGGCATTGCACAATATTTTGGTGTGACAATAAGAAGTAAACCGTATACATTTTTCGTATATTCTTTCTTCTTCTTCTTTGATTATGGCCTTGGCGTACGCATCATTTTGCAAGCCACAAGTTAGATAAAGTGCATTATAAAATGTAAAATGTAACTATATCTAAGAATCCTATTTAATAATAATCATTTTTAAGCGTCTTACACATTTCAAGCGTCTCTAATGCTTTCCGAGTTTTTTCAATCCATTGAACACAAGATAATATATCGTTTCTAGCAGAGAACCTTCATCAGTTGCGCTCTCCTCAACTGATTGAAATCTCGAATAATTATTTATGTTTTATTTGTCTCTATTGGAAATTAACAGAAACAGAATATGCAACAACTCATTTAAACTTTAATCAGTTCATGATAGTTTCACACTTCAAGAAAAGGTAAAAACACAATAAGGTTGATTTCCTCAATCAGTAAAGAAAATTTTCAGGCAATTATCACTAATTTGACATATAAATTATTCTTTCTCTACGACTATCGTCAAATATGCAACGTAACTGCAACTGAAGTTTAGGATTGTAAATTTAATTAAATTTAGGTTAATGACAATACCAAATTGTTAAGAGCAAATAATTAAAATGGTTGGAATACACCGTTGGTAGTGAAAGACGATAAATTTATGAAATAAGAAACCAATGCCCGTCAACAAAATTGTTAACATTACCATAGTTATTCGATAGCCATTGTATATGAAATGGTAATGAAAGAATTTTAGAACGAAAGAAACGAAACAAACGAGTTACATTTATCTCTCTGCACAAGCAAAGCTTCCACAAAACTAAAAATCGAGAATAGGGCGATTTCCTATACGGAATGCCTAAATCAGTCCTGCTATAAGTTCGAAAATATCGTGTACAGCCCACCCCGACTCCATAGGTGGCATCTATATGAATTTACCACCCGCCGACAAAAAGTATTCAAATTCCCAGCAATATTAATCAAATTGTCATGTTCTATTATTCAAAATAAGAACAATGGCAAGTCGTATAAAAGGGTTATTTTTTGTTTTGCCTACAATTATTCATTTGTTTAAAAGTTGATCGAAGCATGTTGCCGATTACAATGATAAAATTGGATTCCTGAAATAATTATAACAATCGAATTAAAATTAATGGGCACCTATAGTATATTGTAAGCACTTTGTTAATTCCGAGAAGCTTTTAAAATACCTTGCAAGTATGATAATTGATTTGGATATAAAATCCATTCGTTACTATGTTTTCAAGAATATGTTGTTGAATAAACACTACAATAAAATGAATTGGAAAGTAAACAATAAAGTAATATGTAAACTATAAATTAAAATTGCTGGAATATGAATAAGGTTATGAAAATTTATATAAAATCTCATATAGACTGACATGGATGTTACACAACTATTGTTTTGACGACAAATTTTCCACATATGTGTATCGCATTAAA
This sequence comes from Octodonta nipae, assembly GCA_034190945.1. Lineage (NCBI taxonomy): Eukaryota > Metazoa > Arthropoda > Insecta > Coleoptera > Chrysomelidae > Octodonta > Octodonta nipae. The sequence goes on along the minus strand of CM067220.1, from coordinate 16,647,018 downwards.
ATTGTGTTCCGCCAAGTAGTAGTGTTCCAAGGAGCCTTTAATGAACTTACAAATATTAATAAAATGTAAAATTAGGTATACCTACTCCTATAAGAGGGCTGCCTTTTATATTTCGGGATTAGAGAACAAAAACAAATATTAATCATCGAAAATCGCTTTATTGTTTTTCAAAATATTCCTCATGAAAATCTATATATACACTTTTGCAAGCGTTTGAACCAATTGTCGAAGCACTTGTTCCACTCTGATTGAGGTATCAACAAAACATGCATTCTGAACGCAGCAACCGCTTCTTCAGGTGTCGAAAAAGTTGGCCTCCCAGATTGTCATTTGGTGACAAGTCAGGACTATACGGCGGATGACTCATCAAATCGATTTTTTGTGTGGTCAAAAATGCAGTTGTTTGAGCCGATGTGTGAGAGCTCGCATTGTCGTGGTGACGAGTGATCCGTCTTCGGCGGTTGGTTTTCCTCATGTCTTGGAAGACAACTGGCAAACAAATAGTTGTGTACCACTCAGAATTGACTGTTCTGCGTTGTTCTAGTGGTACGGTTGCGACATGTCCAGTTTTTCCGAAAAAACAGGCGATCATTTGCTTGGAAGTGCTTCGTGCGCGAACAACTTTTGTTGGATTCGGCTCATCTTGAAACACCCATACAGTCGACTGCTGTTTACTTTCGGGCTCATACGCGTAAATCCACGATTCATCACCTGTCACTATGTCATAAACGTGTTTTGAAGCACCGCGATCGTATTTTTTGAGTTGTTCTTTCGACCAATCGACACGAGCTTTTTTTTGAACGATTGACAAATTGTGTGGGATCCAACGCGAACAAATTTTTTTGACATTCAAATGTTTATGCAATATTGAATGTATGCTGGTCCCACTAATGTGTAAGGTTGACTCAATCTCACGATAGGTCACATGACGATCTTGCAATATCAGTTTTAATTCCATTTTTTGGCCGAGATGAATCCTTTAAGTTACTATAAACAACACATAGCGCTCGTATGTCAAAACATTCTGAGTACGTATAACCTCAAAAATGTCAAACTTTACGATAGAGCTGTCAGTTGTCAGATAGCAACACTAGGGTTGTCCAATCCCGAAATATAAAAGGCAGCCCTCGTAAGATATATTAAATAAAGGAAAATCTGTAGTTGGATCTATTAGTTCTATTATATTGTTCTAAAATAGTTTTTTCTCTCCTACTGACATCTGGCGGCGAAGCCGTAACACAACACATGTGTTATGTTTATGATTTATGGTAGAATCGAAAATGAAAGATCCCTTTTGAAATGACATTTGAACGTTTAGTCTATTCTAGTGAGTGTTTCTGTTATTGATGTTATCAAGATCAGTGAGATAAAGAGAGCTTAATTCTAAAATTACTTGGAGCAGGGATGGATCCAGACAAAAGCCTCCGGGGTGGGTGACAAACTCATGGTTCAGGGGCCAGGGCGTATCTTTATGGCTTAGGAGGCATAGTATTATTTAGAAGAATGTATCATGGGGATCCTTCCCCTTTTGACCCGCCCCTGCTTGGAATAATTATTGAATATCAGCTTGAATATATCGTGAATGTAACTAATTATCTTGTTTTAATTTCTAAAAACTATCCATGTGCATTAATACTACGCCCAGAATAATTTACTACTCCTTCAGAATATAGTCGCTTATGGAATTTTTGGCTTAAGATATTGCTTATCAAAATAATTTAAGCTTATCTATTTTACTATTTTACTTATTCATTATTAAAATTTTACCATTATATGTCAAAATACATAGCAATATAACAAAAATTAAAAATTTGTTCATACTATTACGACTTAAAATATTAGATTAGTCTAGATTTTTAGTTATCAAGACAACCAGTCCTACGTCCTACCTTATATTTTCAAAAATGTAAAGTAATCTAGTTAAATAAATAAACTGAGAATCTACACGAGTCATCAGTTTCGAGCTAGAGAACATCCGGTTACCTTATCTAGTTTTTATTGCGCTACTGAAACCTTTAACAATGCGAATCACTTTGAATTGCAGACAAGAGAAATCTCAAATAATACACTACCTATATTATAACAACTTGGTAGAACAATATAAGCTGAATGATTTATTAAGAGATTTGGGCTTGTCTGTTAGTTAAGCTGAAAACCTTGGATCTATATTGAAGTAATCTCGTTGTTTTTGTAATCATATCAACATCAAGCGTTTAAGACTAAAGTAAACAAGTTTTATTATTTTTAGCGAATTGTTTTCAGGGGATGTTCATATTTGCGTAACTGAGAAATTTAGTTGCATATTGTCGTGTTCTTGAATCGTTGAATTTGTATTTGGTTCTTTTTATGTTCAAAGGTTGCCTTTAACAATTTCTTAAAATGGTGTTAATGTTACACTTTTGAAAAATTGTAATGCTGCCAATTTGTAACAAACACATGGCAATAGATTCTGTGGGTTCAATTTCACAAATATTCACAGTAACTTTAAACGTTTGTATTTTAATCAAAATAAACTTATTTACAAAACACAATGACTAATACTATCAGCTGGTATCCTGAAAGCTGCTTCCAAATCAAACAACTTCGCCTTTAATCAGCCGCGTCTTATATACAGTTCATTCATTCGCAGATTATTCCAGTCGTCTCTGGTGTGCCAGTCTAGATGGTATTCGACTTACGAACTTTATCTTTTTACATCTATCGAATTTTCGGGGCTACCATTGTCCATACTTTTTTATATTCAGCCGTTTTTATTTCGTTTTAGCAATATTTTACCAGAATGATTAACTTAGAAGGTTTCTTAATTTTTGGCGGCATAAAATTAATTTTATAACTTATCTTTCCCTTTCTTGGTTGTATCCCCAACCCACCACTGGTGCGCAGATATGTGCAAGGCGGATTCAATTGTTTTTCTTCTCAATACTATTTTTCATGAAGGTTAATGAATTTTTTTTGCGTTTTTATTTCGTAAACTCACTAAAGTAACAATGCTTTTGGATAAATCAGCGGCATTTTATGTGATTTTTAAAGCAGGCTATTCAAATTTAAATTCTTAGATAATATGAGTTTAGAGGCTTTATGGTACCTTGACCAAAAATAAACTGACCAAAAGATATTTGAAGTAAAGTAAAAAAGTATAAAGAAGTAAAGATGGAATTGAAGGCAAAAGCAATGGAAATCGAAAAATCTTATAAATAGTTCTCTTGGAAGTTTTAATTTCGGTAAACAATTTTCTGCAATAAATGTATTTTATATAAAATTCGGCGCCCAAACAAAATTTCTGCATAAAATTTGTTTGACTCCCACAAACATTGATGATTTTCATCTGCTACTGTTTATTTGTTTTAACTAATCGTTTAAAAATTGACGAACAAAAGTAGAAGTTGTTGCATAATCTCACATATATCAAAATTAGGTTTCTGGTTTAATGACATCCTAGTTTACGCATATTTTTTTGTTTAACTATAAAAATGATTATTAAGGAAATATTTTCACCTACTTTGTAAAATATTCAAAGTACAAAGTTTTGTAATAACATCATTAATAAAATAATATTTTGAATAGTGTACCATCAACATCAATTTTGTGTTAATTAAACAAAATTATCGTATTTTCCATTTTACAAAGACGTCAATTTGAAGTCGATATTACCGCAGACCCGATCGTTTTTCTATATTTTCTGTGAATTAGTCAGCGTGTTTCCAAGAAAATATAATTATCGTATTTATTATTGGATCTCTTGAAAGTTTTTTTTACCTTTATGTGGCCTTCAAGTAAATTTCCATTTATGTTAATTCTAGAACAGATCGTTACACTAGGAATTGTTTTCAAAATGTCAGGAGGAATTAGATTGTGGTAATTTATTTGGGCTTCTTGCTTTATGGCATTGCTCTCTGCTGGAGACGTTTCGAGTAAAAGTCTGTAGCCGTTATTAACAATATTCCTAAATTGTTGTGAAAGTGACAAATTCATGTAAATTTTTGGAAAAAAATAATTGATTTGGTTCGAACCTTCTTTCACAAATATATCAATAGGTTTACAATTATTTTATGTGACTAGCTGCTAGCATGGAAAAATCTTCTTCTCAAGAAGGTAGTGGATAAAATGAAGAGTGTTATTATATAAAGGCCGTTTCATCAGGAACTATTTAATTTTTTTCACAAAAAAATAAATACCTTTGAAATTCTCAATTAAAATACAAATACTCTGCAGATTATGTACATATTCAACAGACTAGCACAACGAGAAATAATAGGTTTACTTGTATGTCCTTTTTATTTACTCAGGTCTTGTCCTGACGAGGTGGTCTATCTCTTCTTGGACACATGGATTCACTGCGTTCAATGTTTCTATATTTCCTTTAATGAACATTGGAGGTGTTCTGCTACCATACGCAGTCATAGCTCTATAAGATCATAACGACTATCATGACTATCTGAAGTTAAACAGGTATAAGTGGTGAGAGATTACCATGGACCATTAAAACTGGTTGCAGCAGGACTCGAGAATGAAGCAATATAATCACTTTTTTAGGGAGATATGTCCTAGAGTTTTGTGATTCGGTTCTTACCATCTAATTTGAAATTGCCACCCCTAAGGGTCTAAAAATAGTGTTTTAAGAGCGCCAGTGGCGGTTAGCCGATTGGTCCTATGTGAACCAGTCAAAGACTGAAAGAGAAATTTTCAGGGCCGGTGAATTTAATCATGAATTTATATTGACAACGGACCACTTTGGCCACGACGTCTGGTGGTCAAACAAAGTTCTAGTTTTAGTATGCAAGAAAAGAATTAACTATAAGTTTCATAAGTTTACATTGAATTAATTTTATTTATTTGTTTTCCATAAATCAAATCCAGCTCAGAAAAATATCAGACGCAGGAAAAATTCTGCAAGCTGGACATCTGATAAAATGTAATATGATAATCCAGGCAGTGACGTTGTGACTTTTACTGCATTATGTTTACAAATATCTCGTGTAAAAGCAAAACCTCACAATATTCAAGGATCAGTTTCAAAATCGGGAATTTTTTTATCGATTTAATGCCCGTGCAAGAGTGGTAAGGGCATACATTGTAAGCATGTGGTGGCTGCTTTATTATATTGTTATTGGTAAGTAATTGTCTATAATCTAAAATGTCAGTGAGAAATTAAAAAGTTATTATTATCAGAGCTAGGCAAATTACATCATGGAATACATGTTTTTTTAAAGTTATCTTTTTTGAATAAAACCTGCAAATTTTTTAATTTAATGAATTTAAAATTTACATTTTTACATATCTTTGAGGTTAAACTTTGCCAAGTTACCAGATACGATAAAATCAGTCTTTTTTAATGTAATGAACACACTCTCATATGGGGTATGCATTTTTTAATTTTGTCAGGCTTTAAACCTATCTATTTTTTCTGTTTTCCTAACAAAAATTCGATGTTTGTTTGTACTCATATTTTTTGTACGAAGATTTGATTAAATTTTCATTAAAAAAACATTCTAATTGTTTTCTGAATGAATTTTGTGGTATATTTTTCAATGTCTATGTACTTCTTGGGAAATAACACCACAGTTTAAAGAAAATTGCTGTATATTCCAAACGTTTCGGGGTCTAGGTCAGACCCCCGTTGTCAATGTTTTAATTTACATCTTAGAATTGTGCCTTTTTTTATCCATAGTGTCTTAACCATTGACAACGGGGTCTGACCTAGACCCCGAAAAGTTTGGAATATACAGCAATTTTCTTTAAACTGTGGTGTTATTTCCCAAGAAGTACTTAGACAGAAAAAAAACATTCGTTTTTAAAATTAATTTTAATGGATTACTCAATATACAAGTTCACACTAAAACTAGTACTTTTTTTGACTACCAGACGGCGTGGCGAAAGTGGTCCGTTATCAATAGTATTTCGAATACAATGTTCAGCACAAGCCCGGTTGGCAAAATTTGGGAAGGTAATTTTTACATAACTGACAGCCCCAATTCTATTTAACACTACTTTTACAATTTTTCCAGATTTGTCAAACTACTAACTCACAATAGCCTAGGTCTTTGTCGGTTGTCTTTTTGGGTTCTTGCATCTTTTGCATAAATTTGTTGATTTTTCAGACAAACTTAAACTATCTATTCAGACCGATATACTGTTACAGTAACAAGAATTGAAAATAAAAATAATAAAGATATATGGAATATGATGTATATTGAATTCTCATAACTGAAATTAGGAACAGCGATTTTGAAATCACCATGTAGAAGAAACAGCAACTAAATAAGTAAAAACCCATCTGAATAGTACCTGTGATTCAAGATCAAAATGAACGTTTGTAATGGTAATGATAAATGGTAAGAGGCTATATACAGTTAGATATTCTTATTGGTGAATCGGACCAAATTTAGAAAGCCGCCATTCAAATATAAAAAAAATATAATTGTTTATCTCTCGCCTACAAGTAACAACTAAGTTTATTAGAATTTCCTAATTCAAAAAGTAACACGACCACGATGTGTTTGTCATGTAACGTCTAATTGAAATTCTATCAAATATAGGAATACTTCGATTTTATTTACCTTACGGGAACCCAGTTGGATATTGTTATATAAATTAATGTCTTTAATGAGATTCTCGGAATAAAAATTAAATTGTAATTCATCAATTGTGGAACTTGTGATGGATGTTTTTTTATGGAAATATCGCCTCGTGTATAAAAAAAACTTAATACTCAATCGTTATTGTTAAAAAATGTAAAGTCATCAAACATCTGGGCTTGTCTATTAAAATTTATTTAAAATATTCATTCTTATTACGGGAAATTTTAATTAGATTCATTGTTATTCAAATCTGATATATTCTCGAAAGTATTTATCTTTGGACAATAGATGGAAATATTTTTTCGTGTGTTTTGAAACAATCAAGCGTTGGCTTCGGGGGGTTTAAGAGTAGGATCGATACTCAAAAATGTTTAAATGAATTTGTTTTATACTTTAAATGGGATTGCGAAAAATGAATCCCATTGAAGTACCTATTTAAAGTTTTTAGGAATGTTTCTTGAGTCCATGTCCCGTTGAAATTTTTAATAAGAAAGTTGTAAATAAATAATTTAAAAGTTTATAGTGTAGAAAATGTTTTTATGGTTGTCAAAACAATTGCAAACTAAGAATGTCATCCAAAACTAAGTAGATGTAAAATAGCTAAAGAAATAGTTCTTAAGGAATTCAACAAGGCTATTATGTTTTCAATATACCTACCGGCTACCAAGCATGGACGGAATCAGCTTTTGGTTTAGAGGTGGGCAATTAGGTTTTTGACCTAGGGGGAGCAGATCAGAAATTTCCTATTATAAAATATCAACATAAATAGAAATGTGCGCTTAGTCTATTATGCACTAACTATAATAAACTCTATGCTTTATTTACACGCAATAAAGCTCTAAGTTCACAAGAAAGGTTCAGGGGGCAGCTGCCTCCCTAATACCCCAGCCATGATATCAATTCTTAGGTATTTATGAAATACCCCTCACATCAAATCAACTACAAAAACGACATGAAAATATCAACAAGCTTAAAACTATACTATAACAATCACTTTTTTAGGAAAAAAGAACTAACTTGTACTGATGTCAAAATCTAATCTAAGAAAATAATCAACTTTTCTTTATATATTTATAAAGAAAACGACTCCATTGATTTTGATCAAATTTACGAATTCGGAGGGGGTTTCAACGCCCATTCTAGGTGAATTTAAATATTATAAATTTCAGCGGCAGATAGATTCTTAATAATGGTAATTATTTATTGGTTGGCCAGGTTAGGTCACCATACAAGACAAAAATTATATAGTAATATTGGTTGCATAACTCTTTGTTTGGAATAATTTTATGCTGATGTGTTGTTTGTGAATTAAATTAACATTAAACTCTTTATACTTATTTGATTATTTTTTTGTTGGTATAAGTTATTATTACTGAAACAAATTCAAACATTTTCTGATCTATATATTTTTAAACTTTTGTGAACTTAAAATAACAAAATAACTTTATCATAATATTACTTCCACTCTAACAACAAACTACCATATTAGAAGCCTCAAACAAGCACTAATTCTTTAAAAAAATAGTAGTAAAATATATTGAATCTATTTATTAAAAAATGCTATTGGGTTGTCTTGAATGGGGAAATGCATCTTTATTAAAATAAATTTATAATTCATATATATTCATTTTTGGAGATGACAAATAAAACGAAAATGACTTAGATCATATATGTATCTATAGTTACATACTTAGGTGCTTTAAGTAATATATTGAATTGCTGTTGGTTTTCAAACCTGATCTTGGAAATATATTTTTTATATGTACATTTAGTGTATAATGTTATCGAAGTAAGATTAACTGAAATAACCACATACGATACGATTTAATTTCTCTGAGTTATCAAAATAAACAAAACTTTTATTTCATTATATCACATTTCATAATATTTAAGAAATCCCCGACTTAGTTGTAATGTTCCTCTATATACATATTATCCATATCAGAATAAAAACTAACAACGTATGTGAATACCAGACCATAGTTTGATTGACTTGAAACTTGACATGTTTCTTCTAAAGTAATAAAAACTTCAGTCTCAAAACATCTTAAAGAAACATAAATAAACAATACATCATCGGTTAATTCTCATAGAGTTCAAGCGTAAACTAATTTTTACGTAACGTACGCGTTTAACGGAAACTTGCAGTGTTTCCGTTGAAATGTTAATTTTAAAATTAATTTTATATATAATTTATTGTACACACACAATTTTTTATTATATTCGTCCGACATATTTATATTTACGAATGAAATTAGGGTTTAATATTAAATTAAATAGAACAGAGAAAAATCACACACAATTATCATTGCATACAAAATTGTCAATTTCAAATTTATATACTCACTGACAAAGAACTCGCAGTACCCAAAAAAATTATGTTTAAATTTAATATTGCTTTGGTAAAACATAGATGCTATAGTAATGAATAAATTATTAAAATTTGGTGAAGTTTGGTGAATGTTTTCTCATGTAATTTACTTTATCAATGAATATTGTAGTCGTTTTTTGCATTTTTTAAAATTTACAAAAAAACAAACTGTTCGATGAGATACAAAATAGATGTTTAGTATTGTTAAAATGCCCAGAGTACGTGTACGCCGAATGTATCGCCAGCTAAGTGAATTTGAAAGAGTTCGAATTAGTGGTTTACTGGAGGCCGGTTTTTCATTTCGAGAAATCGCTAACCGCACGAACAGAAATCCACCTACTGTTATGAGATATTGTCAAGCGTGGTTTGATAATATCCAAAATCGGAGAAGAGTAGGCACCGGACGTCGAAGGGACACAAATGCGGTCAAGACCCACGCCCCTAAGACTTGTGTCCTTTTGGGGCCGATTTCCGACAACTCCAAATTTGGCTGGTGAGTGGTTAGGGGAACAATGCCATCTTGTAAGTGTCCTAACGGTTTACCGCCGTATAGGGTCTTTTGGACATGTTTGGGATATGATGGGTAGAAGATTAGGAAATTTACTTCAGCCCCCACGGACTTTGGAGGTTCTAAAACATAAAACACAGTAGCTTGAGATAGAATTATTCAAGAAGAAATAGAGCACCTTATTGAGTTAATGCCAAGACATGTTCGGGAGTGTATAGATAACCACAATGGACAAACATATTAACAAACTTTTTTTTGGTATTCTGCTTTGGGGTGTTGCGATTTCTTTGTCAGCGAGTATATTTTATTAATGTATTATTTGGTTTGGATTTTTGAATATACAGCTTTTTTTCTCAACAGTGGTGTTATTTGTCAGGAAAACTAGAAAGAAACCAGCATATATCCACACATATGCTTTAGCAAATAAATTGCTAGATTGTAAAATATGAAAGGACAGAAAATAAAAATACACTTCTAGCAGCAACGAGTTTATATAATTTAACATAACATATATTATGGTAAAATTGGTTCAGTACAGTTCAAATTCTACAGAAATTTGCAAACGTAATTTAACAGGCTGCCAAGGTCTACCACTAAATATATCACGGACACTAACTGATGAATTACTTCTGGTTTAATTTTAATATTCTCATTTGCATCATAATGAATTTCATTTTGGTGGATTCGTGTAAAGGCGAATAGCTTTTCTAGATTCGTTTAAAATGAAAAGACTGTTATTTTTTTATGAAAAGTGATTAACAGACAAAAAACACGGTTTAGGAACCGACTAAGAAGTATGAATATTAATTTAGTCGGACGAAATTATTGAGTTCGAAATTTTGGTGAATTCGCGGGGTAAATTCGTTCCACCTCGACATTAATTAAATAACATGATGGTTTCCATATTCAGCTGGTAAATATAAATGAAGGTTTACAAAGACCATATTTTTTATAGAAAGAATTACTTGAGATAATTAGATAATTAATAACAGAACTTGTTTGGATTTCCAATTGAAACGAGTAATATTTTATCTTATCATAGATGACATTTTTTAAAATATGGAATTGAGTTGTTCTCTGGTGAAGCGCATTATATTTTGCTAGTTGGTGTTTCTAGATCATTTTCCGTTGAGTAATCTTGACGACTGAAGGGCTTGGATCTCAATTTACTATTTTCCTATTCTTAACTTCATATGAAACTCACGATATAAACAATTTTGTAAAACTATAACATTGCAACTTAAGAGAAGTTTTTTTAGAATCATGAGTCAAAAACAAATCTCAAACACACCCAAAACACTTGTTTTCACCAAGCGGGTTACATTCTATTTTGATTTTGTCTTCGATCTTTTTCCATTGTTTGTCTCGAGAAAGTAAATACACATTTCTTTCTTCAATAACCAACCATCAAGTTTAGAGAATTTTTTTTATTCTTTGTTGTGGTTGGTTTGTACTGAAATCTTTGGAAAAAGCAAGGGTATATATGTAAGCTCTCTATATGGATTTATAATCAAGCGAGGTAAATTAAGTATCTAAATACTTTAAGAAGAAGAAAACGCCTAAAAACATTTTGGGTTCAAACATTTTCATTAGAAGAATAAATGATAGTGTTGGACAATTGGTCATCATACAAGGGGAAAATAGAAAACATAAGACGACCGTTTCCAGTAAACCGTTGAAAAGTTACAATTTTGTTTTATTCAACACAAGTTTGGGTTTTGTTATTGTTTTGTCCATATAGTGGAAAACCGTCATCACATCGCCATATATACGGATCGGGTATCTGCTAGATGGGTGCCGTATTTACTGTTTGCTAAGAATTTGGTTTGGATATATTATTACAAGCCTAAATTGAAACAATTACTTAAATAAACTGTAACTCATTTTGTTGTAGGTACTTGCGGGCGATTATGTCTTTTATTATTTTATTTGCGACTGCCGAACTATGCGTAGACATGGGTACCTCTTTGGATTTTGGCTACTAATTTATACTGTCGTTTTGATTTTTAAAGTAAAATATTTTTCATAATCTATTTCACGCTCCTGTTGATCTATGTGTTCGAAATTAATGGCCTTTAGGGCTACAGCTATGTATGATTTAGAGAACCCTGTATGAGAAGTATAGTTTCTCCTCGAACACTTTCTCCTACTAAAGTACGTACATATAGGATTTTTGCCAAATTAGCCACAATTTATTTAATAGAATAATATCATAATTGCCACTTAATCAGATTATTGAACTTAACAATATAGTAATAAATCTATTGATGTTTTTACAAGTTTGTTGCTGTTTTTCTCTAAATTCGGAAATGAAATTGGGAACACAACAAAACTCAAAATCTGCTAGACCTATATATTTGCACTTTTGCAGGTCAATCAAAACCCAAGATGCGAATTTCCATGAATAAACTTATTATTTCTTGAGTTATTAAATCCCTAGACCACTTGTGGGTGGATTAGAAGCTTGAAATTTGGCAAGTAGATTATAGGATGTAAACAAAGGGAAAATCTGAAACCACAAATTATCGATGTTAGGTGTCGACAAAGTTATTGGTGCGATTAGTTTTAAATGACGAATTATTGTTAGCATGAGGAAGGAACTGATTAGCAGTTCGGAGAAATGCTGAATCGTTAAGAGTAGGTGTATTAACAAGTCAAGATATGAATGTTTTATCTAATCGACGCCTATAATTAAAATCAAAAACGTAAATGAACTGCTAAATGAAATTATAAATAATTTAGCAGCGATATGGAGCAAGAGGCATATGTAACCATTTCACTAATGCAGTCTTAAAAATATTGAATGCCATCGATGAAATCTTTGCCCGCGGTACTTAAACCTACGAGCCAGGAAAACTGTAAAAAATATGTTTATAGTCAGAATTCTCTAGCAGCTTAGTGTATCCTCTAACATTTCTCAAGACCGTAAGTCTTAATCGTGCTTTACTCGGTATAGGTTGTTAATATTCAGCAAATGGCAGGCTTATGTTGCACTCTCCCAAAACTTAAATCCATGTCAAATTAATCTCCAGGAAGCTTGATAGTACTAAAAAGGAAGATCAATAGAGAGGGAAATAGGCTATTTCACTAGAAGTAGTAGCTCCTGACCGAGTGAAATAGCCTCTTGCTATCTCTATTACCCTCTCTTTCGGTCTTAAATATTTGTGCATTGGAGGCTACCTCCAGAAGTACTCAACTGAACTTACTCTCACAGATCACCTATTTATAAACTATTTGGCGTTCAAGTGTTTTCGAGATTGCTCTATGATACTAATGCAGAAATCTGTAGATCTTTCCCGAACTGGCAATTACCAATTGCTGACAGTGACATCTAGTTTGTATATACATAACTTTCCCTGACAATACTAATTATACATTATAATGTTAATAGAGCTAATTTAAGATACGCGTAAATCTTGTTTTTATATGACCTATAATAGAGCAAAGTCAAAGCTTGGAAATGATATCTCAGCAAGGTAAATATGAAAAGAAGCCCAGGTTTGATACAAACGAGGTTCGAAGTTGTCAGCATCGCCTGTGAAAGTGTTAAAATCTCCAAGAGTGTCAACTGCCACTAGACCTTTCAACAGGCATATACAACGGACTTCAGATCTAAACATGTTCTTTAATAGTGAATTTATAAGTTGACAAGTTGAAATATTTAACAGAATGGTATTTGATAAGTAAAAGTTTAAAAATGAAATCATCTACTTGTTCTATTTTACACTATAAATAATTTTGTTGCATTTAAAACTTGCCAAGTTATAAATTAAATATCAAGGATCCGTTATACAATCCTTCTCCATGTTCCTGTGACAATTAATATATGGAAAACAGCAAGACTGCGTCAGGCAAGTTTTATTTCTTGCGAAAAGCTCATAATATATTTACTCCTTCAGTTCAAAATAGAACTTGCATAAAAATGTAAACATTCAGTTTTCTTAAATTCAAACTTATGGTATGTAAGCTTGTAAAGTGAAACTGACAAATACCAGAAAACTAGTTCATATGCATATACGTTATAAAATTCTTGATATATTTGATAAAATAGATTGACTTTAGAATGATTTAGGGTAAATTTTAGCGAAATATAGTGAGTACAGAATATTGGTAAACACAGAAATAGAAATAGCATTAATCTGATATTACAAATGTATGAATTCATCGAAATATTTTCAAGAGAGAGAATAATAAATTACAATACGTTAGATTTCCAAATATTTACATCAACAACGATGACTAATACCGAACAAATGATCACTGCCATGTGATCTTCTCATATGCCCTTACACTTATCTAGAATGGAATTGAAATCATTTTTAAGATCATCGTATTTTCGGGAATTCCTGTTTTTTTTGCATTTTTTATTTTAATTTAATTTCTCGAAGTTAGAACAATAATTATTCTGACTCAATGATTGATCAGTTGTAAGTAATGAATGATTAAATGAGGCCTTCTGTGAAATTTTGACTTCTATATCAAACAACTTACAATAGATAACATTTATGTTTTGTAAATTTGTTCTTTATTTATGCTGTTGACTAGTAAAATCTCCAGTAAGATTTTCATTGAGACAGTGTACAGCAAGAGTACAGCTTTTCTTACTAAATGCCATATCACTTTTATGTGAATCTATTCTACTCTTGAGGCTTCTAGATCTTGATCATCATAGGGCATACAAGTATCAAGCAAACAGGCTTTTAGGTTGTGAATTATAATATCCGGTTGTCAAACTTATGTATATAATACGAATGTATTTACAATAAAAAATATTTCAGCTACATACCCTGAATCGTTATTAAGATTTTTTTAAATTTCTGTGACACATTCATTTGATTTGATTCCATTGGTTCAAAAATGACACTATGTGCACTCTTGACATAATTTCCCAACCCATTTTAATCTAGAAAAGCAGGTGCACTTAAAAATTAACAAGCTAATAAATCATAACCGGATTTCAAATAATAATATACGGTAATCATTCGACTGCGGTAGATACAAATCTGTCGAATACTATTCGTCTTAAGGGCGTTTTTCAAGAATTTCTTCATCACATACATTCCATCTTCCCATCATTTACATTTATTCTCAAGTTGACAATGCTTTATCATTTCCTTAGAAGCAATGACCACCTGTCTTTTCCATTTGGACGACTGAAAGAGTTCTACATTAATAATTTGATTCATATACGCGATTACAACTAATAAACCCATAAGATTATTGTGTGTTATTGTAAGGTTTCAGTCTCGATGATGTATTTCTTTCACTTTTCACATTTGAAAGGTACAATATCACAATGAAACTGCTAAATAAATAATGGTATTCTTGAACGTATGACTATTGACTGCATCTTCAACCTCTACGGAGCGTTATCCGTTTAAAAGACCTCCCTTTTGATTAATAATGAGAATATCAGAAGAACAATTGCACATCTCGAGTGTTCTTTTGTTTTTCTTGAGGTTGTAACTGGAAAGAGAAAAAAAATCGCTAACGTGCATATATAAGTCTGCGCGTTCAATTGTTTTGATAATAAAAATACGAAAACAGGTAATTTTGTATTCATATTGTAGCTATAGAGCACACAATACAATACTTGTTCATAAATACCAACTCGGTTATTATTTTAATATTACTTATTGAAATGTTACATCTCTTCTTCATGCCTAATTTGAATTGTAGATGAAAACGTTTGGTAAAGCAAGAATTTGTTTCGAGGTGGACTCAGGACATTATCGATGCAGTGTGCAGCGATTATCTAAATCAAATTTGGATGGTAATTGTTATGATCAATCATAAACGTATGTAATATCAATTACTACTGTTACACGCTTTGGTTAAATTTAGATAAGCCAACTAATAAATTAGTTTATTACTCTTGAGGATATTTGTTAATGTAGGTAATATAAGAAGAAGAAAAAAGAAGAAGTAAGGTAAGTTTCTTGGAAAAATTGTAACAGAAATTAGATAAGTTTCTAGAAAACATTATGGAATAAATCGGTAAAAACTATTCACGATGCTGCTAGGACTGACAACAAGGAACATTTGAATAAAGATGGAATAGAAGACCCATATCAACGACACAACTTCTTTCTTCATTTTCTGAAGATTCTTAAAACTTGGAGCAATTCTGACCGTGGAGTCGTGATCAGCAAGCAAAAATACTTTGGATAGCATTTTGTCTCCATCAGACATTTTTTTGTATGTGGAGATGTTGTTAATAAGTCATGAAGAAATGTAGTAAATATAGGTAGGGTATTAGAGGGAGTTAGAGGACTTGGTAGGACCACGATGTCTTAAAGACAAATGGTATTCGGAAAAGATTAGTTCAGAACCTCTAAATACGGCTCAGAAAGAAAAATATATTAGAGGAAAACTGGCTAAAGGACATGGATGCTTCGAACTACTCCTTCATGCCAGTGAGAAGATATGGCGAATATGGAAAATCAGAATCTAAGAAAGGGACAGTGTTAAGAACTACATCTGCCGTCTGGCCAATTGGGACTGGAATAACCTTACTGAAAAACTCTACAAGGCAAATGGAAGAATTGAGGAGATTTGACATTTTTCTAGAGAACAACGTCATATATAAATACGTGATATATTAAGAACTAATGTTGATAGAGGCTGAAGAAATTTCGAAGAATGAGTTCGATCATGCACTGGGAAACCATCAGAAGAGGATGATTTTTATTAATTAAACAATAAAGGAAGGTGATCATGAAAATGTGGACTTTCCACGAAAGTAAGTTCTAGAATTAAAAACATTTACAGTGATAGATTTAGCAACAGACCAAGTAGGTCAATTAAGTTTTCAAAAAGTTTTTTTTGACCTTAATTTACTATGCTACTATCTTTTTGAGAATTATTAACCTACTAAACGCAAGACAATATATTGTTTCTAGCCGAGAACTTTCCTTAGTTGCGCTCCCCTAAAATGATTGAAATCAACGAATCCAAGAAGAACCAGCTGTCAATTAGACGAAAGACTATCTGCATATTATTTATCTTAGAATCCTGGGTGAAGTGACGACGTTCGGACAGAGTTGAATCTCCCATCTTAAAGCTCTTGGAAATACTCTCTTATCCGCATGTTTACGCTTCTGGTTATTCGACAATTACGAGTTTTAAATAATCGTAGTTCGTAGGTTTTTTGTAGATGTCGCTGGCTGGACTAGTGAAACAGAGCTTTAAAAAAAACGAAAAATGGGGCCAGAGTTCACACTCCACCTACCACTCGGATCTAAATCAAGAAATCATACGATAAATTCAGTCCCTCCAGGAATTAAGAACAAAGTTGTATGTGTATATACATACATAAGTAGATGAATTTTTTCGACATATTAGTTTATTTATATCAGTTTATTTTGTTTATTTATTTTTTATTCTCAGAAATTGGATTATGCCTAAACTGAGACAAAATTGTTTTTACCAATTTCTTAAAATGTAATAAAAGTAAGTATGTACTTAGTGATTTGTTTATTTGTGCTATAGTCATTTTAGTCTTTGCAAGAAATATTTTCTTTTCGCTTTACCCTTTGCATTTTGTGAATTACTTCAAGTTACTTAGCAAATGGTTCGAATTGTAATGCTGGAACAGTAAAATTATAAAAACATTAACTTTCCTTATAATCAAAAATTTATTAAAAATCTAATAAGTACAATATATGTGATAAATTTCATCAACATCGGACAACCTTGTCCAAAATATCATAATCCAGTGTTAGTAACTATAAAACAGACACATTAATTGTTATCGGCATAATTTTGTAATTAATTAGTTATCAAATTACTAATTATTCAATAAAATAAAAAAACAACCAGTTCTTTTAGTTTTGAAAACCATAAATAAATATCGCTATCGAAGGATGCGATAAAATTGATTTTTAATTACTGAAACAGTTGTATTCAAATTAAATATATAACTGTTTCGGTTTTATGGAACTGTTCTTCAGGAAGAATCGGCACAATGAAGACGTAGATTAAGATTACACATGTAACTTGTCAACTTTCAAGGATAATTTTGAGAATAAAAATTTGCCTGTAAAAATCTTGTCAGAAATATACATTCTTCATTGTATTCTCTGTCAAAGTTTCATATTTATATATTAATCATACCTTTGATATTTTATGTTTCCAATTTTGAATGTGTAGACTTTGACGCATACCTTGTATGTACATCCATGAATATTCCCGTAGTATAAAAAACTTTGTTGGTTAGTACGGTGTGCTATGATTTTATAACGACATTATTTATTTCTGACGACCCGGTCTCATATGAGTCAATCGTTTTTTTTTTTGATTTGACATGTCATACGATATTTACCTAATACTTTCAATCCTGCTAAGTAGACGATTTCTTTAAAACTTCGTCTAATTATTGTGAACTTCAGTTATACCAGTTATAATTTCATAAATAACAAATATCTATTCATGTACTAAAATTAACGAATGTGGTTCAGAAAAAGTTGGTGTTGCTTATACCTAATTACACTTTTTCTTCTGTTAAGACGAATTTATGATTAGATGTTTAAACAGATAATAATAATAATAGCACGTCATCGTGCGTCATTCAGAGGTTATAGTCAAGGGAAAGTTTTTGTATCTTCTCTGTAGACCTTATGGTTTTTAGTTGATTTTGCTACTCTATCTGTAATATTTCTATGGTTATTATGCCATATTAGAATTCTGTTTTAGCATATGACAGCCATGCCATGTTGCTGATAGGGCATCAGCACTTATTTAAACTGTGAAATGTCAAGTCGCTAAAGTAAAGACAAGGATTGTTCCAAAAGTTATGCACAGCGTGGTCTAGGGGGCTTCGTAGGTAATATAGACAGCTGACTGTACAGTCATAGTGAGTGTAGAGTCAAGTATTAAGAGCATTTTAGTACCATACGGTACTGGTGTAAAGAAAAGTGCAAAATATTCGAAAATTCAACGATATCAGCAATAAGGCAATGAACGTATGAATATTTGCATTAAAATCTGGAAGATTCGGGTGCTGAACTGAATCAAGGATTTTATGAATTTATTCAAACTAGTGGTCGCTAAGTGGTGGAAATTCGACTCTATTTCATGAAATTGTAAAAAGTATATTTTTATAAGAAACAAAGTTGAGGGAAATCAGAGAACTAAGTGTAATGACCAAAATTGATCACTCATATTGACAAATCTATTGAAATAAAAAGAAAATAAAAATGTAATCAAATATCGGTATTCGAAATATTCTTGACAAATGAGTGACCCCTCCCCCAAATTTTTGGCTGGAACCGCTCCTGGTAAAATGTTGTTCTGTGCAACCTAAAAGTTTTCGCCATTTGAGGTTTCAGTCGAGTTCATGAAGAAAAGAGATGACCAACAACCCTATGAGAAATTTAATATTTAATATATTCTCTATTGTCCGCTGACTGACATTTTTTTACACAACACCTTCGGGAAGATTGTAATAATAATATAGTAATCAAATAATTAAATTCACATTAGAAACAGAATAATTAATATGAAAGTTACTGCATCGCGTCCGAAAAATCATTTTACCACGAAACCATAACAAGGCTTTATGCTGAACTATCCATGATAGTCTTCGTATGATGGTCTGAAAGAGCGTTAGCCTGTCACTGTCAACCAATGTAACCAAAGAGCTTTTACTCCCTGGCGGTAACCAGCAATACACAAATATCGTGCCAAGGCTAGAAAGAGAGGGCAAAAGGCTATTTCACTGGATTAAGAGCTCCATCCAAAGATACAAATACAGTATGCAGTTCATTGACTGCATCTCCCAATCGAGTGAGATAGTCTCTTGCTCTCTCTACTGTCCGTCCTTTTTACTCTTGGTACGATATTTGTGTATTGCATGCTACCTCCAGAAGTACATGCTCTAAGAATCTAACAGTATATAACGCTCGTTTTCTCCATATATAATTACTCAATGTTTTGACGGTCTGGCGGCACTGTCAGACTTATTTGTTTGGCACTGACAGTATGGACGTAAATTATGAATTTTTTATTATATTTAATGAATGAACCAATATTATCAATTAATATTAGAATTCTGCACTAAAGGTCGTCAGTAGCTACTAAACAAAACAAAAATTAAGTAAACCGGTTGAGGAACAGAGAGGAAAATGGTACCGAACTGCTTTGTCTTTGCCTATTTATATATAGATTAGAGTTTCCTAGTATTCATCTGTGGAGCTGCTAACTGATCCTTCCTGGAATTATCTGTATAAAGGAGACGTTTCGACAGTATCATGTGTCCCCCTCCAGTATCTTCGCAGTGTTGTAACCAACTGCTCGCGCTTCTAATTATACGACAATTCCCTATCTAAGCAATATTCTTAACAGATATTAGAGACCACGCAAATCGGGTGTCGTACTGTGTGTTATTAACCAGACGATACAATTCTAGGGTTAAGTGGAAACTTCTGTTACCCCTAATTTTATGTGAGATCTAATTTAGGAGCTTCACAATGCACGATTCCAAAGTTGAGGGATCTCTGAAACATCTAAATATATATTTTCTAATATCTAAGTTAATGTTAGTAGGAGGTATTAACAGTTTCTCGACTTTTTTGTCTTTTGAATGATTATTGGTCTCGCAATGTTCATCCGTAATACATATACATAAAATTGAACTACATACAGCTAGTGTACACGTGATGGTTGGATATTCGACTCGACGGTTCCCGACAACCATTTCTTTCATTCTAGATTAGCTAGTAACATATAAAATAAACTCAGTGGTTTTTTTTTTCATACCCCAAGGAAACAATAAAGTTGTCTATTGTTGTTCTAATTATTTCTTGTGATAATCGCAGAGAATTTATATACGATATTCATGGTAATAAATATACAGATTTAAGAACATTGAATTGTGCGAATTACTTGAAATTATGATGCGAGTTTCAAACTAACCACAGCAACTGTTCGTTACCTAATATGAGAATATTCTGACAACTTCCAAGCTGCAAGTATTGCAAAACTTAAGACACTAGCGGAAGATGAGGAAGCGCTAGGTCATTGCAGGGTCGAAAATCAATATTTCATATTCACCGACATGAAGGATTTAACGTAACAGGAAAACTTATTATCAAATCACGTTGAAATATAAGTATGGTACAGTAGCGACTGGTTCAGCATAATGGTAGTATTTTCATTAGATCTAAATAAATAAAACAGCAAAACCGTATTTCAATACAAATACTCTCCGTTATTCCTGGCAAGGCCACAAAATTTTGTTAATATTTACAGAACAATCTCGTAAGTTTCCACTGCCCGGCGTAGCGGGCCAAAGCGTTTGGTTAATTATCACTCAATGACCGAAAGTGTTGGTGAACAAGTTCCACACAAAGCATTACAAGAGCTCTTCATCGAATGCATCATTACCATCCCTAGCGGCATGTGGGTATTTGTATACTTATTCTCTAATTGTCGGTGCGGTTCGTTCAACTCTGTCGCTTACCAATTTTATTATTTCTAATAAATACGTGCATGCACAGCTAAATATCAAACAAAACGATGAAAAATTAATATGCATATTTTATTAGGCAAATTTACATGACGACAAACACCGAGAGCCTTCCTCTCTTCAGTTTCTTGCACACGATGAACACATAAAAGCAGAGGCTACTAGATTTTGTATGCGTGAAATGCCGCATTTCATTGAATATGAAAAATGTATGACGTTTTATTAACACAATATCCATGTAATGTGATGTTTGTCGTGTATACTAAGAGAATGAACGCTTGAGGAGAGAGAGAAGGAGACATAAGTATGAGATAATAAATACTGTAATTATGCTCACAAATCACTGCTTATTGTAATGAGTTTCTGATCAGAAGTGTCCAAAATGATTAACGGTCACCTTTAGGCGAAGTCTTCAAATTGCACAAAAAATAATAATAATTTATTTGAAAAGAAAGTTTTTATATCACTTTAAACAGTTTTATTTAGAAAAGTTTAATCCTAGAATTATTTTCTTCTATTTCTAGAATGCATTAAGTTAAATCCGTTAAATCTTTTGGTAGGAATGTTATCTTAATTGATTGAGAGGCAAGTTTGCTTAAGACATTACCTTTAATTGTTTGTCTCAATGTTTCTTTGCAGTTTTAGGGTATTTCTTAGGACTTTAATTATTTGGAAACATTCTAATTATACTCACTGACAAAGAAAACATAGATGCTGTCGTAAGTAGTAAAAGATTAAAAAAATGAAAAAAAAATACCAAGGAGTTTAATGGATAATATCAGTACTGCTTATGAGAAATACGGTATATCTATAAATATCACAAAAACAAAACAAAAATATCTGTATACCCATTGAAATCAACTATTTGGGATGTCAATAGACCCTGATATCGAAATCAAAGCCAGAATAAAACTTGCCCGTGATAATTTTATCCGAAAAACAAATATACTCTCTGGCCAACATCTAGACCTAGAACTCCGCTGTAGACTCCCGAACTGCACTTTGCTATATGGAGCAGAAACCTTGACTTTGAAAACTCAACTCAATAAATAGGATCGAAGCATTGGATATGTTAATATACCGAAGAATACTGATAATCCCATATACTACCCAAATGACAAACGAAGAAGTCTTAAGACGAGTAAACTGAGAAAGAGAACTTCTCCACACCGTAAAATTTAGGAAAATACTATATCTTGGGCATATCCTGCGGAACGATAAATACTACTACTCGCAATTAATAATAAAGGAAAGGTCGAAGGCAGAAGATACCTGGATACGAAAAAGTTTTTCAGCTGAGGAACAAAAGAAGCTGGACCGGCTTAAATTTTGAGGAAATGATTAGAACCGCCGAAAATAGAGAATCATTAGAAGTGGTGATCTTCTTTAGGCGGTCCTCTATCTGGAAGAATAAGAAGAGCTTTTAGATGGACAGAATTAGGTTAGTCTATCAGGTCTGGCTTTCAAGAACTAAGAGGGTCTAAAACTCTAAATTGGAGATAAGAAAAAGAAGAAGAACCGAGCAATGCAACATAAGGTCTTAAAAAACGAATGTGAACTTAAAGGCGGAGGCACATTATCGAAGCGCGACTGCACCTGACCCGACGTGGTAGATGTGGTCTGGTGTGTGTAGTGTGTTTCTAGTCATAAAAAATAGTAAAGGCGGAAACACACGCTTGAAACGCAATGCCACCCGACCCGATGTACGTCAAATCAAATCGTTGTATTTGTTATTGCAAGAAACACACTATAAACACCCGCATCGGGTGTTGTCGGGTGAGTATAGTGTGTTTCTAGCCATAAAAAATAATAAGAGTTGATTTGACTTAACATGCGTCGCGCCATATCGGTTGGCGTCGCGTGTCAGCAGTGTGTTTCCGCCTTTAGATTTCATTTGACTTAACACGGGTCGCGTCATATCGGGTGGCTTCGCGTTTCAAGTGTCTTGCCGCCTTAAGTTTTTGTGAGATGAAATGGATCAGGGAATTGTAAAGAAAATAAAATTACATAAGTTGTCAAACATTCCTAACATGGTCAGGCCGCAGTAATGGTTCATTTCAGAGATGAAAGCCTGGAGCCGCAGAATTTTCCCAAATTTTTTACTTATCTTGTTCCTTATAAAATGGTTATACTTTTGCAACAAGAGGAATTTGTGTGTCTATAAATGTTTGTTTACTATAACTCAAAGTAAATCACTTTAGGTAAATTCCTATAAGGGGGTCGTTCGCGACGTCCGCTGGGGTCTCAATACCAATATAAGTCAAATAGACGTAAATAAACAATGATTGTTAAATTATAAACTTGTTTAAAAAATTTGTATAATCTAAGCGGTGAAACGATTTTATAGATAATAAGTTATCTACGCAATACCATGGTATATTGTTTTCCTTTCATGTTAGTTGGTGTTTAAATCACTCATAATTGTTTTAGAAATTTAAAGACGTCAAATAATTCACGGAGAATAAATATATTAAATTTATTAAATAAATTTCTACTACTAATACTACTACTAAATGAAAACGGTGAAGAAGAATTGACTCTGAATAGTTTATTACCTGTGACGAATTGAGCACATAACCATAAAGTAGACGAAACGTAAATTACTCGTTAATGTTAGATGCGGATGTACATGTAATTGTACGAAAAAAAGCATTTTCAACACATTAATTCGGGAAACTCGTTAAACGAGCCAACTTTATTCAATTAGTACATGTGTGGCAGTATTACAACTGTAAATATCACTATTGAATATTTAAAATATTATATATTTTTAGGTAAAGGAACTATTAATTCAATTAAATTTATAAATGACGCGCAGTTATACCTATTTTTTGTTAGTGAGTTGTACAATACTGGTGTGGTGTTTTATATTTCAATTTGTGTAATTATGGTTGATAAGCAATGAAATAATTGACACATTTCTCCAAAATAAAGTAATAAATAGTAACATTATTAGCAAAACTGAATAATTTGGGGACATAATTTTGGAATATACGAGGGTGAATCAAATATGAACCGGACTTTTCTGTTTCTCGCCCTGTAGGTAATTCGAGTGGCGTGACGTCTCGATATATGTTAGGTAGGGATGTTAAGAAGAGGGGAGTTCGTCGGTTTGGCGAGGCGTAGTCGATGCGCTTTTAGTAGCATCATGCCAGAGCAAGAGGTGCATATGTCTGTTGCGCAACGTGTTGTTATCAAATTTTTGGCGCGAGAGGGCGTTAGACCGTCTGAAATTTTGCGTCGACTATCTGCACAGTTCGGCAATGAAACACTTTCAAGGACCCAAGTGCACGACTGGCACAAAAAGTTTTCAGATGGCCGAGAGACAGTGGAAAATGAGCCTCATGCACGCCGTCCCACGCCAAGCATCAATGAGGCGAATATCTACGCAATTCATGAGCTGATTGAAGGCGTACTGCTGATCGATTTTCTGCACGAACGCCGTACAATTAATGCTGAGTATTACTGCGAACTACTCCAACAAGTGAAACTTGCCTATCGGCAAAAGAGGCGGGATATGTCTATCCGAAGTGTGACTCTGTTGCATGACAACGCTCGGCCACATACAGCTGCATTGACTCAAGGAAAATTGAACAAAATGCATTGGGAAACCCTTGAACACCCGCCTTACAGTCCTGATTTGTCGCCATGTGACTACCACATGTTTGGGCCACTTAAAGAAGAACTGGGAGGCCACCACTTTGAGGACAACGAAGGTGTAGAAACGTTTGTGCGTAATTGGTTATCGACACGAACAGTTTCATTCTTTGAGAAAGGTATTAAAAAACTTCCGATTCGGTGGGAAAAATGTATACATAAGAGAGGAGACTATGTAGAAAAATAATATGTATTAAAATTTGTATTGATCGTACCAATAAAATTTTTAAAACAAAAGTCCGGTTCATATTTGATTCACCCTCGTAGTATCAAATTGTTACCACTTGCAGTTATAAAAAAGTTAAAAAATACGGAGAGGTATTTAACATTTTTGAAGCCACATAATTTTAAGGAGCCGATAAAACAAATATGTTACAAAAACCTTAAAGTTTAGTAAGAACTGATTTAGTTCATGGTGAGGTTATATTTTGGAGGTATTTTGCATTTAAAATTTTTGTTATTTTAGAATTTGTTTACATTTTACGTGTTTTTGACATCTTTAGTCATATTTTATGTTTCTGACATTTTTCATTTCACATTTAAAATTTTTAATATTTTTGATAGTTTTCCCGTAGGTGTCTTGTACCATTTAAACTATAATACTCAAAAAATTACACTATTTATGTATTTTAGGGAATATTTATGGCATATTCTAGTTTCTTTTTGGTTATGTTGGGAAATAACACCACTTTGAGGAAAAAAGCTGTATATTCAAATGTCCAAATGTTTCAAATAATATTACATTCAGATTTTAATGCCATTGACAACCAGAAACACAAGATTTGAAAATGTTATCGTCCATCTCTCTAATATCCATAGTATTGAGTAACATTGAATATAATAGTTGATATCAAGAATTTGTTAGGTGTTTGTTAAAATTTAATTTGAACATCACAAGGGATTTTAATTCTATACATATTATTCAAGTTGTGACTTTTGTTAATTTGAGCTCAAGTAAAGGAGTTCGAAGTAGAATATCTGTATCAAAGTTCGAAGCTTCATTCACTTAGAGAAAAACACGCTCAGAATATATTTGAAAAATATTATCGCAGTTAATATACCAAAATTAATTAAATGATTTAATTCAAAAATTGGGCTTGTAACCGTTGGATTCAGTTTTTTATTAGTAACTACCGACGACTGAATTATTTTGTCTTTTTTATAACAATGGATTTTTAAAGAATTTAAATAGTGTAAAAATACATTCTATTGACTTGTACCAGCAGTCAATGGTAAAATTACTTAGTTCTGTTTCATTAATTAATAAACGTGACAGTTCTGAAAGTGTATTTAGTTTTCAAACACCAATGTAATGGGTATCTATGTACCTACATACATTATAGCTCTTTATTTTCGTTAACAATGGTTCTTAAGTATGGTTCCAGATCATAATCTGTTAAGTTAATTTTATAAAATTAACTTCAATTTCAGGTAAGAAAAACTTTCAGAAGTTTTCTGGATTTAAAAATATACTGATTTCAAACTACAACTAATTCGTAAGGTTTGAAGTACATTTATGTAAGAAAAATACTTAAATGTAATATTCGAGTTAATTTTATTCATTGGTGGGTCTCATTTATTTTGGCGAATTTATGTATTCAAGACAGTGTTATGAATCACAAATATAATCAAATAGACTACCGTGAAATAACAAATTTTATATCTACTCATTTATAAATTATTCGATTTTCCCCGGTAGATTTTTCTGGGTAGATAGACATTAGTTGATTATAATCATAGATGTTTTGTTTATCCTTGTACAAAAGAATAATTGTAGTCCGATTCAAACGTATCATATCTACCTGTTTCATCGAAAAATTTGTAAATGTTTTAATGACGAGAAACCGTAAATTACCATAATAGATGCAGATAGGCGTCTTGCGTAAAAAAAATTGAAGATTTTTAACACATTCACCGTAGAAGTGTTCACGCTAACGAACAAATCAAACAATCAACTAACAGTTTTTGGTGTGAAAACGGTAATAAAAATTTCTCCGACTATAAATGTGTATTTACTAAAAAAATATCCGAGAAATAATTGAAAATTTAAAAAGGCAAGTTGCTGGTGAGCTTTGTTGGCTCAGCTGCATATTAGAGGACATGTGTTTTTTAAATAGACTCAAGTAAGGAAGTCGAATTGGTAATTTAAATTGAAGACGAAAACCATACGGGTGATTTTGACATTTAAATCTCTTTTTTATATTGATGGTAATGAACTCATATTTCCGACTGGTGAGATTTTACAGCTAATGGATTATTCAGAGATGCTTCGTTGATAATTTCTATTAGGAAGAATTTGTCAAGTAGCGTTAGGAGTAATTTATGTGAGCGACGCGGTTGTTAAGTAATTTTACAAAAACTTATATTCACATTAGAATAAAAAAACTGGGAGTAATCGTTTCTTGTAGCTGTAGATAAATTATTGTTAATATTTTTGAGTTAAAATGATGAACATCCCACGTTCAGAGTAAAATTAATATTAGGTGATTACTTATTTTTTTCTTTTTGCTTAATTTATGTATATATAATAATATAACTAAAATATAAGCACAATATATAACTGAATTAGTGAGAAAAAATTGTTTGGCACAAACATTTTATTTCTCCATAAACAGAAACTTACTGGAATTCGAAATAATCGATAACTACAGTTCTAAGTAAAACAGATATGTGGTCAGAATATAAGTTTTAAATTTTGTTTAACACAAATAGGTAGTTCAGAGTTAATTAATTTTCCATTCACACAGATTCAGAAACAACAAGAATGTCAAATTGTTTTATGAGCAAGGTCCTGCCGTGAAACATTATGTGTTTCATTCGAAATTATGAAAAACTCTTAAGATTATCTCTAATTTGTTTTAATAAAAATAAACTGGGTAGAATGAAATTATTAACAAGGGCAAGGGACACTCAGAGAGTTACCGATATCTTGGATTTTTCTTCATACAAAAGCATTGTGTTGACAATAAAAGCCTGGAATGGAAGTTAAATTGTTTGCGTTAAATATACAAGTTGAGTCTAGAAAGTAGCTGCTTTAAACTAACAACTTTAACCATTAAACTGAGTACTTAGAACGTCAATATTAATCATTGCTATTAAAATAATAAATATTATTACAGGTTTATAACACCGAAAATCAAACATGATACCTATTGTTTTTCAACATTAAACTAATAAAAAAATAAAAGATTTAGCTGAATCAAATCATGTTTACTAGGTTGTTGAGTATATGAAGGATGAACAAAATCTAATAAGTGCTAATGTTATCATGCAAATTTGGGTCACTTTCAAAATTTAAATATATTTAATGGTTGACGATATGATTACAGTATCTATATATAAATAGTTTTGTTTAGTAGCTACTGACGATCTTCAGTGCAGAATGCTAATATTAATTTATAATATTGGTTTATTCATTAAATAAAATATAATAAAAATTCATTATTTACGTCCATACTGTCAACGCCAAACAACTGACCCTGCCGCCGCCGCCTGACGGTCAAAACATTGAGTAATTATATATGGAGAGGGCGATCCTTATATTCTTAGAGCATGTACTTCTGGAAGTGGCATGCAAGCGTTGTTATTGTTTAGTGGTAAAATAGTCAATGTAGTAGATCCGTATTGATTTTTCGGACGCGTTGCAGTAACTTCCATATTAAATATTCTGTTTTTAATGTGAATTTAATTATTTGATTAATATATTATTATCACAACCTTCCCGAAGGTGATGTGTAAAAAATTGTCAAACTGCGGACAATAGATAATGTATTAAATATTCAAGTTCTCATAGGGTTGTTGGTCATTTCTTTTCTTTAATATTCTCGAACGTGATTGAAACCGCAAATGACGAAAACTTTTAGGTTGCAAAGAAAAATCTTCGAATTATTATATCGAATATTTTGCCAGGAGCGGTTCCAGCCAAAAATTTGGGGGGTCATTCGTTTGCCAAAAATATTTCGAATGCCGATATTTGATTATATTTTTTTTATTGCAATAGATTTGTTAATATGAGTGAACAATTTTAGTCATTACATCTACTTCTCCGAATTCTCCACAACTCTGTTTCTTATAAAAAATATATTACAATTTCGAACACTAGTATTCTTTAATAGTTAACGGGACCTCTATAATAAACCAGAGTGGAAAAAAAGATTCAGGAAACTGGGAAGAACATTTAGAGCAGGTTTTTTTAAAGACTTATTATTAACCTTTAAGTACCGTCATGGTGTCTGACATACTCGGAATACCATACATGCATTCATAGCCTTGTTTCAAGTGGAATCGATATTATTACTTTTTACGAGTTTTTTTCCTGTTATTTTGAAATCTAGTTTACTAATTCATGACAATGTGTAGACATAGTAATTCCTAGTTATTGACGCAAACTTTGAAGAATGAACTGGAAAATGTTGTACAAAAACCTCAACTACCCCAGAAAACTGAAAAATGTTTAGAACTCAGAAAATATTACTATAAATCAATATGTCTTCGGTACAATATTTTTCTTATATTATAATTATGAATACTGTTATAATGTTTTATAGATTTACATCAGTTATCTTTTTTACAGACTTGTAAACTGGGTATTTTTTTGTTTTATACCACAAGAATATATTTTAAGTGTTAAGATGTGCAAAAATTTACAATGCATTTTTGTCGATAATTAAGCAGTTACTAATGAAATATATTTCTAAGTTGTCCTATGTTTTATTTTACTCATATGAACTTATTTTTTCGAAAAAGATATACGTTTTATATAAGGGCTTGTCGGATTCCACGTCAGTACGTGGGTTTGAAATATGTGTTTATAATTACAATTTTAATAAAAATATAATTTATCCTGTGGTATGATTCAAATGCATAAAACAATTGTAATTTTGTATATTTTTTATAAAAACCTAGGCATATGCTCGTTTTATATTTTATTTACTCATTTTCCGAAAAGAAACATATGGCAGTGCTGTTGTCAGTTCAGACAACAGAACTTAAATCATCCTAAAAACTGAAAAGCCATAAAACCCGAGTTAACTCCGCATTCTCTTTTTTCACGCCGTCTACATCTTACCACATATTAGGAATAATTACCACAAATATAGTGGAAATATCACTAAATCATCCTCAGTTGCAGCTTACCAGATGACTTCTTGCTACCGAACTCCTATTGTAGCAGCAGTACTTCGTTTGACGACCGATATATACCTCACCCTATTTAGCATTTTTTTACTGTGTGAAATTCCAGCTTCTCTCGCTTTTTATAGGGTCGTCACCCCTTACCTTTAAGGGTTGTGGAAGTAAAGTGGTGAAGGTTTTTTTTTACCTGTACCGTAAGATGATACCGGATTAGTAAATGATGTTGTTATTCACTTGATAGCCATGAGAAATTTGGGGTTAAAACATCATTTTTGCTAAATTGCGCAATTTTTCATCGTGCCTTTTAAAGGGAGATCACGATTTCTATACAACCGCCAACAGGCATCCTATTGTTGGATTCACGGACGATCTGCTTCTATTTTTTAAGCTGTGTCTTACGCTGACTAAATTTTTTTATGCCTTGCAAAGCTCGCTTCTAAGAGATGTGGGAAAATTTTATTAAACGATGGGTTATTATTACTCTTCTTTGTAACGTTTGATATAGGGTGAAATTGGAGTAAGTGTTGGGCATTGTCAATACTTTTTCCTATTGTCATATTGTAGTTTTATGTTTAACGAATATAATTTAAATGATTCAAATACGCTTTTCAATATTAATTATAGCATAACTAACCAAAATGAGGTTCATTCTCATTACATTAGTGCTAAAATATAATTATAAATTCTCTATTACAATTATGGAATATCGAAGATATATATATATATATTTAAGCTTAAAAAAATAACAAATAGGTTTACTTATATCAAAGCTATCAGAAGACCATTAAAGATGGACTGATCAATAATAATTTCGCTGACTTTTAAAGGCAAAAAATCTAGATAAATAGAAAGGAAGTACGCAGGAGTCCCTAGATTCTTAGATGTAGCTACTATTCAAACAAGAAAACAAAACGGAAAATATTTAAATGTATAATAACTAAACGTTTATATTAAGTTATGAATACAGCTTAAAATAATATTAAATGTAAGGCTAATAAGGAAAAACTATACAATTATGTAAGAAGTTAGACTAGAGGCTGCATATGAACAACAGTTAGAATACAGGAACAAACACCTTAATGAAATCACATAATAAGAGCTAAGAAGGAAAAAGTAATATGAAAATATATCTAGCTAATAGAAACAGAAAAAATTATAAAGTATACGAAAAATGAGAAAGAATTAATTACTCAGAAGGTCAATGGTCAAACTGAAGTTGTCCATAAATTGGAGAAATAGTGTAAAGGTAAACTATAATTGTTTTTTAAATTTACAAGTAACAAAGAAGCTAACCAAGGCATAAAAAATTAAAAAAAGAGTTGGTGACGAATAAAAATATTTTGAGCTTATGCAAGGTAAAATCTAGACGACAACAACAGAACAAGAAAAAGGCTTTAAGAGCTAACTAGAGCATTATGAAATGTTATTAAATGGCTTAAACCTAATTGTGAAACTTGAAATAACAGATTTAGAAAATCATTGTGTCACAGCCAACACAAAGAAGACAAAAGTAACATGTTCTAAAAAGTCTCTATAGGAAAAGCCAAAACTGTGTAATATGGAAAAGTAATGAACCACTAATGCATGGAGGAGACTTAAGAACAATGCTTTTATAACATATATGAATGAAACAAGTGAAATATTTACAAAATAGAAACGCAATTGAATGTAGGACAAACAAAGTCTTAACATATCTGAAGGGACATTCGTTGACAAAGCAGATAGCGAGCAGAACTTAAAAAATTAATATGGAATGCACAAAAATGTTAGAAGTAAGCATATTTCAATATCTACGAGTAACCATTCAGTATACAGTACCACAAATGTAATAATAGAATAGACAAAACAACGAAATTATATCAGGCTATTCATAGTAAGGATCTATTCAAAGAGTTTTAATAGAAAATATGGTAGTGTTTTCAAAATTATTTATGAATTAATACTGCCTTTCTTACACCTGAAGGTTTTAACAGATTTGAAATATTGGTGTTTGTCAAATAAAGTCGACAGTGACAGTAGCTGTCAAATATATTATACACTTTGTTTCTATTAAAAATGTCAAATACTTATGTGTAAAAAATCCCAATGGACTTACAAATACCAAAACAACTGGATGTGGAACCGCTAGACCCATATATTGAACAGAAATAACTGAATTGGTGGGGTCGTATAGTACAGGTAAGTGAGTTTATATCAGATAAAGATAAGAAAAAATCGACCAGGTTTGTATAACTATGACATTCTAAAATATATTCTACGTATCAAACCTGGTAGAACTGGGCATTGATTATATATTCTTCTTCATCAACTATATTTGTTGTTGGGTAGTTCGGTCTGTTCCTTTGTTGGATTGGGTCTACATTAAATCATCATTACACCTTTTCCAGGGTCGGTCCACATTTCTTTCACCCGACATTCTTAATCAATCTCTGGGTGTTTTCCATGTGATAATTTTAGTATTTTAATCTCTGTCATCTCTAGCAATCTTTGTGTCATGTCTCGTTTCGGCAGTATATGTCATTATTGGTCTTATAGTAGCCTTATAAATCCTTATCGTAGTTTGCGTTTTAATCTTTTTACCTATATTCTGTTGTTTAGACAACTTTCTGCACTTGGTTTTTTACTTCTGTTTCTATATTTATATAGCTGAATTTCCAAATAGTTCCCTTCCTAGCATTCAGGCGCGTAGTAGAGGTTTTATATTCTTCAGTTTTCCATCTAACAACCTTTACCTTTCTTTACAGACTTTATGATCTCATCCATTATGAGATTGAAAATTGGGAGCTTCAGGAGTCTCCCTGTCGTATACCTAAGACTGTTT
Organism: Octodonta nipae; assembly: GCA_034190945.1. Lineage (NCBI taxonomy): Eukaryota > Metazoa > Arthropoda > Insecta > Coleoptera > Chrysomelidae > Octodonta > Octodonta nipae. Next base: position 16,614,483 of record CM067220.1, on the reverse strand, counting down.
CTATCTCCTCTGTGAGGAGGTCTAGCAGCATCCATTTATTTATTGTACAGAAGATGAACCAACGACGTTTAGCCTGACTGTCGAAGGCTTGTTCCAGGACAAATACACAGACGAAGGCTTGTCAATTATATTCTATTGCTTTTGCTGTTATGTGTCTCGGATGAATACTGCAGCTATGCATGATCTTCGGCTTGGTAAACCCTGTTGTTCCTATTCCAATGATATTATTTATTTCATAATGATTTGAAATACAAAAATCTTGGATGAAATAATATCTCGAAGGATTTCAGAGTTTGTTACCATGTTTGAATCTGATGAAAAGAAAAGGCACTCACCAAGACTTACACAAGAATATTGCTCTGGTTTTTGACACCATTAGGATTCGAACTAATTAATTATCACCGCGTCAGGCTTTCGGGTGTTTTTACAAAACGTTCCACAGTAGATATCATCAAATTTATAACGTCGAAATTGTACTCATTAATAAAAAGAAATTTGTTAATATATATCCGCATTACGTAAAACCGTATTTTTTTCACGGCAAACCGAGGAATCTCTCTCTCGGACTTCTGAAATGATTCGATTCTAATACGAACGACCCAGATAATTGCCCATCAAGTTTAAATCGACGGAGTTGCTCTGGCTGCCGGCGGCAACATATTCCTAACTGTAAAAAATATAATGCATATAATTATAATCGAGATATAGTTTTTTCGTATGATTAATTTTGGTTAGTTTGGACGTATTCAAATAACGTTATATCAAGAAATTGTTTTTTTAGATCCGAACGAAAACAACCTAGGAGTGGTGTCGGCCATAATTATTCTTAAATCGATTTTTTAGCTTTTTTGTTGTTACTTGGACCATATGTGTTGTTGATGACGAGAGTGTGCGCCTCTCTATACGCACACACATACATGTGTGATAAATATTCGAATTCTTTCTGGTTACGCATGACTTCGCCTAATAACTGTGTTAACAAAAATATGCGTCGGCAAAATTTAATTTCAAAGTTATTGTGTTTCGAATAATGAAGAAGTTAATAAAAGTGTATCGTGAGAAACAGGTCTATCGACAAATAGCTTAATTATTATAACAAAATTGTATTATCTTAGATACTTGACCGATAAATGGTAGAGTGTTCTAAGCTCCGAAACCTGAAGAAAAAACTAATATAATGACTTATTTTATGTACACATATATAGCTTATTTAAATAGATAGATGATTTATTAGTGTCTCTAAATAGTTAAGAAGTTAATAGATACTTGAACTTATCAGGTTGTGCCATACGATTTTCGTGAGAAAGGCTATAAATGCCAAAGCTGTCATTGAAACAAGAATTGGAATATCAGAAGAAATGTATTTTCTAATTAAAATTTTTGCACAAATATTTATATGAGGTACCAGTGATAACACACACTGTATAAGGACACATGAGACTGACAGCCCACTTTAATGCACTTTGTGTCCACTGGTAGCGTTGTCATCGAATTTATTATCACACCGTTCCCACCCTTAGAGCATATACTTCTGCAATGCACAAATATCGTGCCAAGAGTAAAAAGAGAAAGCAAGAGAACATTTCACTCGATTGGGAGGTACAGCCAATGAACTCCGTATTGAACATAGGTCTTTAGCTCTTTCTAGCCTTGGCCCAATATTTGTGCATGCATGCTATCTCCAGAAGTACAAGCTTTATGTACCTACCTCATATACTTGACAAAGACAATAAAAACATATTTTTTAATGTCTAAAATTAATACCACTCTAAAAACAGTCTGTATTCTGTTAAATTATCTTTCTAAAAATTTACTGATAATAAAATAAAGTTTAGTAGTTCTATGCAGTTTTTTGATTTGATGTGCCTTCGATTTCTACAAAAACTACCAATTTTATTAATATTGAAATTATATTTTCGTGTTATAACAATTGCCTGGCAATTCAGAAGGTCTAATAATAGGGCTAGCGAATTTGAATAGTAAAATTTATCTAATTTTTCTACAAAACCATCTGCCAAATCTACTAGGGAATGTGCTATCAATCATTTACCAAGGTAGTACCAAAATGGCGGGTGCTCAGTATGCCCGTCCTGTGCCAGAATATTTGAACCGAGAGTATGCAAACCGTTGGGGCGGGCATCTTGGTCCAATTTTCTGGCGACTACGCTCTCCCGATTAGACCATTCGGCGTTTTTTAGTGGAATGCTACCGAACACAGCAGTTTGCTATGTTATGCGCAATTGGTGAAAAGGTGGTTTTTAAGACGATGTCGTGCTTGTATTAATGCTTGTCTAATTTGCTCTAGTGTTGGTAGTAAAGATTTTATAACTGGTTATTTGAGCAATTCGTTTTATTTCAAATCCGTCAAGAATTTTGGATTGACTTTAATAGCTGGTTCTTGCTCAGAAAAATACCTACATGACTTTTTATTTGGGAATTTTGGAAAAAGTCTATACCATTTTGCATTTTTTTTATACAATGGGGTGCCTTCCTGTACTAAATTCATCTAAATATAATTTTAAAATCAGATTTCTTGGACTATTACATTTAACAAAGTCGTTTTAATATTAAATTTAATAACTTTGACGCTCTAGATGTTTTTAATTAAAATGAATTTGGGACGTTTACAGTTTTTGTAGTTTTGTTATATGACGCGATTGTGTTTAATACTAACTAGCAATTCAAAAAATATATATTTAATTTTTCTAACCAAATAAAACAGTATAATATTTCATTAAATAATTAATACGGTTTTCGCAAATAATTATAACTGAAACACGAAACGCCATATTACATTTCTTCGAGAAAGAACAAAACCAAAAGTAAAAAAGTGATTTATTCCGTTGCAGATTCAGTAAATTATTATCAATCTCGTTCATCATCTCCTCATATTGAATTCTCGCAGCATCCCACGAAAAGCTTTCAATTTTTGCACCGACGTTAAAATAACAGTCGATACGACGTCAGAACACATTCCTTGGCTTTATTCAATAAATAATCCACCAATATTAACATTCGTTATTCGAGTTTTAACGAACATATTCCTTCAATTTAGGGCACGAATCGTTCTCGTATATGCAGAATGAAAACTGGTATTGTTTTCAACAAAACAGCTTGAATGAGATAAATACATGTTCATAACTCCTGAGTTGTGCAAGTTTCTTTGAGTTATTACCTTCGGACTTCAATATAGCGAGATAAAGATATGAGCGTAATAACAGAAATGTTGCCTAGTAAGACAATTAAATAAATTGTTGAGGCCTTCCCTTTTCTTATTAGTCCAGTGCATAAGAAACGATGTAAAAATACGTTAAGTAATTTAATGCCATTCATTGCTGCGAAATGTCTGATTGAGAATCAGCAGAAACAATATGATAAAAGTAGAACTAAATGTCAATAGAGCTGTTTCAAGGATTATCCCCAAATTATTTTTTTTTGGTTCATTTTTGAGGTTACCTTTTGCAATGCTTATGTTTTAAATTTAAAGTTAATCGTAAATGCAAAAATAAACACAATGTTGCTGGCAGTATATAAAAATTTAATAAAACTTGTCTGGTTTATTTTATGAATGTTCACAATTTCAGCACAGATTGTTGTAATCTCATTATAGTTTTGTTAAAAAGTTGGTTGTATAGAAAAACTTATGTCAGTAAGGAAATTGTATAAATAGCCCTGGACAACTATACTTTTTATTACAAGTCGAGGTAGATGCTGTTTTAGTTTTAACTTCATTATTGACGTATGTAGTTGATGACATTTCTTGTACTGATAAAAAGAATTATGCCACTTTTCTATCCCACAATCTGTCGTGGAAAGTGATGCACCGATTAAAAAATCGAAATAAAAAATATGTTGTTTTCTAAAGATGCATGATTTGTTTATTTGTTGGTACGTAGAAGATATTCTATGAACTACTGGATTGGTTCAAAAATTCTTTGACTAGTAAAAACTTACAAACAATCCCCCAGTCAAATGTTAAGAGTTTCAAAGGTTTATTTTGTAACTCGTAAGATAATAAACTGGTTGGAATTTACTGCAATTGATGTCGCTTCTTTGTCCTCAGTTTCAACTCCTTTTTAAGGGGTGTTTGAACTTCAATTCTTTGATAACATTGATTCCTCTATTTCTTCTCGCCAACTTCATTTAAAAATTATTTTTGACTATGTGTTGCCATCTAATCGATTGACATGTCCAAGCCATATAAGTTGTCGTCTTTCTATTTCTTCTAATATATCTGTTTCTATGGCCATTTCCATTCTAGTGTTTATTCTCTGCTTCTTTTTTGTAATCTTTATACTCCCAAACTTCTTCGGTAGAAATCTCAGTGACCAATAATTAAATTACTTACTACTAACGCGCTGTATATACGAAATGATTCACTCCCTTAATTACCATTTCCTGGGTTTCATATTACTATTACCATTTTTCTTAAGTATCACTTGTAAGTGTTTACTATTTGCTTAAGAAAAATTAAATCCTGTCACGAAGACTCACTTGGTGACAACATTTGCGGTATTCGAAGTAATTTCAAAATCAGACTGACTGGTAATCCAAGTGCACACTTACATATTTACCGGAGCATGAATGTGTACTTTCCATAACTACGGGAATACTTGTAAGATATAAAACGAAAATCCCAGTTATTCCTTGTTATTATTATCTTGAGTTGAAGCTTTTCTTGCCATGTTTTTTTCTTTTCTTCTAGGAGTTATTTACTTTCTCTGGCTGTTTCCTTGATCATCGCACATAAACGAGTGCACTACTAACATTATGTATTAATCAAATGGACTCGTTTTTAGTTCAAAGCAATGGAATTTCGAAATTTAGTTTTATATATGTGAGTATTCAAATTCTAGATGTTATCTAGACTTAAAATTATTCTAACAATAAAGTCAGTAATTGCCAGAATTTAGAAAATTAATATCAACAATACGTTGGGAAATAAAATCATACCAAAAATCAAAACTACTAATGTCCTAAATCTAAGACACATTTCTGTCATGCAACAAATCTAAAAAACATACAACTCAATGCATACAGAACTGATTCGATGGACGGTTAAAGGAAATTAATTATGACAACTAATGTTATAATTCCCCAAATTAAGTTTAAAAAAAATTGTCCAACGAACGTCAATGTATAATATATCTTTTGAAATTAGTGTCAAATTGTATTTATTGAATATTACTATATTAATAGTACTAGCGTGTACACATGGTTAATTAATAATTAACAATTAATAAAGGTTAAAATGTTACCAGACATATTATTACACATAGACATAAATGCAGATTCTATTGCGTTAGTATAAAAAAACTTTCAGATAATGATGTAAATCTTCCAAAATAATCTAGAACCTTAACAATTTGATGAAATAAATCCTTAACATTGCATATATTAAAGCTTAATAGTTGAATAAAAAGCTACAGATTGAGAATCGAAACAGTTGAAGCAATCGTGCACTCATAAATTTTATTACTGATTAATAGAATGGTGTTGAGAGCAAACTTCAAATTGACAAAATATATAATCAAGCATATTGAACTTTCCTCAATGTTCAGAAAACACAGCGCATTTTAATTCAAATTATTCCTCAAATATTTATTATGAGTACATCAAGAAGACAGAATAATAAATATTCTGTTAGCTTTTATCCATTAGCAAGTAATAATAATCGTCTAAAAATTTTCACGTACCGTTATTTCACGTCATTTGGTGATATAACGGAATTATTTTTTTCTTATAAGGTAATTACCCATATATTTTTACACTGATACGCTATTTTAACACAAATATGCTTATATGAGCAACAGCATTTAAAAGTAAAATATTTCTGGTTTATCAGATCCCAATGGAGGTTTCAAACTGTTGATTTTTTGAAAAAAATTAGCTAATCCTTAATCCTTAATGCAAACGGCATCAACTTCTTATTTACTTGTTTATAAAAACTGACATATATTAACGTGAAACTTATCAACAACTATTTGTTCACAATTTAAAAAATAACTCGTTAGATAAATGACCATATTCATATTTACAATTTGAATTCGGTGAAAGGATCACTTAAATATGCCTTGTTAAAGACATTTTTACAGTTGAATAAACAACATTATTTTTAAACAAATTTCAATAAGGATGTGGGATTTTGTTTGACATGAATTTTGAACACTACATAAGTGACTGGTATTCACACTAAAAAAATATCCGTAAGTTTTTTAACAGCCTTTTATTGTTAAGAGTAGACTTCATTATTTTTGCCTCCATTTACCTACTTTAGTATTTATTATTAAGTAGATACGTCAATATTAATAATAATACTTAGTTCTTATAATTTATTTTATTATGTGGCGAGCTTATAATGTCACACTGGCAGCTTTATTTGACAGTTAACTTAAAAAACTATAATGTTTTTCAAGTTTGAGCAGTTCTAAATTCTAATATGAAGATTAAGTAAAATAATTATCCTAGTTAATTGATTTTTAGTGTCCTCCAATTTTTGAGTAGAATGGCAATTGCGGTTTTGTACACAAAAACTATGTTCAATTTCGAAAATGTGGTGAGGTCAATTATAGCAAAGTTAATCTATCAAAATTTTTACGATAAATTCTCTTAAAATTTTATAATGCAGAAACATCCAGACGTGTACACGTATATAAACGAAAGAGCACTGAATGACTTTTTATAAAAAATATTTAAAAATAAAACATCCCTTAAAAAATATACTAACTGTACAGTGTATCCTAACCTAACCTACGTATTAATGAATAAACAACGAAGAAAATCAATCATTCAATAAAAACAAGTCTTATTTAGGTATATATTTTATAGCAAGTGTTGAAAATGTCTGTCTTGTGATGCAATAAATGTATTTATTCTAGGCATCATCGAGCCTCTAATACGATGAAATATGCACGGATTTTTTCTGATAACATCATTATGCGATTTTTCAGATCTTCAATATCCTTGTTCTGGGTTAGTGTAAACTAATTCTTTCAGATATACCCAGATACAATAATCACAAAGATTTAGACCTTGGGGAACGAGAAAGATGAGGCCCACCTCTTCCTATCCACCTGTTTTCTTAGGTAAGATTTAGATACCCATGCACATTTACTAGGGCACCATTATGCATGTAATATATGTCTCCTTAATTTTCCAGTACAGGAGGCAATTCTTATTGTAATCAATGAAAATATGACTCACCAGTTCATCTTAGAGATAGGGAATGTGGTGCAAGTAAATATTCATCAACAATTCCTGTCCAAAAGTTAACGGAAAACTGATATTGATATCTAGATTCTGTTATTGAATATGGATTATCTTCACCCGATAGGTAAATGTCTGGTATGAAATTTTTGAACTGTATCTTTTGGCAAAGTAGCCTCACCGGAAAAGAAAATTTTTGAACAAAAAAGAGGATCATCTGTATTCATTCCGTGTAAGCATTGGGAAAAATCATTCTACGTTCTAAATCTCTTGGTAAGAGAGCTTGAACCTGCGGTATATGTTAAGGATACAAGTTTTGTTCTTTTAAAATCTTCCATACAGTTGTTGCATCAGTAGCAATTTTCCTGGTACTTGTCTGAGGTTGCTCTTCAGTTTCAATACTATTTACGACAACAACTTCTAATTCGGGTGTTCGTACTTCGCGATGATGTCCAGTATCAAAACTACTTTTCTCGAAAGTTCCAAATTTTTGTAGCCCCTTGATGACGCCTGGTAAAAGTACTCTGATGAGCAGGTTTACGATTTGGATGCGTTTATGTATAAAAGCGACAAGCTTTCAAGCAATTTGCGTTTGTATGCCCATACATAAAGTGCAAATTAGCCATTTCTGCATTCTTGAAATTAAGCATTATTGTTCTATTGATTTTATTAAACCTAAATCGTAACATAGTCTAGTTAAGTTAACTGAGCAATATCAGCAAAGCAGTAAAAGTGACAGCTTCTCACTAGATTATTTTTCTAAAATGAATTTCATGGTCCCGCCAAGTAATAATTTACAATTTATGTTTTAAATTCAAACAAGTTTTTAAAAAAAGTACAAAAAGCAAAAAGCAAATAAATCGGGCTACCCAAATTCATTTTGCGTAAGTTTTTCTTTAAACTAGCTGTCGCCCAGTGGTCAAAATTCGACCAATTCTGTCAATATCTCTGGCAGGTTAAGTTACCTGAAAATTTTATCGTATCATTCTATCCTAGGACTTTAGGAAGAACAGCAATTACACGGAACGGATCCAGATTCGGAACTTCTGTGTGATAGTTTCCTCGAAAATCCTAGATGTCGTTCTTACATCTCGCTTCTACAAATAAGTAACGAAATTCAAGTTTTTTTCAGATATAATTCATAGGACTTTATTTGTGTTCAAATTCGTAATTCTTAATTTAATATCACAACAATTCAACCGCTAATGGGTTACCCTACAAATTTATTTTTTTCTAACCTCCCTGTAGAGCTATAATTGCCCTCAATTCTCTAACATTTATTAAAATCTTCAATATAATAATTCGATATCATTATATATTTCCACCACCCTGTATATGCAACTGCTCATGGACCACGAATATTTTTTAACATTTTTGAACCACCCGGTAAACCATTCTGTATATTCCACTGCCTATGAGCCACCGTATTTACTCTTTTGTTTATAAAATTTTTAACTATCTTGTAAATATAATTCTACTCCGACCTATATTTCAATCATCATATATATGGAACTCTTCGTAGGCTACTCTATAAATCATTACCTTTTCTAACATTTTTTATCATCATACTGTATATCTATAATTCCTCTCACCCTATATTTCAACTTTCCTATATATAACTGCTTATGGGTTACGAAATGTTGCATTTTCATTTCCGCCACCCTGTATATGCATCTCTGTATAATATTTTTTGCACCACCCTGTATAACTGTAATTCTACTGCACCTTCTATTCCAAGAACCCTGTAAATTCAACCGCTAATGGGCTTCCCTATATAATTATTTTATTAGTTATAATTGCACTCTATTCTATATTTTAAACACCCTATATATGTAACAGCTTATGTGCTACCCACGAAAAAATGATTTCTAACATATCTGGAATGGCCCTGTATAATTATAATATACAACGATTACTCTACCACTAAACAATAACAACGCTTGCATGCCACTTCCAGAATTACATGCTCTAAGTATATAACAGCATTGGTCCCTCTATATATCATTACTCAATGTTTTAAGCCTGGCGGCGGCGGCACATTCAGTTGTTTGGCGTTGACATTATGGACGTAAATAATGAATTTTTATTATATTTTATTTAATGATGAACCAATATTATAAATTAATATTAGCATTCTGCACTGAAGGTCGTCAGTAGCTACTAAACAAAACAAAAATGAAGAAAATCGGTTGAGAGACAGAGGAGAAAATGGTACCTAATCGTTTTGTCTTTGCCTATTTATATATAGATTTAGTTGAGAAGAATAATAGTTTATTTCGAACTCTTCCACTTATTTCAAAAAGTGAAAAAATATGCAAATAATGTGTTTTAGTAGTAGTAAAATTTATATCAATTTTCATTATTCTACCGCTTTTCGTTTTTAAAATAAATAAAAAAACAAATATTTTTCCACCATCTTTGAATCGCGATATCACCCTAATGATTGACTTTTGACCTAACGTCTATACAACAAACTTTCCTTTATTTTTATCTACGAGTCGCCCCTCAAAGTTTTTTGCATTTGTTTTGAATCACCCTATATATATATATATATATATATATATATATATATATATATATAACTAACTAAACTAACTAAATGGCGTACTTCTTATCAGGGTAGGCTCCAAACACGTGCATCAGGGGGGTATATATATATATATATATATATATATATATATATATATATAATTTTTTGGAGAAGTAGATACCTAAATGGTTATTTATAATAAAATGATGTTAATTTATTCAAATTTGAACGCCCCTCGTACATTTACCAAATTCTTTTTGGGCAACTACAATGACCGGAATAATTAACAGAAAAATTCGTTCGTAAAAAGTAGGTGAGACGAATTTCGTACAGAAATTTAAGCAGAAATCTAAATAAGCAAAAGATTATGTTATTCCGGCGGGTATTTACATTTAAACATGACTTCCAGACATTGCGCTCTCCTGTTTTATTTATATTTTGGAAATTGATTTGACTTGGAAATGTGGAGAAATTAGTTCGAAATTGACATCGAGAATAACAAAAGTCGATTTACGTTCGAAGTTTTCCGTTACTAATTTAAATTTAATGGAAGACGAGTAAGAAACTATATATATTTTTTTATTTTTGACGAAATGACAGAGATGATTGATATAATAATATAATTTTGGAGGAAGGAAATCTAATACCTTTACCAGATGTAATAGCTAGTTTTCTTTACCAGATGTTGAGAGGCTTTCTGCTCGTTCGTACATAAACATAAGAATGTTTTGTTCGTGTTTAGCTGTGTCATAATAAAATATTTTCTCGAAACTATCAATTATGCGCAATAAACGCTGACGAGTGGTAATGATCTTAGATTGGGTTTTATGGAGATTCTCTGAAATATTTTTGAGGAGGAATATAAAAAGAAAACACGCATTAATATTAAAATATGGATGGATCGTAAGATCAGTGACCTCGAAAATTCTTCCAAAATCATTATAATTATAAAATTAATCTGTCGAACAGCTGACCCAATCGGATTTTTACTACATATTTTTCATAAAATCTGTCAAGACGTGAAAAAAGTATTAGTATACATAATTAGAGATTTGCAAAACAGATGCTACTTCAAAACGGTTTTCGATATTAAATGCGTTTCACGTTTTATTACAATTTTTAATTAGTTCGTCTTATAATTAACAATAAAATATTATTTATTTAAGAAAAATTCATTTAAGTACATTTTAGCTATTGAAAATAGAAGGACGGTCTTTATTATTACAACAGTAAAGTATCAAGACGAAAAAATAGATGTATCAATATTTCGTCCATCTGAAGTGAGCGAACAAATAATAAAAATATTAATTTCACAACCAATTTATGTATACACTATCCAGGAGATATTGAAGAGTTCTTCGTGATAGATGATAATGACAAAAATCTTAGAGCATACACCTTCTAGAGGTAGTCTGCAATGCACAAATATGTTTGCACTCCATTGGGAACTGCAACTACCAATCTAGTGAAATAGCCTCTTGCCCTCTTTTTTCTATCCAGAAGGTTCTAAGACAAAAATAGTCCATTGATCGGATCACACCTAAAACCAAAACTTAATATATTGACTACAGCGCTGTCTGTCGGATCCTGAGATAACTATGAACCAAAGTATCGACTGATCAAAATTACCAAAACCATTTTGTTTACCACGTCATTGTTTATAAATACAGAAATTGTTAATGATTTGACAGCAATGTGATCTATCCGTTTCTGATGTAGCTATTAACTATCTATTGTGTGAATAATAATAATAAAGGGGGTGATCTACAATCATGCGTATGCGAAACAATATTCCTCAAGTCATTATGTGGAAAGACCTTTGATTCCGTTCCACCACTTGACTAGCTCATTCAGGTACTGAGACTTTACAAACAATATGCGAAATTAACCTCGTAGATCAAAATTTTTCAATATGCAGCCTGCTTTCGTGAGTTCTTTACTGAGATTCAGATTGCGACGACAATTCGATTAAATCCATGGAAGAAGGCAACATCTGCCAATTTGTAAGTTGGGTATCCATTTTTAGAAATTCGCAGAATTCGGAACCACATAAACTCATGTGATGTTCACAATACAACGCCGCCACCACTGACGGCACAACAAGTTCAAATACACCAGTCAAGTGACAAAAACTGCTCAACTGAAAAAAAACCTCCCCATGGAGACATTAACCAAGGTAATTAAAAATTTGCCAATAGTTTAACGTCGAACTACTAATTAATATGTGGTCAGATGTTCCCCGAATTAGAATGTTTTTACTAGTAATCCAGGATCCCAACTAAGACCTATAATCTTAATAGGTTCTAGTATAAACAACGACAGATGGTTGCCAAACATCAGAATCAATCTCGCATAATACAGGGTCTGTTATCTTTGAATACAAAGAACGGCATGATGCAATGGGCAAATATACCACTAGAAATTGACACTGAAGTTGAATCAAAGTCGGTAAGAACACTTATATTAACGTAAGCTTATCTGAACTCGTTTTTAAACAATTGAGTACAAATTTTATAAATGTCTTGGAACCTCAACTTCCTCCTTATTGACGAACACGAATTTGATCTTTTAAAGTTTTTCATCACAAGTCACTTGGTGTTACTATTTGATCTGAACTTGGGCGTTGGAGGCGTTGACTCTAGTACCTACCACTGCGACCACAACAAGGAGAATTTTCAAGGCTGTGGCAAAAGTGCTGGCATAAACTCATGAGGTTTTTGATTTTTTTTTGCATTAGGCACAGAAATAACTGATGTGATTCAGCAATGGAAAGTAAATTTGCAGGTGATTAATCAGTTTGGAGCAGAAAACATGAACTGCAACTGTAGCATTGTGCAAGCAAACACTGATGATGCAGAAGTTAAGGGATTCAATATTTTAAGTTATAGCCCTCTAATAGACATAACAAAGGGATGTAACGTGTCATGACTACATTTCCAGTGAAATCTTAGTACTGCGCCCAGCACAATAACTGAAAAGTACCATGACATTCTCCAACAACAGAAGCCAGCATTGTAAAATTAACGATACCACCAATAGCTGGGGAACTGTAGCAAAAATTGGGATCATTCTAGTGGTGTCAGTAAAAATATGATCAGACATGATGGCCATATTGTAAACTGGCCGGGAAGAATGTTAACATTTTTTAATTTCATGCTAAGATTAGGGGCAACAAACTCAGAACCAAAAGTAATAAAAAGTAATATTAGCATTGTAGAATTGTTAGTTGACAGACTGAAATCAAACTGCCAGCTGCTTTTGCCTTGCAGTAAAGGATGGTTAAAGTATTGCATAAATCTTTTGCCACAAACTTCGAAAGGCACTTTCAGAGCAAATCCCATATTAGGTAATAATTTACAAGCAATTCGAATAGAGTAATTGGATTCAGCCGCAAAAGTTTTACTAGTCTTCGTACTAGTCTCCAATAATTTAAGGTCATAGACATTACAGTTGAAATATATAAGCAAAATTTTGACATCGTTTGCTTCATGCCATGGTATAGGTCCGCTAAGGTGACCCTAGCCAGAGGCGGATCCAGACACGTGCTTCCGGGGGGGAGGGGGAGGAGTTATTTCATGTTTCAGGGAGGCGAACCCATATTTCTTGGACTATTACATTCAAAATTGTCGGTATGTGGTTTAAACCCACAGAAGTGACCTTCTACGCTCCTAAAGTTAAGATCCTCTCGTTTTAAAATTTAATCTACTAACTTTGAGGCTCTCGGTGAGGGTAATCGCCCCCGTCGCCATCCTTTGTATCCGCCCATGGCCCTAGCTCTACAATCACAGCACGAATACAACCAAAATTTTGCAAAGTAACCTATCACATACATGTGTACCTACTATGCACGAATTTTGAACAAAATCTGAGCCGGTCGAGTGGGGCCAGTTTGTTATTTTAGGACTCTGACATGGAATGACCCATTAATTATAAACCTGGATTTCTTTCGAAACACGTACAGGCTGTATTAAGATCATATGAGACCAGGTTTAGTTTTAGTCATTGGATTGTCGAGAAAAAAAAATTGATAATAATAAAGGATAATGCGGTAAAAAATTGTTAAGAACTCCATACAGCTAAATCTTTTTGATATCTAGTATATATATTCTCTCACAGGTACACTATACAAAATTCAAATATTACGTTTTTTTGGTAGGTACATAATATATATTTTCAATCAGTGTAGAGGTACAATGCAAATTTTAGCCTTGAATTCGTGGTTATCATTAAATATATTAATGTTTCTAAATTATTAATTATTTTTTTATATTTTTGATAAATGATGGTTCATACAAATAAAATCATTATAATTTTAATTACTATTAAAAGAACTTGATAGCGAATTAGAGAGATAGTTTATGTACTTATTTTATAAAAATTAATTGAAGTATTAAATACTAAATGTGAAATAATTTACATTTCCGCTTATTATATTACTGAATGCATTACGATAAATTCTCAAAAATAATTTTCCCATAAACATTTCAAATTAATCTTAAACGCTCTCTGTTTCTGGTAAATCGTGACCATTCCATGCGAGCTCGCAAACAGAGACCGATTTTTGTGAGACTAAATCACGTCATTCATTTCTTATAAAATCTATTAAAGTAAACAACATCGAGATATATCTTTGAATTTTCAACTGAATCCAGTCTGCTTTTGATCACAAGACCACTTGAGAAATTTTAACTAATTAATGAACACTTGAGAGCACTCTTGCATTGAGAGAACGCCAGCATATCCAAGATGCGGGAAATGGAAATTCTGATAATGAAAAAAGGAACGTGAATCGAAATTACTTCACTCGGTAGACGTTATAAGTTCACTCTATATTAAATTTGTATCGGGAGAGGTTTTTGTAAATTTATTGATCATTTATTTAGTCAAGTTAAGTTGTATTCAAACGGTAGGTAATATTGGTATCAGAATAAATATACAAATCTAAAATTCTATTTACTTTTGTTGTTAAATACGTTCTTCATCGCAATAGCATTGATACTTCAAAAGATCATAATTTATAATTTACATTTTTATTTTGTTCAGACGAAAAATTGATTCTAACAATTGAAACAGAATACCTCACCTACTAGCGAAATCTTTTTTACAAGCGAGAATGTGCCAGATGGCTAGTTAAATACAAATTTTCGTTAAATGTAACCCGACACATATCATGGAGGGTAGAGGTAAGGATTAGGCCATGAAGAGTTTGAAAGGAGAAGTCTCTTTTCTTCTTTGTATAGAAAGTGCCAGTAAGTTTGGAAGTGGAGCAGTAAAAAATTGAGCAAAAAGATTGCAGCTGCGAGCAAACCTAAAAAAGTTATCTACCGCTGCTGAACTGAAGACTTCAACTCACACTATCGATAACAGCATCAACTGTTTCACAAAAAACAGTAAGGAACCCCCATTAAAAAGCTACAAATTTCTAAACTGAAAACTGCAAAATCTGCGGCATGCCCTAAGCCAAAAGCTTCTCCCAGAAAGGAGAATCAAATAAGAAACAGTATAGTCACACAATCTTCACAAATATAAGAATAAACTAGTAGTTTGAAAGAAAGAAAAATGCTTATTTTTCGTGAACTTAGTTACTGGAAAAAGAAAATATTAGTTTGAAAGGGCTTCTGAATTCACTATTAATACCTAATTAACATTTTAAGTAAAAACTACATTATACATTAAGAATTAACACTAAATTGGAGAAAATAGTGACTTAAGACTTCATTTTCTTGTTTTCTGCTTATCTCAGCAAATGGAACTGCACTATACCAAATATTGAGCATATTAAAATTTAGATTTCAGCTATCAACGTTAATACAATTTTAATTATATGTTTGTACTGGAACAATTATGAGATCTGTGTTTTGTAACAGATGTATAAATACAAAGTTTTGTACACCAAACCTTTTATTTTTTACAACAACCAAGCTGTCATCTTTATGGAGTAAACCAAAAGTAAATCCACATTACAATTGTAAGCTAATTAAAATCAAACATAACTCAGAAATTCATATACCGATTTATGAATGGATTTTGTAAAATAATCCGCATTGTTCAAGGAAGGTTTATAGCTACTATAACTATATTAGAATTAGCAACGAAGATATGAGGCAAACATCTTTCCTGGCGCTCACACCGAAATGGAATATTTATATTGATAATTGTGCCTTCCATGTTTATATATTTTTCTCTAACTCTTTAGTTTCCCCCAAATCCATAATGTGGTATGAGTTGAAGGGAAACTAAAAAATCATAGAGAAATATAATATACAATAAATGTACAAAATATGAAATATATATGTTTTCTTACTATTCTTGGCTCCATAATTTTACACTATGTAAATAATATTGACCTTTGCTTATCTAAGAAGCTCTAGCTCTCCTATCTGAACTTCAGAATGACTGCCACTCTATGCAGAATAAATTCCAAACATTTTCCACCAATTCCTTTTAGTAAAAACAAAACCACATTGTCCAAACCAATCGTGTACGAAATGTTTGAAGTTTGGTCAGACTTTAGTTTTAAGTTGACAATATAGAATACTATGTTCAAAATAGATTTAAAGAAATACCACTATTTAGAATGCTGCAAACATATGACGAGTAAAACACCCTATATTTTTTAATGGTGTAGATATATCGAATCAAAAATAGTTTGTAAACACCTTTATTTTTTTTGGCCTAATTTAACATAGTCTGCGGAAATAAAGTAATATCATAGTTATGAGTCTTAAGAACTAAGTTTAAGAAACGTAAAAACGATTCAGCTAAAATTAATTAAAATACATAATAAAAATACGTAGAATTATTTAATTTATATAGGTATAGAAGGCTTTTAATGCCTCTATAATTGATATAAGTATGTAATGCATTTCCTTTATACCTGCCAATTCATTATTAATCTCCTAGATAGCTCTTAAAGTAAGTTATATTTAATGATAATAGATGAAAACTACGTAGATCATTAATCAGTTTATTTACAGAGGAATTCCTCTCCAATAGATATTCAGAATTCTCACGAAAATTGTGTTCCTTATTCATTCATTCACAGATCGGTATACCCTAGCCTAGCTATCCATATTTAATTTGATCTTCTTAAATTATTTATGAGGTATTATCCGAAATATAATCACATTCTTTTCTCGAAGAAATCCGGTTTTCCTAATCTACCATCTACTCACTTTAAGCAGTAATTGTCAGTTTTTTCAACAGCCTTCATTTGTCTAACAATTACTAGTCGAGGATCCGGGCAGGAATTATGAGATAAAAAAGTCAAACGGAATGAGAAATTAACAGAAATCGAATAATAATTTGATTGTGATAAAATTCCCCGAATGACTGATGATGTCGTGCAACGGCGGATATTCGATAGCATTTCGTTTATAATTTTGAAAGTAAACTTATTAATACAGCGTTTATTTTTAGAAAAGATTTCTAAGAACAAAAAATCAATACAACACGTTTTAATACTAAAAAATGATTTAGGATTATTTTTTTAATCAGCCGAACTAAAAGAAATACCAAATGAATATAAAATGTAACAGTATTATGTTAGCAATATTAAACTAACCTCTGAAATCAGAACGCTTTGATTTTTTTTTAAATTAGACAAGCTTGACTTTCAGTAGTTGTACCAATCAACAATATTTAAATAAAATTTAGAGAAATATTTGTCTAATCACAAATGTTTGCATACATTTGATAATTTTTACCTGGCTGCCCAGTTTTATCCCAATTAAAAATCAAAATGTAACACATTTTTATCTTCATGTCAGTAGCGCCACTTTGATGTGTCTACATGAGGTTGAAACTTTATTTCTTGAATAAATATTTTACAAAGATCATTAAATAAGAGAAAATTCTATGTTTGGATTAACAAAGAAAACATTAATAATGCAGATTTGACGAATTACTGGCAAATCACTGAGGACTTCAAACATTGAGGATATTCATTTATTAACCGACTTTCAAAAAGAAGGAGATTATCAAGTCGTGGGCGTTTTTTATGTATGTTCAAAGATTACTAAAAATGGCTTAAACAAGGTTGATGATTTAAATTACATTGTATTTAAGAACATTAAGGAAAGGCACAATATAATTTTCTATAACATAAGATCGGAAAAAAGAGTTATAAAGAACTACAGTTCTATGTAATTACAGTTCTATGGATCTACATCCATTTATCTAAAGCAGCTCGATCAATTTAACTATTTGAAATTGAATTCTGATATATTCCAACTTGATTCCGTATAATTTTTCTATAACGTAAAAAACCGTTTTTTCAGAAAATTGGAAAAATATCTGCAAAAAAACAATCTCTAGGGAGTTTTAACAGTTTTCATTTTATTCATTTGAAGTTAATTTTTAAAATGGCAATTCCATATATTTTCCTGTAACGTAAAACATACTATTCTTCAGCCAAATCAGAAAAATAAATAGGTAAATGTCAAGAAATGACAGAAAATAGTTATTGATTATACAGTGTGTGAGCTGTTTTCATTTTAATTGGTTTGAAGTCCGTTCTTTTATATATATATATATATATATATATATATATATATATATATATATATAAATTATTCATTACAATAGTTATCATTTGTTAAACAAGATTATAGAATATTGTAAATATTAAGTTCTACATCAGTTATCTTACAAAATACAATTACATTTGGATTTGTTTTGTTCTAATTAAATGAAAATTTTAATTGCAGTGGTAATATTCAGTCGTCTCAACTTTAATTACTCAATGCTATAATTAAATTTATACTATAATAAAACCAAGTTAGTAGTTACAAAATATAATTTTTATATTGTATTAAAAAAACTATATTAATTATCGAGTGTTAAAATATTGCAAAAATTCAAAACGATGATAAAAAACTGTAATGTAATTAATACCTACGTGATAAAAATATCAGATTATTATGAAAATAACAAAATATTTTTGACATGCTAATATTAAGAGAAAAAGCCATGGAAAGGCAGTAATATGAAAACCAAACTCGAAAATTCAATAATAAATACAAACTGAACAGAAAACTGTAAGTAAATGAATTAGCATTAGTTGCTATATAACAAAATTCTATT
Organism: Octodonta nipae; assembly: GCA_034190945.1. NCBI lineage: Eukaryota > Metazoa > Arthropoda > Insecta > Coleoptera > Chrysomelidae > Octodonta > Octodonta nipae. The sequence goes on along the minus strand of CM067220.1, from coordinate 16,595,663 downwards.
TTTTTTTTATAGTTATTTGTAGTATCATAAAGTTTGTTTTAGATTTCTTATATGGGGAGGGGGTGAATATCTGAGAACAAAAACTGTATTATTAAAAAACCAAGCGTTCCAAGATTGATAATATGTAGAATTGACAGTCAATGTTTTATAATTGCATAAGTTATGTTTTTTTAAAGCTTCTCAAATAACACCCAAATTGAGAAGAAAAACTGAAAATTTAACAATTCAAACGTTTCAAATCCTGGTTCTGAGATCGGTTTCAAAATAATTATAATATGTAAAATTAAAATTGAATTTTTGATAGGTTTACAATGAGATATCTATATATTGCCATTGGAGTAATTTCTTATATAAAAATTGTATTATTAGAGTAGATTTAAAACAAAATAATTAGAACTATAATAATAATAAATTTATAATTATAAGTTATGAATGAAATAAACACCAAATATCTTTAAAGATTTGCTTCTGCACAAAATGTTAAGTGAAATGGGGTATATTTCACTTTCAATGAGTTTCAAGAACTCCATATTTCTACACATTTAGGATTCACTTCTGAAGTTATTTGTGGCATTTTCTTGTTTATTTTTTTATTTTTAGATAACAAAATAAAAGTTTCAGTATCTCTTCAATGTCATTAACAATGACGTCAGATTCAGATCTTCAAATGTTTAGATTTTTAAATATACAGTGTTTGTTCTCGGACTGTGGAGTTATTTTTCTACAACCCATAAAAATAAAATATAAAATCTATTTAATACAATTTGACATAAAATATTTCCCATATTGATAAACCGTGTATTTCCTAAAATGCTTCACCTTCTGTTTATATTATTAAATTTTAAAAATGTTATATACTTACATTTAGGGTATTGTGATCTATCATTACTCATATTCCGTATTTAAAGAACTGAGTTAACTCAATTTTGTTTGTTTTGATTAAAATGCCAAAATAGGAAAACCCAATATTATTACTGCTTAAAACTATCTAAATGCATGAAACGCAAAATATAATGAAATAATTATTTTATTTGTCAATTAAACAAGTTAATGGCAGCTAATTTACTCCAGTTGGCAAAAAAAATTATACATATTAGTAAATTATGGCAGAATTTGTAATTGATAATGCAAAGCGTTCAAATATATAGAAAGACTGACACCTGATTTGTTAGACAGTAGGTACGATTATCAATTTAAACCCTTTTTACAATCATTTCATTGAATATTTTTAACTGTGAAGGAAAATAAAGTACATTTTCTCAAAGCGCCTATTGGAAACTTATTCAACATCTCATTGTTTTATACCATCCAACAACCCCATTCCCACGACAATAATTCTCTTTTGAAACACACACACCCTGATACTTGATGAGTTTTTGCGAATTTTCAGCTGATCCTTTCCCTCTTAATCCTTTTAAACGTTCCTCAGGAATACGACGGGGCATTATTTGCGAAGTAAAGTGGCAGAAGAGGAAGCTGCATAAAGTCTTTGGGGTCAATATTTCACAAAGGTTAAATGATTTTTTACGCTTTTTAAGCTTTTTGTTAGAACTGGGTTTCAGGTAATACGATAGGGGGGCCACGAACGCACAAAAAATACGTTGATGCTTGTGCGGAAGAATGGTCTATAAATGGGATGATAGAGTGCAAAAAATGTTGAATGATATCTTTAATAGAAATCGATGGCGGTAGACCAGGCGAATACTTCACTCCTTTCGCTTTCTGAATTTTTCACATGAAAATCTTGGTGGGTTTTTAAATTTAAAAAGTTGTTAAATAAATATGTATAAATACAATAAATACAATTATACAAAATGAAGATCCTTCAAATACCTTTTAATTTTTTCAAGCGAAAGCTTGTTAAACTAGGCCCCACACTTATACAGGCAAGAATAGGTAAGATGTCTTGTTAAATGAGAATTTTCGTCAAACTGATACCGCAACTTCAACACCTAACATGGAAAGCAAAGGTATAATAGGTATCTCATATACAATGACAACAAATTAGTATATATTGTGTTTAAGCAACTTTTAGGGATCTAGGTCAGACCCCGTTGTCAATGGTAAAGAAACTAGGAAAAAATGCACAATCCTACAAATTTAAAATTAAAAAGTTTGACAATATTGTCTGACGTATCACGTAACAAAGAGAATTTAATTTTGATAATATTTACGGAAGTATAGAAACTTCTAAAGAAGAATTTGACAGTTACAAGATAGTGCAGTCGCCAAGCATGCGATTAAAGAAATCTGTTGATTCAGTGATCCCATTAAAATCATAAGGGAAAACCTAGGATCAATCTTAAGAACTATCCCGATACTGGGTTGTTCACAACGACATGATCATTAGTAATTTCTTTCTTAATCATCGGCAACCAGGAACAATTGAATTTTACGGCGATAGTAGCGATACAATCGTTTTCAGTAGCAAAATTAAAGTCGACTCTTTTAGTTTTCATTTCGTGTTGTGTTCTTCTTTGTTTAATATAACTGAATTTTGAAATTGTATTTTATGACCAAGGCCGCAACCATGTTCACAAATTTTGGATTTTTCAAACTGTCGTTTTTTAACGTAATTTTTGTGTTCATTTATTCGACCATTTAGAGGTCTAGGGTTTCTCCAATGTAAAATGTATTACATTCACAAGGAATTATATAGAATTTATTAATTTATTATTATATCTGTTGCCCACTCTTTTTAGTCTTTCTGAGAGGACCCTGTATGTATGGTATAGTCATTGTAGTAATTTGATTATCTTGGGAGTCAGTGTTGCTTGGTGAAGTTTGATATTGATTGTTAGCGATCGTTTTATATTAAATTTTGTTTAGTTACATAGCGACTCTTGGGAAATAGGCATATTAAAGCCATGAGTTCGATCTAGACTCTGAAACTCTTTTTGTCTCTTGATAATGGCTCCCAAGCAGGAGTCGAAACGTCGAGTATTTAATAAATTCAGATAATTTATTTGTGATTCCTAATATTGAGGGTATTACGACTAATGTGATTTCTTAAACATTGTGTAAAAATATTCTTTTTGAAGATGGAATTATATATTGTTTAAAAATTAAATTATACGTAAAATGGTGAGGTTTCGGAACAACCTTTTGCAGTCCCAATATTTTTTTTATATTTTATGTTCTATAATGAATAACTAAATCCATTCAATTGAGTTTAAGGAAACGGTGTATCAATGAATTAGTAAGAGTAAATTTATTTTATATAATTTACAAATGAAAGGTTGCAATAAACTTTTAAAGTGTATTCTACTAAATTATGAAAAGAGTTTGTATTGATAACGAAAAAAACCCATGAACCGTAATATTAATTGATATTCACATAACAACAGCATCTTTTAAAATTTTGATTGGTAATTTTGATGACCAGATACGATGTTTAATATTTTTTTATTTGAGAGCAGCTTCATCAGTTTCCTCTTCTCGCCAAGTGCAGATAACGAAGCTTTTGTTCACAGCACAGTAGTAATTAAAACTGTGATGAATATCTTTTCCGAATTTCTTTTCCATCATTCACTCTTACGATCGAGAAATAGACAATGTTTCTAACACCTGTACCGTAATTATGTTCATCAAAATAAAATAACAAATGAGACAATCACCTCTAGAAATATCGCATCCAATATTTAACATCTTGTATACTATAGATACATTTTTTGTTCTCGATACATTAGGACTTTTAGATTATAGAAATGAAAAGATGTGCTAGCTTGATAGATGACAAGGAATAGATGTTTTATTTTAACGATGGAATATCTATAATTAACCAATCAACTTAAATCATTTTTCGTGGATATCGGACTGTTATTGAATGTTGGACTTAAATGAACCTTCTCTGCACTAATGAAGATTACAGATTATCTTTTTCTTAATCAAGAACGTACGAACATTAAAGATGGTATTGACCAGTACATACCGTCTCACAAATGAATTTTTCAACTATACTTACAATCTAGTTGAATCTGCATTGTCATTCAGTGTAATATTTACTTACACTCTAGTCATTTTAAATGCTTGGAATTTCATTAAAACTGACGTTTGATGGAAGATGTGTAACGTTCGATAACAAAAAAATTGTATAATTTTTTCCTTTCGTTTAGTAAGTTAGTTAGATTCTTATCTGGCTTTCCGTGAGTCTTAATACCTCCGCTTGGGTACACGGAATGAATTATAAGAGAAAATTACAATCGTATTTGTATTTTTACAATTTATGTGTGTCTTATTGACTATATAAAGACCATTTGTCCGTGTTGTCAAAATACAAACAAATAAGTTAATTTTCCATTCACGGTACTTTTATTTGGGGATCATTTCCTACCACAACATTTAAAATTTACTTTTGCGTTAACTTTCTGTACTGTATTGGAAATTACTTCCTGTCATGGATGATTAGGCAACCAATGCGTTTCTCAATATTTACGGAAGTCCCAGCCCTGTCGATAATTCGGGCGGCGGGGCGATGTGATATAATTTAGCTAGTTTATCTACAGATGATGCCTAATTTCAAAGTTTTCTGAATACGTAAATAACTATATCAACTTAAAAACTAAGCGAAGCGTATTTATGTACCTAGTGGATGATATCTTTGTGAGATTGTACAATACGTTGAACACAATGCAAGATATTGTTTCTGGATATGTGTCTGATACGTTAAATAGTTAGAGATAAGATATCTTCCAGCTTTCCATCCATGGATGAAAGCAATGAGGAGGTACTGGACATAAATTCACAATTTGCAAACCTTTAGAGAAAGTTGCTTTTGTATTTCTGGCGAAAGGGGCGACAATTCGATAGCTCTAAATCATTTGGTTGAATATTATAAGGTAAAATGAAAACTAAATATAGTCTAGATACTTTGAAGAATTTACTACTGTACATTGTTTACAATTTTTTTTTAGTAATTATCAATATTATATCTGATATACAGCAATTGAGAAATATTTTTCAAAAATCTAATTCCACAGCAGATGAAACGACACAGAGTAAATGATTCCTAGTGTAGAGTCTCTGCTAGAAAGTTTTCCTGAAACTCCCATGGTCAAAACTTATTTCGTGTTATTTGTTTTGTTTTATTGGTTTCTAACTATTTTAACAATTACTTATAAAAATGTTAAATTCCAAAGAGGCATAGGGCAAATTACGTTTAGTTATAGGATTTTTTAACACGCAGTCCATACTGACGCAAACAATTTTTTTTTGAAAAATAATTGACAACATGATAACTCTAATGAGAGTTTTAAATGTTACAAATATCAATGATGCACATCAGAATAAACTGATAGGAGGTGAGTTCTTGGTTTGACAGCTTATTTACGCAATCATACTTGCCCAAATAATAAGTATGATGGAATACTGATTGCATAACTAATATTAAATAAAAAATGTTCAGTTTATATTTTTTTGCACAAGAAATGATATTCTGTCGTTTCGAGGATTGTTAACTGTTAACTAATTAAGTGGCATTCATTGATTTTTTTAAATTTTTGGTAGGATTTTGTTGAGTTTACAAGTGAAGATCAGTCGCAGTATACGAAATATAATGCCATGATGCTTTCTGAAAGTATATAACTGCTATGAATACCTTCACAGAAAAGTTCTTAACTATAAATAATGTGTTTTGCTTCATTTTTGAAATACCCATGAAAACATAGAATTGATCTATTGAAAGTGGTACATATTAAAAGCTAATTTCTTATATTAAGAGAAAATACTATTTTGGAGTTTGAAAGGAATTGAGCTTCAAATTGACAACTTTCAATTTCCTAATTCCATTCAAACTTGACACTTGAAAACACGTTAGAAAACAAAAGGACGGTAATTTGCAATATAAAAGGGGTGTCCCAAAATTAATTCAAGATTTGAATTGAATAGAAAACACAGTTTTTGTTCTTTGTCAGTTTTTCATTATATCATTAAGTACATAGAATAGGGTTATTTATGGAATAAGACGTCGGACAAATGGCCTCCATAGCATTGCTGGATACATGTAGATGAATTTCGTTGATGCAGAGTTTAATTTCCTCCCATAATGCACGGATAGTTGTGGGCTAATTGACTTAAACCTGTGACTTTAAATAACCTCATAAAAAGAAATCTAAAGGTGTGCTAAATCAGACGATCTAGGAGGCCAATTCTGATCACCCAAACAGGAAATGTCTCATGCAGTAATTGGATTGGGTCATAGCCTGTATGGCATGTAGCACCATCTTGTTGAAATGACAGTTTGTGCAGAAAAAACTGTGTCATCATGTCGCTATATCGAGCACCAGTAACAGTCACTGCTTGCCAGCCAAAATTTCGTAATTTTTGAAATATTGTTCAGTAATGAAAACATGTTGTATCGTGTAACGCTCCATTTTTATTATCCCTAAATTGTTAACTGCCAAATTATTTTTTTTTGCGAAAAATTCAAATATTGCGTTACTTTAATACACCCTTTAATATCGTTCACAATAAGGCTCTCATAAAAATTTTAAAATGTAGCAACGTAAAAGTTATGGTCTTTCCAGCTTCTTACTGGCTAAAGTAAATTACACATCCTGGCCGAAATCTGAACTGGATCAGAAACAAATTTCAGGAAATTAGTTCCTCATATTTATCCGAATAAAACCCAAGTTAGTTTAACTAATCAGAAGATATTTGCATCAAAATCACTTACCACTATTGAAAGCCGCTATGGGTAATTGCCTGGATATACTCTCAGCAACTTCCGAGGTCAATCCATAAATGCCCAACAGCTCCTTCATTGTACTCATGGCGTACTGCCTCATCTCCCTCATCTGATCCTGGCTGAGAACCGGCGAGAGGTTCTGCGGAAAGTCCGACACGTGTGGTTTCGAGAGGTTGAGAATTGAAAAACTTTGAGGTATTTTGGATTCAGTTTCGCTATTACTATTATCGTTTCCATCTTCGTTATCAGAATTTTGAAAATTATCGTTATACTCGGAATCGCTATTCGAACCGCTATCGTTGGGTTTGCTTAAATCTATAGGACTAAATCGCGAATCTACGATGATTTTTCTAGTCGAAAGAGTTTTCCTTCGCCTAACGTTATTGTTATCTTTGTACTCGTTTGCGTTTGTAGAATAGTTATTGTAAAATTCGCTATCCGAATAGCTAACATTCGAACACCGAGGTTCAAAATTTTTTCTTTTATTGCGTTTTGGAAGCTCATTTTTTGGGGAAGCCACATAATTGTCCTGATCTGAGTCGCTGGAATTCGCGTTGGAGTCAAACTGTTCGGAGGGGTGGTAGCTGGAATAACCGTCGATCTTGTCCGCATTCATCGAAGGGCCGTCTGAAAACAAAAATTTAAATTTAGTTAACTAAAATCCTGAAAGAACCTACCATTCTAACAAAACTATATAACTTGGTTTAAAATGAATGTTAATAAACATGGAAATTTTTGCTTGCTGAACGATAGTTGTGGCTTCTCTAGTTTGTATTTGTTGAAGCTTTTGGGAATAGCATCACAAATACGAAAAGTCTGTATATTTCAACATATTTCAGGGTCTAAATAAAACAACGTTTATAATAGTAATAAAAAGAATTAAATAAATTAAACAACAAAACTAATGTAACTAAGGGAATTTACTGCTATTTGGATGTACAAAGTTTGTTTCAAATTGGAAAAATTTGAAAGTTATCTTCACTATGCGTTCCTAGGTGCAATGTTGTGCGACCATGCATTTTCCAAAAATTATATGAAAGAATTCTACTGTTCCAAAGGCATACGGGAAAACCTAGGAAAAACCATATGAACTATCCCCATATAGTTGTTCAAAAAGGAATTTCCATTATTAATTTAATCCTTGATTATTGGTAACCATGAACTACTGAATTCTGCGGAAGCACTAGCGATACTATTGGTACTACTTAATAGAATTTAAACAAACTCTTCCAGCTTTAGTTTTTTATTCTGTTCTTCTCTGTGAAGTAAGTTTGAATTGTTACATTGCGACCAAGATTCCAGGCTCGTTCACAAGTTTTTGAGTTTTCGAATTGTTGTTTCTTATATAATCTTGGTGTTCATTTATTTCTACATTTATAGGTCTAGAGGATTCTCCAATAGAAAATTTATTACAATCGCAAGGAATCATAGATTTTATACTGCTGAAGGTAGCCTGCAATGCACAAATACTGTGCCAAGGCTAGAAAGAGAGGGCAATAGAGAGAGCAAGAGGTTATTTCACTCGATTGGGATCTGCATCCAACGCTACGCTACGAGCAGTATGTAGTTCATTGGTTGTTGAATTGACTGCACTGCATTCAATTGAAATAGCCTCTGGCTCTCTCTATTGCCCTCTTCTTTTAATCTTGGCACGATATTTGTACTTTTCAGGCTACCTCCAGAAGTATATGCTCTAAGCAAGAAATATTATAAATGCAAATTTTTTGAAACTTGGTTGTGCTATTTGGTTAAGTTTTTATTTTATTTTTATTTTATTATATTTTATTCACGAAAAATTGACCAATACCTAAAATCTTTTATTAATGAAATGCATGTTATAATGACCAATTACATTTGACCAACTACCTGGTAAGTTTTAAGTTTTCTTTCTAATTGTCAAATGTTCTTAAAACACCCTGTATATTCCAAAATGATTTTAATTATGTCTACGTAGAAATACAAACGCAAGTACGTTTTATTTGATAACGTTTAAAAATCACATCAGTAATTATAATTAAATTTTAAATTATTTCAACAACCTGTTTGAGAAAGATATAGGAAATGGCCCAGTAATATACTTATTTTAGTTCAAATATAGGATGTTCATTTACAAACTATAACTTTCATATGGATCTTATTTTGAGACACCCTGTATAATAGAAAATATACATAAATATAAACTTGAGTAAGATATATAATAAACACCAAACCTTATGCATTGGACAACAAATTCCCGAACATTTGTTTTAAATTGCTTTTGCATAGTGAGAGTGATACTTGCTGCAAGAATAAAATCTTAAAAATTTAGTGACAACATTTTTACAATTTATGGGGTTTCTTCGGCAAATAAAATTTTTAACACCAAGTAGATATTAAATTGCCATAAATATTCTTTTAACCAGAAACCTTGATACGAATTTTCATTTAAGTGAGTGGTGCTTTGTTTCCTTACCGCGAAGCATTATAAATAATTGTAAATCATGACTTTGTAAAAAAATTAGAATTTCCAGCAAACATAATTAATTTATTAATATGGTTGGATAATTATAGGAATTTATGTGGAAAAAAATTAAATCATCTTTAAATATACGGAATTATTAATGGTAAGTAAAAACTAACAAGATTTTAAACAAGTTTTGTTCTGAACAATAGTATGAGGTAAAGAATGAAATAAATTGTGTACCTTAATTATTAATTAAAGCAGGGTACTATAAAAAATATATGAGTAATTTGTAAATAATTAATCAGGGCAAGAGAATGAATGCAATGTGATAGATAGAATTTGAAGATTCCAACAAAATTTTCGGTTAACCCATTAATGACAAATTTTTATGTGAAATCTCAAAAAATATATGCTTTAGATCACTTAAACTTTTTAGATTTTCTTTTAGTAAAAAAGTTCCTTAGTATTGATTCAAATATGAAAAACAAGCATATAATTTGAGATCAGCCGTCAAGTTTTTACGTATTCCATAAGTCATTGTTGAATATTTGGAACAAAAAGGCCCTAGAAGAGATCCTTGAGAAACTTCACTTATAGCTAAGATTAAATCTAGACAGAAGACCTTGTAATAAACGCACTGCCTCCTAAAAAATGGGAAAAAAATTTCTACTAATATCAAGACGTGACAGTTTATAGAGCTTCTTGTTAATTAATGGATCTATCAAACGCTTTGGTGAAGTCAATGTAAGTATCAGATGTTGGTGTAAACACTATTAGAAAACAGCTGCTGAAAGAGGATTCATACATCTTTGTTGAGTAAGTAAGTAAGTAATTTTTATGTAGACTGACATACGCGATTGGAGCGAATGCTCTCCAAAATTTGGGAAACAGTATTTAAGATAAAATTGGTGTAATGTTGTTTCTAACAGCATGGTTAGGTTAGAATTGTTTATAGCACAGATTTTGGCTACCTCTAGGACTGACGAATTGAATTATTAAAATTAATTAAAGAGGCAATATAAAGGGTACATAATTGCCCTAAAATAGTCATTCACTAAAAATGTTTGGTACAAATGTCAATTTGTTTCTTTATGTTTCCCTAACTTGGTAATTTCTCTTTCAGTTACTTGTTCAGAGCTCACATCCAAGTAAAGTTCGAAAATTTTCGGATCAATACTAGTCCTAACAAAAAGTGGCAATTATTTTCATTTTCCTGAATAATGTCCATTTATAAGAATGACATTTTACAAGGAATTGTGAAATCCACATTTTTATTTTTAATGATGGCCAAAAATGCTTTGTCACTACTTTTAGTTTATTCCGGACGTTTAATAGATGCCTTTCGGACGCCTTTTTTATCTTCCCTTTTATTAAAAAAAGCTACATGTTTACTAAATTCTCGGTAATACATCTCCTTTTATTAATTTTATGATTTCATTTGTATACTGAACAGGATATTTGTATCTAAAATGTTTATTAAGTGATACATGGAGATTAAACACTTTATAAATTATTATAGAAGGCGTCAACATCCGTATCTTTCATTTAAAATATTATTCTTGTCATCATGTAAAAAATTAGTATAAAATCATAAATTATTTACTTTTATAAAATGGAAGTGCTATTTAGCTATAACGTTACGTCTTTTTATAGAATTTCGTTTAGTTCAATACCTAAAAAATGATAATACAGTGTTCGTTAACTTATATTGCAAAATTATTTTTCAATAAATCTTGGATTCTTAAAAATCTCCAAGCAATTAGCATTACATGCTTTGATTTTCCTCTGAAAAGTATTACGTTTAAATGGTATTTTAGTTTTAGCTAAATATACTATACTTCGGTTTTTGAAATAATAACTTTGCACTGTGAAGGTGGATAGGCAAATGCTTTAAATTATAGAGAGTTGCCCCAATTTGACACTTTTGATAGATAACACTAAAAGAACCAAAAAAGTTTCCTCCATGTTCTAAGCTCTAGAAAGCGAAAACAGCAGTTGAATTGTTTAAAAGTGTTCAATTTTGTTCATTTTTGACTCATACCCGTAACATATTTATTTGTTATTATTTATTTGTTTATGTTTCTGTAAAAATATTGTTGTGGAAATATTACAGCTGTTATAAAATAATTATAAGCTATTTTTAGTAATTTATTGGTTATTAGATGGATTGGAACAAGCTTCAAAAAGTAGTAAACCCTACATTAAATTAAACATAAATATTAAGAGCCAACACTATAAACATTAAAACTACATTAATATAATTGTTTACATGTGGTCAAGTTGAAAGTCATGAAACTCTAAACATGACTTCCTTTATTAGTTAATTCTCTGCAAGTATTGATTCAAAAACATGTCGCACTACTGCTTTTAACTCAAACCAGGATGACAATCATATCTGAGATGCTTTATTCTTCAGGTAAAAATCTGGGGGCGTAAGATCAGCAGAACTAGACAGTCAGTGAACAGAGATTGGTTGCCAAATTAATTGTCACAGAATTTCTGGTTTAAAATAAGGTCTTGTTGAAATTATAGTTTTTCACTTTGCAGTAACGGCAACTCATAAGTGATTCCATAAATTCCAGTCATATTTCCAAATAATAATTCAATAAATTACTAATAATAGACAATAATTACTGTATGGCAAGTTAAGTTTTAAATTAATGTGCTCCAAAAAATATAAGGAAGAATTTTTTTTCAAAATTCATTCAGTTAGTTGTTATATTCCGTGTCAAATAAAGTGAATAACCCTGTATAAGGCGTAATCGTGCAATATGAGAACATTTAGTGAATTCGGCAGTTGTTCCTATATTAATTTCAATTATTATTCAGAATTTTTAATATAAAATGTTTACTTTTTAATATGACGCTAGTCAGCAAACAAATTTAGTGGCAAGGAACGATGTCCTTCTTGTGGTGTTGTTTCTGATTTCGGATGTATATCAAGTCTAATATATCGCTAAAGGAAAAATTGGAATGTTTATTAGAACGAAAATCAAATTTTGTGCAGGTAGTATATATTAATTAGATGTTATATTTGTTTATTTCTTATAATTTACTGATTTTCTATAAAAGAGGCTCTTAATGTATTACCTGGCTGAGTTGTGTAGGTATGGGTATTTCAAGATCAAGGTAGTGTGTATGGTATCGATCGGAATATGTCGAAACAATTTCAAGTTCTGCATTTCATCCCCATACTAGTCTATTTTCATATGTGTAAGTGTGCCTTCCTTAAGAAGCTTTAGCTCAAGGACGACATTAGATTCCTTAAAAAATCAAGAAACAATATTTGTACAGAAACCAAAAATATTCGTATCAAGTATGTTAAGGGCCCAAAATAAACAAAAGAGAAAACCACTCTGTATGTTTTGTATATTAGAAGATTGCCTCTAAAATCGACCTCGAAACATGTAGTTGTTTTTTTTAGCTCTTTCAGAAACTGGTGCTTCTTATCAATAGTACTATTGGGATCGCCCTGTATACTACAGAATTGAGTCTGACAAGATAATACAAAAATCATTACTATATTTTTCTGTTCAACAGTAACTATCTCCAATTATGGACATATCGTTAACGAGAGAGATATTTTTTTACATCGTAGCTTAAAGCGGTCACAAAATCTACCAACTATTAATTATACTATCAAATTGTTACATTCTTCGTTATATTAACAGTGCGCGGAAGCATATAAAAAAAGGATCATTTCAATTTATCTGATCCGATCGTGAAACAGTGAATCGAATTTCATTTCGCTAATTTACTAAGAATCTGACAAGAACAAATCTTTCGTTTTGCCCAGACCATTGGAGTCACACAGCATTTTGAGGTCAGCCAAAGGCGGTACTATTTTCTATTGTTAATGATTCGCTTTGGTTGTACGGCACACGTGATACATCTGTTCACAGTTTATTAAAGTGTTGACTTGCCTAGAATATCATGTGGCAAGAATTTTAACAAAACGATATCTCTATAGAAATTCGAAAATTATAAAATAAATTGGATTATAATTAATGATTACTCCTTTGATATACGAATTTATAAAATTTCATCATATGTTTAACAGTTAGTAGCAGACTTATACAAAAAAAACAAAGTAAATTAGAAAGAAATATATGAATATTTTAAAAAAAGAGCAGCGGTCATTTGAGACTGAACGAATGGAAGCGAAAGGTTCTTACGAACTATACTTTCCGTCTTTTCTTATCTCCTGTCTCTGTATCTATTTCCTTGTGTATCGTTAGTAATGGTGGTAATTTCAGGTGACTTAAAATAATTGTCACTATTTTGTTATGACTCAAGTATTAGTCCTAATGAGTAATTTAATTCTTAATTTAAATTTCTATAAGTGCCAAATAAATTTTGTTGAATTATTAACTTGCAAGTTGAGGCTCATATCCGATGAATTGCAAATGCGGCAAAAAATTTAACAAAAGCTGTATGACATTAATAGCATTCTTTCTAATTTCTGTCTGTAATGCAATATATCGCAAACAGAGATATGGAGTTTTTGTTAGAAAAGCAAAATTTGTGCAGATTTGCTATATTAATTGGATATTCTATAAAAGAAAAAACTAATTTTGTAGGTAAATATTTTAGAAGACTGGCTTCACGTGATTAATAAAATCAACTCGAACTGAACAACGGATTTTTTAAACAGTTACTAAAATTATTCACTGTGTCAAGTTGCTTTCAATTGACCATTTAAAAAACCTACAAACAACTGAGCAATTAATCTTTTTTAACAATAATATTGAATTGAATATAATTTAGTCATTCGATATAATTTAGTCAATACTGTTTTAGTATAATAGATTATATGTCAATATTTTGTATGTTAGTTTCATAAAATTATGTCTATGTCCTAGGCACAGGTTTCATTAACTTGCAATAAATATTGTTTTTTGATTGTAAATTTTGAACTGGAATGAAAAAAATAATTAAAAACATTCAATGGGTCAGATTGTTTTCAATTTACCATTAACAAAACCTATAATCTGTTATTTAAAATCATCTGACACAAATTGAAAAAAAAGTTTAAATATCACTCATACCGTTGATTATTTTAAATTTATGGAATAATTTTCATGGAAGTATGTGTTGTTTTTCCTTCATAATTGCTCGTTAAAAAATTTAGAGAAATATTTAATGACTGCCATCTTATTAACCTGAATGAAGCAATGTCGCTATTTTTTGCTCATTTGATGCTCTAGTCATAATTCTGTAGCTCTTACCGATGCTGAAAAAACAATAGTCTCGGTAGCTTAAAATTAATTAAGCTACTTGAGCTACAGGTCAAAGCTGTACCTTTTTAAGCAATAGAGATATCACGAAATTGAAAGCGTCTAATTTGGAGCAAATTTGTTGGTTCTTAATGATTCCGACAAACAGTAACCTCGGTAAAATTTTAAGCTATACTGGCCAAACCTGCAACTTTTTAACCAATAGAGATATCAAAGTTTTAAAGCGGCATATTCAGTAGCTTTTTTGTAGCTAATTTGATAATTTGTTATCTTTAAGTTACACACTCATAACCAACTTTTTAAGCAATCGAGTAATCAAAATGTTGTTACTTATTTGATTTGATAAAAATAAATTTGTAGCTCTTACCGATACCATAGATGTAATTCTTTGACCATTAGAGACATCAAATATCTGACATTTGTATCAAACAGTACAAGTATATTTAATGTTACAGACATATTATCAATTTTAAGACCATATACTTTTAGAAGTAACCTGCAATGCACAATTCCTGACAAGACTAAAAATAGAGGGCAATAAAAAGAGCAGCATGTTGTCTCATTTGGTGGAAGGGACAGTTTTATGTTTGATCACTAGATGAATGAATGATATACCATGCAATAATTATAAACAAAGTACGGTATCCATCAACTATTTCTAAGGTGAAATACGTAAATATGATACATTTTTTGAAAGCTATAAAATCTTTTGCAAACCCTACATAGACAAAATGTGAATAAAGAAACTCCCTGTCAGTTTCTCTTTCTTTGTATCATTCTTAGTAATGATTAGAATAACTGTCAATATTTTGTAATCATTCAAGAATTAATGAGAATGTGAAATTTGGTTCTTAATTTAAATATAACTGCACTTATGAAGTGTAGGTTCATTTTTACTTAAAATATAAAATTTATTGAATTATAATAATTCAAAACTATTTAATATTCTTTCAGTATATAACGAAGTCAATTTAATTATAATAGCTTCAATTATTTGAACATTATTTAAGTAGCTATTTTTTAAATATCAAAGCAACTCCAGATTATTCTTCAATATAGCTGTTTGTAATATAGTTTAATTATAGGGTGACGCTGATGTAGCAAAATGGTCGATTTTAAACAGCACGCCAAATTTTTTTAGAATATCTCATAGCCGTTTAGAAAAACAATATATATTTTAGAAATCCTGAGATGAAAAAAAAAACTACAAAACAGGTGGTTTAATATTAATATTAATTTATATTCATCAATTTACATCATACCCTTTTTCTACATCAGCGCCATTCTGGTGACATCCTGAACATCTTATTTAATGCTTTCAGGTGGACACTTTTTTAGTTTAATACCCATATAAGTTTGTCTCTACCATCCATAAACGTTTTTGTGAATTCTGACACATGTCAAGTCTATCGCGAACAAAGAATTAGAATGTTTATTAGAATGGTATTGTATATTAATTGGATGTACTTGTTTATTTACTATAATTTATTTTCTCTAAAAGAAGAAACTCTTAATATATAGACTGGTCCCTGGTTTTTACACACAAAACCAAGTTTTGTGTTAATTTCAAGATCAAGGTCGTTTGGTATCAGTCGGAACGAAGTGTCGAAACAAATCTATTTTTTGCACCACTGTTACACTCATCTGTTTTCGAATGTAAGTGTGGGCCTCCGTTCAGAAGCATTCGCGTCAATAATAAAGAGACAATGTAAAATAATAAAGAGCTTAATGCCTATTTGGTGAATTCATAATTCATTCTTCACTTATCCTCAATTAATTTATAAAGGGTTGAAAGGCTTTCATACTCAGTATTGGAGAAAATTATATTGCGGCCGGAATTATAGCAAATAAGACCAGCAAATCATTTGTATTGATGCTTGTACAACTAATTTCAGAGTCTTTTTGTCGATTAAGAATAATCCATGATGGATACATTGTATAGAGATTTTGCAAAAAAGCCCCGATTGCATGCATTTAGTTTCTCCGAAACAAAATGATTATTCATTTATTCATTAAAGCTCCAATCAGAATGAAATGCTAAAACAACGTGTGAACGACAGTCAGTCCGGATACTCGGATGTTAAGCATCATAATCTTTTTTCGGCCTTTCAAAAATTCACTTAAGTCTGGGAGGGTTTTTGCCTAAATATTTCTCCAAATGAATACGCTGCCAACGAACGTGCGTTGTTTGAACAAAATTTAATAAAAACTTGCAAGAATTTCGAAAGCAGTCTATCAACGATAATTTTTTTCCAGGAATGGCGGAGGATGATTATTTAGGAAATATTTTGGCTTTTTCGTTATTTATTAGAAGGTCTTTGCTTTTCGGCCGACGATTTTGAACAAAAATATTTCTGATGAAATGTCAAACGACTTCCAGCGAAATTTTTCGCTTTTTACAGGGTGGGTTTTAAATATTAGTTGTGAAATAAATCGACAAGGCTAAATAATTTATAATGAATTTGAAGCGAATAATTACATTAATAGTATTAATAATTCTTGGATTATCTTACCTATGTCCATACCGTAAGAATTTGGATATACAATGCCAGATGTAACAGTAGCCATAGTAGATAGCAGAGCAAGTAGTAGTACATTCCTAGAAACAAATATATAACAATATTAATTACGCTTTTAAGGTGATAAAAATTAAAGGTTGGTATGAAAAGGTGTGGTAATGACTTAATTCTATTAAACAATTAAACGATATACTCACAAAGACTAAGAAAGAATGCTGACTAGTAAATAAAGTTTTTTACATTATAATACATGAAAGAAAATATAAATATGCTTGCATCCCAGAGCGTAATGTCAGATTTAATGATATCAGACAAAAGAGAGCACGTAAAAAATATTTTTATAATATAATGTATAACGTAACAAAATCCGAAAAATAAAAGTATAAATCCATATATACAGGGCTTTCATTTCAAAACTAGCCACCCAAAATCACTTTTAAAATATCTTTATGAGAAAAAGACAAAAAAACGTTAATTTATATTTACGGATCACATTTTACTCGTATCGGTAACTCTGCAGTTTCAACCCCTAAGCGGGGGTGGATATCACTTGTACAAGTTTCAATACAAAGGGATAGCATGTGATACCTCTTTTCAAAGGTCTCTTTTTTCCCAGTCTTTTGACACATCATTTTTAAAAATCAGAACATTTTTATACAGAGTAATGACCAAGAAACCATAAAAATAATGTTTTCAAAATAATTGCCAATTGCAACAAAATTGGTTGTAGGCTGGTTTTTAGGGTCCTTGATCGCGAATCAGAGAACAGATTTCCAAAATTCAAAATGGCGGATCCAAGATAGCGGATGATTTTTTTTAAAATCAACTGATATTCACCAAAATTAGTATATAGGGGGTTTTGGGATCTCTTAGAGTCCGGAATTTACAAATTTCAAGATGGAGGACGAACTTTACGTCTCGTGGTTTATTTTCATCGTCCATATTGGATGCCCATCTTGAATTTTATCAGATTCGTGATCAGCGAACGCAAAGATTCCTTATACGAATTTTGGTGCAAACCGGCTGATTTTTAAATTTTCATTCCCCATCTTGGATCCGTCATTTTAAATTTTGCGATTCTGTCAACGGGTTCGTGATTAGAGACCCTAAAAACAACCCTAAAGCAATTTTAGTGGTTTTGGCAATTATTTAAAAAAAATATATTTCTTTACGGTTTCTAGGTCATTACGCTGTAAAAAATAATGGGATTTTGACAATTAAAAGACTGGCAAAAACAGACCATCAAAAAAAAGTATCACATTGTATTTAAACTTGTAGAAGTGAAACTGTAGGGTGGCCGATACGTGTAAAATTAACGCTTTTTTGTCTTTTTCTTTTTAAAGATATTTTAAAAGTTATTTTGGGTGGCTAGTTTTGAAATGAAAGCCCTATATATTTATTGCATGATAATATCCACTTGATATAAAAAAAATTCTATTCGGTATACCGACGATAATGCTAATAAAAAATAAAGAGAATAATGCAACATTGAAAAGAAAAATTTGTAAAGTGGGTAAGTACCTCAAATCAACTTAAAATACTTTGAAAATACTAATTACTGAAATAATACTGGAACAGTAAAAACTACTATAGACTGTAAGTGGTATTTGCACAATCAGTTTAATTACAGCTTGCTTGAATTTTACTCGCGTTGCTACTTCCTAGAATTTGAATTATAGGGGATTTTCGCTCCAATAATACTATGGGGTAAACCGTCTTTTACTTTAAGTTTCTTTGTCGTGAGGGACGTTTTAGGTGATTCCAGATTTATTCTACGGGATTCAAGTCAGGGTTATCCGGTGGCTTATCTAATTTTTGAATCTGGATAGCATCGAAATAATTAATCACTACACCAAGCTATGTATGATAGTGTTATCGAGAACATAATGAATTTGTCATTTCCAATTTGGCAAACATACTTTGCAGGATTGTTTTGACAAACCAGTTTGTAGTCATACATTCAATCAATTTCGCGACATCTGCGTTTCTTTTCTAAACAATAACTGCCCACGATTATATGTCCTCACCTCCGTAACTAATATCTAACTAGACATAGTCTCGGTCTTTGGAATTCGATAATTGTATTCTACTTCATGCGTTGTCATCGTAAACGTAACTACTTAATCATGGCAAAACAGTTCTGATTCAAATCTTAAAAAAATATATGTGCTCCACAATAGGAATGATAATGAAAATCATCGTGTTGGCGAAATCTTGACAGTACATGTCAAATATTCAAATTCAATCACTGTCTGTCTCAATTTATCCTGTCTTCTTTTTTTGACCCTCTGTTAGTCGCGTCGGTCTCTCAGACTTTTTCCTTTTCAACTAATTATGACTTGGCATAAGGAATCAAAATACTCCTTTTTAGGTAAATGATATATAGCAAACTTTGTACGTTTAGATATAACAAAGGTAATGGATGTAATAAACAAACATGTACCTACACAAAATTTGGATATAAGAAACGGTTACCCAATCCTGAGGGAAGCGAAACATATAGGTGTGTTGCGGTGGACATTTGTTATAGTTTAAAAAGTCTACTAACAATTACATTTCATTTGTACCAACTATCATCTCGTCCACAAAACGATTCCAAATCTCCATTCTTGTTGCCTTTGGTGGACATCATAAGGAAATAGAATGAATAGTGTCCTGTTTAGTTCTAATAGCGTTTAACTTTGAATGTGGTTCTTCCAGTTGTTTTTTTTTGCTTAAAATGAAACCCCAGAAATCTTAATATAAAAAGTTTCATCATTTTACTTAGAATTCAAATAGTTCAAAGCTTTTTGTGTTTTACAGTTTTCAAGGGCATAATCTGTAATTATAGTACAATGTTGTAATCCTCCAAGAAATTCTTAGATGGTATCATTAGTCTGGAGACAAATGTAAGGTACGAGAAAACCAAGTATGACTAAAAAGGTGTTGAAGGATTGATATATTTGTTCATGCAGACCTCAAAAGGTCGGAAAGGTACTCGTGATTTAGCAATTCCAAAGTCGCACGACCTCGATCTGATGCCATGCGATTTTTACTTTTGGAGGTTAATTAAGGATCATATGTATGTCTCTTTGCTACTAGATGATCTACTTGGCTTAAGAAATATGATTGAAATAGTTGTTAAGACCAAATTTGTGTATGTCTATTAAATTCACATTCCTTAAAATCAATGCCATTTGACGTTGCCTGGGAAGATAAAATTATGGAAAGCTGATACGATACGGCAAATGTATTAAGATGCAATTAACACTTGTAGACATAATAATAAAGCAATATAATAACACATAACTAATTTCAATTAAAAAAACTTCAATTGTAACTTAAATTGTAACCAGATATGTAAAGTGAATAGGATCTGGTAAACATGCATAGCAAATGCAAATTGAAGACTTCATTATGGGTGGTAATAAAAAATAATTTGGCCTTTAATGCATTCTTATAATTTTTGAAAACCGTATAAGCCTCTTTCGATGTGACAAAGTTACCAGTTTCAGATAAGACGTTTTGCATAAAACTCCAATTTATATCGGCCATAACAATTATTGCAAACTTTTGTAATTAAATCGTTATTAACCTGCTGGGACTGATTAAGTAGTTAAAGATTCATTCGGAGTCGTTATTTGGAATCGGACAGATTTTTAAAGGAATTACCCTATATTAGCACATTCACGAGCGAGCTGATTTCGTTACCTATAGCAGCAGAACTAAAGCGACAGTCGGATTCCGATCAGATATACCAGTTTTTATTGACAATTATATATTAACTATAATAAATTCAGCAACATTATTCATGATCTTCGATGTTAATGGGTAATATCCGATAGTAGAGAATATGTAAACTAGTTTCGACGGTAGGCACAGAAACATTCGGTTATTGCCAACTTTATACGTCATTTGTTAGATTTAGGGTGTGCTTTATATATTGTCTATAACCAATGGAAAGTTTAAACATTCGCCAGTCATGAAACTCTATTTGCTTCAAATTAAAAAAAGAAAGCAAGTTACAATTATATATTTGTTAAAAGACTATTGTCCCATATTGAACTAACTCACAAAGGGTGTCCCAAAATTAAATGCAAGATTTGAATTTGCCGCCATTTGTGCGGTAAATACTGTTGGCAACCCTGAAAAAAAAAATTTGACAGCTACAGTTTGGGGTTAATAAAAATGAAGAGTTACACGTTACACGATACAACAATGTGTTTTCATTATTCAACAATTTTTCAAAAATAATGAAAGTTTGGCGGTCAAGCAGTGACTGTTACTGGTGGTTGATAACACAGTTCTTTCTGTCCAAATTGGATGATATTGTTGTGGTCAATCTGTGGTTTCAACAAGACGAGATACAGCCCGTGAAGACAATCCAGTTACTGCATGAGACATTTCCTGGTTCGTGTACTCTCTCGTTTCGGTGATTAGAATTGATCCTCTAGATCGCCTGATTTAACAATATTAGATTTCTTTCATGGGGTTATTTGAGAGTCAAAGGTCTATGTCATCAAGCCCACAACTACTCGTGCATAGGGGAAATTAAACGTTGCAATCAATTAAATTCAGCCACATTTATGCAGAATGATTATGGAAATTTCGACAAGAGTATGTATGTGCCAGCAAAGCCGTTTGCCCGACGGTCTTATTCCATAAATAACCTTATCCTATGTACTTAATGATTCAATAAAAAAATAAATAACAATTTAAAAATTAAAAACTGTGTTTCTACTTAATTCAAATCATGCGTTAATTTTTGAACACCCTATACATATTTCATACAAAACTGCAATAAAGTTCACTGAAAAGCATATCAAGGTCAAACCTAGTTTAACAATTACAAAGTGACTTAATTTCTGCATGATTGTTGAGGAGGACTTTGAATATTTCGCCTGTACATCGGTATTTCCCTCCACACTTTTTCCCACAATAAGTAAGTTTTGCAATTCGACGTGTGTATATCTTTAGTGATACGTTTCACTGTTTCATCTCATCGAACTGTTTCGAAAAGCCTGAAACACAACACTGGTACAAAATGCATCATTTGGAACTGGAACATCTCACACAATAGTTGGTCATTCCGTCATTTCGACCTTGACGTCAGTCAGAGTGCGAGAGAAAATGATATAGTTTGCAACAAAATGATCCGAACAATACCGATGCTCGTCTGTCACTGGTGGTATTCAATTATGAACCTTAAGTGCTACTCACAAAAGATACTTATGCAATTATTAAATATCATGTAATATTGTATATTTATTTGTTCCACTCTTTCGATTTAATAGGGTTTTAACGGACACTAAAAGTGATAGAAAAACTGAAAAAATAAACATTTTATGTAGAGGCAAAATAAATGAACATATTACGAAAACATATTTCCCCGGTAAAATACATTAATTTTTGTATAAATTATTATTAGACTTAACCATACAATGTATAGCACTGTTATCTCTCTAAAGTACAGAACTACAGAGTACTAAACACTAGACATCTGTAATAGGTGTCAAAAAAATGTAGCAGTGAGAAGACCATCAGGCCCATGGGTATTGTCATAAATCGAGTTGTCCTTGCACTTTTTGAAAAGTCCGGGCTGTTCCTTACATACAATTATAAAGATGTTCGTCTAGACTAGTGTTTTAATTTTTTTTTAAATTTTTGGGCCTCCTATTGTTTACATAACAATTGGTACAGTTGTAAAAGTTCAATTGTCACTGTATTTGAAATTCCAGATCCATGAATTTACAATTTTTTGGACGTTTAATGTTATTGGACATTCAATATCAATTAAAACAGATTCTGAATTGTAGGAGTAGTTAAAGTAAGGTACTCTTACCAATCTTACCGATCGATAGTTTGAACTTCAGCTTCAATTAATGTTGCCGTATTTTTGTCACTGTATCATACTGTTATTTATATTCAGTAGCAACAAAGGGCTGACAATGTAATAAACTAAATAGATTCCGACGTTTGGTAACGGTATCTGGATTTGTTGTTGTTCAGCTAGTTATTAGTTGGTACTGATTGAACTTGGATTATCGGTAAAATGCCTTCCGTTTCAGTAAATATCTAACTAGAGATCAACCAGTGTTTCGACGTGAAATTGTTGACATTTCTTCCATGAAGAGATTTTTTTCTACTTGAGTAATTTCTAGTCTGCTGACTGGATTTGATTTTTTGCGAATTTGCGTTGGGATCGAGTAATCAGCTTTCCATATGATGTAGGTTAGAGAATTCAGAGCTTTTAAATTTATTATTATTGCTGGGCATCGTTATAAAATTATATTCAATGACAGCTCTAACCAGTTTTTCAGGAAAAATGAACTGGCTAAACCAGTTTTTAAACTACACTCAGTGGTATAAACATGAATAACTATTTGTGACAGTGGTATAAACAAAGTTGAATATTTCCACTATTTGTGACAGTGGTATAAACAAAGTTGAATATTTCCACTATTTGTGACAGTGGTATAAATAAATATTTCCCAAACTTACATCTCACTGTTAATATGTCAAATAAATTGATTGTTGTTTCGCAGTTTTGATTTAAATCACATACAATTTTTGTAAATTGTAACATTAGTAAGGCGAATTAGATATCACGATGAATGAAAGTTAAGTGGGCTCCAATAAAAGTAAAAGTATACAAAAATAATACAGAAATATCTAGACCCAACAGGAGAAATAAATCAGCACAAAATCTAGCTACAAAATCAAAGCACAAATGACATTTTTCAAATACATGTTAGGTAATAAAAAGCAATTATATGATCTTAAGTTATTGAGCTTAAAATAAAAACTTGATTTTCACTTGTTATCACAATTAATGAGTGTCGATATGTGTTTTTTAGTACTATAAATGTATAAAAAATATTAATTTTAATTTCGTGTAGATTTCAATAAAATTTACTGCTAGGTGATAGAAAGCGCACTGATGAGCTTATTCCTACTGGGTGGGCAATATATAGCTGTTAATCTGAATATTATGCTATTCCGTTTATATATGTTATGTACATGCATGTAATTATAGAGTATTACACGACCCAAGAGGATGTTTTTACTGTTGAGATGTTTTATCACTGTGGTTCATCCATTACTATCGAGTTTGATAGCGTTAAACACATTCAAGGTTTATTAACGATTTTACTCATTTTTGGTTTGTGTTTTAATAAAAAATAACCTGTGAAGACATATATTATTTTGTTGCCTAAAAACAGTGAAAAATAAACTCGAGAGGCATCCAAAATGGATTAGCACCCACATGAGGTGAGTCTACACTCTGTTTTCAAATTTTACAAATATCCAGGAAGTTTTCTTCAGATGACAAAGCAACGGTTATTGTAAATACGTATCATGAAAGTCTTTAGATAAAGCATTAACGTTATGTCATCATTGAACTAAGTTCATTTATCATTTATTAAAACGAAAAAAATATCGTTTATGTAAAAATGTATTTATTGGGAGTAACGGGTGTTAAGTATTATCTCATCCTCATCAGTGAGCTTGCATTAATTTCAAAGAACTGATGCCGAAAACAAATGTCGAAATATGTTTAACCAGTCCTTACTATTATCGTATTTCGTACACATCCTGACAAACGCACATCATTAAAATATTGACATGTTGCTTTGGATTTATTCCACCTTCTTATACAAAATACAGTTCTTTGAATGCTGTGACGTATGTAGCACATATGCAGCAACCGAAAATTGCTGTCATCAATTTGTAAAAATCGACAAGCTGTCATATTGTTGTCGATGGATGTTTAATTATAAATTCGTTACAAAAATTCATCTGATACAGTTACAATGCCTTATCAAAATATCAATAAAGCCGTCTGTGGAAAGCTCGTATTTAATAAGCACGTGTAATGCCGAATCGTTTCTCGCCAAACAGAGTTGTTAGACAACACGAAAACGGGTCACCAAGTAGTAGAAAATCGTATTTATTAGATGCAATAAAATGTTCTAATGTATATATAGTTAAGTTCGGTCACACCCTAATATATCTGAGAACAATACTCCAACGAATAACAAACTAATAAATATGTATGAACTGCAGACACAACGACTTGAAAAATTCTTAATTGCTTATACGAGTTAACAATATTGCTGTTAAATATGGAAAACTGACACAAATTTAATGCCAGTCCATTACAGGACTGTTGAGAGAAACAATTGGACGGTTGCAAAAGTGATGAACCGTGACGACTACAGATTTCTGATTAACACTTTCCTGATATTGCAACAAAACTTTTTTCCACCGTAAGGTTACTACGTCCATCTGTTTTTTCAATGATATCCAATTTTAATAGATGATTGTTAATATCGGAATATGTGTTTGATCGATTGCCTATCAGAATATGTCCTCTAGTATTTTTATTATTAATTTTCCAATTCATTTTTACATTTTTTAAATACCTTTATTCACAACCTGTTTAGTCTTCAAAAATGGAACTTCGCCCTAAAAGTTATATAGAAAACTTAACTTTCTTCATTTAACTGCAGATCATGTTTTATTAACATGACATTTAGTATGGGCTTTGTATCCTTAATGTGGTCTGTCAATAATGTAATAATTCGTAGTCCCTTCACGGCATCAATAAAGTAAAGTAAGTAGGTAAGTAAGTAAGTAAACTTTTGTTTTCTGAAAGTATATATCTCCATTTACATATATCATAGTGTATTACAAAAAATTAAATTATAACGAATTCTTTTATAATTTTGGCGTTCCAAAGTGGGAATACCATGGGTCCTATAACACTTTATTTGGAATTATTTCCTTGTCAGTAACAACTGAAGAAGTGGTACAATGTTTTAGAAGGGAATTTTGATAGTGTCATTCTTTATGATAATCATCCAGGTGTCCATGAAGCAAAAGTGAGTGTAGTAGTGACATGAGATTGAAGACATTATGAACCATCCTAGTGGATCACAGAAGATTGACCGGTTTATTACAGGCAAAAGTGAGGATGAGGATCACTTGCCATTGTCAGAAATAAAAATGTATTTGAAAGCCGGCAAGTGAAATAAAAAATGGGAACAATTACGTCAAAGAAAATTGAAAAATGCCTACTAAATTGGCTGAAATTTATAGAACCACAACAAAGAGATTACTACGATGTCTTTAGTGATACAGAAAATAAATAATTTGTCAGTATGTAATACCAATAGAGTCGTTTTCTGAATGATAATTGTGACATCTCTGGTTTATTATTATTTATTTCAAAAGTCCAAACGTTTGAAGGTCTAAATCAGACCCCGTTTTCAATGGTATTACACAAAATGAACAAGAAATAAAAAAGAATTAAAAGGATTCGCAATGACAAATATCGTAATCACAATTTGAGATTAATGTTTGGACTTTTGAAATATACAGACTTTCAATTAAAGTTTATGTAAACATTAATGTCAAACTGTGATTACGATATTTGTCATTTCGAATCCTTTTAATTTTTTATTATTTTTTAAATTTCTTGTTCATTTTGTGTATTACTATTGAAAACGGGGTCTGATTTAGAACTTGAAACGTTTGGACTTTTGAAATATACAGACTTTCAAGTTTATGTGGTGTTATTCCCAAAGAACTCAGAAAAAATAAAAACCAATAGAGTCGTTTTAACTGTTAGTTCTTACGATATTGTGACCACTCTTCATAAAGCAAATTAACAGATCTGAGAAGGAATAAAGAACATATATTAGTATATATGTATTATATGGGCGAAGTTGACCTTTTCCATGAAAATACTAACCGGTGCAGTATTTCAATAAGATCGAAAAATGGTGATACAATTTTGAATTTGTAATTAATACAAGTTTATATAATGCTTTGCAAGGTTATTGAAGGCGTAACAGTTCTAATGGAATTAGACTATTTAGTTTTTCGACACTACATAGCACAAGCCCAAAAATATGGATATCCTGTTGTCGAAGCAGGAAGACCTAAATATCCCAAAGAATTGTCCAGCGTAGAGTTTGGGCATAATATACATTGTGATGGAATAGATCATTGGGTTATGTTTTCTGAAAAAAAAAAACAGAATAGCGGTACCTTATACAAAAAGAACACTACAAACATGTGAAAAATTATTTACACCATATGAATGATTATTGTTTCAAAACTTTTCTTTTTCATATCATATGTACATGTAAAATTTAAACTCAAAGTTTATAATTATTCAACAAAAAAATCGGAATTAAATGGGTTAACTAATCATAAATCAATTTTTTTCTCTATGGGATTAAATAGAGTTGAGTGCTTAAAAGTGATAGTACCGACGCTAAAGGAATGAAGAAAAAGGATGAACGAAAAATATCATTAGGAGTAAAATTCTTAAGAAATGAGGTGATAAGAAACGTATGTCCTATGAAGAACATAAAGATGAATAAATAAAAAAGTGAGGATATACCTATCGAAAGAAGTTAATAAGAGGAGATGAATGAGTGTAACAGAAGCAGTAAAGATTGAGAAGTAATAAGAAAAGAAAACATAATAATTAACTGATGAAGAAAAAACAGATGTATTTATTTGATAATTGGGTTTAATGCACTCCTAATTTTAATTACTCTGTAGTTCCTTCATAACAACGAAAAAAATTGAGATCTGAAAAGTTATACTCCAAATGGAAAACTCAAAATTTTTTTAAAAGCCTTCAACTTTCCAAAATTTCAAAATGTTCTAAAACCCAAAACTTCTATGACAAATAGAACTACACTATTTTTTTTTTGTAAAATATTTTGACATATTTCGTAGTAAAAGTAGGTAGATAATAAGTTTTTAAATAACCTTCTGAATGTAATTATTTTTGTAAGCATAAAACAATTTGTAATGCCATAGTAACAAACATTTATAGGCCAGACTTTTTCAGTCGTAAGTATAAACCACTCACTCTTGGCATTCTTCAAATTAAAATTAGATTTTGTTGTACATTAGATTTACAACCATTTTGAAAATATAACACTTTATTCCGTGCTATAAATTCCGAAGTCTGAAAAAAGTTTTATTGAAAATATGATTTAATGTTATTGCCGTATTTTATTGTACATATCCACTCCATTTTATACCATATACGATTTAATTTTCTTAGAAATACGACTTTGCTTTTTCGCAACTTTATATCGATGTCGGATACTATATGTATCGTTAAATTGTCTTTGTTGTAAAGATAAGCAAAATAGATAGGAGGTTTTCTGTTTTTTGTAAACTGATTTCGCAGGCTGAAGCAGCACATAATTGGAAAATAAGAACTGTGCACTGATAAACTGGTATGTTTATTTCTACGGTAATATCACGAAATCCGATATTCAAATTGAGTAAGGAAAATATCATTTTCTATGCTATTTGTAAATGTTCGATATCACAGTTTTTACTGCAGAAATTGTTTTTCCATACAATTTGTCAGAAAATGCAAATGAACGTTTTTGCAATATTTGTATGACGAAAAACATGAACTTAGATAACTATACAATAAACTATGAAAATGTTAATCTTAACTAAGTAATATAATTCACAATCTGTTAAGATATTTCGACTATAAATTAGGTTCTTCGTAATGATTAATCTCCTGCTTCTTTGAATGTTTCCATATATCTCATCATGAGTATACAGTTTCATTGTAATTGCTTTTTATACTTGTTGGTATTACATACCTGCATTATTTGTTGATTAAAATGACATCAAAAATTAAGTAAAATTTCAGGTTAAAGCCAAACTTTTTATTCCAGGCTATTGAATTATCTCCTATCCCATAAAAATGTGCTACGATACATTAACAAATATAAAATATATAATATATAAATATAAAAACTAGTGGAAAAATATAAAATTACCTTTTATTTAATCTAGAAAATTACAAACATTAAATTATTTATTTCGTAGTTGCTAACATTTGTTAGAACGACATCTTAATTTTAAAACTTGTTTAGTTTAAAATAACAAATTTGGCAAAGTGTTCAATTATCTGGTGCTAATTCATTTCGATTCAGTTATATGAACACACTATGAAAGATATATATAACGTGTATGAAAGTAAATACGCAAAATCTATTTAGGGTTTTAAATTGGACAAAATAATGGTCACAGTAAGAAATGGAAAGTTTACAATAGGTAATAACAAGATAACGTTTTAAGCGTTTTTGTTTATTTTTTATTTCAGCTATGTAGATATTTTTGGAAAGGTTATGGTTATTGTTTTTCCGAATTAGTAAGTGAACTTTTCAAATTTATATTTTACGCGTGCACTTTAGGGCTCTTCAGCAACATTTATAATACAAAATATTTTGTAAAATGAATATAGAAGTTAATAGTTACATAAGAAAAAAATTGCACTTATTGAACAATGACATAATAAATTTTTATTTGATGGCAAGTAAATAAGTTGTCAGTAAGCTAGTTGTGAGTTTGAGCATAAAGTGTAAACATAGAAAGTCGTGCACCACTTTTGGCAATTTTTACGCCAGTATCAACGTACCATTTTTCAGATATTATACCTAATTAAGTATAGTCTTTCCAATGTGAATTAAATAGAAAAGAAAGAGCACATGATTGTACTGAAATTCTTTGTAAATATTTGCCCAAGTTTCAAATGATAGATTAAGAGCATTTTTGAGTCCCGTTTAGAAAAATCTGGGTCTGAGAAAGCTTGATACCGCTCTAGTTTAAAGAAAGCAAACGGTTTGGTCTATTGGGTTGTAAAATTGTTTGTGGCCTACCACACTGCCGGGGATATTTTTGGTGCTGTGTGTAAGCAGTTTAAATTTTTAAACATTTGTACGGTAAAACTTGACAATTTATATTATTGAGAATTTCTGTTTTATTAAATGAAATGTTTCAGAAATATATTTCGTATTAAATACATACACCTCCCCACATGTATAGTCTATCCAATGTTAATCATTACAAAGAAATGTCGACCAGCTGAGTTTTCATTGAATTTCAATTCTGTTTGGAAAGACTATACATGTGACAATCTCTGATATATTTTAGTTGATTTTATTATTAATAAATTTTATTACCGTCACTAGACGCCGACAAAGCAACTAAACATTGTACCCATTTGAATTACTAATATTGACAACTAAAAACTTGTTTTTATTAGTGAAGGAATTGTCAGAATCCTTTCAGTAGCTATTTTTTCATACCACTTTTAATCCCTCAGGTGCAATTGTCACTATTAACCGACTTCCAGAGGTTAACAGTTGATCGCTATTTTTTCTTTTTTTAATGATACAATTAGCTACTGCCCAACGCTAATATTATGTTTTAAAGTAAGGTTCTCCAAAAAATATATACATAATACACTAAAGTAACCCACAAGGCACTAATCCGTATATAGGGCAATTCACGTTATCCGAAATGGAATAGCATGGCTAAACGAATCTTAAATGATAGTCGATTTTCGTACTCCTTATGGATGTAGTATATTTAAAAATTATTTTTACTATTAAGGAAGATCCAGGGAGTCTCAAATATACTTTTCTAGAAACTTGCATTAATGTTGCATTAAATTCATGTAAAAGAATTTTTTGTTCAAAATTTATTCGGTTAGTCGTGATATTCTGGGTCGAATACGGTGAATGACCCTGTATAAGCAGTAAACGTGCAGGGATGAGACCTCTGCAGTTGTTTCATAAAGATAGGCGAGACTTTCGTAATAACTTTAGCATTGTTGCGAAGACGGTGCTTTTGGATTACCGTCGTTCCACCTTTTTACTACACACAATTTCATTGAGAGCTCCTCCTCTTGTTTCTTCAACGCCAATAGCTCCTTCAAGTGCTATGAGAGTTTCTCGCGGCAATAATGGACCCTTTGCTGATGTTTAACAAATTAATAGCTTCTAGAGTATGTTTAAAATAATTGCTTGATCGCTCACTGTATTGTGCAAACATTGGTATCAGAATTGTCTTCTAAACGTTGTTTGTGGCATATTACAGTTGATTTACTTTTATTTTGCATGTTTTTTTGGGCAATAACACCACAATAGAAATAAAAGGACGTATATTGCAGGAATACCACGTTTCAAAGTCTATTCTGACTATGGTTGAAATCAATAGGACGGGACTTTATATTTATGCTCCGATGTCAGCTAATAAACGTTTGGTATGTCCTGCAATATACGTCGTATGTATTTACATATTGGAGTGGTGTTATTGCCCCAAAAAACATAAAAGTACATTGGTATCCGGATTTCTGGTGACGTCGAATTTTGAATTGTAAGGCTCCACCTTCGCTAAAGCGATTATCTAGCACCTGATCTTCAAATGAGATAAGTATCTAACTGTTGAGGCAACTTTCACCAGATGTTACCGTGAACAGTTCTGTCTGTAGACTTTTTTCTAATTGGTGTAGACGTTTGGATAAAACCTCGAACATAAAGCTGTCGGGCTTAATGAAAGACTCCTGAAATCTTTTAACACCTTTAATCTGAACCAACTGTGTTGTCGATATGTTCCACTCCTAGTTTTCACCTCAGCAATAACAGCTTCAGCTAGGTACCTACAGAAGTAAAAAATGTCTTTAATTGCTCATGTGCCTGTATTAATTGACAGAGTTTCAGAGCAACACACTGTCTAGTTTCATGAATCTGACAATGAAGGATCCTCAAGAAACTCTACAGATGTTGGACTGCTCGGCTGTTTGGCGGTTTCCACTTGGCTTTTGTAATAGTAAAATAACTGGAGAATTGGAATGTTTATTAGAACGAAAAACAAATGTTGTGCAGGTATTGTATAGTAATTGGATGTTATATTTGTTTCTTTACTATAGTTTATTGATTTTCTATAAAAGAAGAGACTCTAACATATTACCTGGTCCTTGTTTCTTACAGAGAGTTGTAATTTCAAGATCAAGGTAGTTTGGTGTTGGTCGGAACATGTCGAAACAAATGCAATTTCAAGTTATGCATCTCATTTTGTTAACCATCTATTTTCATATGTGTACGCGTGGGCTTCCTCTAAGAAGCTCTTTATATAAGTATAAATTTTCGTTGTAAGAAAAATTGTGTACCATTCCACATCCTCATTGGCCTTTAATTTTAAATTTTACCAAGAAGGCGCCAGATCTGTCGACTATAATTATTAATACGTATGAATTTGTCAGTCGAGGAATTCCTCCAAAACAATTTCCAGCCCTGTATTGAAAAAGCACAACGAAAAGATAAAATCGATTTAAGAATTTTCATAAAAGCCATCTGTTGGCGTAACGGTATTCAGGAAACCTACTGCGCGTTAAAGTCGCTCAACAAAAAGACCAGCTTTATTTGTGAAATCGTAAAAAATGTTGCACCATTTAAAAATAATGATGTTCATCAGTCAGAACTCCAGTGCACAATATATACGAAATGAATAAAAACTGTTAATACCTCTTTAGGTAATATGTGATCGATGTTGGAATATTCTGGTTTTCGTTCTTCTCTCGAGAGAAGATCACACTCCATAGCTCGTGTGATTATGAAGAGCGAATGAAAAATTCGAGCAGCTTAACATGAAGACATTAAATGGTAACAAAGCGAGAAAAAAAGAACGACACGCAATCGGCAGCCTCCTACGACATTTTGGGTTGAGACCAGTGCATTTCTTCGTTGCGTTTTTTATTTTCAAGTTGTTTAACATGTTCTTAAAGGTTCTAAACTAAGTAAAGGAATTTTAAGTCAGTGACACCAATAAGATAAAGGTCTTTTTATGTTCGCTTTTAAAAAAATGTATAAAAAACTTTCGTTTTCGATCCAGTATTCAGTTTTGGGTCAATAAAACATCGTCATCGGGTTAACGGCCAGGCGTTTTGAATAAAAAGGGAATTTGTTATCTCAAATTGCAATTTTATATGAGAAAAAATCATTTAATCCAGTTTCGTTCGTAATTTAAAACGTTTTAATGGATATCGTTTATCCTTTTACAGGTTCTTGTTAAATTTATGTGGAAAATTTTTACAGACGTGAGCTATATTTAGTGAACCATGGAAAATGTATGGAAGAGATTATTAATTAAATAAAGAGCGGCAATCATTTTGGACTGAACGATGGAAGCCATAACTCGTTATCTCACTGTGTCCGTTTCTTTCTTTGTGCGATTCTTAGTAATGAAAATAAATTTCAGGCGAATTAAAATTATGTTAGGGCCCAAGTATTAATCCTAAGGTGTAATTTAATTCTCACTTTAAATATATCAGCAAAGGAACATAAGATATGTGAGTTGATTTAAATATTGAAATACATAGTTTTCCACATACAGTTGACACAATTTAAAACAGTTGCAATTATATATCACTCAGTGTGTAATACAACAAATATTTGAAGAAGAAAGACTTAAAAGCTTCTTTTTCATTTAAGATATAACTTTGGATTCTTTTGTCTTTTTGTCATTTATAAGTACGGTACCATTTGTATTCACGATAATAACCACGAAAAGGTATCATCTGGAAAAACGTAACTTACAATTATTTTTAAATTCTAGTTTTAATTTTTCTGCAACGCCAAAGACCGATAACTGTTATTATGTCATGGTATCATTAGCTACTGCCCAACTCCAAACCATAGTTTCAAAATAATGTGCTTCAACAAATACTTACTTACACATTAGACTAATGAAACCCACAATGCACTAATCCATATATAAAGTAATTAACGTTATCCGAAATGGAATATCATGGCTAAACAAATCAACGATATATATAGATTAGATATTTGCCCACCTTTCCAATCGGAATAATTCTCTCTTCTTTCAGTTGGTTCACTGCAATGTCCAAGTCTCAATCTCGTACAACAAAGTACAGACCAGACATAGCAACAAGTGAAATCTAGGCGATAGTTTGAGGTGGGGGTTACATCAATTGAAGGGATAAATCCTTTTAATTGAGTACATGAGGTTCTTGCACGTTCAGTTCTGCATTTAATTTCTTCATCAGGATTGAGATAGTTGTTAATCCAGCAACTCAGATACATTCTATTTGTCTTAGTAATATTGCTATGTTGTTTTCTGAATGATACTTGGGCATATTTTTCAAGTCTAAATGCTTCTTGGGAAATAACACCACAGTTTAAAGAAAATTGCTGTATATTCCAAACGTTTGGGGGTTAGATCAGACCCCGTTGTCAATGGTTAAGAAACTACGGATTAAAAATGGCACAATTCTAAGATGTAAATTAAAATATTTGACAATGTGTATTATTTTGATTTTTGACGTATTTTCAGAGTGAACTTTATGAGTCTACTGCCTAATTGTTGGAAAAGGTAGTTCTGCTTTTGTCAAATTAGGGCTAAAAACACAAGTATTGCTTAAAATACGTATTGAATATAAGTTTTAAGCTTTGTATTTGTATTTATAGATAGGATTATGATAGAAACTGTGGTTTAAAAAACACAATAGTCTAAGCTGAACTTTAACGTTTAGAATGTCATCCCGCCTTTTGTTTCTGATCACAAATGAACTGTACAACTTCACGGTGTACTCACGAGTTACAGTACCTACTTGGTGGCGACATCTTGAGAGTCATAAACCGATGGTCTTCACTGGACCCAAATGGTGCTTAAGTTTCTGTCCAAAGAAAATCAAAGATTAAATTCCCTGATGGCTAATTTCTTGATAGTTTCTAGAGTTGTAGATTATTGTGCTTTCAAGGTAAAGGTATCAAAGATTGACTGTGACTGAGGAATTTGTTAAAATTGCGTTTTAGTATACAATCGGGAAAAGTTTTAAAATTTTGAAAGCCAAGCTTCTACACCAAAATTAAGTCTAATTTTTCAACATGCTCAAACAGCGTATTAGATGAAGGTTGATCTGAGTTGGTTGACTCATTGACATATGTCTAAATTGCTGTCGCGACATAGTAAGAATAACGTAAATTTGTAAAAGAATCCCCAGTTTCTAAATTTTGGTCATGCACACATGAAGATAAGACAAAATGAAAACAAAAAATATCAACAAGAAATTAGAAGCTGAACAATATCTCTTTTCGATAAGAAAGATACGGATATGTCGCTGTTGTTTCTAATTTTATGATTATTTTCATTTACAAGCATTTTTATTTTGTTGGTCGAAGGAATTAACAGATTTATTATCACAGCTGATAATTGACATCCGTGAGCGACAACGGTACGTGGGTGTGATAAGAAACTACTAATGTGCTTTTAATTTCTCTTATATTAAATTAATATGTGGGAAAATATTTCAGCCAGTATAAGTTTATATCCACTTTAACTTGATCTAAGATAGGCGTTATTTATTAGAAACAAAATGGAAGATTAAAGAAACGTAGTATAATCAACGAACACAGGATTAAACAATCACAACAACAAGGCTGCAATGATAAGTAATTGAGACTGATATGCACAGATGGCGTTACAAGGTCTGCTAAAGTTCTATATAGAACTTGTCGGATATACTGGTAGTTTTGTCAGTGGATATTTAAAGTCAAGGTGACAATATTAACTCTGTAATAATAAATTCAGAACCTATTATACCTCCGTTTGTAGTAAGGTAAAGAAATTGAAGACAAGGAACCGATATTTGATGTGGACAACCGAAGTTTCTGCTCCAGATATAATCGACATAATGGATAACGTTGTTTTAAATAAAAGAAAATTGGATATTGTCTGAGG
This sequence comes from Octodonta nipae, assembly GCA_034190945.1. Taxonomy (NCBI): domain Eukaryota; kingdom Metazoa; phylum Arthropoda; class Insecta; order Coleoptera; family Chrysomelidae; genus Octodonta; species Octodonta nipae. The sequence goes on along the minus strand of CM067220.1, from coordinate 16,560,200 downwards.
TAGAAAATGTAGTAGATACATGGAAGGAAGTCTATTTTAACGAAGGAATTGGATCGTCACAAGATGTTTGCCTGGCCCTTGTTCTCTTTCTCAGGACAGTTTGAGTCTGCGTACCAAGAATCCTGCAAAATTTTACAATAATAGATGAACCTTCCAAAATGACAGAAGAATCAAAATCTTTTGTATTGGTGTGTAGGTTAGGTAAAATATTTAATGATGATAAGGCCAATTGCTAATTAATTTATAAATCAAGTGCGAAACTAAATTTACCAAATGACTTGCTGTACCGGTTAAAATGTCATATCTGTCTGAGAAAAAAACGTCATAAAGTAGGGAAGTATTGAACCGAGTAAATATGTATTTTGTGGTTCTTCAAAAAGATTATTTCGCCTATAAAATTCAGAAGCTACCAGGCTTAAAAGTTCTACAATTAGTTTTAGTGTTAATATAATTTTTTATACACTTTTTTTCTTTTGTCATTTTTATTTGTTTTTTTAATTACTCTGTAAATGGTTTTTACTGTTGGGTAATAAAGGCTTTATTTCCCCGACTTGACCATACAAGAACTTCAACAAGAACAGCCTGCCAACGCTGACCTGCTTGAGAAAATCCAAGCAGAAATGGAAAGAGCTCTTATAGACTATAGTGGAACAGATCCATAACTGGGTATCGTCTTGCAGGCTATGAACAAATTTATCTTGCCAAACTATGTTTTAGGTGCTAATACGTTAGAGTCGCTACACACAATCATCTACTGTGCTGCAATTTCCATCTGCAGAACAATTGGGGTCGCAATAAGACCAAAGCAAAACCCTCCCCAATTTAGACAAACACCTCGAATACCACCTTGGCAAAGAAGGCTAGAAAGGAAAATTAATTCTCTTCGGAAAGACATTGGAAGACTGACCGAGTACCAACGAGGGGTCAGGAACAACAGAATAGAAAGACTTGTCAAGACTATCATGGATAATAACCGAATTCACTCCCAGTGGGATGGAGAAAACATCACATCTCAGCAGTGTCTGGACAGTCTACGACAAAAGCTTTCCGTATACACAAGTCGATTGAGAAGGTACAAAACCAGTAACTAACGGAAACTAGACAACGCACTATTCCGTAAATCAGAAAAAGGGTTTTATATAAAACTCAACCACATCAATAATAATGAAACCCCTAGTTATCCCAGTAAAACGTCATCGAGCAGTTCTGGAAAACACAACTTTGTACAAATTTCCCATAACTCCAGAGCGAGTTGGATTAAGGGAGGTGATAAGATGCAACACCAACCATTTACAACGGAAGACACGTCCAACATAATGAAACACCTCCATAACTGGAAAGCTCCAGGACCAGATGGTGTGCAGAATTACTGGAAAAAAAACTACGCCACCCACACAAGATGCCTAGTTTCCTTACGCAGGGTTTTAGTGTTAATATAATTTTTATATACTTCTTTTCTTTTGTCATTTTTATTTATTTTTTAATTACTCTGTAAATGGTTTTTACTGTTGGGTAATAAAGGCTTTATTATTATTATAACCGTGATCAAAATCATACTTGCTACCATACTACAGTAAATATTGACCAAATAATATGTCAAAACTCGATATTATAATGTACTAACGCCATCTATGAGAAATATAACGCATTACATATCATGCAGCCTAAGTTTTTCAATATCCCAAACACAAAAAAATGTAATAAACTTAATGAGTCATGTCTTTTGAGAAATCTAGTGAACTACTTTAGTTTGATCACTTGTTCTACGAACTTAATATTTGCTTATTAATGGACTGCTTGTGCAGACCATGTGATGAATTCCAAATATTAATTAAAGTAATCGATACAATTTTGTTTGTGATGCAAGCTTTCTGAGATTCCGAACTGCAGTCGGGACGGAAAGAGCACGCCAAACGTTGTAATCAATTTTACCAAATTAAAGAACTAACGAAAGGGAGATGAAATCCATTAAAAAATATAAAAGAAGGGCAGGACTATCCGATATATCATTCGAGCGATTTCAAAGGGAAGGTTTCATATTTTCCAAGGGTTGTGTACAATCTACAGATGCGCGTATGCAAATTTCATCGTCCCCAAATTTAAATTTGAATATATTTCGAACGAGTTACCAGCCAGCCGATCCGATATTCCGTGATTTTCAAGAGACACCATCACTAAAACTTGCTTGGTATGCATTACATGGCAGTTGGTCAAATAAATCAGAACTTGATATTACAAATTTTTAATCATATTCATATGGGTTCGATGTTCTTATTTTTTATGATGTTTTGTTTTCGAGTTCGTTTGTGAAACTGGTTTGGCGTTTTAAAGAATTCAGGATTGATACTCCCGATTTTTCTATTATTGTGGAAAACGAGACGCCTTTGTTGGCATGTAAATTTATGGAATAAGAGAACCCTCAAGAAGTGAATTCTAAATGAAATTTAAATAACAATTATTATGAATTTATTGTAGTAATATGAAACTTTAACATTAATACTAGTTCTACAAAGTAAACAGTTTTCTATGCATCAAACATATTTATAAACGTTTATGAAATAAAATTAAAATTTTATAAACTGATTATATTCCAAGCGCAACTGGGCAGTTTTATGTTTTTTGGAACACATCTAATGACAACCGCACTACTGCAGAAAATTTTATTATTTCTGTGGTATGTTTACAAATTAAATAGGCGAGACTGCTTGTTAAATGGGAATTTTCGACAATACTTTTCCTGGAGAGTAGAGGAACGAAGTACATGAGTGTAGGTAAAGAGGAGTCTCTCTAGTATCCTGAAACTCGATCGCTCAATAAATTAGTGAGGGGGGATATCTTCCGTTAGATATTATTTTTCCATCCATCAGATCCCACGAGTGACATTTTTAAAAAGACTACAAACCATCATCTTAGTCGTGCTCATCAAGAAATATATGTACGCTAAACTACTTTAGTCCTTTCTTCTTTATTGCCATAATATAAACGTCGTCAACAATCTTCTAATACCGATTTTTTAACCTGTTTTTCAAGAATTCTAAAAATAAGAACATTTTTAGGATAAGAATCAAAGAATTTAAGTGATGGACTGATAATTAATGGACTGGAAACTGATGAATTCTAATGAAGAACTAAGGCAAAAGACTGAGAGCTGTGTAGAACCATATAGTCTAAGAATTGAAGTACTGGATGGAATCGAAGGCTTTCTTATTTGAATGGAAGGAGTAAGAAAAATTTCAATGGACGAGGAACTCAGGATCTGATCTGGCCAATCGAAAAGTTTAGGACTGAAGAATGGAGAAATATCAAATGTATAATCATAATTAATATCAGTAGCATATAGCCAATTATTTACTTGACACTAGAGTTAATACATGTTTCACATTTACGAGGGCTGCCTTTTATATTTCGGGATTGGACAACCCTAGTGTTGCAATCTGACAACTGACAGCTCTATCGTAAAGTTCGACATTTTTGAGGTTATACGCACTCAGAATGTTTTGACATATGAGCGCTATGTGTTGTTTACAGTAACTTAAAGGATTCATCTCGGCCAAAGAATGGAATTAAATCGTGAACATTTTCGTGCGATTATTTTTTACAACTTTCGACGTGGATTAAGTCAGCAAGAGTGCATGGATGAACTTAATTTAATTTTTGGTGATGAAACTCCATCAAGGACCACTGTTTATCGATGGTATGGTGAATTCAATCGAGGTCGTAGTTCACTCTAAGACGAATTTCGTGAAGGTCGTCTAAAAACAGTTGTTGTTCCGGAAACCATTGATGCTGTGCGCGAACTGATATTGCAAGATCGACATATGACCTATCGTGAGATTGAGTCAACCTTACACATTAGTGGGACCAGCAAATATTCAATATTGCATAAACATTTGAATGTCAAAAAAATTTGTTCGCGTTGGATCCCACACAATTTGTCAATCGTTCAAAAAAAGGCTCGTGTCGATTGGTCGAAAGAAAAGCTCAAAAAATACGATAGTGACAGGTGATGAATCGTGGATTTACGCGTATGAGCCAGAAAGTAAACGGCAGTCGACTGTGTGGGTGTTTCAAGATGAGCTGAATCCAACAAAAGTTGTTCGCGCACGAAGCACTTCCAAGCAAATGATGGTGTGTTTTATCGGAAAAACTGGACATGTCGCAACCGTAACCACTAGAACAATGCAAAACAGTCAATTCTGAGTGGTACACAACCATTTGTTTGCCAGTTGTCTTCCAAGAAATGAGGAAAACCAACCGCCGAAGACGGATCACTCTTCACCACGACAATGTGAGCTCTCACACATCGGCTCAAACACTCCAACCACTCAAAACATCGATTTGATGACTCATCCGGCGTATAGTCCTGACTTGTCACTAAATGACTTCTTTTTATTCCCCTACGTAAAAAACAAACTGAGAGGTCAACGTTTTTCGACACATGAAGAAGCGTTTGCTGCGTTCAGGATGCATGTTTTGGAGATACCTCAATCAGAGTGGATAAAGTGCTTCGACAATTGCTTCAAACGCATGCAAAAGTGTATAGATCTTCATGGGGAATATTTTGAAAAACAATAAAGCGATTTTCGATTATTAATATTTGTTTTTGTTCTCTAATCCCTAAATATAAAAAGCAGTCCTCGTACAACTAATTAACTTAGTGTCATCTCTATAAGTTCTTCCAAGGTGCGAACAATTACTGCAGGTTGTCCTACTACTATCTTGAATGAACTCTAGGCTACAACCTAACCTATTGCGTTATATGAAATGAAGATGTTTTCTAATTTACTTGTACTATTGTAGATATCAGCATAGTTAATTTTCTTTTTTTTGATATTATCACTTTGTAATAGGTGCATTACTCATTTTTACATATAATCTGTATAGACATATACGGAAGGAATCGTTTCAGTAACTCGAGAAGTGATTTGGGGACGGTTTTCACCAATAGAGAGACAAATTGGATGCGCTATGACGTGGCTGTAGAAAAAAACCGGCTTCTGGAGAGTTTCCCTGACATGTGCTGGTTAAATGTTCTACATTCATATAGAAGCAATGTATGAGAATGTGTTCCTATCAAAACGTCTTACACACTATGTCCACATATTAAAGTAAATGCACAATAATAAACTGAATGGCTTACAAAAGACAGGGTGTAAAATTTCCAGCTCAAGAAAATGTAAAAAAATTAATTAATTCATATCAAATTACATATGACCGTAATTTTCTACATTTCCTCCATATCATAAGCGTTTCCCTTTAGGACCAGTAATTTTAGGAAAGTACTTTTTCGAATACAAAAATTATTATATTATTACTTATAGATCTGAGCACGCACGCAGTTTTTGATGACAAGATGATTCTCTTCCACCGACTCGATAAGCTGAGTTAGTGGCACTCGATTTTCATTTATTGTTTGAATTTAGCACTGACTGAATTAGCACGCGTCAACTTTTATGTCATAAGTCGTAATTTTATTGTTTTGATTCTAAAATCATTTGGAATAGGTAGGTTATATGGAATGTTTTAAACAATTTTATAGGAATTCGATAATTTTTTAAACATATTCTTCTCTGATTTAATTAATTCAGGCCGTAAATACTTAAGTTAGCGGAGCTAGGGCTGGCCGCTAATTACATAATGAACAAAGGTTACAAATTAAAAAGTAGAAACAAATCATGCAGTTATAATAATATCCTATAACGTATAACAAAGTTCCTAGAAATACTTGACAAGTTGAATGTTATTTGATGAATGTCTTGAGAATGTAAATTAACTAAGATTTTTGCTAATTAATACACTTCGAAAAAGGAGGAGGAGTATTTTAAAACGCCTTATTTAATTAATTTGAATAATTTACTTTCTGTTCTATTAACCGTCACATAAACCAATTATCCAAATTTAAACATGTTAATTTCAAGATGTTAACAATTGAACAATTTTAAGAAACAATTTAGATGTAATATTTGCATTTAGTCAATAAAATATATGACTATGTTTATTTTGTACAGTATAAAAATATATTAATTTAAGTTAAGCCCAAAAAATTACAAACAGTCTGTTATTCCAAACAAAAACTAATCTATATACAATTGTGGCATTCTTTTCACCCGATGTAAATCTACTGGAAACCCAGAGAATTAATTCACATTCCAGGAATCTTCAAGATGATTACAAAGATGAGCAAGTAATTAATCACTGTAAAGCTGCTACTAATGTATGTTCCAAATAATTCCCATATGTTTTCATATTCACATCGTTTTAAAACGATTATGGGCACTTCAGACAAGTTATGAGAAAACGAAATAATGCGCCGAAAGAAATTCCGAAACTATATAAAAAACAAGAATTTTAATGTTTGAATAGACTAATGGTTCTAAACAGTCTTTTTGAAGTCCTAGACAAACAACACCTCTTTTAGATAGATCGTCTTAAATACTTTAATTTAGTATATTATGGTGTAAACCCAAAATGATTTAATTTCTTCCAATCACACGCAGAAGAAATTTTTACAATATTTTACAAAACATCTCAAAATGCATATTTTAAGCACGATTTTAATGGGCCACATGAACACAAAAATAATAGGTAATAAAAACGTTTTGCTACAATGATTGTAAAACGTTTTATTCAAAATATTCGTCAATAACTATTGATAAGGCCCTAAAAAGAAACAATAATTTTTCAGGAACTTTTGACAGCCCCGAAAAAGGCCAACAATATATTTATCTCGAAGAATTTTTTGAAATATGTTAAACATTTTCTTGGAATCATTCTTGACATACAACTCAAAAATGAACTTTACGGTAAACCGAATGAAGGGTAAAAAGGAAATTTTGTTGGAAATCTGTCTTTTTGGTTCTATCCAGCTTATTAGAAAGCTGATGGTATTGAAAAGAGCAAATCTGAAATGCTAGCCCTCTACAACACTAAGGGAAATATGGATAGTAAATACGATTGAAAAATGTGCATCAATGTCACTATAGATATCAGGTTTATGTTTTCAGTGCTGTTCAAACCCGTTTTTTGCGGTTTTGTCGTAGCCCTAATTGTCTGTTTGAAAATAACATATACTTTTAGTAAATTTTTCGTCGAGTGATTTTTCCAAAAATGCCGATAGAAACAAACTCAATTCTCCACTTACAGGAACAATTTCATGTTTCAGGGGGAGGGATGATCCTGTACTAAACTTACCTAATTATAATTTTAAACCCAGATTTCTTGGACTAGTACATTAAAAATAGTATTTCTGAGGTTTTGACACATAGAAGTTACCTTCTAGTTGTCTTCTAAATGTTATTTCTGACATATTCTTGATTATATTTATGTGTTCTTGGAAATAAGCCACCAGAATAGAAACAAAAATCTATATATTCAAGGACTAAACGTTTCCAGGTCTATTCTGACCTCGTTTTCAATAACTTTAACATGTATGGAAAATCATATATCAAGCATGATTTGAATTATTATAATTATAATTTTGCACTCTCGGGGTGGAAAGTTTAATATAGCTAGTTCAGCTATTATGGAAACGATGGGTCAATAACTGTCATTAACGAAAAAATGTTGGCCATTTGATCCATTTTTTTAATAATTAAATAACACTAAAGGCCGTCAATTAGCAATTAAAAACCTCAAGAAAATTGATCCATAAACAGAAGGAAATGGTACCGAACTCTTTTGCATTTGTGTATTTATATATAGATTTTTAATAAAATACAGATATTTAAAATGTCAAAATGTTCGTTTTAAGTAAGCCATTCACCATGTATTAAGAGAGGATTTTGCAGGAATGATATATCAAATAATAAATTAACATTAAATATAATATTTTTAAGCTTTAGTTTTTCCAAAACGCTTTACGGTTATTTATTTCACAATTACGATTTCAATTTCTAAGAAGAAAATACAAGAAATCAACTCATAACTTTTTCAAATAATACATAGTTAATTTTCACATTGAATTGAAAAGGTAAACTAACCTAACGGCTAACAATTTTATGATATGTCAAACTGAAATCAAAATAATCAAATTCGCTAAAACGAAGATGGCCGTGAAAATTAGAATTATTGCCAAGATGTCAGATCTAACTATTTATCTTGAATCTCCCTAATTGTATTCATATCATCTGCTTTGTAATCTTAGTTAAATTGTATTAGCCGTTAAAATAGACACAATATAAATTAAAAGCATAATGTTATAATAATTAAAATATTATCGGAAACACATTGATCAGTTGCCACACAATACACAAATCTAATTTTAGTTGACAAACCTATATTTAGAAAGAAATGAAAGTTTCAGACTTGCGAGTACCAAATAAATGGTTATTATCAAATAATATAATTTTTTATGTGTGAGATCTCAATAGCGTGATAATGTGGAATAACTTTGAGAACCGATCAAATGTTGTTAGTTTTTTTGTTTAATTTAGTTTGTTTTCCAACCAATCTGGAGGCACTGTTTGGCATTGACAGACTGTAGACATAAATTATGAATTTTTTATTATACTTTATTTAATAAATGAAGCAATATTATAAAAAACTAGGAGTTATGCACTGAAGGTCGTCAATAGCTACTAAATAAAACAAAAATAAAGAAAATCAAAAATATAGTTATATTTAGATTCTTGCGAAGCAAGCGCAAAGCAGCTATTATATAGTTATTCTATTAGTATATTTGGTTAAAACAATAATTAATATAAAAATTCGTCAAGTTTCATTATATAAAATATCATTTAGTTATTATATTCAATATGCTCCATTTAGTGTTGTACAATATAACTTGTAGGTTATGCTATTTTATTAACATTTTTTGTTTGCGACCTTAGCTGTCACCAAGTTAGTAGCAATGTTACATCTTACCGCCTTAAGATTTTTTTTTTGTTTAACCAATTAATTCCGCAGTTATAACAAAGAAAACTGTCTGATAAATACCAATCGACACATGTTGGCAAACTTAACGTATAAAGAATTTTAAAAGACAAACAAACATAAAACTGTTATTCAAATTCGAACTCCACCTATTTAACTTAACACGTCGATAGTGTTTATTCGGTATTTTGGCTGCTTCATTATGCAAAATACTCAAATATCGCCTGTAATTACGGCAGAACATCATTTTCGTTAGATCCAATGATTTGTTAGGTTGCCGAGCTGAATTCGGCAGCTGAATTGTGATGCAATTCACCAAATGACTCATAGTTATAATGAAGTGACAACAGATGGCATTTTTATGTAAATAATATTTTAAATGCCGGTTCTTTATTGTTAACACCAAATACATTAGACAAATGATATTTTCTTGTAAATTTACGCATAAAACATACCAAACAAATTGGTAATTTACAATTCGAGTAAGCTGTGGAACTAGCCGCGGTAAATCGTTAAGTATTTATACAGTGTGTCCAAGATAAGAATGGATAAGCATTAGTATCTTAGAAACTGTAGGAGTTATAACGTTGGTTAAATTTGGAAAGTTACTTAATTTGTGTTTGCATTAATAAACTATGTTGAACCGGTTGTGACAGGAATTTTAGAAAAGTTTTTTTGGATGTTTCAGTTTTCATCTATTTCTGGCATTATTTTAGCAGATTTACAAACTTAAAAAGATTTTTCAGTCCCATTTTAAGCTGAAAAATGTACTTTAAATTATTAGAAATCACTTAATTATATTGAGTTAGTGAACTTTCTATGTCTTTTGAACAAAATTTTGATAGTTATTATAAATACATTTAAAAAAAACAAAAACCTACTTAAAAAAGGAACTAACTGAAAAGCAAAAAATTATTAAACAAGTTGAGATACTACGAAAAATAAAGGATACTTAATTTTTAAGCCAAATTGATGAAAGTTTTGTTAAACTAGGACACAGTTGAAAAAGTGACATGAATATTTATAGACCAATCAATAGAGATTTTTTCGTGCAAAAAATACTATCAAGATACTGCCTGTGCCATCACATTAATTGTAATATTTTGTTCCACTCGCAACGGTTTTTTACTTTATTATAACAATTGAAAGAGAGGTCAAATTATTCGTTTTTTTTAATTTCGTTGCATGAAAACTGATAATAAAAAACTAATCTCAATGGTGTCAACAAGTGAATTGTAAAGCATGGAAATACCAATGAAATGAATCCAGGATCGATCCGATAAGACTTTTCTTTAGTAGACAGATTTTTGAAAAACAAAAAATACTCGAAATTTAGCGGTTTTTTATATTATTATAACTCACTACGAAGTTGGTTAGGAGAACTGGGCTTGTGGCAATTGATAGTAATTGATATTTACCTTATGCGTGACTAAACCAGGCGCTATCGGTTTATTAGTTTTTGAATAATTGCTATCTGAAGTTTTTAGACTATTCTTGCAGTGTGTCTCTCTGATGCGACATGGATCGTCAAATATCAATTCAGAATAGAGTGATGTTGAAAGTAGAGGTATCATTCTACAATGCGTCTATTTTCATTTTTCATTAAATATCTGTGAAATATACGAAAAATGTTAGCAAAAATGACCAAAATTTGCGTGAGCGTATGAATGTGTTCGAGTAGATGGGGGGAACACCGTTGTTGAGGAGAAAGATGTCAAACATATTTGATAGTTAACTGTCACACGACAGATGGTGAAAGAATTTAATCGTTAAAAAACTTCTATACGAGCAGTAGATTTGTTCGATTTTATTATATCAAATGAGAACTATTTGTTGATTAATATATTTATATGTAAATGGTTTCTCGGAAATGTTTTTACTTTAATTTGTGGATTTTGGGTTTACGGAACATCGAAGTAGAGTGGTCATTAAAAAAATTCTTACTTGTGAGGATTTTAAATATTAAAACGATCTATGTATGTGCCTCTACTATATATTACTATACGCTTCCCATCTCGAGGAAGCAGTGGAGCCGTATGTTTCCCCCACTCCTTGGATACACCTTTCATACGCTCGCCAATTTTTTGTCATGTTTGCTAACATTTTTGGATCCCATATTTCACACAAGTGAAAAATGAGAATAGAGGCTTTGTAGAATAACACCTCTACTTTCAACAACTTTTTTCAAAATTGAAATTTGATTATCTATATTACACATTATCAGTTAATTTTTGCTCTATTGATTGGTCTATTATTATACAATTTATAGTGCTATGGCATGCCTAGATGCAGTTTTTAATACTAATTACTTCTGTTTGAAAACAATTTTAAATTTTTAAATATTATTAAAAATAAAGGTACTATTTGATGGGATCCAAGATCGATGTTTAGTAATTTTAAAATGAAATATTGGTAGCTTGAGATAGTATTTCTCAATCAATACCTAAACGTATTGGAGAGTGTATAGATAGCGGAGGTGGACAAAACCATTATTAACAAACTGAATGAAAAAAATTTAAATTCCTTTTTTATTCAAATTTTGATCATTTACTCCATTACTATAGCTTCTATGATTTACAAAAAAAAAACATCTCTTTCTGGGTGTTGCGATTTCTTTGTCAGTAAGTATATTATTCATAATAAAGTTTTCTATTCGATTTCAACTTATGAAGACACACTATATATAGAGACCAATGGAGAAACTACACCTTGAAGTTGGTTAACTGACATTCTTTTTGATTTTGTTTCAATCTATTTTGAATTTGTTACAACCCAGGTTTCGAACAGAGACATTTTTTATATTACCTTGGCAAATACAAGAAAGTCAGGAAAAAGTTGTGATGATTTTTCTAAAAAAAAAAACGGTAGGTATAAGCAATGTTCTATGTTCTGGGACTCCCATAACAGAATACAATTTAAACTATCCAAATTCCTTGAGCCGCTTTGGAGTAATCACTGAACACACAAATTGAGAGCGATCTTCTTTCTGAGGTCAGTTAAAACCGATTTTAAATTAAAAAAAGACACGAATATATTAAAAGAAAGTAGCTGATGATTTCTCGAAAACGAAACCCCATACAGAAAATCTCTATTTTTTAATATCTGTTAAAATAACGTCAGAGATAAAAAATAAATAATAAAAATCGAAAACAGATAATCCCAAAAAGATCAAAACAGATTAAAGATATAATTGAAAACACTATGTCAATGCTATTTGAATTGTAAACTATTTTTTTCTAATTAAACCAACATTGCTTAAACACTGTATGTCAAACAAATTGGTAAATTACGATTCCAGTAAGTTGTAGAAACAAACCGCGGTAAACCGTCTCGTATTTATATTTGAATAAGTCAGTTTGTGGAGGATTTAAAAATTAATTTATATTTTATTGCTTTATTCGTGGCTTCAGTTCTAGATCAAGATAACTTTTTCGGAATTTACGATAGATATGAGATAAAGAGCGGCAGCTCATTTAGAGCTGGTTGTGCATTTGAAGTTAGCGGCAGATGGGATTTTTGTATGTTGTCTCCTCATTTCGGTAGCAAATATTTACAGAACCCGTTAAATAATTACTGTTTAATGAATTTTGCAATGTCTTGATTACTCGCGTCGGAATATTTTACATTGTACTTTTTTTATTGCAGACTCTGTTGATTACGTTGGTTTTTATTGACATACATTATCTTCTATTATTACAATTTGCGGCGGAAATAGAACACCGACTATTTTGAAAGCTATTACACAACTGTAAGTAATCATTAAATCGGATTCTTCTTGCTTTTCATTACAACTCCAAGTACCTAAGAAAAACGAATAAATATAACCATTCATATCACACCGCTGATGTATATTTAAACATGTGAATGTAACAACGTCGGTTTTGAAAAAAAAAACATATTCAAAGAATTTTATATAAAAAAATCGCATCTGTACACTTACAATTATAGCGGATTAACAAGTCAACGTATAGAAATAATTTAACTCTGTTTAAATTCTTTCTTTAATAAAGCGTATGCTGGTTAATTGAATTGTCAACCTCGTTTTAGTAATTAATTCTCAAATTAAATATGAAAAACTACTTACAACCATGTTAGGCATAACTTAAGAACGTGATATATTTTTAATTCGTGATTTAATGAAGTTTTTATTTATTTTATTCATTGGAAGAAATTTACATTTCATTGATGCCTGAGGTGGGTTGATTGAACAATTTATGAATGAAAGGTGTTAAAACTGTGATTGTGCACCTTTATGTTTTCGTATATTCATTTGAAACTTGTTATTATTTGACAAATTGTGCTACCAACATTATCAAAAAAAATATATTCGAAATAATTAAAAATGAAACCTACAAACACGTTGTGCGATCAATATTATTGACATATTTGAAGAAATTTGCCGCCATTTATAGTTTTTGTATTATCTGAATATTCAAATTGTATTTAAGCTACAAAAATTATGTAAAAAAATTATTCGAAATAATTATAAATGAAACTACAAACAGGTTGTACGATCAATAATTATGTTTTGACATAAAGGGTGTTCCAATTTGAAGTTAATTTTTAAATTTGCCGCCATTTTTATATTTTTGGAAAGACCGATGCATGTACTAGAATATCACTACCTAACTAATTGTGGGATGAATTGGAGTAATGAATATTGGCAGAAAGTACATTGGCCCCCTAGATTTATAAACGTTTTTTCTTCATTGAATCCACAAACAATTATTAAAGGAGATATTGAGAACTGTATGGTTTTTGTCGTCTGTCATATAGATTGATTTAATGATACCTCTTTTTACTGAATTAACTAGGATCTAGATTACATGTTAAAGTTGAGATACCTGTTAGTTAATGAGTCGGTTTATCACCAACTGTAAACTTCATGTTCAACTTGGTACTAGACAAATGTAAATACCTCGATTGATGTTTATGGTTATTAAAATGTCTAAGAGTTGATGTAGTTTGTTATAATGTTCAAGCTCAAACAGTAGATCTGTAAACCTAAAAGGCTCTTGGCAGAGTCAGATTTAAACTTAGTAACTTTTGGGTCTATTGAAATATTATGTGACGTGAAAAAAGGTAATTAAACCCGTTTTGTTCTTTGTTTCATGTGACTTTTTAAAGAAAATTATAACTGATAGAAAAATAATTAATTCAGATTTCAACGTTGTTGATTTGTATTTCATCTGTTAAAAAACGTTATATGCCTACGCAAGAAATCTCTAGACATTTTGGTCAAGTTAAAAGTTGTTCTTCCAAGTAAATGCTAACTAATTTTTTGTTAGTGTTTCATTTGGAAATATCCAAAAATCATTAAAGGTAATCGTTCAAATTTAGTCAAAACCACAAAAATACATTTAATATTATCTTAATTGAGCGAAGATAATCTCCTAGTTGATGATCTGTCTTCACAATTTAATTGATTTTATTTTTAGTGTAGCTACACATCTACCAGAATTCGCTAAGAATTTCCCATTGTATAACGTCGGTTTTGCTGGGATAAATTGTTGAACAGAAAATTGAACACAGATGCCAAACGATTCGAAAAAGATGTATGAAATTAATTCGGAATTAAGAATGATATCATCGATAAGACAAAATCTAAAACAAGTCTGCCGGATGTATCGCTCAAAAACTATTGGCAATAAACTTGTTTATGTCGTGGTGTGGTGCCGTGATTTCAAAATTTTTCAGAAACTTTTTCAATTTGTCGATCGTAAACTGCCCATAATCGTGACAAATGCGAAACACTAATGGAAAGAAATTCTATTTGTGTATATCCGATCGACCTAAATATTTATTACCTTCTTGAACATATCGCAAACTATTAATTTCTCGGTTGATACGTTCCTGTATGGTCTCGACTGCGAGTGCGTTTGAAAAAACGGAATTCTCTTGCAGATAGTATCCACCAAGGCGAAATGCACACGTATGTAAATAGTAATTGTTTCCTTGCCTACACAGAAAATTTAAATAAAATGAAAATTTATTACGGGGATTGGCTCTGGAATTATGAAATTATTGTAATTGTTTTTGTGAGCAGTGAATTAAATTGAAATTGCTTCTTAATGACGATTCAAAAGCGTATATAAATTAATACTAAAAACGAGACGATCATGAAAGCATTTCATTTAGTCCACTTTCTCCAATATCAATATAGAATATTTTTGTTAATTATTATGTATTTCGTTACTTGTGCCAAACATTCACACCCATTTGCTCAAATCGGGTCGAATTTATTCGTTTTTTTTTAACGTGTGTGTGTAGTAAATTTAAAATTTTATATAACATCTCTTACTTGCTCTAAGTAGTTTAATTCCTTAAAGTTAATATAACTATTCTTACGAGAATATTATGTGCTCTTTGTTGGTCTCTCTATCTAAGAACTTAGTTCTGTTATTCTTGTAGGTATCCTTAAATTTCTTAATGTATTCTTCTCGTTAGTTAAGTTTCTATATCTTTTAAGTAATTTTGAAAAACTGTCAATAATTTATGTTTTTATTTTATTTTTCAAATTAAAAACATAAATACTTATTTTTATTATATTCCGCAATTATTCTCTTTGAACACAATAAGAAGAGTATTGCAATAGTAAAAAATATTTAAAAAAACACAAACTTATATTGTAGTCCAAATACAGATCTTCAAAGTTAAAAATATTTCATTCTATTTATTTCACCGTTTTACAAGCAATCAAATTCCGTTATTTTTGGTGAAGGCGCCAGGAAAGTTGTCATCCTTTATCAATAATTTTGCGTCATACGTTAGAAACAAATACGACTTATAGAGGAATTTAATAGCTATAAACCATTCTGTGAACAGCACGGACCATTCCCAAAAAAACGCACATAAATCAGACCGCTGTTTTTTTACTTTTAAGAACACAAGCAACTGGAACCTAAATTTTTATATATAACGGATAAGATAAATATAAATCATGCAATAAGTTTGGGCACCTTTCGACTCCATCAGACTCTAGGTATTAGCTATGACCACAGTCCAATAGAAGTCAAACGCTTCAAAACTGCATAAGTGGCTTTGTTTTATTACTGAGTAATAGTAAGTTTCTTTCACGAGACTAGAATCATCATTTTTTCAATACAAAGTAAAGCGACCCAAACTCGATAGAATTCATTTTTTTATTACTGCAAGTTTAATATACCAGCAAATAGGTCACATGTGAATTGGAAAGGTTTTCTAAATGTTATAGCTTTATTTTTAGCTCTTTTTTGTTGTGTATAGTTCTTTTAGGCTTTGGAAGTCGGAGGTTGACCAGAAAAGCCTGCCAAGAATTAAAATGACCAAGCATTGTTTCTTCAATCAAATGTCTTACACTAGTACATTTGTGATATTCAAATGAAATTTTAATTTTGATGTTATGGTACAAATGTTTTAATAAATAAAGTAAATGTAAAATAATTAAAAGAAGAAAAAGGGTCTCAATACCTGTTACGGTACATATTTTGGACACTAAATTTAATAAAATGCTTATTGGAGCTAAAAAATTTGAACAATATAAAAATTTTATGCTAATTTTGATTGAGATATGAATATATTTCTGTTAGTGTAATACTAAAATGTAATATAGCATGTCTGATATCATTTAGAAATTGTCTCAAAATTTCCAAAATCACATTTACATGATGAGTTCATAATCAATAATAAATATCTCCTTGAAATTATTTAGAAAACAAAACGACCGCTCTCAAAAAAATAAACTGACTTGACGGAAAGTATTTCCAGTATGCTGGCTATCTGCTCAGAAATAAGAAATTAAATTTACTACTGTCCATGTCGCTATTCTCGCTTCGAGTATTTGGCTATAAATTGTCAAATTGATTGATATTTATGATTTTCTTTGTATCTTTACGTAATGCATCCGATTTTACTTAACAAATGAACATTAGGACGCCAAAAGAATAGGTAGTATCTGATATTGGAGAGGTCAAACGAACAAACTCTTCAATTTTATCCCATCAATAATTATTTTGCCTATTCATTCGGTTTTCTCTCCTCAAAAGTTTTTCCTGCAACAGATTAGTATTTGAAAATTGTATATGGAAAACAGAATGTAGTAAGGCAATTTCGTAAAACTGCCCGAATTACTGGCTGTCTGTTGTTTACAGTAACTTAAAGGATTCATCTCGGCCAAAAAATGGAATTAAATCGTGAACATTTTCGTACGATTTTACGAACTTTCGTCGTGGATTAAGTCAGCAAGAGTGCATGGATGAACTTAATTTAATTTTTGGCGATGAAACTCCATCAAGGACCACTGTTTATCGATGGTATGGTGAATTCAATCGAGATCGTAGTTCACTCCAAGACGAATTTCGTGAAGGTTGTCCAAAAACAGTTGTTGTTCCGGAAACCATTGATGCTGTGCGCGAACTGATATTGCAAGATTGTCATGTGACCTATCGTGAGATTGAGTCAACCTTACACATTAGTGGGATCAGCATACATTCAATATTGCATAAACATTTGAATGTCAAAAAAATTTGTTTACGTTTGATCCCACACAATTTGTCAATCGTTCATAAAAAGGCACGTGTCAATTGGTCGAAAGAAAAGCTCAAAAAATACGATCGCGGTGCTTCAAAACACGTTTATGACAGTGACAGGTGATGAATCGTGGATTTACGCGTATGAGCCCGAAAGTAAACAGCAGTCGACTGTATGGGTGTTTCAAGATGAGCCGAATCCAACAAAAGTTGT
This sequence comes from Octodonta nipae, assembly GCA_034190945.1. Taxonomy (NCBI): domain Eukaryota; kingdom Metazoa; phylum Arthropoda; class Insecta; order Coleoptera; family Chrysomelidae; genus Octodonta; species Octodonta nipae. Next base: position 16,542,608 of record CM067220.1, on the reverse strand, counting down.
TCGCGCACGAAGCACTTCCAAGCAAATGATCGCCTGTTTTTTCGGAAAAACTGGACATGTGGCAACCGCACCACTAGAACAACGCAGAACAGTCAATTCTGAGTGGTATACAACCATTTGTTTGCCAGTTGTCTTCCAAGAAATGAGGATAACCAACCCCCGAAGACGGAACACTCTTCACCACCACAATGCGAGCTCTCACACATGGGCTCAAACAACTGCATTTTTGACCACTCAAAACATCGATTTGATGAGTTATCCGCCTTATAGTCCTGACTTGTCACCAAATGACTTCTTTTTATTCCCGTACGTAAAAAACAAACTGAGAGGTCAACGTTTTTCGACACCTGAAGAAGCGGTTGCTGCGTTCAGGATGCATGTTTTGGAGATACCTCAATCAGAGTGGAAAAAGTGCTTCGACAATTGGTTCAAACGCATGCAAAAGTGTATAGATCTTCATGGGGAATGTTTTGAAAAACAATAAAGCGATTTTCGATGATTAATATTTGTTTTTATTCTCTAATCCCGAAATATAAAAGGCAACCCTCGTATACAATTTTTAAATACAGGAAAAATTTTTAAAAGGCAAAATAATTAAAGACCGCCTCAACAATATTTTCGAAATTACATATCAATAATGTCAGAGCAAAGAGTGAATGAATTCTATGTTGAATACACACTAAGATTATGTTGATTTGCAAATATCGAACAAAATGAAATATAGTCAATGCTGGTGTAACTTTCAAATGGTGCAAGGGTTTTCTGGAACCAGCTCAGTAATTCTAGATTATTAACCATTTCATATAAACAAACGCAAATTTTACTAGAGTTCTTTGTGCAACATAAAATAATTCTTCACAGACTCGATATATAGTGAGAAGCGAAGAAATCATCTTTCTCCTCCGAACACATAAATCAACAACTTTTCAGAAGCACACTCCAAGTTGTAGAACAATATTAGATATGATTTATTAGGCCTTGGACATATACCAACATGTGAGAACTTGGCGCACCTATTTTTTTTCTCAGTGTTCACAAATTTATCATGATTAGATTTAATTCGGAAGAACAACTAGTAGCTCTATATAATACGCTCGAAGAGATAAAAAGAAACTGGAAGAATATTTTATAAACATAAATGACATATATGAAAACAAACTTAAAATGCTCTGTAGTACACATTCTTAAGTTTGCAATTTTCGATGATCCAATTAAGAGATAAATAGAAAACAAGTATCGCTACCTCAATCAATTTATTTTGCAACATATTTATTGTATTTGCAGCATATAATAAATCGAATTGATTTTGAAATAAGAATATGCATAAGTAGTTATGTCTATGACATAATAAACAGAAATTACTAGGAAAATGGCGATAACAGACATTTATTTACATTAGTGGGAATGAATTAGCAATAAAAATGTAAATGTCTGTTAACTTTCATGATAGTCTCGAACAAAAGTATAAGCATTTCAACAAAATGAAGTCGAATTGATTTCATTAAACTGAAAAGTAATTTCAAAAACGATAATTGATGTCAAATGACCCTATGAATGTAAACAAGTAGTGTGTCATTAAAATGTTGAAGCCAGAATCGTTTTTAAAGGTAAGTGGTATCTTCAACCAACCTGCACGTATCGAAATGTGGTTTTAATTAATACATAAAAGAGTTTTTATAGTTAAAACGAGAAAATTTAAAGCTCTTGTTAGTTTATAAAGCTATCGAACCTAAGTAAACAAATAAAGGTTCAATTAAATTTATCAAGTCATTATAATAATTATAAAGATGGTATGCGTACCTGATAGTGCAATTAAATTTTAGTACCATGAAGTGGAATAGTGAATAAAGAAAATTTCAAAACCATTAACATGTTGAGAAGATGAAATCAATTTTTATTCACTGGTATGCTTATTCAACTCTTCAGATTTACAGCACCTTTTCAAACCAAGAGCCAATTCATTTCAGTCTTATCAAAGAGGTAAAACTGAAACAATTGTTTAAGAATTCCATGGTAGAAGCCGTTACTTTAAATAGTCAATAGTGATGATCAAATACAAAACTACTTTGTTTTCTTTCACTAGATTCAGCACCGTTTCTGATCCTCTGTGATACTTGCGGTTCCTTTTATATCGGCAAGATTTATAGATCTTCTAAAATGCGCTTAAAAGATCACTTTACATTAGAATAATTATAAATTTGGTGAGATATCGATATAACAATTATACATCCAAGTAATTGTTCATTGACGATGTCTGAATAAGACTTTGAAACATTTGGATTTTTTGAATGTAGAGCTTTTTTCTTCAAGGTGTTATTTGCCAAGAAAATCATTAAAAGAAACTAGGATCAACGTATTTAATCTCCATTAACCTCGGAAGGTGCAAGAATTGAAAATTAAATTCTCCATATTGCGTTTGTATGTCTATTCTATTAGTGGTTACTGTCTTCGTTTTACTGTTAGCTCGAGGATTATTTAGTCTACAGATATCTACGAAGTATAAAGGTAATTAATCTCAACATTTAAATATTTTGATTGATAGTTGGTTTGGATAAAGATTGTGCTATTTTCAAGGTAACTCTAAGGAAATACTTATGAACAATCAGCCAGTAGACAAAAACTTTAGAAGAATGGTAGACTTACCAACAATCTAATAGTCTTCTAAAACGTTTAGTAGACTACAAACACTTATTTGTCAGCATTTCTGCTTTGGGAACCTCCATAAGCCACGTAGCTCGGTCAAGGGAGAGAGAGATCAGTTCGAAAGCTACGCTCAGCTACGTAAGGATGGCAGGGGTCTAGAGCAAAACTTCGTAATTTCTTCTATGATTTTTTTTTCACATAATGAAACTAATTTGCAGAATTTACAGATATTTAAAAAATACGTGTCAGCCAGAGAGGTTTCATAAGAAAGGCTACATGTAGGAGGGATGGGGTTCCAGAAATTGGATTGAGTTAGCTGTTACTTGGTGAAAGTTGAAATTCATGATGACTTGAATAATACAACTGATTACAAACTTACACTTTATTTAAAAAATTCTGACAATTGACTATTGTTTCACGTCCGATGGAGCTTATTCATACAATACCATGTAGTGAACTTTGTAATCAGTTGTATTACTCAAGTCATCATGGGTTCCAGAAATGCTGAGATAGGACCACGTTGATTATGGACGCTCCATTTTGAAAATGCCGGTAGTGAACATACTAATCAAGAAAAATGCTCAGAAAAAATTGATGCTGAAAGTGATTTGAAATAAGATAGCGATAGTAGATTTGGAACAGAAAGAAGAAGAGAGGCCATTAAGAGTAATTGTATCGTAGCGATGATAGAAGTCTTCTTCAGTTTCAGGAAAAAATATAGAGTGTATCAGCGATAGTTAAACATGAGGAAATAAGACAGTTATAACACTCAAAGTTGTAATTAGCCAACGATAAAGTAAAAGAAATTAATATAAAATATTTACTGTTAGTATTTTAGATTAGCGATGTAAATATACAGTTAAAAAACAACAGCGAAGTTACGTTTAACTTATTTTATAAGAATGTTTACGAGGCCATTTTGTTAGAATTATGTGACATATGAATTTCATTGGTCCTCAAGTAGTAGCACTCTAGGCCTTTTGTAGTTTGGATTCAACAGGATAGCGTACGAAAGTACATTATCCGAATTTGCAGCGGTTCCTAGAGCATTTGTACTAGAATTAGTAGTACTTAGTCCACAAGATGAAAATACTAACGCAGGGACTGCAAATCACTGGCGGATCCAGGATTGTCATTTGGGGAGGGGGGAGGGTCGATCTCGTTTGGGGGACTTGACGTCACTGAAGGTTGGTTTTAGCACAATAAAAACTAAAAAAGCATACTACTCAGATGATTTTGGGAGGCTTTAGCCCCTTAGCCCCACCCCCCTGGATCCGCCAGTGCTGCAAATTGTGGTGATTATTCGTGCGTTAATCATTTAACCACTCCTTCCTGGTCTGTTAGTACTAGCTAGTGTCTGTTCAAATCAAACCACGAAGATGTTCAGAAGTTTATGTAGATTATGTTTCAGGACAAAAGACAAGGTACTTATAAATAAAAATCGATTTTATGAGATGTTACTAGGATCACCTCAAAAGTAAACAAAAGATATTGGAACGCATAACTTGATTTATCAATTTTGTTCAGAAAAGGGTAGACAAAGAATTAATACTACCCATACAAAACAAAACAACTATTTCTAAAGTGTTAGTATCCACATGTGTGTCTTAAAAGTAGTACCACCACAAAAAGGTACAATACAGGTGATAATTGGTTTATTTCAATAAACCTTTTGAATGAACTGAAAAATGATAATCTTACCATATGTAGGATTAGAAAAAAGAAATAGCAAATATTATGTTCATTTCTTCGATATATCGCAATAGTACTGTCGAAGAACACTGAAAGCTAAAAATAATAAATCTATGTAAGAGCACTAATGGGAATGGTTCTAGAGTTTCATGACAAACACGAACTAAAATATGCTGATGGCAGTGTTTGAAGCAATGACCTATATAGTTTTTAAATATATTGTCGATAATTTAGAACTAATCTAGATAAAACCCTAATCCGAAAGCGCTTCTAAACTAAATTGTATATCACAGAATTTTCTCAATTATAACTTGTTTAGTACCAAACCAACAATCATTAACCACAGATATTAATAGACCGCAAAACCAAACTAATTTGTAAAGGATGTGATAAAAATGATCATTGTTGTTTAGAAAGGCTCATTTTTTTACTTTATTGACAACTAATATATGTTGTGATATTTATTATTTTTTATTTCAGTTTCAGAGTAATTAACTAAAACTACTAAAATTTCAATTGATATAGGGGAGACCGGGTACAAAAGTAACGGCGGGTCGAAAGTAACAACGGCTCTGTAAGTTTATCCAATAGTTGAAACGCAATCCCGCTTACGTTCCTACCGTGAGTAAAGTTAGGCTTACAGGGTTTCCTGATTTTAGGAACCAAAAGTAAGTATTTGGACATTTATTCATTTACCGTTTAGGTAGTATTAAAATGATTAATTTCAAAATGGTTATTTGCATATTAATTCTTTATAACGTTGTTTAAACACTGTCTTAATTGGTTTTTGTCTAGCACGTTCCATTTTTTATCAGACGTTATTGAATTGAAAAAAACGTGGTTGGGTACAAAAGTAACATGTTACTATTGTTCCTGGTCAAAGAAACATTTCCTCTTGCAGTAACTGATAAAAATGCTATTGCTGGATTTACTTGCACTGTTATAAGTCCATTTAATAGAAATATATTCACTGCGGCTGAGTTTGCACCATCTTCAGTAACAGACCGCCCCTTGAAAATCAACAAAGATATTGCATCTAATGATCTGCAGACCAGTTCTGACGCTCTCTCAGCCCTCCAAGTTAAAGGCAACTGATGATCTTTCAGCAGTCGCCAGTAACTAGCCTAATGCATTACCGGATAGTGCCCACAAAGCCGATTTACCAATTTCTCAGCCTTTACCTAACACACTTACTGCGACGCCGATTTACTGTTAGACGTTTCAGTTCCTGCGTACGAGGACATAGCGGACTACAAACGGGTTCTTCTCGCCCCAAGATATTAGACCTCTTCACGAGCAGGTTCGAGGGCTGTAGCAAACAAAGGGCGTAAGAAACGTAAGTCTACGATATTGACTGACACTCCAGAAAATATGCATTGGAAGAAGAATACAAACAAAGGAATAAAGGAAAGAGAACAATTTTACAACCTGAACTGTAAAAATCAAGAGGAAATTGGCGGCCACAAAAGAAAAGAGAAAAGTAAAGAAGACGAAAGAAAGAAAAACCTTGAAAATAAATCATCTATCGAAGAAGACTCTTTCGTCTCGTATGTTTAAACCCTTTGAGCAATAGTCGGCCAAAAGAACAATGGATCTAATGCATTGTTACTTTCGACCCACGTCGTGTTACTTTCACTCTAACCTCGGGGTCAAAAGTAACAATAAACAATTTTTTTTAAGTCTGTATAATTCATAAAAACAGCATATTATGAGGTAAATATAGGTACGCATTTGTAAAGAATAGACACAGTTTAAATGTGGCTATAATCATTTGATCATAAATATGATAGTAAACTAGAAACACGTCTGAAAGTATAAAGTGTTACTTTTGTACCCGGTCTCCCCTACACAATCTAAATTATACCCCGTTCAAAATGACAATGAGACCAAATAAAAAGATAACAATAACTTTTTTCTTTTTCCGGTTTAGAACCTGAAACGTATAAAAATTTTTAAAATATACAGATTTTTCATTAAGTCTGGTGTTATTTCCATAAAAATACATAAATTTGGATTGTAAGTACTTTAAGTTAATAATTCGCCATATTACTATTCAAACAATATTTACCAGGGACCGTTTTTTATGCTGACGAGTATATCCAACAAATTAAAATTCTTCTAGAAATCCCGCACATATAAAATAATCCACGTCTGTTTGCAAATCCATCTCGGTATGTGATATTATTCGGTATCAATGAGTATGCTGACTGTGTATCGTTTGAATGGACTTTCACAAAATTATTGTTTCATCAACTTGTCGAATAATGGCCAAGTATGCGAAAAATGTAATTGTTTAAGCAGCAACAAAAGTGATACGTTTGCAAATATCCTGAATGAATATTCGGAAAAGATAACTCATAAATTAAATATGTTGTTATTAAATAAAACATTTCAAACGTTTCTCGAAATTGGTATTGTTATGTATGGTGTTATTGAAATTTAAATTAGAAAAAATAAAAATAAATTTTCCTGGCACTCAGTACGTTCACATTCGAAATACTAATAAAGTTTGAATGTTAATCTTACAATGAATCTTCCATATAATGCCTACACACGTAGCTACTGTAACTTTGGAGGCGACCCACCTTTTTAATGATAATAGAGGTAAATTGTCATCGCGTTAAAAGCTGTGTTTTTTATTTTCTTTCAGAAATCTGAATGCTGAAGCTGTGGGTTGATTTGTTTAAATAATTCTAAGAAATGTATCGTACAACAATAACTGGTTTGTAGTAATTAATCAATAAACAACATATTTATAAACTTATTAAATTTACGTAAAAATTAGAGATTTATACTCCAGCGGATAATCTGTAATGTGGATATAAATTACATTAACAATGGCTAGTTTACTTAGGCATATATATCAATTGCTTGAAGGGGCGCTAGCGATGCAAAACATACAAGCTTGTAACTAAATCTATTTAGCATTATATTTCCATTAAGATATTTACAGTGAGCAAAATATTTACCAGTTTGTGCGAAATTAGTTGTGAGGCAAAGAATGTTTACAGGAAGCCGGAAAATGCTATTATATCGTAAACTTAAGTATATGGAAAACTAGAATATACAACGAAAGTCAGTAAACTTAGACATGGGAAACATATTCTTCTTGGGATTTGAAAAAAAAACAGATTAATGGACTGTGAAAAACAAGAATTGACGCATTTCACACTATATGCTAGATGGTATGTGTCGTCTTATAGAATTGCTTATTTTGATGAGTTTAGTGTTTGATTATCTATAATTAATCAAACCCCCGTGTCCCTGTCAATTATTTTTGTATCGCCGTTAATTTTTAGCAAGCGTACCTCACATAGATTTTTATGTTATATTATCAGGCTTAATTGACATCGTATTTGTTTTCAATCCTGTGCCCGCGTAACGTGTTTTCTTTTATACGAGCGCTAGGAGATTTTCGAACATCCAACGAGTAGCTCCAATACAGACGAGATCCAGGTTCCGACTTCCAGTGGCCTTCAGTAGGTTCCAGCCACCAACCTTAGAGCTAGACAAACCTTCGCATTTCTATTGCGACATTTTGTTTGTTCTAAAAACACACTATCTATATTAATATTCCAACTAAATTTGAAGTTGGAGGCTTCACCAGTGTGTTTTGACGGTTGACAAACCTTAACGGTTTTGGCAATAATCAATGTAGAAGAAGTTTTAAAAATTTAGACAACTATTATTTTATTTATGGTTAAGACAAAAAATTGTTGGATATTGTTAAGATTCATTCGCAAAACTCTGCAAAATCCCTGAATTTTATGGATTTATAAATGCCCATAAAAAACCGAGCCACTGATGACCAAAATCTGGCGGTAAGTCATACAATGGCTACTACAACAAAAGGAAACCTTTACCCATTTTGCAACTCTATAGCTCTTATAGTAATTTTACAAATTTAAGTCACAAATAAACAAGAAATCCACAGTTGGAGTTCGTAGCAAAGTACTTATTTACTATTACAGAAAACTCGACACTCTAGTATTTGTCGCCACGACAAACTAATATAATAAAAGTTTAAACTTTAAGTTAAATTAAAGGCATTTTATATGACCATACAAGAAAAATAATTCTTACGGATTTTCTAAAAGATTCTAACATTAAGTATTATTAAACACTATAGTATGTAAATAACAATAAGCAAGATTAAGTAGATGTATCTACCTATTTTATAAACAAAATAAATCTGTTAGAAAAAGGCCCTAAACTGATATATAGTTTTGATTTCAAATGTGCATGGTAATTTTAAAAGGGTGGCTGTGAATGGAGTTACAAAGTAAAAATGATGACGTAAATTCAAGCCCTTTACCGTATGAAGGCATCCATTAAACAATATCGTACGAATACAAAAATTTTCTTCTTAAGAGATAGTCTTCTGTAATTATTTGGGACTAGTTATTATCGATCAGGGTTTCCCAAAGTGCGGCCAAAGGTGGCCCGCAAAGCCTATAAATGCGGCCCGCGGTATAAATAAGATATTTTATCTTTTTATTAAAAAATAAATAAGCTAAATAGTAAAATAAATAATAAATACTACAAATAAAATATAATATATTATTAGTTTGTAATACTTGTTGCTATAGTCATAGTGCTATATTTACAATAAGAATGATTTTACTTTCGTGTTAGTAAATTGTGTGCTTTTATAACAATTGTTGTTACAGTTAAAGATTTATATTATAAAAGAAGATGTATTTCAGTTATTTTTTTGTTTTAATAAATATATAAATAATATATTTATATTTTTATCAAAATTAATAAACTAATTTTAAAAATAAGAAATAGTTAAATATATTTAAAACAAAAAAGTCATGGTTATTGTTTTGTTTATATCCTTTTTTTTTTTTTGACCCGCCAAAAATTTTGGTTATATTAAATTGGCCCCCCTAAGTCAAACTTTGGGGACGCCTGTTATAGATTATGTATTTGAATAACAGTTTTCTTATTTATTTAGTTTTTATTTATTCTTCACTTTTAAAAGTGACCACTTTGTGGATTATTATATAGTAGGGTAAAACATACTGAATGTCTATAATTTCAGATTTGAAGATAAGTTCATTAGGAACCTATTAAATTTCAAACTCTTATAAATATTTCTTCGGCCTGGAATAAATCCTACAAATATCGAAACAATTCTTTAATACAGTATAGGCAGTATATAAAAAAGACTAACTAGGAAATATGCTTAAAAATACAGACAATAGTGGAACATACATAACTAAAAACAAAACTAGTAAACTACTTAAGCATATAATAAAGTATATGTAGATAGTGATATCTGGAAACGTTACAATGTAACATAAATGACCCCAAAATAAAAGTAATATCCAAATTAACGAGTAAATTTAAATGCTTATCGAAAAAAAACCCTGATAACTACAATATTAGCAGGAAATAAATTCATAATTGTACATTTTTAATATCAACGAAATTTTAACATTAATTTCTCGAATAATTAAAATTACACAAAAGTTTAAATAAAATTTTTAAGATTGACACAAAAGGTATATATATATATATATATATATATATATATATATATATATATATTAAATAAAATATATATGACACAATAGAGGTATATATATATATATATATATATGACACAATAGAGGTATATATATATATATATATATATATATATATATATATATATACCTCTATTGTGTCAATCTTAAAAATTTTATTTAAACTTTTGTGTAATAATTATTCGAGAAATTAATGTTAAAATTTCGTTGATATTAAAAATGTACAATTATGAATTTATATATATATATATATATATATATATATATATATATAATGCATATATGCAGACAATGACAAAAAATTTAAACCAATAATCATATAATGATAATAAATAAGAAAGGATTAAAAATATTGACAATTAAAATTAGATCATACCTGAAAGATTTAATTGAAAAACCTAATTAATATTTCAAACTTAAAGACATTTATGATTTTATTAATGTATGTAAAAACTGAATTTACTTGAAAACATATTAGAATATTTGGACCGATTTAATAGGTAGTTCTGAAACAGTGTGAAATCAAAGTTGACCAATTCGTATTATATATATTCAATAAATTACATTTTCTTTACTTAATAATTGATTTAATTCATCTCAAAATTACCTATTTCTTTGCAAGTCCTTGATTTAATGTAATTTAATATCGCATACTGTTTCGTATCTATCAATTGACGGGATCGTGTTATATCGTTCGCCACAAAAAAGTATTTTAAAAAGTGGAAACTTTTAAAACGAAAACATGACCTTAATTTAATATTTCGTTGTTATTTATTGAATAGGAAACAACATAATAATAGAATGTATTATTTGAAGACAAGGTGTGGCTTGTCAGCAAATGCGGTGGCACAATATTTATTGATGAATGTGTTAAGCAACATTTTACCTAAAATTATTTATAAAATATGAATTAGATATTTGGGTCCCAAAAATCGATTGTTATCTCGTGTAAAGTTAATTTAAATGTTATACCACCTCGTTGCGAAATAATGTGGGTGTATATTTTTTTGTTCCCAATGGAAACAGTTCTAGGTTATAGTGATTTAAATATGCATGTAAAAAATACGTTTTAATAGATCCTGTAATAAAATTTTGCAAAATAAGATGGGAATAAATGTTCCTCGTACTGCTATGTTTAGGAGTGTTTGTTTCTGGTTTTGGTTTTACACAGAACAAGATGAAAATCGACCTAAAAAAGGAGACTAGTAACAAGAGCTAATAAGGAACCAGTAACAACGGATCCCACAGCGGAGGTAAAATCAAAATCAGAAACAAGCACTCATAAACATAGAAGTACGAGGAAGGCTGAGAAATATGAAAGAAAATCAATCACAAAGTCCACTGCTGCAAAATCCACTGAAACAGCATACCGGATAAATGTTAGGAATATGGAGCAAAGGAAAAAAGTTAAAAAGAATGTTGCTGAAGAGTGGATAGCTACTCATCATTTATTTTCTGTATACGTGAGAGACGGAGAGAATCTCACAGAGCATTTTGAATAGGGTATTTGACTGTATTAAAAAGTATGATTCATCTGGTGTAATCCTAAATAATAACTATTGTGGCTGATTATATTATGTTAATTTTCTGAAGAAATAAAGATATTTTTTTGTATAAAAACGCAAAAGAAATAAAATATTTTAAACAACAAAAAATAAAGCGATCGTAAACGCTTGAAGTTTATTTGTGACCTATGGTCTAAGATGTAAGCTGTGTTGTCCTGTGATCATATCTGTAATGGGTTGTTTTATCTAAAGTGATAAACAATTTCTGTTATTGATTAAAGGTAAATTTTTCAAATTATAATCAGTGATTTTGTGAAAGTTAACTGCAGTAATCTCCTCAAAATTGGGGCGATAAGATTTTTTTTTTGCTACGAATCTTAAAAACGTGAATATTGCTTTGCAGAATATTAGATCTTCATTTCAAAAGTAGTTATTGATGGCAAACGTTTTGAGTTCGGTGTTTGGAAATTCAGAAAAACGGTGGTTAAGTATGGTGTGGTGTGACGTATAGACAGATTTCTGATATTTGCAGCAAATGAAAAAAAAAATACTAGAACAAAACAAATGTTTCAGTTCCATACGTTCTTTATAAGAAATAAAAAAATAATTCTTAGTCTTTTTTTAATTAAAGCTAGTTGTCTTGCGGGTTGCAATCGCTTTATCGTATCTTCCCATTCCTTGGAATATTTAAAATCAATTTTTTTAGTATATTTTAAATTATTTGCTCACAATTTCTAAATTATTATTTCTTAAACTAACTTTTAACAAATATAAGATACAATCACAGACATAGAACAATTCAATGAAATAAATATGTCATTCACGGTTTGCTACGTTATACAAACTCCGTGACCTGATATCAGTATTTTGGTGGTTTTTGTTTTATTTGAATTTTGAAAATATAGAAATTGATGAAGAAAAAACAATTGAATACCCTATCCCGAATTCTAAATACCTCTGGCATATTTATAACACAACATTACTATTACAGATATAGAATATTGATAGAGAATAACAAAAAAGAAATTTCTATTATGTTTGTAGCTACTGCTAGAATTTTCACTTAAGTGGTGGCTCGGCTTTAGAGGCAGTTGTTTTAGATAAAGGTCTGTTTACAGCGTTTTCCTTTAAATGGAATTAGTCACCAAAATTTGTTAATTATTTGAGGAAGGACAGATTGCAAAGTTTATAAACCTCTAACATTTTTAATTAGTTCCTTGCGAGTCATCTGATTTACAATTTATTTCTTGAACTTATTAGCTTCATAATGCGGATTTAATATAATTTCAAATATTATTCAATGCCGTTGCATCTAAATTCTTAAAAGTTGGTAGCTCACTGAGTCAAAATTGGTAGTTAATAATTAATAACTTAAAGGCTTTAATTATTAAACCCTATAGGTTTAGTGAAAATATTAATCATTAGAATGTAAATGCAAAATATACAAAAAAGTAAAGTATTTCATAGAATATTAAAAGAAAATACATAAAATTGAAAGAAACTTGCCTTTAAGTAGGAAAATACCGAAAAAACAACTTATAATATTATAATATTATTATAATGAGGGGAATTAATATTAACTGTAAACTATATTTTACTACTCGTGGAAATGAAATAATAAAAATATATAAGTATTTAATAATTTCGTGTTTTGTGAAATCTAATATAAATAGGCAAAGACAAAACGATTAGGTACCAAAGTCAAAGCTACTGAAGACGTTCAGTGCAGAATGGTAATATTAATTTATAATATTGGATTTACGTCCATACAGTCAACGCCAAACAACTGAATGTGCTACCGCCGCCAGACTCAAAACATAGGGAAATTGTTATATACTTAGAGCATGTACTTCTGGAAGTGGCATGCAAGCTTATACAGGGCGATTCCAGATATGGTAATCATTTTCTTCGTGGGTGGCACATAAGCAGTTGCATATATAGGGTGTTTAAAATATAGAAGAGTGCAACTATAACTAATAATAGCCCATTAGCGCTTGAATTTACAGGGTTCTTGGTATAGAAGGTGCAGTAGAATTACAGTTATACAGGGTGGTGATTATACAGAGATGCATATACAGGGTGGCGGAAATGGAAATGCAATGTTTCGTCATAAGCAGTTGTATGTATAGGGAAGATGAAATATATGAGAGGAATTATAGATATACAGGATGATGATAAAAAATGTTTGATTTTAGAGTAGTTCCATATATATGATGATTGAAATATAGGTCGGAGTACAATTATGGTTACAGAAGATAGTTCATTTCATGTAAATACGGTGGCTCATAGGCAGTGGTATATACAGAATGGTTTACCGGGTGGTTCAAAAATGTTAAAAAATATTATGCTTGGTTCATGAGCAGTTCATATACAGGGTGGTGAAAATATATAATGAGATGGAATTATTACTGAGTGCAATTATAGTTATACAGGGAGGTTAGAAATAATAAATAAGGGTAGTCCATTAGCGGTTGAATTGTTGTCATATTAAGTTAAGAATTACGAATTTGAACACAAATAAAGTCCTATGAATTATATCTAAAAAAAACTTGAATTTCGTTACTTATTTGTAGAAGCGAGATGTAAGACCGACATCTAGGATTTTCGAGGAAACTATCACACAGAGGTTTCGAATCTGGATCCGTTGCGTGTAATTGCTGTTCTCCATAGAGTCCTAGGTTAGAATGTCACGAAAAAATTTTCAGGTTACTTAACCTGCCAGAGATATTGACACAATTGGTCGAATTTCGACCACTGGGCGACAGCTAGTTTAAATAAATTTTGATCTTCATAGATTACAACATCACAACTGTTTCATCTTATTCATTATTAATACAAAACTATAATAATATAAATAAGTGATCTGGTGGATTTCTTTGTGTTAGTGTCAAATTACTGAGTTACCAGTCCAAAGAAATAAACCAAGTACAAACTTGTGACAAATAACATAAATTTCAAGATACTATTACAAAATAATTTAAAGATCTAGTAAAATTTACTACTATAAAAACTATGGGGCAACAACGTGTTTTCCAAATAAGAAAATCAGAATGTAAAATAATTGACCACATTCATTAGATACTTAATTTTTTTCATCCGCATAAATTGCAAGTATCTAATTGATTTTTTTAAAACTAATTTCGTTAATTGACGAACTTTATTCGTTACTTAAAAATGACAAGTTTTTAATGTTGAACATTTTGAAATACTCATAACTGTTTTTTAGAATTAATTTTTATAACATCTAGCGACTCCGCCAAAATGTTGTCAAAAGAGTGCGGACTGCATAAGCAGATTTGTTTGTGTTAATGTTCTGTTTTGCCAATGTAACTAATTTTTCAGTTATCTAGAGTTCTCGGTTTTTGGACTAAACATCAGACTATTCCAAGTTGCAATAAACTTTTATGCATACTGCCAAATGCCTTAATAGCGTATAGAAATGGAAAAAACTAAACAACTTTGCTTATCATTTATAAATCGTATAGAATCAAAAATAAATAATTAAATTACATGTACGTCTGGACTAAACATCAAGAGGCCCACTGCTCTGTAAATTCTATCTATATCATTCAAAATTAATCCGCACTAGAATATTTTAATGACACAATTGAAACAGTAATTTTCAAAAAGATTTCGAACTATCGTTTTGTTTTGGCCATTGCCACGAACTAACTTTGCAAAAACCCTTTTCGAGTATCGCAGCTATATAACCCAGTGTGGACCAATTGAGGTATTGATTGATAACATTGTTGGAGCGATTAGCGATTCCAGAAAACCTTCTTTGGTGTCAAATTTATCGTGGCAATGCGAAAAATGAATATTTCGCTGGCCAGTCCTTACCTCAAAAGAAAAAAATAAGTGACAGTTGTAAATTCGGTGAACGATTACAGATGCCATTCTTAGAAACATTTGATCTGCTCTAGAAATCTTGTAACTTGTAATTATGGCATAATATTCTAAACCGCGTATGGTAGTTTCCAAAAGTTTCGGGACCGTCTTCTTGTTTTGTTTTGTCTTACAGTGTAGACCAACTGAGATATATCATTGTTATAGCTTTTTCATTGTATCATGTCCAAAAAGGCTTCCTTGGGGTTAAATCTTTATTTCTAAAAAGTAATCTAAATAGGTTCTTCAATTTGGTGCCAAACAAGCGTTTTCGTTAATAACGGTTATGTCTTGGTCTGCACGCCCTCTTTGGAGTCCTTTCTATGTAGGATTTATTGTAATAATGAAGTCACTTTTATGCCAATTGATCCAAAGTTCTTAACGTTTTATTCATTATTTTTATGTTTTCTTGGGAAATAACACCACAATCTAAATAAAAAGCAATTTAGCTTTTCAGTATATATTTTAAAGCCATTGACAACGAAGTCACAATCGACTTAGAAACGTTTGGTTTTGTTTCAGTAAACAGCATTTTATTTCGATTGTGGTGTTATTTCCCAAGAAAACATAAAAATAATCAAGATAATGCCACAAATAAAATTTAGAAGACAAGCATTATTTATGTTAAAAAATGTAACAAATGACATAGAGTTTTGTGGAATTTCTAGTATTGTTAAAAGAAAAATATGGTTTTTAAGAGTGATTAAATTTATCAACACACACACACACACAGTGTAATTATTGAAGTAAAATGAATCAATTCAGGTACATTCAGTGTCTAAGTGACAAAAAAACAGACAATATTGAATTTTTAAAGTGCTCCTGAATACTATATGTAAAATCAAATCGGAAATGCACTTCAAGGATGCTGCAAGTAAAGATCGGCGAAAATGAAATAAAGTGGAAAGGTCAGCAACATCACGTCGATTCGATGTGCAAAAGGAGCACCAGTTATGCGGATCGTCCTAGACGTCTGGAATCGATAACGGAAATTGTGCTAGTGGGTTTTATTGTACCCAAGAAATAATAAGTTTGTGCATATTGAGGTGTTACAAAAATTAGCTGGAAATACTTAAATATGGAGATACAAAATAATATATTTTTCATGATTTACATTTCTCTGTTGTAATAAAGTTCTTAAAGTGCTTTACTTCCAAATATGTGCCTATATTTGAAAGAATGCATTGTATTTCTTTGATGGCTTAGTATGTAGCTGTAAAATGGATTACCACAAAAACGTTTTGGACTAAAAATACATAATAAATGACAATCTTACCGTAAAATCAAATCATAACAAACTCTCAGTCCCAACAGAAAAATGACAAGAAAAGTCGCGATTTAAAAAGTTGTGAATGCCAAGGTCTTAGCTAATTTTCTGTACGAAATCTTGTTTCAAGGTCTGTTTGTAAAAATAACATTTTGTTGATTAGATCTTTTCTAGGCTTGTACATATTTTAAAAAATAGTTAATTATCAAGCAACTCCATAACTTTGATCTGAAAAAAGGAAAAATTGTACCCACACAAATGATAAAGGATATCGATAAATGATGATATTAGGGGTACCTTAAAAGAGCTTTCATTCGAGATTCAAAACACGGCTTACCCTAATCTACGTTTTCAAACATATTGTAGGTATTCTAATTTAATTGAAAGTTATTTGTAAAACTATTAATGTATAATTTACGTAAAATAAAATGATACTACCTTTGAAAAAATATATTAATAAGAGCTTTAATTACATTTTTGTTTAAAAATAAATAATAAATATTACCTAATGTTACATTGAAACAACACAAAATATTAACAATTCTCTCTTGACTATCAATTGTTTGCCTTAAATTAATTAATACAAAATTAATTTTAGGAAAAGGAATAATAAAAGGTGAGTGATCTAAAAAGTTTAGAATGATGGAGTAGTTTTAAGTATTTTTTCTTTATGCATATTTTATATGTTTGCCCTAAAATTTAAAATTGAAAATTTAATAATAAAAATACCCAAACTTGAAACTTGAAAATACATATAAAGATTAAAGAATATTTTGTACATAAATTTTATAAATAGGTTATTACAAGATAAACATTAAAACATTATTCTCCGATTCAAAATGACAAGTATATTAGAAAAAAATATATAGAATAGAGTGTAGAATACAATTCACTATTTTGGTATTATTTTGGATTCTCATCTATTGGATTTAAGGGCATTAAAAGAGCTTTAACTCCAATTGTAAGTTTTCAATATTGCAATTTCTTTGACAGCTCTTTGTAACCCTGATAAAATAAAATTACATAAAATAAAATGACAGCATTGTTTTAAAATATTAATAAAATCTTAATTATGGAAATAACTGAGCTTTAACAAAAACATAAATAATTAATATTAATGTAATATTATAGCAAAACAAAATATTAATAATTCAGTTTTTACAATCAATTTACTTAGATTATCCTGTTCGGAAAATGAGTGAATTAAAATGTCCACAACAACCGAGTTGTAGTTAATTTTCTTTAAAAATATTTAGGACAGGAAATAATCAAAATATACCTTAAAGCTTAATTTATCAAGGAACCGGTAATGTGTTAAGAAATTAGTAAATAATGTTAATTTAATGTTTGAAAATATTTACAATTCATTTGCAAATTATCAATTATTATCAAAAATAGTTTTTTCAACCAATAGAAAGCCGAGTTCTTGATTCATTTCTGACATTTGTGTACCCCCACTCTAAAACATTGTTTTTACATTTGGAATACTTGTTAACTTTGTTCTCATATTTTCTCCCGGCCAATTAACAAATATCGATACTGTTATTTTCTAAACAAGTGAGATTAAAGAAATTATAATACAAATAACATCTCTCTCACAGCTTTTTAATGTGTCTTGATTACAGGCCGATGTGTTGAAATTGCTATAGCGTTAGACATTTATTCATACATCTGTATTATAATTCCATTTAAAACAGAAGTATCGGATTATCGGTAGTAGTTCATTAATAAAAAATATATTCAACCGTGTCATTATTTAGATAAATTTAACACTAGATTCTGCTGAGGAAATGGTTATTATATACTTCAAAATTCCATCGTTACTAATTAAATGGATGTTTGATGCTTTAAACGACTATACTGTTAAATTTTGGTATAGTCGTTAGTGGTAAATCCCACGCTTTTACGAGTTTTTTTTTTTAATTATGTTACTGCAATTTAATACAATTATTTACAAAAAATCTAGTAGGTGAGATATGAAAATAAAAACATTGATGTTGAACTTTTTGATGTAGTTTTAATTAAAAATCATTTTCAAAGAAACCCTTAAATTGTGTTTATGCACTTTTAGCCATGCATTATGTTTTTCAAGAGCTCGAAATAAATATTTGGTGGAGAAGAAGAGTAATTTATTTAGTAATCAGTTATAAACAAAATATTGTGTGAAGTAAACAATGAAAACAATTTATTATACCTTGTGCACAGACCTGTTGGATCCCTACGTCATCTTATTTGTAATATTTCGACTGTTAAGCGAAAAATAGTATAAACAAAACGATGAAAACACTGACTTGGTGAAACCAAAGCGTCACCAAAATTGTTTGTTAGCACACTGTCGAACACTGAGGTTTTTGTTCACGCACTGTCTGTATACAAAAATCCGTACAAAAACTAAAAACAAGGGGTTGAAAAATAATATCAGTGTAATTCGGAACGCTTTTCCACTGACAGCGTCACAAAGTCACACTTCTAGCACTCGGAGCAATGTTCACGCACCGTCTTTCAACAAAAAAATTCATAGAAAACTTAAAACAAGGGGTTGAAAAACAACTGAAGTGTGGATTTCGGAACGCTCCCCACAAGAGCGTCGCAAAGTCGTGAGTTCGACTGAGCACGAAATTCACGTAAAGCGTAGCGACTCCCTCCCCCGAAGAGCTTTGAATCCCCACTACGACGTTAAAAAATTTCAGTAAATTGGAGGATCTAGATTGGTGGATTTCGTAAATAGGGTACAATCGGGTACAAAGCGCATAGGTCTGTGTAAAAAATTAGTATTAGTTGTGTACTGAGAATTCTTTTGAGGGTATTATGATTGTTGAATGTGTTGAACGGTAATTGAACGGGTTCCTGTATGAGCATGAGAGACGAGGAGTGTGCTTTCTGCTTTGGTTGCGTTTTAGATCGCCGGACGGAATATTATACAGGGAAATCAAATTGGCCGTATATAAAATAAATGCTTTTCGGGTTTCTTTGTTTTGACTGCTTTTATGATCGGAAAAATTATATATTGTGTTAAGCAATTGTAAAGTAAATTTTATCACAGTAATGTGATATAGAAAAAAATAGTATTAGAATATGAAATATTGACACACGAATGTAATATGAAAAAATAATTTTCAAATTACCAAAAATACACATACTAGATTAGAAACAGATATATATTTTTTACCGTAATACGAATTAACGAAGCACAGCATCAAATATTTAATATTTAACATGGTTTATGCAAGTAATGCCCAAAGTAACATTTATTTAAAAAATATATATAAACTCCCCAACATTGGAACTGACAAAGTTAGGTATATTTCTTGTATTGTGATATAATTTAAACTTTTGCATAAACTACTGGGTCGGAAATTAAATTCCATTATGGAAACGGAAATCAAATTCCACAAATAGGTTTATTTTATGTAAGTAACGTCACGGAGTGATATTTAATGAAACACGAAAATTCAAATTTCATAAACATTAAAGTTGTTATTGAAGTAATGCACATAATGATAATTATTTAGAAAATTATGAAGCAGATATCACTGAAAACATTTTTAAAAACTGCTAATTCGTCTACTGTGCTATAATTTTAATTGTATAGTATGAATTTATTGAAACGGGGAAATTAGATTTCAACAATATATAACTGCAATTTTTATTCAAATAGGTAATCCACATAGTGATTAGTGGTTATTAATTTAGAAAATTAAATTCAGATGTTATCCCTAATATTAGAATTGAAACAGAGGTTTTTATTGTATTTATTTATTTTCAAGAAACAAATAAAATTCCACTTATATACTTACCTATAATTACAAGTTTAAGTGATGTCAGAGTGACATTGATTTAGAAAATTATACTGGTGGGGACAGTTACACTTGTAAATTTAAACAGTTACTGATATTTATTTGAATTCCTAGACATTTTTTGTTGAGTTTGATGCTTAAATGGGTAATTTGCATGCTCTTGAACTGAATAACTTTAGATTCAGAAGTGCCTAGGTATATATGACACTCTAGAAGTAATTAGTACCTAGTGTTAGTGAAGACGTTACAGTTATTGAAAAAGTCTTCACTTTAATGTATGGGTAATGATAACTTCAGAATGTTTAAATTATCAAAAATATGACTACGCAATTATGTTTAAGTATAAAAAGTTTGTAAACGAAAAATTATACTGAAAAGACTATTAAAGTGGCCAATGAGAATCCAGCGTTCAAAACCACCCCTAACTCGTTCGAAGGGTTTTGGAAGAAGAAGAGATATCCACGGATAGATAAACAGGGAAATTTATTTGCAAACACAAGTAACAACAATTTAATTATTTAAGTAATGCATAGATTGGAGATGGTATTGATAGAGAAAATTAAAATATAAGTATACCTCTGTAATCATTTTTGAAACATATAATTCTTTATTGTGATAATTTTATTTGTATTAATTTATTGAAACAGTAAAATCAAATTTCATAAACATACAACAATGTTGAATGAAGTACCTACCTAATTGAAGTGATAATTCTTAAAAAATTAACAAATATATATCTCTACGAATAATTTGGAAAAACTTTATAAGTCTCTACTGTGTTATAATTTAAATTGTATTTTATAGGAATATATTGAAACGAGAAAATCAAATTTCACCAAAATATAATTAAAAAAATAGTGATTATTAATTTAGAAAATTAAATTCAGATATTGTCCCTGGTATTAGAGTTGAAACAAGCTTTTATTATGTTTATTTATTATCAAGATTCAAATAAAATTCCACATACCTACCTACTTATATAACTATACTCGTAATACAGTTTTCGTAGCGAACAGAGTAACATTGATTTACAAAATTAAAATAAAGGGGACAGTGACATTTAGGTATACATAAAATTTACTTACTGATAAGTTTTAATTGATTTGAATTAAGTACTAGACATTTTTTGTTGAGTTTCATGATTAAATGGGTAATTTGGATGCTCTTGAATTTAGATTCAAAAGAGAAGTGTCTAGGTATGACACTCTACAAGTGATTAGAGTAAGTGAAGTTAGATCAGTACAGTTTGGAACCCCATGAGTGGCTGCCTCACATGTATACAGTTTTTGAAAAAGTTTTTAGTTTAATTTTTAGGTACTATAAACTTATGAAGTTTAAAGCATGGAAAATATGACTACTTATGTATAAGTATAAACAGTGTGTAAAGGAAAATTTATCTTTAAATGACTATTAAATTGGTAGCTGGTCAATAAGAACCCAAAGTTCCACACAACCCCCAACTTGTTAGAAGGGTTTTGGAAGATGCAAGAATATCCCAATTACTTGAATTGAAAGTAAAGTAGTAGTAGTTAAGTAAAAAAAAATTATTTTATTTAATATGAATAATTTAAAAACAAAAATTAAATTTCAGGCATAGGTAACAACAATTATTAAGTACCTAATGCATAGAGTGAAGAGTGATATTGATTTATAAAATTAAAATATAGATATACTGTTAACAGTTTTGAAGGATATAATTCATTACTTTTGATATAATTTTAATTGCACACCTAATGGGAATTTAATAAAACAGTTAAATAAATTTCAATTTAAATTTTTTTTTAGAATAGAGTGATATTTATTTAGAAAACTTAGATACAGAACTCTGTGAATAGCCTCAAAAAACTTATAATAAACAGAGGAATAAACAAATTTCAATTTACAATTTTTTTTAGAAATGCACACAGTGATATTTATTTAGAAAACTTGAAACAAAGATATTTTTTTATGGTATAAACAGAGACATTAAATTTCAGGGAAATGTGACAACATTCTTCATGGAACACAAATACATATAAATCCAATTTTCTTATTTTCGAGTGTTTATCAGCACATTCCGACGCAGAAAAAATATTGATCTTCTTATTCTCTTTACCATTGAATACTGTTATATATTTAGAATGACATAATATCAGGGTTTGAAAACGGATACCAAATTAACTTTTATCCCAAACTGTGCACTTATACCTAATTCTCACTATTAACATAACTATTTCTATTAAAAAGTTTCAAAAAGTTTATAGTTAATTTAAAATATTAAATTACATATCGTTGAAACTAGATTAAATTAAATGTTTGGGGGGGATAGCCCCTGTGACCCCCAATTCGCCAGTGGGAGCTTTTTCATGGAACATGGCTTAGCATCCCTCAGTAGCATACATATAAATCCAATATTCTTATTTTCTGATTTTAGCGATGGGAACTCCAAACACATTCCGGCACAAAAAATATAGTTGTTTTTTTATTTTTATTGCGGCGGGGGCGGGGGGTTACAAAAAATATCGTACTATTTCAAACATTATTTTATGATTAAAATCAACATAAAGTTTAGCTTTTACAATAAAATGCACTCTGTACCTACTTCTTGCTATTATACCTAATTCCCAAGAACTGGTAATAATTCTACTATTAAAGTGCATACATAGAAGTTATACCAAGATTACCTCGTTACAAATTTTGTAACTTTAACTTGTTCAGGAGCTTAAAATGTATAGTTTTAGTTTTCTAGGGGTTGGGCGGAGTATAGATTCTCAGAAATTTTAGAGGTTTTCAGCCCACATTTTCTGGTGGCGTTAGAAATGATATACCTAAGTAACATATAAGTATTGATTAATGCAGCTGCCAGATAAAAATATGTATTATATTTTGGCACGATGACTGCACCAGTAATTTGTGACTGTATGTTGAGTGTATATTGTCATATCTTGAATTGATCCATGTGATAAGGTCTTAACACAAAATTGTATCTTAGGATGGTCGTTAAAATTTTTTTTTTGAGGCGCCCCCTCAAAAGCTTCCATTTGATGAAAAAACATTAGGAAACTTTTTTATTTTTTTAAATCAAAACAACAAGTGCCTCTAGGCGATCTAAGTCAATTTTTGGGTATAGTCTTTAATCAACTTTTTTGAGAATATAAAATATAATAAATATAATATAAAATAACAATAAATGTAAATTTAAATTCATAATAAAAATATCAATACTTGATTAACTTTCATTTCTTTCTGTAATAGACCAAATTAACTGGGATAGTTTTTGAAGTTAAATTTTTATTTATTGGTATTTTCATCAAATATTGTTTGTTTATTGATTTATATATTTTTTTATATTTCGAATAAAATTGTATTTTTCATGAAATATTCCCAAAAAGATGATTAATGATTAAAAAAATATCGGTGTTCTTTCATCAGAAGGAAGCTTTTGAAGCGGCGTTACAAAAAAATTAATCTTTAACGACCAGTCTAAGTGTATCTATTTAATAGCGTAATGCAGTTACTTTTACACTATGAAGTTTTTAATTTTTAATAGATATAGCAGTTATAGAAAATGTATGTTAAGATATTGTATATTTCAGAAATTGTACAAGTTACATAACATTTCGTCGGTTGTTTAAAGACTTATTATCATTTAAAATTAGTTTTATACATCAATTTATAATAGTTTGCCCACTTTTATTGTTCATATACGTGTTAGAATTGCCAATCCAGTTTTCAGGTATAGTGTAGGGAACTTAGCATTATTTTAATACCATTTTTGCAAAAAAATTCCACAGGTGTTTGAATGGTTTTTTTGAAGAAGATAAGCCGCGTAACACAAAAAAAGTTTTGTTAGCATTTTTACTTCTTAGTTAATAATAGCAAAAACCCAAATTTTGGCAGTTTTTGTGACTTCTCAGCAACAGAGCAAAAATTTAAAGAATCAAAGGTATCTGTGTTGTATGTGCATTTTTAGAACCTACTAAATGAGATGTTGATCGATAGGTTTGGTTAATTAATAAATTAGTTATTCGCGAAAAATGTGAAAAAAGGCGCAATTTTCAATCACTCGTAACTCTTATCTAAAAAAATTTAGAACGATAAAACTTGGCAAAAATTTTCAATTGTCTATCGAAAATAACTCTTCAAAATTTCAACTTCACGGCTTTGAAGGTAATGTAATTTTTTATCGAGAGCTCTTTATTTTTGGTGATGTTTACAAGGCTCCCATTCTGCATCAAATTGCTTTTTGATAAATCTGAATGGAACATGTTAATTATCAAATGTTTCGGTACAACTCATCATATTTTAATATTCTGTTGGGTTTGTTCTAATGTCTGTAAATTTAATTGGAAATTCTGCATTTTGGGATTCGCCAACGCATAATTAGTAGAGGGGGATCCTAATTTCCCCTCACAGTAGAATAAAAATAGTATGTCATCGAATTGACATGACATTTAAAATGCTTTTTCCAAGCACATTACGTTATATACGAGGGTAAATCAAATATAAACGGTAATTTTGCTATTCTGCTTAGAATGTAGTTTCGAGCTAGATTATATTGTTTGGAGTAGATGTTTGGTTTATGGACACTGGGGAACCAGCCGGGTACGCGCGTATGCTTGTCTTTGTCCTTAATACCTATTGTATGATGTGTGGTCAGTACAGAATACAGCCAAGACTAAGCAAGAGTTACATTCATCTGTTATACAACAGATTATCATAAAGATTAAACCAGTAAAAGCGTTAAAGCCTCAGAAATTCTAACTCATTTGAAGGCACAACCGTTTGGGTAAAGTACACTGTCTCAGAATCGTATATATGTGGGTGAGAAAATTTAAGGGTGTACGAGGACAAGCCTTACAGCTGACAATGCCAATAGTGATCGACAGCTTATTGAACGTGAACCCCGATTAACCGTGAAGGAATTTCCTCAGAATTGGGTGTCAGCTATGGAAGTGTTCAATCAATTATCATTGATCAACTTGGTTTCAGATGGGATGCGAGGTTTTTGACTGTAAACTAAAGATCGTTGAAAGACTTCTAAATGCATTTCAGCGAGAACCTTTTTGAAGCGCATCGTCTAAAGTGGCGAAAATAGAGTAAAATTCAAAACTCGCTTCTCATCTGGAAAAATTCTTGCCACAATTTTTTTTGACTCTAAGAAAATATACTGTGGTTGATTTTCTACGTGCCCAACGTACAGTGAATGTGGATTACTACCGCCAGTTGTTAAGGTTGGCAAAAGCCGCGTATTTGAAACAAAAAACAGGGAATACTGCAAGAAATGGGCTGAGAAACCACCCACCTTCGGTATAGCCCTGATTTGCCTCTGAAATAATCACGGGGAGGAAAACAATTTGGAATATATGAAGAAGTTGAGGAGCACATGCGGAGTTGTCTTGCAACTCGCCCTCAAATATTCTATGAACAGAGAATACTGAAACTCCCAACTCGGTGGAAAAAGTGTGTAGATCACGCAGGAGGGTATATTGAAAAATGCTAAATCAATCATTTCTGTATAATTTTATTCAATAAATGTATGAAAAAAATTCCGTTGATATATGAATTAATCTCGCAATTGTTTTGCTGACTTTAATTCTCAGAGTTTTGAATCAAAGTCGATCGCAGTATCACAATTAATCTATTCGACAATTTTAAAAGGAAATATGAGGGATGGTACTGAAAGAACTAATAATTAATATGTTCCTTTCAGATAGTTAAAATATTAATTTAGCTCAAAATGAGAGCATTGTAAACTTCACGTAAAATCAAAAGCCCTGAAAAAAATTCAGATTTGCAAGAAAACCGTCTGAGCTATAAATTTGCGATTCTTACCAGTTATTTACCTCGTAGAAATGAAAGATTCTGCCGAGTTTCAAAATTTCAACGCATCTTATACAATAACTATGGACGATTGAAAATTGCGTGTTTTCCAGTTTTTTCCAAATAACTCAATAACTAATTATCCAATCGGCTATATGAACCTATCATTTAGTCCCTATTGAAATTACGTATAAAACAAACTTAGTTTCGACCTTAGAATTTTTTATTCAGTTGCTGAAAACTTTAAACACTCCATATAATTAATTAAGGAATAAAAATTTGTTAACAACAGTTTTTATGTGTTACGCTATATACATTCTTCAAGGAAAGCCGATCAAATATCTGTGGAATTTTTTTGCAATTGAAAGTACTAACTTCCCTAGAGTAGTACCTACACATTGAAATATGTTTGGCATCGTTACAAACTAAAGGGCATCAAAATATCTCACATTAAAAACAATGGAATGAAACATTTAGTATTAATTTTTTGCCAGGGACGTTACGTTGCATATGTTTTAGATGTCAGTCCGGTCAGTTAGTCGTAGGTTCGTTTAGCCGATGTTGCCATGTTTAATGGGTCAATAATTGTTATTAATTATTGGGGACCAGAGACGATATGTTTAATTTTCTTTTAGGTTAATAATTTCATTGCTGTCTTGCAAATAGATAGATAGATGTTAAAGACTTCTTTTCGCTAGAGAAATTTGAACAATTTTTCCGCTAAACTATACACTTTTGAAATATTTTTCTAACTTTACTTTTATTATGACATCTATATTCACCGAACATGCTTCTGCCTGAGGCTGCTTTTACCTGTTTATTTAAACTAGCTGTCGCCCAGTGGTCGAAATTCGACCAATTGTGTCAATATCTCTGGCAGGTTAAGTAACATGAAAATTTTATCGTGACATTCTATCCTAGGACTTTAGCACAGCAACAGCAATTACAGAGAACGGATCCAGATTCGGAACCTCTGTGTGATAGTTTCCTCGAAAATCCTAGATGTCGGTCTTATATCTCGCTTCTACAAATAAGTAACGAAATTCAGGTTTTTTTCAGATATAATTCATACAACTTTATTTGTGTTCAAATTCGTAATTCTTAATTAATATGACAACAATTCAACTGCTAATGGGCTACCCTACATATTTATTTTTTCTAACCCCCCTGTATAGCTATAATTGCACTCAATTCTCTAACATTTATTAAAATCCTCATTATAATAATTCCATCTCAATATATATTTCCACCACCCTGTATATGCAACTGCTTATGGACCACGCATAATATTTTTTAACATTTTTCAACCACCGGGTAAACCATTCTGTATATGCCACTGCCTATGACCCACCATATTTACTCTTTTTGTTTATGAAATTTTTAATTATCTTCTGTAACTATAATTCTACTCCGACCTATATTTCAATCGTGGTCTACTCTATAAATCATTTCCTTTTCTAACATTTTTTATCACCATCCTGTATATATATAATTCCTCTTACCCTATATTTCATCTTAACTATATATACAACTGCTTATGGGTTACGAAATGTTGCATTTCCATTTCCGCCACCCTGTATATGTATCTATGTATAACATTTTTTGCACCACCCTGTATAACTGTAATTTTACTGCACCTTCTATTCCAAGAACCCTGTAAATTTAACCGCTAATGGGCTTCCCTATATAATTATTTTATTAGTTATAATTGCACTCTACTCGATATTTTAAACAACCTAAATATGCAACTGCTTATGTGCCACCCATTAAAAAAATGATTTCTAACATATATGGAATCGCCCTGTATAATTATGATATTCAACGATTACTTTACCCACTAAACAATAACAACGCTTGCATGCCACTTCCAGAAGTACATGCTCTAAGTATATAACAGCATTGGTCTGTCTATATATAATTACTCAATGGTTTGAGTCTGGCGGCGGCGGCAGGCGGCACATTCATTTGTTTGGCATTGACATAAATAATGAATTTTTATTATATTTTATTTAATGCTTGAACCATTATTGTAAATTAAGATTAGCATTCTGCACTGAAGGTCGTCAGTAGCTACTAAACAAAACAAAAATGAAGAAAATCGGTTGAGAAACAGAGGAGAAAATGGTACCTAATCGTTTTGTCTTTGCCTATTTATATATAGATTTATAATTAAAAAACAAAAGATATTTAAAAAAATCCCGTTAATATTCTACTAAATTATCACATTAATTCTACAAAAAACTACGTATGAAAACTTTCCCATCATCAGTTCCTTCCCCAAAAGACGATTATCCTATTTTTTACCCAAAAAAACATTCACACTTTTTTATATAAGGCTACTTTTTTATGTAAATGGCCCGTATAAATAACTAAATCTGCTAAGTGTTGTGACAAGTA
Organism: Octodonta nipae; assembly: GCA_034190945.1. Taxonomy (NCBI): domain Eukaryota; kingdom Metazoa; phylum Arthropoda; class Insecta; order Coleoptera; family Chrysomelidae; genus Octodonta; species Octodonta nipae. Next base: position 16,514,086 of record CM067220.1, on the reverse strand, counting down.
TTTGCGATAGCTTTGACCACTTCCCTATTGTACGTCTAAGTGGATTCTCAAAAGCTGCAGATTACCTATAAAAGACATTTCAACAATGCACACCTCGAAAGTGTCCCTCTCCGATAATGTCTTTCTTGGCCACACGCAGAGTGTTTATTGCTATTTGTCACCTAATAAGGGTATTTAAATATATATTAGGGGTGGTGGACGACAGCAGACCCTGGCTAACTTCTTCCGTGTTTATCTTCACGAACGGGAATCCGGTAAAAAAAAGTCGGACCGTCATTGAATGAAAAAAGAGATAAAAAAGTCGGATAGGTTTTGAAGTCCAGCGTATTTTTATTTGGGTCAATTTATTTGAATAGAACGATTTTAGGGCAATTTCACGCCTGGTGAGAAAGTAATTGTTGATCATTTATTTAAGCCACAGCAATGAACACAATTTGGTGTGAACTTGGGGTTTCGGTTTCGGAGCGAAAAATAAAAAAAACAATGAATTTAATTAAAATAATTGTAAATAAAATTAATACGGTTTCAAGGAATCGTTTTCAATTTTTTAATGTTTAGTATTGTTCAGTTTGTTTGTGCATTTTGTTTTTTCTTGAGCTTTAATAATATCTACACAAAAAAATCATATGGAGTCACTAATATAATTAACCGACTTCCAAAAAGGAGGAGGTTAACAATTCGTATTTTTTTTCGCTTTTTTTGTATGTATGTTACCTGATTTCTTCTCGTGTGGTGCACCGTTTTGAATGAATATGGTCTTGTTTAATAGACTATATATCCGGATTGGTGAAACTTCAAATTGTGGAAAAGAATTCTATTGGTAAAGTGATAAAATTTGTGAATGAACACATGCGTGCATAGAAATCGACCAATATCCCTAATATTTTAGTCGATTTTTCGATAACTCTTTATGGATGTGTATAGTTTTTTAACGTTTAATCTATTAAGGAAAATCCTTAAGTGATCTCATATACTTTTCTGCGACGTGCAACTTGCAGTTTTGCAGAAAATCGCCAACAATTCCAAAATTCTTATCAAAAATTTCATCGAAATGACATAACGGACATTTCCTCATAAAAATTTATTTCCAACCTAATAAATAGTGCGGTAATTTTAGGCACTGGAGGTTTTAATTGCCAATTTGAAAATTTTCTTTGTACATCTCAAACATATAGGTAGTAAAGCATAGTATTTTCGGCTCCTTAAATCAATAAGTACCAAGCTCGTTTTGTTTGTATACCAGGCAAATACCTATTTAAATGCAAATTTTTCCATTTTGCGAAGACGGTGATTTTGGTTGTCACATTCTCCCGGCCTAATAGAAAATTCAGTGACAACACATGTCAAACTTTAAACTGGTATTTGGTGCGTTTATAGACAGGGTGTTTAGTTATAGCAAACAAAATCACAAAGTAAAGTGATAGAAGGAGTTGCATTTATATGAAGATTGAAATATAGGACGGACTAGAATGATAGTGGTCCGTAGGCAGCCGTATGTACAGGATGGTTGGAATATAGGGTGGACTGGACGTTTGGTGATATACAAATGTTGGAAAAAATGTGAAATTAAAATTATATAGGGTGATTAAAAAACTGTTATATGATGTTGACTTGTGGACATAGGCAAATGATATACAGGATGGTTGAAATATATGCTGGAGTTGAATTATATTTATACAGTGTGATTAGAAAATTATTTATTTTATAGCCCATAAGAAGTTGCATAAAGTGTGGAGAGGAATTAATGTTACACAGGGCGATAATATAAAATGTTAAAAATGAAATAATTTATGGGGTAGCCCACAAGGAGTTATATACTATGGTTGAAATATAGGACGGATTTGACTCCGTAAATATGGGATGGATTCTACTTCGTCCTATAGTTATATAGCTATATAGGCAGCTAACAAATTTATGTTTGTCCGTGGGCAGTCGTATGTACAGGATGGTTGGTACATAGGGCGGAGTGGAATTATCTATAGTTATACAGGGTTGTCAAAAAAAGTTGAAAAAAGGTTACATGGCGTAGTCCATAAGGCATAAATATATTTTGGGCTTATTAAGTCAACGTATAGATACTAGTATATTTTGTTCCTAAAGATTTACGTGTCAGTTTAAATTGAGAAAGTATCATTGTGTAATTTTGACGCTTTCGATGTTACCTGGTTCTGTCTATTAAGGTTATACATACAAAATAAAACATAAAGAATGAAAACTACCTGATTTCAAAAAAACTAAAAAGTTGAAAATAAAACATTTAAAAAAATATATAACCGACTTCTACCTATAAGTAAAAAGCTAAAAATAATTATAACAAAATACAACTCTAGCAAATAAATAACACATTCAATGTTGTTAAGTACCTACCCAGGAAGTAAGTAGTGTTCAAGAAGTATAAGGGTAATCTACTACAAAGTGCCAGAAGTACGCTTATAAATCTATTGCGGTTACAAATGCAGAACAGTTAATAAAAATTTTGCTGAATTATTTGTGCTGGATATCATAGTTTAAGGTTAACTCAAAGAGATCAGCTATTTACAGGAAGCTCTAAAATATTTTGTGAGAATGAGAAAATTCACGAAACTAACAATCCCATCACCCCAAAGATAAAAACTATGACTATTATTATGCCAGTTTCTGTTACATCATGAGATTAAGCATAATAGTTGCAATGAACATGAGTTGTCAATATTAATGTAAACATTTAAACATTTTGTTAAAATAATATTAACCGACTTCCAAGTAGAACTAAAAATTTGAAAATAATTAACAAAACTTAAAACTAGACAATAAATTCACTGTTGTTAAGTATCTACACACAAAGTAAGGAAATGTAAACAATAAAAGGTACTCATTCTGTACCAATTAATCACCAAACTATCTGACAGATTTTTGAAGTCAGTGAAAATCAAACCTAGAATCTTGCATTACTTACTTATCTACTCTGTTATCAAACTTGATTGTTAATTGACAACAAATCATTTGTTTTTTTTTTAGTTTCTTTTAGCATTATCATTTCAATAACTTGGTTCCGAAAACAATTTTTATTTTGAACGAGCACTAATTTTCAGTTCTATCGTTTTGCAGCTTGTATACTATATAAATTTATTTAAATATACTTACTTTTGTGTTTTTTTTTGGGCAATAACACCACAATAGAAATAAAATGACGTATATTGCAGGAATACCAAACGTTTCAAAGTCTATTCTGACTTCGTTGTCAATGGCTTTATATTTATTGATGTAGATTGCAAAAAAAATTATATGGTCTTAGGATTTTACTCCCAATATTATTCTGAAATTTACTGCATGTATTAATTCATATCAAGGCCGTAAAACCTCGGGGTTTTAGAACTCTAGGTTTAAAAATTGAATTTTAAGGATTTAACATTTGTTTTCATGACAATAATTTTGATATTTTATGCTTATTTGATATACTGGAAATACATGAACGAAAATTTTTCGTTCCTAATCAATCTACCACCTTGATTGAAACGTATGAAAACTGGGCTAGTTCGTGTTTTGTTTTGTTGTAAGATGAATTATTAACAACTATCCAAAATTCCTATTATATCTATTTCAGACAATATATTTAATTTACCCAAATCCCACTAAATTTCAAATGGAAATGGTGTAAGCCATTTTTAAATTTTTCTGTATTTGCATTTTTTAGTCACCATTACTCAGAATAATGTACTTACAGTTTTTTTCGAACACAAATGAATTGTAAAATATTACAAAAAATATTAGAATTTTTCTATAAAAATTATTTAAGGAATTAATAGTTAAATAATTGAGTATTCTTGACGAATGATACCGATTTCGTTCATTATCCTACTGACTGCGCCTAGAACAGTTAAATATACTAGTTGGGCTTCATATTCCAATTATTTGCAAAAAAGTGAAACTGTAATAAAGAAGTATCAATTGCACATTACATTAAGGTTCTTTAAAATTGTTAACAGTCACTGTTTAAATAAATAATAAGTTTTTTAGTAAAGTATAATTTCATGACCGGTATGAAATATTTCAAATGTTATTAGCTCTTATTTTGCATATTAGTTAAATAAAAGCCGAAATTTCAATACCATATACGGATCCTCAATCTCCAAACCATTCTCATGTCATAAGAATTCAGAAACAATGCGTCACATAAAAAATTAATGAACACAATGGAAAGCAGCGCAGTACAGAAATCACAATTTTAAAATGGATTTTTTATAGAATGACTTGATGGTTTCTGGACAGACACATAAATCTTAGTTATATCTCCATACAAATAAATGCTTTGTAATTATCCTTTAGCTCAATAGGTTTCGTGTACCACCCCACATCTTATACTGGTACGATAATATCGTTGCTTTTGGAATAGTCATTATACTTGATAGATCAGTTTAAAAATGCCGATAGGAATAGTAATAAGGCGTTTTGTGGATATATAAACTTGTGATTTTGAAAGAGTTAAACTTAAAATAGTCGAAATGATTTATTTTTAATGATTTTTTAACTATTTACAATACTGGTCATTTCGGAACACTCTAAAATGTCACATTTGATATGTAAAATGTAATTTACAGAACCCCAAAAACTTAAAAAATAATATGTAGTATAACAAATTCGAAAAATTATTTAGCATCTAAGGAGTGGTCCTGCATAAGCAAAAAAATTTGCAGTTAGAAAGAGGACAGTTGGAGTTAAATTTAAATTTTTTTTTTTCTCTTGAATATAGTATTTTTTAGAATTAGCTATAAAAATATAGTTCACTACACACTACTTTATGTACTATTATGTAGATGACTTAGTATTAATGACACAATCAGATGATGACCTGCACATGGGAATACACAAACTTCAACAAATTTGCACAGAAAACATGAAAATACTGTGACCAAAGTAATGACCTTTTCAAGTGAATACCCAGTCTAAGATAGTGATAACGAAATATTAGGACCAGCTATCACATTATAAATATCTAGGTTGCGATATATCACATAAACGAGATAAAGATATTAAAGAAAAACTTAATAAATATGTATTTATGTGAGAAACAATATTGAAAACACTTAAACATAAAACTAGAAAAGAAACAAAAATCTTGCACCAATCGTGACTTACGGCAGCGAGACTTGGACACAGACCAAAAAAGATGAAAACAGATTACAAGGTCAAGAAATGAAGTTCTTAAGAAGGGTTACACACGTGTGGACAAAATAAGAAATAACTGTGTAAGAAAAGAATTACAGAAAATGGGTGAAAATGGAAAGAGCATGTAGACAGAATGCAAGATGATAGAAAGTACTGAAGTATAAATGTAGAGACAGAAGAAGTATAGGTAGCCCAAGAAAAATATGACTTGTATGAGTTTGCAAACAAAAAATAAATTCTGAACATTTAAGTTGATCATTAAGGTTATATGTACGGCAAAAAGGTGTTATAGAAAAGACTGTGCCACATAGTATGGAAAGTTAAAGCAGGTTTCCTAACTGTGATCTTGTTATCACAAGTATTCGCGAGACAATAGAAGCAGAGGAACAAGTACTGTATAAAGCTCACCTTTAAGTCTATCCTGCTTTGTCAAAACTAAACCATTCTGGTTGTTTCCTGAATGACATTTGTGGCATATTTTTCAATGTCTTCTTGGGAAATGACACCACATAAAATTCTGAAGATCTCCATTTCAAATTCTTCCAATTTGAAAGGAACTTTATGATTATATGATTTTTTAGAGGTTTCTGTGCTACCCTGTATATTTCGAATAAAATTCTCTTAGTTACGTCAGAAATCAAATAATACATATTGTCAAATATTTTAATTTACATCTTAGAATTGTGCCTTTTTTATCCAAGTTTCTTAACCATTGACAACGGGGTCTGACCTAGACCCCGAAACGTTTGGAATATACAGCAATTTTCTTAACTGTGGTGTTATTTCCCAAGAAGTACTTAAACATTAAACCATTCTGTTTAACTGCAATGAATTATTAAACCATATACAGTACTAACATACTTATTCCAATCTATCGACAAATTTATTAGAAAATATTATGGAACATGGTACTCATTTTAGTTTTAGAAATTTTTGGGATATTTTGCTGTAGCAATTCTGTATTGCCCCTTCCTAGTTGGAGTTAGTGGTGTACTTGAACTTGTTGCAATGTCGTTATCACTACCACCAACCATAACTAATTCAAGTAGAACTTAGACTTCTCAAAAGGAACAACAGTTATCAAGGTCCCAATGCTATATGAAGCAAAAACAATTTCTTGTTGTAGAAGCTACGTTTCACCCCCTCTGCTGACTAACGTGACTAACTTTTACTGCTAGATATCAAAACTAGTTGGGGTTTGTTAGAAGAAATAAAACGAAGATGATTTCCGGTATCCCAGACTGCCGCTACCAATAACGATATAAATTTATGTTAAGGTAGGTTTTAAGTTCATGTATTTGTTTATAATGTTAATACTTCATTTGCAGAAAATTTTCGAAGACGTAGAATTAAAGCATGAGTCACTTGTAAGGGGCAGGACAAAGAGAGAGTTCTAGATCACGAACATCAGAACAAGAGGTTTCTGATCCAGAAAAAAAACTGTTAGCAAATTATATTATAGGTAGACAAATTCATCTGGTTTAATTTTAGCCAAGAATGGTAAAAGCACCTGGATCCAAAAAGTTTTTGACCCAGGCTGGATAATATGTTTTTTTCTCACTGATACAAACGCAACAATATTCAAGAAAATTTATACAAAAACGAGCTTTTATGGGATGACTGTGTACCTACAGCCCAATTGGGCATCTTTGATTACTCAAATGCTGAAGATCTTTGGAGGACAGATGGTTAAGTTGTATTCGAATGTCGATAAAGAAACACGCATTGGTATATTGAGCTAAATTTAAGAATATAGGTAACATTCGTAATTATCAAACTCGCTATAATTACTCGACGTTTGTTAACATGTCTTAGGAAAAGAAAATAAATACCGCCTGAAGATATTTGAAAGTATGGATAAGAAACTTTACAAAAATCGAAGCAATAGCGACAATGAAGTGGTACCACGCTGGCCATGAGGCAAGGGATGTGAAAGAAAAAACTGTTCATCACAATCCAATGCAGACCCTATCTGGATAGAAGATCCAGAGTGCGTACAATGATCACTTGTATGTAAATTTTGTAGTTTATCTTGAAACTAATATACAACCTCTAGGAGTTTCAGAAAACTAGCTAACAGAGACTAAATCAGGAGTCGTGCTATGGGTAACGCCTTTTTCTTATAATTTATAGGAAAAATATCATACGAAAGAATTCGTAAGTTAACTAATGCCTAGCAAATACTATCTTTTCGAGATTTTACAATCCATTGACTGAAATACAAATTATCCAATTATTAATTGCTGATTTTCTTCTAGGTGACCTCTATACCTTAACACTGTTTTCAAAGGTATTTGGAATAGTAACTAAAAACCTATAAACTTACATTCACATCTAAATGTTCCCTTTTCGAAATTTTGAATTAATATTATGTTCATTTTTGTAAAGAATACTCAAAGTAAATAATGCATTATTTAATGTTTATTGAGGAAATAAAATATAAAATTTCGTATAGCCGTGAGCAAATCATTTACACAATGAAAATGCAGGTATACTTATCATATATACCTGCATTTTTAGTTTTTTAATATTACAATACAATGAATTTACTGTTTTCCCAAGAAAATGGATAACTTTTACCCTTTTGCGCTTGTTTAAAGAAACCTATCGTACCTATATGGCAGCTGCTATCGGATTACATAAACTTAAGTCGGGAAGAAGTTGATTTTTTACCTTCGATGGGATGTTAGGGGTGAAAAAGTTGCAGAAATCTGAATTGTAATAACTTTCATTTAATACGTCTTTCATATAAGTATTATAACTTATTGCATTTCAATGTAATTTTATTTACATAAAATTGGTTTATTAATTTTAATATATTTGAGGTAGAAAAATGAAACTAACTGAATATATTGACATCACTTTTAATATATTTTGATTAACCGAGCTTACAGCTTTATTTGATAGGATTTATTTATTGTGTTATTAGTAATTATCGCCAAATATTTTCACGGACATCCATAACGTTAATAAAGGATATTATTATTATGAACAATGTTCCATGTTTGAATTATTTAAATAGATATTTTTCAGATATGGGATAAGCATGTCTTAAAAAATGGCAATTCACAAGTATGAAAAAATTGTATCCTTTGAAAAATAATAGTGCATATTTTATTACACCAATGAATAGAGATTTTTACATAACAGAAAATTCAATACGTAAACGTAAATAGGCAATAATTGACATAATTTGTAACATCAAACTCCTAGAAGTACATTATTTAAACATTACAAACCCCAAGAATATGTTTTTTTTGCTTATATTGTGAATAGTGAGAACGTTGTGGAATATCAGAAGAATGTTCTTTATCGCGGAATTTTTCACAGAGAAAAGCCGGAAAACTGGTAAAAATTACTCTTCTCCTAATGATAACTTATTAAGTTGCGATTAATTGGGCTAAAGATCTATATTGTCCTGTAAATAAATCTTGCAGAATTTCAGTTTAAATAATTTATGAAAATATTTTGCAAAACGTATCCTATTAACCATGATGGTTCGATGCGGACATACAAAATTTATTTCGAAAGCACATAAAATGCACTTCACTTTGTATATTTCGGAGTTCGTTAAAGTTTCCTTGGACTTCCATCATCTTGAAATGGTTGATCTCACAACGTTTCAATAGCTTTGAATCGGCTATCTTCATCTGTTTTAGTTACCAGAAAGTAATGAATGTTTCAAAAAAATCCACTCTGTATTGGTTTTTCTAACATTTCTCGGTGAAAAATGAACCAATCAGGACTTTATAAACACTCATTAAGAAGAGTTTCTGATTCTTTACAATTTGTTCATTGGCCGCATTTCGATCCGTTCATTACTTTTCATAATATAGACAAAACAAAAAAAATCACATTTTTGAGAGTTTTTATTATTTAATTTATTTCTACAATTTATGCTGTTAAAATTTTATCTCTATAATCTGTAAGCGAATCGGTGTTAAATTATATGTTCCAAAATGACTTCCATTTTGCTCTATAGACTTAGTGTACTTTTATAAAGCTATAGAAGAAATAGCTACAAGTATAAGAAACTAGCATTTATGAAGAGAATAGTTAACTACGCTGGTATGTACTAAGTAAAAACTCTGTTTTTCTATATAATATGAAATTTTCGCACAAAAATATTGTATTTCTTATTAGATCTCCCCTCCAAAAAACTTTGGGCAATTTGGAGTTTGTAATTTATGCTGTTAAGAGTTCAACTTTTTGGAGAGATCCAATTAGGAGTGATAAATGAAAATGTAATTTTTGGAAATGTAACAGAATTGACACTTAACCGATTAAAAGAATGGAACAGTCATATAAATAGATCGACAGACAGCAGAGTCCTTAGGACAGTCAAAGATAAATCACCACTAGGAAATAGAAGCCTAGGTCAAGCACTCAAATGCTAAAGGGACAATCTAAAATAAGGGCATAAGTCATTTAAAAACAGAACTGAATAAGAAACATAGAAAAAGAAGAAAAAGAGTTAAACTTTGTATGAAACGCAACTCAATACTGGTAAAACCTTCTCGAGGTAGACTTAAACAGATTGTTGCATTTTTAGTTTTGCAAAGTTGACAGGCTGTAATAATTAATAGATCAAGAAGTGTTTCATTTATATTCACACCCAGAAGGAGATGTTTAAATTTAATATTGTTTTGGTAACACATCGATGCTATAGTAAGGAGTAGGATTAAAATTTGGTAAAGTTTAGTGAATGTTTTTTCATGTTTTTTTTTTATCAATTAATATTCTAGTCCATTACTACATTTTTTTTTAATTTACCTAAAAACACACTGTATGATGGGATCTAAAATCGATGTTTAGTAATGTTAAAATGCCTAGAGTAAGTGTACGAATGTATCGCCAACTGAGTGAATTTGAAAATGCGCGAATTATTCAACATCGACTTATGGCCTTTAGAGGCCGATTTTCGACAACTCGAAATTTGGTTAATGAATGGTTAGGAGACAAGGCCATCTTGTAATTGTCCGAACGGTTTACCGCCGTATAAGGTCTTTTGGACTGCAGAATTATCTACTCCATTTTGTGCTACCTCTGACTACAGTGGTGCAGAGTCTTCTCTGATGAATCTCGATTCTGCCTGGATAGACATGACAACCGAAGAAGAGTTAGCCAATGTCGAGGAGAAACACATCAACCTCAATTTTATGTTGAGCGATATGTACACCGAACAGTAGGTGTAATGCTATGGGGTGCTATAGCACACGGAAGTAGGTCGCCTTTAGTCTTTGTTCGAGGCAACATAACAGCGCAGCAGGGCTGTCAGATCTCACGATTTTGGATAAAATCTCACGATCTCACGATAGGTGTCCCTCATTTCACGATTTTTGTAATAGTGTGAAATTACGTAGGTACGTACACATATAAAATTTAAAATATACACTTTTATAAGTAATAAAACGTTATCAGAATTTAACTGATCAACTATAATACCATCCTAAATTTAGTTGAACAACCACAATGTCTTTTTGCAGTTACCGGGGAATTACCGATGTTATACAAAAGGGCTGTTCCAAATTGGATACCGGTTCAGTATCGTGTAATCATCAGGTTGGAACAACAACAACGGCTTCAATAATTTTTGGAACAGATCTTGAATTGGCAAAGCGCGCTGCGTTTTTCAAGCCGTTCTCTGTTTAAATTAGCGCCACGAGGGAGTCGGGGCTCATTTTTGTTCGTACTTCTGTGTCTATATTTCGATTTATGAGATGTTGTTATGAGTTTCTTCTTTCTTAGAGCTTACTCGAGTATTACAGTCAATTAATTTTCTCGCTGAAAGTTCGTTACATTCAGTCATTTGATGTTTATTAGATAATTGTTGACTAATACGATATGGTTTTACCTACATGTAATTTTCACGCTTTGGTCTTCAGGTAAAAACTGAAGAATCTTCAGATATTGAAGAATTTTATTTATGAGTTATTTTTACATTAGACCAAAGGCTGGTAGACCAATTCTGACCGCGGATTCATGATCAGCGAGGAAAAATATTTCGGATAGCATGTCTCTCATATCTGAATCAGATTTTTTGTGTGGCAGAATTATTTTTAATAATGCCCGTTTCTCGCTTTTGAACGTAAACGATTTTAATCTTAGAGTATCTATTTCCTAGAGATAACCTTCAGTGCATAAATATCGTGCCAATGCTAGAAAAAGATAGCAACAGAGATGGTAAGAGGCTATGTCACTCGACTGGGAACTGCAACCAAAAATCTCATTGGCTGCACCTACCAATCGAGTGAAACAGCCTCTTTCTCTCTCTATTACCCCCTCTTTCTATCCTTGACATGACATTTGCGAATTGCAGGCTAGTTCAGGAGGTGTATGGTCTAAGATTCTAATAGTGAGACTGATGAATTTCACTTAAAAAAAACAAAAGTCTTCAACCTCCTGTGATCAAACATTACAAATAAAAATTGATTATTGTTCGCTTGATAAAGTTAAAAAATTATTTTACATATTCTTATCATTTTGCGGTTTAATTTCCTTTTTTCTAATATAATTCTGACAAGGACCATCGAATTTAATACTAATTAGAAGTTAGAAAGAAACATTACTAATGAAAATTCACTTAAATAAGGTTTTTTTAAAAAATCTCACGATTTCTCACGATTTTTGCCGATTGATCTCACGATTTTATCTCCAACCAATCGGCGCAACGTTACCTTTAGGAAGTAGTGGAACAGTATGTATGCCCTCACCTTAACCGGCTCATGGATCCCATATTTCAAGAAAATAATGCTCGGCCACATGTTGCTCGAAATAGTTTAACCTTTTTTTGAAGAGACCCATGTGAATCTGTTGAAATGGCCGCCCAGATCCCTCGATCTTTCGCCAATAGAACATGTTTGGGATTTGATGGGTAGAAGGCTGGAAAATTTACCTCAGACCCCATGGAAATTGGAGATTCTAAGATATGAAATACAGGTAGCTTGGGATATTATTCCTCAAGAAGAAATAGACTACCTTATTGACCCAACTCCTTTTGGGTGTTGCGATTTCTTTGTCAGTGAGTATACATCACATAACTTGAAAATTAGTTTGGGCGTAATAATTGCTTTATGCTTCCATTCTGTACCTTATATTTTGGCTTCAGGGTACTAATAGTGGATCCACGATTCATCTATAATAACAAATCTTGAAAATATTGAAAGAGAGAGAGAGAGATAGAGATAGAGAGAGAGAGAGAGAGGGAGAGAGATAGGGAGTAGTGGAAAAAATTACTCAAATAATATACTACAGATAATGGTAGAAAGCGAAGAAATGTGCAACATCAAAGGAAACGAATTAGAACAGAAAAAGATACAAGATAGATAGTTAAATGGATGATAGTAACGGATAGGAAATATGAGTTTGTTGTCATTGTCAAATGAGGTGGTTTTAGTGTGAGGCTTTTCCGAGCCTCACACTATGACGTCACAATAGAACAACAGTACGCCATTTCTATAACTGGATTTCCACCCCGAAAAAAGTTGGCATCATGGCCGTTTTTCTAAAAATATTTTATAATAGTTCTTTGACGAATCAAATTTTGAGAAGAAACACGAGGTAAAATCACTACTTCCACAGCATAATAATAATTATTTGGTGACGAACAATAATACTCCTTCATATACATAAGATAAATGTCATTGTAACAAACTGTCCAAAATATATAATTATGATGGTGTACAATAAATACATAGCCGTGGAGTAATAAACAGTCTTCGTATCTTAAGTGCACTAATTTTTATTCTTGTTAAAAAATGTCGCCTTTAAAAATATGTTATAATAAAAATAACAATACGAATATGATTATTTTTATAGAACTCATGCAAAAAGCAATATGTAACATAATACAACGACTAAAGTTTTTTCCCAAGAAAATGGAAATCCTGAACCCTTTTACGTTTGTTTAAAGAAACCGATCGTACCTGTATAACAGCTGGTTTCGGATTACATAAACTCTGAAGAGAGAGCGTTTTACCTCTGATTTAAAAGAACTAGGGGAGAAAATTCAAATTGGGGTGATTTTTATTTAAATTTCTTTTTTATATGTTGAGCTTTTTTAGGTATTGGTCTTACAGTTAGTTATGCAGTTCAGTTCAGTGGAAGCCTCTTGTATTTTGTTAATCAGAATTGTATTCTACAACTTTATATGCAAATTGTTTTTTTTTTACTTAAACTACTGTTAACTGAATCCTGTTGGTTAATTTGCATAATAAAACTGGTTAATTGAGACATCTTTAGTAATTTACAAAATAATCAAATTATTTAAACTACAGATATTTCATTAAAATTTTAATTTGCCGTATTTATAAATTAACTCAATATTTCAAAGGATTTTTTGTATATCTCTGTCCAACTAAATCATTTGTCAGTTCAGGAGGAGAGGACAGTTTCTGTTCAAACAGTTTTAAAAATGCCTTGACCCTTAATGCGCTGTTACTTGATCATAAAAGTTACGTGGTGTAGTTTTATATCTATGAACACTAATCAAAAATTCGAGTAGCAACACTGATAAAGGTAACAGTAAATACTGGGTGACAATTTGAAACCTTACAATGACTATATCTAAGAAACAAAAAATGTTATGACAAACTCCCAATCTACTCTCCGTAATATCGAAGGTGAACTAAAATGGTGCACTAAAGTTACCTTTCAACTCAACTTAGTACTGTTAGGTAATTGGCAACCCCCAACTTGTGAGATATTTCATCTTCAAAGCTCTAAGAAAATGCTTTTCAATGATATTGTTCGAAAACAAAGTTTTCTTTTGAAAGGGTTAAATGACCTCGAGTACCTAAAGAGTAGTGTAGTAGTGCGTAGTGACGCACTCTAACGGTTGGTTTAGTCAACAGGCATAACCTGGCATTAGCATTAGAATCATTAGTCTATGAACCAATAGAACTCAGTTGGTAGCAAAGAAACCTGTGCGCAAGAGTAGTAGCGCAATAGTACTGTAGTAAAAGAGTGCGAATATGTCGTCGTGAATCATAGTTTGTATAGTACGTATCTAAAACGATGCAAGTAGTTTTCATGGTAGTTTTGTTAAAGTTTGGTTTTCAATTAAGGTCGTAAAGCATTTTGGGAATGTAGATCATTGCAAGAAACAGTATTAGCTATTACTTCGAAATAGTAAATCGTCGTATTAGTTTAGTGAATTAAAAGTTCTTGGAAGCAACGTTAGTACAACGTTGCTACTTTAATTTGATGAAAAGTTCGTTTAGTTCACACAGCATTATTCATGAAACATCGTCAATGTAGGACAATTGCTGGAAGAAATGAGATGAAAATTCATAAAGCTTTTGTAAGTAGAATTGTCCTGGAATACAAAATTGCAACTGGCGTCAGTCGGCCATTGTAGTTTTTAACATTAGTGAAACGAGAACTGTTGCAAAACTTCGTAAGACTCAAAAACAGTGTTCTATGGGGAAATTTGTGATTGAGCCTGACTGAACACACATCTGGCTCTTCGTATCCATGATCCGTATTCGAGCCGGATTGAATCAGCAAAGGACCCTGTTGTATTCATCAACAAAGGTGAAGTAACTACCTCTGCGTATCCAGATATCCTACTAAGCAACTTTTGTTCAAGTATTCTTCAGTCAATTGAAAAAACTAATTACAATTGTATTATTTTATTATTACTTACTTTATTAATACAATAAATTATTTCCATTAGTTTGGAGACAATAATAAAGCCTATCTTGAAACCCTTGAATTATTCGTTCCTGCAGCTTCTCCATTGCCTTCTATAAACAACGGATTTCAGGTCATCTAGGTAGCCATTCAATTGACCCACTTCTTCCAATTCATTACTTGGAATAGTGGTCATTTAACTGTGTCTTCATAATGCGGAGGTGGAAACCTTCACTTAAAGATCCATTTGCCTTTAAATTAACTTGGTTCTCTAATTCATAAAATATGAGAGGGTCGATAGATCTATCGAACATGTCAACTAGACATTTCGCCATTTAAATTTCACTGTAAAAATAAATGACCGATAATAGCATGTTACATTGTACCAGTTCAAATATTATTTGTCTGGAGGTGAAGTGTATGACCTTCTTTAGATAGTTTATTTATAAACGCTTCCGTTTAAAAAAAGTACATTCGTCACTAAAACAAATGTTCTTAAGTAATGTAGGTTCTGCAGTAATTCGTCCAAGAAAGAATTCGTAGGTTAACTAAAGCCTATTAAAGAAATTAAGATACTACCATTTGGAGATTTTTCAATCCAATATATTGTTTCTACTCGAGAACCTTCAACAGTTGCGCTCCCCTCAACTGATGGAAACTTCGAATAATTATTTATGTATTTAGTACATTCCTATAAGTTATACAGGGTGAGTTTTTTTTGATGATCAGTATGGGAATCTCGGAAACTAGCGGAGATACATGAATGGTTAAATTTAGAAAGATTTGCAGTTTTACTGTCCCAATTTAATGACACTTTCGGATTTTTGTAAAAAGTCATGGCTTACTAGATATTTTGAAAAAACGAAATTCTGTCGATTTAGTCAAGTCCCTCTAGCTCCTTTGTTTTTGATTTTATAAAAAAAGTGTAAATATCAAAATTGAAGAGAATTTTTTGCGTGACAGCTCTCTTTTTCGAGATATGACACAAACTTATCTTTTTTTTGAATGGAAACCATTGTTGGCTATGACCTCAAAAAATCGGACATTTTTAGAGCTTTTCGACAATATAATACTCCATATAGTTATTCATAAAAATAACGGAGTTATGGATGCGTTTCTCTCTTATTTTCACTTTTAACGAAATAGATTTTTATTAGGTATATCTGATATATCGAAAAGACTAAATAAGTAGCCATGACTTTTTACAAAAATCCGAAAGTGTCATTAAATTGGACCAGGCTAGTGAAACTGCAAATCTTCCACAATTTAACCATTGCTCAATCTCCGCTAGTTTCCGAGATCCCCATACTGATCATCAAAAAAAAAACTCACCCTGTATATACTTATATCAGAATTTTTCCAAACCATTTTCTTACAGTTTTTTGTGTACACAAAACATTCTAATTTGCTTATTGAATTTTTGGGATTAATTTGTTATTTTCATGTTTTATTTATGGTTGAATTTAGTAGTAAACACGTTTAAAATTTATCAACAACTTGCGTGGGTTGTATTATAAGACATCACAGTATTGTTGATAAATTGTCTTTTAACAATTTCAACACGGGTGAGTAGCAACTTCTTGGTAGGTAGATCTTAGTTTGAATTAATAGCGGTCTGTCCAGGAACACTTTTACTAAAGATACTGTTACAGAATTACTTGAGTTCAACGAATGTTGTTGACATATTCATATTTTCATTATTAATGTCGACTGGGTCTACGAACACTTTTTAAATTGACGAAGACAATCTAATTGAATACCTTGTTTTTATATGTAAAAGTCCAGTTTTTGTAATCCAACTGAATTATTTCATAGCGAAAACAAGGAATTGTTTCTCTAATTTGTCAACCATTAATTGCACTACTCTCAAAATAGTTTGTAAATATTATATTATTAGCGTATTTTGTTTATACAAAAAATGAATAAACATATTTTGAACAAAGAAAAAATATATATTTATATAGTTCTGACATTAGTTATTTATTTATATGAACTAACTATACCTAATATCAAAATTTTATTTCTTCAAGAGTAGTAGTGCTAGAAATATGAACTACTCTGAACACAAAGGCACCCTAGGATTGAATCAAATCATGGGAGAGATGTTAAAATCTGCCCAGAAAGGGAATAACAATACGTACTCAACCTATACCTATACCTATACTTATACCTATTTAGGGTATTCAAACATCCTAGATAGTCGCGGTAATGTTGACCTTCAAGCCAGGAAAACCACTCAATGGTGTCGAATCTCGAACACCTATGTCTCCATAGTCAATAGTTGCAAAACTCGTAGATAGATTACTGCTCCAGAGGGTGGGTCGAATAATAAATGTCCCATCTGGAATTCCCAATTTAGATTCAGTCTAAAGTATTCTAAAATGCACCAGGTGCAGAGAATGACCGGAATAACACAACGCGCTTTTGACCAAAAACAATGAAGTTTGAAGTGATTTTAGAGTTTCAAAAGTTATTGACAAAGAATGGCAAGAAAGCCATTAAATTGAAGAAAATGGTATGAAGATCTACATATGGAGTGGACTGTTCAGAATTAAACTAGAAAGTGAATATTCGGAAATGAAGTCGATAACTTCCTGGCGGCTGCCTAAAAACACAAGGTGGTGCTCCTTAATACTATCAGTAAAGGACAGGGTCCTGACCCTCGTGGGTGACTTCTCAAACTTTTTGGTATACTTTGGGAAATATGTGAAAGACATCAGTGGGTAGATTGTAGTAGGGTACGTAGTAGGGGTCGATAGTTTAAGATATGCGGGATAAAATTATAATGTTATAATGTGTATTTGTCTGGTATGCAAACAAAACGAGCTTGGTACTCATTGATTTAAGGAGCCGAAAATACTATGCTTTACTACCTATATGCTTGACATAGAAAATTTTCAAATTCCGAATTAAAAATTCCAGTGTCTAAAATTACCCCACTATTACGTTGGAATTAAAATATTTATTACGAAATGTCCGTTATGTCATTTCGATGAAATTTTCATAAGAATTTTGGAATTTCGGCGATTTTCTACAAAAAATGCAAGTTGCACGTCGCAGAAAAGTATATGAGATCACCTAGGGATCTGCCTTAATAGATTAAACGTTAAAAAACTTTACACATCCATAAGGAGTTTTCGAAAAAATCGATCAATATGTTGGTCGATATCCATTTCATCACTTTACCAATGGAATTCTTTTCCGAAATTTGAAGTTTCAGCAATCCGGATATATACTCTTGTAAACAAGACCATATTCATTCAAAACGGTTCACCACAGGAGAAGAAATCAGATAACAAACATACAAAAAAAGCAACAAAAAAAATACGCGACGAATTTATAACCACCTCCTTATTGGAAGTCGGTTAATAATAAGTATATACAAATATACATGTGCATTCGCTAGTAAATTATATTACAAAACTATAGCGCCAGTAACATGCGACCACAAACCTGTTAAATAAGTCAAGGATTTAATTTTTCCATAACTAATGTTTTGAAAAATACTTGATAATCATTTTTTTCTTTGCCTCCTTACCTGACCTCCATGGACCAATACTTCCTTCCATTCTCCATGACAGGTGTTGGTGTCACGGTGTCCTCATTAGTCTGTCTTTGATAAAAATTTCAGATTCACTGGCGAAGCTGGAACAAAGTGAAAACTAATAATATAATTGTGGATCATTTTTAAAATTACATATTAACTCTTTTGACTGCGACTGCGCTATAGTCACTAGGTGAATTATTTCATCGATAATGATTGCTGACTCAAGGCTATCGAAACGTTGTGAGATCAAATAAAGTCAAGATGATGAAAGTCTAAGGAAACTCCGAACATCAACCTTCAAACTAAAAAAGTATTGGATTTTTAACCGACTTCCAAAAAGGAGGAGGTTATCAATTCGACTACACATTTTTTTATGTATGATGTATGTATTTTTGATGATTTAAACTACATTATATTAAGGAACATTACAGAAAGGTCCCATATAATTGCCTATATCACGAGATTTACGATTTTCTAGAAAATCAGAAAAAAAAGTAAATAAGGGACTAGATTCAAGCGATTTTCAATGAATCTTCACTGTTTTCTCTAAAACTGCTCACGCAATTTGAATATTATAAATTGTATTATACAAAGATATGTTCCAGCTTGATTCCGTACATTTTTCTATAAGGTAAAACATACCATTTTTCTGAAAATCGGAAAAATATATGCACAAAAACTGTAAACATCATGGTAAATATGTCAAATTTTCATCATTTATATCTAGTTTAAATGTCAAGATATGCCATGAAAGTATGTCGTACAGGGTGTTTGTAATGATTTTCATTTTGATACTTTTGAAGTTAGTTTATTTTAAAGAGGAAGTTAAGTTACAGTCGCGTGAAATGGCAGAAAATATTCTATTAGCTTATTAAAACGAAAATTTGTTATTCCGGCGATCTCTTTTGTGTTGAATACGGTTGAAGGTGTGTGCGTGTGTGCATGTAATATTAGGTGGTACATAAGCAGTTACATACAATAATGGTTGAAATATAAGTTGGAATTGAATTAGTTATACAGGGTTGTTCTAAAAATATTGTTTTGGGTGGTACATAAGTAGTTGCATATACAAGGTGGTTGAAATAAGAGTGAGCAAAACTATAGTTATAAAGAGTGGATATTTGCGTTATAGGGCTGAGAATAAATACAGTTCTAAAAAAATTGTCAGAAGCAGGTGAATATACAGGATGGTTATAATTGCAGTTATACAGGGCGGTTTAAAAAAGTTATATAATTTGGAGCATAAGTAGTTGCTTAGTCTTTGAAATAAGGGTGGGGTAAAAGTATTGTTATACAGGGTGTATGAAAAATTTGTTATATAAGCATAAGCAGTTAGGATATTTCAATTATAAGACGTAGGACAGGGTATAATTATAGACATGGGTTAAAAAAATTTAGAAGTAGTTGCATATACCAGGTGGTTGAAATAAATGGTAGAGTAAAATAGTCTTAAAATGTGGTTCAAAAAGGTGAATTTTGTTATATAGGGTAGACTATGAGCAGTTCCATAAATGGAATACTAGACGTATTGGGCGAAGTAAAATCATTGGTATACAGGAATAATTTAAACAATAGAAAAATAGAAAGTGTCAAAAGTGTGGAGAGGATTTATACTTACACAGGATGGTTTTAAAGATATCAGGACCGTTGTAATACTGTGTTGAGTTGAATTATAGTTGTACAGGGTGATTGAGAAAATAATAGACCAATAAGTTATATAGGGGTGACCAGTACACAGAAGCATATACAGTGTGGATGCAATATAAAGTGAATTTGTTCCAATTTTAGAAAGTAGTCCGAATAATAAAAAAAATAAAAAAGTTAAAATCTATTTGGAAAATATAGACAAATAATAAAAATTAGAGAGGGAGAAAAAGAGAGACAGAGATAAGAATACGCTAAAATTGAAATGTACCTTAAATCAGATAAAAAAGAAGATATGTCTGAAAATAGTGATTGATTGCACACGGTTTCTAAACGGTTTTTAGTTTAAGTAAGGTGAAGTCGATTCTTTTTTAAATATAAATTATTTTAAAGAACAAGTTATTCCTGTTGTTTTCATACTTTTTACTTTTTTGCAATCTCGATAAATTCTCTCACACTAAACAAACGTCAAGCTGTACACACATTCCTTTTTTAAACAAAATAAATAATAGAAAAGGTCCAGGTATAGGATGACAATGGTAATCCTTTTCCTATATGTGTCCCTCAAAAAAAGTAATTTTCTGTATTCTCTCAAGAAAATTACGCAACTAGGTAAAACTTAGTTTTTTACCCTTTTCCTTCTGTTCAAACAAACTAATGATACCTGCCGAACGAACAGATGGTTTTAAGTTACACACACTGTGTGCCAAAAAACTGGTATTTGCATTTTTTTACCTGTACGCGTCGCATTCAACATCCTTCTTCCGTTTTTTCAAGAAAGGGGTGAAGTTGTGAATGGGATCTCAAGTAACAGTCGGGTAATTTTTTTGAACGTGTGTGACATATTTAAACTATTTTCTACAATATATCAGATATCGCGCCGTATCTGAAAGTCCGGATAAAATGTGCGTGAGAAAGAGTTTCAAGAAAGGGTTTGATTAAAGTGTAAAAAAGGGTAAATAACACAACCCTTTTGGATTTACGGAATCCCCTGGGTGCTTTAACGGTATGATGTGCATCATTAAGGCGAAATTCGTATTTTAGAGATTCAATACATAGTGTTGCTGTATTTATTATACTTTTCATTACTAATTTCGATTGTGCACTGTTCATTCAGAAAAGTTTGATATGTTATATAGTCTGGTTCACATGTACGATTTTTTCTAAAATCTTTGAATATTCTCTGAAAATTACGTAATTGGTGCCATTCGATTCGTAATTTTATGTAGAAAGTTCAAGGAAAAATCCGAAAAGGCGCTGAAAAAATTGCAAAAGTTATAAATAATTAAATGAATAAAACAGTAGGGGTTCGGCTTTTTTTGAATATCTCAAAAAATATTGAAAATTTTCAAAATATGAAAAAAGATCCAAAAAGATCAGAAAATTTACCTATAAAAAGTTCCGACTGCCGGAATTGTACCTCCAATGTTTATAATTTTTACAGAGCCCTGAAAATAGAGCTAAATACGAGAAGTCTGGTTTCCGCGCGCGTTCTATCACTTAGACAACAAAAAAATATTTAAACATATAAAATATGAATATTAAGAAATACAAAAATTTATGTACTTTAAGGATACATGAATAAACAATAATCCGCGGTTTAAATTTTTTTATCCCAGTTTATCTATTAATTATGCAATTATTAACTAACAATTTTTTCTACACTGAATCTTAACTCTGATAATTATTTAATTAAAAAATAATAAAAATATAAATAAATATTGATTTTTCACTGTTATTTACATTTGAAAATTAACAAATGAAAAAAAGTAATGAAAAAAATTGTTTTTTTTAATATCTGGATTGTTTTAATTTTTTATGGTTAAAACCTATATAAAAATATTTTCTTAAATTTTTTCACCACTGTTGTTTAAATAATTGTTATAAACATATCCATTATTTATTATTAAATCAAAAAAAAATTGCAACATGATCATTGATACAAATTATGAGTTAAAAAAAACGGTTTCTTAAAAAAATGATTTGGTGCTTTAAAGTGCGTTTGATAATTAAAACTCTCAAAATCATTAATAATATTTTTCTATCAGATTAAAAAAATAATTTTTATTTGTTTATTTAATAAATAATTTGTTATAAATAATTTTTTTCCGTTTATTTTATGATAAAAATAGCCATGCCTTGTTTTTCTCAAAAGAATTACTATTTTTTATTTTATTTTTAATAGTATTATTATTTTTTATTCACTTAATTGTTTATAACTCTTGCAATGTTTTTCTGCGCTTTTTCGGATTTTTCCTTAAACTTTCTACATAAAAATACAAATCGAATGGCACCAATTACGTAATTTTCGGAGAATATTCAAAGATTTTAGAAAAAATCTTACATGTAAACCAGACTAATAGAGGGTTTGTTTAAATAGGTATAATATTCATTAATTTTGTACATATTGATTTTCTTCAAACGTCAATCACTTTAATGACAGAACAAAACTGGGTTATTGAAGATGACAACTTAAAGTTGGTGAAACGGCGTTAAGTGTTTTAAATAAAGGTTTGGTGTTAAGGTGTAACCCTTGTTTTTTTACATTTGTGTGATATATTTTCAATATATTTATCTGTTCACTGTGATGTGGCGTTTTGAGTCTGCCTGAGAAAAAATAGGTAATTTTATTAAATTGCTTTAGAAAAACATACAGTTTTTCATAAATCAATGTGAGGATAGAAAACCCAAATTATCAACAAGAATAAATCTTTACCTCCTCAATCATTCAGAAATGAATGAAAATACAATATTAAGAAAAATATTAAAATGAAACAAAAATGTCTAAAACTCCTCAAATATCAAACATCAGAAATGGCAAAATAATGAGACATATCAAAATGTTACATTTTACAAATTCAAAAATACTGTGTTAATTTTTAATTACCGTATGGGTAAAAGTGGCATCAACAGAACTAAACAACTGATATTTGAATGTCTTCTGTAAGTTCGAAATTATATGAAAACGTCTTCTTCTTCTTCTAAAAACCCTTTCTAAGGGTTGGTCTTGAACTCTAGCTTTAATTGGCCAGGAGGTACCAGTTTATTGTCAAAAAACAAAATTTTTATATGAGTTGAAAAACAATACGTAGATAAAAAACATTACTCTTTCGAGGTGTCATTCTTTTGTACGCAAGAAAATATAAAATATATATTGTTTCTGGTCCGGAATCTTCATCAGTTGCGCTTCCCACAATAGAATGTCCTCTCGAACACTTATTTATGTATTTGATATATATCGGTAAATTAGTAGACGCTAGATGTAAAGACCGACATCTAGGATATTTGCGTACAAAAGAACGACACCTCGAAGAGAGTATTCAATATCTTTGGCAGGTGAAGTCACCTGCAAAAAAAATATCCTGACATTCTAACCTAGAAGTTACGAGAGAACACCAATTAGACTGTAAGCTAGTTTCCCCAAAAATCCTAGATGTCGGTCTACAAATAAATACGAGGGTGAATCAAATATGAACCGGACTTTTCTGTTTCTCGCCCTGTATGTAATTCGAGTGGCGTGACGTCTCGATATATGTTAGGTAGGGATGTTAAGAATAGGGGAGTTCGTCGGTTTGGCGAGGCGTAGTCGATGCGCTGTTAGTAGCATCATGTCAGAGCAAGAGGTGCATACGTCTGTTGCGCAACGTGTTGTTATCAAATTTTTGGCGCGAGAGGGCGTTAGACCGTCTGAAATTTTGCGTTGACTATCTGCACAGTTCAGCAATGAAACACTTTCAAGAACCCAAGTGTACGACTGGCACAAAAAGTTTTCAGATGGCCGAGAGACAGTGGAAAATGAGCCTCATGCACGCCGTCCCACGACAAGCATCAATGAGGCGAATATCTACGCAATTCGTGAGCTGATTGAAGGTGACCGCCATCTTACAGTATTGGCAATTGCTGAACACGTTGGAATATCATACGGGAGTGCTCAATCAACCATTTCAGATGAGTTGGGTTACCGAAATGTGTGTGCAAGATGGGTTCCTCGCCTTCGAAGGGAAGATCAGAAAGCAAACCGTCTTGCCGTATGTGAAAGGCTGTTAGCAAAATATCGAGCAGAGGGGGATGAGTTTTTGAGACATATTGTCACCTGTGATGAGACATGGGTGCATCATTATACCCCGGAGTCCAAACGTGCAAGCATGGAGTGGTATTACTGCGAACTACTCCAACAAGTGAAACTTGCCTGGAAAGGCAGCCACATACACTGCATTGACTCAAGGAAATTGAACAAAATGCAAGACCCGTCTTTCTGACTACCACATGTTTGGGCCACTTAAAGAAAATTCTTGAGGACAACG
The DNA here is from genome assembly GCA_034190945.1 of Octodonta nipae. Lineage (NCBI taxonomy): Eukaryota > Metazoa > Arthropoda > Insecta > Coleoptera > Chrysomelidae > Octodonta > Octodonta nipae. The sequence goes on along the minus strand of CM067220.1, from coordinate 16,489,813 downwards.
AAGGTGTAGAAACGTTTGTGCGCAATTGGTTATCGACACGACCAGTTGCATTCTTTGAGAAACTTCCGATTTGGTGAGAAAAATGTATACATAAGAGAGGAGACTATGTAGAAAAATAATATGTATTAAAATTTGTATTGATCGTACCAATAAAATTCTTAAAACAAAAGTCCGGTTCATATTTGATTCACCCTCGTATCTTTGTTTCCAAAAAAGACTTTTTTCGTAAATAAAAGCTGAACATTTTCCAAAAACTATATACATGTAGGACAGACAGTGTTGGATTGAATTACGTAATTCTCTAACACTAATTAATCACTTTAAAGAGTCTTTCACCGCATTGAGGGTTTATTTCGTTAATTTCCAATATCCCCATTATTTGGAACACCTTACAATAGAAACATGATTTAACAGTAATGTTCACTTCCTGAGAGTCCAATTCAACTAATTGAACCACCAAAAGAAGGTTACCGTGTTTTTAATAAACTCACTGACAAAGAAATCTCAACACCCTGGAGAACATGTGTAAATTTAATATTGTTTTGGTAAACCAAAGATGCTATATATATTAAGCAGTAAATGATTAAAATTTTAATAAAAAGCACCAAGGAGTTTAATTTTTTTTATTGTTTTTTAATAATGTGTTTGTCCACCGCGGTTATCTATTCACTCCTCAACACGTCTTTGCAATGATTCAATAAGGTGGTCTATTTCTTCTTCAGGAGTACTATCTAAATCTATCTGTAATTCATGTATTAGGAACGTCCGTGCATGCTGGGGTAAATTTCCGAGCCTTCTACTCATCATATCCCAAACATGTTCTAATGGGCGAAAGATCGAGGATCTGAGTGGCCATGAAAACAGATTCACATGGGTCTCTTCAAAAGAGTTTAAACTATCTCTAGCAATATGAGGCCGAGGATTTTCTTCTTGAAATACGGGATCGATGAGCCGATTAAGGGAATACATATGGCTCCACTATTGAAGATAACTTCGTGCTGTCATGTTGCCTCGGACAAAGACTAAAGGTGACATAGTTCCATGGGCAATAACACCCCATACCATAACGCCTACTGTTCGGTGTACATGTCGCTCAACATCAAATTGAGGTTGAGCTCTTTCTCCTCGATGTCGTCTAACCCTTCTTCGGCCATCATGTCCACCCAAGCAGAATGGAGATTCATCAGAGGTGACGACCTGATACCATTCCATATTCCAATGTTGTTGTTCTTTACTGCTGACTCTGCACCACTGTAGTCGTTGCCATCGACGCTCAGCGACCAGAGGTTACACAAGATGGGATCAATAATGCTGCAGTCCAAAAGACCTTATATGACGGTAAACCGTAGCCAAACTTTGAGTTGTCGAAAATCGCTCTCTAAAGGCCATATGTTTAAAACGTCGCTCTTGAACTTTATTTGTGCCCATTCGACGACCGGTACCTACTCTTCTCCTATTTTGGTGATTATCAAACTCTGAATCAGTGGCGTAACGTTCCTTGGAGGGGGCCTGTATCAGAATTTGTTGCAATCTAAATCACTCACAGGCTGAAAAATTGAAGAAATTTTGAGCATTTTTTTATAACATCCTCCCTTTTCTGGTTACTTTTTCTTTTCGTAGCTCCACTGGGATTATCTCTTTTCCTTTCACTCATTCTTTTTCCAAATCAGACCAATTAACCAATTTACCAACAAATAATTATTTATTGGTTGTTCTTCTGATTATAATCAGAAGAACAAGATTGTATTGTAGTACACTGTAATAACGTTTGAACCGGAATTAAATAAAACGCGTAAATAGTGCTCCCCGTGGTTTGTCATTGTACATCCATTATTGCGGGATAGCTCGTATTAATTAAATGACATAAACGGGGGAACTCCGCAATAACCGATGTAGAATGTTGCCAACTTTTGGGCGCACTGCTTAACCCGGGAAAAAATCATTGCTTTTTTGACTTTCTGAAGTGAAAACTCTATAGGCACGTATGACAGTTTTTTTATACACGGTGTTAAGTCCGAGTACCGCTGATTTACTAAGTGGGAAAGCATTTTAGTGGAAAAAGTTAAATAGATAACATTTAATATTTTTCTCCGGCCACGCAATGGTCATGTCCGCTTTGACCTTGACTATGACCATGAAGGTCATATCAAGGTCAAGGCGATTTTATTTTTTTTTATGTCGGAAATGAAAAGAGCGGAAAATTTCATCTTCAATTATGGCTTTGACCTTTTTTTTGACATGCCCATGATGGTCAGTGAAGATCAAATTGAGGTAAAGCATGAATAGGTTCCGAGCCACGAATACTATGGATTTCTACCCAGCTACCCAAAGACCTTGACCATGACCTTGAATAAAGTTTTAACTAAAGTTCACTATTTTGTTCAATATCCGAAAATTGGGGTGTTTTAGTGGGGGCATATTCGCCGCAGGGGATGAGTTTTCACTATATGACCTCAGATTATCATCAGCAACCTCAAAAACTAATTTTTTACCGTATTCCCCCTTAGTCCTCGTAGTTCGGAGCCTAATCATGCTTTACCTCAATTTGACCTTCACTGACCATCATGGGCATGTCAAAAAAATGGTCAAGGTTATAATTGGACATGAAATTTTCCGCTCTTTTCATTTCCGACTTAAAAAATAAAATCGACTTGACTTTGATATGACCTTCAAGGTCATAGTCAAGGTTAAAGCGGACATGGCCATTGGGTGGCCGGGAAAAAATATTATAAGTTATCCATTTAACTTTTCCTCTAAAATGCTGTCCCACTGAGTAAATCAGCCGTACTCGGATTTTTGAACACCGTGTATGTTTTTTCCCGGGAAGCACGAGATTAAGTGACATTGTGGATAATATGTTACTAATTTTTGCTTACACACATTTGGGATATTTGTAGCCCGGGGCCCCTGTAGCCCGGGGGCCCCGTATCATTGATAAGGCTGATACGGTGGTAGCTACGGCCCTGCTCTGAATACTAGAATGGTCATTGCAAACATTTTATTTCTTTTAATTTATAAATATAAAACATCACTAAATATCACTATATAGTTTAACAAACTATTTTATTTATTTATAGAATAAAAACAGAACCGTGACTAGTTTCGACATAAACTATGCAATTTTCAAAATGACATATCATTACAAATTTTCGAATTCGAAAAGAGAATTTACAGTGGTGGTTCTAATTAAATTGGGCCACCCTGTATAGAGCTTTTTGTGACATCTACAGAAAAAACACTGTGCATTTTAATTTATTTATATATTTATTTTGAGAAACCTACTGACTTATCCCACATACACACCTCTTTTAATATTCCAAGTACTTATATAAATTGTTTAAAGTTTAAACTAATGGTATAAATATAGAATTCTCGTAAATACAATGAAGGCGTTCTGTATATTTCCATACTTTAACAGAAGTTCGTAATAACGGCTGCTATGCTTTTATTATCTCATGAAACTTGATACAATGGGAAAAATATTTTCAATAAAGTCACATACGTTTTAGTCTGAACTTGATAAAAAAGGAATTTATAATTCCACACAGAAATAATCGCCTCTTTTATTAGGAATATGAAAATAATACTCGACTGCACCTGTTTCATATAAACAGACATTTTTTATGTAATTAATGCCGGTTGATTCGCAGTTGACTACAGTTAAAATATGTTTAAAAAGTAATTTTATAAACAAACGAACATTGTTCTTGATTGCTAGAAGTTCATTCTCCTTTCACGTTAAATTAATATTATCAAATCTCAAAATTATGATTCCTTTAATCTCTTATTTATTTATTGGAATGAAATCTTATCAGTTTATAAATAAATTTATTAATCCCAAGATATTATTTTAAAAATATTTAAAAAAAGACCGACCGAAATAAATTATCATGAAAAGTTACAAACACCCTCTGCGATCAATAATTATTAACTGATATACAGGGTATACCAGAATAAGCTGAGTCGATATGTACATGGGAAACAACTGAGAGTAAAGGTGTTCCAATTTGAGGTTAATTTTTAAATTTCCCGCCATTTATATTTTTTGTACTAGAATATCATATGTTATTTGACAGATGACAAGTAGGAATATTCCGGTTATTAAAAATGGAGAGATATACGATTGAGCAACGCGTTTTTATTATTAAAAATTATTTTAAATTTGGTGAAAGTTGTGCAGAAGTTGGAAGAAAATTTCGTACAGAATATATAAGAGAAAATTGTCCGTCAAAAAATGGAAAAATTGTTCAAAAATTTGTGGAAACTGGTTCAGTAAAAGATGAAAAAAGCAAAATATATCATCATAGTGGACGTTCAGAAGAAAATATTGCAGCTGTTACTGCTAGTGTTGTTGAACAACCAAAATCATCAATTCGTCATCGTGCACAGCAATTGTACATTCCAAAAACCACTTTATTGAGAATTTTGAATAAAGATCTTCATTTAAAGGCTTACAAGATTCAGATAACGCAAGAAATAAAGCCAACAGACTTTGGTTTACATCGTCAATTCGTTAATTTGGCCATACAACACAAACTTGAAAATGTGAATTTTTTCAACAAAATAATCTTCAGCGATTGGGTGGATTTGTTAACAAGCAAAATTGTCGAATCTGGGAGAAGCAAATACACGAGAAATAATGGAAAGACCGATGCATCCACAACAAGAAACTGTTTGGTGTGTTTTTTTGGGCTGGTGGTGTGATTGGTCCATACTTTTTTGAAGATGACAATGGAAATACTGTTACTATCTGATAATCGATATCGAACGATGATTACTATTTTTTTGTGGGATAAATTGGACCATATTGATCTGCAGAAGGGAAGGGCAAAATGTCATTCAGCAGCAGAAATAATCAATCTTTTGAAACAGAGATTTGGTAATCGAATAATTGCTCGAAGACAAAACATTAATTGGCCCCCTAGATCTTGCGGTCTAATACCTCTAGATTTTTTCCAATGGAACTGTTTGAAAGAAAACGTCTATGCCAACGTCTATGCCAACTATCCACAAACAATTGATGACCTAAAGGAGAACATTATTGACTGTTTTCAAGTAATTGAACCGCAGTTGTGCCAGAAAGTTATCGAAAATTTTAGCAAAAGATTAGAAGCTTGTTCTACAGCAGCAGGCGGTCACTTACAAGATATCGATTTCCATTACTAAACCGAAACAATTGTACTATCATTTGAAATATAAGATTTGATCATTCTCAAATAATTTGTGTATTTTATTAAAAATTAACCCTTTATTAATATGAAAATTGGTATACGGGATTATTCGAGGAACCGGTTTCAGTTAAACTTCAGTGGTCTACGACTTCCGGTGGACAAAACTTTGTTTTTTAAAATGGAACACATAGCATTTTTAGAAGCTAGGATGAATTAAAATATAACATTATTGGAACACATCATATGTCTGAAGGGCTCCAGTAGAAAGTTTTCAATATTTTTGAAAATTTTGACATATGCAGGTCTTAACAAAAATAGAAAATAATTTGCCTGAATTAAACTTGGAATAGCTAAATCTTTGGAAACTGCTCAAAAAAATTATATGAAGGGCTTTGAAATTGACGTCGAATTCGCCTGCATCGAAAATGGTGTAACTAATTTTTTTCAAATATTAACCACTCTTTTTCTCAACGCAGTGGATTCTAAGCCAAATAAATACATTTTTAAAAAACAAAAACCGACTTAAAAAAATAACTAAAGAGTATCAAAGACTGTTGAATAGAATAACTTGTTTTCTAAATATGTATATGTATTACGAAAATTATTTATATGATTCTAATTTAGGTGGATCCACTGTATTGAGTATCATCATTCTTTAGGCCTGTTAATTATACTGACATTCATTTAATATTCCCATCTCCGCGAAATCTTATAATAAATTGTTATAGAGTTTTAATTGATAAAGCATAATAACAATTTTAGATATTAAAAAAATAAAGATACTTCACTTTTAATCAAAGTTTCTATTTGATGACAAACCTCGTCTGCAGTTAAAACAGTGACGTGGCATGATTACAGTGTACGTTTTAGACCATGCAAATCTGTTTATGAAGAATAACTTTTTCTCTCAAAATTGTTAATAATAAAAATAAATCGTTTGATTTATGAATACACACTGTATATACAGACTAATCGAAAATGTTCACTTTGAAGTTGATTAACTGACATTTATTTTGATTAATTCAATTTATTTACAATTTACCCCAAGTTCCAGCAGAACCATTTTCACATTTTTAATACCAGCAACTCCACCAAAGATTACTGTATAAGAAATTCGTTAAATTATTTTCCCAGATTTTCTGAAAAACCGTGCAAGCTATGTTATTGAAAAAATATGGGACCACTTCGGGGTATCAAATTTCTTTTCAATTTATCCCATGTTTTAAATAGAAAAATTTCCATATTTTTAATACTAGCGACTCCACTAAAGCTTACTGTATAAGACAGTTGGTTTTTTACCATTTTCTGCGAAACGGTACAAGTTATGTTATTGAAAAAAATATAGGACCACTTCGCGATCCCCAGGAACAGGATCTAGAATAAGCGGTCGAAATTCCTTGAGCCGTGTGCGAATAATCGCTGAACAAACGTAAAAAAAACATAGATACAGACGAATTGAGAACCTCCTTCTGTTTGAAGTCGTTTAATTAAAAAATATATATTTTCATTTTACCCATATACTACAATAATTTTCTAAACCTGTTTTATTGGTAATCTGGGTAAAGGGAAAACCTTTAAGTGAACACTTTGAGCCCTCAGTTATCCATGCTTCACTATACTTATGTTGTCAATTGAAAAAACTGTTTCTTTTATCCCTTCATCTTTGTGAAATTCCTATCCTTTTGGCAAGAAATATATTTCTCGAGTTACAGATTCGCAGATAACGAACGAAAACGAGCAATATTAATGATTGTTTGAGATGAATGCAATACACTGTGCACCAAGTTTCACGTACTCGTAACTCATAAACTTTGAAGATCTAAAAAAAAGAATGAAATAAAACATCGGAATTTTTTCTTATGAAATCTCTTTACAATGAACAATAGAAGACGAATCAATTTTGAACCATTCCTTCATTTGTTTGCCATGGCATTGACATTGATATAAATCTATATAAAACCAGATTTCAAATATTCCTTTATATTTGTCGGACGGCTGCGTTCAGATCATTTAAGAAAACTTATGAAAAGAACCTTACCTGCTTAAGATCACACATGGCCAGATGGATGATCGTGAAAGGAAGTAAGTTTGAAGACGACGACTAGGCTGGTCAACTCCGACACGCACGATTTTTTTTCTGGAAGAAAAAAATAACTCCGAAACCCTTTTTATTGAATTTTGCTAACACTTTGCACAAATATTGTAATCTGAATGTATTTTGTGATGATCGGAAAAGGATTTGAGGGATAAACCAGTTTTTTTGTGTTTTGGTCGCTTTTGTCAAGACGGCTGCGTAGGTATATAAAACATATGTTCGAGACGAAAGGCATTTTATTGAAAGCGAAAGTTTTGAAAGGAAGAGTAATCTCTGTTTTCAACACTTTTTGCGAAAATAATACGATGACATTGAGTAGGAACGAAATAAAGTGAGTACAAAGAGAACAACAACCAACCACGCAGAGTAATTTTTAATTTTTGTTTTCTATATAATTAGCTTAAACCAATTTTCTAAGAATAGTGTTGTTGTTTTTTATAGTAATGATGACATTTTTTTAAATATTTTGTCATTTAGGATGTAAGGGGTATATACGAGTGTTTGTTTAAACTTTACAAATGAGGTACCGAGATGAGTCCTTACTGTTTACCATATTTCCAAAATAATTTTGATAAATTTTGATGTCATTTTTGTAATTTGCTATTTGAAAGATTTTGTCAATTTGATGTTTACGCCTGTATAAGTATAAATCCTCTACACATTATTGACTTTTTCTATTTTTCTATTGTTTAAATTATTACTGTATACCAATGATTTTTCTTCGCCACATATGTCTAGTATTCCATTTATGCAGCTACTCATGGTCTACCCTATATAACAAAATTCACCTTTTTGAGTCACATTTTATAAATAAAATTTTACTCTACCATTTATTTCAACCACCCGGTATATGCAACTGCTTCTAAAATTTTTTGAATCCTAACTGCTTATGCTTTCATAACAATGAATAACAACAATATTACCCCACCCTTACTTCAAACACCTTGTATAAGCAACTATTTATGTTCCAAACTATATAACTTTTTAAACCGCCCTGTATAGCTGTAATTCTACTCCACCTTATATTTCAACCATCCTGCATATTCAACTGCTTCTGAGAATTTTGAAAGCCTATTCTATAACTGTAATTATTCTCCGTCCCATAACGGAACCATCCACTCTGTATAACTCTCGTTTTGCTCCATTCTTATTTCAACCACCTTGTATACGCAACAACTTATGTGCCACCCAATACAATATTTTTAGAACTACCCTGTATAACTAATTCAAATCCAACTTATATTTCAACCATCCTATGTATACAACTGCTAATGTACCACCTAATATCACATGCACGCACGCACACACGTACAACCGTATACCATATAGAAGAGTTCACCGACATATCTAACAAATTTTCGTTTTGATACACTAACGGAATATTTTCTGCCATTTCACGCAACTATAAGCCCCCTAACTTAACTTCGTCTCCAACAGAAACTGACTATCAAATGAAAACCATTAAAAACACCCTGGCATGGCATATCTTGACATTTAAAGTAAAAATATGACATTTACCATGATGTTTACAGTTTTTTTGCATATATTTTTCCGATTTTCAGAAAAATGTTATGTTTTCCCTTATAGAAAAATATACGGAATCAGCTGGAACATATCCTTGTAGAATACAATTTATAATATTCAAATTTCTTGAGCGGTTTTAGAGAAAACAGTGAAGATTTATTGATATTGGCTGAAATCTAGTCGCTTATTTTTTTTTTCGAATTTTCTAAAAAAATCATATGGGACCTTTCTATAATGTTCCTTAATATAATGCAGTTCAAATCATCAAAATTGCCCTAGCCGATTTTTAATAATCGCTCGTCATACATAAAAAAAAGTTGCATACGAATTGATAACCTCCTCCTTTTTGGAAGTCGGTTAAAAAAGACTAAAGAAACTACTTAACATTAGACGGGTCTATGATATCCCAAAACATAAGACCAGAAGCTCATGGAAAGAAATGAGAAAGGAATTTGTAAGGGAATATGAAATACTGAATAGATGTCGATATTTCTTGCCAGTGTAGAAATGAGGCTAGTTTGGACCATAATCTTCTTTTTTTGAGATACTCTATCCACCTGTAAAATTTGCGAAATCGTTAGGGCGGTGAAAGAAACGTGCGGACAGACACACATGCATGCACAACACAACACAACAATAACACTTTTTTTGAGGCACCATATCTCTCAAAATATACGCATCATAGCAATATAACGTTTAACGTTTATGAGAAAATGTCAATTGGACACTTCGTATCTGTTTTCATTGCTATTTTCTAAATGTTTCAGGTCTTAAATAATACTACCTCGAGATCCACCTTAATAGGAAACAGTTTAAATTATTCAAATCGATTAAACCGTTATTGAAAACTCGATTAACATACATAAAAAAGAAACATATGCGTCGAATATTGTATTATTGAACCTCGTTTTTTTTAAAGTCGGCAATGAAAAGGTGTATAATATTATTGAAATCCTATTGTATTTTGTACATATCAGTTCCACGCAATAAACTCTGAGAGACATAACCGTAACGTTATTACAAATAAAGGCATGCATTCCATAAAAAACATGCCGAAATATCCAAAATACCAATTTAATGAAGTAGCAAAACAACTTTTGTAGTGTGTGTAACCTCTTGTATAAATTAAGCAATCTTCCACAGAAATTCGCTAAACATCGATAAATCTCTCACTATCAGCCAACTCGGTCGGGAGTTGTGTGTGTTTAAAAACAGTATTATCATCTGTAAAATCCATTTTCCTCTGGTACGAGCGCCATTTAAACAAACTGTTCATGTCATATTTGGTAAATAATGGCATTGCAAATTATCAAATGGGTAAAAAGTGGCAAAATTTAAATGTAACCAAAAGTCGAATCCATCATTGTCACCGACAAAATCCCACCGACATGCTCGGAGTCCTCCTAGAACGTGTAACAAGTCTAATTAACATACAAATTTGCATAATTTGAAATTCGGGAAAATGAAAGAGCTCATCCAAATGGTTATTATATGCGCCCGACTAACTTATATAATAATTCATTAAAATTGTGTAGAGCCTTTAGCGGGGTTATTCCAATTATAAAAAAATCTCCGACGATATTTTAATAGAATAAAATAGATTAGCTGAAGTTAATGTCACAAATATTGATTAACTAAAAAGCTATAGGCCATTTTCAAAAGTACAAAAGCCGTTAGTCTTTATGTTTTTAAGATTCTTGGTATTTCTGAATATAATGTTCAAACTCTGAATGAGATTTTCGAATGGGGGACAGTTGGGGTGCAATGGACCGACAAAAATTATTTTCATTTTTTTTAGACAAATCACGTTTTTATATTCTTACTAGCCGTCACCCAAGGCTTCACCCGCGTAAGTAGCGTACAATAATTTGAATATACATTACAATGGGATTCGCCCAATATTGATTGTACTTGGTTATTATGAAACCGACTCCTGCCATTATACTGAGTTGAAATAAATATCTATTCTAAGTATAGTCGTGAAATTTCAACACAAAAGGAACGTCACACTAGTATTTTAAATGTTTGCACTGTCTATCTCACTGCCCGTTAGTGATGTGTGTTATCATTTCAGCAAAAAAAAACACCAAATTTGTCGGGCCAGGCACTATTAGCCACTTCTAGGTAATGGTACCTCTTCAAACTGAGCTTAAGGAAAACAAAATCGCGAAATAAAACCACAAAACCTGCTTACTCATGAAACCATTGTCAATTTTGTTGAAACTATAAGTATATACAATTTGGTATTTACATCTCTTACATTATTTTTCACATAGAGCATTCAACCTGAGCTGCTTTATATAATAACTAGCTATCGACCCCGGGTGCAATATAGACACTAATGTTATGTCACAGTGGGGTAAATATTTCTATTATGATAAGACTGGGTACATCAACATTTTGTATACTTGCACCTTCTATACGGCTACACAAGACTCACTCTGTATCCGAATATCCTCTACACATACTCCCTGTATACTAAACATTTTGTATACCAATACCACATTCTATATACTATTACTCTGTATATACCTCTTCCTATATACATCATTTACACGCACACCCTGAATACTTAAATCTCTTTACTAACATCCTGTAGACTTGTACTCTGTATATTAACACTCTGTATACTCATATCCCATATTGGGGTAGTCAAAAATACTTCCAGGTGGCTACCCATAAACTATGACTCTCTCAAGGTAAGGGTGTACATACGGCTCCACTACTTCCTGAAGATAACGTTGCGCTGTCATGTTGCCTCGAACAAAAGCTAAAGGTGACCCATTTCCATGTGCACTAGCACCCCATATCATAACGCTTACTGTCGCTCAACATCAAATTGAAGTTCGGCTTCTTCGGCCTTCGTGTCCACTCAAGTAACATCGAGATTCATCAGAGAAAGCGACGTGCTGCTATTTCACATTCCAATGTTGTTCTCTGCACTACTGTCGTCGTTGCCTTCGATGCTCAGCGGTCAGAGGTAGCACAAGATGGGGTCGATGCTGCAGACCAATAGACCTTATACGTCGGTAACCCGTTCGTACACTTACAAGTTGCTCTTGTTCTCCTAATCACGCATCAGCCAAATTTAGAGTTGTCGAAAATTGGTATCTAAAAGTCATAAGTCTTTGACATCAATATTGAACTTCATTTGCCTCCGGTGCCTACTATTATTATTAAACCACTCTTGACAACCTGTCATAAGAATAGCTGGATTTCTGTTCATGCGGTTAGCGATTTAACATCACTAAACATCTATTTTTAATCCCATCAAAGAGTTTGTTTTTTTGGCAAATAAAAAAAATTCAAAAACGACTATTGTAATTGCTAAAAAAAAAGTTTACGTTAAAAAGATTCCCCAAACATTACTAAACTTTCTTCTTTTCTATTCATTTATTACGTTACTTTGTTACAAAAACGTTGACGACCGTAACTATTAAAGTAATCAAATTAAATGTGTTTATAAGACGTTTACGCATTTACAGAAGAATCCATATGAAAACTTTTACGTAAGTACAATACCTATTTAGAGATTCGAAAGCTAATTGATACATTGAGTATAAATGTAAACACAGTTTGGCACCCTAACACCAAACCTTTATTTTAAACCCTCAACGCCGTTTCAAAATCTCTGAGTTGTCATCATCAAATAGGTTTGGTTTAAACAAAACAATACTAATTTTAAACATCTACTTCTGGGTGTTGTGATTTCTTTCACAGTGAGTATAATAGCTTTTATGTTATATTATAAAACGTTGCGCATATTGAACAAAAAAAAACAGCAAATGCACATCACATATTTCCAGTTCCTTACTCAAAACGCATAAATAACAAGCAAGTCTGTCATATTTGTAATACGAAAATTTTCCCATTTGTTTATTTTTGTTTTGATAATTCAGTATTAAATTCACTTAACGTTTGTTTAAAACTGATCGCCCGTCCGTTAAAATAAATCACTTAGCTTTTCATAACAAATATTCTGAAAACTTGAGAATATCGCATATCTTTTAGGTGTTAAAGTCAACTGTTTAGTCTATACCCGAATATTGGCTGAATATTATGGGCTATTTGGGCGTTGAGATACAATTTCTTGGAATATATCTTTGACATTCAATATTACCCGAAGTTAACTGCAGCCGCAGTTAGCAACCGAAGTTTTTCACGGATAAATTGTGTATTTAAGGAATGCATATACAAGAGTATAATGTTTTAACGATCCATTTTAACTAAAAATTTAGTTATGTATCTCAGGAAAACGTTAAAACTCAGATTGACCTCTTAATTATTTTTTTTTGTTTTATTTACTTTCACAAATTCATGAACCAATCTGTTGACTAATAATACTGCTAAGAAGGCAAATATCCAAGAAATTGGCTAAGTAATCTTTACAGTGATTGACAACGACCCCAGACTTAAAGTTAAATCCTGGCTGTACATATACAAGGTAACTCATATTAAAGTTATTTTTTAATGGAATACCCTGTATATTATTGCATATTTGGATTCCTATGTCAATTATACTAAGATTTTATTCACTATACATGTTACCTAAAATGCACAGTTTGGGGGTAATTTGTTATTTTGTCAAAATGTTAACATCTAGAAACAAGTAAATATTGGAGCTCTCTGGTATCATAGGCGGCTTTAATTGGGAAAAACTATACTCTATACTCCCAAGAGCATGCATGAAAATGATGAATCTATATATAAATAGGCAAAGACAAAACGATTAGGTATCATTTTCTCCTCTGTCTCTCAACCGATTTTCTTCATTTTTGTTTTGCTTAGTAGCTATTGACGACCTTCAGTGCAGATTGCTAATACTAATTTATAATATTGGTTCATTCATTAAATAAAATATAATAAAAATTCATTATTTACATCCATACTGTCAACGCCAAACAACTGACAGTGTCGCCGTCGCCAGACGGACAAAACTCAAAACATTGAGTAATTATATATGGAGCGATCGTTAGCTATATTCTTTGAGCATGTATTTCTGGAAGTGGCATGCAAGTGTTGTTATTCTTTCATGGTAAAATAGTCAATGTTGTTGATCAATATTGATTTTTCGGACGCATTGCAGTAACTTCCATATTAAATATTCTGTTTTTAATGTGAATTTAATTATTTGATTAATATATTATTAACACAACCTTCCCGAAGGTGTTATGTAAAAAATTGTCAGACAGCGGACAATAGAGAATGTATTAAATAATTAAGTTCTCCTAGGGTTGTTAGTCCTCTCTTTTCTTTAATATTCGTGAACTTGATTGAAACCGCAAATGAGGAAAACTTTTAGGTTGCAAAGAACAACCTTCCAATTATTATATTGAATATTTTGCCAGGAGCGGTTCCAGCCAAAAATATATATATATATATATATATATATATATATATATATATATATATATCTATTTGTAATTCTTTCCTTTTCATCTTGAACTCCTTATTACTATGGAGTTTTTTCGTAACACTCAGAAGTAAAGTTGTCCATGGAAAACAAACCTAGGGCTCACTATAAATCTTTATGAAACAGTCAAATAAATGAAGAAAAATTATCAATAACCTCGCTAGTAACAAATCGATTTAGTAAATAAATAATACATAAGATAAATTCAGAGTAAATGTTCTTTGTTGAACGCTAATATTAATTATTGGGTGAAACGAATTCTGAACCCTCATTAAGATTATTTGAGTAATAGTTGCGAAAACCTTGTTTATGTCGTTGGTTGTTCAGAACATACTTTTTGTTTAAAGTAACCCAACAGAAAAAAAATCAAGGAGCGTTATGTCCGGCGATCTCGCTGGCCAACATTTTGACCCATCACTTCCCTTCCAGTTTTGTCAACTGAAATGTCATATATCAAACTTCATTTTGCATTTTATATTTTGAATACATGTTAAAGCCATTGAATATAAAGATTTTTGTTTCGATTGTGGTGTTATTTCCCAAGAACATATAAAAATAAAAAATAACCAGGTTTGATGAAATACATTATTAAGCCCTGCAGTCACAACACGGGCATGGTGAGCTGCCCCATCTTGCTGAAAACACAAATCTCTTAGTTGGGCAAGCTGAACATCTTCTAGGAGTTCAAATAAACGGTTATATCAGAAATTAAAGTACATGTTGGAATTCAAAATACCGGCAAAGAAAACGCTGTTGCCAAATATTCCTGCCCAAACATTAACTGTTCATCTCTGACTATATACGTAGATAAGATGTGGGTTTTGGTACGAATAATAATGACAATTGTGTTTTTTCACGAATTCGTTGCGATGAAAAGTGCTTTTCGGTAAAAAAGATTTAATTGAAAAAAAATCAGATTCCCGTTCAATTGTCGCTCTACCCAATTACAAAAATTAATTCTGTTTTGAAAGTCGACCTCTTGGTATAATTGGACACGACCAGGATGGAATTTATACTTTGATATTATGCTTCTAACAGAGGTTCTACTTATATCAGAATCCCTCTCAAGTTTCATGGAAATTTTCTATTAAAGCAGCGAGAATACTGAACTTTCTATCTTCCGTTCTCACAGATTTCGTCCTTTCTTAATTTTGAGAGAAGGCCACAGTTCCCGTAGCAATTAATTTTCCAAAAAAATTTTTTAAAAGATTCTTCCTTTGGATGACTCTCACGATAAGGATATCTTGCATTGTGGGTTCGACTTGCCAAAAAAGGATTTTTAACGCATTCTCCAAGAATGAATTCATATCGATCATTTTCACTAACGTAAGTTAACAATGAAAAACTAAAATATCGTTATTATCAAAATGAAAGTAAGGTGACACCACTTTACTGTTTGTTTTCTGTGGCCAACTTTACGTTAGAGTATGGGAAAAAACTACATAATAATGTAGAATAGGGGACTAAAAAGAAAGTATTAGAAACAGAAATAAAATGAACTTTCACGGTAGATGGCATGGAAATTAAACTCCGCGGCCTTCTAAGATAAAATATTTTATTTATAATAAGAAATCACATTTGAAGACGCGAGATGTAAGACCGACATCTAGGATTTTCAAGACAATCAGTACACAGAGGTTCCGAATCTGGAGCCGTTCCGTGTAATTGCTGTTCTACCTTAACTCCTAGGACAGAATGGCACGATAAAATTTTCAGGTTACTTCACCTGTCAGAGATATTGAATACTTTCTTCGAGGTGTCATTCCTTTGTACGCATGACAATATATATTATATATAAATATAATATATATTGTTTCTGGTCGGGAACCTTCATCAGCTGCGCTTCCCACAATTGAATGTCCTCTCGAACACTTCTTTATGCGTACAAAGGAATGACACCTCGAAGAGAGTATAAGAAATCACATCTTGGTTTTCGAAGAAACTGTCAAAAACAGATAAACATAACCTTATATCGGATGAAAGGAAATTAAATGAGTTATCAGATCACGTGAAAAGAAATTTTGGATCCCATTTAAAAAAATCAGGTTATCCACGGCTAAACTTTTCTAAACCGGAGTGACAATATCTATTACAAAAAGTGTTCATCATTGTCATTCTGACAAAGTTAGCACCATGAAGAAAAAACTGTTATAAGTACAGCCGGTCTCATAAAATGAAATTTATTGTACGCAACACACTAATTTTTAATAATTGTGGATATTTTTTTAACATCTCAAGTGTGTCAGTGATATCTAAATCGATATTATATTTCAAAGTACTGTGCAAGATCTATTATAGGTACATCCTAAAATAACAGTAATTTATCCGGACATATAATGTGATAAACTTGTCAATATTAAACCAAAAACTATCATTATGTCGGAGATACATACTTTTTTCCCCGAGAGAAATCCCCAGAAAAATAAATGTCCAAAAAATCCCCCAGTGACAAAAAATTCCCTAATTTTTGGGGAAAATCCCTGAAGCTGGCAACCCTGAGTCGCCACTGTTTCTAGCAAGGGATTGGAGCAATAAATTTTATTCTTGCCTAATAATTTAGGAATAAATTGTAGGGTAGGTTTCAATTGAAATGGCTATGGTAACTTCACAAACATGTTAATTGTTATTAGGAAAAGAATATACCAATAAATATAGTAGTCAGGCAATATTAACTTTTTTTAAGTATTTTTACAATAACAATAAGAGAAGACATCTACAACAGATGAATCTATTTAAATATTTCCAAAAATAGGAATAAGAAGAAATTGAAATACTGTGAACTCATTATCGCATTAAGCTGTAAGTAGTTTTAGTTATAGTAAGGTGATTGTTTTATGTTACATGTTTTTGTAGAGGCACTGAAGATGACTCTCGCAGGAGTCGAAAGCGTTTAGCGGATTAAAATTTTTTGGTAAACAAAATTTTGCAAGAATCATATAATTCTGCCAAAACCCCTTGAATTGAAATAAAGGTTAGTTTTGAATGGTGCCCAGACATACCTCCCGTTTCTCGAAATTTGCATCATGCAACCTTAAAGTAGACTGATTGTGTTAGGTTAGGAGCAGACTAATGTTGTCTAATAATAAAAGTATTATATGGTTTTAAAACTCCTCGCCTCCTCGAATCGAAGGGGGTCCCAACCAAATATTAATTAGTTTCATCTTTGATTAACACATTTTGGGAGAATTTGCCTCGACTATCATAATCAAATACAATTAAGGTAAAATTATCTAACCCACATAGTCAATGCAGACACGTTGAGTAAGTAACACTAAACCCACATAATCAATAGATCATAAAACAATTATTTTTCGTAGTTATGAGCCATAATAAAAATTGGTGATTTTAGTGTTGTTTTGTATTGACTCTGAACCGTTAGACCTACTTGGACACTAAATCTCTGATTATGCAGTCTTTTCCACGATTTAAAAAGGAAAAAAAATCAGCCGTACGAACTTTCACCTACAAAATCACTTGACCTAAAATAAAAATAATGGATAAACAACTATAAAATTTCCCCGTATGGTTTCAGATTTTTTTACGAAATTTAATTGTTGTTGTTATTAGCCTGCTTCTGAACTCAAGACGATATAACTTTTCTAGTGGGGAACCATTATCAGTTAAGAATAACGACATCTAGAGATGCGGGATGGGTGTTTCTTATTTCGCATTTTGTTCTGTTTTGGTGATATTGAAGTTAATTTTATGGATTTTTTTAAAACCATGCCATTAACTGACATTTTGTTTACGTATTCTCCAGCAAAGTAATTTTTGGCATAATTTTTGGAATTCGATCCTTTATCTTTCGGTGAATTTTCGGCGTTTTATTCTGTGGAGAGCGAGAAGTGCAATTAATATTCTATAAAAAGCTTTATATACGACTAGGTATATATATATATATGTTTGTGTATACTGTTTCACGGATGGAAATATGTGGTTGATGATTTATTCCGGTGTACTTAGTTACTTAGTATTAGATACTAAGTTACTTAGTATCTTTTGAGAAAGTTTGAGATTTTGGCGAAACGTCAAGTGATTTTTCAAACGAATACTAACGAACGGATGTACACCGGAATAAATCATCAACCATATATATATATATATATATATATATATATATATATATATATATATATATATATATGCGGCTAGTAACTTCAACTGCAAGTACCCCATTGAGAATAGTATTGTGGAAGCTGATGCTGTTGCCGGTGTGGATAGAATTGCTGAAACGGTGGCGTTGAGTGTTTGGTGTTAGGGTGCAAAACTGTAATTTTCTACATTTGTGACACACCAAAGGTTCCACAGCATTTCCATTCGTTCATCAAAGTTGAATTTTCAGTCTGCAACTATTTTTGCACCCTGGTGCAAACAAGTTGTAAGTAATCTAAATGTAAGTAATTCAACTTAGCTTACAGAAAATTCAAGTCTCGTTTGATTCTTGTTGATTAGGTAAACTCTGGAGTTACTTGAGACACTTTATAAGAGTTTCGCCGGGATGAGAGGTAATAAGGCTGAAAAATTGTTTTGATGTGTCAAGAGTCTATAATCTTAAGATATTAAAGGTCAAAGGTTACAAAAACATTTAAAAATAATTTTTAAATATTTAAATGTTGTAGAGCAGGAAACTTTTCTATCGTTTTTGAACTCAGACATATATGGTATAATGCATGGTCAGCCGCAAATTTCAGTCAATAGTACGCTGTATAAATTTAATTAAAAAATAATAAAATCGTTCTATTTTTTAAATTTTTGGGAATAATAGCACCCATACAAACAGTTCTGGGTATAAATCAGACTCCCTTCTCAATGGCTGTAAAATTTAAGCAATGTAAATGAAGAAATTAAAAATTAAAAAAAAAATGGGAGCAGTGCCATTATAGAATACAATACTAAATTTAACATTATAATGTAGTTTTGCCGTGTTCTAGGGGAATTTCTTCCGAACGTTTCATCTGCAATTGATTAGGGCATACATCTCGTGGTATAATATTCGCTTCGAGCATACCACGAGGTATAAAAAAATGCGATCATAAAATTTTGATGTTTCAGAAATTCTATAAGGAAAAAACCTAGGAAAGATCTTATGAACTATATACATTTTATATTATGTTCTTCTTTGTCTAATATGGTTGAAATTTGAAATTGTATCTTATGGCCAAGGTTTCAGACTTGTTTACAAGTTTTTGACTTGTAGTTTCTTTATGTAATTTTGGCGTTCATTTGTTCGTACATTTAGAGTTCTGGAGATTTCGCCAATATAAGTTTTTTCACGTTGGCAAAGAATTTTAATAATGAAAATTGTTTTGTTTAGTTTTAGATATGATTTATTTTATTGTGTTTCTTGTTCTAATAATTTTAAATATGTTGTCTACTATTTGTAATTTTTCTAAAAGATCTTGTATGTATGGTATGATTGTTGTTCTAGTGTGATGTTCTTTGGCAGATAGAACATTTTTCATCATTAAACTAATTGATATCAGGACAGTTGGTTTTTGCTATATCATATAAACATTTAATGATAACACTTTTTATGATATTTTGATGATTAGTGTTGAGATATCGGTTAGTGTGAGTGGGTATTCTGTAGATTTCCCCCAAATGATGGCTGTGTTTTTGTCATTAAACTATCTAAGAAAAGTTGTTTGTTATTCTGCTCAAATTTTTACGTGTATTGTGTAGTTGAAACCAACTTTCATTTCATATAAATTAATATACTATGTATAATAATATTGATTATAAATCAAATATATTGGTTTGATATTTACTTGTAGTCGGAAAGTAATTAAGTTTAGTTTAATTATATTCTCATATATGTTAATTCTATTTTAAGTAGGCTTCTTCATCCAGTAGCTCAACGATTTCCAATTTATTATCATTATCTTCGGTAGCTGTTTCTAAACCTTCTAAAACGTGGAGGTCATATGCACGTCCTTCATCGAGATAGTTCTGATATGATGAATTGTTGAAGCAAGCCTGCCCATACCATTTGGAGCACAAAACACACATTCTTGAGATTCTTTATCATTCCCTAACCAAGTTTGCAATCGGTAATAGACGCAATGTTGATGAGCTGTTCCATTAATTCCGGTGGTGTTGATTCTAGTTCGCAGTTCGAACTGCCATTTTCTAGTTTTTCTCGATAGTTGTGAAATGTTTTTTCTAGTTGCAGCCGATAATTCGGAATGTTTTTTTAGCTGTTTTCGGTAGCTTTTCAAAATTTGTTCAAGCTCCTTTTCCCAAATTTTCCAAACTTTACTCGTAGAATTATATCTGAATATCGTGTTCCCGTTAATATATGAAATTCGGTTGTTTGTATAAAATACATATATAATTATTCGAGATTTCAGTCAGTTCAAGAAACCGCCACTGATCAAGGTTCTCAACAAAAAACAATGTATTATTTTGCGTTCAGTGGATTGTGAATCTCGAAACTATGGTATCATAATTGCTAGGATATGTTTTAGTTAACTTACGAATTCATGCCTGTGATTTCTATTTTAGGAGTCAAAGAGAAACTGAGTTATACACAGCAAGATTTAGGGTCTCTGTAAGCGAGTTTTTCAGTTGTATGTATGAAATACATAAATAATTATTCGAGATTTCACCCAGTTGAGGGAAGCGCAACTGATGAAGGTTCTCGACTAGAAACAATATATTGTCTTGTGCTCAGTGGATTGTAAATCCCTAAAAGATATTAGAATTTCTCTACAATTCTCACCTGATCATTGAACATATTTGCAAAAAATCGTTTGAAATACAGTGATCCGTGATTGTTGATAATGCGGGGTAAAATCTAAAACACCCGGAAGTTAATGTACTGAAAACACCACCGGCACTTTTTTCTGGGAATATTCATTTTTTCCGTTAAACATTCTAATCGAATATTTTTTTATTTTCCCACAAAAATTAAAAAATTCAACATTTGACTCCTTTTCACAGTTATTACTAAAATCGAAAAATGATCAATCACATCTATCATCAATCAAATGATATCATTAAGGAAATAACAGGGTGTCACGTTTCCTTTAGCAACCCTTACAACATAAAAAAACGTAAAAAAGGACCTCGGGAATTTTGTTTAGTACCTACCTGTCGCATGCGACTGCCCGACTTGAAGAGAAAGAAAACTCAAAAGATTTCATCCGATTGGCGCCCTTTTGTACATTTGATTTAGGGAATAGAAAAGCAGCTTGAGGCAGAGCAATACTGTACAGTTCTTCACGGCACGAACATTGACAATAAGTGAAAGGACTCGGGGAGCAGTTTCTTTTATTGCTTTGTATGCCTTCCTTTATTTTTAAGGGTTAATGGTTTTTTTCATTGAATGATCGATTGATTTTTATTTTTAATCGTTTTTCTATTTTTTAGAAAGAGTATAAGGGTTACAAAATCGACTTTTCTGTGAGAAATTTTGCTTGAGTATTGTCGCTTGCACCCCAAGTTAAAATGCATTAAGACAATTTTCAAATATTTAAAAAATCAGAATCAACGTATGTAAAAGGAAATATCCTTCGTAATGTTCTACCTCAGCAATACTGCTGATTAGTGGAATTCATTGTTTATTTAATCCAAGTGTATCACTTGTCAAGCCTGCACACTAAGATCTGTCTTTTTTTAATTTTTTCCTAACTTTTCTCAAAATGTAACACGCATTATATGAAAACGGAACACTATATTTAGGACTTCCAGTCGAAAAAATAGAATATATGAGCAAAATTTCAAAATGTTGAGATTCTGAAATTACTGTCCAACAAATATTACAAATCAAAATTTTACCTGGAAGTACACAGAAAAGTTCAATTTAATTATTAGCTCGGCATTGATTAAATCAGTGTCCGTACGGCTAAATAAATACCCTTCCAGAGTTTTGACATTATACGAGGATGAATCAAATATGAACCGGACTTTTGTTTTAAAAATTTTATTGGTACGATCAATACAAATTTTAATACATATTATTTTTCTACATAGTCTCCTCTCTTATGTAGGTATACATTTTTCCCACCGAATCGAAAGTTTTTTAATACCTTTCTCAAAGAATGAAACTGGTCGTGTCGATAACCAATTGCGCACAAACGTTTCTACACCTTCGTTGTCCTCAAAGTGGTGGCCTCCCAGTTCTTCTTTAAGTGGCCCAAACATGTGGTAGTCACATGGCGACAAATAAGGACTGTAAGGCGGGTGTTCAAGGGTTTCCAAATGCATTTTGTTCAATTTTCCTTGAGTCAATGCAGCTGTATGTGGTCGAGCGTTGTCATGCAACAGAATCACACTTCGGATAGACATATCCAGCCTCTTTTGCCGATAAGCAAGTTTCACTTGTTGGAGTAGTTCGCAGTAATACTCAGCATTAATTGTACGGCGTTCGTGCAGAAATTCGATCAGCAGTACGCCTTCAATCAGCTCACGAATGGCGTAGATATTCGCCTCATTGATGCTTGTCGTGGGACGGCGTGCATGAGGCTCATTTTCCAATGTCGCTCGGCCATCTGAAAACTTTTTGTGCCAGTCGTACACTTGGGTCCTTGAAAGTGTTTCATTGCCGAACTGTGCAGATAGTCGACGCAAAATTTCAGACGGTCTAACGCTCTCTTGCCCCAAAAATTTGATAACAACAAGTTGCGCAACAGACGTATGCACCTCTTGCTCTGACATGATGCTACTAACAGCGCATCGACTACGCCTCGCCAAACCGACGAACTCCCCTCTTCTGAACATCCCTACCTAACATATATCGAGACGTCACCCCACTCGAATTACTTACAGGGCGACAAACAGAAAAGTCCGGTTCATGTTTGATTCACCCTCGTATATATGGACCCGGCGAACTTCGAACCGACTAACAGTCAATGAATGTTGTGTTACTTTTAGCTGAAACTAATTTAGAATTTTATTAATAAATGAATACAAACATTGTATTTAAGTTGAGTAGTTTATTACCGACAGAGGTTGTCCTGTACACCCGTCTTTAATTCTAAAATTTCAAAGTTTTTTGAAAAAGCTGTAATCTAGAAAAGATTTATAGTACCAAATTTTAGATAAAAAATGTGTAATTTCATTTTTTTCCTTTTTTTTATTTAATATTTCCAAAAAAAAAAATAAAACAATTGAAAAAAAATATTATGAAATCAATTGATCTTAATAAGATGAAATTCCATTGGAAGGCAGAACAATAATATTCAAAAACATGGCTGTTAAAGGCTACTTAACAATTCATTCCCAAACGCGTGGATTGAGAGAGCTGGCCCTATACTATGATCTCCAAGGTCCCCAGACCTGACTCCCTTTGATTTTTTGTATGGGGACGGTCCAAGCAACTCGCTTATGAGCGAGAAATAAAAACCAATGAGCAGTTAAGACAAGGAATAAATGTTGCTTTTGAAATAATGTGGGATGAGATGCGATTAAAGACTACCACTGTAGAAGTCAGAAAAATATATCGCGATTGCATCCAAATTATGATGTATGTTCTGACCTTGTAAGTTACAATCTCAAATTTTATTTTGATAGTATTACTTTCCAATATGTGTGACATATTGCTTGAAAGGGGTTGAAGTAGAGAAATTTTTGTAAGCATTCGAAGTTCTCGATATACTTCTTATTTTTTATGTAATGTGATAAAGTGTTTAACTTACCAACTGTTTTATGGAACCTCGCCATTTGAGGACTCATATCATTTTTAACCAATTATTTGTGTACAATATCGAATGCAAAAGAGCAAACAAACATCATAGATTAGATTTAAGTTTATTTGGTGAAGATACAGTGAAAAATAAAAAAGTTACAAAAGCTTCTATGAAAAAAATCTGGGAATTAAAAAAAAAAATTAAATAGGAAAACCGTATGCTGTCTAGATATTATATGGGCTACACAATATGGCACATGAGCTCACCTATCCTCCCTAAAAGTTTGGCGAACAATGTACAAAACACCCTGTATATATATATATATATATATATATATATATATATATATATATATGAATAATTCTATTACATTTCGAGTACATTCTGGGGAGGGGTCAAACGATTTTACTGAAACTTGGAAATCTCAAAGTACTCTAAAAAGTATCCCTACAAACTAAATTCCTTTCAAACTTTTAAATATCTAAAAATAACATTTTTAGCCAATTTTCAAAAATCTGTTCTCAAAAACAAATAGGTCAAATCGAGTTATTTGCACTAAGTTAAGTTTACTACATTCTCTAGTATGTAGAAAAACATATTTCAGACCCGTAAATCATTCAGTTTTTTTTTATACCTAGTTCAACAAGGTAAAATTTTTGTAAATTGACCATTTTGAAAAGGTCACCAAAAATGCAATTCTTAACCGATGAAGTTGATTAACTGATAAATATTTTCAATTTATTATATTACAGCTCAGATCCCGAACAGACACGTTTCCTTTTTTAAATACTTTCACCTCCACCAAAGGTCGATTAAAAAGTCTTTTCGGATTTTCTAAAAACGGTATTAGCTATGTCCTTGAAAAAATATGGGACCTCCTCAGAATCTTCTTTAACAGAAAGCGGTTTAAATTATCCAAATTCCTTGAGCAGATTTCGAGTTGTCGCGGAACACATATAAAAATATATACAGACGAATTCAGAACTTTTTGAAGTAGGTAACAAAAACGGTATAAGCTATGAAAAAAATATGGGACCACTTCGGGATCTCCATTAATAGAATCCAGTTGAAACAATCGAAATTCCTTGAGCCGATTTCGAGTAAGCGCTAAACACAATTAAAAAATTTTAAACCAAATTCTAAACCAATATATACAAACGAATTGAGAACCTACTAATTTTTGAGGTCGGTTTAAAAATATCAATATATCGATATATCAATATTGTTTCGACAATCCTAGCCGGCAACTAATTGTTGATGTTTTCTTGTTAATAACATTTAACACAAGTCACATTAGTCTACTAGTGCACCTGGCTAGTTTTTAATATACTCACTGACAAAGAAATCGAACACCCAGAAAGAGATTTCTTGAGGCGAGATGTAAAGACCGACATCTAGGATTTTCGGGGAAACTAACACACAGAGGTTCCGAATATGGAACCGTTCCGTGTTATTACAGTTCTCTGTGTGCTAGTTTCCCCGGAAATCCTATATGTCGGTCTTTATATCTCGTATCTACAAATTTGCCGTTATGTATCAAATAAAAAATAAGTGCTCTAGAGGACATTCTATTGTGGGAAGCGCTACTGATGAAGGTTCCCGATCAGTAACAATATATGGTATATATATTGTGCGTACAAAAGAATGACTCCTCGAAGAGAGTACCCAGAAGGAGAGGTTCAATTTAATATTGTTTTGGGAAAACATAGATGCCATAGTAAATTTTCACTTATCAATAGGCCTTTTCATATTTGAAAATCTTTTGTTCCCATTCGTCAATTTCTGTAATTTTTTTCGGACAGTTTTCACACCATTGGCATGTAAATACTATTTTTTTTGTCAGAGAAAAAAGACAGAGGTTGACGCATGCCCACTAAAAATTTTCGAGTATGAAAAGGCCTATTAATATTATAGTCTGTTCTTTGCATTTTTATTTTAATTAACCAAAAAAAAATCTTTGATGATATAAGTGAAATTGAAATAGGTGGAATTATTGGTTTACGAGAGGTGGGTTTTTCATTTCGAGAAATCGGTAACCGCACAAACAGAAATCCTGTTATTTGATGTTGTCAAGCGTGGTTTGATAATACCCTAAATCAGAGAAGGGTAGGCACCGGACGTCGAAGAGGCATAAATGAAGATTAAGATAGACATCCTTAGAGACAGATTTTCGACAACTCGATATTTGGCTGGTGAGCGGTTAGGAAAACAAGGCCATCTTGTATGTGCAGCATTATCGACCCCATCTTGTGCTATCGCTGAGTATCGACGGCAAGAATTACAGTGGTGCAAAAAACGATAACATTGGAAGGTGGAATGAGATCAGGTCGTCATCTGTGATGAATCTCCATTCCGCTTGGGTGGACTTGATGGCCCAAGAAGGGTTAGACGACGTCGAGATGGAAGAGGTCAACCTCAATTTGATGTTGAGCGACAGTAGGGGTTATGGTATGGAGTGCTATTGCACATGGAAGTAGGTCACCCTTAGTCTTTGTTCGTGGCAACAGGACAGAGCAACGTTACCTTCAGGAAGTAGTGGAGCCGTATGATCTCCCTCACCTTAAGCGGCTCATGGATCCCATATTTCAACACTATAATGCTCCGTCTCATGTTGCTCGAGTGAGTTAAAACTGTTTTGAAGAGACCCATGTGAATCTGTTGCCATGGCCGCCCAGATCCCCTGATCTTTCGCCCATAGAACATGTTTGGGATATGATGGGTAAAAGGCTCGGAAATTCATCCCAGCCCCACGGACTTTGGACCTTCTAATACGTGAAATTCGGATAGCTTGGGATAGTATTCCTCAAGAAGACCAGCTTATTGAATTAATGCCAAGACGTGTTGGGGAATGTCTATATAACCGCGGTGGACAAACCCATTATTAACAAACTTAATAAAAAAAAATAACTACTTGGTATATTTTTTTCAAATTTTAATCATTCACTCCTTACTACAGCATCTATGTTTTACCAAAACAATATTAAATCCTTCTGGGTGTTGTGATTTCCTTGTCAGCGACTATAAATCCGTCTACCAAAAAAAACATTACAGCATCCCTGTCGAATGTCTGAAAAGCAAAATTATCGCAACATTCGTACAAAATGATTGTTGTTATGTTCAATTTGATGTACGACTGTTTTGTCATTAATTTACTGCTTTGCTTAATAATATTATTAACTCATTAACAAAATTATTAATAATCTCTTTCTTTTCTTGTTTACATGTTGGTATCCGTACGATTTTTTTTGTTCTCCTGACATTTCTTGATTACTTCAATACGGTAAACTGTTCTCGAAAATACAACGGGTTAGTCCCATATGACTCTCTACATGTCTTATTACATACAAAAAAAAAGGGTTAGGTAACATGACAAAAACTTGTTCTGTAAACGATTCGACTTGATAAATGATCCGAAATGATTTATCGTTTTTAGATTTCAATAATCAATGTAAAAAGGGTTAAATATAGAATTTTCGTTCTGCATCAGAATAACAAATGTATTTCGTTAAAAAAATAACGGTGAAATTTATTTCTCACTGCACCCAATCTAGGTGTATTGAACTTTAAAAAAATATCATTATATATTTCACAATCATTTTTTATTTGATCGACAATTTCCTTCTTCAGCATGCTTCAGTATTCATCTATTCAAATTATGAGAGTACCCGAGAGGTAGTTAGTCGTCGTATCGTAGGAAAATAAATTTTGGTAAACTATTATTACCGATGATATAGCATTAGTCCATTCAGTGATGAAAGACTAATCGACTTCGTTCATAACCAAAAGGGAAACCGATAAAACATTAACGCTTTACATTTTTACTCTGACAAAATTGTTATTAATGATTAGTAAGTTGTAAACGGTTCAAAACGAAATGTGTCATAGGTAAAAATAAGATTTTTTAAATTTAACCAATAAGTAGAACAATCATGGTTTATGGAGTATATTGTTAATTTTTAAGAGCGGAAATTGTAGATAATAGGATAAATTAAACACAACGTCAAAACTCTTGGTTGTAGAAATACCCACAACAGTCAATAAAGATTTTTATGTGGCATTAAATTCAACAGCAAAATGCTTACGCCATCACGTAAATCATAGTCTATAAGCCGTGATTAACATAATTTTAACAGAAGAAATAAATTATTTGAGCTTTAAATATTGCCAAAAATATGGATTTTATTGTTTTTTGTTTACAATGATTTGTTCATAATGCCGTAAACAGAAAAATTGTAAAGAATAAGAAAATCTTCAAAATGAGTGTTTATATATCTCGACCGCAGCATTTTTCATAAAGAAAAGCTGGAAAAACCGATATAAAGGAACTGGTTGTAAAAAATTCATAAATGGTTGCAATAACAGCTGGAACCTTAATCTTTCTCCTAATGATAGTTTATAACATATCTTAATCCTCCTGAGGTGACAGTGGAAAAAAGTTATTTAAATAATAACACTAAACAGTACGAGGAATCTACCCCATACAAGTATCTATTGACCTAATAAACCAACGGAAATATAGACTAATATGCGCACATAATAGTTATGTAAATAAAAACCTAGTAAATTGCTAAGAAAAAAACATATAATAATACAAATTTTCATCTAATGGAGCATTTATCAAATATATCCCCTAGATCTGTCCATGTGCCTTGACAGCTGCAGTTTACTGGCAATATACCCATATTCGTACTTTTAATGCAACATTTATTATTATTTTAAATCAATTTCCCAGCATTATAACGAATATCCAAGATAGAGAAATTCAAGTGGAATATATGAATTTCCAAAGTATCTTTAGTGTTTCCCATTCAGACTAGCCTCGTTAATACGGTAGGATGTGCAAGATATCTCTCTAAATTATTTAAATACCAATTCTTGAAAACTACATATTTTATAGTATCCATCATTAGCCCATATCAACTTAGCATCATATACCATCGTTTTGATGAAGATTAATATTCTAGTGTTAGTTACCAGAAAGTTATCAATTTTTGAAAAACTCAACAGTTTTTCCGAGTTTACACGGTGAATAATGATCTTTACAAATCCCTTATTAAGAAGGATTCTAGTTCTCCACAACATTTCTATTGACAACATAACGATTACATCAATACTTTTCATTATATAAGTAAAAAAACTAAAAAAATTCGTATTTTTTTTAGGATTCAGTATATACAATATACCCTTATAATATCACTCCGGATTTCTGCCTCTGTCACATCACAGCAATTTTCTCGTAAACTACTAAATGGAAAAGGTTGAAATTTTGTCTCACTATAGTTTGGTAACCTGATCAGGAGTACATATCGCAAATGAGGAAATTTTGATTTTAGGCATACTTTTGGAGGGAAAAACTAAAAAAATCGACCGTTCCACCCTTAACTCCGAAACTATAAGAAGTAAAATTCTGAAAAAAATTAGAGATACAGGGCGTCACCTGGATTTTATTATTATTATTAAAATAAGGAGAAACCTCTACTATTCATTTTGGGGGGCAAACTACAAAATTAAATGGAAAATATAAAATTAAAATTATTTCTAACATATCATGTAATATATCAAAAAGGGCTCATTATGGCGAAAACAAATATTTTTTTTCATATTTTTAAAATTAAATAAATTATTTTAAAGATATTAACAAAAATATAAAAAATTTTACCCATTCCTCCTCTTTATCTGCGAAACTGAAAGCCGTAAAATTTTGAAAAAAATTAGGACGTCACCTGAACTTTACTGAAAAAAATAAGGACAAATCCCTAATATTAATTTTAGGGGGCAAATTACAGCATTAAATGGAAAACATAAAATTAAAATTATTTATAACGCATCATTTAATATATCGAATCAAAGGGCTCAATATGAAGAATGCAAATATATATTGTTCATTTTTTTTAAATATTTTAAAATATTTTAACAAAAATATAAAAAAATTACTCATTCCTCCCTTTATTCCTCGAACTATAAGACCTAATTTTTATTTTTGTTTACATGAAAAATACGAAGAAATCCCTGATATTAATTTTGGGGGACAAATTATAGAATTAAACGGAAAATAAAAAAAATCATGCAATACATCAAATGAAAGGGCTCATTATGAGGAATACAAATATATATTTTTCATATTTTTAAAATTAATTAAAATTGTTTGCAAGATATTTAAAAAAGATATAAAAAAATATCATTTCCCGCTTTATTTCTGAAACCATACTACCTAAAATTTTTAAGAAAAATTAGTAGAAAACCCCAATATTAATATTTGGGGACAAATTATAGAATTAAATGGAAAATAAAAATTAAATTTTCAAATGCAACATGTAATATATCAAATAAAAGTTCATTATGTGAATTTCAAATATATAATATTTTAAAATCATTTGTTTAAAAGATATTAACAAACATATTAAACATCGACTTAATTTCCACTTTAGAAACTACTATCTGACCTTAAAAACCACCCTACACCAACTTTGGTGTAATTGGCAATTATTTTCCAAAATTTACTTTTTTATGGTTTCTAGGTCATTACTTTGAAAAAAATAATTTAAGAAATGGGTTGAAACTGCAGGGTGGCCGATACGTGTAAAATGTGTTTCCCCGTATATATAAATTAACGGGATTATTGTTTTTTTTTTAAATATTTTATAAGTTATTTTGGGTGGCAAGTTTTGAAATGATACAAAATTTCTGCTGAAGTGTGGTGGTTACTTATTGTTGTTTTTTTTTGTTTCTGACATGTATTGTAAAAAATAATAAAGTGATCTTAATACCGTCAATGGAAAAATACTAGAGATTCAGAAAAAATTTAAATTTAGTTTATTCACTTCTCTTTTCACTTAGTATACCTTGGATTTTCAGTACATGACCGTAAAATGTACTAATAATGGCTGTGGATATTGGCTTAAAAGTGCGAAACTTACTTTTCCGCAGATATTTTATCGCGAAGTGAAGTCGACATCTATGGGTTTCAGGGAAAACTATCTCTCCGTGACATAGTAATGAGTACCGCTGTTCTTCCTCGAAATTTTATAGTACCTGTTGGGTCTATATAGGTTGTTGATAAATCTCTCATTTTTGTTAATAAAACCCCTTTGGTTTGGATGAAAAACCTGGCCTATTGGCCAGGATTTTCTGGAACAATCTTAGTAGCTGGAGGAGATTGTAGTGGGTTGCCAGTTTCCCACATTCTATGTGTAATTTTTACTTTAACTATGATATTCCTTCAAGTTCTTTCGTATATAATTTACTAATAGCATGTTACTGAAAAGCAAGCCCATTTTCCTAGGTTGAATTCTCTTTATTTGTTTGAAGGAGATACCATCCTTGCTTACCGAAGATATTATTTTTATGGCATCTATGATTGGTTGCTATAAATTCGTGCCGGTATTGTTGCCAGTGATAGTCACCTCGTTAATATCGGGCGGAGAGGCGACCTCCACAATCGCCCTAAGATACATGATGATTTCTTTTAAAATAGAAGCTGGAATTGAAGGATGTTGCCCTTTAGAATGATATTTGCCGATTTCCTTTTATTGGTCTTGTAAAGTTATTGGGCCTTCTTATATTTAGCAGCTCTTTTTCTCAATTTAATATTCTCTTTGTTACATTATAGTCCTTTTTGATTTAGCTTTGATTGTTTAAAATTATCTAACGCTTGCATTCCCTTGTCTTTCTGCTTTGTGGCCAAGGCTACTAGTAGGTCATAATCTACTTCATCTTAGGTATATATTATTATATGTGAAAACTAAAGATGACGTCAGAGAGCATCACGACACGACACGTCAGACAAATATAAATTCTCCTGTCGTCTATCGCTACCATGGCTGTTTTCGTTGTTTACATCTTCAGGTGTCTAATAGTGGCGGATCCAGCTCGAGAAAAAATATTGAACTAGAATAATACTAAACAGGTGACCGTGAACCTAACGAACCAATAGAAAAATAGACCGATAGACAATAGGTAACTAAATAAATAACCTAATAAACTGCGGAAAAAACATATATAAAACAATTTCTTATAATTTCCAATTTGTCCCTCCTCCTGAAGAAAATCCTAGGTCTGCCCTTGATTTTCGGGTAATTTGTTATTATCTTTCATATCTCCTAATCGGATTAGCCTGGTTAATGCAAAATAAATCTCTATTTTTAGGGTTCCGTATATACAATATACGGATACCCTTATAATATCACTCAGGATTTCTGCCTTTGTCACATCACATCCATTTTCTCCTAAACTACTGGACGGAAGAGGTTGAAATTTGGTATCAATGTATAGTTGGGTGACACGATCAGGAGTACATATCGTAAAAGAAAAAAATTGATTTTAGGGGTACTTCTGGGGGGAAAAACTAAAAAAATCGACCGTTCCCCCGCCCTGATCTCCGAAACTACTGAGCCTAAAATTTTGAAAAAAATAGGAAATATAGAGCGTTGACCGAACTTTACAGGAAAATTAAGGAGAAACCATTAATGTTAATTTTGGGAGGCACATTATAGAATTAAATAAAAATTTAAAAATAAAAAATTTTTCAAACGCATCATGTAATATATCAAATGAAAGGTCTCATTCTGAGAAACACAAATATATTTTTTTCATATTTAAAAAAATATATATTTAAAAGATATTAACGAAAATATACCAAAATTTACCCATTCCCCCCTGATCTCCGAAACTACTGAGCCTAAAATTTTGAAAAAAATATGAAATATAGAGCGTTGCCCCAAACTTTACAAGAAAATTAAGGAGAAACCATTAATGTTAATTTTGGGGAGCAAATTATAGAATTAAATAAAAATTTAAAAATAAAAAAATTTTCAAAGGCATCATGTAATATATTAAATGAAAGATCTCATTCTGAGGAACACAAATATATAATTTTTCATATTTAAAAAAATTATTTAAAAAGATATTAACGAAAATGTTTACCCAAATAATAGAATTAAACGGAAAATAAATTACTAGAAAACTCCCATAGTAATTTTAGGGACAAATTATACAAATAAATGGAAAATAAAGTTTCATTTTTCAAACGCATCATGTAATATATCAGATAAAAGGCTCATTATGTGAATTACAAATATATCATATTTTTAAATCATTTGTTTAAAAGAAATTAAAAATATTAAACATCGACTTAATTCCCACTTTAGAAACTACACTATTTAAAATTTGAAAAATATATTTTATTTATATTTTTAAATAATTTGAATAACAGATTTAATAATTTATAATTTAAACTTTGACCTATTTTGCCGTTTTTCTTCCAATCTACAGAGCCTCAAAACTCAGACAGTAGATTATAAAAGGCATTTTTGAAAGTTTATTAGTAAAATAAAACTCTAATGTTACTTTTTGGGGGCCAAATTAGAAAATTAAATACATATGTATTGTGATAAAAATCAAGCGAATCCTAAAGCAGATAAAATAAAAAGTCTATGTGTGGAAAATCAAAGTGTATATTTTATATAAATTTAAAACGCTTCCTTTAAAAGATATAAGGTAAGTATAAGAAAATGCACTCATTCCCTGCTTGTCTGAAACTGGAATATTCGAATCTTGAAGGTGGTACGGAACCCTAAGTATGCGAGTCCAACTCGCACTTGACCAAATTATTTTAATTATAATTCTTCAAAAACTTCTTATCCGATAGAACCTATTTTGCGCTCATATAAACTCCAGTTTTAGTTAGTAGATACTTAAGAATTTTGACGAAACTAACTTTTTGCAAGTTTTTCCGACTTCTCGCAGTGAAAAATGCTCCAGTGAAGATTCACAAACGCTCATTAAGGTAAAAAACATCTAACTTTGTCGCTTTCTCGTGTTTCTGGGATGGGATGTCACAAAATAGGTCGTTGAGTAGAAACCAAGTTCTGACGTTCTGAATGTTCACCACTCAAAAGAATGCAAATAATACTATGACAGTCTTTATATTTCGCATATACGTGACATTCAAATGCGTACGTGGCAAGTAGCAATAAATTATTGTGGAGGATCATTGACCATATAAGTCATCAAATGTTGAAATATTTCTATTGCCTTCAATTTATAGCGTTCATTCAACGATCAATATTAATATTAAAAAACCAATGCGTTCATGTTAGAAAAAGCAAACGGGGACGTTATAGCTGTACATTTTCAACTAATATGTACGCTCACAATAAATAAGACGTTCATAGAAAACAAATGAATACAAATATAAGGTTTTCAGATATTTGCGTTTCGGAATGTGTATAAAAGTTGGCAGCGCGGTGTATTGAAACAATTGAATGACGGAAATGGTAGGCCACGTTGTTATTTCACCATAATATACATAAAAAATTCCAACAGCGCCTTTTCTACTTCCTTCTTCATCAGTGAAAAATATTTGATTTGAATATTAATTAGCTTCGCGTCAAGATATTGAGGTTATCGCGTGCTTTCTGTGAAAACTTTAATTTCGAGAATTATTACGATGACCATAGAATATTTTCTTTCGTGGCACATGTTAAGTGAACAGTTATAATTGTCCAACGTGTCGAATGCGGCTGAATTTTTGGACAATCGTATCATTCACAATGAAATGGATGCAGCCCGAATACGACGGCTCAACTATACCTACTTGGCATTTGAATTGGCGATTGGTAGGTAAATATCCGTTAATTATGTAAGAACCCTAAATTCGTTATGGTCGTTTAACTGGTTATTGACTACATACACTTAAGGAAATAAAAGCGGTAATAAGCAACAAATTCTTAAAAGCAATTCATTATGCATATGATTATTTTTTCATTTCAGTTTTCGAAAAAAGTAAAAAATAAATACTTAAAAAAAAACAAAAACCGACTTCAAAAAAGTAACTTAGGCAATTTATTTGACAGCTTTTAGAACCGTAAAATATAAATACTAAAAAAAAAACAAAAACTGACTTCAAAAAACTAACTTAACTAAAAAGCATGATTTTTTTTTCTAACTCTAACCTTAAAAATAGCGCACATTTCTTAGAAATAATATCAAATATACAATGCAAAAATACTTTCACACTAATTAGCTTTTGCGATATTTCAGAAAAAAAATTATATATAATAATATTATAATTTTTTTGTTAATAAGTAATATACAGGGTGAGTTTCTTTGATCAGTAGGTGGATCTCGGTAACTAGCAATGGTTAAATTGATTTGCAGTT
This sequence comes from Octodonta nipae, assembly GCA_034190945.1. NCBI lineage: Eukaryota > Metazoa > Arthropoda > Insecta > Coleoptera > Chrysomelidae > Octodonta > Octodonta nipae. The sequence continues at coordinate 16,454,822 of CM067220.1, read as the reverse complement.
TTACTTGCCCAACTTAATGACACTATCCGATATTTGTAAAAAGTCATGGCTTACTAGATATTTTGAAAAAACGAAATTCTGTCGCTTTAGTCAAATCCCTCTAGCTCCTTTGTTTTTGATTTTATAAAAAAAGTGAAAATATCAAAATTGAAGGGAGTTGTATCCCGAATCTGATTGTCATGCCCTCGTTTGCGTGACAGCTGTCGTTTTCTCAAAAAATCGGACATTTTTAGAGTTTTTCAAAGATATAATACTCGATATAATTATTCATAAAAATAACGGAGTTATGGATGCTTTTTTCTCTTATTTTCACTTTTAACGTAGGTAGCCATAAAAAAGATTGCTTTCACCTTGACGATTCCTCATCTGAGATTAATTCCATTAGTAGTGCTGAACTGACAGTGATATTGACAAGTTTTCGTGATAAAATGGAATATTCTAACGAAGAAAAACTGAATATGGTGGAATGTTATATCATATGTCATAAAAATGCAGTTCGTGCAGCTGAGGAATACTTTCATAGATATTTTAATCGTCGTCAACCTGCCGTATGTATATTTAAGAGGCTTTACGATAGTTTACGCAGATATGGATCTTTTACTAAACTACCAAAGGAACGTAATCAAATTAACGAAGCAGCACAAATAAATGGCAATGGTAAATCAAAATCCATCTACATCAACTCGTGAGATTGCGGCAGAAGCTGGAACATATCAACAAACTGTAGTTAAGGTACTGAAAGTTCCACCCGTACAAACTTTCAGTTTCTCAAACTTTGCATTTTTTTAGAGACATGTGCCTTGACAATTCGCAGTTTCCATTAAAGGTGTTATGGTCAGATTAAACTAGATTTACTAACTGCGGTATGTTCAATAGACACAATGGGCATATCTGCTAAAGAAAACCCTTTCCATGTAGAACAAAGACGACCGCAGATAAAATTTGGTTTTAATGTGTGGTGTGTGTGTGTGTATGTTCTGGGGCCTTTTATCTATGACTGGGGAGCGCAACTTGCATATCTTGCAATACACTTTTCAAGACATGTTTCATAATTTGAATTTGAGAACTCGTTTAGAAATTGAGTGGTTCCAACATGATGGAGCACCTGCTCATAACTCGTTATTAGTAAGACAACACTTAGATAATATCTATCCAAACTCTTGGATAGGAAGAAATGGCCCACGCGAATGGCCACCCCGTTCTCCCGATTTGGCAGTTATAGACTTCTATTTATGGGGTGCGCTAAAAAACAAAGTATACAAAGGAAAGTATGAGACAGTTGGTTACCTGAGGGAGGCGGTATTACAAGCAATTGAAGAAATTGATAGGCGGTCTGTGAGGAAAGCGGTAATGTCAATCTTAAAAAGATGCAATTTTTGTCTAAATAACAATGGTGGACTTTTCGAACATAAATTGTAACCATTATTATGTAGTTAAATTTCTTAAGTTTTTAGTAAGTACCTACTTATTTAGTTTTTTCGTTATATCTGATATACCTAATAAACAAATCGTTCAATGTTTTTTGGAACAGTTATTAATAAATCAATCTATTTCATGGCTAACTACGTTAAAAGTGAAAATAAGAGAGGAAAGCATCCATAACTCCTTTATTTTTATCAATAACAATATCAACTATAATATCGTTGAAAAGCTCTAAAAATGTCTGATTTTTTGAGGTCATAGCCAACTATGGTTTACATTCAAAAAAAGATAAGTTTGTGTCACTTCTCGAAAACGAGAACTGTTTTTATACTTTTTTATAAAATCAAAAACAAAGGAGCTAGAGGGATTGGACTAAATCGACAGAATTTCGTTTTTTCAAAATATCTAGTAAGCCATGATTTTTTGCAAAAATCCGAAAGTGTCATTAAATTGGGCCAGTAAAACTGCAAATTTTTCCCAATTTAACCATTGCTCTATCTCCGCTAGTTTCCGAGATCCCCATACTGATAATCAAAAAAAAAACTCACCCTGTATAGTATACAGTTGAAAAAGTGACTTCATTATTATTATAAAAATATTTTTTATTTATGCTCAGTGACTATCCAAAAAGGGCTTGGGCAATTTTGATGGTTTAAACGACATTATAATAAGGAATGTTACATATAATTTTGTACGGTTTTCCAGAAAAACAGTGTCAGGGACTACATTTTTCCTCTAAAACGACTCAATCAAAATGAATATATTTTGGAGTTTATTTTGAAGAGAGAGAGAGATCTGTTCTCATATTGGTGACAAAAGTTGAAAATGGGAATCTGTTTTTACTTCTACTGTAGACGTATTATATAGGTGGAGGTTGAAACAGTTGAATCTAAAATAACTCATTTCGTTTACTTTACAATGGATTAGTATAATTTTTCATCTTGAGATCCTTTTACTGTAATGTCAATTGTTTATACTAACGGTATATATTTGAATTTTAAAACTTTACTGTTAAAATGTATATAAATAATTCAATAAATCTGGCTCTACCTCCACAAATAACTGACTGACAACTTACGATCCTGTAACAAATAATCAAACAAAGTTACATATTAAGTATATTTAAATATTGTAATGCCAATTAAAATTCAACAAGTATTGCTAAGTATTTTTAATGAGACTTTGCTGCTTGATATATGCCTATCTAATATTTTTATTTCTTATTAAAATACTGATTAATCTAATTGAAGTTTACCCAATGAAAAGGCAAAAATTAATGAACGACACTTGAGAAAAATACCGGCATATGATAACCATTGGCCATATAACAAAATTTTGTGAATACGTTACGATAAAACTATTTTTTAAACTTATTTTTGACTTGTAAATATTTGATATGAACTGAAAGCAGAACTCATTAAGAACAAAACATATATACTATGTGTCCCAGATAAAAGCAACTTCGTAGGGATTTCCGAAGCGACAAAAGAAAAAAAATTACACTATTCTAAGCCCAATCAGGTGCTTTATCGAAAATCGAAATTAAAAATATCTATAAGGATTTTCCAAATATCGAACAAAAACAAAGAATTGTGGTTTTCAACTATTGCAAGATAGTCCCCCATCTTGTAAACAAATTTGACGAAATTGGTAGTTTTTTTTAAGGTCCACGGCTAATCGATTGACGTAGGTATACGATTTTTTTCTAGACCATCTAGATTTTTTGGAATCAAAGCCAACTTTTAACCAACTTTGTTTTTATGACTTTATTCTTCATACTTTTACATACATATTTTTCGATGACAGAACATGTTGGCAGTGAAACAAAATGTCGTGACTGTTGTCATAGCTATGCATCCTTTGTCAATACTTTATTATCTATTCGGTTCTATCTATTAAGAGTTTAATATTTTTCAAAATAAATGTGATATTTTTTAAGTAACCGAGTTATTAGATCTTTATTTCCATAAAATGAAAAATGGAAGAGTATTCAAATTGGGAATGATTGTTTCATTTTGTGCAACAGGAACGTTGAATGAGCTCAAGATATGTACTTTTAGCGACTTCAGGACTTCAAGTAGTGACTTACAAATGAAAAGATTGTTTTACAATTGATTCCTAGAAAATAGCCAAGAAAATGCTCAATTTCCCCTTAAGGTTCTGTTGTCTGACGAAAGCAAATTTACAAATTGGGGGTATTTAGCAGACATAACAAGGTGTATTTGACCGATCAAAATTCGTTCTTTAATCGTGAGGTGCGCCATCAAGTAAGGTGGGGTTTTAATGTATGACTAGGAATCATAAACGGACACGTTCTATTTTAAATTTTGTATGATAATTTAACTGCTCCTTGATATCTTGAGATATTACAAAATTACGTCCACCAACTTTAGAAAATTTGCCACTTCAAGATGTAGCGAAGATTTGGTTCTTGCCAGATGGAACACCTCAAGATAATGTAATAATCAGAACTGACTTTTCGAATCAGCAATATGGAAATAACGCTAGCCGAACCTTACGCCTCTTGATTTTTGCATTTGGGTATACTGAAAGAATAAAGTTTATTGTATTACAATACGACAAAGGAACTTAAGGCAGCCGTTGTTCGAGCCATTGAAAAAATGTCTAGACTGCCTAGATAAATAAATTGTTTTAAATGCTTGTAACATCTCTAATTCATCGATGCAGGACATGCATTAATAATTATGGTGGAATTTCCGAACATTTAATTTAATTTTAATTAATTCATTGGTTTCTAGTTTTTTTTGCTTCGAGTTAGTATCATAAAGAAAACAGTTTTCTTATTTGATTATTTTTTCTTGATTTTTTGAAAACATCTGTAGATATATTTAATTTCGATATAGCACCTGATTGCGTTTGGAATAGCGCAACTTTTTTCTCATATAAGTCACTCTGTCATACTTGTCTTCGGAAATCAGCATACAGTTGCTTTTATCTGGGATATATAAGGTTTTTATGACTGACGTCTCCTCTCTTTCTTCAACCAGAATCTCAATTTCTTCCTATTCTCCCAATCATTGTCACTGGACCATCTCGTTCAGATAGCCTCATCCACTTCACCTCGTGGTGATCTCTCCCTTTTTCTTTGGCCCTTCGAGCTCTTAAACTTCATTGCGTTATGTAATTTATCCAGTTGTTTCGTACTCTACCAAAAGAGGACTTTAGATTCAGTTTTAACCTGCATTCTTCTTAGTAACACGGCAACCCCTTCTGTAGTATTCCATTTCTGTTGTTGGGATCAAAATTTATATTCCAATTCATACAGTTATATTATATAAAAATGTATAAAATGAAATGTTATTTTCATAAAAACAAAAATTTGATTTTTAAACAAAAGACCCCCAATTTTCGGGGAAGCGGGTCTTAAACACTCACTCCCCCTGGCTAAGACCTTGATTCCTCTTGTAGTTTTCTATCACGTACCTAACTAAGTCCATCGTCATGTTGGGCTGTTAACACCTCATTGGCCGCAGAACATAGGATGTACAGAAGATTGCTTCTAATCTTAATTCTCATTTCTTGGCGTTTTCCTTCCCACGGTCTAAAAGTATATTCCAAAAATATGTTAAATAAAATTACGCATTCCTCGTATAGGCCCCTTGAAATTTAAATGTTTTATTGTTTCATTCAGGTTTTTGACTTTTGTTCCCCTTTTTTGAATATAGCTGGTACTTGGGCTTCCTGCCATTCAAAAGACATCGTTCGTTTTCATTTTGTCATTTATCTCAAAAACACCTTATTATTTTACATATTTTGGAATGCTTATGCCTGAAGCCACAATTTCTCATTTGGAGGGTTTATCTTCCCCCCACATTCTGCGAAAATCGCTGTTAACAATTACTTACTTTAGATCAAAAACTGTTTACCTGTAGGCAGCGTTGCCAGATGTTTTTGCAACAAAACAGTAGATAGCTCGATGAAATAACAGTAGACGGAGCATGAAAACAGTAGATTTGATAATATATATGTATATACAAGCGTTTTACATACCTAAAATAATGAAAAACCATAAAAATGGACAAATAATATCGGTTGATAAAGTTAATGAATAATTTAATATGCCTAATATTTGAATTTTGTTATTTTCTGTTCAAAATTCATTAACATATCGCATTCGCACTGTCAAGTGATGGGTGGCACTAAGCGACGGTTAGTTTAGGAATTAATTTTATCCGCCAAATGTTCTTTGATATTTATCATAATCAAATTAATAAGTATTTATGTGTTATACTTAATATTGAAATAACCACAACACAATGTTAGATTATGGTTGAATTACCATAAAATTGCATTGTTATATTAGTCCATCTTGATTAACGCACAACATTTCAAATAACTATTTAGCGAACAAGAGTACTTTCCAAACAACCGATACGTTGTGCCCCCTATCGCTTAACAGGTCGAGTTAACATACTACTCTGAACCATTGGCAATTACTCAATGCCCTCAACTATTTACAAAATTGAATATACTGTTGTATAATGCGCTACTAGCTAGTTTAACTATACAAATAGTGGAATTGTAAAGGCTATACCATAATTTGCTGATAACAATATAAAATAATAGTATAGGAGCACGTAACAGTAGAACAGTAGGTAGAAGAGGGTACAAAACAGTAGATCTACTGCTAAAATAGTAGATCTTGTAACACTGTCTGTGGGTGTACGGGAAGTTTTGATTTCTTTCGTTTCCCTTCTACCACCCATTTCTTCGAAGCATTCCTCTATTTGCCACCTGGAGATGCGCCTTCAAGGGGTTAAAGGCTCTCCCAAGGGCTGTATTTAATATCAGAAGAATAGCGGAAAACATATTAAAAACGTGGTGCCTAAAAGGGACTAGAAATGGGATGTTGTGAAAATACAAAACCCATGAGAGCAAAAATCAGAGAAAGAAGAAGAAGAAGACACTATGTGAACTAAATGGACTAAAATGAGTTCGATGTGGTTATATCTAAAAAATCATATTTCTTTTTGTTTACATTTATTGTATTCTCAATTGATTAAACTAACATCTGTAGACGCAAGATGTAACAAGCTGGACCTGTTGCAGATTCGTAACCTCTATGTGCTAGTGTCCCCGAAAATCCTAGATGTTGGTCAGTACATGTGGCGTCTACTTATTTAACGATATGTATCAAATAGATAAATAATTGTTCGATAACTCGACTCTTTTGGGAAGCGCAACTGATGATCCAGAAACAATAATTATTATATATACAGGGTGAGTTTTTTTGATGATCAGTATGGGGATCTCGGAAACTAGCGGAGCTGGTTAAATTGGGAAACAATTGCAGTTTTACTGGCCCAATTTAATGACACTTTCGGATTTTTGTAAAAAGTCATGACTTACTAGATATTTTGAAAAAACGAAATTCTGTCGATTTAGTCAAATCCCTCTAGCTCCTTTTGTTTTTGATTTTATAAAAAAAGTGTAAACTTCAAAATTGAAGGGAATTGTATCCCGAATATGTTTGCCTTGTCCTCGTTTGCGTGACAGCTCTCGTTTTCAAGATATGACACAAACTTATCTTTTTTTGAATTGAAACCATAGTTGGCTATGACCTCAAAAATCGGACATTTTTAGAGCTTTTCAACGATATAATACTCGATATAGTTATTCATAAAAATAACGGAGTTATGGATGCTTTTCTCTCTTATTTTCACTTTTAACGTAGTTAGCCATGAAATAGATTGATTTATTAATAACTATTTCAAAAAACATTGAACGATTTTTTTATTAGGTATATCAGATATAACGAAAAAACTAAATAAGTAGGTACTTACTAAAAACTTAAGAAATTAAAGTACATAATAATGGTTACAATTTATGTTCTAAAAGTCCACCATTGTTATTTAGACAAAAATTGCATCTTTTTAAGATTGACATTACCGCTTTCCTCACAGACCGCCTATCAATTTCTTCAATTGCTTGTAATACCACCCCCCTTAGGTCACCAACTGTCTCATACTTTCTTTTGTATACTTTGTTTTTAGCGCACCCCATAAACAGAAGTCTATAACTGCCAAATCGAGAAACCGGGGTGGCCATTCGCGTGGGCCATTTCTTCCTATCCAAGAGTTTGGATAGATATTATCTACGTGTTGTCTTACTAATAACGAGTTATGAGCAGGTGCTCCATCATGTTGGAACCACTCAATTTCTAAACGAGTTCTCAAATTCAAATTATGCAGCATGTCTTGAAAAGTGTATTACAAGAAATGCAAGTAGCGCTCCCCAGTAAGTGATTCGTCATAGATAAAAGGCCCCAGAATAGTAGACCCTATGATATCACACCAAACATTAAAAACAAATTTTATCTGGGGTCGTCTTTGTTCTACATGGAAAGGGTTTTCTTTAGCCCAGATATGCTCATTGTGTCTATTGAACATACCGCAGTTAGTAAATCTAGTTTCATCTGACCTTAACACCTTTAATGGAAACTGTGGATTGTCAAGGCACATGTCTCTAAACCATGTACAAAACAAAACACGTTGATGTTCGTCACCATCATGCAAAGTTTGAGAAACTGAAAGTTTGTACGGGTCGAACTTGTGCGCTTTCAGTACCTTAACTACAGTTCGTTGAGATGTGCCAGCTTATGCCGCAATCTCACAAGTTGATGTAGATGGATTTTGATTACCATTGCCAAAACATTTATTTGTGCTGCTTCGTTAATTTGATTACGTTCCTTTGGTGGTTTAGTAAAAGATCCATATCTGCGTAAACTATCGTAAAGCCTCTTAAATGTACATAGAGCAGGTTGACGACGGTTAAAAGTTCTATGAAAGTATTGGTCAGCTGCACGAACTGAATTTTTATGGCATATGATATAACATTAACATTGCACCATATTCAGTATTTCTTTCTTTAGAATATTCCATTTTATCAGGAAAACTTGTGAATATCGACTGTCAGTTCAGCAATACCAATGGAATTACTCTCAAATGAGGAAACGTCAAAGTGAAAACAATCTTTTCATGACTACCTACGTTAAAAGTGAAAATAAGATAGAAAAGCATTCTTAACTCCGTTATTTTTGTGATTAACTATATCGGGTATTATATCGTTGAAAAGCTCTAAAGATGTCCGATTTTTTGAGGTCATAGCCAACTATGGTTTCCATTCAAAAAAAGATAAGTTTGTGTCATATCTCGAAAACGAGAGCTGTCACGCAAACGAGGACATGACAATCATATTCGGGTTACAAGCTAGAGGGATTTGACTAAATCGACAGAATTTCGTTTTTTTCAAATTATCTAGTAAGCCATGACTTTTTACAAATATCCGAAAGTGTCATTAAATTGGGCCAGTAAAACTGCAAATTTTTCCCAATTTAAACATTGCTCTATCTCCGCTAGTTTCCGAGATCCCCATACTGATCATCAAAAAAACTCACCCTGTATATTGTCTTGTGTACAAAATAATTACACCTCGAAGAGAGTAAACTAACATCGTATAATTAAAAACTAAAAAGTTAGTGATATTCTCCACAAGTAACTGAAAATTTACAAATGATCTGACAAAGCTATATATTATCTTTAAATATCCTAATACCAATTAAAACTCAACAAGTATTAATATTATTATTTTTTAATGATGTACTATTTGCGGCATAATATATGCCTATCTAATATTTTTATTGCTCTTTAAAATAGTGGTTGATCGAAATGAAGTTCACCCATTGAACGTCTGAAAACTAATCAACGAATCTATGAGAGAAATACCCGCATTTGTAAAAGACAATTAGTTCCTCAGCAAGAAACTATTCACAATCAATAAAAAGAACGACGTTCATTATAAACAATGGAATATTCGAAAGAAGAGAATAACATGTTCCGCAGCTATCAGCAGAGCACAAACGCACGGTCATAAAGTGCATTTCTTAAATCATTTTGTTCCAACGAACAGGTATTTCACGAAAAAGAAATCAAAAAATGCCATATAACTCGCAGCACTGAATGCTTAACAACTGAAAACAAATATTTTTTTATTATTTTTTCGCCTTGGGAACAAATTAAAATTTAATAAACCTATATAAATTCAGCTATTGTGCCCTAAAAGCGAGCTCATTTAAAAATGTAATTAAAACAACCTTAAAATTCGTCTACGCAGATTTTTTGTTCATTTTTCAAATTCCCCACAGAGGCTTTATGATTTATTTTGTCTGCGATTTTCGGTCGTTTTTTGAATTTTTAAACTTGTTCGTAATAAAAATGCCGAGCCATAAAATCTGCTCAAACCAATAACCTCTTCGAGTTAGAAAAAGAAAGAGCGCGCCTTCCCAGAAATTGTTCTTTTTTACAAGTTGGGCCGCGAATCCCAATACGAAACACCATCAGCGATCGCCAGTGGTGTACCATCTTCCGAGTTTACTTACCACTCGCCTAACTGATCGATTAAATCAATGAAATTATTTTTAAATGCTGCTTACTGTAATCTTAATCTATAAGTATTCAACATTGCGTATTATGTTGTATTTTTTATAGGCAAGTTTGAGTTTAATTCCTATTATAATTGTTTTCTGAATGATAATTGTGGCATATCTGGTTTTTATTTTTTCTGACTTCTTTGGGAATAACACCACATAAACTTGAAAGTCTGTATATTTCAAAAGTTCAAACATTTCAAGGTCTAAAGCAGACCCCGTTTTCAATGGTATTAACACAAAATGAACAATATTTATTTAATATTTACTATCTCAATATTTATTTATTTATTACCAGAAAATACATTTAGAGTAAATGATTTACATGTAACGTTTCTACCTGTGCATAGAACTGGTACTCTACTTAGTATCTAACTTAAAATTAACTACAAAAAAGAAAAATGGTAAAACAAAAAAAAATAGAAGTCACATAATTTAAAATTAATATTAAAACTAATAAGCAATCAACTTACCTATACATTTTATATTAGGTTAATTTAAAATATCCTGTCGTTTCTTACTTATGAAATATTCTTAAAATTATTGAAAATGCACAGAAAATAATTTCATTAATTACGAAATCTTACATTTATCTACTTATACAATCTTATATTACAAAATCTTATATTTAACAACTTATACATTTGCTGTAATCCATTTTTTGAGTTTATTTTTCGCTGATTTTGTCTTACATAATTTTTTAAGTGTATCTGGTAATCTATATATAAATAGGCTAAGACAAAACGATTAGGTACCTTTTTCTCCTCTGTTTCTCAACCGATTTTCTTCATTTTTGTTTTGTTTAGTAGCTACTGACGACCTTCAGTGCAGAATGCTAATCTTAATTTATAATATTGGTTCATTGATTAAATAAAATATAATAAAAATTCATTATTTACGTCAATAATGTCAATGCCAAACAAATGAATGTGCCGCGTGCCGCTGCCGCCAGACTCAAACCATTGAGTAATTATATATAGACAGACCAATGCTATTATATACTTAGAGCATGTACTTCTGGAGGTGGCATGCAAGCGTTGTTATTGTTTAGTGGGTAAAGTAATCGTTGAATATCATAATTATACAGGGCGATTCCAGATATGTTAGAAATAATTTTTTTAATGGGTGGCACATAAGCAGTTGCATATTTAGGGTGTTTAAAATATAGAGTAGAGTGCAATTATAACTAATAAAATAATTATATAGGGAAGCCCATTAGCGGTTGAATTTACAGGGTTCTTGGAATAGAAGGTGCAGTAAAATTACAGTTATACAGGGTGGCGGAAATGGAAATGCAACATTTCGTAACCCATAAGCAGTTGTATATATAGTTAAGATGAAATATAGGGTAAGAGGAATTATAGATATACAGGATGGTGATAAAAAATGTTAGAATAGGAATTGATTTACAGAGTATACATAGAGTAGACCACGAAGAGTTCCATATATATAATGATTGAAATATAGGTCGGAGTAGAATTATAGTTACAGAAGATAATTAAAAATTTCATAAACAAAAAGAGTAAATATGGTGGGTCATAGGCAGTGGCATATACAGAATGGTTTACCCGGTGGTTGAAAAATGTTAAAAAATATTATGCGTGGTCTATAAGCAGTTGCGTATACAGGGTGGTGGAAATATATAATGAGATGGAATTATAATGAGGATTTTAATAAATGTTAGAGAATTGAGTGCAATTATAGCTATACAGGGGTGTTAGAAAAAATAAATATGTAGGGTAGCCCATTAGCAGTTGAATTGTTGTCATATTAAATTAAGAATTACGAATTTGAACACAAATAAAGTTCTATGAATTACATCTGAAAAAAACTTGAATTTCGTTACTTATTTGTAGAAGCGAGATGTAAGACTGTGTAATTGCTGTTCTCCCTAAAGTCCTAGGATAGAATGTCACGATAAAATTTTCATGTTACTTAACCTGCCAGAGATATTGACACAATTGGTTCGAATTTCGACCACTGGGCGACAACTAGTCTATTGAAATGTATTATTTATTTATTTATTTATTTATTTATAGCATTTATTGCCCAACAGATTTCACAATCCAATTACAGAGCAATGTACAAATTCACTATAATAGTATTCATATACATATCATTCCAAAACACAAAAAGTATAAAAGTTTAACAAAATAACAGTTACTATTAAAATTAAATATAAATAACAATAAAATTAATAAACTTAAAATGAGAAAGGCTTAGAACTAAGTGAAAGTATGACGAGCTACATGTTTTATGTGATACAGAGAATCATGAAAAATGTCACAAATATTTGATATTTTATTAAAGTTATGGCACATAGTATTTAATGGTGAATTCAAAAGTAAATTTGTGCGTGACTTGTAACAGTAAAAGGCTATGTTACTCCTCACTTGGTATTGTGGCACATAAAAATTCAAGAGAGCCAGTAAATCAGGGCAGTCAATTAGGCAACGAACCAATTTATAAACTAAGACTATGGATTTCTCAACTCTTCTGGAGTGTAGACTTTGAAAATTGAATCTTGTAAGTAATATGGAGTATTCTATTCCCCTTGTTGGATACGTTCCATCCACCCTATACATTAAATATTTTAGGAATTTTCTCTGAATATTTTCAATTCTAACAATATGAATATTATACTGTGGGCTCCATATGTTACAACAGTACTCAAGCTTTGTACGTATGAAGCTGAAATATAAAGTTTTTAAAGCCGCAACATTTTCAAAGCTTCGACAGTTCCGCATGATAAACCCATACATTTTATAAGCTTCAGTAATCATTGAGTTTATGTGATCGATAAAATTGAGACTGGAGTCAAAAATTACACCCAAATCTCTAGTGGTAGTATCACGGAGCAACATAGTGTCGTTGACTTTATACTGATATATTAATTGAGTCTTTTTCCTACTAAATGAGACAACTTTACATTTTGCTACATTCAAAGGTAATTTGTTACTCTTACACCATCTAATAAGATTAGAAAGATCATTTTGTAATCGTGCACAATCGTCCAATGTTGTTATTGGAAGATAAATTTTAAGATCGTCAGCATAGAGTAACTTATTAGTACGCAGAGAATTGCACAGGTCGTTCACAAAAAGGAGGAATAATAGTGGTCCAAGATTCGAGCCCTGGGGCACACCTGAAGTGGAGGTGTAGCTGTTAGAGAGATATCCATTAAAAAAAAACAAACTGCGGCCTATTCTCTATGTATGACTTGCAAAGTTTCATAGTATCAAGGGAAAATCCAAATTGTGACATTAGTTTTTGTAGTAACCGATTATGATTCATTTTATCAAAAGCCTTTGAGAAGTCTGTATAGATCACATCCATCTGCCCTCCAAAATCTACACACTGACAAAGCTGTTGGGTAATATTAAGAAGGTTAGTTTCGGTGGACCTGCAGCACATGAACCCATGTTGATAATCCGTAATTAAGTGTTGAACAGCTGGGTAGATGCGCCCATACAAAACAGATTCAAAGACTTTAGATAGGTTACATAAAATAGAAATTGGGCGATAGTTATGTATTTGCGACTTATCGCCTGACTTGAATACGGGGATGATCTTGGCTATTTTCCACCTACAGGGGTAAGTCGATGTCTCAAGTGCCATATTGAATAATAGTTTTAAAGGATATGCAAGAATAGAGATACAATCACGGACAAAAAATGATGGTATATCATCAGCGCCAGAGGTTATTTTATTCTTGAGTTTCTTGGCTGCATTAATAATCTCGTCTTCAGTGATATTGCTGATATTAAGAATATCAGTAGAGTGGACTTCAAATTGATTATTGTCGTCATCAACAGGGTCACTAGTGGAGACAAACACACTACTGAAAAAGTTTGAAAACTGATTGACAATCTCTTGTGGATCATGGAAGCACTGATTTTCATTGAACATTGTGCCAGGAATACGAGAAGTTCTTTTCTTGAGATTAATATAAGACCAAAACTTCTGTGAGTTAATAAGAACCGAATTTTCTAAATTACTGACATATGATTTATACGCTATACTTATTTGACGTTTGACCTGGGATCTTACATTTCTGTATTCATTAAGAAACTGTATATCCTTCGTGCGTTTGTACTTACGGAAAAGTTTTTCTTTCAATTTGGTATTGTAAATTATTGTTTTATCAAACCAAGGGGGAAAATTACGTTTAAAATTTTTGAAAATGGGAACATACAAATCAAAAAGAAGATAAATACATTTGTAAAATTCATCTAAGGCTGAATTAACGTTAGAATATCGTAGCAAGAATGTCCAATCGATGCAACACAGATGTTGATATAAATGAACAAAATTACCTTTTCTGAAGTTGTACCTTTTTTTATTTATATTCGTTGGAAATACTGTGTTATGTTCCACAACTTTGAATTGAATGTATAAAGATGGATGATACTGATCCTCTTTAACAATTGGAGGGTCATTAAGACTAACAATGCAGACTTTATTTGATAGTACAAGATCTTATGGCTCTAGTTGCACTATTTTTACGGCTGACAGTTTTATACATTCTAGGTAGCTGTATACTTTTGTTTCTGGTTGTACTTCCTGATGTTATATATTTAGTTTTTAGTATTTCATAATGATAAGTCAAGTAGTCAAAAGCAAATAGTTGGACTAAATTGCACGGGTTGCCTTGTCCAAGAAGAAATTAAAAAATTAAAAGTTAAGGATTCGCAATGACAAATATCGTAATCACAATTTGACATTAATGTTTGACAATAAAACTGATGTAACTCAGGGAATTTACTGCAAATACATATATACAGGGGTCGTAAAAAATTTTCAAAGATCATGTGAAATAACAAAACTTCTTTCAAATTGGAAGAATTTGAAAGAGTTATCTCTAGAATTTCATGTGGCGTTCCTAGGTACGACTTTTTTATAAGATAGTGCATTCGCCAAGAATAAGACCAAAGAAATTCTGATGTTCCAGAGATCTCATTAAAGTGATAAGGGAAAACCTAGGAAAAACCTTATGAACTATCCCGATATAGGTTTGTTCAAAAGGATATTACCAGTATTAATTTCATCCTTGATTATTGGCAACCAGAAACCGCTGAATTCTATAGAAGTACTAGTTATACAATCGCTTTCATTTAATAAAATCAAAGGAGACTCTCTCAGCTTCCTTTTTGTGTTGTGTTCTTCTTTGTGTAATGTGGTTGAATTTTGAAATTGTATGTTATGACCAAGGTTCCAGGCATGTTCACACATTTTTGACTTTTCGACTTGTCGTTTTTTTATATAATTTTTGTGTTCATTTATTCGAACTTATTGGTCTAGAGGTTTCTCCAATATAAAATTTGTTACATTCACAAGTAATCTTATAAATGCAGTTTTTTGAGTTTTGTGTTACGTTATTTGGTTTAGTTTTTGATAAAATTGTGTGTGTGTGTATTTATTGTTTTGAAAGTTGTTTAAATATTAAATCTGTTTCACACTCTTTTCAGTCTTTCTGAAAGACCCTGTATGTATGTTATGGTTGTTGTAGTAATGTGGGTATCAAGGATATTAGTATTATTTGGAGAAGCTTGGTGATGAATGTTAGTCATTGTTTTGTGTTCAATTTTATTTAACTCTTTATTGATGAACTTTTGAGATTTTTGATAAATATTTTTTCTTTATTATGTTTATTTATTTCACATGACCTTTAAATTTTTTTGTGCTACCCTGTTTATATCAAATCTGCAGCAACCCTTAGTTACATCAGTTTTATTGTCAAACATTAATGTCAAGTTTTGATTACGATATTTGTCATTGCGAATCCTTAATTTTTAATTTTTTAATTTCTTGTTCATTTTGTGTTAATATCATTGAAAACGAGGTCTGATTTAGACCTTGAAATGTTTGGATTTTTTAAATATACAGACTTTCAAGTTTATGTGGTGCTATTCCCAAAGAACTCAGAAAAAATAAAAACCTATTATAATATTTTCAGCACTGAGCTGCCTCAAGAAGACAAAACAAAATTGGAATTATTTTTGACACACATTGTTAAACTAAAAATGTTGAGTAAATTTTCCATTATTTCGCAATAATAGTTACAAATAACTGAGATTATAACATTAAATGGATTTAGTTATTACTAATTGGAAATATTACATTTCCAGGTTTTTTATGGGTACTGCCTAACAGCTAGATATGTCAGTTTTACTGATATCTTGGGTACAAGATGCTGTGCTGCCGTTGAGATACAATCTAAAAATATGAATTTCAACTTGAAGCCAGCATAGGCCGATCAGCGTGTTCTTAATTCTATTTAGGGTATCTGACGAAGTACACACTGCCATATAGGTAGCACCATTTTTAGATTCTACTTTTCTTATTTCGATGCGTCGTCGAAATGTCAGTCAACTGCTGTCTCAAAGATATATTTCAGTTATCAATATCACTGGCATAGTCATTGTGTTCCCTCAATATTGTTAATAACACAGGATGTTTATATTCGAGCTTTTGCTAAGAGCAGATGAAGGCTCAAAATGCCAAGTCAGCCAACAGGAAAGTCTAACTAGCAAATGTGGCATCCTGTATATATAGGTCTCTTTACTCGAGTGAAATTCTCAATATTTCTTTAAAACATATAACATTATCCGACTTGACCATACAATGTACGGCATCACACTCCCTCTAAGGCACACATAGTATGCCTTTAGGGGAAAATTCACTAAACCCCAGATATACTACATATCAAAAGGGTTTAGCTCTGTGGGAGCCCTTGCCAGGTTATCAGGCCCGTGGTTGGCGTCGTGGCTACATTTCCGCATGAATTGTCTGACCGTCCTGGCTGTTCCTAACAGGACGGCTTTTTGCATCAGTTGGTAAAGATGTTCGTCCAGACCGAAGTAATTCAAATTGTTTAATAGATGTTTTGGGACTACTCCCGTCGTTGACACAACAATTGGTACCGTTCGAGTTACATTATTATTATTATTTACCTGGTATGGCATTATATTATTATGAAACCATTCTTATTTAACCACCAGTTGCCTCCGGCGGTGTATCTCAAATATGATAATATCTAATTAAATTAAATCCCGACTTAAATCGGTTAATATTAGTTTGCTTCAAGGATCTTATGTACATATACATTTATAATCAACGGCCCTGCAATCTGATAAAATTATAATATTCTAATAATAGCTAGTAATTAAATTCTTTTTTCAATGGTTAAGTTTATCCAGAAATTATCAAATTTGGAATGAGCAGCGTTTACATGCAGGAGAGTTGTCAAAGGCGCATTGCTAAGTGACGTCACAGTCAGCTACGTACAGCAACAACTGGTAGCTCTTGGCTAACTACATGAAGATGGCAGGTGAGCCCCAGACAAGAATTCAAGGATATCACATAGACTGATACTTTGTAGAGCTTATGGATTCAAACTCGTAAGTTTATCTTTGTAGACGCTAGTTTAATTACATAAACTCTATGTAAAAAAATTACATTCTACCTGAAATGGATAGTTTAGAATTACTTGATTTCATACCAATATGTATTGACTTAAGCCGAATAAATCATTTTGACCATAAAGGTTATCCTGTATAAATATAGGAAACATCCCGGATATACCAAGTTTTTTGCCAACTCCCTCAATTTAGACTTGGTAAATCCCTAATCTAGTTGAGATATGGGGACCGTTTAAAGTTAAAATATTATATGTAAGTGCCAACTATGATATAGATACCTAGAATGTTAAATAGAAATAATAAAAAATATAAGTAGAATATAGATGGTGAAATTATAATTATTTTTCAATCATTTTTATTAATAACTGTTAACTCGATCAATTTTTTGGAGGGTCTCTAGATATTGGAGTATTACTTGTGTAGCTTATACCTAAATCTCGCACTGTGCCTGAACACATTGATTACTGAAATCCTAAATCGAGAAGAACATGTAGAGGTGAAGAGTTTGTGGTTAAGATAATGAAAGATGGCAAACATATAAAACTGCAAAATATAGATATTTTAGGATAAATATGTTTGATAGCCCAAATTACTAAAACAATATTATAATATTAAGTTTTCCAACAATATATAAATAGAAATGGATCAAATTTACCAGAATATCATCGCATCAATGAATGAAAATAAGAAAAAATATTCATTCACTGCGAAGAATTACTACTACAGAGAAACAACCTTATCTGATTTAGTAGCGCCACATAGTAAGACCGGGTGAAAAGCAATTTTCGAAGTAATTTAAGGAATCAAGCCAGCCAGAAAACAGAATATGAGAATCAGACTAAACGCTGTCGGTATCGATGTTATAACTGTCAGACAATCTGATGATTAGTAAGATAAAAAAGAAGTGATACGAAATAGTATTTCATAAGTATTTCCTGTGATTCTCTATAAAATTGGGATCTCCTGAACACCTTGAACGAAATTAGAAATTGAGGTAGAGAAGATTCAGAAACCATACTAGGGTAAATCTGATCATAATGGTCGAATCTCATTACAATGCCTTTTTTGTTGAAAAGTTGTACAATATTTGACAGCAAGAAACATTTACAAACTTCCTCATTAACACGTTCAATAAAATACCATGTAGCTGTTTTTAAGAGTATTAGCTTTTTACTGAATGTTGTCAGTAGACAGCAGTGGAAGGTATGTAGAATATACCTTCTAAAATGTTCCAGTACTCAAAGTAGTTTTAATCCTTTCAAACTTGGCCTACTTTTAGACTCTTACAATTTTAGTAAATAATTAATGATGCGAATATTCTAAACATATGGATAGAGACTTGGATGAGTATGAAATGCAATCAGTTAACATTATTTTCCAAAAGGAAATGCTTAAAAAAGTCACAGATCAAATTCAATTACTTCCTTTTTGTGCACCTACTCTTAATTTATATATTATAAATTAACATCAATACTGACAAGAAAAATAGTAATTCTAAATTCTCTAAAATCATAACCTTAAGCAACTTCTTCAATTCTTGATTAAGCAGTATTTTGGGAAATAACACCACAATTCACGAAATTACTGTATATTTCCAAAAATTTTGTGGTCTAGGTCAATGGCAAAGAAACTATGAAAAAATGAACAATTCTAAAATTTGAAATTAAAATGTTTGACAATAATAAGTACTTGTTCATGTTTCATTTCAGAATTTTTAGTTCACTTGTAAATATTTGTTGTGTTTTGATATTCTTATGCAGTTCTTTAGTAGGTACAATAAAAATAGATAGAGATGACAAGTCATTGTAATAAAATTTCACTCATATTTCAGCTGAAATACAGAACAAACTGGTACCGAAAATCAGGCTGTTTTGGGAAGTGATCGCAGTATTTCCTGTCGAGGAAATTTGAAGAAACCGCTATATTTGACTATTTAAAAAATTGTAACAGACAATTTTAAAATTAAGAATAGATTTTTCGCGAAATAATAGCTTACGATACATCGGGCTATAAACAATTTGCATGGGTTTTATCTCTTCTTAATTGAAATGAAACCATTTTAATTTAGCAGAAAGATTTTGAAAGCAGAGGTGATGGACTACAACTTCTATATCTTCGATTTCAATATAACTACCGAGAAACCTAGGAAAAATATAGACATCAGAACATACTATACTTTAACTATGCTAATAATTTACCTCATTTTAGTATGTTTGTTCTATTATTATTGATAATGTAAAATATAATAATCAGCAGTCTTGTAACACCCTTATATATTGACTAAATGTTATACATCTTAAACCATTATTGATTTGCACTGTTTAATCAAAGAAATAAACAAAATTTGAAATAATAATAGCTAAGTATGTACACTTCATTTAGTTTTAAGAACTTAAACTAAATATTATTTGCGTGAAAATTTTGAATTGAGTAAGTTATATTTTTGATATTTTTATCATTCCAAGAAATCAAGTGTTGCGGGATAGAATATATGTGAGAAGTAAGGTATTGAGGTAGTAAATGAACAGATTTTGTAGTCTAACTGAGATTGAAAGAACTAATTAAAGGTCGTACTTACAGTTGGCTAATAATTTGTGCAATCGGTTATTACAAGAAATCTATTTGTTGCTAATGAATTGATGGGGTAAAAACCATACTAAACGTTTTTCAAATGGTGAGATGTCACGTACCACAAATTACATTAAAAGTGGATCTTCATCCAAAAACGTTTGCTACTTTACCAACAACATACCAAATTCAAAGTAATCTTGAAGAAGAAACAACTAGAATTACTAATTCGAAACAAAAATTGTTGCATTCTATCATGTTAATGTTGGGCTTTTAATGTCTCACAAAATGATGAAAGCTCGATGAAATATTCTTTAAGTTCCACTATGCAGGCTTAACATAGCAGGACTTGCTACCACCTGTTTAGTTCACTATGTAAAACTATAACCGGAAAATCTTTACTATATACGACCAAGTGGAAACGTTCCATTCAGAACTTTTTGCTGATAAGGAACATTTTCTGAGAAAGGAATCACCTAAAAATGACAAATGGTTATATAGCAACACAAAAATTAACGAAACCTAGTAAACCCTTGGTTTTTGGGCTGCTGAATCCGAAACTGTATCAGGTCATGATCAGGGTCATTTCAAGCTCAAATTATTAGATTTCGGAAAAACTCATATATAAATGACCAACGACGCATTCAGTGGAGTTTCTTTAACCATCTCAGTTATTTTGAGCTATCGAACTTGAACCCCTTTATAAGTTTTATATTTTAACAGTGTCTAGTTTGTTCCAAAATGCAAGAATCGGCATATTAATTTTCACATTGTGGTTTACAATTTGTTTTAAGGGAAAGTTTTTGCCTTGGTGGCATTATTGGAAAACAAATTTATATTTCTTCAAAAATTGAGAAAAGTACTTATTTAAGTCAGTATCCTCTTCTAAACGTTGTTTGTGGCATATTCTTGATTATTTTCTTCTTTTTTTTGGCAATAACACCACAATCGAAATAAAACGACGTATATTGATGGAAAACCAAACGCTTCAAAGTCTACTCTGACTTCGTTGTCAATGGCTTTATATTTATTAATAATAATTATAATTTTTTTCTAAATTTCTATTTATAGACCTTAAATTTTACGAGCTGTGAATATTACCTAGTGTATCCATATTTTATAATCGAAATGTCAACTTTATTCTCACGTGAAACAGAAAAATATTTTCACCTGCTCTCTCGAACCATTTCTACTTTCTAGTCATTTTAGACCGGGAGATCGGAATTAAAAGTTCAACCACGAGTCCTGCCATCTGGAAAAATCGTAGAGTTTCCTAGGGCATTTCCCTGTGAAAATTAGTTTTTCCAAAAAAAAAGTAGGTGCTGCGACGACTTTCTGAGTACTGACATGTTAATAAAACGATAGATTACCATCGATTATACGAAGAAAAATTTTTTGGCAGGAGGGTAGTAATTGGTCTGAGGGTTGAAATCGATATATAAACATGTAAGAAAAATTATTAATTTTGAATGATTTGAAATTGTGCGGAAAATTTTCTGTTTTATTGTTTTTCCAGAAATGTCCCTAGCAGGCGTAATGCCAATTTTTTGATGATTTTAAGATAACATTTTTTGATTATTTATAGTTAGCAGGACTCAGAAAATCATTCAACAATTAAACGTTTTCCCTACATGTTCATATATCGATTTCAACCCTTAGATCCATTACTACCCTGCCAAAAAAAAATTCGTGATAAAATCGATGGTATCCTAGTGTTTTATTACACGGCCATACTCAGAAAGTCGTCGCAGCACCTACTTTTTTTTGTTTGGAAAATCTAATTTGCACAGGAAAATCCCCTGGGATTTTTCCACGAGTTATAAGTACCTCATATAACATTTCAATACTCTAGAAGGCAGGACTCAGAAAATTGTTCTTGAACTTCTAATTCAGATCTCTCGGTCTATTTACTTTAAAATAAATTATTTGGAAAAAGTATCTGATTTCAGTATACAGCTAATCTGATACCAAGATGCACGGGGTATTAGCATGGCCATAAGGAATAAAGCATTAAAAACATCAACCAATGGAATAATCAATGCAAAAATAACAATGCGCTACGAAACAAATACTGTTGTATCTGATCTTAAAAAGCAATATTTATTCATTTTTCTAGTTTGCTTTCCAAGTTTAAAATCTGCCAGTCTGGAACGTAGAATGACAGACAAACCTCGGATTTGGATTCAGGGAACCAAAAAAAAGAGGATGTACTAGGTTTCATTGGTCTAAACCATTTCTTTTGTGGCTGTGTTATCGAACATAGTTCTCGATACTCTAGAATATATACAATCTAAAAACTGTTTTGTATTCAAAATATCACAAAAACTTTCCGTGTAACAAAATCCATAATACAATATAAAACGTATGTTTGTTTGTACATGAAGGGCAGTTTCTGGAACTACTGAACTGATTATGATCTGTGAATTAACCGGTACCACCCTCCTACTTCACTGGGTCTGCTGCTGTCTGCTTAGCACGATTCTTTTTGGTGATCCGTTCTGGTGCGTAAAAGTGTGAATATGATATATATACCTGGTTATAAAGTAGAAGGCAACAATATCAGTAACTGGTTAAAGAAATGTAAAAATTAAATTAAAATTAAAAAAGCATCATAAGAGAATAAAAAATACATTAACAAATCATATAGTGAAATATGGCTCAGAAATATGATATAAGCCGAATGTTTTCTATGGCGTAGCATTTAGCGGAAAATCTACAACTCGACCGACACCAACTTGACTAGACTTAAAAAGTAAGTAAAAAACTAGAAATTAAAAAGTAATTAAGGCACGATATCTCATTGAACTCCAAAACACATTCCACGTTTTTCAGTGTTTACCATTTTGGGACTAGGTTACGCCTAGAACGTTTCTTTATATTTTTAACATAGCAGAGATAGTGCTGAATTGTTTTTATTGTCTACCTATTATCCAGTCGTGGGTGAAATCTATTATATAGGTCTTGTTATCCACCCTACTCTCCTTCGATCTCTTCCTGTTCTTTCTTGCTATTCAGTGCATACACCTGACTATCCGTTGTACAATACCTTCAACTTTTTAATAGTTATTTTAATGTTGCATTATTTTTTGTAGCAATTCCTAGTTTTCCTATGTTTATACGTAGTTCCAGTCTCCTAAATATAGTTTTTTACGCCGCTGTGCATAGATTGAAAGATATTGCGTCTGACTGGTGATATTGGGAAATTCTTGATTTTTTTCCGTTTATAGTTTATTTATATTTTATTCACTCAGTGCCTTGATTAATATCTTCAGACATGCAGTAGGAATATTGGCAATCAATATCGACAAATCTAAATACTTAAACGTGCAAGGAGAGACAAGAGATCGTCAATTAGCAAAGAACAATAAAAGGGTGTCATGAATACAACCATCTAGGAAAAAGGAAACACACAACAGATTTACACAGAAAAGACTATGTATACAAATACTGAACTCCCTCCTATGGTTTCCGAGAAAGAACAAAAACAAGAATTTATCATACAATTGTCGAATATATAATGATATAAGGGTCAGAGTGCTGGCAAATTACTTACAAAGCTCATGTACAAGATCAATAGTAGAACATGTACGAAAGAATGTCATAAGTCAAATAACAAAGATGGAAGACACAATCAAAGAGCAAATTTGGTATGGACATGTTTTACGGATGGAAACAAAACGTTAAAGGAATGATTCACCCGGAATTAAAAGAACACTAATGCTGGGACAGAAAGACGAGGAGTATGAAGCGCGAGAATTGGCCTAGGCTGTAGGAACATTTAAAAAAAAACTTTCAAACGCTCTGAAGCCTCATAACTTCCCCTATAGTACGTGCGTGATCAGTTGGCTGAAACTACTATCCCATCTTACATTCGTGGTTGAAGGGAATCATGTATTCTGTATTCGAATTTGTATGACAAGGATGATGATTTGTACACTACCAGCAAGATACTTACCTTTATGTAAACCCGAATCTGACATATTTGCTACCTTTCTTCTGGATTAAAAATATAAAGGCACCATTCCAGTGTTCCTGTTTGTGTCTGGGTCTTATACAACATTATTCCTTATCAACTTATTTTAGTAGTTTACTCGTTATTTCTTCATTGAATTTGTGAGCGTGTGTGATGTGATTATACGTATTTGGATATTCCTGTTGACAAATTCCAGGGTTTAGACTAACTCGTATAAGTTTCTTCTGTGGATAAATGTGAATTATGTCGATTGTGGGTGATGCGAGGTATGAAAAAATATTGTAAGTCTAATAAGAATTGGTACGAAGTAAAGTGTTCTTATGCATCCACTATATTTACCTACTTATGTTCAGAAACTTGCATTTGCTTATTTATGTACCGTATTGAAACTGCTAATATCATATTAATTATAGTATTTCGGTTTTTTTCCACATAATACCTATGTATAATTTTTAATCTTTAACAATGATGATGTCCTTTCTTAATTTTATTATTTTTAGGGTTCCGTATATACAGTATACGGATACTCTTATAATATCACTCAGGATTTCTGCCTCTGTCACATCACAGCAATTTTCTCCTAAACTACTGGACGGAAGAGGTTGAAATTTGGTATGAAGGTATAGTTTGGTGACCTGATCAGGAGCACATATCGCAAAAGAAGAAATTTTGATTTTAGGGGTACTTCTGGGGGGAAAAACTAAAAAAATCGACCGTTCCCCCCCCTGATCTCCGAAACTACTGAACGTAAAATTTTGAAAAAAATAGAAAATATAGAAAGTTGCCCGAACTTTACAGGAAAAATAAGGAGAAACCATTAATGTTAATTTTGGGGGGCAAATTATAGAATTAAATAAAAATTTAAAAATAAAAAAAATTCAAACTCATCATGTAATATATCAAATGAAAGGTCTCATTCTGAGGAACACAAATATATTTTTTTCATATTTAAAAAGAAATTAATTAAAAAGATATTAAAGAAAATATACCAAAATTTACCCATCCCCCCCCCTTATCTCCGAAACTATAAAACGTAAAGTTTTGAAAAAAAATAGTTTTATAAGTTCTGACCTGAAGTTTACTGGAAAAATAAGGAGAAACCTCTACTTTTCATTTTGGGGGGCAAATTACAGAATTAAATGGAAAATATAAAATTAAAATTGTTTCTAAGCCATCATGTTATATATCAGATGAAAGGGCTCATTACGACGAAAACAAACATATTTTTTTCATATTTTTAAAATAAATAAATTAAAAGATATTAACAAAAATATAAAAAAATTTACCCATTCCCCCCCCTTATCTCCGAAACCATAAGCTGGAAAATTTTGAAAAAAAAATTGAACTATAGCCCTTCACCTGAACTTTACTGGAAAATTAAGGAAAAACCCCTAATATTTATTTTGGGGGGCAAATTATAGAATTAAATGGAAAATATAAAATTAAAATTGTTTCTAACCCATCATGTTATATATCAAATGAAAGGGTTCATTATGACGAAAACAAATATATTTTTTTCATATTTTTAAAATAAATTAATTAAAAGTTATTAACAAAAATATAAAAAATGTTACCCATTCCCCCCTTATCTCCGAAACCATAAACTGTAAAATTTTGAAAAAAAATATAGGTATAGCGCCTCACCTGAACTTTACTGGAAAAATAAGGAGAATACCCTAATATTCATTTTGGGGGGCAAATTATAGAATTAAATGGAAAATAAAAAATTAAATTTATTTCTAACGTATCATGTAATATATCAAATCACAGGGCTCATTATGACTAATACAAATATATTTTTTTAATTTTTTTTAAATAAATATTTTAAAATATATTAAAAAAAATATTAAAAAAATTACCCATTCCCCCCTTTATTCCCCAAACTATAAGACCTAATTTTTTTATTTACAGGAAAAATACGAATAAATCTTTAATATTAATAATGGGGAGCAATTTATAAAAATAAACGGAAAATAAAAAATATTTTTTAACGTGTCATGCAATATATCAAATGAAGGGGCTTGTTATGAGGAATACAAATATATATTTTTCATATTTTTAAAATTAATTGTTTACAAGATATTAACATGAAGATATAAAAAATTCTCATTTCTCGCTTTATTTCCGAAACCATACTACCTAAAATTTTGAAAATAATTAGGGGTACTGGGACTCACTTGAGATGTATAAGAAAAATTATTAGAAAACCTCCATGGTAATTTTAGGGACAAATTATATAATTAAATGGAAAATAAAAATTCAATTTTCAAACGAATCATGTAACATATCAAATAAAAGACTCATTATGTGAATTACAAATATATCATATTTTTAAATCATTTGTTTAAAAGATATTAGCAACGATATTAAACATCGACTTAATTCCCATTTTAGAAACTATACTATTTAAATTTTGAAAAAACATATTTTATTTGTATTTTTAAATAATCTGAATAATAGATTTAATAATATATAATTTAAAACTTGACCTATTTTGCCCTTTATCTTCCAATCTATAGAGCCTCAAAATTCAGACAATAGATTATAAAAGGCTTCCCTGAAAGTTTATTAGTAAAATAAAACTCTAATGTTAATTTTTGGGGGCCAAATTAGAAAACTAAATACAGCGAATCTTGAAGGTGGTACGGAACCCTTACAATGCGAGTCCAACTCGCACTTGACCAAATTATTTAATTTTAAATTTTATTAGAATTATTTTTTTATTGTAAATATGTTGGCAACAGCAATAGGTAGTTTCTAATTGTTATCTTCAAATCACCTTTAAAATTACCAAACATAGATTAAATTTTCCATCATTAAATATTTAATCGAAAAGTCTAAAAAAATTCCTGCAACGCTTCTGCTCGCATTCTACGTATCTTTCTCGGGCCATTATCGAAATGTCGTCGGTCTCACTCCTTCAATATTCAACAAAGCATTCTTCATCTATATGCTGTTTTGGGTTCGCACAACTTTTATTTTTAGATCTCCGAGTTTTCGGTTTTCGACAATATGAAATGTTTTTTTTTTATTTGGTAACATAATAATGCTCATAAGCGATTATCCAACCGGTATATAAAAAAAGTTGTATAACAAGAATCTTTAATTAAGGATCAAATTTGAAGTAAACTTCCGCATAGCAGCGTACCTTTGTTAAGGGGTAATATTAAACTTTGTTTGTTACAAACACGAAAGATTTAAATGCATGAAAATTGATTTAGTGTGAAATATTCAACAAACTATGTACTGTTAACATTTAATGAAAAATTAAGGAAATTAAACACTAGTTATATACGGTGCTTTTCTAAAGTAGTGGATAATTAATTTAATAAACTAAGCTAGGACTTTAATAATAAGTCGTTGATTTTCGTTTTTATTTCAGAGCTTTATAATGTGGAATTGAAATATAGAGGGAGAAAATGCTCTATGAACGTTATGGATGACATCTGCAGTTATTTTTTGGTGTACTCTTATTTTTTAGCTTTCTAAATATGCTGGTCGAGTCATGTATACCAAATTTTAATGTATCCCCACAAGATTATATCTATTAAGACGAAGTTTTTCCAAATCGTTGGTAGAAGAGGGACTATTGTTTGGTCGGCCAGATTTAATTCCACTCGATTATTTCTTGTGGGCCATATTCAAAATATGAATTACTAGCCGTTACCCGCGGTTTCACCCGCGTATGGAATGTTCAAGCCTTCGCAAGAAGAAATAACGAAACATATGGGTTATCGTATATAAAAAAAATTCTAACTTGTTTGAACCACCCTACTTAACCATAAATCCACCAATCCCGAATATATTTCACCCAAGCTGCAAGTACTTATGGGCCACCCAATATAACAATTTTATTCGACATTTTTTTGAATCACCTTCAATAACTGTAACTCTACTTCACCCTATATTGCAACAATCCTGTATGCTGCTGTTTATTTGTGACCCAATATAACTTTTTGAATACCTGGCTATAACTCTTCTCTACCCTATATTTCAGCTATGCAACTGCTTATGGTCTACGCTGTATACAATTATTTCTGATATTTTTTGAACAACTGTACTAATAATTAAAAATTTCTCTTTACTCAACCTTTATATGCAGCTTTTTGTCACCATGTGTTAAACACACTCCAAAACTATAATCTTGCTTCTACCCATATTTCAAATATTCCATATAGTAAGATGGAACTGTTTATGGTCTACCCTATATAACAATTTTTTGAAATTTTTTTGATCCGTCATAATGGAAATGATGTGGAACCCTTCGTGAGTCACAAATATAAAAACACAGTTTTGCAGCCTAACACCAAACTTTTATTTAAGCCCTAACCCAAACTGCAACTGCTTATTGGCCACCCTAAAAACAATTTTATTTTAAAAAAATTTAACCGCTTTATATAACTAACTCTACTTCCATCTACATTAAAACCACCCTGTATACACATCTGCCAATGTGTCAAACATAACAACTAATTTTTGAACCAACCTGTATAACCATAATTTTACTCTACAAAATGTTTCAACCACCCTGTATGTGCATCTGCTTAGGGGCAACCAAATATATCTTTTTTTTACTTCGATCCATGTTTCAGATATTGCTGATATCCAACAGCTCATGTTCTATCCTACAAAAAAAATTATCGAACCTGTTTGACTATAAATCTACTACACCCACTATTTCAATCACCTTGTATTTGCTACTACTTATCGGCCACCCAGTATAACATTTTTTCTACCACACTGTATAACTATAAATCTATCAATGTCCAATATTTCACCAAAACCGCAACTGCTTATGGGGCACCGAAAATAACAATTTTGTTCAACATGTTTTTGAATCACCTTGTATGTATTACAACTGCCCTGTAGACGCTACTGCTTATTGGTCAACCAATATAACATTTTATAAATAATTATCATAACACTTCTTCACCCTCTGTTTCAACTATCCTATCTTTGCAACTTATTATGAACTACGCTATTTCACATTTTTTCCTTATATTTTTTCAAGATATATTAAAGTATAATTTTTCTCCACACTTCATTTAAACCACCCTTCATTTACAACTTTTTCTAACCTTGTTTAAATGACTCTGTGTAACTATAACTGTACTGCGCACCATACTTCAGGTACTCTATATATGCAAGTTCCTAGCATTTGTTATCCACCCTGAATAATTCTAAGTGTAAGCCACCCTATCTTTCAACAACCTTTTGTATGCAACTACTTATTTGCCACCAAATATAACATTTTTCTATGACCCTGTACCCTTAGAACCCTACCCCACCCTATATTTCAACCATCCAGTAAATGGAGCAGCTTGTAGATCATACCATTGCTTTAAAATATTTTTAAACCCACCTGTATAGCTGTAATTATACTCCTCTACATATTTCAACCATCCTATATATGTAACTACTTGTGAATATAAAACAAGTTTTAAACCACAACATAAACTAAAATTCCAGTCCATCTTATATTTCAAACACCCAGTATAAACAAATGCTTCTAACATTTCTTTAACTCATTTCATAACTATATTATCTTATGAACATAATTCAAAGATCCTAACTGCTTACCTAACACATTTTTTTTATTTACTGTATAAATATTCTACCCTTTTTCAACCACTTGGTATATGGAACTGTTTATGGCCCACTCAATATAACTTTTTTGGACCATCCCGTATAACTAAATCCACTCCCCCGTATTTCCACCACATCGTATATATCCAGCTGCTTATAGGACACCTTACATAACTTTTTTTTTTAGATTTTTTAAATCCATGTAATTCTACTCCGCTCTAAGTTTCCTATATACAGAACACCCTGTAAAATTACGCTTGATATATGTTGATTTTCGTTAAATCGAAACATGTTACATTTGCACATTCCAAATTTTGAATAAAAGCTAAGCTGAAGCCAGTATCTAATATTTTGTGCGTGCGGTGGGACCAATTGAGTAATTGAATTACCCAACATGGTAGAAGTTTTTTCGCTATATCTACCGTTTCTGTTAATTTAGAGAGATAAAATGTCTACCAGATTTTAAGTCAAACTATAGGCTTCGCAACAAAAAAAGATTCAGCAAAATCAGTTAAGTAGTTCTTACGTGATGCCCGAACAAACAAACAAACAAACAAACAGACAAACTTACAATTTTATAATAGTATAGATACGTGACACGACCACCAAAGTGACAATGATGTATAACTTGATAATAAATTCCAAAAATACAAAAATATTATAAACATCGAAATGTTAAGAATATTAAACTAAACATCACAAAAAAAGTTGACAAAACTGTCAGAATTAATATGTCAAAAAATTTAAAATAAGAAAGATTTAAAATAAACGAAACGACAAAAATAACTAAAAAATGCCGATGTCACCGCAAATGTGAAAAAAATTAAAAAATGTCAAAAATATCAAAACTGTAAAAGATTATTTTGCCTGTTCATTGGGTTTTCTCTCGTCAATTTTTGTCCTGCAACAGATAAGTATTTGAAATTTGTATATGGAGATCAAATTGTAATAAGGCAATTTTGTAAAATTGCCCGGATTACTGGCTGTCCGTACAGAAATTCTTCCTCGCAGTTATTTTGAAAGAAAGAGATGTCTACAAAATGACTAACCACTATTCCTGTATATTGTATATTGTATTATACTTATCTGTGTTTGGAGGCGTTTCAACCCCGACTCTGGAGTCATTGTCAATCGCTTTGTATTGCATTTTGCGTTTTTTTCTTAAAAAAATGTTGATTTTGTTGTTTATCAAAAATTTGACGTCAATCAACATCAAAGCGGATTTTTTTAGAAAAAACCTCGAAATACAATACAAAGCGATTAACACCGACTCCAGACATAGATAAGTATAACATAATATATAATATACTAGTTATATACAGGAACACTAATTGATCATTTTTTAGACATCTCTTTCTCACAGAATAATTGTGAGTAAAAATTTCTGTGAAATATTATAAATGTCAGAAACAACAACAATGTCAAAAATGTAAAAACTGTCAAATATGTCAAAAGGTCGGATATGTCAAAAATTTTAAAAATGTCAAATGTTTTTGAGGTGCAATTTTTTGTGCGCAAAAGAAAATATATATAATATGTATTGTTTCTAGTCAGGAAACCTTCATCAGTTGCGCTTCCCACAATTGAATGTCCTCTCGAACACTTTTTTATGTATTTCATACATTTTTGGTAAATTTGTAGAAGGGAGATGTAAAGACCGACATCTAGGATTTTCGGGGATTCTAGCACACAGAGTTTCCAAATCTGGAGCCGTTCCATGTAATTGCTGTTATCCCGTAACTCCTACGTTAGAATAACACCCCGGAGAGAGTATAGAAACAGCTATTTTGCACATTTTTTCGACTAGATAACAATGACAAAAACACCTGAGAGATATCGCCGTCACTATGCAGAATTTTATCGTGGAATTTGGGAACAGAACAGAAAACTTAAATGTAAAAGGTTTAGGATTTTCTGCAATTTTCATGCCAAGTACATATTTCAGTGTCACGATAACATTTTCAGGTTAACTTCACCTGTCAAAGATATTGAATACTCTCTTCGAGGTGTCATTTTTTTGTACCTCTGTGTGCTAGTTTCCCCGAAAATCCTAGATGTCGATTTTTACATCTCGCGTCTATAAATGTCAAAAAATGTCAAAAACGTCAAAATGCCTAAAATGTCAAAATTGTCAAAAATATCAAAAATGTCAAAAATGTCAAAAATGTCAAAATATCAAAAAACATCAAAAATGTTAAAGATGTGAAAAATTTTAAAAATGTCATAAATGTGAAAACTGTCAAAATTGTCAAAATGTAAAAATGTCAAAAACGTCAAAATGCCTAAAATGTCAAAATTGTCAAAAATATCAAAAATGTCAAAAATGTCAAAATATCAAAAAACATCAAAAATGTTAAAGATGTGAAAAATTTTAAAAATGTCATAAATGTGAAAACTGTCAAAATTGTCAAAATGTAAAAATGTCAAAAATGTCATAAATGCCAAAAATTAAAAAAATGGCAATGACAATACATTTAATAAAAACTAAAATGGAACACGGGAAAAACCGCAAAATCAATATCAAAATTTTCTAACAAGGCAAATACGAGGGCTGCCTTTTATATTTCGGGATTGGACAACCCTAGTGTTGCAATCTGACAACTGACAGCTCTATCGTAAAGTTTGACATTTTTGAGGTTATACGTACTCAGAACGTTTTGACATACGAGCGCTATTTGTTGTTTACAGTAACTTAAAGGATTCATCTCGGCCAAAAAATGAAATTAAATCGTGAACATTTTCGTGCGATTATTTTTTACAACTTTCGACATGGATTAAAGTCAGCAAGAGTGCATGGATGAACTTAATTTAATTTTTGGCGATGAATCCCATCAAGGACCACTGTTTTCCGATGGTATGGTGAACTCAATCGAGGTCGTAGTTCACTCCAAGACGAATTTCGTGAAGGTCATCCAAAAACAGTTGTTGTTCCGAAAACCATTGATGCTGTGCGCGAACTGATATTGCAAGATCGTCATGTGACCTATCGTGAGATTGAGTCAACCTTACACATTAGTGGGACCAGCATACATTCAATATTGCATAAACATTTGAATGTCAAAAAAGGCTCGTGTCGATTGGTCGAAAGAAAACCTCAAAAAATACGATCGCGGTGCTTCAAAACACGTTTATGACATAGTGACAAGTGATGAATCGTGGATTTACGCGTATGAGCCCGAAAGTAAACAGCAGTCGACTGTATGGGTGTTTCAAGATGAGCCGAATCCAACAAAAGTTGTTCGCGCACGAAGCACTTCCAAGCAAATAATCGACTGTTTTTTCGGAAAAACTGGACATGTCGCAACCGTACCACTAGAACAACTTAGAACAGTCAAATCTGAGTGGTACACAACCATTTGTTTGCCAGTTGTCTTCCAAGAAATGAGGAAGACAGTGCGAGCTCTCACACATCGGCTCAAACAACTACATTTTTCACCACTCAAAACATCGATTTGATGAGTCATCCGCCGTATAGTCCTGACTTGTCACCAAATGACTTCTTTTTAGTATCGTACGTAAAAAACAAACTGACAGGTCAACGTTTTTCGACACCTGAAGAAGCGGTTGCTGCGTTTAGACTGCATGTTTTGGAGATACCTCAATCAGAGTGGAAAAAGTGCTTCGACAATTGGTTCAAACGCATGCAAAGGTGTATAGATCTTCATGGGGAATATTTTGAAAAACAATAAAGCGATTTTCGATGATTAATATTTGTTTTTGTTCTCTAATCTCGAAATATAAAAGGCAGCCCTCGTATGCCTAGCTCTGCATCCCAAAATAACGTATTTTAGAAGCGATTGTTGCCATATAAATTTGGCTCATGTATGTTAAAATGGTTTTCACAGAAAGAAAATTACTAAATAAAAAAATGTTCCAGATAAATACGTCATATAGGTACACCCATTTGCCTAGCCCCAGCGGAGCCGGGACGGGTCAGCTAGTAAATGTAACAGACAACCCAATAATGGAACAGGCAAACCTGCGTATAAAATAAAATAAGAAAAAGCAGCCCTATTCCAGAATGTGAATCTTTAAAGCTTAAAACAGTTCTAGAACTTGCAAGAGGAATTTAAAAATCATAATACGTACCTATCGATTAGTATTGTTGATGGCGTAATACTTATTGTTATATTCCACTGTCGAGGAAATATATTATTTATGGTACACATTAAATAAATATATGTATTATGCTGGTCGTGCCAGTCCAGCAACGGTTACGTAAATTAAAATATTTCTATTTTAACTATCTCGAAAGCAATTCAATATCACTTTACCAAAAAGAGTAAAGCTTTGGAATTTGTTGACCATATTTTTTCCATTTGTATTCAATGTGTTGCTTATTTGTTTTTTATACAGGATATGATATGTAATAAAAATGGATTAAATCTGTATAGATATATGGATATGCAATGTGCATTCTGGTAATTTTAATTAAAAATATTACGCGTTATTTCCATCCACACGATGAATAATGAGTTGAGTTACCGGGAAAAAAGAATTGTTAAAAAAATTGACAGTGCAAGTACGTCAACCAAATGTTGTGTCATAAACGTTAAGTTCGAAAATAAATTGGTGAGTTATTACATTGATACGCTATCAAAGGCTATGGACACGTCGATGGTAATCCTAGATATGATAAATATTTGTTAGATAGATGTTAATTTGTCTCATGCATTCCAATTAGTTAATTAATTTGTTATGAGCAAATGTTTGCTGTGATAGCCGTAAAACATTCATGGTAGGAAAATGTGATTTTATACATCGCAATACAACACGTGCTGTAAAATATAGATTGTAGTTTTACTTTTGGGCCACTAACGAATTTTTTTAGTACATTTTGAACAAGTTTAGAATCTTCTAGTAACAAAGTTATCAGAATCATATAGTTACAATTCAGTCTTAGTTCGACCCTATCCCTGAAAATAACAATATGGAAATCCCAACATTTTACACACATCGATACGGCGATGGAGCATAAATAACATTCGAGAAACTACGAAAAGATTTTTTAGAAAACTTTTATTGTGTATATACATAATGACCCACATATTCAGTTGCACAAATGTCTTCAGTAAGCATAAACAAATGGTTTTTGGTTCCTTATGTATAACAATTATTAGCAAGTACATTACTCCTAATCTAAAATATTTCATTTTTAGTTTTTCTGCATTAAGGTATTCGTATGTTTAGTCCGTGATAGCAGCTAGGAACCTTGAACGATCCTGGTAGAAGCAGACCTACTACAAGGACAAGACGCTGCCCACGCCAACCTCTGGTCTCTCTCACTCACACAAGCGGAAAATTATGATGTCCTCGTCCCCAATACCTGTCCAAAATCGTCACTATCAATCCCGTATCCAACTCATGTCTCTATAAGCCCGACCAACATTGTGTATATAGCTAAACCTTCCCAATCTCATGGAAGGAATATCGCTAATATTCCTTCCATACGATTGGAAAGGGTTAGCTATTATATACATTGTTGGCCGAAAACAAAAGAAATGGCTCCTTGATTACAGCGGTCCTAAACTCTCAGACCAAGTCAGCCGGGGGATATAGATATAAACGGGGGTACTAAGAATCCTTAGAGGACTGCCAGTGAAAGACTAAAAGGGAGAACTAGGTCAATTTATATATCCACTTACATCAGTCAATAGAGATTTTTAGGTGACTTAAAATTCAACAGCAAACCGCATAAGCCTTTACGTAAATAATAGATAGTAATAGATACGAATACCTTAATGCAGAAAAACTAAAAATGAAATATTTCAGATTAGGAGTTATGAACTTGCCAATGATTGTTGCACATAAGGAACCAAAAACCATTTGTTTATGCTTACTGAAGGCATTTGTGCAACTGAATAAGTGTGTCATTATTTATATACACAATAAAAGTTTTCTAAAAAATCTTTTCGTAGTTTCTCTAATGTTATTTATGCTCCATAGCAGTATCGATGTGTTTAAAATTTTGGGATTTCCATACTGTTATTTTGAGGGATAGGGTCGAACTAAGACTGATTTGTAACTAAATTATTCTGATAACTCTGTAACTAGAAGATTCTAAAATGTTCAAATTGTACTAACGAAATTCGTTAGTTAGTGACCCAAAAGTAAAACTACACTCTATATTTTACACCACCTGTTGTATTGCGGTGAAAACCAAAATGGCGATGGTGTAGAAAGGGGGTATGATATGAATGGCTAATGTAGAATAATATTAATGTTAAGCCACCGGTTTTTTCTGTTTTTTTTTTTTCAACCAAACTATGTAAAATATATATTTTTCCCTAAATGTCTATGGGATATCCTAAACACTTTTGGTGTACTGTTTAAACTCCATCCGCTTTATGCATCAGCGCCACCCTATTTTAATGCATTTTGAAGTATACGTTTTTAAATATGTACTGGATTCAACTACAGGGCTTTCATTTCAAAACTAACCAAACAAAATAACTTTAAAAAGATCTTTAAAAGAAAAAAAGAAAAAAAAAACAGGTTAATCCATATTTACGGGCGGACACATTTTGCACGTATCGGTCATCCTGCAGTTCCAACCCCTAAACGGAGGTCAATATCACTTCTTCACCGAGATCCTCAAAGTTAGTAAATTTAATATTAAAATGAGGTAATCTTAACTCCAAGCGCTTAGGAAAAGGTAACTTCTATGGGTTTAAACCCGACAAATGCTATTTTTAATATAGTAGTCCAAGAAATGTGGGTTTGAAATTATATTTAGGTAACTTTAGTTCAGGATCGTCCCCACTGAAGCATGAAATCGCCCCCCCTGAGACTGAAATCCCCGGGAAGCACGTGTCTGGATCCGCCCCTGATTAAAGGGCCAATAATTACATTTCCGAGAAATCCGGCCCATACGTTGATTTTCTGAGGTTTTTGGTTGTGCTTTTCCCGAAAAACTTGTGGATTGGTATTGTCCCAGTATCTATAATTATGTTTATTGACAACTGCATTTTAAAAAAATTTTAATAAAATTAGAGTCTGCCCTTTGAGTCATTAATTCCCAAAATTCTAACCTTCTGTCATAATCAACTTCAGCAAGCTGTTGTAAAAGCTGTAATTCATAGGGAAAGAATTTATTTTGGCGTAACGTTTTATGCACAGTGCCGACCGAAATATTGTTAACCTGGAGACTTTTGGTATTGAGGTTTGAGGATCTATGGCAAAATGTCCTAAATTCTCAACCTGTGCAGCTTCAGTTAAAACTCTACGATTCTTGGCAATTTTATTGCACACACTTCCAGCTTCTTGAAATGTATGAAGTAAATCCAACAAACACTGATGCATAATATTTTTATCTGGATGTCTCTGCGTGAACAGCGTTGTTTTTCCCCATAAATGAACATAATTTCAATTCTTTCTTGTAAAGAATAAACCATTGTCGAAATTTGATAGTCCATTTACAACGAAATCAATACTAATAATAAATTGTTTACATTTGCAGTCACAAATATATTTCCCAAAAATATTTAAGTATTTTTTTCTCACTTGTTTATCTTGGTATTTATACTGTAAATGAAAAAAAATCATTTACAGTTGAAAATTTTTATTTTTTACGGTTTCTAGGTCATTAGTCAGTTAAAAATAATCTGATTTGATGTTTGAAAAGATTGGCGAAAAGAGACCTTCAAAAATAGGTATCACATGATACCTCTTTGTATTTAAACTTTTAGAAGTGTTATTCACCCCCGCTTAGGGGTTGAAACTGCAGGGTGACCGATACGTGTAAAATGTGTACCCCGAGTAAATATAAATTAACCTGTTTTTTGTCTTTTCTTAAAGATATTTTAAAAGTTTTTTTGGGTGGCTAGTTTTGAACTCAAAGCCCTGTATATTACAAAATATATTTAACGTAAGAATTAAATTACACATTAGGTTTAATACTTGGGTCGTAACAAAATAGTGACAATTATTTTAATTATTCTGCAATTTATATCAATTACTAGGAATGACACAGAGAATGAGAAACAGAGGTAGGGAGATAACGAGAGATAGGAAATATATTTCGTAAGAAGCTTTCGCCTTGTTCAGTCTCAAGTGACTGCCGCTCTTTTCTTCCACTTTTAAATCTCACATTAAATTCTATTCATAATAGATTACGTTCTGTTTCCAAGTCTGTTTCTGGCATAGTGATAAAATAAAACAAAAACCCACTATTTTTATCGATTTTAATTATAACTTTAGTCTGCTAGTGATTAATTTATCTATATATAAATAGGCAAAGATAAAACGATTAGGTACCATTTTCTCCTTTGTCTCTCAACCGATTTTCTTCATTTGTGTTTTGTTTAGTAACTACTGACGACCTTCAGTGCGGAATGCTAATATTAATTTATAATATTGGTTCATTCATTAAATAAAATATATTAAAAATTCATTATTTACGTCCATACTGTCAACGCCAAACAACTGACAGTGTGGCCTGCCGCCTATTTGATCTGTGGTGCCGCCGCCGCCAGACGGTCAAAACTCAAACATTGAGTAATTAATTATATAAGAAGGGAGCGATCGTTAGATATATTCTTGGAGCATGTACTTCTGGAAGTGGCTTGCAAGCGTTGTTATTGTTTAGTGGTAAAATAGTCAATGTAGTAGATCAGTATTGATTTTTCGGACGCGTTGCAGTAACTTTCATATTCAATATTCTGTTTTTAATGTGAATTTATTATTTGATTAATATCTATATTATTATCACAACCTTCCCGAAGGTGTTGTGTAAAAAATTGTCAGACAGTGGACAGTAGAAAATGTATTAAATATTTAAGTTCTCCTGGGGTTGCGGGTCCTCTCTTTTCTTTAATATTCCTGAACTTGAACCGCAAATTACGAAAACTTTTAGGTTGCAAAGAACAATCTTCCAATTATTATATCGAATATTTTGCCTGGAGCGGTTCCAGCCAAAAATTTTAGAGGTCATTCATTTGTCAAAAATATTTCGAATACCCATATTTGATTACATTTTTATTTTCTTTTTATTTCAATAGATTTGTCAATATGAGTGAACAATTTTGGTCATTATATTTCTTATAAAAATATACTTTTTACAATTTCATGAAATAGGGTCGAATTTCGACCACTGGGCGACCACTAGTAGTGGGCAATATTGATAATAAATAATAAAAATAATTCTTTCGAAAGTTTCTTTTATTCAAAACAATGATGAATTTATTAAATCATTGTGTATACGATCTGCCATGAAAAAATAATACTTTGTGTCTTGTAACCGTATCTCACTAGTTTAATTATCAATGAACTGCTAATAAAACATTTTCTCCGTTACAGGAATGGCAAGCAATACACATACACATACATATCGAGTCTGGCGAGTTCGAGTTTGAATCGACACATATCCCGATATATTCATAAAGTGAATTGTCACCTGCGGAAGGTGTGTCCTCACAATCCACACATTGTCAACCCACGCATGACCTAGTACAGTCCGTATCAGCAACTACAATAGCAATAATGATTTATAGTATCAGAGTTATCATAAAGAACAAGAATGAATATTTTCGAAGGATACGGAACACGTTTGTAAGCAGACTGTCCCAATCGCCACATTGCATCCATATCAATTATTGTACACACACACACGCCCTGAGCAGAGATGAACGGCTTCAGAGCACAAATATCATCCGTGTTTCCATGTTTTCTTGTAAAGTTCAAGTGATAAATGTGTACAGTGCCGATTATATTATCGCAATTTATTTTGTTCTGGAATTAATATGATTTACATATATCAATGTACTTTTTTTAGTCCAGGTCATTTACAAAAATAGCTGACAAAATTAATAGTAGATCAAAACTAACATCAACGTGTTCTAAAGATAAAACATGATTTTTTTTATAAAAAGAACGCAAATAATTTAGTTTTTTGCTTTTTACACGTAATCTACAGGTGAAACCCAATTTGTAATTATAAGCAATCTTGTAGGTAAATGAAAAACCTACATTATACGCTCAACTTAGTTAATTTATTGCTTAGATAATTACACCTAAATTCGAAATGTCTCGAAAAAACTGAATTGTTTAAATCATGTTTTATAGACGCGAGATGTAAAGACCAACATCTGGGATTTTTTGGGAAACTAGCACACAGAGGTGCCCTCTCGCGTACAAAAGAATGACACCTCGAAGAGAGTATTCAATATCTCTGACAGGTGAAGTAACCTGAAAATTTTATCGTGACATTATAACCTAGGAGTTACGGGAGAACAGCAAACCTCTGTGTGCTAGTTTCCCCGGTCTTTAAATCACGGGTCTACAAATTTCACTTTATATATCAAATACATAATTAAGTGCTCGAGATATATCAATATTTCAACAATAGGTCCTGGACGTTTGTGAAAATTAATTTTTTTCAGAAAAAACCTGAACTCCTTGAATTTTGTTTTAAATTGTTTGTTTTGCATATCATAATATATATATATATATATATATATATATATATATATATATACATGGTATATACTGGCCCAATCTAATGACCCTTTCGGATTTTTGTAAAAAGTCATGGCTTACTAGATATTTTGAAAAAACGAAATTCTGTCGATTTAGTCAAATCCCTCTAGCTCCTTTATTTTTGATTTTATTATAAAAGTGTGAATATCAAATTGAAGGGAATTGCATCCCGAATATGATTGTCATGTCCACGTTTGCGTGACAGCTCTCGTTTTCGAGATATGGCACAAACTTATCTTTTTTGAATGGAAACCATAGTTGGCTTTTACCTCAAACAATCGGACATTTTTAGAGCTTTTCAACGATATATACTTGATATAGTTATTCATAAAAATAACGGAGTTATGGATGCTTTGCTCTCTTATTTTCACTTTTAACGTAGGTTGCCATGAAAAAGATTGTTTTCACTTTGACGTTTCCTCATTTGAGAGTAATCTATATATAAATAGGCAAAGGCAAAACGATTAGGTACCATTTTCTTCCTCTATTTCTCCACCGATTTTCTTCATTGTTGTTTTGTTTACTAGCAACTGAAGACCTTCAGTGCAGAATGCTAATATTAATTTATAATATTGGTTAATTCATGAAATAAAATATTCATTATTTAAAAATTCATTCACTGTCAACGCCAAACAACTGACAGTGCCGCCGCCGCCAGATGGTCAAAACTCAAAAAATTGAGTAATTATATATGGAGAGAGCGATCGTTAGATAAATTCTTAGAGCATGTACTTCTGGAAGTGGCATGCAAGCGTTGTTATTGTTTAGTGGTAAAATAGTCAATGTAGTAGATCAGTATTGATTTTTCGGATGCGTTGCAGTAACTTTCATATTAAATATTATGTTTTTAATGTGAATTTAATTATTTGATTAACAACTATATTATTATCACAACCTTCCCGAAGGTGTTGTGTAAAAAATTGTCAGACAGCAGAGAATGTATTAAATATTTAAGTTCTCCTAGAGTTGTTGGTTCTGTCTTTTCTTTAATACTCCTGAACTTGATTGAAACCACAAATGACGAAACATTTTAGGTTGCAAAGAACAATCTTCCAATTATTATATCAAATATTTGCCAGGAGCGGTTCTAGTCAAACATTTGGGGAGTCATTCATTTGTCAAAAATATTTCGAATACTGATATTTTTTTGCATTTTTATTTTCTTTTTATTTCAATAGATTTGTCAATATGAGTAAACAATTTTGGTCATTACATCTACTTCTCCGATTTCTCCACAACTCTGTTTCTTATAAAAATATACTTTTTATAATTTCATGAAATAGGGTCGAATTTCGATCACTGGGCGACCACTAGTTCCATTAGTAGTGCTGAACTGACAGTCGATATTGACAATTTTTCGTGATAAAATGGAATATTCTAACGAAGAAAAACTGAATATGATGGAATGTTATATCATATGCCATAAAAATTCAGTTCTTGCAGCTGAGGAATACTTTCATAGATATTCTAATCGTCGTCAACCTGCTCTATGTACATTTAAGAGGGTTTACGAGAGTTTACGCAGATATGGATCTTTTACTAAACCACCAAAGGAACGTAAACAAACAGCAAAACGAAGCAGCAAAAATAAATGTTTTATCAATGGTAAATCAAAATCCATTTACATCAAATCGTGAGACTGCGGCAGAAGCTGGCACATTTCAACGAACTGTAATTAAGGTACTGAAAGCGCACAAGTTCCACACGTACAAACTTTCAGTTTCTCAAACTTTGCTTGCTGGTGACGAACATCGACGTATTTTGTTTTGTACATGGTTTAGAGACATGTGCCTTGACAATCCACAGTTTCCATTAAAGGTGTTATGGTCAGATGAAACTAGATTTACTAACTGCGGTATGTTCAATAGACACAATGAATATATCTGGGCTAAACTTTCCATGTAGAACAAAGACGATCCCAGATAAAATTTGGTTTTAATGTTTGGTGTGGTATCATAGGGTCTACTATTCTGGAGTCTTTTGTCTATGACGAATCACTTACTGGGGAGAACTACTTGTATTTCTTGCAATACACTTTTCAAGACATGTTGCATAATTTGAATTTGAGAACTCGTTTAGAAATTGAGTGGTTCCAACATGATGGAGCACCTGCTCATAATTCGTCATTAGTAAGACAATACTTAGGTAATATCTATCCAAACGCATGGATAGGAAGAAATGGCCCACGTGAATGGCCACCCCGGTCCCCCGATTTGGCAGCTATAGACTTCTATTTATGGGGTGTGCTAAAAAACAAAGTATGCGACAGTTGGTGACCTAAGGGAGGCGGTAGCACAAGCAATTAAAGAAATTGATAGGCGGTCTGTGAGGAAAACGGTAATGTCAATCTTAAAAAGATGCAATTTTTGTCTAAATAAGAAAAGTGGACTTTTCGAACAGAAATTGTAACCATTATTATGTACTTTAATTTCTTAAGTTTTTAGTAAGTACCTACTTATTTAGTTTTTTCGTTATATCTGATATACCTAATAAAAAAATCGTTCAATGTTTTTTGGAATAGTTATTAATATTTACATCAATCTATTTCATGGCTAACTACGTTAAAAGTAAAAATAAGAGAGGACTACAATCTAATATATATATATATATATATATATATATATATATATATATATATAATATACTTCGTGGGTTCAATTAAAAATTATAAAACTAATATGCACTGTCACTTTTCTAGAACTTTATTTACATTCAAACAGCTGATTCAAAAATACAATAACAATCCCATATAAGCTAGTCGTCGCGGTATCACTGCCTGGCGATCGTGGCGTTCTTCTTTTATATCACCAGCGTAGAATTCTCCAGTAGAAATCATCATCGCTCCTTCCGCTGTCGAGTCTTTTCGAGAATCGTATTTTTTCATCTTAAAGCGTTTGTTGTCGTGCTGAAATGACACAGGGTCGGCTTTGGGTAAATTTCGTAACAATATATATATATATATATATATATATATATATATATATATATATATATATATATATATATATGTAGTCCTTCACGGATGAAACAATGTGATTTTCTCTGTTGTATCCGGTGTACATCCGTTTCTCGATTTGTGCTCTGAAAGAACATTTTACCTGACGTTTCGCCAAAATCTCATTTGGCATTTTCAAATTGAAATCTGAAAACAGAATATTTTCTGTTAAACATGTATCTTCCTCTATCCTTGATTTTCATTCCTAATGTTAATTGATTCTTTGTTTAAATCAGTTTGACTCCATTATAATCTAAGCGTAAGTTTAAAAAATCCTTATACTTTAAAATTATATCAAACATAAACCGTTGATTATCTCTCTCTATTTCTATCTTGTCCCCTTTATTAAGTTTTTCCTCAGTTGTATTGTTCTCAATTGCTATGTCAAATTTCTAAATTAGACTTTTTAAAACAAAGCGTTTTTGATAGTCAATTTATGAACCAAAGAAATGACTGATAAACGTAATAAAGCCTTCAAAATATTATTTAACAAACCATTTTAAAACACTTCAAATATAAGTGAGAAAATGAATAGTAACATAAGTTGCATCCCTGTCACATTTAAAATGTACTACTATTGATATGCAAAGTTCATTTCAAGTAACAGTTAAAATGTTAGATGCATCATCATTCAACTTCTTTCATTCTTTCAAAAAGAAACTGGTCTAGTGGCTAATTAATGTTCGTATCCATCTTACATAACTTTTTAATGGAAAGAATCTGAATAAAGTGGGTCTCTTCAGATAACCTTGTTAGGTCCATAAATCTTTTCTAAGTACAGTAGTCACAAATTAAACAAAATTATTATTAAATATGATTAGCTCCTTGCATGAATAA
Source organism: Octodonta nipae (assembly GCA_034190945.1). Taxonomy (NCBI): domain Eukaryota; kingdom Metazoa; phylum Arthropoda; class Insecta; order Coleoptera; family Chrysomelidae; genus Octodonta; species Octodonta nipae. The sequence goes on along the minus strand of CM067220.1, from coordinate 16,411,098 downwards.
TTTAGGAACTGGAACAATATATTTCACCTCTGTAACGCTAGTCGATAATTATTTACTTTCAGTCTTGTTATATTTCTTGACAGTTGACGGTATATTATCGAATGGGATTTTCATATCAGCGATCGAACCTATGCTACTGATTTAAAATTGTGGGTAATATATTTATTTCCTCATAAGTGATCTATTAGCAGCATTTTTATTAGATATTGAGCTAGAAAATTACGTTTATACGTGGTTCAATATTTGGTGATTGCTCAAGTAGTGATTTCGATACAAATTTTACTTTATAGAAGACGTAGGTAACCTTCAAGAAATAATTTAGATCTCGCATTCAATTCTGAAAGTTTAATAATCGTAATATATCAACAACAAAAGCACAAGTCTTACAACGTCTTGAGTCTCTATATGATCTCATCACATTTCGATAGTTTTACATCTTCGATCGGCTTCAGGTGACTGACGGGAAATTCAGAATAGAATATTCTTCGTATTTACACACAAAACAAGTAATGTATTATTGGTTACGTTTACTGGGCATGTAATCCCTTACGCTAATGATGTGTTCGTTCACATTTCCACCGGAACCAGGGTCCCTGTGAGTTGGCTTGACCAGGCTCTAAATAATATGGTGAGGTGTTAGGTCAAGGCTTCGTTATCCCCGTGCTCTAAGTAGTCAGAGGTCGTGTTGTATCACCAATGTAGACTTTTCCAATAGCAAGGTAGGCTATAGATGCAGACCTGAGGTAGAACAGAAGCCAGAGATGGGTTTCAGGGAAAGGCAAAGCAATGCTGTAATTTTGGACAGACCTTATTTTCTAGGATATTGCATATTGGTAGGTGTATGTAAGCATATAGTAAATGTTTTCGAACAGTGTCTATGTGATAATACGTCGAGATGGGGGAAAAGACGCTGGTATTTAATCAGGAAGTGCCACAGGAGTCAATTCTAGGTCCTACATTATAAAACATAACAGCAATGGCGAAAAGACTGAGGCGGCGATGTGCAAAACATAGGAGGGCTAAGTACAGAGCGTAGGAGAGAGCTTGCGGGGGTAGTGAGGTCGACATTATTGTATGAATGCATGGGAAAGGGTGCTGAGAATAAGAACAGATGAAGAAAAAATTTGTATAGAACGGTCTCCACGGATACACTATACCTACTTGTTGACGGGGAACTTCCTTTAACAACTCACAGTGGTAGAAAGGATGGGGGTGCATTACAAAGGTGATGTTGGGAAAAAAGTGGAAAGAGAAGTCCTAGGAGGGGGAGAGGATGCTAGATTATTGGCTAGCGGAGTGGAATAGATTTCAGTCACTGGTTCAGTGCAGGCACAGAAGCCTAAATTATGGGATGTTTAGTGGGCATGGATGTTTTAGAGCATATTTACGAACAAGGGACGGAATGTGCGTCCACTGCAGGGCGGATAATAAGGCGAACTATACGTTTTTTGAATGCAAGAGATGGCAACAGGGGCGAGGTTAGCAAACGTGAAGAAGACAATGATGACGAATAGGGAAAATTGGATAAGGATAAGTGAGTTTCTAGTAGTAGAGTGGAAAGGGAATTGGTAGACGTGTGGGGTGTTGTATATTCAGATTCACTGGATGATGTAGATAGCTAAGCTAGTTATTGTTTTGAGGCCGGGGTACTTCTTGTATTACTCAGCCTAGATAGTTCCGGGTACCTAGAGAGCGATTGGAGGTGATTTAGTGAGTGAGAGTCCCACTTACAGCATGACGCGACTGAAACCAAGCTCATACTCAAACATTTTTAAACAAATTACTTTAATCCAGGATCTTGGGTTCAATACGATTATTTCTATTGCCTCCCCCCCCCCTTGGGTTCACCCGAAATCGCTCTTGATAGTTCTCTTAATTTAATATCGGTGTACGATGTCGTCAATTTTTCTGATAGACCTCTGCAATAGGGTTATCTTACAGTGTCCATAGAGGTATCTACGTCCTGTCTAGCAGGATTACCGAACTCTTTAAAGCCCTTGTCGATGATAGTTCCGGGATATTCGTTCCTCTATTAGTCCACTCGAGTTTCACCGGCTAATTGAAAACCTCATGCTTCATGACTTTGTTGTAAAGTTTCTGTAAACAGTGTATAGACTCCTACTCCTATGGCAAATGGTAAGCATTCGCTCACTCCGATCTCCATAGTGAATTCAATAGATGTGAATGGTTTATCGCTGAAATTATTGTACTTCCCCTCTCTATGTTGCAAAATAATAAAAATTACGTTAATATTCCTGAGCCAGAGTACGGATTATTTGTCAATGTTCTTCGAGACCTGTTTCTTGAAGAATTCAATGTTAATGTTGGCCATCATTGGCGATAAAGAATGTCCATGGGTAGTTTATCTTCCGGTTCTACATGCAGAACCGGTCCACCTTGAAAATTACTTACTTATGACAAAATTATAATAAATCCATAATTCAGCCTATTGGCCACTCCATTCTCCCCGAGACCGTGATTTGTGAGTAAATGCTTCTTTATATCGAGAAATTAATCTAATATAAAGTCTAATAGGACGATAATGAAACTCGTTAGGCGATAATTTGGCTCAAGAAACAATAACCAGAATTCTACTTTAGGTGAATTACTTGATCTGGTGAAGGGCTTCAAAGGGATTCCATCATTCTGATCTTGGGTAGCCTGTAAGAAGTGGTTTGTTTTGATTGCATAAATATCTTTCATTTCTGGTATTCTTTTGATTGTTAATTATTAGCAGGTAGTCGCTGAAACAATAGAATTTATATTAAGACGACAGTTCAGTTTTCTGTTTAAACGCTTCATTCAACCTTTTGAAAAATTCAGAATGTTTCTACAAAAAATTATCATTGGCATTAGAAAATATATTTGTTAGTATAATTTTTGGTCCCTAATATTTTTATTTCATGGATATCTATAAAAATAATTAAGAAATAATATTTTTCTATTCGATTGATAAAAAGTTGTTGCCAGACATTTTCTCGATAATGAATCATCCCTTGCTAACCACCAAATTTAAGAAGAGACTAAATTAAAATTCAACATTCCTCCTATTCATCGATTTTTTTATAATAGGTGTCGAAGTCAGGTGTCGCTTTCATATGTCATCTAACAAAAATTTTCGTTTAACAACTTTGCCTCGAAAAAAATTGGATTAAGAGTTTTGTCAAAATTAATAGCTTCAGTAGTGATATAGTGATATATTTTTCTAAGGATAAGAGTTGTAGAAGACACATTTGACATAAAGAACAAATACAATGACATTTAGTACCCATGGTATCTCTATTTCACTAGTATCACACCCATATTTAACGGAAGCCATGCCCCTCAAGTGGAAGTACATAGGTAAATTTCAATCTTGTTTTTTTAGCTGTCAATAAAAAAGTCCGTCTTTTGAATTAAAAAAAAACAGATTTATGATAAAGCTTCTAAACCAACTGCAAAAAGAAAGAAGCTCTCAATTCGTCTGTATATATGTGTTTTTATGTGTGTTCAGCATTTACTCGAAACCTGCTAAAGGAATTTGGGTCGTTTAAACTGGATTCTGTTGAGGGAGATCCCGAAGTGGTCCCAAATTTTAATCAAACTTATACAGTTTTTTAGAAAATAGGACGACATTTTATAGAGAGTTTCATTTCAAAACTAGCCACCCAAATTAACTTTTAAAATATCTTTAAAAGAAAAAGACCCTGTAGTTTCAACCCCTAAGCGGGGGTGAATACTACTTCTTCTTAAATACAAATGGGTATCATGTGATACTTTTTTTAAAGGTCTCTTTTTTGCCAATCTTTTGACACATATGTTTTCAGATTTCAGATAATTTCTTATGGAGTAATGCCATTTTAAACTTTCAAATAAAAATAATTATTATTTACGTTGTATTTACTTTATTAATATTGTATTATCGTTAGAATTACCTTTTACTTAAATTAGCTGTTCAAAATGTCCGCCATTGTTGGTAAAACAACGGTAAAGTCGCAGCTCAAATTCGTCCTGCAGTTTTTGAAGCGCCTCTGGTGTAATGGGCACACACTCCTCCACTATTCTACGTCTTAGTTTAGGAATATCGAGAGATTGAGTTTTATACACCACAGTTTTTAGATGTCCCCATAAAAAAAGTCAAGAAGCATTAGGTCGGGTGATCTTGCTAGCCATTCTATAGCATCCCTTCGTCCAATCCATTTATCTGGAAATGTCTCATTAAGCCAGTTTCGTACAGGCAAGGCATAATGTGAAGGTGCTCCGTCCTGTTGAAAAAATAGGTTTTCTTCGTCTAGCAACAAAATTCCATCTTGATCTATTTTGTTTTCTAAAGATTCGGTTATAAGGGGATTGATCACATTTTCCCCAAATGCAATCCTCCAGTTATATTTTCTTCCACGAATAATAGGGAAATAATTTATTTAGGCGTAACATTTTATGCACAGAGTCGACAAAAATGTGTGATCAATGGCAAAATGACCTAAAATCTCAACCTGTTGGGCTTCAGTTAAAACCCTACGATTCTGATGCTTCTATCACACTCCAATTTCTTGAAATTTGTGAACTAAATCCAACACATGCTGATGTCTCTGATGAAAAACATGAGCAGTTCTGCGTGCACAGCGTTATTCTTCCCCATAAATAAATATAATAATATAATTGTTTCTTGTAAAGAATAAATCATTGTGGAAATTTGATGGTCAGTATACAACGCAACTACTACTCCTGTAGGATTCATTAACATTTACTAGTAGATTATTGTATTTATTTTTACAAGAGTTTTGGATTAGCAGTCTAATTCCGAATCTTTTTTTTGTTGGTGATTTTTATGCGCACACTAATTGCCAGAGACGCTTAAACCACCGTCTGGGATGGTAGAGACATTGTCGCTGGAAAAAGCACTAAAACTCTCTAGTCCTTCATTGTAGTTTTTAGTGAAATCCGACCGGTAGTGCAAAAAAACACAGTAAAATCACTAAAGGGTAGTGCGGCTCAAATTCTCAAGATACAGTCTACTTCGCCTACAGAGCGGTCATCAGAGCAGGCCAAAACAAACGTGAGTACTCTGGCATGATCGTTCTTTTCTATTGTCACCAACTTATCAAAGTTACCCGCCTATTTCATTCAACTACTAATAAATTGTTTACATTTACGGTCGCAAATATCTTTCGCAAATATATTTAAGGATTTTTTCTCACTTGTTTAACATGGTATTTATACTCATGTTTTTTTTTAATTACAATTCAAATTTTTTATATTTTTACCGTTTCTAGGTCATTACTCTATAAAAATGATGTGTGATCGGCAAAAAAAGAGACCTTTGAAAAGAGATATCACATGATATTCCTTTGTATTTAAACTAGAAGTGTTATTCACCCCCGCTTAAGGGTGAAACTATAGGGTGACCGACACTTGTAAAATGTGTCCCCTCGTAAATATAAATTAACGTGTTTTTTGTCTTTTTCTTTTAAATATATTTTAAAAGTAATTTTAGGTGGTTAGTTTTGAATTGAAAGCCCTGAATAGAATACTCTGGTGGAGGCGATGGTATTTAAAAAAGGAAATGTCTCTGTTCGGAATCTGGGGTGTAATAAATTGAAAATAGATTCGAAATAAATCAAAATAAATGTCAGTTAATCAACTTCAAGATGGGGGTTCTTAGTTGTTCTCTATACACAGTGTGCATTAATAAGTTGAAATTAAACACAAATCTTTCTTTTGATTAATATTTAGAGAAAAAGAATTACATGGTTTTAAACGTATACTGTAATCAATACATGTAACTCTTTCAACCGTGTTTATCAGCAAATATGAATATTGCTTTTTTCATTTCAACTCTATGTAAAACTTTGAATACCTAGTTCGATTTTATTACGAGTAAATTATAGGTTAAAAACACCTATTGAAATATTTTTGTAATTTATCATTAAAATGATGTATAAACTACATTAAAATAAGACAAGTAGTTCCTAAAAAGTCTATCGAAAGACGAACCTTCCGAGAATTCATCAGTAAATTGGATTTAAATATAACGTAAAGCTTTATAGCATACGTCATACATCATTTAGTCAAGTTATAATCCCACCAGCCGAATAAATAATGAAATTTAACATTTTTCAGTAACGTTACTCGGAAGAATTGATTGACAAGATTAACCAAAACCACATTTTTATTGATCACTTCTAACTGGCACCTCGACAAAAAAATGTGACGTTTCTTATAGGTGGAAGATGACATTCCATAAATAACGTGTAAGTCGTCGTTTTTTTTTTCTCTCGCGCAGCAGATAAAAATCAACCATTAAATGCATATTACGAAGAGGCCGAACTGGGAACAATATGTACATACTCCAATGTCATTTTTCTCGATGAATATGGTATATGTTAAATTTCATTACAAAATGAATTTACATTTAAAAATCGACAACAATATGGAAATTTGAATGCCAGCTTCATATTTTATTGTATGTAAATTCGTTGCATACATTACCCGCTCTCTCGGTAACGAATTTCTAAATTCGAATTAACATATTTCGTATATTATAAATCGCGTATAGTTAAAACGTCACAAAAATGAATTATACTATTTAGTTCTCTCTTATTCTGGTGCGGTAATCTTTTTTGCCGTGCGGATTTATCCAGAAAGGGCATATTCAAATTTTCCATACCCCTATGCTCGTTTGATGATTGATACGATATTTAAATAGGGGTAAAAATATATAAAGCCGAAAGAGTTCGATAGGGTGAAGTCTTATTTGCATATTTTCTATGCCAGCCCTTAATTTTTTTGATTTGCCATAGTGGAAACGTTTATTTATTTTAAAGATCAAATAATCGAAGAAATATAATGACGCTGGTTCAGTGACGTACGAAAAATTACCAAACAAATATTTCGAAAGCAAACAAATTTGCTTTTCAAGGGATGAACAATAATACAGAATATATAAAATAATATTTTAATTGATGAACCTACTTTAGTACACCACCTGCGTTTATTAACAAGCCTCTTATAATGCAGTTAGATAAAAACGATCGTAACGAAAGATTTTTAAAATAGAATATGTATTTTGCATCTGCAACTATCCGAATTGCATTTTTAAAGAATCTCAGTCACCCTGAGTTTTTTTGTAACAGCAGTTAACTAAATACAGTTCTTTTCAGTCTCCAACAGTTGTCAGCTAATAGACTCTAGTTCAAGTAGTTTTTCCATTTTGGATATGTCCGGAAGAATTCGCTCACCATTTCATCCCTAATGGGCCTCCAATTGATAGAACATAAAAAAGTGAGTATAAAATATATACCTTTATCGACATATTGCATCCTAAATTATTGTAAGCAGTTAAGAGGTTTGAAGACGCGAGATGTAAAGACCGACATCTAGGATTTTCGTGGAAACTAGCACATAGAGGTTCCGAATCTGAACCCATTTCATGTAGTTTCTGTTACCTGTAATTCCTAGGTTAGAATGTCACGATGAAATTTTTAGGTTAACTTCACCTGTCAGAGATATTGAATACTCTCTTCGAGGTGTCATTCTTTTGTACGCAAGACAATATATATAATATATATTGTTTCTGGTTAGGGAACCTTCATCAGTTGCGCTTCCCACAATTGTCCTCTCGAACACTTGTTTATGTATTTGATCTATTTCGTTAAATTTGAAGACGCGAGATGTAAAGAACGACATCTAGGATTTTCGGGCAAACTAGCACATAGGAATTACGAGTAACAGCAACTACATGGAACGGCTCCAGAGACGGAACCTCTATGTGCTAGTTTCCTCGAAAATCCTAGATGTCGGTCTTCACATCTCGCGTCTTCAAATTTAACGAAATGGATTTAATACATAAGGAAGTGTTCGAGAGGACATTCAATTGTGGGAAGCGCAACTGATGAAGTTTCCCTAACCAAAAACAATATGTATTATATATATATATATATATATATATATATATATATATATATATATATTATATATATTGTCTTGCGTACAAAAGAATGACACCTCGAAGAGAGTATTGAGTTAAGAGGTTGTTGGTCAACTCTTTATAATTATCGATTCTGTGCATAAAAAATTTTGACGAGATTAAATTTTTGTTCAATTTCTTCATCAGTTAAGAAGTCGTTAATTTGTAGCCCTACACTATCTACACTAGTAGGTCTTACAACCTTCGTCGCATCCCTCATTTCTATTGTCTTTTATCTATATTTCGCTATTCTTCTTCACTTTCTCCGTTTTCTAATTATGTTTGTAATTCATGAACAAAACCATAGCTTTTCCTTTTTTTTTTCTGGTCTTTGATGCATATATTAGACCTCTTCTTTTCAACTTTCTTATACTGTTGGAACACAATAAGCAGTTCAAATCTTGAATTGCTTTTGTACCCCGTTGAGCATATTTTTGATGGATTCTTTACAATTGACGTCTTCGGTTAAAGAGCTTCCCAAATACTTATATTTGTCATCTATCTATATTCCCTATATTTTTCCTCCCGGCATTTAGGGTTTCTTAAAAGTTGAACAGCTTAGCCGACAAGCCACTTTGGTTGTCTGAATACTCCAGAAAAATTAAAAGTCTTGGTAAAGGTATTAGACAAGAATATGAGTCGTCTTGTTAATGTTTATGGAGAACAGATAATCCAAAATAATGGACTGGTGAAATATCTATAGGAGGATGAAACATTTTTGAACTTTATGTTGACGACATTTACCCAGTAATGCTATGGAAATATTTGAACTTCTAAAGTGAAAATGTAGGACAAAAGTGTGATATTGTACCAATTATTATACTATGTAATCCTCAGCCTTTCGAACGAATTACAGACATGGAATAGAAAGTCACTACCATTTACTCGAATCATAAAATGACTTGCTATACTGAACAAGCATTTCCATCGTTAAAGAGTTCTGAACTGAACCCAACGATTGTTTGTTACAAACAATCCAAAAACGCATCTTGAAGTGTTTAGTCAACTCCGGAAGAGAGATGGTATGATAAAGTTGACCAAACAATGAGAGGTAGAAGAAAAAAAACAACAGGAAACCCCCGATCCGATTCATCGAACAAATAAAAACAATTTTGACATATAGCAATCCATGATATCATGCGAAAAATATAGAGAAGTCTGACGTGAAATTACGATCTCGTCAGTATGAAGGGGTCACGACGTTCGACGACAATGACAGTGTACTCCTTTCTATATTCTATAAGTTCATGGGAGTTTCTGTGCCACGGCCTTGAAACAGCCAAGCCATCCTTTTTGACCCAGGTGTAGAGCATGTGAGTCATGACAACCTATTTTACGTCAAACATTATTGCTGCAATTTTTTTTTAACATGGTTTAGTTCTTTTTAATTTGTTGGCTGAATTTTTGTGAGCCAGCTCTTATTTTTTAAATGGCCCACTCTCTACCTTTGCATATTTTGATTTTTAATTTCTCTTATGAGTAAGAGTGGTCACGCCTGGTCCTGGAGTAACCTTCAACGCGATTCCCGTACAATGTTTTCTGTCAATTCTACAGATGAGGGAGATTCAAGTGGTACATCCAAGTTTTAAGGCCATACATTATGAACATCATGTGAATATTATACTTTAAAGATAATAACTCTTTCTTCTAACATAGTCGAGAAAAAAACGTTTTTTTGTACGCCAGTAGTTTTTTCTAGCCCATAGCTCACTCTATTGTTGTTGTTTATGTACTGAAGTAGTTTTCATAAAAAATGGAAGTTCTTACGTATCCATAAGAAATTTTATACACAGGCCTACATTTTGCTTCATGGCCTTGGAGTGTGAAAGTTACAAATTTCTTACGTTAGTTCTTGTTTGTGTGTAAATCCTAGCCTGCACACCAAATTTCAGCTTTGTAGGACTTCAAGAAATATCTTAGTTTACTCTATAGACCTGCATACCGGGATTGAAGTGTGAAAGTTACAGCTATACAAATTTTTTGCTGCTTGCTCGACACCAAATTTCAGATCTCTAGAACTTCAGGTAGTAGGGGTTTTGTTGAATGAGCGAGTAGGTCCGTAAACAAATTAAAGTATTTAGACATTAAAAATTCTACAATATAAATGCTAGACAATCTAAAGGTGCGTTCACATGGGTTGTGAAGCACGAACGTACGTTGCGTTCGTGGTGTTCATTCTTTCGTCCCTTTCGTGCTAAAGTTGGCACACAACGCACTTAATATTTCCACGAACGTGATTTTTGACGTTCGTAAAACAAAACGCTTCGTATTTCACGAATTGAGACGTTTACAGGGGTCATGATCCGCGCAGGTGTGGCTCAGTTTCGTGCTTTACAACCCATGTCATCGCAACTTTAACCTAATGTTTTATAAATATGCTAACTATATTTGATCTTTAATTGACTTTTGGTTTTAACTAGGGCAAAGCTAAAAATACAGCAAAAAGGTTTGAGAAAAGCTACGAACGTGCTGATTTTTTTTTTCTCGTCTAGGCGGGGGGTACTCCTGTAGATAACAATTAAATGTTGTGCCAGAAAGAGCGTAAGTGAGTATACATTTGATTTTTTTCTTTACAACATAAAATAATAATATAATTGAGTGTAAGTATATAACGAAATAATGAATTTAGTTTAAGTTGTACATATTTGTATATATTGAGCGGAATGGCATCTCTACTCCACAATGAGGGAAACCGTTAGTAAATACCTTTTTACAAGCTTTTACTTAAATTGCAATGTTCGTATGTCAGTTGTTCCCTAACCAGAAACAATATGTATTATATTGATATATAATATATATTGTCTTGCGTACAAAGGAATGACATCTCGAAGAGAGTATCTGAAGATGGAGTCAAACATGTATTCTTTTAAAATAGTTTTGGTGTTTTTGTATTTAAATACGTTTGTTTCAACAAAGGAAAGTAAGCTGAAGTTCTGACTAAAACCTAACTTCAATAAGAATATTTTAATGTTCTGTAAAGAGCTTGAGCTTCCATCGCGGATTTTTCAGTGTTTTCTCTCGGGCAATTATGCTTGACTCTTCTAGGCGAGTGCCAATGCGTTTCGTTACATTCTTTTTATAGAGTGGTGAGGTTATTCCTTTTAATGACTTATCTAAAACGCCGCGCATCTAAAATGAAACGCTAAACAGCTTCCAGCTAAACACAACTATGGAATATCACTATTGTTTGATCATGGGCATCACCAGTGATAAAATGGAGGCTAACTTGACAGATTTTGCAACTTTTGTCTGCAACTTTTTTCAATATATAGAATCCACGAGAGTTATATTTTGTCTCAAGATAATCCTGTTTATCGGAACCAAGGACGTCGCATATTTTTTATCTAGACGGAGACAAATCAGATATTCTCTATTAAGATAGATGTAAATTTCTATTGATTGACAAGAGAGCTCTAGACCTGCTCTTGTTTGACGGCACCTTTGCTCGGAGCCAGATGCACAAAACATAGCATTAACACCTGCTAAGTAAGAACACACGGAAACTACTGGAGAGAAGAGATGTAAATTTCTATTGATTGACAAGAGAGCTCTAGACCTGCCCTTGTTTGACGACACCTTTGCTCGGATCCAGATGCACAAAACATAGCATTAACACCTTCTAAGTAAGAACACACCGATAACTACTAGAGAGAAGAGAGGGAAAAATTCGCAGTGGCAGCTCATGACCTTTACAGAACATCTCTTTGAGGGTATGGAGCTTCTAATTTCTAACCAGAACGTCAGCTTACTATCCACGTATGTATCGAGAAGCTACCGAAATTGGAAAATACAGTTTTATTTACTTTTAGGCTAGTTTTCTCAGATTTCTTGGCACATGTCTACAATTTACTCGTATCCACGATTGAATAATGCAGAAGTGCCGAATGACGTTAGTAGGCGGAAGGAAAATTAATGGTTGTCTCAAGAATGAAGCTAATTATTGTTGCAGGAATTGGAGTTATTATGGACTGATTAAGTAAATCCTCCACAAACTGTATTCCTCCGATTAAGTGGTTGAAGTTTGTAGGTTATTTATTTTGTATTTATGGATTTATTGCACATAACACCATACTTGACGAAAAGTCTGAATATTTCGAAACGTTTGAAGTTTCAAAAAAGTAGGTCAAAACTCAAAGATTGACATAAAACAGATAAGTATACTATTTGCTTTATTAAACCTCAAAGCACAAATGAGACTCGTAGATTCTGACGTAAGCGATAGCAGAAACTTTTTTTATCACTGAAGCGATGTCGGGCCATAGCCGTTACGCTTTGAATGTAAACAGCCCGGTGGCGGACATGTATTATTCAAATCAATTATCTCTTTCTTATGGCTAACCTTTGGTTTCCGAAATATTAGCAAGCTATTTTGTCTTGGAGTTGTGCTCTGGATAATTTCATATCTGATATTTTCTCGAAACCACCTGATCAGTTCAGTTTGCAAATTTGACTGCCGCCAATTTTCTTCCATTTTATGTTATTCTTTGCTTTTTCAAAAATTAAGATCCGGGGACCAATATTTAATTGATAACAGATTTGAATAAACATTCAGTAGTCGTTTGTTAGTGAGTGAGGACAAATTCGTGGGCAATACCCAGGGGATTCCACCAGTTGATATGTAATTAGATTTTTGATTGCAACAGTATTTTCAGCTTGTAGACGCGAGATGTACGACCGCCAACTAGGATTTTCGGGGAAACTAACACACAGATGTTCCGAATCTGGAGCCGTTCCGTGTAATTGCTGTTCTCCCTTAACTCTTAGGTTAGAATGTCACAACACAATTTTCAGCGTACTTCACCTCAGAGTTAAGGGAGAACAGCAATTAGACGGAACGGCTGCAGATTTGGAACCTCTATGTGCTAGTTTCTACGAAAATCCTAGATGTCAGTGTTACATCTCGCGTCTACAAGTTTACTGCTATGTATCAAATACATAAATAAGTGTTCGAGAGGACATACTACTTTGTACAACCTTTACACAGCTGACATTCCCATCCATACCACACACACAGAAACGCTCGTATTTGCTTACGATACTACCATTATCGCTACTTCAATGTCCCAGGAGGAACAATGCACAGTGTACCACCAAAGATTTAAAAACTAGCTCCTTTAGAGAAGACATCAGATCATTAAGTAACAAATCATTCGTCAGGATTGACTACCACCCTATTGAGATGCTCAAGAGACAGTTACAGTATGATCCTCATTGTTAACGAAGGAAGAGGCCAAGACGTACCTTGTTTGACTAAACCCTGCCATCCTTGAAAGGAATCTCGCAAACGAAAGCCAGATAGAACAAATACCGACTGGAGAAGAAATTCCGCAGATTATATACAAAAATTGTATTTAACTGTAAAGTAATTATCCCTATAATTTAATAAACATGTTCAGAGAGAGAGGACATGATTCTCTGTCAAAATGACTTTGTCAGATTGGAGGTTTGAATTCGTTAACAATACTATTTGAGATTGTCAAGTTAATAATGAACAGTGTTCCGGTATATTTAGAAAGAGTATAAAGTAGTGCAGCAAAGCGTAAAACACAGTAGTGTTACAACTGTATAGTATCTTTTAAGGTGAGATCCGCCCTGTGTGGATTAAACCTGCGACAAACAACGAAAAACATAGCAGCACCCTGCAGCTAAGAGGATTTCATACAACCTATCCTCACACAAGATAGGAGTTTCCTAGAAAAGCTCTTGTATCACAGTATTGCCAGCCACTATAGTGATGAAGAACAGATCCAGTCAGCCGGCAAGAAAACGGAAAGTAAAACTAAAACCAGAAACTGTAAAGCAAAACATTGAAAACATAGAAACCAACAATAGATTTGATACCCTCGACGTGGATGATGATATGGAAGACTATATTAGTCTAAACAGCGATTTTCCGCCGCTGAAGAAACCTTAGATACTAGCCCCGCTGAAATTTCGTTACAAAGTAAGAGACAACAGCGAAAAGCTTATCAGATAATGCATCAACATCTAAAGGCAAGGATAAAGAATAAAATTCAGGCATGCAGTAGTTAAGAACATTGGAATTCAGATTGTTCCGATAACACTATATAAAAGATTTACCCAGAACCCAGAGTTCACGCAAGATGTGAGGAGTAAAGTGGACCAGCTTACTAAAACTGGAACAACGTACCCATTATTATTGTTAAACAATAATAATAATGAAGGTTTACTAGCTACAGTTCGCCTTTAAGGTACGAATTGTAATCGGAATGGTGACTTAAAGTTCTAAGGAAATAATTAACAAATTTAGAGAGACTGAATGAGTTAGTGACCTAACATTACCAAACAATTTGCGCACCACATACTGTTCCAAAAAAGTTTGCCAATGTTAAAGGAGTGTTTGATGCGTTGCACATATGTTTTGTTAGCTTGAAACATGTTTGTTTGACAATGTATGGGCCCCATTAGGCATTAAGTATATGTTCGTCCTTTAACAAGTACATTTTACGAGAGTGTTTTGATAGCCAGGACGATGAAATAGGCGCCGTGATAAAAAAATGATCGTTTCGATAAACTCTGTACAACCTGTTAACACGAAAGCTTTAGGTACATCTCTATACTCACAAACTTCATATAAATCTTTCTAATGAGCATACAGACAGGAGCTGCAGCTTTGCTGCTTTGACTTATACGATTTGGGGGGCCAATCATATTCAGCGGTGCTCTTTTCCACTTTGTTTCTTTAATGGTCAGAATTGTCGTATATGAGGTCAAAGGCGAACCCAGCTTTTGGTTTAAGGAGGGGCAAAATCAGCAAAAAAGTGCCCTTGAGAGAGACAAATCGGAAAAATATTGTCCTAGAGAGATGGACAAATCAGAAATTTTTTGGTCCAGGGGGGAGTCGGCTTAATGGCTTATGGCAGGTTGTTCAGGTCCAAGAGAGGCAGCTGTCTTCCTCCCCCCCCCCCAGTATGCCTATATATGGAGTACCTACCTACGAAAAAGCCACTAATTTTCGTTGAGAAACAAAAGCCCCACAAGTGTGTCTGTTTGGGGCGAATTTTGAGTATGTCTCTAGTTGATTGTATCTAGTTGCTATAGCGACATGATAATTTTATGCTCCTAAATTGCGAGATATGGATGTAGGCGACATTTTGTCTCAACAAGACGGTGAAACACCCAAGAAACAGTTCCTAGTTGTAAATTTTCCCGATTCGGGTATCAAAGTTGACCGCCTATACTATGCGATTTAACGTATTTGGACTTCTTCCTCTTTTTATTTAAGACAAGTCCAGGACCATTCACGTCCTGAAGGACGACATAGTGCGCTATATCAACGAACCAGTGAGTGACAGAAAAGTCGTGGTAGTCAAAAATACTTCCCGGTGGCTACCTATAAAACTTTCGGAGTCATGCCAGTCGATTCCAGACTTCGTTTCTGGCGACAAGACGGTGCCCGTTAGTAACTAGGGAAGGAGAGAGCCCCCACCCTTGAGTGTGACTTGTCAAAACTTTACACAAGTAGTTAGCCGGACACACTTTCCTTTGGGATTGTACGAAAGGGAACGAGGCCGACTTGTTAAGCCTTTAATACAAGTAGTCGTCAGACCTGCTTTCCTTCGGGATTGTGGCGAAGAGACTTGCGGGTAACAGTGGGACCGTCGCATGAGATGTCTGGTCATCGCCCTGTATGGGGCGCGACCTAGTTTTCGAGACGAGAGCTCTTTGCCAACCTCTTGCCTGTTACTCCTAAAACTGGACCAGAGCGTCCCGCAAGTAGAGGCACCTACACCTCGAAAGCGGATGTCGTCTGGTCCAGAAAAGTAAAAGAGGTAGACTTGTAGGAAGTCGAAAATGTCACCCATTGGCGTGGACATCTTAAAAAAACTGGGGTGTTCGTAAGATTCCAAAATGGGAAGTGCGGGTGTGGAGAGATTAGCCCCCACTGGGTGAGGTTACCGGTGGCTCTTCATACTGGGTTGGCCTCGCACGAGCAATGGGTAAAGCTAGATTGTACCCCTTGGTACCCTGAGGTTGGTCCTCGTTGGTCGGTTGTACGAACGCATTCACCCTTGTAGGGTGGGATGGTAGACGACGGCCGTTTGAGGTGTCGGACTGGGGGTTTCTTCCTGGAGGGAATGTCTAGTCTAGGATCCGAGGCTAATCCTACCATAGTCCACACCTGTAACCTTAAACCGTGTTTAACACGGTCAGCAAAGCAGGTCGGCTATCAGACCGGGACCATCGTCTGCACATTAGAGAAATAGAGAAACAGCTCTTTACCGGATATTCTGTTCCATACTAGGTAGGTATGTAGTTACCTACCTACTTTTTGAATCAATAAACAATAGAATCTTTAATTAAAAATGTTTCATTATTTTAAGACCCTTACGTAGAGTTTTGGGTTTTATCCATAAGAGAAAATTCCGGGAGTAAAATCTGAGTAAGGGGATATCAAAAGTCGTAGAAGCCTTTTACCTGATATAATGTTGCATACTTACTAGGTAGGTATCTACTTTTTGAATTACTAAAGAATTGAATTTTTATTTAAAAACTAGTGGTCGCCCAGTGGTCGAAATTCGACCATATTTCATGAAACTGTAAAAAGTATATTTCGGAGAAGTAGATGTAATGACCAAAATTGTTTACCCATATTGATAAATCTAATGAAATAAAAAATAAAATAAATGTACCTACCTAATCAAATATCGGTATTCGAAATATTGGATGACGCCCCAAATTTTTGGCTGGAACTGCTACTGGCAAAATATTCGATTAATAATTGGAAGATTGTTCTTTGCAACCTAAAAGATTTCGTCATTTGCGGTTTCAATCAAGTTCAGGAATATTAAAGAAAATAGAGGACCAACAAACCTAGGAGAACTTAAATATTTAATACATTCTCTATTGTCCGCTGTCTGAAAATTTTTTTATATATTATTACCACAACACCTTCGGGAAGGTTGTGGTAATAATATATTAATCAAATAATTAAATTCACATTAAAAACAGAATACTTAATATGAAAGTTACTGCAACGCGTTCGAAAAATCAAATAGTGACATTGACTATTTTACCACTAAACAATAACAACGCTTGCATGCCACTTCCAGAAGTACATGCTCTAAGAATATAACAGCAACTAACGATCGCTCCCTCCATATATAATTACTCAATGTTTTGAATTTTGACCGTCTGGTGGCGGCGGCACTGTTAGTTGTTTGGCGTTGACAGTACGGACGTAAATAAAGAATTTTTATTATATTTTATTTAATGAATGAACCAATAAAATAAACAAAAATGAAGAAAATCAGTTGAGAGACAGAGGTGAGAATGGTACCTAATTGTTTTGACTTTGCCTATTTATATATAGATACTTATTTTTTAAGACCCTTAGGTGGGTACATAGAACAGGTTAGGGTTGGATCCTTAAGACAAAATTCAGGGAGGACGTTCTGGGTTAGTGGACAGAAAAGTCGTGGAAGCTCTTTACTCGGTATAATGTTCCATACTTACTTGTTAATAAAGAATAGTATTTTTCATTAAAAATATTTATTATTTTTTTAAACTTTACATAGGACGGGTCAGGCTTGGATCTTTAAGAGAAAATTCAAGGGTTTACGATCTGGATAAGGGGGCATGTCTATATCCAAGTTTGGACTCTTTGTATTTGTTGTGTCATTGCATAAACAATAGTTGATCGGTGAGTTACACCTACAGAAGTTTTTCCACATTTTAGAATTTGATGTCACAGACTTCAAAATTCCCCGAGGGGGGCGATGCCTCATTCAAAACCATCCCTAAAACCCAATTTTTACTACAATAGTATAAATGACCAAAGCAGCTAGTAGGGAGTTGTATGTTTTAATTTCTCATTCTAGTTATCATAAATCCCAATGTTAGGTATCTATAATATTTTAATTATAACTATTATATATCTAACACTTTAGTTTTAGATACCGAATAGATAATTAAAGTTAATATCAGTAAACAATAGGAAACTCTAAAATTATGTTTATTTTGATTTTTATCGTAATTAATGCTGTGCGTAAAAATTACCTACTGGTGTTCTTTTTTATTATTGTGCCTTCTTACTAAATTAATCTGTAAGTCTTATTAATTTAGGAAATACCTACCAGACATTTTAATTAATGGTATTGTATATTACTCAGATTTGATGGAAATAAATCTGAAAATCTTCATAATAATTTACAAATGTGACAATAAAAATCCACACCCTGCAAAAGCACGTGTACAATGCTCATTATTTCGTACACGACCTGTACTTACGTAACGTGCGTTCCGAGAAATGCTGCTCGGCTAGCCAATAGTTGTAGATGCCGCACTATAAAGGTGGATACCATTGCCACCTCGGCCAATAGACGCGCCTGTGGCGTACATTCTGTGCCAACAGCACGAGCAGATGTTCTATAAGCCGGCAATGTATGGCATAACTATTGGCAATTCTGCAACGCGGATGGCATTGTTTAAGCTGTTATTATCGTATATAGGGTGAAACTGTAATCCTTATCAATAAAATCAAGCGGCGTGTCGTGTGAATGCCAGGAATTTTCAGGAGTTCATGGTAAAATGATCTTTAAGAAAAATATATTTTTTTGAAATTCGCCAAATGGAAAAAGTGAGTTGCTTGATCCAAACAATCAGGTACATATACAAAATTGTTCCCACATTTATTTCACTTTACTTGGGGATTTGCGAAACGGCCAGAGATAAAGGGTGGCTTAAATAAGAAACAGGTGCTATTCTAAGCCCAATCAGGGTCTGTATCGAAATTAAAAATATCTACAGGGGTTTTCAAAATGAGAGAAAAACAAAAAATGTGTTTTTCAAAAAAATATAATATATTCGCCATTTGTAAACAAATTTGATAAAATCTTTGTGTTAGCGATTTTGGGCAGTCGATTAACGTTAAATATATTTTTTCTAGGCCGCCTAGATTTATTTAAGAGCAGGTGACACTCAATTAAGGATTGATTTTTGCCATTTCTATTAATCAAAATTCAGGAAGACGAACGTTTTTTACAGAAAATGAGTTGGACGGATGAGGCAAAGTTTGCCTACTAAAAGTTGAATGTGCAACCGCCATAACTCTCATTATGTGGAGGTGTCCTAGTTGTCACAAAAATCAAGTTTACATTTTTACTCTGAATAGATTATTTAAATAAAACAACCAATTTAACTACTTTAATCATATATTTGGTCTCTCAGCCTTCATAAATTGAAATAAAACCTAAAATATATTTTAAGCATTATAATAATACTAATAATACTGATAAAATATATATAAATGGCATAATTACTCATCCACACAAGATGCCTACTTTCCTTACTACATACCTCTTACCAAAGGACAACCTGTGTACACATAACGACCAATCACTTGTCTCCCAACCTTATACAAACTCATAACATCGTGCATTAATCATCTCATTTTCAAACATTGTGAGCTGAACAACATAATTACTCAACATTAAAAGGGATGGGCGAAAAATTCAATGGGGTGCAAAGAACAACTGATAATTGATTCCGTTGTCTGCAATCAAACCTTCTACTTGGCATATGTGGACTACAAAAAGATCTTTGAATTAGTTCCACCTCATTAAGGCACTGAAACTCTACATAGTGAATAATTGAATTATTAACTTTTTAGAATATGCCATGTCCACCTGGCAAACCAAAATCTCACTGAATAAAGCCAACTGGTCCATACAAACTGACCCCATTCCAATCAGAACGGGTATATTCCAGTAAGACTCTCTTAGCCATGAACCAACCCTCTCTCAAACAAACTGAACTCGACTAATTTTGGGTTCAGTCTCAAACACAACAACGTACAATCATTAAAGATAAACCATTTGCTATACATGGACGACTTAAAGTTGATGGCAGCCGGGAAATGGGAGATGGCACTTCAATTGAATCTATGGGGGAAGGTCATACTTATAAATACCTTGGAATAAAACAGACTCAACGTATTGATCACTTGACCATGAAAAAGGACCTAACAGCAGAGTTTTATACAAGGGTAAGACGACTGTTAAAAACCAAACTAAACAGTAAAAATCTGTTTCAGGCTATTAACACGTGTTCAGTGCACAGTTACTCTTTCGGTATAGTTAATTGGTGCAAGACTGACATTGAACAATTACAACGAATAGTTCGAGTTTTACTACCAAAAGCTCAAAATTACCATCCAAAGAGCTCTATCGAACGTACAACTTTGCCACGGTTTTAAGGAGAAAGAGGATTGGCAGATCGAAGCAAACTATTAGATCAACAAATTTCTATTTTGCGTAGTCATTTCCAAAAACTGGTAGAATTTTCTGATCTACACAGAGTCATGTGCCAGGTTGATGACTCAACACCACTGCGACTGACACAACCAAACGTCCAATTACACCAACAGACCACTGATCCGAAACTGCTGAAATGGCCCTTCATGGAAGACATATAAATGACGTCAACCAAGATTCTGTCGACAGTGCAGCGTCAAACTACTCGTTGATCTCTGGTCATATGTTTCCTGAAACGGAAGACTTTATATTGGCAATCCAAGATCAAGTAATTCCAACTAAGAACTATCTGAAGTACATCGTAAAAAGTTATCAAGCGTTCGCTGCAACTGAATACAAAGAACGACACGATGCTGTGGCAAAAATACTGCACCAGGAACTAGCACTGAAACTTGAACTATCACAGTCGGTCAGATTAACATACTATAAATATAAATCAGAATCTGTTTT
Source organism: Octodonta nipae (assembly GCA_034190945.1). Classification (NCBI taxonomy): domain Eukaryota; kingdom Metazoa; phylum Arthropoda; class Insecta; order Coleoptera; family Chrysomelidae; genus Octodonta; species Octodonta nipae. The sequence goes on along the minus strand of CM067220.1, from coordinate 16,390,428 downwards.
AGAAAATAGCAACTACAAGCTGTACTGGGACCTCACGATACTGATTGATCGGACTGTTGCTCACAATAGACTAGATATAGTTTTGGTGGATAAAGTCTTTCGGAAAATAACAAATATAGAGATTTCAAATAAAGACTCAGTGAGACAAGAACAACACACGAACTGTACCAATTGTTATGTCAACGACAGGACTAGTCCCAAAACATCTATTAAACAATTTAAAATATCTCGGTCTAGACGAACATCTGTACCAACTAATGCAACAGGCCGTTCTGTTATGAACAGTCCGGAAGGTCAGGAAATTCATGGGAAACTGCCGCCTCGACTCCAACGACGGGCCTGAAAACCTGACAAGGGCTCCCACAGAGCTAAACCCTTTTGATGTCTAGGATATCTGGGGTTTAGTGATTTGCCTTAGAGAGAGTGTGCTGCCATACATTGAATGGTCAAGTCGGGAATAATACTTAAAATATCTTTTGTTTTATTATTTGTTATTATTTGAAAAAGTCAATTTTGTTGTGACAAGTTAACCCCGATCTGTGGTAGTTTGTCACATGGATAGATCCATGTGGTCACAGGTCATTACCAACATCACTATCCTCATCTGAGTCACAATTTGAACAACAATAAAATAAATAGTGCTTCTTAATGCATTTTCTGTGAGCCCATTTGCTCACTTTAAGTGGAGTCAGACCAAAAATATACCTGCAGCTCTTTTTAAATATTTTGAGAAGTTTTTTTTTTCGTCGTCTTTGAAAACCTGTCTTACGTTTACGTACCCAACAGATAAAGCGACATTCTCAGTATTATTATATGTTTTGTAATATCGAGCGAGTGTTCTGTGATTTATATTATAATCTTTGGCAACACTTCTAGTAGAGTTATTAGGCCCGATAGCGATAACGGCTTGCATCATTAAATCAGCTGACATCTGGCTACATTCCAGTTAGCCTTTTCCGATTTCTAGGCATATTTACTACCTATAACAAAAATTATAGCTAAATTACACCCGCCACTAAAGATTGGCGGTCATGGCACTTTCTTATATACCTGCCATGAGTCATTAAAGCTTCCCATAAAATTGCTGGTTTCTCTCTCTCTCTCTCTCTTTCTCTCTAGGGCATTTTTTTCCGGTTTGCCCCCATCTAGGACAATTTTTTTTTCTATCCGTACCTAAACCAAAAACTGGGTACGCCCTTGAACCCTTGTATGCAAATGAATATTGACTTTGTGACAACTAGTACTTGTGACATCGAGGAAACACGTAGGTATTTAGAGAAAGACAGTTTTAAGGTTACTGTCGTTCGATAGATGGTACTGTTTCTTCCAGACATTAAACTTATGTACGATATGCGATAATTAGTCCATTGAAAAATTACATTTGGGATTGTATTTCTCAGAGGATCGCAATTTTAATTTTTACATATCAAGTGGGGTCATTGTCGACGGTTCATCTTCAAAATCAGTATTTTCAATTAATTTCGAGAGCTCTATTATGTTACTTCAAGTCTACCCAGAACAATGAAGACACACTGCAGAATATTTCAGACCTGCTTTTCGACATCCACACATCGGTCGGCACAGTGTCCTTTGCATCTGCAGAAAAATAATTTTAGAAGCGCAGGGGATGCAGGACTTTGCTCTGCAGCGCCATCAATATTTTTCTCCATGCTTTTTCATTATGTGACACAACTTCACCTGCTAACAATATGGGTAGACTTAAATCTCTGAAAACCCTGGAGAAACATCCAAAGTTAGCAAGTGGAACGGCGTTGTTCCTCAACAAGAGAGTGACCCTCCTTTGCTCACTATCATTGGTGAATGTTTTTTTATCTCTTTATATGGTGGTAATTAAGATCTTGAGAGCTTAAGATATATTTTATCACGAAATGAAATTTTTCGTGTGATTTCTATCCTAGGAATCACAGGGAAATGGCGTTACACACAGTATGACTCTCGATTTGGAATCTCTGTGAGCTAGATTTTGCTGAAACTCCTGGATGTCGAAATTCATCAGCATTTCAGACCTGCTTTTCGACATCCACACATCGCTCCACAGTTTCGTTTGCATCTGCAGAAAATTAATTGTAGACATCAATATTTTTCCACATTTTTTCCAGCCCCAGTCTTCAAGATCGTTACTAAGCCACTACTGGACCTGGTGGTAGACTCGGAAACTGTGAAGCTGTAACTTGTATTGGAAGAAGTGAAGATAAATCAAATGTACTCTTTGTAACTGACTTGGCGAATTGTTTATGTCTTAGGCTACTAACTTTACGAGATTTTTACAATCCATTCAACGCAAGACAATATATTGTTTCTATTCGAGCACCTTCATCAGTTGCGCTCCCCTCAACTGATTGAATTCTCGAATAATTATGTATGTATATAGTACATATAACATAACTGAATTTAAAATTTCATCGCGAAATGAATTTCGACATCCAGGAGTTTCAGCAAAATCTAGCTCACAAAGATTCCAAATCGAGAGTCATACTGTGTGTAACGCCATTTCCCTGTGATTCCTAGGATAGAAATCACACGAAAAAATTCATTTCGTGATAAAATATATCTTAAGCTCTCAAAATCTTAATTACAACCATATAAAGAGATAAAAAAACATTCACCAATGATAGTGAGCAAATGAAGGTCACTCTCTTGTTGAGGAACAACGCCGTTCCACTTGCTAACTCTGGATGTTTCTCCAGGGTTTTCAGAAACTTAAGTCTACCAATATTGTAAGCAGCTGAAGTTGTGTCACATAGTGAAAAAGCATGGAGAAAAATATTGATGGCGGTACAGAGCAGAGTCCAGCATCGCCTGCGCTTCTAAAATTATTTTTCTGCAGATGCAAAGAACACTATGTGGAGCGATGTGTGGATGTCCAAAAATAGGTCTGAAATGTTCTGCAGTGTGTCTTCATTGACTTGGGGAGACTTGCAGCAACACAATCGAGCTCTCGAAATTGATTTAAGAAACTGATTTTGAAGATGAACCGCCGACAATGACGCCACTTCCTTCTCCGGTTCTTCCTCAAGCATTTAATGTATAAAGCCGACCAACTGCTGAGTCGCAGCCTGGTCCATCAAAAAGACCGAGGACGGAGTAGTTGTGATTTCGAAAATCACAGTGAATTATGCCTACTGGGAATGTCACATAAAAAAACGCGCCTTCAGACTCTACCTTGTAGTTGGTGGGGAAAAGAGTTAATAATTAATTAATAACAATATTGCATTATCAATAGAGTATCATAAAAAAATGAAAAGATAATTACAAATTATGGCAAATCATTTAGGTATATTAGTTTATAGTTACGAATACTGAAGAATATTCGTTTCGCAGCGCTGTGAAACCTTAACTAATGAATAAATTTAAAAAGTTCATAATGAAAATTATTTCTTTAAACCCCATCTATAGAAATGGTCATCTTTTTGTAAAACGATTAGAAAAAAAGTTATATAGACAAATAGACTTTTTTTCTCAAATTTTCATTGATTGGTTCTACGATTAAAAAATAATTGTAGATTATCTTATTTGCAACAAAAAATGTTTTACAATTTTTTTTGTGAGACCTATAGTTTGTCACACAAACCATAAAAACCATTTGGACCCCTTTTTCCAAGATGGCGGCCATAGGACAAGGACTTGGATTTAACTTTACACTAAGCCCCTGTATAGCGGCGGATTAAGGCCTAGGCAACATAGGCACATGCCTAGTGGGGCCGAAAATTAGGTAAGGGGTCGTTCATAAAATATGTTTGCATAGAAGGGGCTGTGGGTTCTCAATTAGCGTGAAGGTATGTGACAAGGGGGGACGGGTGGTCTAAGGAGATGCCACGTTCACCGTACAATTATTTCTAATTTAATTCTTCTCTAGTCTGTTTTTTTGTTTCATTTTTCTGTTACGACAGAATGTCGTATGTTTAATTTTTAAAAGTACATAAATATTTTTAAGTATATATTTCAGTCCCAATAACTTATTATTTCGTATATTTACTTAAGTCCGTGACAATCAGTTCGTCTGTATATCCAATATTATAAAATAATTTGATCAAGTGCGAGTTGGACTCGCATACTTAGGGTTCCGTACCACCTTCAAGATTCGAATATTCCAGTTTCAGACAAGCAGGGAATGAGTGCATTTTCTTATACTTACATTATATCTTTAAAAGGAAACGTTTTAAATTTATAAAAAATATACACTTTGATTTTCCACACATAGACTTTTTATTTAATCTGCTTTAGGATTCGCTTGATTTTTATCACAATACATATGTATTTAATTTTCTAATTTGGCCCCCAAAAAGTAACATTAGAGTTTTATTTTACTAATAAACTTTCAGAAATGCCTTTTATAATCTACTGCCTGAGTTTTGAGGCTCTGTAGATTGGAAGAAAAACGGCAAAATAGGTCAAAGTTTAAATTATAAATTATTAAATCTGTTATTCAAATTATTTAAAAATATAAATAAAATATATTTTTCAAATTTTCTAAAGTGGGAATTAAGTCGATGTTTAATATTTTTAATATATTTTATAATGATTTAAAAATATGATATATTTGTAATTCACATAATGAGCCTTTTATCTTATATATTACATGATGCGTTTGAAAATTGAATCTTTATTTTCCATTTAATTGTATAAATTGTCCCTAAAATAACTATGGGGGTTTTCTAGTAATTTATTTTCCGTTTAATTCTATTATTTGGAGGCCAAATAATAGAATTAGGTATTTTTTTCATATTTTTCCTATAAACAAAAAAAATGAGGTCTTAGAGTTTTGGGGAATAACGGGGAGAATGGGTAATTTTTTTAAAATATTTTTTTAATATATTTTAAAATATTCATTTTAAAAAAATTAAAAAATATATTTGTACATATTCGCCATAATGAGCCCTGGGATTTGATATATTACATGACCCGTTAGAAACAATTATAATTTTTTATTTTCCATTTAATTCTATAATTTGCCCCCCAAAATAAATAATAGGGAATTCTTCTTATTTTTCCAGTAAAGTTCAGGTGAGGGGCTATACTTCCAGTTTTTCAAAATTTTTCAGCTTATGGTTTCGGAGATAAAGGGGGGAATGGGTAAAATGTTTTATATTTTTGTTAATATCTTTTAATTAATTTATTTTAAAAATATGAAAAAAATATATTTGTTTTCGTCAAAATGAGCCCTTTCATTTGATATATAACATGATGGGTTAGAAACAATTTTAATTTTAATTTTCCATTTAATTCTATAATTTGCCCCCCCCCCAAATAAATATTAGGGGTTTCTCCTTAATTTTCCAGTAAAGTTCAGGTGAAGGGCTATACCTCCATTTTTTTCAAAATTTTCCAGCTTATAATTTCGGAGATAAGAGTGGGGGAAAGGGTAAATTTTTTTATATTTTTGTTAATATCTTTTAATTATTTTATTTTAAAAATATGAAAAAATGTATTTGTTTTCGTCATAATGAGCCCTTTCATTTGATATATAACATGATGGGTTAGAAACAATTTTAATTTTCCATTTAATTCTATAATTTGCCCCCCCCCCTAAATAAATATTAGGGGTTTCTCCTTAATTTTCCAGTAAAGTTCAGGTGAGGGGCTATACCTCCATTTTTTTTCAAAATTTTCCAGCTTATGGTTTCGGAGATAAGGGGGGGATGGGTAAATTTTTTTATATTTTTGTTAATATCTTTTAATTAATTTTTTTAAAAAATATGAAAAAAATATATTTGTTTTCGTCGTAATGAGCCCTTTCATTTGATATATAACATGATGGGTTAGAAACAATTTTAATTTTATATTTTCCATTTAATTCTGTAATTGGCCCCCCAAAATTAAAAGTAGAGGTTTCTCCTTATTTTTCCAGTAAACTTCAGGTCAGAACCTATAAATCTATTTTTTTTTTCAAAACTTTACGTTTTATAGTTTCGGAGATAAGAGGGGGGGAATGGGTAAATTTTGGTATATTTTCGTTAATATCTTTTTAAATATTTTTTTTAATATGAAAAAAATATATTTGTGTCCCTCAGAATGAGACCTTTCATTTGATATATTACATGATGCGTTTGAAAAAAATTTTATTTAATATTTAATTCTATAATTTGCCCCCGAAAATTAACATTAATGATTTCTCCTTAATTTTCCTGTAAAGTTCGGGCAACGCTCTATATTTCCTATTGTTTTCAAAATTTTAGGCTTAGTAGTTTCGGAGATAAGGGGGGGGACGGTCGATTTTTTAGTTCCCCCCCCAGAAGTACCCCTAAAATCAATTTTTTTTCTTTTACGATATGTACTCCTGATGGGGTCACCAAACTATACATTGATACCAAATTTCACCCTCTTCCGTCCAGTAGTTTAGGAGAAAACGGCTGTGATGTGACAGTGGCAGAAATCCTGAGTGATATTATAAGGGTATCCGTATATTGTATATACGGAACACTAAAAAGAGCGTCCACGGATTCTGCACTCTCCATTCAATAGCAAATAAAAGTAAGACTTTACACGACCGGTGACAAGAATAAAGTTGCATATATAATAGTGATATTATAGACACATAATTTTTTGTATACAATAGAACCTGGTTAACTCGAATTTCAATGTAAATGCTAAATATTTCGAATAAATGATTTGGCGTAGCGAGTTTTTCTAGATATACAAAGGGTTGTACTATTACAATTTTATCTTTTCAAAAGCACATATTTTAAAGGATCTACTATATTTATGTTTATATCTTTATCTCATTCGTCACTTAGTAATCAACAAATACTGACTTTAAATTTCTTAATTTTCTGCTACAAATAGGTGCTACTCATTCTACGTTAGCATTTCTTACATTTAATACTTACAAAAATGTTATCCCGAAAATAGCAATTAAAAAAAAAGTTAGTGTGGAAAACATCACCATATATCGGGGGGGTTCCAGGTTGTGTGACGTAATATTTATAGGGGGTCGCAGAAAGTGTGACGCAGTGGAGGGGGGGGTCCGAAAAGGCAAAATTTAGCGTGACGTATTTTATGACCGAAGAATGGGCCCGGAATTTCAATGTTGCCTAGGGACCGCTTTAGCCTTAGTCCGCCACTGGGCCTCGTGATATCTAAAAAATAATATTGCGTCCTCTGACAAAAGCACGCTAAGCCCAAAAAAAATTAGCATTTCAATGGACTACATACATTATTTCCGTGTAATTGCATTAATAAGCTCAAAATTTAAATTAATTGTCATAAAGATACTCAAAACAAGCTCATTTCGGTAGCAACTAGTAGATATAATGATAAAAAATTATTTTATATTTTGTCACCTAGGTATATATAGAGTGATGATTTTTGTTAATTTTCGGTGCATACTTTACGAAAAACTAATGTGTACTGGGGGATAATTTCAGTAAGAGGCACCTAGTGATTAAAGGAATTTTGCTATAATTAACTAGTTCAGTAAAAAACAAAATCAATAATGCACCAATCTTATCGCATTGTTGCCAAATATTGACCTCCAAATCTGACTACAAATTGATTTTGTAGTACAATTATATGAAAAAATTATTAGGTACATAATAAATTAAATGAATTGTTTATGGATGGGCATTATTTTCGCAGGCATCCTGTTGAGTCTATCTATTATGCTTTCGAATCCGTATAATATGAATAGAACTACATGAAACAAAATTTTTTCAAAGAAATTTAATCCCAGAGAACCTACGCACATTATCAAATGATGAATAACGTATTGCTAATGATTCCGTTATTAGATGTACAGCAATAATGAATAGATACTGACAATGAGATGAGAACAATTACATATGTACTGTTATGACTTGTCATTATTACACCGTGTCATTTATAATCTTAATTATTTTTATCTAAAACAACGTCCATAATACAATCAGTGTTGAATTACTCAAGACTATGTCTTCACTTTTAAGTGCATTATTTTTGCTGATAACAGTACGTTATATAGGGGCTCATTCAAAATTATATCTTGATATCGATAGAAGTTACAATGGACTATGCTCACACCGAAGTCTAATCAAGTACCGCTGTAATTGTAAATATAAATTATTTCTTTGTTTATATAAGTTTTACTTAAGAGAACTTTTATATTATTTTAACTGATTTATTGAAGAATGTGAATTACGGATGTTTATTGCAAAAAAAAATCTTCAAGACAATATGTACTATGAGGGACGGGTCTTAACTGGAAGGTATATCAGACGAAACAACAAACTATTGGAGACTTGTCTCGAGAATTGAAGAAGAATGTGACAGTAGTACTAGTGAGATGTTACAGAATGTTGAGGAGGAAAGTCAAGATATGTTATGCTATGCTAACAGGTTACTACTTTTAAACTAGAATTCTGAAACTTTAAAATTGTAACTTATTAATGTGATATTTCAAAATATTTTGTTATATTAAAATATTCGGTGATTGGCTGTCACCCGAAGAAAGTCATAGGAATGCTGAAACTTTTATACTGTTAGATACTAGAATAAGGTTAAAAATCGCCTTGTCCGGACATTTATTTTTAGACAGTTAAATAAATGAATTTGGAGGGGGAGACTTAATAAGTGTATTCATGTGATACATATCAAAAAGTTGTGAAACACAATTTACAAATTGCATATATACAGGGTGAGTTTTTTTTGATGATCAGTATGGGGATCTCGGAAACTAGCGGAGACAGAGCAATGGTTAAATTGAGAAAGATTTGCAGTTTTACTGGCCCAATTTAATGACACTTTCGGATTTTTGTAAAAAGTTATGACTTACTAGATATTTTGAAAAAACGAAATTCTGGCCGATTTAGTCAAATCCCTCTAGCTCCTTTATTTTGATTTTATAAAAAAATTGTAAATATTAGAATTAAAGGGAATTGTATCCCGAATATGATTGTCATGTCCTCGTTTGCGTGACAGCTCTCGTTTTCGAGATATGACACAAACTTATCTTTTTTTGAATGGAAACCATAGTTGGCTATGAATCGGACATTTATATATATATATATATATATATATATATATATATATCAAATTAGCTGTAAATTTTCGTAGTTACGTTAGTTTTATTATCAATAATTTAATGTCAAATTGTGAACGTTTAATTTTTTATCTCTTATTTAGTTGTGTTAATTTTTATTACAATTTAAAGGAGGTCTGATTTAGACACTGAAACGTTTGGAGTATTTGAATTATACAAACTTTCCAGCAATTGTGGGATTGCTCACAAAAGTCAGAAAATTATCTTTCAGGAAATGAATACGCTTAAATTTAATTATATATAAACATCACTACGGATTTCTGTCTTTCACATCACAGCAATTTTTTCAGAAATTACTGGACGAAAAGGTTGAAATGTGGTATAAGTGTATAATGTGTGGGGAAAAAATAAAAAATTCACCATTCTCCTCTTATCATCGAAAATACTGAGCCAAAAATTTTGAAAAAATAGAAATATAGAACGTTGCCTGAACTGTACAAGAAAAAATATTATTATTTTAATTTTGGGGGTCAAATTATAGAATTTTATGAAAAGTTAAAGATTAAAAATTTGTCAAACGCAAAATTAAATGAAAGGGCTCATTCTCAGGAAATATATTTTTTTCATAGTTTAGAAATAATAAGTTTAACAGATATTAACAAGAATATACATAAAGAATAAAATGTAAAATTTTGGAAAAAATTAGAACTTTGCCGGAAAAATAAAGAGAGAACTCTAATATAAATTTGGGGTGCAAATTACAGTAAAAGTAAAATTGTTTCTAACGCATCATTTAATATATCAAATCAAAGAGCTCATTACGACGAATACAAACATATTATTTTCATATTTTTAAAATAAATTATTTCAAAGATATTAACAAAAAATTTAAAAAAACTTACCCATTCAACCCTTTTCTTGGGAACTATGGCCTGACCTGAATTTTACCCGAAAAATAAGGAGAAACCCCAAGTATTTTTATTTTGGGGGCAAATTACAGAATTAAATGAAAACATTAAAATTAAAATTGTTTCTAACCCATCATTTAAAATATCAAAGCATATTTTTTCATATTTTTTAAATAAAAGTATAAAAAAATTACGTATGACCCCCCTTTATCTCCAAAACTGTTAGACCCAAAATTTTGAAAAAACTTAGGCTTGTATGGCCTCACTTGAACTTTAAAGGAAAAATAAGGAGAAATAACCTCACATTAATTTTGGCGGAAATTGTAGAATTAAACGGAAAATAAGAAATTAAACTTTTTTTAAACGCATCATGCAATATATAAAATGAAAGGGCTCATTATGAGAAATACAAATATATTTTTTGACATTTTAAAATAAATTCTTAAAATGATATTAACAAAAATACCCAATACCACTTTATTTCCAAAACCATACGAGCTAAAATTTTGAGGAAAATTAGCGGCAGAACCTCACACGAATTTTATAGGATAAATAAGTATAAATCCCTAATATTAATTTAGGGGTGGAAATTATAGAATTAATGGGAAAATAATAAATTATTTTTTTTATCTCATCATGTAATATATTATGAGCAATACAAGTATATATTTTTAAAATCATTTGTTTAAAATGTATTAACAAAAATATTAATAATCGACTTATCCTCGCCCCCTTATCTTAGAAATGACACGACCAAAAATTTGAAAAAAAAAATAGAAATATAGGGTCTCCCTTGAACTTGAATAAGGAGTAATCTCTGATATTAAGTTTGAAGTTCAAATTATATAATTAAATGAAAAATGAAAAAAAAAATGTTTTTCAAACGTATCATGTAATATATTAAGTAAAAGAATTAGGAATACAAGTAATATTTTTTGATATTTTTAAAACGAGTTGTTAAAAAGTTATTAAAAATGCGATAGTATAATGAAACCTTATAGCAGTTTTACCACTATGAAAAAACATTATCTCCTTTTTTTTTCAATTTCTTAAAATGAGTCGAAGGCTTTGAAATATACCACTCCTATTATTATTCTTGTAACTAAATTTATAGAAAAACTTAGTCAACGTCTTGGAAAATGCTCAATGATGTGTACAATAAATGTATGTATTGCTTGGTAAAGGCAGACATTTTCAACACTTGCTATAAAATATGTATGTTTTTAGCTGAGTTGCATTCTTTAAATATATTTTTATATATATATTCATTACATATGTCATTTATTATAAAAGATACATAGGTTAGTTTCAAACATGTTTCTAAACCAACTATTTTAAAGATGTGATTATGTTTGAAAGCATCCTACTAGATTATTTTTCTAAAATAAATTTCCTTGTCTCGCCACGTAATGATTTACATTTTATATCTTAATTTCAAATCGGTTTTATGAAGAAAATATAAGAGATAAAGTTTCTAAATAAATCGGGATATCCAAATTTAACTTCGTTCCATGTTTTGCGTAAGTTTTTCGTTAAATTTAGTTGACAATAATAATAAGGATGGTATATTTCAAACCCTTTCACTGATTTTAAAAAAGTGAAAAAATATGTGTTTTCATAGTGATAAAACTTCTATAGGTAAATCTGCATTATTCTACCGCTTTTCCTTTTTAAGATCTTTGAATCGCAGAACTTAAAATTCTATTTAATTCTCCTGCGTGCCACCCTCTTGTTGGACGAACAGTTTCCAAGACAAATGCATAAACTACCTTTTCTCGCATATTTTATAATGACATATCGAAAGACAAGCCAGAAAGATCAGGAAACAAGATGGCATCCCACCGATCATGACCACGACCCCAGAAGAGGTACAGGACCAGATCAGACGACTCAAGCAATGAAAACCACCTAGCACAGGATCGTATATCTAACATGATAGTCAAACGATTCACCAGGAAGGCTGCCGTTTCCTTGACAAATATCATCAATGCAATGCTAAGATTTAGATACTACCCGAAGAGATGGAAGTATGCCGACATTATTATGCTGACAAAGGTCAATAAGGACGATATTTTTCCACAAAACTATCGCCCTATTACTCTACCACGAGTCATGAGTAAAGTACCAAAAATGATCTTAGCGATTCGACTTTAAGAGACCATAGATGAACTGAATGTGATTCCAGACCAACAATTTGGATTCAGACATCTACACACCACCGAACACCAAGTTCTACGCCTGGTAGAATACGCCCCAGACAGACTCAACCGGAATCAAAGAACAGTCTTCATCTTCCTAGATGTAGCAAAAAAAGCCTACGACCGAGTATGGCATGACGGACTATTGGTCAAGATAGCCCAATTAGGATTTCCTACTAACATCATCAAGCTAGTGGGCTTCTTTTTGAAACATCGAAGAGTAAGAATACGAGTCGGCCAGGAGCACCCTTGATACCGGACAACCGAAGCAGGCGGAATCTACGCTGCAGGCATCCCAAGACCAGCCGACGCTATATTTTCCCAGTTCGCAGCCGAGAATGCCATAGGATGTCAATTTTTTACATTCGAGCCAGCCTTGAGGCGGCTGCAGCAAGCCACTGACAATTTAGCAGAATGGTGCCTTCAGTGGAAGATAGCCATCAACGAGGACAAAACTCAAGCTCTGTTCGTCAACGGGAGAAGCCGCACAATCGTTCCGACAGAAAACCTAACCGTCAAAGGCAGACAAATTCCATGGAAGAACGAAGTCAAATACCTTGGAGTCATCATCGACAGGGGGTTGACTTTCACGAGGTACGTTCAAGAGACTCGTAACAAAGTCCGGGCTGCCAGACTTTACCCCCTAATAGGAAGAGGAAGCAAGCCAGGACTCTTAAACAAGCTCTGCCTCAGCAAAGGATAAGATGACGAAGAAGCCCAGAGGTAGCAGACAGGTGAGTATAAAATGATTTACATAATTTTCTTTTTTTTTCATGAGACAACAAGAGGACCCGGGGGGGGGGGCAACCATACCAAGTAAAGAGTAGACAGAAGAACACACACCCACAAAAATAAACGATGACAACTTGCAGACCCACAAAAGGGTACAATTCGCTATATATCATAGCAAAGAATGACCCACGAAACACAAATAAGACAGTTGCTGTAGTACCAATAAGGTAACGCAACAGAATCAAACCAGAGCCAAGCTATCCGAATAAGAAGACAGTGATTATGGAGAAGGAAAACTGCGTTAGCGTGAGGACCTGAGTTAATTCTCAGAAGATGGGTGGCAAGGAAGTGTTCTCAGTAAAGGTGTGTGTGTGACAATAGCATAAGTTACGTCGCTGCCAAACTCCCAAACATTCAATTTGAAATTTGTATTCCATTGATAATTTCTAGAAAATAGTTTACTCGAAAAAATAAGCATTTTCGACAATCCCATGTAGAAAATTAGATTCTAAATAAGAGAAAAGGTCTACTTTCCAACTTTAACTATTTATTTATAAATAGTTTGCCACAACTTTCTATCACCACACACATAAATAGGCTTTGTATACATATTATATGAAATCCCTTTCTGTAAAGAAAACAGATCTACTCCAATTTTTGGCGAAATTTTAATAGACTCTCCTACTACGATACTTTAAATTTCTACAAAAATAAATGCGTGTGCGCTTCCATATGAAGTACTATAATAAAATGTTTATCAGTAAATCCTGGGGCCACGTGTTTTTCACTTTATTTATATATTTTTCCAGTGCTGGCTTATCGGCCATGTCCCTTCACATTACGTTCATTTATTTTAATAAAAGCTTTAAATTTTCGGTAAGATAATACTGGCTGGTATCTTTCTAGTATGTTTGGATTACAGAGGCGTAAATACAGGAAGCATGGGGCAGTTACACACTAAAATTTTGACGACAAATTAATTTTGCATCACATATACAGTGTTTTATTTTATTTTTTTTTTGCTGAAAATAGGCCATGTTAGAACAATTACCAAATGGAAATCTTTATTAAAAATAATTTGATCAAGTAGAGTTGGATTCGCATACTAAAATTCCGTACAACCTTGTTATAAAATAGGTAAATCATAATAAATATTTTTACAGTTTCCAGTATCAAATAAGCAGAAATGAGTGAACTTTCTTGTATTTTCCTTATCGTCTTTTAAACTAAGCTTTTTAAATTTATATAAAATACCTATACACTTTTATTTTTCACACCAAGCATTTTTATTTGATCTGCTAAGTGATGTCCTTAATTTTTCCAAAAATTTTATTTAAATATTTTAATGTTACACCCAAAATTAAGATTAGGTTTATCCTTTTATTTTACCAATAAACTTTCAAAGAGACCCTATTAATCTCTTGTCTGAATATTAGGTTTCATAATTTGGAAGATAAATGTGAGAATGCCCCAAATTTGAAATAATAAATTACTACAAATTAAACAAATTATTTTAAAAATACAAATAAAACATATTTTTTTATTTTTTATCTCGATTCGTCTCATTTGATACATAATGGATGCACTATAAAAAATAACATTTTATTTTCCGTTTAAGTTTACCAATTAGAATTTCTGTTACTTTTCTTGTAAATTTTGAGTGAGGCGCTATATAGGGTGTTTCTAAAATAGGTTTCTGTTCTGTATAGAACTCATTAAAATAAGCCAAAAAGTACCTATTAACATGTGCCCTAAACCGCTCAAACAAAACTGTTTTTTTTTCTGTTATTGACAAAACGGTGGAAAATAAATAGAAAAAAATGTATGGATCATACATAACTTTTTACATTAAATAACATGTGCTATTCCGTTTTTCGACATGCAAATCATATAAGCGTGCTACTTAGGTTGGTGAAGGGAGTTTTCGACCCGTATTACAGTAAACAGGAAAAATAAGGAAAAACCGCTAATATTGCAACGCAAATTGCAGAATTGATTGGAAATTAACAAATCAACTTTTTTCAAACGCATCACGTAATACATCAAATGATACAGCTCATTATGAAGAATATAAACATATTTTTTACAAAAACTAGTGGTTGCCCAGTGGTCGAAATTCGACCCTATTTCATGAAGTTGTAAAAAGTATATTTTTATAAGAAACAAAGTTCTGGAGAAGTAGATGTTTTGACTAAAATCATTCAGTCATATTGACAAACCTACTGAAATAAAAAGAAAAAAAAAATTAATTAAATATCGGTATTCAAAATATTTTTAACAAATGAATGACCCCCAAATTTTTGGTTGGAATCGATCCTATGGCAAAATTTTCGATATAATAATTGGAAGATTTTTCTTTGCAACGTAAAAGTTTTCGTCAATTGGGGTTTCAATCGAGTTCATGAATATTAAAGAAATTAGATGACCAACAACCCAAGTAGAACTTCAATATTTAATACATTCTCTATTGTCCGCTGACTGACAATTTTCTACACAACACCTTCGGGAAGATTGTGATAATAATATATCAATCAAATAATTTAATTCGCATTAAAAACAGAATATTTAATATGAAAGTTATTGCAACGCGTCCGAAAAATCAATAAGATCTACTATTGACTATTTTACTACTTAACAATAACAACGCTTTATGCTGAACTATCCAAGATAGTCATCGCATAAGTGTTTGAAAGAGCATTAGCCTGTCACAGTCAACCAACCGAATCATAGAGCTTGCACTTCCTAGCGATAAACAGCAATGCACAAATATCGTACCAAGGCTAGAAAGAGAGGGCAAAATTTCACTTGATTAAAAGCTGCATCCAAAGAGCTATGTGCAATATGAAGTTCATTGGCTGCACCTCCCAATCGAGTAAGATAGCCTCTTGCTCTCTCTATTGCCCTCTCATTTTACTCTTGATACGACATTTGTGTATTGCATGCTACCTCCAGAAGTACATGCTCTAAGAATATCACATCATCTAACGCTCACTCCCTCCATATATAATTACTCAATGTTTTGAGTTTTGATCGTCTTGCGGCACTGTCAGTATTATTTGTTTGGCGTTGACTGTATAGACGTAAATAATGTTTTTTTTATTATATTTTATTTAATGAATGAACCAATATGATTAATTAATATTAGTATTCTGCACTGAAGATCGTTAGTAGCTACTAAACAAAACAAAAATAAAGCAAATCGGTTGAGAGACAGAGGAGAAAATGGTACCTAAGCGTTTTGTCTTTGCCTATTTATATATAGATATTCCCTGCTTTATCTCAGAAACTAGAACTACCTAAAATTTTGAAAAAATGCAAATATAGGGCCTCATGTGAACTTTATAGGAAAAATAAGGAGAAAACCCTGATATTAAGTTTGGGGCCAAATAAAATTATAGAATTAAATGAAAAATAAAAATCTTTTTTGACGGCTTTACGTAGTATATCAAGTGAAAGGGCTAATTACGAGCAATTCAAGCATTTTTTTATATATATATTTTTTTTTTTTTTTTTTTTTGATTTATAATGATCTTTGGAATTTCTTGTGCACCCTGTATATTTAAAATCAAAGAAATTTATCCATAGTAACGTAAACATATTTGTCAAAATAATTGTCATATATTTCAATTTTACCTCATAAATTTATATCCATTGAAAACGAAATCCGACAGGATTTTGAAACGTTTGGTTTTAAAATATACACAAGTTTGAACTCTGATGTGGTATTATTCCCAAGAAAATCTAAAATAAACTAGAAGATGCCACAAATAACATTCAGAAAACAACAAGTCCAAACGTTTCGAGGTCTAAACCAGACCCCGTTTTTAATGGTATTAACACAAAATGAACAAGAAATTATTGTAAATCACAATTTGACATTATTGTTAGACAATAAAACTGATGTAACTATTGTCAAACATGAATGTAAAATTGTGATTACGCTATTTGCCATTGCGAATCCTTTTAATTTTTTAATTCCTTGTTCATTTTGTGTTAATACCATTGAAAACGGGCTCTGATTTAGACCTTGAAACGTTTGGACTTCTGAAATATACAGACTTTCAAGTTTCTGTGGTGTTATTTCCAAAGAACTCAGAAGCAATAAAAACCAGAGATGCCATAATTATCATTCAGAAAACAATTATTAAAACAATTTTTTAAAAAGTTATTCAAAAAATATTCAAAATTCGACCCATTACGTCCTAAATCTGCGAACTACTGACGATAAACTGGAAAAAATTGAGAATATAGGACCTCACAGAAAATGTACAAGAAAGGTAAAACACAAATTGTAAGAGTAATTTAACTTAAATGGAAAATAAAACATTGTGTTTTTAAAGTGCATCCGTAACGTAACTTAGGTATCATATAAAAAGAATTATCATAAAAATAAAAATATATTTATATGTATTTTTAGAATAAATTGTGTAAAAGATTTAATAATTTATTATTTATAATTTGACCCATTCTCCCCTTTATCCTGCAAACATTTGAGCCTAAAATTTAGGCAAAAGATTATATAGGACTTCATTGAAAGTTTAATGGTAAAATAATAAAAATCAATTATTCTTCCTTGTAATATTGAGATAAACCCAATTATTTCATTTGTATTTTTTCTATCTAGTTTAAATTGGACATAAATATCTCGTTTCCTGGATCCTAACGTATAAAACTGTTGCAGTAATGTGTTTGCCACACGATAAATACTTCATCGAACCCTCGTTTTAAATTTTTTTAATGATCAAGTGACCGAGCACATGAATATCAACCATCCAGCGTAACTACCCAAACATTTGGTTTCGTTTATTCAGGAATGACCATTTTCCATTTTTGTCATTAAACGACACAGTGCATTACGGATATCAATAATTGCTTTTATTTCCCGAATGATTTTAAACAATGGAAATTATAACCGGCACTTATTTTTGATTTAGCTCTCGAAGGTTTATTAAAAAGAGAAATCGTAGCCATTTGAGACTCACCCATATCCTGTCATTAGTACGTTCAAAGGATATTATAAACTAAAATACTTTCATACTTCAGTAAATCAGGTAAGTTTTATTGGCTATTGTGTTCAAGTTGCTTATAATCACATGATGTTTCAACAACTCTAAGGCACAAAACTGTAAAAATGATCTATCTACACACCCTTGAATCTTAAGGAGTTTCAGTTTTTATCCGTATCGCAAGCCTCTTTGAGCGGGATAATATGAAAACTTTATGAGAGTATATTCGAATTGCGTGCTTAAAGAACGGTATATCTTTTGTGATTATTTTACATTCATCTGATATCTGAAGTTGGAAAAGATAAAAAAACTATAACTATAATAATAAAATAAACGAACACTTATTATTTTATTATTACCTACTAGAGGTCGCCGAAAATCATTGTTCAAAATTGGAAGATAATATATGAATTTGCATATTTCCAACATTTTTTTCTACTGTTATACATTCTTTTGCTTACTTACACAAAATAGTTCACTGATTTATAATTAAGTAAAATATTATTTCGCAACGGATTTTCGGGGAAACTAGCACATAGGGGTTCCGAATCTGGAGCCGTTTGATGTAATTACTGTTACCCGTAATTCCTAGGTTAGAAATCCTAGATGTCGGTCTTTACATCTCGCGTCTTCAAATTTGACGAAATGTATCACATACATAAAGAAGTGTCGAGAGGACATTCAATTGTGGGAAGCGCAACTGATGAAGGTTCCATAACCAGAAACAACATTTATATTATTATTATTATATTATTTATATTGTCTTGTGTACAAAAGAATGACACCTCGAAGAGAGTATTCAATATTTCTGACAGGTGAAGTTAACCTGAAAATTTCATCATGACATTCTAACCTAGGAATTACGGGTAACAGCAATTACATGGAACAGCTCCAGATTCGGAACCTCTATGTGCTAGTTTTCCCGAAAATCCTAGATGTCAATCTTTACATCTCGCGTCTTCAAATATTCACTTAAATATTATTTTTCGCATGTTTCTATTTTCTTGCCATTTTCAAGGTCTAGTTCATAAATAGAAGAATTCAAAGTTTTTTTTGGCGCTTTCACCACATATACGTCTGGCCAATTGTATGTCGTTGGGTATAATGGTACTTGTTTCGCGTGGATAGCACACAAATTGATATCTGCGAGAAGACTAAGCAGCTCTGAAATCTTAAAATCCTGTGCCATTTTCAACGATGTTTAGATATTTTGACTATTAGATTCAATAACGGTACTCTTGTCTCAACAAGTTTTCGCACCATATATTCAGGTCTACGAGCATGAAGTAGTCTGCAAAAAAAAGAGTAGTTGTGCCAAACTTTGCTACTATTCTTTATGACTTCCACTATTAAAGTCACGACCTGTGTCGGTAGATAAACTATGGTTTTAAGGGCTGTTTTGACGTAGTTTAATGGAATTTCTTTCGAACGTTTCAACTGCAACTGTGGCAGATAACATCGGTGGAGCATTCGTATACTGCTCTCATGGAAAAGGACCATTGAGTGATGAGGAACTAGAATTTATTCGCAAACAAGGAGGTGAGGCATGCAAGCCCATACCATATTCTGTTGAGTTTTAGACCTTCTTCTTTTCTGTTAAAATGAAGTTTATAAGTTTCTGTGGCTTCTCGCTGCAGGCGGAGATATGTTCAGATAACGAATGTTGATAATCCACTGGGTTGTACTGATATATACATCACCACAAGAACGGGGTAACCTGTAAACTCGTTTACTGGGATCTTTAGGATGTCGGACTATGTAGCAAAGTTGTTGAGTGGCTTCTGTTATTGTTGCGTCAAAGGGTGATTTCATCAGTACTTCAGAGAGTGTGTTTAAAGGTACCGTATCATATCCTTTAGTCAGAACTACAATAATGGGTTTCTCTATTTGCGACAGTTTTCTTTTCCGTTTTAAACCGAACATATTATTAATGTATGTTCTAGTTTCTTTAAATCCAAATTGAAATCGAACATCAGGTTCTATTTCAATTTGGGTGTATTGATTTTTGATAAATACTTATAGTTTTCTACATAGTCTACTGATGGAATTGGTTATAGAAATACATCTGCAGTTCTCGCACTGACACTTCATATCATAGGTCATAAGCACGCCACCTCCATCTTTTTGGTGCCATTTATCCCTTTATATATTTTTCAAAATGAATTCGCAATAAATATATGACTTTGGTCGAAGCACATGTCAATAATTTTATCTTTCTGACTTTCTATCTGTCTGCCTTCCTGACTTTCTGACTTCAGTCTTTTCGTCTGTCTGTCTGTGTTTCTCTCTTTCTGCCTTTCTGTCTTTCTCTGTTTCTATCTTTCTGTATTTCTCTCTTTCTGACTTACTGTCTTTCTGTATTTCTGTGTTTCTGTGTTTCTGTCTTTCTGTCTCTGTATCTTTCCGTCTTCCTCTCTTTCTGTCTGTCCTTCTGATTTTCTGTCTTTGTGCCTTTCTGTCTTTTTGTCGTTTGGTCTTTTTGACTTTCTGTCTTTCTGCATTTCTGTCATTTTGTCTTTCTTCTTTCTGTCTGTTTTTCTACTTACCTTATTTCAGTGTTTTCTCTGTCTGTCTTTCTGTCTTCCTATCTTTTTGTCTTTAGGTCTTTCTGTATTTTGTCTGTCTACATTTTTGTCTTTCTATCTTTCTATCATTCTGTCTTTCTGGATTTCTGTCCTCCTGTCTTTCTATATTTCTGCTTTCTGTCCCCTGTCTTTCTGTATTTCTGTCTTTCTCTCCAGACGCTCTAGGGAGCTATCATCTTTTACACACTAGTCAGCACGTTACTGTAGCAGTTGAAGACGCAGCTGATTTTCTTTTACCTGTAGATTTGGAGTATTATCATACACCAATTCATTCTAAAAAACACGTCGTTTTAAGTATTACTGAACCATATCAGAAATGTTCTCTCAGAAACAATTCTACTGATATACATTCTTTTATTTCTTGAATCCCGGCTTCATTATAAAAGGTTATAATGCAAAAAATTAGCTTATTACAATCCAAAAGATGTAGATAAAAGATAATAGCAGTAGAAGTTTTAAAGGTTTGTCAGCACAGTTAGCTAGATTAGATAAGAACTAAAGTAATTAAAATCATAAACAAAAAGTAAACTACAAATTCAAAACTTACGGTTGCAGCAAAACAAAACTAAAAGTAAAAGTTAAATAAATAAAAATAAAGAATTTTATTTTTGTATAATTTTTGGAGAAGAGTTTTCAGAAATCCAGTGGAGTAGTTGAAAACAATTAAGTCAAGAGGCGTATAGAGGCAAAGCAGCATTTTTTCACCTATTAGGAGAAATCTTTGGGTTAATCAATTGTTTTGTGTCCATTGGTTCTTCTGCAATAACTTACTCAATATAGTCATAGCATTTGATAGAAAAATAATAAATTTAACCTAACTTCTCTCCTTGTTATTTCAGTATTTTTATTTTCTCAATTTAGCAGAAAATAAACTAAAAGAAGACGCATTGCGTCAGCTAAGGCAGAAAACTGATCTGTACCTACTGGTTACCATAGAAGAGCTCAGTTTCTCAGGTTAAAAACAATGTTCTAAATGGCACGTCAAATTTAAATTGTGCATACGAGTTTTCAGTCCTGTTTAACTTAACTGCTGACTCATTTTATGCACTAGTTTTCTCCATTAACATTCCCTTGTTGATTATTTCATCGCATTTCAGGGTTTGACACTAATACAAAAAAATAAATCTGAGAGGGGAAAAAAGCGCGCTTCAAAAGTTTTTTGAACTTTCTTTGTTCAACAGGTCGACTGTTTGGTACGAGTTCAAAATCGTTTTTGTGAGATTTCAAAATACATTCATAATAATTTTATTTTTCGTAATAATTTATCAATTCATTCTACATTAAAAGCCATTACCGGGCAAAACTCGTTATAAATACGGTCTCAATTGGAATTCTTCTTTCTCATTGTGAGCAGAATATATTCGAACTAATAAAGATTCACCGTCTCGATAAAAATGTTCGGAATTATTAATTATCGAATATGAAAATCTATGTTGCTTTGTTAAGAGCGTTTTGACAAAGGCCGAATACAACCGCTGCCTAAACTGGTTTTTTCTTCAGAATTTTAAACATAATTCAAGATTTAAAATAGATGGATTATTGAAGAAATGTTGGGTAGACTGTATAATTACTAGTCTGGTTGTGTCAGATATGATATATAGATGGCCGGAGAGAGACAAATGCACCAAAAACGGTCACGCGCGAGACAAGGAAGGTAGACTGCGTAGGCCGTCTTTGGTATTTTATTTATATAGAAACTTTGTTTCACATGATTTTTATTAATGTGGCTGGGATCCTGTTCGTAAAAACGCTTTTATAATGGACGTTATTATTGATACTGATGCTACGAGAACTTTTATTTCATTTATTAATTGCTCAGCTGCTATTTAGTCGTATTCAGATGTTCATTAGATGACTTATTGAAGTGTAGATATGGTAACTAATTAATCGTAGGTTATCGGAAGAAAAGGGTTTTCAATATTTATGAAAGGCAAATAAATTAACTTTTTTAACGTCTGTATAAACTTCGGTGTGTGCTATTTAACGGTTTACGGTACACAAAACGTGTGTCAAACGAAGTGTGTTTTATGGGTTCTTTTGTTTGATTTCTTGTAGAGCTACTTTTCAAACATGTGTTGACATTCAGAAGGAATGAAATTTTAATTCGTTATCGAGTATGTCATTTAAACACTTAAATTGCTCATCGTCAACTGGTTACAAAGGTAACGGATACTGTATGTTTTTTATTGGTAGATAGGCAGAGAATTGGTTGTATAAGTTTTAATTGAAAGTACTTCGTTAGTAATTTTCTGGGGTTCTATATTACGTTGACTTATAAATAAATAATAAGAAGAATGACAGTCTTTTTAGGACTGACCGATGGAAGCGAAAGCTTCTTACGAAATATATTTCCCGTGTCTCGTTCTCTCACTGTCTTTGTTGCTCTTTCTTTGTGTCATTCTGAGTAGTGGATATAGGTTTCAGGTGAATTAAAATAATTGTCAGTATTTTGTTATGATTCAAATATTAACCCTAATGTGTAATTTAATTCTTAATTTATAGATGGTTATCTGCAAAGGAACATATGAGGTGTAGGTTTATTTCAGTTTTGAAAAAAAATAATTGGGGAAATGCGTCAACATCCGTCATTTTTCGGGTAGTTTATACCTGTTTATAACGTGAATATTAGTAGCAAAGTTTTAATAGTTAACGATTTTAATTAACATGTATAACATTTCATCAATAAAGAATGGAGCAAAAAGCATTAATGTCATGGAATATTGGCAACATAATCCCATAGTATTGTGTACTGGTATTACTGACCACTTCCCTGTACCGTTGAATGTGAAGGAAACAAAATGTTTGCCTGAGAAAGTTAGCAATAAATATGTAAGAATTTTAGATAGGAAAAAGCTCAGGTTATTATTACAGCAGGTAAATTGGCAGAACTTAATAGACACCAAATAATACAGGTAAATATGCATTAGATTTTATTGATAAAATAAAAAAAATGTATTGAGTTAGCAACAATAGAAACATATATAAAATGTAAGTTCAGACGTCTAAAACCCTGGATAACACTAGCCGTAATATGCTCTATTAGAACTAGAGATAAGTCTTAAAAAAATGCAGTAACTCTGAAGACAGCAGAAGCTGAAAATAATTTTAGGATATGCAAAAATAAACTATATGAATTATAAAAATAACTAAAAATAATTATTACAACAAAAAAATTTCTGAAAATCAGAATGATCCAAAAAAGTGTAAGATACTATTAAGCTAGCAACAAATTATTATAGTAAACATGATAAAACAAACAAACAAAACACTCTGTTCTAGATGATGCTGGAAAGGAACAAATATCTGATTTGGGAATAGCTGAAGTATTTAATAAATACTTTAGTGAAATTGGCAAAAACCTTGTAAATAAAATAGAAACTACACCACAGGTCGATAAAAATCTGATTTTAGATAAGCAGTCATTGTATCTAAGACCTATCTCAAAAACAGAGCTTATTAATCTAATAAATTCATTAAAAAACCGATCAGCAAGTGGATATGATGGCATTGATGTACTACTTATAAAGCAAAATTGTGACATTTTATTAGAACCTATACTACAACTAGTCAACCTTATCTTTTCTACAGGTCAATATCCTGAAATTTTTAAACAAGCTGTAATTACCCCATATACAAGATTGGATGCAAAAAGACAGTTGACAACAGCAGACCCATTGCTATAATAAGCAATACAATAAAATAATAATCCTAAACCTTTTAAATTTAAGTTTTTTGTTCTTCCTCAATTCTGGGTTCAAATTCTGTATATTGGCAGCACTATTTATTTCTCAGGTGCCTCTGCCTTTGTTATCTCAAAAAATGTGAAAAATAGCTGTTTCTACTTTTATAGCTTTTGACCTTGAAATAACCTCTTGGAGGTCACAAATAAAGTATGTATATCATTTCGGACGTAAAACAAAAAAAACACCGTTTACCAATTAAAGGGATATGACCTTCAAATGAACTTGAAGATGTAGTTCAAGGTCAAAATTACTTGCACCAAAAGAATGCTCCTTTCGCCTTAAACAAGTTTTGTATGAACTCTGAACTCTGTTTTCATACTATGCTTAGGAACGAAACCATTCGGCTGCATAGATTAAATTGAATGTCCCAGTAGTAATATTATCATTGTAAGGTATAATATTTGTTTTCTCGGAAAGGATTTTCACTAACAATTTTTATCAACAATCGTGCGTTTAGGAGGGGTTTTGTCATGTTTATTCGGAGAACTGGTTTGCGTTTCTGATTAATATTTTCGAGAAGAGTTCCTTTTTAAAAGTGCAAAATTAAACCTTGTAACAACATAACTTTAAATTAAATTTTATCTAAGTGGATAGATTAAGATTGTTGTTCAGTCCAATTTGTATAACAGTGATCTAACCTTCTGAATAACTTTGCACAAGTTCCTAACACATTTTGTTTTGTTAGTCATTTCATTCTTTATATATTAAAAAACTCTTTCTAGATAGTATAAAATAATTTTCGAACATATCCTCAACTTTCTGATATCTTTCATAATTACAGAGGCGTCTTTACCTATGGTGCAGGCGGTGCGTTGCACCCGGGCGCCGCGATCTCAGGGGCGTCCGGGCGTCACTTGCCCGCTCCCCGGCCGGGCAGTAACCTAACCATAGAATATGTAATAGTACTACGTACGTAACGTAACCCACGTAAAAAGTACTTCGGTTTGCATGGCATCGAGTTAATAATGATATTTTTTCGTTTCTTCAGAAATTAAAGCAATGGAAGCTTTGGACTTAGATACAAAAAAGGACATTGTGCTAATTTAGACTCTTCAGATGTAGACAATATCGAGCTCTTTAATGAGATAGAATTATTACCGATGTTTATTAACGATTCCACTACCCATAGGACATTTAAAATATTATATTTTTACAAATAAATTAATATCAGTGTTTCCAAATCTATCTACAGCACTTAGGATATACCTCACATTGCCAGTCGCAGTAGCACACAGCGAAAGATCATTTTCTAAACTAAAAATAATTAAAATCTTAGCTCAACGTTGTCTCAAAGTCGATTGACAAATTTGTCGTTAGTGAGCATTGAACATGAAATCAAAATTGAAGTCAGTGACACAGTTAAAGATTTTCCTAATGCAAAAGCACGAAAAGATACTTTTTTTAACCGACTTCAAAAAGAAGGAGGTTCTCAATTCGTCTGTATCTGTTTTTTTTTAATTAGGTAGGTATGTAGGTATTTATTATAATTTTAGGTTCATTGGTGTGATTATCTTCTGTATTATTTCGTTTTCGAATTTTTTTAAAATGACCACAAAGATGTGTTCTGTTATTTTTGTTAACCCTTCCATCCATAAAATTCATTCATTTTACTTTACCCGTGTAAGTACGGTGGGCCTTAAATAACTTGCATATATCTTCCCAAACTATAAGTGTCAAATATTCCAAATTACTACTTAATTTTGAACTCTGTAAGGACTGTAAGCTATTTTTATTTGTTTTATTTATGGTTAGACAAGAGGTCTAAATTAGAGTGAACATATTTGACAGACATGGGAAGTTTGATGCGAGACACAGTGTACCCACCTAGTTGTTTCCAGACAAATTTTTGATTGAACTTCACTGTTGAAAATAGGTAAGTTCTTACAAAATCTCTGATTGCTACACTGACAGTTTATGGTAACTTGAAGTGCTGTTTGTACATATTCCATTTTAACAGTGCTCAGCACGTTTAGGCACTAGAGGGCGCTAGGGTGATGATTGCACCCGGGCGCTACGTGAGCTAGAGACGCCTCTGCATAAATAGGAAAAAACTACATATATTATTGTTAAATAATTATTAGAGGAGATATCCTTTTAAACAATTATTCCACTTACACTACAACAGCCTTGGCGGTACTTTAAATTAGATAAAATGTTAACCTAAAACATTAAAATTTGTTTAATGACTACTTTTAATGTCTTACATAATAACGGATATCGGTATTGAAAGTAATTTAGTTAGAAGTTTGGACTCAAAGCATTCAAAATTTTAACTGACCAAATAGATAAGACTTCCTCACCAATTAAGCCTATTTACAGTAAGTCAATAAGCGTAATGTTATTAGCATATATTATAAGGATTAAATTTAATCTCTTTCCATATTAAGGCAACTTTCATATAAGAACTATTAGTATAAATATGAAATAAGAAAAAATTCTTTCAGTTACATTTTCTTCAAAATATATCGTGTTAGCATATGCTATTTGTGACATTTTTCTGTCATCCAAGTTGATAGAATCTCCACAAATACTTAAACAGGGTTATAAATCTATGCTAATATGTAAAGTGGTAAAAATTGGTTTGTTTTTTTTTTTGTAAGTTTGTAGGGAATAATCTCTGGAATTAGTAAACTGATTTTAAAAATTCATTCACTAATAATTGAACTATACTACTCCCGAGTAACATTAATTTTGATAAAGTGTTTGATTACGCGATGGAGGGACAGTGGGTTCTCTAATTATTTTTACTTCGAAACAAAAATATATATTAGCAGTTGCCCAGTTCTCGAAATTCGACAGTAATTCATTAAAATTATGAGTTGAACATTATTGACGCTATTTTGTCTGTATAAGATATAGAGTTGAGGCGAAATTAGAAAAGTATGCCAGGCCTTTGCATTCCCTATTATTTTATTTGGATTATGTTTATAAAAATAATTCACGAAATATTTTTTTATTTATGTATATAATTGTAGGATTATTTTTACATAAATATGTCTATGTAACATGTTCGATCTAACTATCGCCGGATTTTTCTTTGTAACCTAAAAGTTTCAGTCATTTACACATAAAAGATTTTAAAAATAGAGATGACAAACAACCCATAGAAAACTCCAATATTTAATGTCATCTCCATTGTCTGCTGTTTGATGATTTGTTCCACAACACCTTCGGACAATTGTGAAAATTATATTATATTAATGATATAATTATAATCACAACAAAAAATTACAAATATTATTTTCTACGAAAGTTAGTACTAATTGTCCGAAAAATCAATACTGATCTATAATTTACGACACGAAATATTTTCCTATTAAACTGTTGAAAACCAACCTAGCATAGTTATGCAGTGGTTTCTGTTGTCGTGTAGAGCGTTTTGAAGTTTAAATTTTTTTAACATTTAGGTTATAAACTTTAAATTCAATAATGTAAGATTTCAAAGGTAAAATATTCCAAATAAAATATATTTTACTCTGGAATAAATGTTCCTAACTTAACCTAATAAATGGGTAGGTACATTTTTTATATTCAAACAAATCTTTAAAATGTTTTTAACAGTCAGAACTTTGTAGCAATGGGACCATGTAATGTAAAATTAATTAATTATAAGATACCCACATTGTCAGAAAACATTAATTTTCAGTATGATTTTCAATATAAAAAATTTACTTACCAACGTAGTAACCCATGACAATTTCTGTTTTATGTGGAAAATTTAAAGAAATACGAATCACTTACTGTTAATTAATAGTAGTAATTAATACCTATTTTTTCTATTAATTGAAATTGAAACCTTCAAAATACTTTGGACTGAATTGAAAACTTTCAACCTAATCGCTACAAAAGCAATGAAATGTCAAAATTTAAATCAAATTTCCGGCAGATGGCTAAGCATTCAGTGTTGACAGATCTACCTATTTATTGTGAATTTGTGCATAATTTCACAATTTTCTGTAATCTTAGTTAAACTTATATGAAAGTTACCCAACAATAATAAAAGAACTCTAAATTAAAAGT
This sequence comes from Octodonta nipae, assembly GCA_034190945.1. Classification (NCBI taxonomy): domain Eukaryota; kingdom Metazoa; phylum Arthropoda; class Insecta; order Coleoptera; family Chrysomelidae; genus Octodonta; species Octodonta nipae. Next base: position 16,362,262 of record CM067220.1, on the reverse strand, counting down.
ATATGGTTAAAATAAAGAAGATATCAAAAATAAATTGATTAAGTGCAACATAATTCAGATTTTAGTTGACAAAACATATTTACAATACAATGAAAGTTGCAAACTGCAAACTTTCGGGCGGTCAATAAAAGGCGATTATTATGTAATATAATGGTTGGTTCTATTTAAATAGCATGACTATGTAGGTTAACTTTAGTTTTACATTTAATTTAGTTTGTCTTTCATATTGGAGTCAACCTATCTTATGATTTTCTCTCCAAGCAATCTGGCGGTACTGTTTGGCATTATGCATGTAAATAATGATTTTTTTATTATTTTATTATTTAATTATTAAACCAATATTATAAATTAATTTTATCATTATGTATTGAAGGTCGTCTGTAGCTACTAAACAAAACAAAAATAAAGAAAATCGGTTGACAGACAGAGGAGAAAATGGTACCTAACCGTTTTGTCTTTGCCTATTTATATATAGATACTCTTCTCATTTAATTCATGAGGGACAGGTGAGGAAATCTTTTTGAAAAAAATACTTTTTTCGGAATCCAAAAGTAAAATTGAAATATTGAAGGGGAGAAATGAGAGTTACTACTGTTTGCAGTTTATTTATTTATTTAGCGTTAGGCACAACTACAAAGACAAATATAAGTAATCTTTGAGTACAAAAGTATTTCATATAAATAAGTGGAATTAAAATTATAATATTATTTCGTAAAGATAGTATCATAATTTCTGTTGTAGGTTTTAGTTAATTTACCAATATTTCGTGTGTATACTGGGAATCACAGACATACGGCCTGACCACAGGACGACCTTCGATTTGGAACCTCGCCATAAAATATTATTATATGTTCTAAATACATTTTCAACAAATTAATTTAAATACACTGAAAAAATAATAGCGTACCCTAAGCAATTTGTCTTTTTTGATATCTTAAAGATAAAAAATGAATGAACTGTTGAAATTGAATTAATAAAATCTACAAGCAAATATTTAAGCATGTGTTAGCTTTTGGTAAATTACATAGCACCGAAAAACATACGATTTTCATAAGCGTTTATTTAATAAACATATTATGGAGCGTTTTAAATAGAATCTGAAGTAGCCCAGCAATAAAGTTGTAGACTGTGAAAATGAAAGTCATTAGTTCGAATCTGAGGTAATATATAATTTTACTGAAATTCTTCGACCTTACCCCCGCCTTACCGATCATTGGTGCCACTATACGTGTGGAAAAAACCTATAAGTTTTATTGTTGTTAGTACGTCATGTATTAAACCCAGATTACTATGTTAAAAAAATCTAATTTACTTCCCCACTAAACAAAAGCCGGCCGGCCCTGTCCGTTAAGAGAAAAGTTCCCAATTGAGAAATCCCCCTCCCCTCTAAATCACATTTTGGCGATACTACTGGGTTAACAATACGTAAGTAAATATTGATTTCAAACTTAAAAAGATTAACCACAGATAGAAAACAAACCAAACTTTTGGGCACACCTACATACAGAAATAACTGAATTCTTATTGCCATAATTTGTTTATTAACCGACTTCAAAAAGATCGAGGTTCTCAATTCTTCAGTATATTCTTTGGCAAAGACTTTTTAACGACTTTCTTATATAGTGATATCTGGTGGAGGCGATAGTATTAAAGAAAGAGATTGTCTCTGTTCGGAATCTGTTGGGTAATAAATTGAAAATAGATAGGAATCAAATCAAAATTAATGTCAGTTAATCAACTTCAAGATGGAGATTCTGAATTAATCTATATAAAGGGTGTTTCTAAAATAGCTTTCATTAAAATAAGCCAAAAAGTCCCTATTAACAAGTGCCCTAAAATGCACCCTTAGAAAGTTATATGCTCTTAAAAGAGTTCAATCAAGTTTATTTCGGTTATTGACAAAACGATCGAAAATAAATAGAAATAATTTGGTCAAGTGCGAGTTGAACTAGTCATACTAAGGGTTCCGTACCACATCCAAGATTCGCTGGATTTTTATAAGAATACATATGTATTTAGTTTTCTAATTTGGCCTCCAAAAATTAACATTAGAGTTTTATTTTACTAATAAACTTTTAGGGAAGACCTTTATAATATACTGTCTGAATTTTGAGGCTCTATAGATTGGAAGATAAAGGGCAAAATAGGTCAAGTTTTAAATTATAAATTATTAAATCTGTTTATTTTTCAAAATTTAAATAGTGTAGTTTCTAAAGTGGGAATTAAGTCGATGTTTAATATTTTTGCTAATATCTTTTAAACAAATGATTTAAAAATATGATATATTTATAATTCACATAATGAGCCTTTTATTTGATATATTACATGATGCGTTTGAAAATTGAATTTTTATTTTCCATTTAATTGTATAATTTGTCCTTAAAATTACTATGGAGGTTTTCTAATATTTTTTTTATATTTCAAGTGAGCCCCAGTACCCCTAATTATTTTCATAATTTTAGGTAGTATGGTTTCGGAAATAAAGCGAGAAATGAGAATTTTTTATATCTTTATGTTAATATCTTGTAAAAAAATTAATTTTAAAAATATGAAAAATATGTATTTTGTATTCCTCATAATGAGCCCCTTCATTTGATATATTGCATGATGCGTTAAAAAAATATTTTTTTATTCTTCGTTTAATTCTATAATTTGGCCCCCAATATTAATATTAGGGATTTCTTCATATATTTCCTGTAAACAAAAAAATTAGGTTTTATAGTTTGGGGAATAAAGGGGGAATGAGTAATTTTTTAAATATATTTTTTTTATATGTTTTAAGATATTTATTAAAAAAAATAAAAAAATATATTAGTATTCGTCATAATGAGCCCTTTGATTTGATATATTACTTGATTCGTTAGAAACAATTATATTTTTGGCGCTATACCTGTATTTTTTTAAAATTTTACAGCTTATGGTTTCGGAGATAAGGGGGGGATGGGTATTTTATTTGTATTTTTGATAATATCTTTTAATTAATTTATTTAAAAAAAAATGAAAAAAAAATATATTTGTTTTCGTCATAATGAGCCCTTTCATTTGATATATAACAATTTTAATTTTATATTTTCCATTTAATTCTGTAATTTGCCCCCCAAAATTAAAAGCAGAGGTTTCTTTTTCCAGTAAACTTCAGGCCAGACTCTATACCTTTAATTTTTTTTCAAAACATTACATTTTATAGTTACGGAGATGGGGGGAGGCGGGAATGGGTAAATTTTGGTAAATTTTCGTTAATATATTTTAAATTATTTTTTTTAATCTGAAAAAAATGTATTTATGTTCCTCAGAATGAGACCTTTCATTTGATGTATTACATGAGGCGTTTTAAAACTTTTTAGTTTTTAAATATTCATTTAATTCTATAATTTGCCCCCCCCCCAAAATTAATATTAATCGTTTCTCCTTATTTTTCCTGTAAAGTTCGGGCAACGTTCTATATTTCCTATTTTTTTCAAAATTTTAGGCTCAGTTGTTTCGGAGATCAGGGGGGGGGGAGAAAATTGCTGTGATGTGACAGAGGCAGAAATCCGGAGTGATATTATAAGGGTATCCGTATATTGTATATACGGAACCCTAAAAATGTATGGGTCTTACAAAACTTTTTACGTTAAATAACATGTGCTACTCCGTTTTTCAACATGGAAATAAGAAGTGTCCTATTTAGGTTGGTGAATTTTTTTAAAATTTTCTTTAGAGGTTTACAAAATTTTAACAATTTTACATAACAAATATTATTTTTGTCCAATCGTTCTTATGAAATTCAATTCGAATCAAATTGGTCATCCCGCACTTGACTCATAAGTCATAATGTACAAAACATCGAAATTAAAATGAGTTTTCTTAAACTCACAGTGGTTGTGATAGATTTCATGTCATAGCGCTATTTCATTCATTTCACGGTGGTCTGCGTTTCTCATTATCAGATATCCGAGACTGAGCACATTTGGAATCCGCAGTTTCACAGTTGTCATTTCCGAGAACATTCTACGTGGAGAGCCAATAGTGTTAAAATTTACATTTGCCGATAAGAGTAAAAGACTCTCATTTTTTTTAATTAGACCTAGAGTTGTAGTAAGCTTTCGATATCTGTGGACAATTTATTCAAAATACACAAAATATCTTCAATCTGGTTCTGCGTAAGTTAAAATCCTATTAATTAGACTTACAGGTAAAGTCATGATTGCAGAACTACAAGTGAATGGTTCCGAGAGAAGCGGAATATATTAAGATTCGATTCTTCTGGTTGTTTCGTACTATCAAGATTGACGGTTGAAGTAAATTTCAGTTAAACTTCATCATATTAAATACAGCCAATGCGTTTCGGATTTATCGTTTTCTTTCAAGGCACTGTAATTACAAACTATTAATTTAAAGTACTATAAAAAATTAAAAATTTCTTTCAAATAAGCTTGTGATTTTTATTTTAAAATTACTTTTTTGGGAGTAGAGTACGTCCTAATCAGATATAAATAAATTAAAAAAAGACAATATCTGTTCTCTTGCGACAATTAACAATTGAAGTCGCTAGAACCTATAATAATTTGGTCAAGTGCGAGTTGGACTCGCTTACTTAGGGTTCCGTACCACCTTCAAGATTCGAATATTCCAGTTTCAGACAAGCAGGGAATGAGTGCATTTTCTTATATTTAGCCTTATATCTTTTAAAGGAAGCGTTTTAAATTTATAAAAAAAATATACACTTTGATTTTCCACACATAGACTTTTTATTTTATCTGCTTTAGGATTCGCTTGATTTTTATCACAATACATATGTATTTAATTTTCTAATTTGGCCCCCAAAAAGTAACATTAGAGTTTTATTTTACTAATAAACTTTCAAAAATGCCTTTTATAATCTACTGTCTGAGTTTTGAGGCTCTGTAGATTGGAAGAAAAACGGCAAAATAGGTCAAAGTTTAAATTATAAATTATTAAATCTTTTATTCAAATTATTTAAAAATATAAATAAAATATATTTTTCAAATTTTAAATAGTGTAGTTTCTAAGTGGGAATTAAGTCGATGTTTAATATTTTTGTTAATATCTTTTATACAAATGATTTAAAAATATGATATATTTGTAATTCACATAATGAGCCTTCTATCTGATATATTACATGAGGCGTTTGAAAATTGAATCTTTATTTTCCATTTAACTGTATAATTTGTCCCTAAAATTACTATGGGGGTTTTCTAACAATTTATTTTCCGTTTAATTATATTATTTGGAGGCCAAATAATAGAATTAGGGATTTTTTCAAATTTTTTCTATAAACAAAAAAATGAGGTCTTAGAGTTTGGGGAATAACGGGGAGAATGGGTAATTTTTTTTAAATATTTTTTTAATATATTTTAAAATATTCATTTTAAAAAAATTAAAAAAATATATTTGTATTGGTCATAATCAGCCCTGGGATTTGATATATTACATGACCCGTTAGAAACAATTATATTTTTTTATTTTCCATTTAATTCTATAATTTGCCCTCCAAAATGAATATTAGGGGTTTCTTCTTATTTTTCCAGTAAAGTTCAGGTGAGGGGCTATACTTCCAGTTGTTCAAAATTTTTCAGCTTATGGTTTCGGAGATAAGGGGGGGGAATGGGTAAATTTTTTTATATTTTTGTAAATATATTTTATTTTTTTATTTTATAAATATGGAAAAAATATATTTGTTTTCATGATGAGCCCTTTTATTTGATATATAACATGCTGGGTTAGAAACAATTTTAATTTTATATTTTCCATTTAATTCTATAATTTGCCCCCCAAAAAAATATTAGGGGTTTTTCCTTATGTTCCAGTAAAGTTCAGGTGAGGGGCTAGACCTCCATTGTTTTTTCAAAATTTTCCAGCTTATGGTTTCGGAGAAAGGGGGGGGATGGGTAATTTTTTTATATTTTTGTTAATATCTTTTAATTAATTTATTTTAAAATTATGAAAAAATATATTTGTTTTCGTCATAATGAGCTCTTTCATTTGATATATAACATAATGCGTTAGAAACAATTTTAATTTTAATTTTCCATTTAATTCTATAATTTGCCTCCCCAAAATACATATTAGGGGTTTTTCCTTATTTTTCCAGTAAAGTTCAGGTGAGGGGTTATACGTCCATTTTTTTCAAAATTTTCCAGCTTATGGTTTCTGAAATAAGGGGGGGGGGAATGGGTACATTTTTTTATATTTTTGTTAATATTTTGTAATTAATTTATTTAAAAAATATGAAAAAAATATATTTGTTTTCGTTGTAATGAGCCCTTTCATTTGATATATAACTTGATGGGTTAGAAACAATTTTAATTTTATATTTTCCATTTAATTCTGTAATTGGCCCCCCAAAATTAAAAGTAGAGGTGTCTCCTTATTTTTTCAGTAAACTTCAGGTCAGAACCTATAAATCAATTTTTTTTCAAAATTTTACGTTTAGAGTTGCGGGTAAATTTTGGTATATTTTCGTTAATATCTTTTTAAATATTTTTTTAAATATGAAAAAAATATATTTGTGTTCCTCAGAATGAGACCTTTCATTTGATATATTACATGATGCGTTTGAAATTTTTTTTATGTTTAAATTTTTATTTAATTCTATATTTTGCCCCCCAAAATTAATATTAATGGTTTCTCCTTAATTTTCCTGTAAAGTTCGGGCAACGCTCTATATTTCCAATTTTTTTTTAAATTTTATGATTAGTAGTTTCGGAGATAAGGGGGGGAACGGTCGATTTTTTAGTACCCTCCCCAGAAGTACCCCTAAAATCAATTTTTTTTCATTTACGATATGTACTCCTGATCGGGTCACCATACATAGATACCAAATTTCAACCTCTTCCGTCCAGTAATTTAAGAGAAAATGGCTGTGATGTGACAGAGGCAGAAATCCTGAGTGATATTATAAGGGTATCCGTATATTGGATATACGGAACCCTGAAAATGTACCTACCTAGTTACTGAAGAGGCACTTATTTTGGGTATAACTTGGAGCGGACCTCATGTTTCAGAAAATTAATATTTCCTGCTATTCACTGCTGCTACTTTTTTATTTATAAGTGTTTTTTTTTTACTTTTCAAAGTAACTATTTTATTGTACTTTTAAGCAACATTTATAGTTTTGACCAACCTCGTTCGCTATTGAATAAGGTGATATGTGCTTATTTCCGGTATTACCAAAAATAAAGTTTTAAGCAACAAAGCTCGTATACAGGTGGAAAAAACGACATCTGATGATTACAGTTTATTTTTGGAGCCTATACGAGGTGTGTTCAAAAAATACCAGGAATGCTTAAATTTCGAGGATGTCAGTGAAGTATGATACAATTTTCAGCTGTATTCATTGTTCACTTTATCTGCGGCATCCGCTAAAATTAGACGTGTTTTTATGAGCTCGGCGATTTTAGATTGTTAAAGAAAATTAATCGAAGAATTTGTATTCAATTTTCCGTAAAAAATTAAATAAAGTGTAACAAAGTGTGCGAAATGTTAACAAAGGCTTATGGTGAGGCTGCTATGAAAAAAACAACTGTTTACGAGGGGTATAAGCATTTTCAAGATGGCCGTGAAAAAAGTGAAAGAATGATTATGAACGATCACCGAATCACAATCAGAGAAGTCGCTGATGAAGTTGACAAATCTATTGGCTCATGCCATGACATTTTTGCCAAGTTTTGGGTATGAAACGCAGCAAAAATTTGTCCCAAAATTGTTGAATTTTGAGCAAAAACAGCGGCGTATGGAAGTTGCTCAGGTGACGAAACATGGGTTTACGGATATGACGTCGAAACAAAGGCTCAATCGTCCCAATGGAGGCAATCTGGCTCTCCAAGACCGAAAAACGCTCGGCAAGTTCGGTCGAACGTCAAGGTTATGCCTACTATGTTCTTTGATTCAGTGGCATCATGAATTCTTGCCACAAGGTCAAACGATCAATAAAGAGTACTATCTACGGATTTGTGGCAAAACAGTTCATGGCTTTTGCATCACGATAATGCACCTGCTCACACATCGTTGCTTGTTCGTGAATTTTTGGCAAAAAATAACACTGTAATGATGCCCTAACCTCCAAATTCGCCAGATATGGCCCCTTGTGACTTTTTCCAGTTTCCAAAAATTAAGAAAAATCTTAAAGGGTCGTCGTTTCACAAGCATAGATGACATCGCTGAAAGTGCTGAAAGCTATTCCAAAGATCGATTTCCAGAAGTGTTTTGAGTATTGGAAAAAGCGCTGGCATAAGGCCATAATATCTAGTGGGGACTACTTTGAAGGAGCCAACATCGATGTATAAATAAATATATTTTTCAAAACAAAAACCGAAAATTCCGGGAATTTTTAGAACACACCTCGTAGATCTTTGCATGAGGAATAAGTTTTTGCATTTGATTATATAGTACACTATATGCAAACGATTTGAAAACCTCCATTTTAAGGACGATTAGTTGCTATATATTTTGAATTATATCCAATCTATTTTTGAATAATTTCACCCAAAATTTTGAACAACGATAATTACAATCATTTAATACTCTCTCCTTCCCCAAATGTTATTGTAAAATTTAAAAATCCTATTTCCAAAAAAACGGTATATGTCATGTCATTGGAAAAAGTATTAAACTACTTCGAGGTCCTCGTTAATAGAATACAGTTTTAACTATCTGTTAGGTGAATCGTTTTCGATTACTACATTTTTTCTTTTTTCAGATCCTTAAAAGATACAGCGGGGGGGTCTGGGGCTTCAATCCCCAACCCCCCCAATTTTGGAATTTTTGGTTTCAAGATTCAATTTTAATCAATCAATCATGTTTTTCATAAGAATACATTTTATATTTATAAAATTTTATATATCCTGGAAATACATGAACAAAAATATATATTTTGCAGTCCTAATCAGCATATCACCAATCAAAAAATTATCCAACATTCAAGAGGCTATCACGACAACAATAACAACTTTCAAGTTTCAATAAAGTATTACTGTAAATAATGTCGAAAAGATTGTTGCGGAGATCTTAGATCATTTATTCTGTTCATCAAGGTTTCCTCTCCTCAGATTATTCCCTGATTCGATAAGTATTTAAAAATTGTAAAGGGAGAACAAAGTATAATAAGGCAAATTCGAAATATTGCCCAGATTAATTGTTGTCCTTACAGAAATTCTTCCTTACAGTTATTCTGAGAGAAAGAGATATATACAAAATGATCAACAAGTATTCCTGTATATAAATAATATTTTGTATATTGTGTGATACTTATCTGTGTTTGAAGATTTTTTTTAGAATAAACCACGAACTACAAACCGATTGACAATGAGTTCAGACTTGGAGAAGAAACGTTTCTAAACACCGATAAGTATCAGACAATATACAAAACATTATTTATATACGGGAATACTGGTTTGATCATTTTGTAACTGTGAGGAAGAATTTCTGCACGGACAGCCCGGGCAAATTTACGAAATTGCCTTCCTAAACTTTATTCTCCATTTACAATTATCTGTTGCAGGAATAAATCTGAGAAGCGTACACCCCAATGAACAGGTAAAATAAAGTATTACTGTGATTATTGAAAGTCATAACAGATCGTTTATCTGAAAAATATGACATTGAGATTTGAAATTTTGTTATGACATATTGATATGCATAGTCAACAAGAAACGTGTAATATTTTTAATAATTTATAACTTAATCGAAATCGCATAACAAGATCTACGGTGAGTCAGTTGGTAAAAAAGTTTACCCGAACAAGTGCAGTAAAAGATTTATCCAAATCACAACGCGAAACACTGCATCAACTGAAATATTTGTTTTATGTTAGAAGAAGTGGTGGATCCAGCCAGAAGGCCCGGGGCGCTTCTCCCCCCTGAAGCATTGTAAAAATGGAAAAAAAATATTAATAATAGTTCACACTAGACTGACACTGAAAGAGTTAAGATACATGATCGTAAACAGTAGATAGGAAAGCAATAACTAGTTAAACTGAAGGTCCAAGTAATAATCCTTGGTAACGCGTCTTATTATCACAATTTCCATTTTGCGACCCTACCTGAGGACAAAGAGTGGTTAAATGATGATTTTGATAGACGTGAAAAGTTTGTAGATATAATAATGGAAAAATGTTATGTTCCAAAAGAGCTTCATTTTTTAAATACTGTTATATTTCGCGTTGAAGCCACTCAACATAAATCGGCATAATTGTAGATACTCTCTCCGCGGTGTCATTCCTTTGTACGTAATATTCAATATCTCTGACAGGTGAAGTAATCTGAAAATTTTATCGTGACATTCTGTCCTAGGAGTTAAGGGAGAACAGCAATTATACGGAACGGCTCCAGATTCGGAACCTCTGTGTGCTAATTCTCTCGAAAATCCTAGATGTCGGTCTTACATCTCGCGTCTTCAAATAATTGTAGATACTGGTCATGCAACAATCCTCGTTGGATGCGTGGAGGCCACACCATATATCCAGAAAAACTTAATCTATAGGTTGGAATAATACTCGAGAAAATGAAGGCAACTTAAATGGTGTGGCATATTGAAATTTATTTAAAAACTGAGTGGATTCGGTTATTTCTAAAGTACATTCAGTTAGCTTTTAATATAGAAGTTTCATCATTTGAAACTTTCAGACATTAACAACACCCCCCAACAAAATTTGATTGCAACATGATGGAGCTCCACCTCACTATGCGCACAAAAGATGGAGTGGAAGACATGGTTTGATTGAATTACCCCGCAGTCACCCGATATGAATCCATTAGACTACTTCCTATGGGGTCACTTAAAAACACTATTTATATAAGAAAAGATGCCGATATTCAGAAACGATTACTGCAGAGATAAGAAGAATCGAGCAGTCAGGCATGTAGCAAAATGTGTTGCAAAGTTTCAAAGATTCCATGGCTTGTTGCATTGAAATTACATAACATTTTGAGCATATACGGTAACCGCCTTTAACTTGTTCTGTGTAGTTTCCCCTTTGTTTACTACTTAAATGTGAACATTCTTTTAACAACATACAAATATCGAGAGATTTGTCGTCATTTGTGACAGGTTTTCTGCGCCGTGCTTTGGATAAACAGCAAAACCTTTATCCAAAGTTTATCCACCAGTTTCGTTAACTTTTTAACCGACTTCCAAAAAGGAGGAGGTTATCAATTCGTCGACACTTTTTTAGGGTTCCGTATATACAATACCCTTATAATATCACTCCGGATTTCTGCCTCTGTCACATCACAGCAATTTTCTCCTAAACTACTGGACGCAAGAGGTCGAAATTTGGTTTCAATGTTTAGTTTGGTGACCCGATCAGGAGTACATATCGTAAAAGAAGAAATTTTCATTTTAGGGGTACTTCTGGGGGGAAAACTAAAAAAATCGACATTTCCCCCTTCTGATCTCTGAAACTACTGAGCCTAAAATTTAAAAAAAAAATAGGAAATATAGAATTTGCCCGAAGTTTACAGGAAAAATAAGGAGAAACCATTATAATTAATTTTGGGGAGCAAATTATAGAATTAAATGAAAATATAAAAATATATTTTTTTTCAAAATGTATCATGTAATACATCAAATGAAAGGTCCCATTCTGAGAAACACAAATACATTTTTTTCATATTTAAAAAAAATAGTTAAAAAGATATTAACAAAAATATACCAACATTTCTCAGAAACTATAAAGTGTAAAATTAGAGGTATAGGGTCTGACCTGAAGTTTACTGAAAAAATAAGGAGAAACCTCTACTTTTAATTTTGGGGGCAAATTACAGAATTAAATGGAAAATATAAAATTAAAATTGTTTGAAACGCATTGTGTTATATATCAATTGAAAGGGCTCATTATGACGAAAACAAATATATATTTTTTAATGTTTTTAAAATTAATTATTTAAAAGTTATTAACAAAAATATTTAAAAAATTACTTGTTTCTAACGGATCATGTAATATATCAAATCATAGGACTCATTATGACGAACACAAATATATATTTTTAATTTTTTTAAATGAATATTTTAAAATATATTAAAAAAATATATTTAAAAAAATGCCCATTCCCCCCTTTATTCCCCAAACTATAAGAGATATTTTTTTACAGGAAAAATACGAAGAAATCCCTGATATTAATAATAATAGAATTAAACGGAAAATAAAAAAAAATTATCATGCAATACATCAAATGAAAGAGCTGATTATGAGAAATACAAATATATATTTTTCTTATTTTTTTTTTAAATTAATTGTTTACAATATATTAACACAAAGATATAAAAAAATTCTCATTTCTCGCTTTATTTCCGAAACCATACTACCTAAAATTTTGAAAATAATTAGACGTACTGGGGCTCACTTGAAATTTATAAGAAAAATTATTTGAAAACCCCTATAGTAATTTTAGGGAGAAATTATACAATTAAATGGAAAATAAAAATTCAATTTTCAAACGCATCATGTAATATATCAGATAAAAGGCTCATTATGTGAATTACAAATATCTCATATATTTAAATGATTTGTTTAAACGATATTAACAAAAATATTAAACGTGGACTTAATTCCCACTTTAGACACTACACTATTTAAATTTTGAAAAATATATTTTATTTGTATTTTTAAATAATTTGAATAACAGATTTAATAATTTATAATTTAAAACTTGACCTATTTTACCTTTATCTTCCAATCTACAGAACCTCAAAAATCCAGACAGTAGATTATAAAAGGCTTCCCTGAAAGTTTATTAGTAAAATAAAACTCTAATGTTAATTTTTGGGGGCAAATTAGAAAATTATATACATATTTATTCTTATAAAAATCAAGCGAATCCTGAAGCAGATAAAATAAAAAGTCTGTCTGTGGAAAATCAAAGTGTATATTTTCTTTGAATTTAAAACGCTTCCTTTAAAGGGTATTAGGGCAAATATAAGGAAATGCACTCATTCCCTGCTTGTCTGAAAGTGGAATATTAGAATGTTGAAGGTGGTACGGAACCCTTAGTATGCGAGTCCAACTCGCACTTGACCAAATTATTTTATGTATGCTCAGTGATTATTCAGAAACGGGCAATTTTGATGAAAATCAGAAAAGACATTAATCAAGGGACTACACTTCAGTGAAAAAACGGCTCAAGCAATTTGAATATTTTAAATTGTATTCTACAAAGAGATATTCCAGTTTGATTTCGTAAAATTGTCTATACCGTAAACCATACCGTTTTTCTAAAAATCGTAAAAATATGTGCAAAAATATCTGTGGCTTAAATATCAAAATATACCATGAAAGTATATCGTACAGGGTGTTTGTAAGGGTTTTTATTTTATAGAGCTTGAAGTCGAATGAAATGCCAAATGTGTGTGTGTGCGTGCGTCTAAATTTAAGCAGCAAGCAATGTGCGCAGTTGAAATATAGGGCGAAGTAAAATTACAGTTAATAATACTTATACAGGGCGGTTGCAACATCGTGTAGAGTTGAATTATAGTTATACAGGGTGATTCAGGAAATGATAAACAAATAATTTATATTGGGTGACCAAAACACAAAAACGTATACAGGGTGGTTGCAATATAGGGTGAATTAGAGTTACACTTATGGTAAGTGGTCCAAATAATAAAACAAATAAAAAATATGTGGATAATATAACGGAAAAAAATACAAATTGGGAGAGATAATAATGCGCTAAAATAATCAATAGAATTGTACCTTAAACCAAATTAAAAAAAATATGTCAGATTGCGCACGGTTTTTAAACAGTTTTTATTTTGGCCAGTTGAAGTCGGTCCTTTTTTAAATATAAATTATTTAGTAATATACTGGCAGTAGACCTTGTTATTTTAACTTGGGCGGATATCATATCAATTTAGCTATAACTCCGAAATTATGACATTTAGGTATAGGGAATATTAAATGAAAAATATTCATTACCTTTTAACCTTTTTTCTTTCACTTTCACTCGCTTCCGGCAGCTTCTCCCAACAAAGGTTAATTTAGTTTTGTGTTTCTGTTTCATGTATTCAGTAAAACACCGTCAGTTTTGGTAACATAGTGTAAATGTTTTTATAGACTTTTTATCTTTATTTCATCAATCAACCAGCGCGTTTTACTTGTTCTGTAAGCAAAGCTATCTAATATTTAAATATTCTAATGTAATAGGAGTACCAAATGATTACCGATCATTTCTTGAAGAATATAATTTGCTACTGCCCTGATTATATTTAAATGATACGGGCAATTAATTGAATGTTCGTTATTCAGTGGTTAATTTCAATAAAACTTTATATTTAAGTTATCCTATTATAAACTGCCATGTGTGTTAAATTTGCTAATGTAAGTGATCACGCAAAAAGTTGTTTTTCAACTAATCCATTTATTGAGAAAAACTTAATGACCGATTAAGAAAGAAGGACTGCGGAGTCATTCCATTTTAATTTCGAAAACTGGTATGACCAGCATGAGCATTTCCTGGTTACTCAGACCTCAAAATAAAAATAGAGTATGGTCTATCTGAAAATTTCTATTAATTCGTATTTGGGGTACCTGACATGTTCCACTACTCAAATTTATTTTGTTGTTCAGACATATATGTGTATATCAATTACTAAGCTCCTTATCGGCTCCACTGTTCTTACTTGAATTTTTTCGACTAAGAGCCGTATAAGGAAGTTCAGGGCATCCAAAATGAAAATAAGATAAATAAGGTATTGTCTGTCCAAGTCCAACAAATTATTGATAGTTCCATTAAGCTACATGATCCATTTCATAGTCGAATTTGAACCAAGTTAATTGCCAATTTCTAATTAACGCTAATTACGTAAAAAAAATGTTTTCCAAAGCGCAAAGCAATTTCTAGTGTGACTTAAGACTTATGCTATATCAGCCGTACCCATATCTGCAGCAGTAATGAAGATATCGTCGTGTACCTTACGCTAGAGTTAATTACTAGTAAATTTTGTTTCAGTTACGTAATAAGAACTCCAACCCGTTCTGATAACCAGTGATTAATGTGACTTAACACTTATGTCATATCATTCGTACATATATCTCCGGATTTAATGAAGAAATAGGCGTTTTCCTTATGCCAGAAATAATTCTTAATTGATCACGCAAAATTATATTGCTCCAACCTCTTCTGAAACTGGGTAGTTATGCTACCTCAGTTATGCCCCTACCCCCGAATCTGTTAAAGATATCGGGGTGTCCCTAAACCCCTTAACTAATGTGGTTCAGGACTTATTCTACATTAGCCATATTCATAATTCCATATCAAATGAAATTACAGGCCTACTCTTTGAGTCACAATTAACTGCTAATTAATTGCTAAAAGATGACACATCAACAACCTTCAACCCTGTTGCTTCCTCTAATCCCCAAAAATTACCTAAAGGCCTGGAATAAACTGGGATGCTTATAAAAAGCTAAAAACATTTGATTGCTAATTTATTGCTAGTTTCAATGATAAATGCTCAAAATTAGATGTATATTTAATTTAATTAATTAATTAATTTATTTATTTATTTATTCTCTTTACAAACACCAAATAGGTACTTACATGTGAAGGGTTAAACAGTACACAAGTATTTGACAATGTCACAGACATGCCAATATCATGAAGGGTTTGCATTCTGATGCAGCAATAATATGCGCCTAAGCTCACCAAATTTGATGTTAAATAGGTCAGGAACTATGTTATTGGACAGCATATCATTGCAGACACTGAGTAGATAAGTGAAGGGCGAAGGGCTTCCGTTGTTAATGTACACTTAATAACATTGTCAGCCTTGAATTGTAAACATCCCTAGAGGGATCAATATACTTACAATTTTCATTGTGATTTTTGACATTTACACATAAGAAAATAGATAAGTATGGTGGTGGAATTGATAAATTAGACTTTGTTCCGGTAGTCAAATAGGAACAATTTGACACTTGTTTGATCTTGAAATACACCTACAATTTAGTTTTCTGTTTAAAACACAGATAATCATTAAATTGTAGTAAAGAAACAAATATAGCACACAATTAATATAAAATACCAGCACTCAATTCTATACTCCAAGTACTCCAAATCGGAAGTTGTTCTCTGTGTAGGTTCACCAAAACCCGCCAAAGAAATTATGATACTATGTATTCGCGATTTTTCAATCCATTGCGTTCAATCGATTGAAAAATGCCGAATAGATGTTATTAGTCTTATTCTTTGTTTTTTATACTTTAAATTAGAAATTTGACGTACGTCAAAAGTCAGAGCACCCAAAAAGGGCATGGTTGCAAGTTGTGGTTACCACTTAGGAAGTTGCCAATACATTTGTGTGTATTTTATAAAGAATGCATTTTACATTAACACTTCTGAATTATATTTGAGTTCAGAGTAAATACGTTATTTTTAAATTCCTTAAGATGGCACTTTAAAGCATATACTTCTTTAAGTAGCAGGTAATGCACAGTGATGACGGACTTTAGAGCATATACTTCACATAATTTTATCAGTAGCTGCAACAAAAAATTTCGTTTTTGGTAGTATTTGGTATTCCTTGCAGGTTTGTCTCTGTGTGTCAGATTTATTATTTATGAAATCATGTTTGAGTACCTAGTGATTTACACACTTATGAACATAATTATAAAATATAGGTCCTAGGAAATAATTTTTTTGTTAGGTAAATGAGACGGGTTTTTAAAAGTAACCATCTCAGGAAAAATACTTTTACGTATCACTAACTGCATGAAATTTCGAAGTCCACAGCGACGCTTGGTCGTACTTTTCAGTATTCAAGTTTATTCTAAATCAGATATTTGTGTTAATATGTACTAGCGGTCGAAATTCGACCAAAACTATAGTTATCTATGAAGATGCAGTGTAAATAACTATGATACATAAGTACTTACATATGTTACTTAAAGTGCAATGTTAATTTATGTTACATAATACTTATTTTTATATTGACAATTTTTGTAAGTGTATTTGGTGCGTTCCCGCATTTGTTTAGTGTATTGTGTTCAATTTGATTGAATTACTTCATTGATTTTTAAACTTCTGCACCTTTTCTAAAACATTCCGTCGCGCTAATGCTAATTGTAAAAGTGTGTTTTTGCGTGTAAAATATAGACAGTATTGTGATTCGTGTTTTGGATCCCAAGCTATTAAGACGCTTGGGAGTTTCGTGCAATGTACTCCGAACTTTTCGGTGACTTTGATTCCGTCTGAAGAAACGCCGCTTTTTGTTGTTTTTTTTTGCGTTCCGATTCGCGAGTTTTGAGCTCCATTCGTGACGACCGCTAAACCGCTGTCATTTTGTTTCTTTTGTGTTTACAAAAGCGCATCATTTGTTGTTAAACCCGCATTTTTTTGTATGTTCAATCAATGAACACTACGTCGGTATTTTTTGTGTAACGTGTTGTCCAGACGAAGCTCTAAGAAACTGTTCCTGTTCACGGGGCTAGCCTCAGAAGAAAGAACCACCAAGAAAACACCCTTTGCAGAGCTTCGACGTAAAAGGTTAGTGATTAACTTTTATTTGGTGATTCGTTTATGTGACGGCACGTGTTTATTGATTGTTCCGCTAAAGGTCCTTCGTCAATTATATACTTGCATTGAACCAGCATTGAACTAAAACCGCAACATCTATTTCATACATTTTTTTGAATATTATTCTCTATATGTAATGTTTATCGAAGACATTACATAACATTTGGTCCAAGTACGAGCCGGATGCAATTTGAGTTAATTTAGTGCAAAGATTATCGAATAAATTACATAATTTGGTCCAACTCCGAGCCGGGTTACATTTGAGTAAATTTCGTGCAAAGTTTAATGATCAAAACATTGATTTTTCGTTGCAATTATTGTTGAAAACCGCATTTAATTTTAGTTTCTTTATTTGTTAGAAGAGAAAGCAATTTCGGGATATTCACTCATTCCGTTGGAAATAAAACGCAATTTTTTTGCCGCCTTAAAAACTTAACAAGAGCTCGTTTTGTTTGTTTTGGTTATTTGCTAAATTGTTTTGAATTTATTTGACATTTGGTCAGATATTTTACTACTTCAACAGTAAAAAATTGTACATTTTTGGAATAGTATTTTGATTCGTTCTATCGTGTTAGATTTGTTCAGTGGCGTTACAGTGATTTTGATTTATTGTTAAGATGTCAAAAACCGCTGAAAATTTACGAAAATTTAAAAATCATCGACAATCGGAGTTTAAAAGATTAGAAGATATTTATTTTGCTGCCGAGAAAGCCTTAAGAGGTGACGACGTTGAATTGTTTTTTAGCATGATTGATATGGTTGATTCAATTCATTTAGAATTTTTTAAACATCACAATTCCATTGTTGGATTAATTTCAGATGCAACCGATGATTTTGACTTTGAGGATGACATTCGCAATAAATTTGAAAAATTGTTTTATTCAATTAGGTCTATTTTTGCTAAACTGAAATCTGTTCAGAATTCTACGCCACAAAATACAACTCGGGAACAGGAAAGTGTTGCTTTGCCGCGAATTGATTTGCCTTCATTTAGTGGAGACATATTGGAATTTGGTACTTTTATTGATTTGTTTGATTCATTAATTCATAATAATGAAAAACTCAGTGCTATGCAGAAGTTCAAATATTTGCAGTTAGCTTTAAAAGGGCCTGCTTTTGAGGCTATTAGGAATTTTAAACTAACACAAAATAATTACGCGAACTCGTTTAATCGCGGAGTCTCATTGGTCAGCTTTAGAACAATTCCCCCAACTAACTTCAGATAGCCCTTCAGAGGTTCGGAAGTTATTGGATGACTTCACTGATAATTTGGAAGCACTGAAGAATTTGGGTTTACCAGTAAATCAATGGGATTTTTGTATCGTTCAGATGATGTTGAAACGAGTTCCAAAGAATTTAGCCGCTAAATTTGAACTTTACCATGGTACTGTGACCGCTCAAGATGACTTTCCGATCCGCTCGGAAGTTGTTGATTTTTTGTCGAAACATTGCGATGCCTTTGAACATGTTGAATTATCCCGCAAGGCAAAGCGAAGTGTTGACAAAAAGTTACCATTGAATTCAAAGCAACATTCTTCCCGTTTCACTACATCTTTGTTTGTCACTAAGAATAGAAATTGTTTAGTTTGTAAATCCGATCATGCGATTTACAAATGGTCTGAATTCTTGAACAAATCACTATCCGCGCGGTTTAAGTTTGTTAAAGATTTTAGACTTTGTTTTAATTGCTTAGGCGATTCTCATCAGTCGAATCGCTGTAAATCTTTATCCACTTGCCGCAACTGCAAACAACGCCATCACACATTGCTTCATTTTGTAAATCGTGCTGATTCAGGTATTGGGTCTGAATCTAAAGCTCCCCCCGCAAACCTGGCTTCCACATCTGGTGGATCCAGGGCCATTGATACTGTTGAAAGTCCCGAAACTTCTCTACCGCAGACTTCTTGTCATAGTTCACTTTTGTCTTACAATTCAAATGTGTTGTTATCTACCGCTTTAGTTGAGGTATTAGATAAGCACGGTTCTTATCAAACTTTGCGATGTCTGCTAGATTCTGGTAGCATGACATCATTCATTGCGAGCAAGGCTGTGAAACGCCTTGGCTTCCGACCTATGCCCGCTTCGATTCAAGTCAACGGGCTAGGTTCTATGCAGAGTCCCTCTGCTGAAGGCTCTCTTACCCTTTCTCTTCGCTCTATAGTAAAGCGTGAGTGCAATTTTGTTGTTGATACTATTGTTTTACCCCGCATTTGCAATGATATGCCTGTTGCGCCCATTAACATGGCTAATATGGCATATCTAACCAATTTGAAACTTGCTGATCCTGGTTTCAATAGCCCAGGCGCTATTGACCTTTTGTTAGGTGCCGATATATTCTCTCAAATTTTGTTGGATGGACGCCTTCTGGGAAAGGAAGGTGTTCCTGATGCTATTAACACTGTGTTTGGTTACATCCTTATGGGTAGAGTGTCTTCGAGTTCTGTTAACTCTCACTCTCAGTCGGCCATAAACCCAACTTCGCTTTTTTGTAAAATTGAAAATGTAGTATCATTAGATGATTCACCCCAAAGGTTCTGGACAATTGAAGATGTTCCTACCGCACTGGTTCAGTCCTCTGATGATCTTATCTGCGAAAAAATATTTTCCGAGGGATGCAGGAGATTGGATTCAGATAGATTCGTTGTGCCCCTTCCTTTTCGAAATACACTTCCTGCTTTTGATGGAATGTATAATCCCGCCGTACAACGTTTCTACTCCTTAGAAAGACGTCTTCTACAGCAACCAGATCTCTACAAACACTATTGTGATTTTTTCAAAGAGTATTTGGAGCTGGATCATAGGGAGTTGGTTCCCGATCCATCTACTTTTTCTGATTGTTACTACATACCGCATCATTGTGTTTTGAAACCTGATAGTAGCACAACCAAACTTCGTGTAGTGTTTAATGCATCCGCTAAGATACCTCATCGGTTATCTTTGAATGATTGTTTATTTATCGGTCCCAAATTGCAGCAAGACATTATCGCTATTTTGTTGACCTTACAGAATTTAGTTTTGCCTCACCTGCTTGCTATAGAAAACTTTTCTAGTTGTGAACTTCACGCATTTGGTGATGCTTCTGAGAAAAGTTATGCCGCTGTTGTTTATTTTGTGTTCGAAACCGCATCTGGATTTCGTCAAAGTTTTTTTGTGTTGTCTAAATCGAAAGTTGCCCCTTTGAAAACTTTGTCACTTCCCAGATTGGAACTGTGTGCTTCAGTTCTTACCGCTAAGTTGGCTCATTATGTTTATGAGCAATTCAATAGTCGTTTGTTGTTCAAGGTGATTCGTTGCTGGTCAGATTCCACGGTAGTCTTTTCATGGCTTAGTTCTTCCCCGCACCGTTGGAAGACATTTGTCAGTAATCGAGTTGCTTACATTCAGGAAAAATTTCCTTCTTCGCATTGGTTTTACATCCAATCTTGTGATAACCCCGCTGACTTGGGTTCCCGCGGCACTTTGCCATCAGAGTTGTTAGACAATACACTTTGGTGGAAAGGCCCACAATTATTGATTACCGCTTGTTTGCCACATGCTTGCTCAGACTCAAGCATGTCACCGCTAGTTATGACTGAAGCCCGTATAGTGGCGCTTCAAGTCACCGCTTCACCAAATTTATTTGGTACTTTGTTAGAAGAACATTCTTCTATTAATCGCATTACCCGCATTATTTCTCGCTTTGTTGATAACGCCCGCAATCCAGACCGTAGAGGCTCTGGATCATTTTTGGCTGCTGAGTTATATCAGGCTCAGCTTCGCATTGTTCGCTATGTTCAAGATCAATATTTTTCTAAAGAGATTTCCCTTCTTCGAGAACGAAAACTTTCGCCCAAATCGCTTCGTAAACTTTCGCCGTTTCTTGATGAACAGGGAACTCTTAGAGTTGGTAGTAGATTGGCTAATGCTCCATTGCCGTTTGACACTAAATTTCCCGCACTGCTACCAAGTAAAAGTCGTTTGACTAATCTAATTGTCGAAGATTGTCATGTCACCAATCTTCACGCAGGAATCCAAACCGTTCAATTTCTTTTGCTGTAACGATTTTGGATTCTATCCGCAAAGAAAGTAATTCGTAGTGTCATAGCTCACTTAAGACGTGTCGTTGGAGATCAAATCCTAAAATACGAAGAACTTTCTACTGTATTTGCACAGGTCGAAGCAGTTTTAAACTCGCGACCTATAACCCCTTGTAGCAACGATCCATTGGATCTTACCGCCTTGAGTCCTGGAATGTTTCTTACCATGGAACCTTTAACAGCACCTCCTGAATCTGATTTCTTATCTGTCCCATCTAATCGTCTCAATAGATGGCAGTTACTGAGTCGTTTGCATCAGGCACTCTGGAAACGTTGGTCGCAAGAATATTTACATACTCTTCATCAACGGAGTAAATGGACTGATCCCTCGGAGGTTGTTAAGCCAGGTACTCTTGTTATGTTGAAGCAAGACACTTCACCTCCTTTAAATTGGCCATTAAGGCGCATTATTGACGTACATCCTGGAGGTGATGGTGTTGTACGCGTTGCTACAGTTAGAACTGCAAGTGGTACTTTGAAGCGACCTCTTGTAAAGCTTTGTCCACCGCCAGTGGACCCTTAGTTTTGAAATAAGTAATTCAAGGCTGGCGGAATGGTGCGTTCCCGCATTTGTTTAGTGTATTGTGTTCAATTTGATTGAATTACTTCATTGATTTTTAAACTTCTGCACCTTTTCTAAAACATTCCGTCGCGCTAATGCTAATCGTAAAAGTGTGTTTTTGCGTGTAAAATATAGACAGTATTGTGATTCGTGTTTTGGATCCCAAGCTATTAAGACGCTTGGGAGTTTCGTGCAATGTACTCCGAACTTTTCGGTGGCTTTGATTCCGTCTGAAGAGACGCCGCTTTTTGTTGTTTTTTTTTGCGTTCCGATTCCCGAGTTTTGAGCTCCATTCGTGACGACCGCTAAACCGCTGTCATTTTGTTTCTTTTGTCTTTACAAAAGCGCATCATTTGTTGTTAAACCCGCATTTTTTTGTATGTTCAATCAATGAACACTACGTCCGTATTTTTTGTGTAACGTGTTGTCCAGACGAAGCTCTAAGAAACTATTCCTGTTCACGGGGCTAGCCTCAGAAGAAAGAAGAACCAAGAAAAGACCAGAGCTTCGACTTAAAGGTTAGTGATAACTTTTATTTGGTGATTCGTTTATGTGACGGCACGTGTTTATTGGTAGTTCCGCTAAAAGGTCCTTCGTCAATTATATACTTGCATTGAACCAGCATTGAACTAAAACCGCAACATCTATTTCATACATTTTTTTGAATATTATTCTCTATATGTAATGTTTATCGAAGACATTACATAACAGTATTGAAATTGAAATTTTTCAAATAATACATTGATCATTTTCAAATTGAATTGAAAAAGTACATTAACCTAACCAATTTTATGATATGTCAAACTGAAATCAAAATAATCAAATTCGCTAACACGAAGATGGCCGTGAACATTAGAATTATTGCCATGATGTCAGATGAAACTATTTATCTTAAGTCTCACTAATTGTATTCATATCATGGGCTTTGTAATCTTACTTAAATTGTATGAAACCATTAGTCTTTAAAATAAAAACAATATAATTGAAAAGCGTATTGTTAAAATAATAAAATATTATCGGAAACACATTTATCTGTTATCATACAATACACAATTCTAATTTTAGTTGACAAACTATTTTTAGAAAGAAAATAAAGTTTCAAACTTGAGATTACCAAATAAATGGTTATTATCATATATTTTTTATGTGTGAGATCTGAATAGCGTGATAATGTAGAATAACTTTCTTAACCGATCAAAATTTGTTACTTTTTTGAATAATTTAGTTTGTTTTTCGAGCCAATCCATCTTACGATTTTCTTTCCAAGAAATCTGGCGGCACTGTTTGGAATTGACAGTGTGGACGTAATCTTTTTATTTTATTTAATTAATGAAGCAATATTATAAAAGAATTAAGCATCTGCACTGAAGCTCGTCAATAGCTTCTAAACAAAACAAAAATAAAGAAATCTGATTGAGGGAGGGAGAAAATGGTACCGAGAGTTAATAATTATGTAATAAATCTAATATTAAAAGATCAAATTGCCTACCATTAAACGCTTTCACATTCATATTAAAGGGATATCATTTAAACTATAAGCATTCTGTCTTAAGGGCATCATCTCCTATACATTTCCCCTAGTAAAATAGTTTACTAGTTAATCCTTCAGCGAACTATAGTTCGATCGACCTGAACTTACCTTTAATACAAACCGAAAACAGTTGTAATTATTTTAAAAGGAGCGTATTATACGACTGACAGACTTTATTTATTTGCCATAACGGCTTCCTAGTACTCCTAGTTCCACAACCGATAGGCAATTCTAAAGATTTCGACACTGCTCTGGCGTATCGGAATGTATACTCTCATCAGATACAAAAAGAACAAAAACGCCAAAGCATCAATAGAAGTAGTATTTAAATTAATATGAAACATACTCGATTGGAAGACGACGCGCGGTATTCCGAACATATTTTATATTCTTATTTCTTCAAACACAATTCGATGTGAAAGAGATACACAGAACTGATAGGTCATTAATAATATTCATTTGGTGACGCTGCATAACGTTGCCATGGTCGGTGGTAAATTACCCCTATTCACTTTAAGTATATGAGATGATCTTTTTTTCTTATTTATTTTCTGATAAATCCGATATCATAAAACGTATTATGTACAATAATGTGAAATGAAACAGTGCTGTTCCTCGTTTATTTTTTGTTAATGATTGCAGTGTAACTTTAAATAAAAAGGTAGTCGAGGATTGTTCGTTTCGTAGCAACAGTAAACGCAGAATTGCAAGTCTTGTTCTTCTCTATCACAACACCAATGCGTATTTAACAATCCAACTGAGGCAAGAAAAATGGAATTACCATTTTCTGGAACTTTTTATACATTACTTTTTAGTGTTCCATATATCCAATATAGGGAAACCCTTATAATTTCTAAATGATTGAGGAGGCAAATAGTTATTTTGAAAGTTCATTATTCTCACCCTTAATCCTGCGGGAGAGTTTTTTTTATAAGAAGGAAACTCGTGTTCCGGGCAGTTTCCACAAACTGATCTTATATACATGTACTACACCTTGACTTTCATCATTTAAATTATGTGTATTTTTCAGAAACCATTGTGAGGAGTGAAAATCCCAAATCAACATTCAAAAAAACCTATATAATGTCATTCGTGATTTCTCCATCTTTCACATCACAGCAATTTTCTCCGAAACTACTGGACGAAAAAGGTTGAAATTTTGTATCAGTGTGTAGTTTGGTGACCCAATCACGGATGTATATTGCAAATGAAGAAATTTTGATTTTAGGCGAACTTCGGGTGGAAAATTTAAAAAAATTGACTATTCCCCACATTCTCCTAAACTATTGAGCCTAAAATTTTCAAAAAAATAGAGAGTATAGGATGTTGCCCAAAGTTTATAGGAAAAATAATAAGAAAATGAGTTTGGGGGCCAAATTATAGAATTAAATGAAAAATTTAAAAAAATTTAAACGCATCATGTAATATATCAAACGAAAGGGCTCATTCTGTGGAACACATATCTATTTTTTTCATATTTTAAAAATAATTAGTTTAAAAGATATTAACAAAATTTTACAAAAATTTACCATCTCCGAAACTATAAGGCCTAAAATTATGAAAAAAACTAGGAGTATAGGGTGGCACCTGAACTTTACAGGAAAAATAAGGAGAACCCTCAAATATTAATTTTGGGATGCAAATTACAGAATTAAATGGAAAACACAAAATTAAATTTGTTTTAGACGTATTGTGTTATATATCAAATCAAAGAGGTTATTATGAGAAATACAAATACATTTTTTTCAGATTTTTTTAAATAAAATTGCTTGAAAGTTATTAACATAATTATAAAAATACCCAATCGACCTCCTATTTCCGAAACTATAAGGCCTAAAATATTGAAAAAATAGGGCTAAAATAGGGTTCCACTGGTACTTTATAGGAAAAATAAGGTGAAAACCCTAATATTAATTTTGGGGGCAGATTATAGAATTAAACCGAAAATAAAAAATTAAACTTTATTCAAACGCATCATCTTTATTAGATGGGGAACATTTTTTTATATTTTAAAAATAATTTGTTTACAAGTTATTAACAGAATTATAAAAAAATCGACGTATTTTTTGCCTCAGAAATTATAGGACCCGAAATTTTGAAAAAAATTACAAATATAGGGCATTATTTGAACCTTAGTGGAAAATCAGGAGAAAACCCTGATATTACGTTTCGAGCTCAAATTACAGAATTTAAAAAAATATATATTTCCAAACAAGTAATATATCAAGTGAAAGGAATTATTATGAGGAATACAAGTATATTTTTTCATATAAAAAAAATTCTTAAAAAATTTATACAAAATTCGTCCCACTATCTCCTATATCTGCGAACTACTGATCCTAAGCTTTGGAAAAGATTGACAATTTAGGGGATCACTCAACATTTACAAGAGAATGTAAACACAAACTCTAACATTAATTTATAAACTTAAATAAAAATATATTTTCTTAACTGCACACATTATCAAAAGAAAGGAATCGTCATAAAAATAGTTTATTTGCATTTTATAAATAATTTGTTTATAAGATTTAATAAATTATTACTTTAAATTTGACCCATTCTCCTCATTATCTACTAAACTTTTGAGCCTAAAACTTAGAGAAAAGATTATATAGAACTTCACTGAAAGTGGTAAAATAAAGGAAAATCCTAATCTTAATCTTGGAGGCCAAAATAGAAAATATATAAATATTTTTATAAAAATCAAGGGCATATTATAGGAGGAATATTATATTAAGGAAAATATGAGAAAATCCACTCATTCTCTGTTTGTCTGAAACTGGAATATTAAAAAAATACATACTTTGATTTACTTGCATTGTATCAAATCTCAAAGGTTGTACAGAAAGTCACATGCTCTTTCCGTTTTGTTCTGTTCACTTATACAATCATTTTAGGCTCAGTAATTTTGGAGATAAAAGGATAAGCTCGATTTTAGTTTATATTTTTTCAAATAATAATGTTTAATTTTAAGTATCATTAAAACTGTGAGTTAACGATCCCTTGCATAAATCTATATATAAATAGGCAAAGACAAAACGATTAGGTACCATTTTCTCCTCTGTCTCTCAACCGTTTTTCTTCATTTTTGTTTTGTTTAGTATAAGCTACCGACGACCTTCAGTGCAGAATGCTAATATTAATTTATAATATTGTTTCATTCATTAAATAAAATATAATAAAAATTCATTATTTACGTCCATACTGTCAACGCCAAACAACTGACAGTGCCGCCGTCGTCCGATGGTCAAAACTCAAAACATTAAGTATTATATATGGAAGGAGCGATCGTTAGATGCTGTTATATTCTTAGAGCATGTACTTCTCGAAATGGCATGCTAGCGTTTATTTTAGATTTTCTTGGGAATAATACCACATCAGAGTTCAAACTTGTGTATATTTTAAAACCAAACGTTTCAAAATCCTGTCGGATTTCGTTTTCAATGGATATAAATTTATAAAGTAAAATTGAAATATATGACAATTATTTTGACAAATATGTTTACGTTACTATGGAAATTTTTTTTGATTTTAAATATACAGGGTGCACAAGAAATTCCAAAGATCATTATAAATCAAAAAAAATTTTTCAAGTTGGAAGAACTTGAAAAATTGTCTTCAGAATTTATTTGTGGCGTTCCTAGGAACGACTTTCTTTTTAAGATAGTGCATTTGCCAAAAAATGCGATCAAAGAATTCTGATAATTCAGTGATCCCATTAAAGTCATAAGGGAAAACCTAGGAAAAACCTCATGAACTATCCCGATATAGGGTTGTTCAAAAGGATATGCCCATTGTTAATTTCATCTTTAATTATCGGCAACCAGACATGACTGAAATCTACGGAAGTAGAAGCGATGCAGTCGTTTTCATTTAACAGAATTAAGGCAGATTCTTTTAATTTTCGTTTTATGCAGTGTTCTTCTTTGTGTAATATTGTTGTGTTTTGAAATTGTATTTTATGGCCTTGGTCCCAAGCATGTTCACAAATTTTTGATTTTTCGAACTGACGTTTCTTTATGTAATTTTGATGTTCATTTATTCGAACATAAATTTATATCCATTGAAAACGAAATCCGACAGGATTTTGAAACGTTTGGTTTTAAAATATACACAAGTTTGAACTCTGATGTGGTATTATTCCCAAGAAAATCTAAAATAAACTAGAAGATGCCACAAATAACATTCAGAAAACAATGCTAGCGTTGTTATTGTTTAGTGGTAAAATAGTCAATGTATTAGATCAGTACTGATTTTTCGGACGCGTTGTAGTAACTTTCATATTAAATATTCTGTTTTTATTGTGAATTTAATTATTTGATTAATATATTATTATCACAACCTTCTCGAATATGTTTTGTAAAAATATGACAGACAACGGACAATAGAGAATGTATTAAATATTTAAGTTCTCCTAGGGTTGTTGGACCTCTCTTTTCTTTAATATTCCTGAACTTTATTGAAACCGCAAATGACGAAAACTTTTAGGTTGCAAACAACAATCTTCCAATTATTATATCGAATATTTTGTCAGGAGCGGTTCCAGCCAAAAATTTGGGGGGTCTTCATTTATCAAAAATATTTCGATTACCGATATTTGATTACATTTTTATTTTCTTTTTAGTTCAATAGATTTGTCAATATGAGTGAACAATTTCGGTCATTTTATCTACTTCTCTGATTTCCCCACAACTCTGTTCCTTATATAATATACTTTTTACAAGTTAATGAAATAGGGTCGAATTTCGACCACTGGGCGACCACTAGTTAACACAAAACTACGAAATTTGTATCTCTAGTTGATTACTCCCTAGAGTCCCCTAGTGTCTTGGTGTATCAGTAAGTAAATGAATATAATTTTTAATATTGTGCAGTTGCTGCTAACTTTATTCCCCTAGAAAACATTGTTACCAAAGGTGCAAATATCGAATGTAACGAAATAGATAGTACTTGCTCTGATATTTTAAAATCTTTAAATGGATGAACTAACTTCACAAAACGTTTTAAATTAATAATAGATGCCTGTGTAAGGTATTGTTATCGAGAATTATTGGAGCATATCAGCTTATGCATCTATTTCTCGCAATCAGCTACTCTTTTGAAGTAACAGAACTGACATCAATTGTTTGCGCTAGTTATACCTTACTTATTTGGATGTAGGTTGAACAACAAATTATGAACCTCTCAGTAACTATGCCATTATATACAAATGGTATTCTAAATATCAGTGCAAATTACCCTTATCTAATAAAAATTTACATGCAAGATGCTTTTGATATTTTCTTATATATGAAAATACCCAATAAAAGGTTTTCTGGAGCAATAGTTAACGATTATATTTACATCAGCAAAACAAAGTTATGGAGTTCTTGGTGTTCTTCTTCAAGGTGTCTCTTTCGAGAAAGAATTGCCTTGAACTTTAAAAATAATTTCAATTTAATTTAAACGGAAGAAATCTAGCATATAAAATAATACTTTGGCTCTTTTATTATTAACTAATCATTTATGCTTCCATAACATTGTGTAATAATCGTTACCTGTATCTGGATATCTACGTAACGTACTCTTAAAAATAAATTTTAACTTATTTCTAATTATTATCGTCTCGAAATGGAACGTTGTACGTGTATGTAGTCGGGATGACAATACAATAATTTGGTCATCATGGAGCTCATCAGACAAATATATAAAATATATATTTTTAGTGATACCAACAAATCCACCAGAATTGTATATATTATTCTTTAACGTTTTACTAAGATTTGCTGAACGTGATGCTTAGTTTCTTAAACTATAATCATTTAAACTAAACGAATCACTTCATGAGCGCCTCTAAAGTGAAAAATAGGCAGAAATAATAGTGGAATGGTAAATAATTCAAAACATGGTAGGTAATCACTAACTCTAGCAACCCCAAATACTATCCCTACACCATGCTGCCTCCATCTGGTTATCATATAGGGGATAAAGCTCCGAAAATAGAACTTCAGATTGCTTAGAGCGAATTTACAGTCCGTGTGCAAGCACTCTCTTTGGCAATTTTTTGAAGCTGACCGGAGAAATATGGGTCGCAAAGTATAGTTTTATTTCCTGGTATTGTTTAAGAAAATTACAAGATTGGTATTCTAACCTTTTTTTCACCGATTTTACTAGTGCTGAGGATCTAATATTTTAGGGTAGAGATATTTTAAGTTAGGCTTTGTATTTTACGAAAGAATAATATGTTATGCTAGGCCCTATACTCTATTTTCTATGTACCACAACCGAATAGGAAGGGAACTTCTCGAATAAAATGTGACACTTGGGCGGCACTTGTTTTATTGAGGAATCCCAGGCGTTCACAAAACTTAATACTGTTGCATGCAGAGTTAGTGAAACTGATCACATAGACAATATAACTTTGCGGTTTAAGAAATAAATGAATACACTGTAAATTCTATAATACAATATCTATTATTCCAATTATTAATAGATGTGCTCTAGTACAAAGCCATAACCACAGATACTCTAACCTTTTATTACATAGAACGAATAATGATGATGCCATAAATGCTGCTGTCAATCCTATGAACAACCCAGTGGTGCGCCATCTATCGTATGGTCGAATAACTCCAACAAATACTGTCTATAGTGTCTATGCTCTTCCGGTCAAGATGGCTAAGCAAACATACGTGTTTATTAGGGTGGACCAAACAAAACTTTTAATTATTTTTTCTGTCAAAAGGACAACTCTTAATTTTAATGTTAAAATGTGGCGCTCTGTTATTTCTGATTTTGAATTAATTTGGTTGCGTTTCAGAAAATTGTTGTATTATAAAAGACAGAATTTTTTTTCATAAGTCAACCCGTTTAAAAGTTATTCGAGGTTAAAGTTTAACTACAAATAGCGTATAATGACGTTATAACAATTTTTTTATCTTCCTTCGTCAAATAGAAATGCCTAAATCGACTGCTCTTAAAAACTACAAATATCTATTTTATCGCGAAAAGTATTCCGATATCCAGGAGCTTCAGGAAAATCTAGCTCACATAGACTCGAAACCGGGAGTCGTACGGTGTGAAACGCCGTTTCCCTGTGATTCCTAAGATAGAAATCACACGAAATAGTTTGTAGGTTTATTAAAACCTGTCAAAGAAATTACGATACTAACTTCATCGATGAATTAGAGATATGCATCCATGCATCTATAACCATTTGTCTAGTCACTTCTTCAATGAATCGAACAACGGCTGCTTCAACTTCCTTTACCGCATTATAAGTAACTGGCCGTTACCCGTTTTCACCCGCGTATGTAATGTACAATTCTTTGCAGAAAGAAATCGTTTATGAAACATATGGGCTATCCAATATAACAACTTTTTCTAACTTTGTTGAACCACCTAATAACTATAAACCTACCAACCCCAAATACATTTAACGCAAACTGCAAGTGGTTATGGGCCACATTATTTAACAAGTGTATTCAACCTTTTTATGGACCAACCTTGTATAACTCTAACTCTATTTCACCTTGTAGTGCAACAAATATAACATTTTTTGAATTACCTCACTATAGTTCTACTCCACCCTACACGTTATATAGCAGTTATTTCTGATAATTTTTGGGCTTCTTCGTAAACTATAATTTTAACCGACCTTTATATGCAATTTTTGCTAGTATTGTGTTTAACACAATATGTAAATATAATTTTGCTGCGCCACATATTTCAGGTATTTCATATAGCAGCATGCAACTGCTCATGGTCTACCTTATATAACAATTTTTTTAAACATTTTTAATCCACCCTGTAAAACTACAATTCTACTAAGCCCCTGATTTCAACCACCTTATATATGGGCCACGCAATATAATATTTTTTGTAACCACTCTATATAACGAAATTCACCAATCCCCAACATATTTCACCCAAACTACTACGCTAAAGATAACCATTTTTGAGATAATTTTTAACCATTCTGGAAGATATAATTTGTCTCTACCTTATAGGTCACCCACCCGTTATATGCAACATGTTTTAATCGCACTGTATAACTATTTTACTTTGCCCCATGTTTCAGATATTGCATATTTGCAACAGCTCATGTTCCGTCTTAAAAAAATGTTCGAGCAATTCTGACATTTTTTGTACCACCCTGTATAAATATAAATCCATCAATTCCCGAAAAATTTCACCAAAACTGCAAATACCCTATCTGTGCAACTAATGATGAGCTTCGCTATTACCTAATAACTTGACTTTGCCCCATAATTCAGGTGCTCCAAAAATTTTCTAACTTTGTTTACCCACACTGTATAATTATTGTTCTACTCCACGCTATATTTCAGCAACCTTGCATATGCAACTACTTATGGGCCACCCTTTATAACATTTTTTCACCACCCTGTATAGTTAGATTTCAATATTTCATCTATCCAGCATATGAAACACGTTTTTATAATAATTTTTAAACCTACCTGTAGATATAGCTGTAATTATACTCTGCTACATATTTCAACCATCCTATAATATGCTACTTGTGAACTTTTGAACTACTTGAGGAATTAAACCAAATTTTAACTACTCTATAAACTAAAATTCCACTCCATCTTATATTTCAACCACCCTGTATAAACAACTGCTTCTAACATTTTTTCAAACCATTTCATAACTATAATAATAGCTCAAGAAAATTCAAATATCCTTACTGCTTACATAACATATTTTTTTATCCACCCTGTATAAATATTATTCTACTTATGGCCCTAACAATACAACATTTTGTTATCCGCCCTGTACAAATATAATTCAACTCCACCCGTTTTTCAACTACCTGGTATATACAACTGTTCATGGTCCATTCAATATATCTTTTTTGAACCACCCCGTATAACTTCCCCCTTATTTCAACCACATTATATAAATGAAACTCCTTACGGGTCACCTAATATACCTTTTTTTTTTCGAGACCATTTAATTCTACCTTTCCTATATATGGAACACCCTGTAAAATTACACTTGATATATCAGTTGGATTTTTTTTAATCGAAACATGTTACATTGGCATATTCCGAATTTGAATAAAAGCTATGCTGATTCAAGTATCTAATATTTGGTACTTGCGGTGGAACCAATATGTATGTGTATGTATTACCGAACATGGTAGTAGATTTTTCCTTATATCTACCGTTTCTGTCAATGTAGGGAGATAAAATGTATACCAGATTTTAAGTCAAACTATAAGCTTTGCAACAAAAAAAAAATTTGAAAAGTTAGTAACTACAAGAATCGTTCGTATGTAGAACATATATATTACTTACTCAAGAACTTCGAGTTGGTGACTGAAAGAAGAAGATTGTTTTGCAATTGATTTGTAGAAAAATGCCAAGAAAATCCGCTTAAGATTCTGTAGTGTGATAAAAGCAAATTTACAAATTGAGGGGTATTTAACAAACACAACAACGTATGTAGGGTATTGAAAATCCGTTCTTAAATCGTGAGGTGCGTCATCAAGTGCGATGATGTTTTAATTTATGGCTAAGAATCATAAACGGACATTGAGATATTACAAAATTAGAAAAATTTGCCCCTTCAAGATGTAGCGAATATGTGGTTACAGCAAGACGGAGCACCTCCACACAATGCAAGAATCAAAACTGAATCAGCAATAAGGAAATAACTGGATCGGAAATTGAGCTTCAGTTGAATGGTCTGCTCGCTCGCCGGACCTTACGCCTCTTGATTTTTACATTTGGGGATACTTATGAATAGAGTTTTTGTATTACTTATAATACTGTAGAGGAAGTTGAAGCAACCGTTGTTCGAGCTATTGAAGAAGTGCTTAGACAAATGGTTATAGATGCATGCATGTATATCCCGGTTTTTATTTTATTTTATTTTTTTTTGTTTTGAGTTAAATCTCAAATATGTAATATTTTAGTCATAAATAAAAGAACACTTTTATTTCTTTAATTTTTTAAGGGAAATTTTAAGAAAACAGAATTACGGCATTTTGTTTCTGAGCTAAGTGAAAAAATATTATTTATAATTTACATTTTCTCCCTTCCAAGGATAAGCGTGTTGTATATGATTGAAAAGCTCATTTTATGTGTTCTTAAATGACTTATAAATCCGATATGGCGGCCATAAGAAATAACAAAGTTAGCTAGGCAAAAAACCTCTAAGGCCTAGAAAAAATTCGTTTAACATCAATCGATTGGCTATAGTCACTAACACAAAACTACCTATATTTGATCATATTTTACAAGATCGCAAATATTTTGCAAACTACAATTTTTTCTAGATATTTTGAAAATCCTTGTATAGACTTAATGTCGATACAGCTTCTGGTTGGGCTTGGAATACGGCAACTTTATTCTGATTTAAGCCACTATGTATCTCTTGCCGTTTCGGAAATCCTTATGTAGTTGCTTTTATTTGCGACACATGGTATATCCTCACAGTGAATCGAGATGTTTCTCTGTCTTTTCTGGGACGCTAATCGTTTATAATTCCTAATTCCGGGATGGATTTGAACTCATTTTTATCATCATCGTATTTTCGGGAATCTCTGTCTAGTCGGCCTTGTTTTTATTTAAATGGTTTTTACAGTTTATTGATTCGCAAGACTAGTTTTTATTTAAGATGATTAATTTCTTCAAGGTTTCTTAATTTTGGCAGCTAAAATGAAATATTAATTATAACAATAATTATTTATTATTATTTTTTTAGAACTTGTCAATACAGTTTTTTCAAGTAATATTAGGATACGAATACAAATTGACTTCACCGTAAATAAAAAAAAGAATATCTATCCGGCATCAAATTCGAAGAAACAATTTCCCCAAATCACAAATCACGATGTCCGTTCTAAAACCGAATAATTCTCAAAGAAACAGAGACACAACTGTTGGATAGCCTCGTAATTTTTTCACGTATTGTCATAAATATAGGCGAAGAAGAATACGTTTAAAATTCGAAATCGAAAAAATTATAGACTCCGAGGAACAATAAAAATTGAATAAGTCAAACAGAACGGTTACATACCTGGTCAAATCAGATATTTTAGGCACAAAACTGGTTAGGGCATTATTAATCTTCGATGTTCAATTATATTTTTGATCTTTCTCTCGAAAACAAAGGAATAAAGGCTATTACTGCGATGGGAACGACTGAACTGAAATGAGATTATGATACCAAATTCAACCTAATCTTCATGGGCGTAGCTATGTCATTTCACAATTTCGATGGTTTTTTCCTCTTAAATTATATGTATGGCGTTTAATAGTCTTTGGGAAAAATTATATGCCGACCAAAACAATATAGACTAATATGTATAAAGACTGTCTACTTTATTATAATTTATTTTCGTGAAGTTAACTCAATTTTAAATTTGTAAAACTTAACATTTCTGATGTAGGTACTTAGAACTCAGTAAAACTAAACTAAATTGTTCTTATCATAACTCGTTGGTCACATTAGAGCAGAGTTTGTTGCATATAGCGTCCATTAAAAGCCGTCAAGAACTATTTTTTAAACATTGTTTATAAAATATAAACATGACTCAAAACAAACCGTTTTTAAAACCAAGTAGCGTTATATTGATGACATATTTGTTATTTGGGAACATAATCTTGAGGACTTACATGAATTGCTTAACGGCATAGACAAGAAAGAACAAACTATACAGTTTACATTGAAACTTGAATAGAATAACAAATTATGTTTTTTAAACATTTGAATAACAAAAACACAATCGACAGTTGAAACAGAAAACCGAGTCACACTAACAGGTATCTCAACTTTTACTCTAACTAGCTGTCGCCCAGTGGTCGAAATTCGACCAATTGTGTCAACATCTGGCAGGTTAAGTAACATGAAAATTTTATCGTGACATTCTATCCTAAGGAGAACAGCCATTACACAGAACGGATCCAGATTCGAAACCTCTGTGTGATAGTTTCCTCGAAAATCCTAGATGTCGGTCTTACATCTCGCTTCTACAAATAAGTAACGAAATTCAACTTTTTTTCAGATATAATTCATAAAACTTTATTTGTGTTCAAATTCGTAATTCTTAATTTAAAATGACAACAATTCAACTGCTAATGGGCTACCCTACATATTTATTTTTTCTCAATTCTCTAACATTTATTAAAATCCTCATTATAATAATTCCATCTCATTATATAATTCCACCACCCTATATATGCAACTGCTCATGGACCACGCATAATATTTTTTAACATTTTTGAACCACCCGGTAAACCATTCTGTATATGCCACTGCCTATGAGTCGCCGTATTTACTCTTTTTGTTTATGAAATTTTTAATTATCTTCTGTAACTATAATTCTATTCCGACCTATATTTCAATCATTATATATATGGAACTCTTCGTGGTCTACTCTATAAATCATTTCCTTTTCTAACATTTTTTATCACCATCCTGTATATGTATAATTTCTCTTACCCTATATTTCATCTTAACTATATATACAACTGCTTATGGGTTACGAAATGTTGCATTTCCAGTTCCGCCACCCTGTATATGCATCTATGTATAACATTTTTGATCCACCCTGTATAACTGTAATTTTACTGCACTTTCTATTCCAAGAACCGCTAATGGGCTTCCCTATATAATTATTTTATTAGTTATAATTGCACCCTACTCTATATTTTAAACACCCTAAATATGCAACTGCTTATGTGCCACCCATTAAAAAAATGATTTCTAACATATCTGGAATCGCCCTATATAATTATGATATTCAACGATTACTTTACCCACTAAACAATAACAACGCTTGCATGCCACTTCCAGAAGTACATGCTCTAAGTATATAACAGCATTGATCTGTCTATATATAATTACTCAATGGTTTGAGTCTGGCGGCGGCACGCGGCACATTCATTTGTTTGTCATTGACATTATTGACGTAAATAATCAATTTTAATTATATTTTATTTAAAGAATGAACCAATATTATAAATTAAGATTAGCATTCTACACTGAAGGTCGTCAGTAGCTACTAAACAAAACAAAAATGAAGAAAATCGGTTAAGAAACAGAGGAGAAAATGGTACCTAATCGTTTTGTCTTAGCTTATTTATATATAGATCATCCAAATTCAGTAAAAAGAGGTATCATTAAATCTCTATATGACATCAAAAACCAACTGTCCCGACATCAATAAATTTAATGAGGAAAAAACGTTTATAGAAATTGTGCTTTCTGCCAATAATTACACAGAAAAAATCGAATACCAAATGATCGCTAACAATCAACACCAAAATCCACCTAGCAACATAATAATCCCATTACTACAAAAACAATACCAGAAAGACTGGAAAGAGTGGGCAGCAGATATAATAGCTTTATTCGGGGAACACAATTCTGAACCAATTCGTTATCAATTCAGTTCTACTCAAGAGCGCATGCCTGAGTCAGAACTAGTAAAAGTTACTTGTGTACCGCGAATTCAGTACCCTAGAAATCTCATATACCTACTCTTTCATACTGTCAAATTATATAAATACGTATGTGTCAATTAAATGAGTCAGTCTACATTCTGCTACTGCTATTTATGGTAGAGGTTTGAATATTCAGACAGGACGAAACGATTTGCTTCCACACTTTCACGACTAATCCGAAAATGAAACTGAGGATTATTAAATTGTGGCACAATATGTTCAAAATAATCAATTTTGTTTGAAACACTCACAATTTCCAAAAGTTCTTCCAAACCCCGTCACTTGAAATTAAGTGGTCCATGTTAACAAATATTCTAAACAATTTTAAAGTCCAAACGTAAACAAAATAAACAATAAGTAAATTTCCCGATGTAGGCAACACAAAATAACAATTTACTAAATTTGAGTAAAAATTATTCAAACGCACATGTCAGAACGAGTAATCCTAGCTATAATTCAAGAACTGATAATCTGGTTACGAATCAATAATGAATCGAATTTTCCTTCACCGCGAACACAGAATTGTTACTGTCAGTTCAGTAATTTCTGTACAGCGAATTCTTTTATTGCAACTGCGCATGCGATCAGTAATGAATCGATAACGAATTGTTACCGCGAATAAAGCTAATATTTAAACCTTATTTAAAACAAAAATATATTAAAATCAATTATGTCAAAAATAAAACCAAAAACACAACTCAAAATACAAAATGCATTAAAAAAATTCCTTGTGAATGTAATAAATTCTATATTGGCGAAACCTTTAAATGTTCGAATAAATGAACACAAAAATTACATAAAACTTCGACA
The DNA here is from genome assembly GCA_034190945.1 of Octodonta nipae. Taxonomy (NCBI): domain Eukaryota; kingdom Metazoa; phylum Arthropoda; class Insecta; order Coleoptera; family Chrysomelidae; genus Octodonta; species Octodonta nipae. The sequence goes on along the minus strand of CM067220.1, from coordinate 16,324,316 downwards.
GTTTCTGAACATTCCTGGGAACTTGGTCATAAAATACAGTTTTGAAAATTCAGTTACATTACGCAAAGAACCATCCTTTCTGGTCGCCGATGATTAAGAAAGAAATTACTAATGGTCATGTCCTTGTGCACAACCCAGTACCATAATATGTTGTTCGAATTTTTGGCGAATACACTGTTTTGTAACCTTGTAGGTGCGCCACATAAAATTCTGAAGATAACCCTTTCAAATTCTTCCAATCTAAACAGAACTTTATTATTATATGATCTTTAGAATTTTCTGTGCTACCCTGTATATTAGTCAATTAAATGTTCTTAGTTACGTCACACGTAACATAATATTTTGAAATTTTATAATTGTGCCTTTTTTCATATAGTTTCTTATTGCCCGAAAAGTTGGGAAAAATACAATAATTTCAACAGTAATTAAGGATACTATTCTTCAGGAGTCAACCAATTTGACAATCCTACATCAAATTTTCGAGTTCATTATTAAACCTAAGTGCTACAGGAGTGCACTCCATTTTTTTATGTAGAAAAAATTAGATAACCCACTCAAATGCTTTGCAAAGTTGGCGTTGCACAAAAAAATGATGAGGACACTGAGTGGCATCTTTCATTCGTATTAGTTTTGACCTTGAGATTGATTTTTAGGGTCAGAGTATTTTTTTTAATAACAGCCCCCCATTTTGACACCGAAACCTAAAAGATCGGGAAGTTTTACGACCAAAATGATATTCCTAATTTTTTTAGGTTGACCTTTAGACGCCCAAATATTGATAATTTGTTCAAAAACATTTTTGTTCAAGCCTATAAGGAATATGAGCAAGTAAATCTTGACCGTGAGCCAACTGTCAAGGTCATGTGAAGGTCATAATGATGTTTTTTTAATGAGAACCCTAATTTTTTACCCCGGATCTTGAAAATAATTTCAAAAATTACCTTTACAATATCAAAAAAACGGTAATATGTTAAAAATATCATATTGGCCGTAAAATTTCCCGATCTTTTAGACCTTGAAAATCAATGTCAAGCTCAAAATTGATATGTAAGGAAGAACTTTTGTTTAAACAATTTTCTTGTACAATACCAACTTTCCGAAATGAAATTCTCGATTTGTTGTTTTACTTCATGTATTCACCTAAAGTAAAATTAGTTTTGGGAAATTCTTCGTATATTTTTATACATTTGTTCTTTTTTTCGTTATTCTATTAATGAACTAATTAATGCCTTTAAATTCTTAAACATTTTTTTGATGTTATGAATGTTATTTGAAGTTTACCGCAAAAGATGTAACTTTATGATACCCGCTTTTCAAGTTTTTTACTATTTTCCCTATGTCCTATCTCGTAAATGTTTGCATTTCGCATTTACACCTGAAGACTTAAAGTATAATTATTTTCATGTGTTTCTATGTCTTTGGTTCAAAACCGTTGTTTGTAGCTATAAAATATTTAATTCATTACTCAGTGAGTCTTAGTTCCTTCCATATGCTACTGATCTATGGTCCAATAGACTAGAAGATAAGCAAAATGAGGTAGAGCAGTTAAGAGAGAGAGAGAGACAGAGAGAGAGAGAGAGAAAGAGAAATGATTTTGCTTATTTGTAACTGGTGACACATGGCCAAACATAGTGCTGGTAGATTATAAAACTGTAGTAGACTGCCTAGGAATGGAGGTATAGGCTAACACTAGGAGCTCTTAGTTAGTTAGTCATATCTGTATTATCAGAGTTCAATTGTTTATTTTGATACTTATTTCCCTAATTTGTTTTCTATGTTACGTTTAATTTTTCTCGGTGCTATTACAATAATTTTCTCTATGCTATTAGCTAGGACCTCTGTAGTACTCGAAAATTTAAATGCTAAATCGGTACTTTGCAGGGAGCCCAGTACAGACGTAAATGGTCTGTATAGCGGAACAGGAAGTCGTGGTGATATCATAACAGCGAACCTACTTATGTGTCTACCTACCTGTCTATGTTTTCGGCGTCACTTATGGGGTGCCAGAAAAACTGGAAGATCCTCTGCCAGAGAGATATGTCAGTCTGGCCTTTGCTGACTATGTTCTTGAAAAAAAGAAGATAAGCAATGAATGGTAGAATCGGTGGATGAAAATTTCCTGCTGAGTAGGTGTAAGATCTCAAAATGTAAATTCGATCTTGGAATGTAGGTGCATTGTTTACAGCATGTAAGAACGAATTAATTATATAATTGTTCCTGTAAAATAGGCCAAACGTCATCCACATAAATAGTATATGATTTTTAGTAAACGTGGAAGCAGATAGTATTCTCGAAATATCATATGACAATATCGGTAGAGACAGTGTAACAGTTTTCAAACCATCTTAGTTACGATTTAATCTCAAATTAAAATACCTGTTAAAATATTAATCCACTTACAAATCATCTTTTGCAATAAACCACAAAAATTTGAATTCAAGGTGTTTTGTTCGATAAATAGACGAGAAGAGAATTGTCAATGAAGTATTAATCACGGATGCGTCACTAAGACAATTAAATGCACATTGAATCATAATTCAATATTCATATCACTATAAAATCACTACATTTCCTAAACATGTTTAAATTTTTTAAGGTATATTACATTATGACTAAGCTATTAATAGAAAATGTACCGTAACTCAATAAGTTTTGTCAGTCTTTAGCAAAAGGTTGTCCTACTTTTGATAATTAGTAAGCAAGAAAGAAAATAATATTTATATATAATTCAGAAAGAAAACAAATAGATAATTGAAAACTAATAAGTGAGACAAAAAATAACAATGTCACTTACGTCCATGAAGAAAATTTAGCAGTGAGTCCTTTGGTATAGACATTAAACAAGTAAATGTCTCTAAAGCTAATCACAATGAAGTGTTTTTTAAAAAATGTATTACCAGACTTCCAGGTAGGACTGAAAAATAGAAAACAATTGACAAAACATAACACTGGACAATAAATAGCACATTCGCTGTTGTTAGGTACCTACAAACAAAGTAAAAAGTGTGCTCAATGTGTACAAATTATTTACTTACTTAACTAGTATATTCTACACCAGCGCCATTCTGATCACTTCTTGAACTTATTATTTAATGCTTTCTGCTAGACACTTTTGCACTTTGATCTCCATAAAATTTTGTCATCCTTGTCCCTACCATCCATATTTTTTTGTACTGCTCTGACGTATGTTAAGTCTCTAATTTAAAATATCGCAAACAGAAAGACTTTTTTAAATATATTTTTTTCATTGCTTATGACTTTTATTTGCCTAAATTAGCATTTTCAAATAGAATTATACTTATAACGTTCACTCTATTTAATTGAATATATATTAACCAACCCCTTATTCATTATATGCAATTACTTGCAACAACGTAAACACATTGTAAAGAATATCTTCAAAAATTTTAATATATATAAAATTAGTTTTCTACGGATTTTAAATATATCAATTTTCATCCATATTTGTTTCATTTTGCAATTTTTTATTCAATAAAAATCGGTTTAGAAACATTTTTTCAGGCCTTAATCTTTATATATTTTTGTTGTAACTGTATGATATATTGATTGTCGTTTATCTAGTAAAACTAAAAAATATAATACAGGCCAAACAGACATCCTTCAAAATTATTATTATTTGAGGGTATTTCAAATATAAATGTTTATTAATTATCTTTGAGTGCTATACATGATAAATACTGAAGAAAAGCTGCATTGACAATTTATGAAAACATACCTAATTGCTTTTCCACATTATGACGGAAAGAAAACACAAATAGAGGGACATAATATACAGAGTGGAATGGAAAATAAATAATATTTCACTATCAAAATGTAGAACAAAATACATGACTATGATTTGAAAATGACAAGAACAGTATAATATACATTCGGTTATCTAAAAAATATGGAGATAAGCATTTTATAAATATTTAAAATAAATAGTACGAAATTTACAACTAATCAATTTCTAAAAAAAATTCGGATTTTGATGTATGTTTATGATTACTTGTTTTTTTTTTATTTTAACATGCTTTAGCAATACAAATATATCATATTGATAAAGAAATGTATTAATTAATTTTTCTGGGAGAAATAAATATCTTACGTAAGGAAAGGTGGTGATTAATTGAATCTTATATTTTCGTACTTGGGGGTGGGTGGGAGACAGAAAAAACATCTAAATTCGTATTACATAATTTATGGATGTCCTCCCCTTAATGTCTAAACTGGTCCCTGTTCCTTACACTGAAAACTAAGTTGGTTATTTTAGGGTCAAGCAGTGTTGTGTCAGAACGAAGTGTCGGAACAAATTGCAATGTCAATTTTTGCATTTCATTATTACCATACTTGTCTAAGAAGCTTTCACTTTAATAAACTCATTGAATAAAGGAATATTTACAAACAAAGAATAAAGGCATCTGTTTTTTAAATCATTTATATTGAATAAATAACATCTGTAAAAATAGATAAAAACAATAATCCCCATTTTTCAAAAGATTAGAAGGTTTTCAATTCGTAAAAATTTTAAATACTCAAAAAAACATAATCACTTTCGATAATTTAAACTGCATTGTATTACACACAACAGGCAAAAACACACCATATAATTTCCTATAACGTGGGATTAATGGTTTTCTCCACTCATTACTCTGAACCCATTTGGATATATTAAATTGTAATCTATTAGGGTGCTTCCATTTTTTATACCGCAAGCATAGGTTTTTTCAGAAAATCGGAAAAATAAAGACAGAACTGTAAACATCAAAGAAATGCCACACAAATTTTCTAGACAAATCTATAAATCTACAAGTTAAGATATGTCAGAAAATAAATCGTGAACACATAAAGATATTGTTTTATTTTAATGTATTTGTTCACCGATTTTAATTTAATTATTCACCATTTATTGGCAATTTTATTGCGCACAAATCTCATGGTTCGTTATTTTTCTCTACAATTCATAGTTTTGTCAATATTTCTGAAAAACTACCTTTTTTGTCTTAAATACAAAAATAAAGCGAAAAAAGTCTTATGGGACCAAAGATTACCTTTTTAATACGCTTTTATTAGGTCGATGTGTACGTATGTATCTATCTATGTAATGGAAACTTTCAACGTAATTTTCACCAACTTAAAGAAGTCCAATTAAGTTGAAAATTGGCACTCGTGTCAAGGGCCGACGACAATACAATTCTTTAAGTTGAATTTTCCCGTTTGTTGTGTTTTTGTCGGTGTTCTTGACTAAATACAAATTCGTCTATTAACTACTGCCATCTAAGTGGCAGTAGTAGAACTGGAATGAAATGGAAAGGTTACGCAAAAATGAAGTAAACTTTTTAATTATAAATACATCATTATAAGACTAAAAACTTAGAAAATAATTATGGTTTAAAAAACTAAAAAATACGCTTTAATATTTAATATTTCACTATATTTGCATAACTCTCCTCTTATAAATTGTTGCCAATAGAATGATTGTAAAATTTAATATTTCAAGCATCCCACGCTTTTTACTTTCTACTGCTGTCATATAAACTGTTCATAATTAAAAATTATTTTCTGCTTTTTAGTCCGGTTTGCTATTAAAGCGTATTTTTTAGTTTATTTAAACTATAATTATTTATTAGGCCACCCAACAGATTTACTTAGCTATACCAGTAGACAACATCTTGGAAAATAGATTTGATACTTTGATAAGGTTTAATTTCAATTATACAATTTTTTCGGGGAGACATTAAATCATATGTAACTTGATTTTTATAATTTTTTAATTAGGTTGCCTTTTAATAAAGGAAATATAAATGGGCGACTAGTAGTGGCTTATTTTAATGTGACTAGTTCCCACAATTTTGTTCCTGAATTGCTTCCAAATGGTCAATATCAACGTGTAGAATTCACCTGGTGTTTACTTTCATCAAAGCAAAGAGTGAAAAAATGTTATTTAATCAGATAAAAAAAACGACGATAAACTAGTGTCAGAAAAGCTCCTTTATGAGATCCATATTTCTACATAACTTCATCCCCTTTTCAAATGTCATCTCAAGATCAACACGAATAGTAGTAGTTAGGGATTCGGTCATTACACCCACAACCCTTTTAAAAATACGGAACTATATTTTACTACGATTAGATTACGATGAAAAAACGTCCCCCTTGTGCTATTATTAATGCCGAGTCTACCGTTCGTACTTAAAAGCGGGTATCGTGATATTTTAGATTTATGAAAATGGGAAGATGGGATGTAACTCGATCCGTTCTCACGAATGCTTTTTGTAACACTTTTTTTCAGCTAATTTCCTCCGGTGTTTTTAAACACAACGCTGTTTGACATATTTAGAGAATGCTAAATTGGTGTAAAATTGGGGAAAATAACAAACAGTGCGTCATGTGAAACCACCGTTTGGGTAGAGAGACTATGAATTTTTTCATCGGTTCTCAAGACTTTTAAGCCATTTTTGGCAGTGACATACAAACAGTTTAGATTTATAGACACGCCATTTACTTTGTCAATTTTTGACTTAATATAAATATACTGGGATCGAAAAATGAAATATATTTTGAATTCTGATTTTTTTAATACAAAATTACGAAAATGAAATCAAAATAATTTTTAATAATTTGGTCAAGTGAGAGTTGGACTCGCATACTAACGGTTCCGTACCACCTTCAAGATTCTAATATTCCAGATTCAAACAAGCAGGAAATGAGTGCATTTTCTTATACCTACCCTAATATCTTTTAAAGGAAGCGTTTTAAATTTATAAAAAATATACACTTTTATTTTCCACACAGACATTTTATTTATCTGCTACTTTATTTGCTTGATTTTTATAAAAATATGTATTTAATTTTCTAATTAGAGTTTTATTTTACTAATAAACTTTCAAGAAGGCCTTTTCTAATCTACTGTCTGAATTTTAGGTTCTATAGATTGGAACGTAAAGGGGAAAAAATAGGTCAAGTTTTAAATAATAAATTATTAAATTTTTACACAAATTATATAAAAATACAAAAAAATATTTTTTTCAAAATTTTAGATAGAGTTTCTTAAGTGAGAATTAAGTCGATGTTCAATATTTTTGTTAATATATTTTAAAGAAATAATTTAAAAATATGATATATTTGGAATTCCTATAATGAGCCTTTTATTTGATTTACTACATGATGCGTTTGAAAATTTAATTTAATTTTGCATTTAATTCTTTAATGTGTCCCCCAAATTAACTAATATTTTCAAAATTTTTGGGTAGTATAGTTTCGGAAATAAAGCGTGAAATGAGAATTTTCTATATTTTTTTGTTAATATCTTGTAAATAATTAATTTTAAAAATATGGAAAATATATATTTGTATTACTCATAATGAGTCCTTTAATTTGAGACATTGCATGATGCCTTAAAAAACTTTTTTTATTTTTCGTTTAATTCTATAATTTGGCCCCCAAAATTAATATTAGGGATTTCTACGTATTTTTCCTGTAAACAAAAAATGTTAGGTCTTATAGTTTGGGGAATAAAAGGGGAAATGGGTATTTGTTTATATTTTTGTTAATATATTTTAAAACATTTATTTTAAAAATACGAAAAAAATATATTCGTATTCGTCATAATGAGCCCTTTGATTTGATATGCCTTTGAAAACATTTTAATTTTATGTTTTCCATTTAATGCTGTAATTTGCCCCCTAAAATTAATAGTAGTTTTCTCCTCATTTTTTCGGTAAAATTCAGCTTAGGTCCTACATCTCTAATATTTTTCAAAATTTTACGGCTTATAGTTTCGGAGATAAGATAGGGGGAATGGGTACAATTATTTATATGTTTCTTAATATCTTTAAAATAATTTATTTTAAAAGTATGAAAAAAATATTTGATATATTACATGATGTGTTAGAAACAATTATATTTTTCATTTAATTCTGTAATTTGCCCCCAAAATTAATAGTAGATGTTTCTCCTTATATTTCCGGTAAAATTCAGGTGACGTCCTATAATTATATTTTTTTTTTCAAAACTTTACTTCTTATAGTTTCTTAGATAAGGGGGGAAAAGGTTGATTTTTTTAATTGATCCCCCCCAGAAGTAACCTTAAAATCAAAATGTCTTCATTTACGATATTTACTCCTGATCGCGTCACCTAACTATACACTGATACCAAATTTCAACCTTTCCTGCCCAGTAGTTTAGGAGAAAATTGCTGTAATTGTAGAGAGGGAAAAATCCGGAGTGATATTATAAGGGTATCAGTATATAGTATATACGGAACCCTAAAAATACGCGATTGCTCCTGCAAACAACTTTCATTTATTTCTCATGCCTCAATTGACCCAACCGCCCTTAGACTTAGGATAAGAAAGATACTATCATTTCTCTGTTTGCTGGTATATTAAATTTTTAAAAATAATTTGAGATCAATTTTAGGGAAATATGAAAACTTTGCGTTGATATAAATCGATCAGAAGCTATGAATTAGTTTTGGAAATGATTAAATTGACAGTAGTAATGTTTTGTGATCTACTGATACTGATAAGTATCGTTTAATTTTTAGGGTAAATATTGTATTTATCGAACGTAGAATATGTAACAATTTGGTGTCAGAAGTGGAATACGTAGAAATTGAAATAAATCGATGAGTACGACAGGTAGTACTACGAACCCCGTGGAGGAGAAACCGATGATTCAAGACAGATTAGTACCTACACCATTTTATTGAGAAACGTAACGTTGAATTAGAAAAGATTGTAACCAAAATAGATGAAAAATAGAGTCTAATTATATTATACAAGAAAAGAGGCAATATGAACTCAAAATATTAGAGAAAAGAAGAGCAAGATGATTTAAAAATTCAAAAGGCACAATTTGATCTAGTAACGTGATAACTAACGCAGAGTAAGGAAGTAGTTTAACAGATATAAATGATAGATTCCACTTCCTGAAAAGTTTAATGGATACATTAGAATCCAACATAAAGTTTAAGATGTTATTTAAAGTGTTAGAATGGTGATTAATCAATAGTGTGACTGGAATTCATCCGATATTTCATGGAATTCGAAATGTTGTTGGTCTGACGACCCAAGGTCGACAGCTGGCGTTAGGGAAATTTATCGAATCTCATCGAATGATCGAGAAAACTGCTAGAGGTAGGATTCATTCAGTATTTGGTCGCAGTTTAGTAAACAAACAACAGGTGTTCAAGATAAATTGTATATACTTATAAATGAAAGTAGTGGAAATCAGTTATACTAAAGTCGACTGTGTTTATAAATAAATCCATTAACTCGAAGTGTAAATAAAAACATTACAATACTTAAACGAGAAATAAGTGTCGACATCTAGAGGTTTCAAAAATACAACTCACAAAGCCGAAATGTCAGAACAAGTTGAGTTCCAGAGAATCTTTTATAAAACCGATGGCAGTTCATTTTGGTCAATGTACAAACGTCAATTTGAAGCAGTGCCCGCAGCGAATGTTTAAGATAGCCAAGAAAAGTCTACGTCTCTTCTAATTTCTTTCTAGAACATCAAATAGAGGTAATTTCAGTTGTCGAAAAATTACTTACATATACCAAGTTTAACTTGGTGGAAAAACAACAATCCTGAGAGGATTCAGGCTTCCGGGTGAGTTTGATTTTGTTGGCTCGTAGGAAGGACCTCCCAACAAAGTTAACTCCTGTAAGGACCAACTTACAGGAGTAAGAGCAGATGTTGGTTACTATCAGTGATCGGCTGGATTTCAACAAGGTGGTCCAATTACGCCGGCTGGCTCTGTTTCAAGAAAAAAATGATTCTGGTCGGGAAGATCTGAACAAAATAAAGGCAGTGTTATAAAGTTTAATTCCACGCTGCCACTGCTGTGTGAAATAATGTTATTCCTGCTGGTCAGCAGCACGCTACGTCAATTTGCTCAAGAAACAGTTTAAACAATCAAGGTGTGATGTATGTTTTTTTTTGACTAACATAGCGAGTGGATCGATTATTCAGAAAAAACGATAGACTGATATGAATCGACCAGAAACTAGTAGCAAAACATATCGTTTAATTTATTAATCGAAACCAAGGTACATAACAATATATTATTAAACAAAGGGTGACCCAATAGTTTTTTTGGACCGAAGGTGGTTGCGGTACTGATATATATTTTAAAAATATGCAGCCAGGGTATCTATGGAATTCCGAGACATATACAGGGTGACTCATATTAAAGTTGCATTTTTTTCAAATGGAACACACTGTGTTTTATTGCATATGTGGATTTCCCAGTCATTTTTAGTATTTGTTGGGCGTTGGGCGGTATTACATATTTTGTCAAAATGTGTACGTCTATAAACAGTTGAATATCAGAGGTGTTCGATATTATAGGAGGTTGTAATTGGGGGAAACTATTGATCACCCTCCATACTATCCGATTTTGGCAGATATCGTCACTCGAACTTTGAAAGGTTTAACCAGGGATAACTTTTTTTCAAGATATCTGATAACGCATTTAAGTTCTATTCATTTTTATTTGGTGCATTCGGGGAAATGTAGCATTAAATCATTGAAACGTTGCAGCGATTTGCTCTCGCTGAATGTAGATTTTTGTTTGTATTTTTTACACTTTTTATGTTTCTCTGTTGGTAGCATTTCTGCATAGTTCAACACAGAATTTGACATTTTATCGCGAAATGAATTCCGACATCCAGGAGTTTCAGGAAAATTTAGCTTACAGAGACTCCAAATCGGGAGTCTTACTGTGTGTAACGCCGTTTCCCTATGATTCCTAGCATAGAAATCACACGAAAAAAATTGTTACTAGCCGAGAACCTTCATCAATTGCGCTCCCCTCAACTGACTGAATTCTCAAATAATTATTTATGTATAAATGAATGTAATATTTTATCGCGAAGTGAATTCCGACATCCAGGAGTTTCAGGAAAATCTAGCTCACGGAGATTCCAAATCGGGAGTTGTACTGTGTGGCGTAGCAATCGCGTAATTTATAGTGAACCCTACTGTTTCTTCTTCTAAGTATTGGAAAAGACGGATTGGAAGGAAAGTTTTACAAACAGATACAGATAATCTGATTTTGTTGAAAAGGTACATACTTTACGTATTAGCAAGCAAAATCCACGACTGCCTAAGATTTGAACATAATTTATCAAAAATGGTTTTGAAATAGATATTTACCAATAATCGTGGAAAAAAAAACAAAACATCCGTGGTTAAACGTTTCAATGTTGATATCTGGCACAAAAAATATAGTTCACCATTGTCAATTTGGCTCTTCGAAGCATGGAAGGTGATCAACAGTTTCCCCCAACTACAACCTCCTATAATTTCCAGCCGTCAACATTTTGGCAAAATATTGAAATGCGCCTAAACGGTACCATGTTTGATACATAGTCATACTAAAATTGACTCAAGAATCCAAATATGTAATAATATTTAAAAATGTGGCTTCAATATAAATCACTTTGCATATGTATCTGAAGTCCAGTAAGATTAGTTTTGCTCTGTAACTTCCTCTGGTGACAGATTTTTAAAATATACAGGGTATTCCATCTCAAACGAGCCACCTTGAATATCTTGGTTATTTCCAAAACTGTTGCAATAAGAAAAAACAGGTCGATTTTTGTTTCAAGGGGGAACTTTTTTGAGGTGAATTAGCGCTTGCGGGCATTCAACATAAACAGGCAAATTCAATGAGCTTGAGATTTGATATTGGGGAAGTAGGTGTTGTCATATATCATTTGAAAGCACTTTTTATGGACTATACCGTCGTAATAAATTTTTTTTTGTAATTTCTGTACATGTAATAATAAAAGAGTATTAAAAAAACGAATTTACCTTACAATACAATGCCTCTAATGCAAATGTTCAAAGTGTCTTCCATTGACTTCCATACAATAGTACAAAGCCGTCTCTGACATGGTTCAGCATAGTCGGTGTTATCTGACGACACTCCGCTATAATTCGTTGGCGTAGTTCGTACCGAATTCTCAGGCTGAGTCATAAAAATTTAAGATTTAACATTTCTCCACAAAAAAAATTCAAAGGGTTCAGATCAGGTAATTGGGCAGGCCATTCTAGTGAACCTCTTCTTCCAATCCAGCCACCAGGGTATCCCAAATCGAGGTATTGACGAACTGGTGCGGCGTAGTGAGAAGGAGCTCCATCTTGTTGGAAATGCAATTGCTCTTCATGTAGTAGAGGATTATTTTCTAATTTTTCTATTATCAATGCATTAATTTCATTTTCCAATATATTGTGATAAATTTCACCATTTAAATTGCCAGGAATAAACCGGGGTTCAATTAGATGATTTCCCAAAATCCCTGCCCAAACGTTTATTTTATCGAATGTTGACTATGAGCTTCTCGAAATCAATGAGGAATTGTATCGCTTCAAAATCTACTGTTATGTCGGTTAATCTCCCCATGAAGTGAAATAGTGCATTCATCTGAAAAGCAAACATTGTACAAGAAATTCGGGTTTTCGCATAATTTCGCAAAACTCTTTCTTTTGATCTCAATCATCCTCATTCAATTCATGAAGTAATTTAATTTTGTACGGATGGAATTTGTACTTATGCAAAATTCTAAGAGATTTGCTGGAGAGACTGCGTGTTTGGTATAAGTTGGACATGGCCCAATGTAGCCAGAGCTACCCCTTCATCATTTTCAATTCCAATGGGACCTCTTTTTTATTCACTACGTCTCAACAAATTTTAAAATCAACTCGAATACGTATTTATGACTAAGGTTACGTTTGGGATGGTTTTGGTTAAAAACCCTTGCAGCAGATCGAGCACAATTTTGATTTTGGTAATAAATAAATAAATAAATAAAGCTTTATTGCCCAACAGTAAAAAACTATTAACAGGGCAATATTAAAGAATCCTTAAAAAAACAGAAAGCAAAATGTACTAAAAAATAACAAAAAAAAATAAACAAAAATAAACAAATACTCGACAACTGCGATATCAAAAATAAAGTTAAAAATTATAAACTAAATAAAGCGTTGGCCCTACTCAAAATAACAGACAAAGATTCTACATGAATATCACATTCCCTACAAATGAGATTGAAGTTTTGTGTCATACAAAAAACAGGAGAGTTTATGCCTAAGTTAGTTTTGTAACAACTATGCCTAAAAACCACTGGATCTCTTAGAAAAACTGAAGGTACATTGAAATTAAGCTGTGATAACAAGTTCACTGCGTCTATTTTATTATGCAGAAGCTTGTATAGAAAAGTGAGCGAACATATTATTCGCCTGAGCTCCAAAATTTCTCATTAAATCTATTACACATAAGTTGCTCATTACCTCCTCTATTGGGATAAACTCCATCAATTTTAAAACATAGATACTTAAGAAACTTTCGCTGTACACTTTCTAATGCTAACTTCTGATAATTGTAAAATGGTTTCCAGACGATCGAGGCATATTCTAGCCTGGAGCGTACGAAAGAATAATAATAATAAAAGAATCATCTATATTATGAAACGATTTACAGTTTCTGACAATAAAGCCATACAATTTACTAGCTTCGGCAATTTTAAGGTTAATGTGTTCGTAAAAATTCAACCTAGTATCAAACCACACACCAAGATCCTTAATTAAAGTTGCGCGTGGAAGGCAATCATCTCTTATCATATAATGGTAATAAAGATTTACCAGCTCAACACGTTTTTACAATGTGTATACCATAATTATCTTTTAAATTTTCAACAAATCAGTAAAGTAATAACTTGACAGATAAATGTACAATGCTTCAAATGATCGAATAAAGGTCAGAACAGATAAACAACAATAATGTAAAATAAATGAATGTTTACATTTAATGTTTTTCTTGAATTGTTTGTTATTACAGGGTGCGGCAGTGAAACAGGGTGGTTTAAGAGCGTACTACAAAAGAACTCCTTTTTAGTACTTTTCCATGGAGTAAAAACTTTCAATTTAATAATCCGGTTTCACTACTAGGTCCGTTAGGTTTTCTGTGACATGAAGAGGAATTGCAATAAAAAATTTTAATATGACGGTATTTTCCCTATCTCAATTCTCAAGGTCATTGAATTGGCCTGTTTATGTTGAAGCGCTAATTCACCTCAAAAATTCCCCCCCCCCCCCCCCGAAACAAACATCTTATTGCAATAGTTTTGAAAGTAACCAAGATATTCAAGGTGGCTCGTTTGAGATAGTATACCCTGTATATCTGTATAAACACAATCAATTCTCTGTCCAAACACGACTAGACCACCCTGTATATACACTCTCGTTTGGCCTAATATTTTTAATATAATTTCTGTATTATCATAATAAATTCGTTCGATAGAAATTATGTATGCATTTTTTTAGCGAAACATGCAGCTGTGAAATTCCCGAGTCGAATGTAAACATTTGTAGAACTCATGGCGTAAAATTCACAGTTGGGCTTAGATTAACTAATTTCTATAATTTTTCAAAAGAATCGAGAGATTACTTTTAATCTTCCAGAACAAAATGTTTCCCACGAAAAGAGGCTTATGCATTACGAAATTAATAGCCGTTTCATTTCCATAATGCAAGATTCCTTCATCCACAAGTGCATCATGTTAAAAATAAAAGTATTATTTTTAATCGAGGGCATTTCCCTTTAAGGTGAAGCAAGGGAGACCATATGGCATATTTCATTTTTTCTCGCAATGATTTTTTGTACTAAGCAGCGCAGATGGATCTGCTGCACTCAAAGAGTTATAAAACCGGAAGCTGTACAGACTCATTTTAAATTGGAGGAAACGCAAGAATGTTATTCGTATAATAATTCAGTTTCGGTTTTCTCATTTAAAAAAATGTTTGATTTTACATGCATGTGTTAGGAGGGGCTTTTTATGACGGCTCTGGACGGTGAGATCTTTTTCTCACTTTACTTGTTGAATTCGAAAGGGTTTCACTTCCTTGACAGAGAAGCTTTAAATAAATGTGTCAGGATTGTATGATACATACAGGGTGTTCAAAATAAGACTGGGAAGACATTAGAATATTAGAATTGTGTAGGTTAAATTGGGATTTAAAGATTATTGGAATTTATGTTTCCATTTACCTCCAATGTTATTTTAACAGTAAAAATGAAAAAACTCTTTTCGTTGTCACGTTTTAAGCTAAACAGCACAGCATATAAAATTTCCAATGCTATGTTTTTTTTTGAAAAAATCTCATAATTTTTTTAATAGTACCTTCCTGTATTTTTTTAATGAAATATTTATAATTCATTTATAAAAATTCAGTTTTGGTTTTCTCGTTCAAAAATCTGATTTTACATACAAGAATACTATTCGTATAACAATTCGTTTTCGGTTTTCTCATTTAATTAATTATTTGATTTTGTATGTATATGTCGGGGGCTTTTTTTATGACAGCTCTGGACGGTGAGATCTTTTTTTGCTCTCTTTACTTGTTGAATTCAAAAATGTTTCACTTCCTTAATAAAAAAGCTTTAACTAAAATGGGTCAATAATCTATAATAAACACAATGTGTCGAAAATAGGAATGGGATAACATTAGAAAGTTGGAAACCCTAGGAGTTATAATGTTGGTGCTTAAATTAGGATTTAAATATTTTTGGGATATTTTTGCGATTTTTGGTTTCATTTACCTCTGAAATTATTTTAACATATATAAAAAAATTAAAACCACTTTTTTCTTTTCACTTTTTCAGATACTCATACCCTTATAATATCATTCGTGGTTTCATCACAGCAATTTTCTCGAAAGTACTGGACAGAAAAGGTTGAAATTTGGTATCAGTATATAGTTTGAGGACCTGATCTGGAACACATATCGTAAATGAAGAACTTTTGATTTTAGGAGTACTTCTGAGGGAAAAATTATAATTAAAAAGTCCACCATTCCCTCCCCTTATTTCCCAAACTACTGAGGTCAAAATTTTGGAAAAAAAATGAGAGTATAGATCGTTGTCAAAATTTACGGGAAAAGTAAAGAGAAACGCCTAATTTTAATTATGGGGAACAAATTATAAAATTAAATAAAACAAAAAAAAATTCAAACTCATCATATAATATATCAAATGAAAGGGCTCATTGTAAGCAAATATATATTTAAAAAATAATTAGTTTAAAAGATATTAACAAAAATGTACAAAAATTTACACACACACACACACACACCCTATGTCCGAAACTATAAGTCGTAAAATTGTGAAAAAAATAGAAGTTTACCGCAAAAATAAGGAAAGTGGAACCCCCCCCCAATATTAATTTTGAAAGGCAAAATGCAGAATTAAATGGAATTTTTTTTTCTAACACATCATGTAATATAACAAGTCAAATGACTCATTATGATGAATGCAAAGATATTTTTAAAATAAATTATTTAAAAGAGATTAACAAAAATATTTAAAAAATTATCCATTCCTCCTTTATTTCCGAAAAAAATGAGACCTTAAATTTTGAAAAAAATAGGCGAATATGGTCTCACTTGATAAATAAGTAGAAACCCCTAATATTAATTTTGCGGGGCAAATTATAGAATTAGACTGAAAACATAAAATTAAACTTTTTTAAACTCATCATACAGTACATCAAATGAAACAACTGATTATGGGAAATACAGATGTTTTTTGCCATATTTTTAAGATACATTTTTTAAAAGATATGAACAAAAAAACTCAGTCCCCCTTTATTTCCGAAATCATACGAACTAAAATTTTGAAAAAACCGAAGGGTATAGGGCTTCACTTGAACTTTAAGATAAAAGTACGTTGAAAATTAAAGGAAATTTTTTTTTCAAGCGCATCTTGTAATATACCAAATGAACGGGTTCATTTTGAGAAATGCAAAAATATTGTTTTCATGTTTTTAAAACCATTTGTTTAAAAGATATTAACAAAAATTTAAAAAGTTGACTTATTACACCCTTTATCTCAGAAAATTTTGCAAAACAAAATTGAAATAAGGAAAAACATCGATACTGAGTTTGGGGGCCAAATTACAGAATTAAATGAAAAAAAAAATTTTTTCAAACACATCATGTAATACAACATGTAGACGACTGAAGAGTACAAGTTTACTTTTTCATATTTTTAACTTAATTTGTTATAAAAGTTATTAAAAAAATATACAAAGTTCAACCTATTAAGAAAAGTAAAACACAAATTTCAACAGTAATTTATCAACTTAAATCACTAGCGAATCCAGGGGGTATGCTTTTTGTAGTGTTTATTGTGCTAAAATCAACCTTAAGTGACGTCAAGCCTTCCCCCCCTCCCCCAAACAAGAACAAGCCCCCCAATGACAGCCCTGGATCCGCCCCTGACTTAAATGGTAAATAAAACATTGTTTTTTAAAGTGCCACCGTATGTATCAAATGATTGGAATCATCATAAATATACAAATATATTTTATTTATATTTTAATATAATAGTGTAATGTTATGTTTTGTTAAATTTTTAATATACGAGGTGTGGCTATTAAATAAAGGGACTGATATTTAAAAAATATATTTTTATTTTATACATAATTACTTATTATCGCCTTCAATATACAGCCCTTCTCTATCCCAACAACGCTCCATGCGAATTTTCCATTGTTGGAAACTGTGCTGGAAGTCATCTTCTGTCAACTCTTTCAGGATTCTTGCCGCTTTCTTTTGAACAGCTTCTACGGATTCAAATCTCGTACCTTTCAATACAGATTTCACCTTAGGGAAAAGATAAAAGTCATATGGTGCTAGGTCTGGTGAGTAAGGTGGATGTTCTAACACTGGGATGCTGAACTTGGCTAGGAACCGCTTAACAGATAACGCGGAATGAGCTGGCGCATTGTCTTGGTGCAAAACCCACGATTTGTCCTTCCACATTTTGGGTCGTTTTTTTCTTACTCTTTCACGTAGTTTATCAAGTACCTCAAGGTAGTAATGTTGATTAATTGTTTGACCTTCAGGAACCTAGTGAAGGTACACAATCCCATGAATATCGAAAAAAACAATCATCATTGCTTTAAATTTTGACTTGCTAATCCTTGCTTTTTTGACTCTCGGTGAATTTGGGGTCTTCTAGTGCATGGATTGGCGCTTCGTTTCCGGACCATAAGTAAAATACCACGATTCATCACATGATACTATCCTTTCCAATAAATTTGGGTCATTTTTAATGGCATTCAAAGTGTCAGTACAAACATTTTTGCGAGCTGCTTGTTGTTCGATCGTGAGAATTTTTGGTACCATTTTTGCACACACTTTTCGCATGTTCAAATTGTCACGTAAAATTTGCCGTACCCATTCTTTATCAATGCCTACAGATTCAGCAACTGCTCGAATACTTAATCGACGGTCAGACCGAATCAAATCCAATTAGCAACTTTTTCTACATTGCCATCCGTTTTTGATGTTGAAGGACCTGGCCGCGAATCATCTTCAACGTCTTGTCAACCATCTTGAAAACGCTTAAACCATTCAAAAACACGAGTCCGCGATAAACATTCACTGCCATACACTTCTTTTAGTATATTATAGGTTTCGGTAGCGGTTTTTCCAAGTTTAAAGTGGAATTTAATAACAATTCGTTGCTCTATTATTACGCTAACCATTTTTCAGGCAAAATAAAATAACAACACTAACGTAAATGAAGGTTATGTCTCAACGATGTGTTTACAGAAACGAGACTACTTGTATTTTAAAGAGGAAGCCTCAAACTAAACAGCTATTAGTCAATGTTGATTGGCGCATGCGCACTAGTTCCACTGCAGTGTCAGTCCCGTTATTTAATAGCCACACCTCGTATATAGATTAAATAGCAGCGACTTTGAAAAATAGCTTGGAGATGCTACGATATCTTTATATTTTAATTAAAAATTAATTTACACATCATATGTTCCTTTCACATTGTATTTAAATTGAGAACTGAATTACATATCAGGATTAATACTTGAACACTAACTAAAATTATTTTAATTTTCCTGAAACAGAGACAATGAGATAACGCGAGACGGTAAATGTATTTCGTAAGAAACTTTCGCTACCATCGTTCAGTATAGAATGACTGCTGCCCTTTTTCAGTATTTATCCAGTTGGGGGTCTCATGACTAATTCTGATCCATATATTGATATTTAAGTAATTGTATTTGTTCTGAGTTTGTTGTAGTTTTATATAATGGTATGTATAATGTGTATAAATGGCATTTGTCCCTTTTTGACTTCGTTAGTGATACTTCCAATCCTATGCTATTGAAGACCTTGGAAAGGTTCAGAAATTACTTACTAACTTAACTAACTTACTTACTAACTTTTCAAACTCAATAGTTAATAAAGTTCATAACATCCAGTGTTGATCGGTCCATTCTGAATATTAATTGGACTTGTGAGATTTGGATTGTTTTTCATATGAGAGAAATTAGTTTTTTGTGATTAATTCCCTATTGAACAACTAACACAAGGAGTAGTTGAGTATAATAGACAATATGCAATACGCTTATTTGTACACAAAAATATCTATAATGAAGACTTATTGTAAATCACAGCCTGTATATAATTCGTGCATTTATTGTAAATTGTCGTACTACAGTTTGTTCCAATACAAATTTCAAATACTTATCCGTCACACAAAAAGTGTGACCACGCAGAATAAGTTAGGACTTTCTCAACAATCATTTCAAAATTACATAACAAATGAATACATTTCGCTATAAGTCCAGTTCTTATTGTATGTACAAATTTTAATAACAGAGTTTAGTCATGTATTTCGATTTTTTTTTAAATTTTATATTATTTCAAAAATTGTTTCAGATATTCATGTGTTTGACTACTAGTCACTTATTTTTGATATATTATGGCTATGTGTACATCTGTTAAATTTTTGATTTACAGTTTTTAATTTTTCTTGTGGTTTCATATTTAAAACGTACCTAAAAATAGGAATTTATTCTCCATTATTTTAAGTCATAAAATCTAAATGCATTTTCGAAAGCATCCTAAATTCTTGGTTTTCATAACTGTCAAAAAGCGCGAATAATATCTCACTTTTATGAATATATGGTTCCTTTCAAGAGTTTTGAAGCTCATCTGGCGCCGCATCGTCTTATTGCTTTTTTCTGATTGTCTCAGCATTCTTTTGCATGTTGTTCTCCCACTGCCTTCCCATTACTCATTAAATTGTCACCTCATTAAGAAACGCAAGAACTCAAGTATTTTAACATCAAATACAGAGATTCGCGTTCGCTTCATATTCGATTTTTCACCACCATAGCAAATAAAAACTTAGAATGGAATTATAAAAAAAATACCTAGTATAAAAGGTAAAAGTAAGATGTCGATTAGTGTCGAATGTAAAAAATAAACTCATATAATATAAATATATACATATTGATGCACTCAACCAATTGAGTAATTGAGTTCATTATTATGCAACCCATTTTTTGATATTCTTACGCTAAATATCGACATCGCGGAGTTTCAGTGAATACTAGCCACAACATTCAACGCATAAAAAGTAAATTTCCTATTTGCTTATTGAGTTTTGCTAAACTCGGAAACAGCCATCAGAGTGTTTGTGTATGTGAGTATCATGAGATTGCATTAATAGTAGAATCGCCTGTGGTCGAAACTCGACCAATTGTGTCAATGAGTAATGAAATTCAACTTCTTGTTCAATATAATTAATAGAACTTTATTTGGGTTGAAATTCGTAATTCTGAATTTAATATGACAAAGAGACAGTAAGTGGAAATTAAAGACAAAAATTTAGATGCCACGAAATTTCTTAGAATTAAATAATTCAGCTTTGAAACGGTAGAATAATATAGAAAATAGAATAAAGGTAAATGACAATTCCATTTGAAAGTATTGAATAGTTATAAAGTGGAAATCGTATATTTCCATTACCATATTTAATCAATAGTAAATGGGTGACCGAACTTTACTCGTAAGTTCAAGGATTCATGAAAAATGTTAGTACATACATTTGCTGTATAAACTATTTTTTCTCAAGATGAAATGTTTCAGTATAATTTCAATTCTCTAAAATTTATTATACTACTCATTATAATATATTTCCACGATCCTTTATATATAACTGCTAATAAACTACCCAATATAAAAATATTTGTTAACATTTTTCTAACCACCCTATGTAACTATAATTCTACTCTGGACTATATTTTAACTACCCTGTATATACAACTGCTCATGGAGCACGCACAATATTTTTTAACATTTTTTTGAGTCACCCGGTAAAAGTATAATTCCACTCCAATCATTCTATATATATGCGTCTGCCTATGAGCCACCATATTTACTCTTTTTGTTTCTTAGTTTCTTTAACTATCTTCTACAACTATATTTCAATCATCATATATATGCAACTCATGTTGGGCAACCGAATAAACCATTTCCTTTTCAAATATTTTTTGTAATCACCCTGTATTTTATAATAAACTGTGTCTACACTCTAGCGCTTTCTCTGAAAACAATTTTTAACTTGTCACTGTCATCCGGAAAGTTTCCCAGTTTTTGGAAACATAGCTACCTGAGGCCAATCCACAAAGGTGGATCTAAAGAAAATATTGAGAATTACCGAGCTGTACCTATGCTTGCAATCGGAGATCCCGAAATTATTGGACTACTTTTTCTCTCAATTCTTATCATGGCAATTTAAACACATTTTTGTTAACGAACAGCATGGATTTCTTCAGGGTAGATCTACTTTAACCAATTTGGCCGTCTACGAGTCATTTTTCGTAAAAACTTTGGAGAATAGACTACAAGTTGACTCTGTTTATACGGATTTCGCTAAAGCGTTTGATAGAGTTAACCATAGAATACTTTTGGCCAAACTTCAAGCTCTAGGATTTTATGGGCCACTTTTAGAGTGGACAAAGAGTTATCTCTCAGATCGATACCATTATGTTAAAGTGGGGGGTATTATTTCCAGGATTATAAGTGTGTCTTCAGGAGTTCCACAGGGCTCTCACGCGGGACCATTTCTTTTTAATTTATTTATTAATGAGATTGGCAAAATTATTAATCATTGTAATATCTTAATGTATGCTGACGATTTCAAACTGTTTAAAGAAATTGCAACTTGCAATGATGCTACGTTACTCCAATCCGATATAAACTCTTTATTTGCCTGGTGTATTAGTCATGATCTTGACCTGAACATCAATAAATGTTTTATTATTACTTTTGCAAAAATTTCACAACCTATTATCATTTCATACGCTATTAATTCACAAACGATACAGCGAGTAAGTCAAATTCGTGACCTTGGTGTCGTTTTCGATAATACTCTGACTTTTCGTAGACACATTGATCTAGTTGATTCCAAGAGTTACAAGGTTTTGGGTTTTATCAATCGTTCATCTAAAACATTTCCTCATAATACGATTCCTTTATTATATTGTTCACTAGTATGATCTATTCTGGAGTACTGTTCTGTCGTATGGAACCCCCACTATAACACACATATAGATAATATTGAGAAAGTTCAAAATAAATTCCTTCGTATAGTAGCATTTAAAATGGGCTTGAGCAGGGACAATTATCAATAGGTTCGTTCCAACAGACCGAATTACCGATACACAACCGATAATCTTCGTGCGCGATGACGAGTTACCGCTTACAATGTTGTTACGCGCAATACAATTACCGGTTGCTTATCGGTTTTACGTCGGGTAGGAACACGCCTAATATAGTGATATTTTAGTACAAATGCATTTACAATCTTTGCTAAATCGGCGTAACATAGCTGACATTTGTTTCCTATACAAGTTGTTGTCAGGTGAACTTGACTGCCCTTGCTTACTAGACAGAATATCCTTGAATACGACAATGAGAACTCGTTCTTCAGAACTCTTCAATGTGCCATTTCATAGAACTAACTATGGATTTTGTTCAGCAATGACTAGGTTATTGCGTACAGGCAATCAGAACTCCTCACATATTGATCTGTTTTACAACTCCATCAGGGTAATCAAGCGCTCGTTGTTCTATAATATTTAATGCTGCCGTTTGTTTTGTTTTTGTTTTTGTTTTGTTCGCGACTTCATGTATCTTGAATATAATTTTAATTTTAAGTAACTACATTTTATTTTTTATTTTGTATAAACTTAGATTTATGTTTTTTGTGTGTTTTGTGTTTTTAGATTTAGTTTTAGTTTTAATGTTTTCTTTAAATTTTTTGTTTTGTATTTTATGTAAATGGGGTTACCCGAAGAATAAATAAATAAATAAACTATAATTCCTCTCACACTATATTGCATCTTTCCTATAAATGCAACTGCTTGTGGACTACGAAATGTTGCATTTTTATTACAACATTTTTTAAACCACACTGTATAACTACAACCTTACTCGAAAAAAAATATTATACAGGTATCCATATACAGAGTGGATTTACACCACTCTGTATATGCATACCTGTATAATATTTTTTGCACACCCTGTATAATTGTAATTCTACTGCGCCCTGTGAATTCAATCGCTAATGGGCTATATTAACTCTTTTAGTTTCTAAATTTTTTAACTACCTTCTGCAACTAAACTTCTAGTTCGCCATATATTTCAATCATGGTGGCTACCCTATAAATTATTTCTTTTTCTAATATTTTTTATAA
The DNA here is from genome assembly GCA_034190945.1 of Octodonta nipae. Taxonomy (NCBI): domain Eukaryota; kingdom Metazoa; phylum Arthropoda; class Insecta; order Coleoptera; family Chrysomelidae; genus Octodonta; species Octodonta nipae. The sequence continues at coordinate 16,300,731 of CM067220.1, read as the reverse complement.
TCACCCTGTAAAACTATAATTCCTCTCACCCTATATTGCATCTATCCTATATAGGCAACTGCTTATGGAATACGAATTGTCGCATTTTTGTCATAACATTTTTTAAACCACACTGTATTACTGTACTCCTTCTCCAGAACATATTTCCACCATACCTGTAAATGTATCCCTATATAACATTTTTTGTACAACCCAGTACTCTAATTCTACTGCGCCCTCTATTCCAAGTGCCCTGTAAATGCAACCGTTAATAGACTACCCTATATAATTCTTTTTGTAATCACCCTGTAAAACTAAAATTGCTCTCCACTCAATATTCTAAATAGTCTGTACATGCATCTGGGCCATCCAATAAAACATTTGGTTTCTAACATATCTAGAATCACCCTGTATAATTGTAGTCTAGAGCGCCTTATATCTCAGTCTATTTATATATGCATAGGTATCGACTCTCAAGACAACTTTATTGTGTGCCTTAGATTAATATGTAAACACAACTTTTTACTCATACAAAAATGGCCTAACCAGCACTTCTTACTTTAAAAGCTTGAACGGTTCAGCTATAAAAATGTAATGCTAGAAAAATAGTGATAAAGTTTTTAAAAGATCCTACACATCAATTTGCATTGAAAGAACAACAGCTATCATAATTGTAACAATTTCATTTTTTCTCGGTAATACGATTTTTCCGGAGCAATTAATTTGTAGGCGCTAAAACGTCGAAATGGAATTTCGACAAAATCATAAATTAAACAAACATTATATGAATTATATTATTAGATAAATAAGTAAAAATATATTTGCAGCATATATATCACATCTCGATAAAAGAATATTAAATTATATACTCAACTCGTGTGGATCGGAAATAAAATGTATCAATTACCTTTAGAATCTCTAAATAGTTATTGTACTTACAACTGTTCATTCTGTAAATGCGCAAACTTCTTATAAACACATTCATTTTGATGACTTTAATAGTTTTGTTGTCAACGTTTTTGTAAAAAAAGTAACGTCATACATGAATTAAAAAAGAGCATACATCTTAGTAAGTAAAACTCGATTATTTGAGCAATATTTATACTTCGCTAGACGATTGAGGTTTTACTGTCGACTACTGTCAGATTTTGAACATTAGATTAAGGCTTAAGGTAGTTGTTCATAGTGGGCGCCATCTCACTTGGATTTTATCAATAATTTATATTTAATTTACTTATTTTAAAAGAAAAAGATTCTTTATATATTCTGCACATCTAAGGAACAGTATTTTTCGAATGGTATACGTTTCATTACCCTCCTTTCAAAATAAAGACCGAAAAAGGGGTAGTGCGTTTTCCCCTTCACGTATATATAATAGTATATGACTATTACGTATTAATAATAGTATGATACTTAATACATACTCAGCATGACGTTAGATGTCGTTGATATCTAGAGGTTCATATCGCTGACATTCGTCGTATAAGTTGCTTACTTGGATCGAAGAATTTCGGTTCATAGCTGCTGTCATTCAGGGAAGTGCATGAATGATACAGCTATAAAAAGTAAATCTCATTTTATTCCGGTATATATCCGTTCGTTTGTTGTATTCTGTTGAAAAATTTTATTTGGTAAGTAAATGTTACTTAGTAACATGTAAATGATGTTATTGTTCGAAATTTTGAATGCAGTCTCTATAAATGTTCTTTTGTACCTGTGAGCCGCCCAGATAATGATGTGATTGAATAGCCTCAAACCTGATGTATAACAGTCGATTTGTCTCACCAATGTAGAGAACTCACTCGCAGGGCCTGTAAGTATAGATGCAATCTTAAGACACTACAGAAACGTCTAGCTTCATTTTTTTATCATGTTCCTCAAAGTGCTATGGTAATGTCGGAGTGAATTTGGCGGCATCAGGTCCTTAAATGCTAATTGATGATTGTTTCTTTATATCTGTTCGTCAGTAGATCCATTCTGAGATTGAAAGCTTCTGGTGCACTGCAAATGTTTTTGACTCTGTTAGGGATGTCAATTTTTAGTAGTTGAGATACCTTTATGTGTGGGCTTTCTATAAACTCCTTTCTTGATTTGGTTCCTAGTCCGTAGGCATGCCACATTAAGAGATGATAAGCATGCGCTCTCTTCCATTTCCATGGTGAATTTGGTGGAAGGCCGTGATTGGTTTAGCTGATCCCGGACCCCGGACTCTCTGTAGTTCTCGCTCCACGTTTGGTTAAATATTAAAAGTGTAGTCTATATACCTGAGCCAGAACACGACTTGTTTTCATATAAATGTTGGTGATTCTTGTGGATAATTAACTGCGATTAATTTTTTGAATTCTCCGTCGTTATGACGATAGCTCATTCAAAGCTTTAGAAACGTTGTAAGATCAAATTAGAGACGATGGTATCCCGAAGAAAATTCAGTTACATTATCTACCATCTACACATCTTGCCATTGTTATCTTACATAGTTGGTAAACTTCAATAATTTCTTTTAATGCATCGGAAGTGAAACAATCTTCTTCTCTTCTTCTTCACTGTCTTTAACACTTCTTAGTGAGTCCTAGCCATGCTTACTATGGCTCTTCATTCCTCCCGGTCTTGTGCTATAGTCTCCCATTAGTTAGATCTCCTGTGACAATATAATTCTACTACTCTGGTGTATCCTAATACATTCATGAAACGCCGACTTTCAACATATCCTTCATTCGTTTATTTTCTCATCCTCAAGGACCGGAAATAATGGGTAGTATCTTTCTTTGTCATACTATTAATTTATTTATATTTTAGTAAAAGTCCAAGTCTCACTATCATACCTTAGATATTTTGATTTTTGTGTTGCTACTGAAAAGCTTAGACCTGAACAGATATTGAATGGTGAAAATGTCGTGCAAGAAAGAGAAAATACTCTAATGAACAGGTAAAATAATCCAAACCTCCTCATTTTTTGTGCATGCTCAGTGATTATTCAAAAACGGCTTGGACAATTTTGATTATCTAAACGGCATTGCATAAAGGAATATTACAGAAATTACAATAAAATTTTCTATGAGGTGAGATGTACGGTTTTTGCGGTAGTCAGAAAAAAACAGTAATTAAGTGAATTTTAGTGAATCTCCACTGTTTTCTCTAAAACGGCTCAAGCAATTTGAATATTATAAATTGTATTCTACAAAGATATGTTCCAGCTTGATTCCGTATATTTTTTTATAACGTAAACCATTTTTCTGAAAATTGAATCATAAATATCTAGTTTAAATGTCAAAATATGCCATGAAAGTATATCGTACAGGGTGTTTGTAATGGTTTTCATTTTGATTCATTTGAAGTCAGTTTCTTTTAGAGACGAAATTAAGTTAGGGGGCTTATAGTTGCGTAAAATGGCAGAAAATATTCTATTAGTTTATTGAAACGAACATTTGTACGTTTGTAGGTGTGTGCGTGTGATATCAGGTGGTACATAAGTAGTTGCATACATAGGATGGTTGAAATATAAGTTGGAATTGAATTAGTTATACAGGGTGGTTCTAAAAATATTGTTATGGGTGGCTCATAAGTAGATGTGTATACAAGGTGGTTGAAATAAGAGTGGGGCAAAACTTTAGTTATGCAAGGTGGATATTTGCGGTATAGGACGGAGAATAATTATAGTTATATAGAACGCTTCAAAAAATGTTAGAAACAGTTAAATATACGAGATGGTTGAAATATAAGGTGTAGTAGAATCACAGTTATACAGGGCGGTTAAAAAAAGTAGTTGCTTATACAAGATGTGTTAAGTAAGGGTGGAGTAAAATAATTTTTATTCAGGGTGTATCAAAAATTTGTTATATAAGCATAAGGAGTGAGGATATTTGAATTATAGGACGGGGTATAATATAATTATTGACATGGGTTCAAAAATTTTTAGAAACAGCTCCGTATACCGGGTGGTTGAAATAAATGATAGAGTATAATTATAGTCATAAACTGTGATTGAATTTTGTTAAATAGGGTAGACCAAGGGCAATTGCATAAATGGAATACTAGACATATGGGGCGAAGTAAAATAATAGGTATGCAGGAATAATTTAAACAATAGAAAAATAGTGTGGAGGCGATGGATACTTATACAGGGTGTTTTTAAAGATATCAGGAGTGTTGCAATATTGTGTGGAGTTGAATTATAGTGTTTCAGTAAATGATAGACAAATAAGTTATATGGGAGTGAAGAATACACAGAAGCATATACAGTGTGGATGCAATATACACTTAATTAGAGTTACACTTATAGAAAGTGGTCCAAATAATAAAACAAATAAAAAAAGTTAAAACATATTTGGAAAATATAGAAAAGAATACAAATTAGAGAGGGAGAAAAAAAAAGAGTAAGAGAGAGAAGAATACGCTAAACTATTCAGTAGAATTGTACCTTAAATCAGATAAAAAAGAAGATATGTCTGAAAATAGTGATTGATTGCACACTGTTTCTAAATTGTTTTTATTTTAAATCAGCTGAAGTCGGTTCTTTTTTAAATATAAATTGTTAGAAACATCTGTTTTTGCTGTCTGTGTGCATCCTTTACAAATCCAGCCGTTCCTATATGTTTTTCTCTTTTATGTTCTGGAACATTTTTATATAACACATTATTTTGAGACTTTCCGCGACAATTTCCAATTTATTTGCAACGACTTTCTATTCTTTGAAAACGACAAACAAAAACACTTTTTGACATCTATGGGACATGATTCAGTTAATAAAATTAATTTCTTTCTTTAGATACATTATTAAATTACTTACTTGTTTTTCAACTTCCAACATTTTAAATTATGATTTATTCAAATAAATTAACATTATCATAAATCTGTTTTGTATTAAAAAAATTTCGTGGAATAAAAGCCCGGTCGTATGGAAGTGTAAATGAATATAAAATTCGAATAAAGAGTACGTCGACCCAAAACAATAGGAGATAAATGATGACATGACTCAAGAAAAAAACTATTCTCTCAGTCGGAGATATACACAAAAAGGATCAAAATTAACAATTATAATACGTGATTAGTCCATTTTGAGAAAATATACTTATAAATCGATGCTGCTCTATCCCGAATAAAAACTTCTTTACGAAAATCTATAGTCAGTCGCGAAGACAATTGGCCCCCGCCTTGAAAAAACAAAAGAACAACACTACGTGAAGTAAGTCGTAGAGCGCTTTAAATTCCTCGATAAATATCTGTGGATGACTTGGAAATTTCAATACATACTAATTATCTTTTAAATCAGATAAGGGGAAGATCCATTTGAAAAACGACTTGAATATCGAAGATGTTAAGAAACCTATATCAAAATTGTTTGACAGCACTGGATTTTTCGACATAGTAATGTGAAAAAAAATGGTAATCATAAAAACGATTGTGAGCGGGCATATTACAAAGTACTTCAATGTAGATATTTATAAGTTTTAAAATATGTTTTATTGTAATGAAGTTATTTAACTTAGGTGATAACATAATTTCTCTTAGCGAACTTATTCATTTATAAAGTATATTGTAATTTATTTTTTCTTATTTGAACTTAATAAATTAAAATAGGCTTACCCTGGACATTTTTGTAAGCTTGCTTCATTTCCTAAAATTTCTAAAAACAAATATGGCCCTCCGTTAGAATAAGGTCTAGTCATTTGAGGAATCCGTGGCCCCTTTGAGCTTCTAAGACAGACGTCTTCAAACTTTCGGAACTTTACATCTGGTGGTCAAAAGAAGAATTAGTACCCCCTCAATATAGTCTGCAATTGTCAAAGGCTCTAGTAGTACTTTCAATGGCACAGTAATAATTAATTCCCCAATAACCGCGGTTCGAAAAAGTTCTAGTGGTTCGAGACTTCAGAAATAGTATTTAATTGTTGTAGAAAAAAATATTTCATGCTTTTCAGTGAAGTTATATTTTTTTTAAGTCGGTTTTTGTTTTTTTTAATGTATTTATTTTACAATTTTTAGTGATGCAATGACTTAATTGGATGCAGTTTTCAAATGTAATTAACTTTTTAGATATTGCCTAAAATAAAGTATTTTAGTTTTAAGCATCATTTATTAGTTAGATTTAATAGATTAACTTGTTCTCTAAATATGTATATGTATTAAGAAAATTTTGTATATGAATCTAACTTACGTGGATCCACTATATTGTAGACGATCAGAGTTTCATCATTCTTTAGTTCTGTTAATTATACTGACATTCATTTAATCTTCTATTTATACTATTATAAAATTGTCTGTTTCTTTGCTTGTTTGTTACCTCATCACGTAATAACTACTGACCTGTTTCTGCTGAATGTTTTTTTTTGTTGCAAAACTTATAGTTTGTCTTAATATCTGATATACATTTTATATCCCTAGATTCACAGGAACGCTAGATATGAGGAAAAAACTACTACCTGTTCGGTAATACACAATTAGTCAATTGGTTCCACCGCATGCACCAAATATTAGATACTTGCATCAGCTTAGCTTTTATTCAAAATTCGGAATATGCCAATGTAAGTCGTGTCACTTTAAAAAAAATTCAACTGGTATATCAAATGAAATTTTACAGGGTGTTCCATATATAGAATAGGTAAAACTTAGAGCGGAGTAGAATTACATATAGGTATTTAAGAAATCTTAAAAAAATAGGGATATTAAGTGGACCGTAAGTAGCTGCATATATACAATGTGGTTGAAATAAGGGGGAAGTTAACTCATATAACCGTAATTTTACAGGGGGTTCTATATATAGGAAACTTAGTGCAGAGTAGAATGACATGAACTTAAAAAATTAAAAAAAAAAGTTATATTAGGGTCCCATAAGCAGCTGCATATATACAATGTTGTTGAAATAAGGGGGAGTGGAATTAGTTATAAGGGATAGTTCAAAAAAGTTATATTGAGTGGGCCATAAATAGTTGCATATACCAGGTGGTTCATAAACGCGCGTAGTAGAATTATATTTACATAGGGTGGATAACAAAATGCTATATTGTTTGGTTCATAAGTAGTTGCATATACAATATGGTTGAAATAAAGGTAGAATATTTATACAGGGTGGATAATTTTTTTTAGAAAAAATGTGTTATGGAAGCAGTTAGGAATTATGATCTTGAGTTATTATACTTATGAAATGGGTTGAAAAAATGTTAGAAGAAGTTGTTTATACAGGGTGGTTGAAATATGAGTGGAATTCTACTTTCTAGAGTGTTTAAAAAATTATTATATATTCACAAGTAATTGCATATATAGGATGGTTGAAATATGTAGCGTAGTATAATTACAGCTATAAAGATGGGTGTAAAAACTATTATACAGAAATGTTATGATCCTGTTACCGGATCGTTGAAATATAGGGTGGACTAGAATTTTAAGGATACAGTGTGGTACAAAAATGTTATATTGGGTGGCGAATAAGTAGTTGCATATACAAGGTTGTTGAAATATAGGGTGGAGTAGAATTATAATTATACAGTTGCAAATGAACGGTGCTTTAAATGAAGTGTGGAGAGAAAATATACTTTGTAATGTAGTTAAAAAAAATGAGGAAAAATGCAAATATACAATACTTAAAATATAGTGTGGAGAAGTGTTATAGTCTTTAAAAAATGTTATATTGGTTGACCAACAAGCAGCAGCGTATACAGGGTAGTTGTAATAAATACAAGGTGATGCAAAAAAATTTGAACAAAATTGTTATATAGGGTGTCCCATAAACAGTTCCATTGATTGATTTATAGTTATACAGGGAGTTATTGAAAATGTTATACTGGGTGGCAGATAAGTAGTTGCATATACAAGGGGGTTGAAATAGAGGGTGGAGTAGAATTATAGTTAAACAGGTTGGATAAAAAATTTTTGTAGGATAGAACATGAACTGTTGCATATATGCAATATCTGAAACGTGGATCGAAGTAAAATTATAGTTATAATTAAACCAATGTTTAATGTTGCATATACGGGTGGTTGAAATATAAGGTGGAGATAAATTATACTTTCCATCGTGGTTAAAAAATGATTATATAGTAGTCCATAAGCAGTTGCGTAGATAAGATAGTGAGTGGAGCCGAGTTATAGTTAAGTGTTTAAAAAATGTTATATTTGATGGCCCCTAAGCAGATGAACATACGGGGTTGTTGAAGTATTTTGTAGAGTAAAATTATGGTTATACAGGTTGGTTCAAAAATAAGTTATATTTGTATATTCAAGATGGTTTTAATGTAGAAGGAAGCAAAATTATAGTTATACAAAGCGGTTCAAAAAAAATTGATTAAAATTGTTATATAGGATGGCCAAGAAGAAGTTGCAGTTTAAGTGAGTGTTTAAATAAAGGTTTGTTTGGTGTTAAAGTGCCAAACTGTGTGTTTACATTTCTGACACACCAAGGGTTCCACAGGGATCTCCATTAGCGTGGATGGAAAAGTTTAAAAAAATTGTTATATAGGGCATGAACAGTTACATCCTACTATATGGAATACCTGAAGTATGGGGCAAAGTAAGATTATATTTTTAGAGTATGATTAACACAATGTTAGAAAAGGGCGGATCCAGATACGTGCTTCAAGGGAGGGGGGCGATTTCATGCTTCAGGGAGGGGCGATCCTGTACTAAATTTACATAAATAAAAATTTAAACCCAGATTTCTTATATTGTTACATTAAGCAGACTCGGTCAGAGGTTTAAACCCATAGAAGTTACCTTCTTCTAGGCTCTTGGAGTTAGGATTACCTCGTATTAATATTAAATTTACTAACTTACTTTGAGGCTCTCGGTGGGGGCGATCGCCCCCTCGTTGGATCCACCCATGTGTTAGAAAAAGCATAAAGGGTGATTAAAATATAGTGTGGAGAGAAATTGTACTTTACAAGGTGACTCAAAAAAATATCAGAAATAATTGTTATTCAGCGTAGACCATAAGCAGTTGCATAGCTGAAATATAGAGTTCAGTAGAGTTATAAATAAGCAGGTATTAAAAAAGTTATATTGGGTGACAAATAAATAGCAGCATATACAGGATGGTTGCACGACAGGGTGAAGTAGAGTTAGTTATACAAGGTTATTCATGAAAATGTCGAATAAAATTGTTATATAGGGTGGCCCATAACAGTGCGGGTGAAATATATTCCGAATTGGTGGATTTATAGTTAAATAGGGTGTTTCAAAAAATTTGGAAAAATTGTTATATGGGATAACCCATATGTTTCACAAGTTATTTCTTTGTGCAAAGACTTGTACATTCCGTACGCCGGTGAAACGGCGGGTAACGGCTAGTATTTTATACAATCTTTATATACTGGAAATACAAGATCATAAATGTAAATTTTGCGGTTCTAATCAATCCAAAAGTCTTCAAAAAGAATTGACTATGGCGTTCGTGAAATATTTTTTTTCTTTTTGTAGTAGGTAACTGTAAGGGAACTGAGATAAGAGTTAAACAAGTGAATATTTTCTTTAGTACAGATTTTATGCAATAAATTATTCAAAATATAATCTGTGTTCCTTGATATCCCTAATATAGCAACGCATACAGATTGGTGTGAATATCACTTTACATTAAAAATACTAAAATAATTCTTTCTCTTTCTCAAGAGTTGTGTTATGCAACTCATTAAACGGGGACTTAGACATCTTAAAACAATTCAATTAGATTTACCAACAACTAAAAATTTTAACATTTTAGCACAAATCTTAATTTTACAAGTTTCATGTTGTAGATAAAATACAAATGTAAAATTGAACAATTAGAAAATTTTAAACTTCCAAATATTATAATGAAAATTTTCTTAAACTGATTTAGGTTTAATTCACATACTTTAAAGATAATATTTTTTCTGTTTATGTATATTTTTCACCTTTAGATATGTGAAAAACAGTAGAATGACAAGTAATAATATATTCAATATAATGGCGGACTCTCTTCCATACCATATTATACTTTCAATTCAACCCATACTAATTATATCCGATACTCAGACCTACATGTTATACAACCAACAATACAAATATATGTACTAAATTCGAAATGAGTATTTGGAAGAAAACATATTTCTAAACAGATTAATTATAACAATTGGTGAACTAAGCATAGAACAATCAACAATTAGACTTACTGAATGTCTGGACAAATGGTTATAGATGCAAGTATATCTCTAATTCATCGATGCAGAACGTACTAATAATGGTGGAACTTTCGAACGTTAATCTAACTCGATTTTGCTTTGTCTACGGTTTTTAGTTTTTATTTTATTTTGAGTTAAATCATATATATGTTATTGTTTACTTTAGTATCATAAATAAAAGAGTAGTATTATTTGTTTATTTTTAGGGAACTTTTAAGAAAACACAATTACTAAGGATAATTTACAAAGAATTGCATGATAAATGTTAAAAAAATTCGAACAAAACCAGTCACTTTATGACGTAGGTATCACTGTCTCCTAGGCCCGCTCTCGAGTTGTTTTGGCGCTTTGTCTGTTAACAGTTGAAGAGTTTTTCTGTTTTTTTTATCTGTTTAATGTGACATTGGTAATTGGAAATGGTTACTGTTAGTCACCACTTTGTGACGTATGCTATTGAGAAATCCATTATGTACTATCCTTGCACAATTATAGCATTTTGTTTCACAGCCAACTAAGTGAAAAACCATTTTTTAATAATTTACACATTTTCTGTCATTCAAAGATAGGCCTGTTCATATACTTAATACTGCTATACTGCTAGCAGATCTATATGTCTATATCGTTTCACTGTACCTCGGGTCTTATGCGCATGTTCGAAAATGCCCCTATTGATGCCCTATTGGCTCTTCTGCTGTTAGATTCTTGGCAACGCTTGCGGAAAACAGTTTAGGTACAGCAACACCCATATACTTACCGTCTCTCTTAGTCGGTGACCATTACGTTTACGGGCGATAGCAGTATATCAGTATTAAGTATATGAGCCTGTTATACATGGTTCACAAGCTCTTTTGATGTGCTATAAGTATAAATCCTATATGGCGGCCGTAAAGCATAACAAAGTTGGCTATGGTTGCAAAAAATCTAGAAGACCTAGAAAAAAAAAATCGTTAACATCAATCGATGGGCCGTAGTCGTTAACACAAATTACCAAATTTTATCAAATTCCTTTACAAGAAGGCGAATATATTGAAATTTTTCGAAAACTACAATTTTTTTGTTTTTGAATAGCGCAACTTTTTTTCTTATTTAAGCCATTTCGGAAATCCCCATGTAGTTGCTTTTATCTTGAACACATTGTATATACCCATGCAAGTTTCTATCTTTTCAATATACTGAAATAGAAAACATTAACTTACTGATTACGGACCAACCATTCATTATTCTGTATTTGGAAATAAGCGTAAGCTATATTAATTCTAAACGGACTACAATAGGCACAGATACATTCCCACAGGTTACGTCCATATAGAATCCATATGATTTCGGGGTACCTTAAAATTCCATTTATTGTAATAAAGAAAACTCGCTATACTGGACTAACAGGTGGATTCCGATAGGCTTAAAAATGGCAAAGTTTCTTTCCAAATAGACTGAATTCAAAATATTACAGTTCCTGTAGTTGTGTATGGCAGTTTATGGGATATTTTTAATGGGAGTATCCTTGATTTGACATTTTCCTCTCTTTTTCTCGTTGCTTTTTCTGTCTCTTATTATGTACGACTTTATCCCCTTATTTTCAATACTCTTGTTCGGAGAAAAATTTGTTTAATCACTCAGAAATTACTGTCAGTTTGTTATGTGATACCTTCACTTATTGTAAAGCGATATTAATGATATTTCTGCTAAATAGGTTATACCTCAAAGGTGTTTGCATAAAAATTCCATTCCTATGGATAGAATTAAGAGCGAATTTTTTTATTGACTCGATAAATGGGTTTTCTCAAAATCGGACCTCCCTCTAAGACCAACCAAATGTTAAATATTTACAGTATTCCAGTAGTTTTACTCGGGATCGCTGGGTGTTTATTAAAGTCGATTTTTATTTTTGAACATATATGTTTTCATTATTATGCGGGTCTTTTGTATGTTCTCACTCTTTATATTGATTTGCACATTAGGATAATTGAACAAGCATGGATTAATGTACAAAAATCTTCAGGTTCATAAATGACGACTTCAACTGATAAATTGATACCATTTCAGTTACCTCATTTTTTTGTATTCCTATCCCTATGAAGAATTAAGAGATTCGCATGTACAGAAACCTTTAGAATATAATATATCTCCTCAAATAATTTTAAAAATTTTAAAAACTAAAAAATATGTAAATAGAACAATTAATATTTTCTTTCCTCGTTTTAAAATTTTAAATATATTGATATAAACTGAAGACCTGAATTCCGCAACCAACAATACAAACAGCTTAGTTTCTGGGTTTATATCAAGTAGCAAGATTTTTAGATTCACCCAGTATCTTGTTAGGTATATATGGGCAAATCTTAAAACATAAAAATTGACTTTTATTCAAAGGTGCAAATTTGTTTGCATTTTGGCGGCAAAATAAAAATAAAATCATTCATATTACCTAGTTGAATCATTGAATGTATTGGTAGCCCTGTATTCCACAAGTAAATTCTGTTAAAAATAATTTTCCATGAGATAATTGCACTACTGAATCATTTTTTACTTAATTACTTGTTGATCCATTCATGCAGTACAAATATGGAATTTTTCAAATCTCTCCCACTTTTAAAAATGATCTCCCACTATTTGCAAATCTACAAGGATTTCATTTCAAACGTCACTGTCACTTTAGTTTTGTCATTCAGCGATTTAACTAGACGGTTGTTGGTACTGTGTTAAATGCATCTTGTGCAAATTTAGGGTGGTGAAATATCGAAGTGTCCTATTTGCAAGAGAAATTTTCATTATTATAAAGCAGGCATATTTTAATGAAAGAATCCGGAATTAAATCCATGCGACCTTATAAAATACGTTTAAAATAAGTGATACATGTGTCTTCACATACGTATTCATGAAAAACTGGCGAATTGAATGCTAAAGGGTGTTTCTTTTGACGGGATTTATGAAAATGAAGATGTATAAAGTTTTAATATTATTTCACATCATTAGAAGCTCTAAAACTGTACGTAATTTTTGTGCTAATTAAGTGACATCAGAAGTGAGGTTAAATTCTTGTGACTGTGACGTATTTTTTCACTAGAAAATTGTGGTGGTGACTCATTTGTTAAATAATCCCACCAATTATATAAAACATTTTCTTATACCAGTTTTTTCTAGATAAATGTGTAAAAAGTTATTGATTATGTTCACAAGTGAATTTAATAATTATATTAAAGTCGAACGTTTTATGAATTTGGAGAAAATTATTGGAATCTGTACAAATAAGATGCACAATGTTGAGTCTGCTTTTGTAACTTCTAGCATTGGGTATCGAGCAAAAAACGATCCTGGCGACTGACACCCACTACAACAGAGCTTTTATTATGGATATATGACATTTACTTGATATCCTCTCTACCCTGGTTGATTTTAAGTTCAAGTAAGTATAGTTCACACAATGCATGTTTTCCTTACAACCCCACATAAAACCCTATGAAAAATTGTTTGAATTCAAATTGTTGACAGTTATGCATGTGTATGGTACTAACAGGTTTTAGCTTGCACTAGTTGCACTGTCAGTCAGTACAGACAAAAATTGATGGATTTAAATAGTATAATCCGATTCAGCATCAAAAATACATGTTTTTTAAGTCTCATTGTTATTAATGCATCAAAAGTTAAGGGTTTTTAAAAGGGAATGCAGTAGCACAGTAAGTATATCATAATGCACTTTTTAAAATTTATAAATACCTATACCAAATAAATGCTACAAGCTTTTCACATGAATTGTTAAGATAAAAAGGTCTACAAGTTTTGTGACAAATGATTTTAAAATTAATATACCTATAACAACTTTTTTAATATTTTGCTCTAAAAGAAGTAGGTTTAAAAGGTTTGGCTAATTAGTTATCAAAACAAAGGTTTTTCACATGTGTGAATTTTTGCCACTAAATTATGCTGTAATACACAAATAGGATCATACTTTAATTAATTTCATTTTAGTAGATTTATGTTTATTATTTTTCCAATAAGTTTTGGATTACTAACTTCCATGGATTACAGTACAATTGCATGAGCTACATAAGACTACCTTTTTATATTATATTGGATATTTTGACTACTCATAAGGATTTCCTCTCCACCAAGCCCGTTGCCAGGTCTGGGGGTTGAAACCCTCTCCTGAAATTTTGAAATTTTTTGTTTCCAGATTCAATTTTAACCAATTGATCATCTTTTTCATAAGAATAAATTTTATCTTTCTACAATTTTATATAGATGAAGAAAAATATACATTTTGCAGTCCTAATCAACTCATCACCAATCAAAAAAATTATCCACCCCTGAAAAATTATCCAACTCACCTGAAAAGATTCCTGGCTATGGATTTGCTCTCCACTTGTTTTCTGTAATAGATAAGTATTAAAAAACTAAAAGATCAAAGTGTAGTAGGGGCAATTTTGAAAATTTTTCCATATTACAGAAAAACTCTCTCATGATATTAAGTGAGAGAAAGCAGGTATACAGATTTGTCAACTAGTTTTCCTGTATATAGTCCATTGAAGGCGGCAGCAAACTAACACAGAACATTTATGCTTTTGACCGTGCTGATTATGAATCTGCAATTAGTTTTTGCAGCAAACATGCAATAAGGGAGAAATCTCCATAGAACCCCCCAGAGTTGTCTGCATTTTACCCAAAAACTACACTAAATTTAAAAAAATAATAACCGTGTCATTGTATTCCTCGTAATATTTTACATTGAAATCGTATTAAGTATTTCTCTAATTATTAATATTTTACTTTATTTTAGGATATTGAGAATGCACGCATTATACGCGTATACACTCCAATATGTCAATAGAATGTTAGTTTATGGATATACAGAAGGTTTTCTCTAACTTTGTTTTATTAAACGCATTGGTAATTTTTTAGAATGAATTCATATACAATTGAACAATTTAAGGCATGTTTAATAATGACGTGATACCTGTATCATGAACTGTTTGAGATAATTTCTATTATAATAAACAAAAATATACAAAACAACACAGAATATAAAAAAAAGTCATACCTTTCAAACAAAGTGAAATAAAATTATGAAATTTTAATCAGTACTAACTAAACTTAAGCCTTATACTAGACTCAGACATAGCTTGCTTGCACAAGAAACTAAAATTAGATAGATTTTATACAAAATAGATATATTTTTCTTGGCGACCACTGCCACAAACAACATAAAGTGCAACGTAAATAAATAAAACAAAAATTCACAAATATCCTTCATATCTTTTAATTATATAATTAACAAATATTTTATCATTGAATAAATATTTTTGTCAATTTGTCATTTTCTAACATTGCGTTTTATAGTAAATGCCTTAGCTTAAGTCTTCTTCTTTTCAACCTGCAGTATCTACTCTTGGATATATGTCTCTCCTATCCCGTTTCATGTCTCTGTTTTTTGTTGTACGAGTATTTAACTACGTTCTACATCTAGTTTAGTTTGTCTAAGTCACTGTTTATACCCACTCTTGAATTATATCAGCGATTCTTGTTTGTTTCCTGATGTTTTCATTTATATTTTATAACTTTGTGACCCGCCTAGTATGCATTGTTCCATCTCTAACAAGTTTGATTTCCCTAAATCTCCTGATGTTTCAGGAATCCTGTATATTATGAAGTGTTGACAAATATTTTGAAATATCAATACTTAAAATTGTTATTGAATTGATTCAGTCATTTGTATTTAATTTCACTAATCTGCAGAAGTCTATTTTATCGAATTCAACTTCGCTCACTGAATATTGTGGTCAACGTGTTCAAGTTTCGCAAAAAATAACAATGTAATAAATGCTGCAATAAAAAAAGAGGAGTGTGTTGTTTTTCACGAATATCCTGAAAACAATTTATATGGTCCTAGCTCTCGGAGCACTACCACCAAATTTGTAATTGTAATTTAGAGAATTAGAGGGGAAAATTAATTTTAAAACGGGTGATTTAAATTCTGCGCGACAAGTGATTCGTTCATGGAAAAAAAAAACAAATATATATATATATATATATATATATATATACATATATATATATATATATATATATATATATATATATATATATATATATATATATATATATATATATTTAACCCATTATACATGACTATTAGGATATAAAAGTAATTTGAAACGATTTAGAAACATGAGTAAAATAAAAACTTTTTTATCCCGCAAAGTTACAATCTCTCCCACTAACTTCAATGAAAAGTCAATTATTAAAATTTTCTGTAAAACTACTAAATCCACAATCCAGAAATACCCCAAATTCGTTATTGCGGTACAAGCGAATTAAATTAAATCTTGAATTTACTGCAAATTAGAACTAATTCCGATTGAATGTTGTAAGCCAGCTATGTGAACTCATATGGACAATGCTTATTGATTTATCGGAGTGTATGCGCGCCACAGCGCGTGTATTCCGAATATCCCAAACTAAATTAAAAATTAAATAATGAGACAACAGTTTGTTCACTTTGTATAAGTTGGTACACGTTTTGGGTTTAAAATTTTACGAGAAATACGATGACGAGGTTATTTTTTTTTAAATTTATTGCGGTCTTTGAGTAAAATGCAAAAAACACTTTTTTTGGGGGGGTTTTATGAAGATTTCTCCCTTATTGCACGTTTTCGGCAAAAACTACTTGCAGATTCGTAATTAGCACGGTCAAACACATAAATGTTCTGTGTTAGTTTGCTGCCACCTCATTTTGCAGATTCAGACAAAATTTCAATGGACTATATAAAAATATAGGTATGTATTTTGTGTAATACTTATCTGTATGATGTGATGTTTCAATTCTTTATCAGGAATCATTGTCAAACAATGTTTTTTTTATATTTTTAATTTTCTTTGCCTTGACTGCTCTCACAATTGTCAATTGATTGATTAATTGACGACGAAGACAACTAGTGTTCTAGGCAGTTTCCACAAACTGCTCTTAGGTAATACACCTTGATTTCCAAATACGTATCTGGATTTTTCAGAAACCATTGTGAGGTGTGAAAACTCAAATGAACATCCAAAATAACTATTTTGATATTTTTCAAAAACTACTTATTTCTTAGATGTTTGCTAAGCACAATTTCTCGTTTGTCAAATAAATTAAGTTGACAGTGACACTTTGACTTTTCTGTCAGTTGATACTGAGGGTTCAATGTTTGCTCTAGATCCACCCCTTAATGAGACCCTGAGACAATGCTTGAAAACAAAAACATTGTACACCAGTCAATTGAGATTTTTAGATGACATAAAATTCAACAGCAAACTGCATAAGCCATAACATGAAAAATAGCTTATAAGACATAACTGACATCATTTTAACAGCAAACTCATAGAAGTAAATTATTTGAGCCTTAAAAACATAATAAACTGCAGAGAAAAAAACATATAATAATACAGTTTACCATAATTTTCATCTTGTCCCCCAGCTTAAGAAAATTCTAGATCTGTCCATGTGCTTTGACAGCTATTGTCAGTGCACTGTTGACTGGCTGTCGCATATTCGTACATTTAATGCAATGTTTACTATTATTTTATTCCAACTTCTTGGCATTATATCGAAAAACCTAGATGGACAAATTGAAGTGGGATTTATGAACTTTCAAAATATCTTTAGTCTATCCCAGTCTGACTAGTCTCGTTAATACGGTGGGATGCGCAAAATAGCTCTCTAAATTATTTAAATTTGAATTGTTCAAAAACTATGTATTCAATAATATCCATCGTGATCCTATATAAACTTAATATCATAAACTATCGTTTTGGAGATGACTAATATTCCAGTATTAGTTACTAGAAAGTTATTAATTTTTGTAAAAAATTCCACTTTGACCAGTTTTTCAGAGTTTACTTGGTAAAAAATGACCCAGTCAGGATGTATAAACACTCATTAAGAAGGATGTCTTATTCTTTACAGCTTTCCTGTAGACATCATTCGGATTCCTACATTAGTTTTTATTATATAAGCAAAAAACAAGAGAAAATAGTATTTTTGCGAGTTTTTATTATTTAAAGTGTTTACTTCTATGAGTTTGCTTTTAAAATCATAGCAATAATAATCTATAAACTATTACTGACGTGATGGTATAAGCTGTTGAATTGTATGTTCAAAAATGAGTTAAATTTTGCTCTATAAACTGGTGTATTGCCCCTAAGGCAGAATAATAAATATGCATGAAAATTAATATCTTTGCCTAAACAAATCACAATATGTGATATGAAAATCATTGGGTGCGAATTTTGTTAATATAATACAATAACAATAAGCATTAAAAGCAAATTAACAAATCTAAATAACATAAATCAAATAAATATTAAAATAAAAAGTTTGTTTCACCTTATTTTTTCGAATTTCACTTCAACTCTGTCAAAATAAAACTATGTTATCATACCTGATTAATACGCCATTTAATATCTAATGTAAATTTATGGCCCTATTAAGTATTTTTAAATTTTTGATAGAACATTGTCTCAATTTCTAATATGTACATATTCTGTTTTACCCTATTTAATCTTTAATTTATGCACACTATTTTCATTGTGAGAGTTTTTAAGCAACTTGTCTGAATATTAATTGCTGCAACAAAACTTTAAAAATAATTTGCTAAGTATGTAAGTAAAAATTTTATTCTTGGTTGTCATAGATTCATAGAATTCATAAACATTTCTCTCAAAATGCTTATCTACTTTTGTAACATTTTCAGAGTTGTTTCATATTTGCTTAAATAGGTTCAATTTTGGCAAATAAAAATGGGTATTGTTTCCGATTTTTTTTGTGTATACAGCAGATATTTTGATTAATGCTATATTTAATCAATTATAAAAACAAAGGTTCTCTTTTTTTTAATATGGAGATTCTGGTTGAATTGGAAAAACACATACAGCTATGAGAAAACTGTTAATACTGCTAATGTGGGAATTGCCTTTAGGAACTATTTATCCCCAATTTGTCTGTTAAATGTGAAGAGTTAGTAAAATATTTGTGTATTGCAGCAAAATAGTCCAGATATACATTACTGAAAATTTAGTGAGGATAGAAGATGAACTATTATAGTAGTGGTTTATGTATTAAATAATTTATTTAAGTTTTGGATTTGTTTGCTACAAATAATGACCATATAGTTCAAATAGAGTTCTATGTAATCAGTTTTTTTCTAGTGAAGAACATCCAAAACTATTCTACATATACATTATTTTCCTAACTTTCAATTATTTTCACTAATTTAAAACTGTAAGTCATGTCTTTGAGAAGTTTTGTGTAAAAGATAATTTCGGTAATTTCAGCTGAATTTTTAAGCACTCATTTTGAACATTCCATTATTTCTTCAAAAAAATTCAAATTATTAATAACTAAGGAATTTTGTAACCATGTAAAAATCTAAATTATGAGAATCCTACGCTAACAATCGTTGTTTTAAAAAATAATTCATTCTATTGTTATAATAATTTACAATACAGCATGTAGTTTCCACTTTCATATTCAAAGTCAATGCTTAATTTAACCTACCAGTAGTTGATTAATATTCACAGCAGATTCCGAAGGCATCATTTCTTTAATTTGGTGTTACGTAGAGGAAATCCCACTTAAAATTAATTGTACATGTGAATCTTTTTCTAAAAAATATACTTTGGAATGTATAAAATATGAAAAAAATATGTTTTAAATACTTAGTATATGATCAATAAGCAAGGCAAAAAAAATTCTTCAGTTTTAATTTTCTATATATGCTTACAAAAAAAAGCCCGATATGATTTTGGCGAAACGTTAAGGCAATATTCAACAGACATACGTCGTAATAAAACGTCTACTATATATAATCGGCTTCATCTTGATCTCAATTCCTTTGCTCATTGCACCATCCCAGTTTTTGTCACTGATGCCTGGGGGTTAGAGAAAGAGCATAATGAGTGTGTTAACTTTTTCTTCTAGACGACTCTATTATTTGCGAGTCTGCTTGATTTGGTTGACCTTCTTGAAGGACAGAGGTCCAGTTGTTTTTTCATTTTGTGGATGGTCTTCCTAACAGTCACCATGCTGCAGGTTCTGCGACTTTCGCGATGAATGCTAAGTCTGTCCTGGTTCATCCTATCCTGATCTAATTATATCTTTCACATTTCATGTTACTCTGATTTTGCTGTTTCTCGCTCTGTCTCTAAGTGCCTTTCCAGCCATAGTTTTTATCTCTGCTGTGTTCTTAAGATGTTTATAAGTCAGTATGGAACTTACACAAATTTTATATATCTTCACTTTACTTTTGATGTGAATATGTTTATTATTCCGGATAATCTCTCTTAGGAGCATCCAACATTGTGTTAAATTGTGGTTTAATGTCGTTTATGGGGTCGTTAGTCGTTACTCATTACCTGTTTCATGAGTTTATTATCTCCTGTAAGTTTACACCTTTCCGGTCGTTGCATTTTGTTTTATTATATTATTCTCTGGTCAAATGTATGTGTTAGATAGTTTTTCGTTTCTGCCAGTTGTCTGCGTCATCTGTATAGCTCACCATACTGATTGGCATCTACCACTTGTTCAATCTTATACAGGAATTGGCTGTGGCTGTCTTCCTGTCTTACAATTGTCCCCTTTGGATACACCCCTGCAACTCCAGACTATCAGAATACGGCTACACCCAGAAACATTTGTTTGATCTAGACATGTCAGAGGATTTTTGCTCGCTGATCACGAATCTGCGGCCAAACTTGTTGGTCTTGATCATTTTCTGAAGATACACCTCCACCAAAAAAAATATGTCAGATCTAATTACTTCTTTTACCTGGCACCTTTTAATTTTTCAGTATTTACTAAGTGTTAATTTTGTGAAAACAATGTCTCTTAAGAATTTTTTGGATTAAATTTCAATCTCTATCTTAATTTATTTCCCCATACTTATGTATTTAATTTAAATTACTTGCAAACAAGAACACACGTCAGTTAAAACGTTTCTTCATATTGGTTAAAATAAACCCTGGCACAAAATTGTGATAAACTGAATTTGTTTATGGAAACAAGGTTAGTTTAGATATTATATACGTAGGGAGTTGTAAATTCGTGTTAATTTCTTTTTCATGATCGTGACAATTTAAGTTGAGCATTTGTCTTCACATTTAACTGTTAGTTTTAGTTGCATTATCAGATTTTCTTTATTAATAAATGTGCAACAATTATTTTGTATTTAAAAATATCAAGTGTGTCACATATTTTTCCGTTTGAACCTCCAGTTAGTTTACTTGAAAGCGCTATTATTTTGGCACTTCGTCAATTTGTAAGGTCATCCTACTGAACACCTGGGTGACTTGTCCGGAAATCGTATACGTTTTTCCTTGGAAAGTGATTTGGCGAAAGTTGTTAAAATAATCGTTCGATCTTGGGTTAATTCACATTTTCGGTGTAAACTAATCACAACGCCCAGTCCTGCAAATCTAGAATAGGTGAGGTGAAATAAGCAGCATAATGATTTTTGTTGTTGCTTTTTTATACACTGTTGTTAACAATTTTTTACATGTATACTTAACAATTTTTTTAGCTAAATTTCATCTTCGTTTTCGTTTTAACTGCTTTTGTATGTCTGAATTGATTTCCTTTAACCATTATGTTATCATATGACTAAGCTAAGCTGATAGGTAATGTCTAATCTCGCAAAATCATTCAAAAGTTTAGGATGTTGGTTTGCAGCTGTTATCAATTTTCGTTTAAGTGAACACTGTCTTCATTATTTTACATTATACGAGTAGTTTCAAATCTAGAAACATTGTCATACATTGGCAGTTGTTGTGTGTTATTGAGTGACACATTCAATTGTTTGAATGATTTATTTATTACAAGGTCCAGCAAGTATTTATGGATGCATCATGGACAACGTAGTGCTTATTACTATTGCTGTGTCCAGGGGCGTACGTTTAGGGAGGGGCAAATAAAAAAAACTGTCCTAGAGGGAGGTGTTGGCCTAGCGGGGCAAGTCAGCAAATTTATGGGAAACTTTGAAGGCTCGCGGTAGGTTTTTCAGGTTTTCAGGCTTGTACTCTTGGAATCATTCTAATAAGGACATGATTGCTCTCGCGAATATATTTCCTGGCCGTAAGTTCATTATTATGGGAGACTTTAAAAGGCCCAATATTATGTTGCCTAATAAACCGCTTAACCTGCACTGCCTATTTAAACCAGTGCCAAATCGACTTTGAAAGACCAAAAATTTGGAAAATTCTTAACAGTATTTGTGGCGGAAACATTTAGGATTAATGATACACAAATGGGTTTCTGGAAAAAGTAGGTTTTCTATAAAAAAACACAAGTTATAGATGTTCAAAAATGTAGAACTTATTTAAACTATTTTATGACAACCTCAAAAATATACTAACTGACAAAGAAATCAAGAAGGTTCATATTGTTTTTGCACACTCCTTCTATAGCGTGCCTTTAGGGAAAAATTCACTAAACCCCAGATATCCTAGATTTCAAACGGGTTTAGCACTGTGGGAGCCCTTGCCAGGTATTCAGGCCCGTGGTTGGAGTCGTGGCGGCAGTTTCCCATTAATTTCCTGACCGCCAGGGCTGTTCCTAACAGGACGGCTTTTTGCATTAGTTGGTAAAGATGTTCGTCCAGACCGAGGTGTTTTAAATTGTTTAGTAGATGTTTTGGGGCTACTCCTGTCATTGACATAACAATTGGTACAGTTCGTGTGTTGTTCATGTCCCACTGAGTCTTTATTTGAAATTCTAAATCCCTATATTTGGTTATTTTCTCAGCCTGCTTGATATTTATATTATTGTTGTTAGGAATTGCTATCTCAATTAAAGTTGAGCAGCATGAGGCCGAGCATTATCTTGTTGACATATGGGATCCATGAGCCGATTAAGTTAAGGAAGTACATACGGCTCCACTACTTTCTGAAGATAACGTTACGCTATCATATTTCCTCGAACAAAGATTAAAGATGGTCTACTTCCATGTGCAATAGACCCCGTTCCAGAACGCCTAATGTTTGGTGTGCATGATGCTCAACATCAAATTGAAGTTGACGACTTTCTTCTCGACGTCTTCTAACCCTTCTTCGGTCATCATGTCCACCCAAGCAGAATCTAGATTCATCAGAGATACCATTCCACATTCCAATGTTGTCGTTCTCTGCACCACTGTTGTCGTTGCCGTCGATGCTCAACGGTCAGATGTAGCACAAGATGGGGTCACCAATGCTGCTGTTCAAAAGACCTCATACGGCGGTAAACCGTCGGGCCACCTACAAGATGACCTTGTTCTCCTAACCACTCATCAGCCAAATTTCGAGTTGTCGAAAATCGGTCTCTAAAAGCCATAAGGCTTAGACGTCGATGTTGAACTTCACTTGTGATCATTCGACGTCCGGTGTCTACTCTTCCCCGATTTTGGGTATTATAAAACCACGCTTGCAAACATCTCATAACAGTGGTTCGATTTCTGTTCGTTAACGATTTCCCAAAATGAAAAACCCGCCTCCCGTAAACCACTAATTACAACTGTCAAATTCACTTAGCTGGCAATATATTCGGCGTATACGTGCGCTAGGGATTTTAACATTGTTAAATTAAAAGAAAAAGGCAAGAACAACTACAATATTAATCGATAAAAAAGTTTACATGAAAAAAAATTCACCAGACTACCAAATTTTAGTCATCTACTCCTTACTACAGTGGTTTCCATTCTGTGGGGCGCGCCCCTCGAGGGACTGTTTTCAAAATATCATTTTCGTATGCAAACCAAAAAAGTCGAATAGGTGTCAAAAAACTGAATCAGCAAAATAGGTATACGTAATTCACAATCCCCTCCGCGAATTTTTCGGGTACAAAACATCCAGCCATACTCTTGCTGGAACGAAAACATCTCGCTTTCGCGTTTGGAGCCGAGTCCAAATATGAATCGATTAGAAACCCGTTTGTGATTGAAAAATATGATGATTTTGGCCTTACGACAGCAGAGCAGGAAATGATAATTGACTTATCTAATGATATCACGTTAAAGCAGATGTTTCGCGATTAAAATAATATTGATACGTTTGGGCTGCGAGTAAAGGGCAATTTTCCTATTTTGACAATCAAAGCTTTAGACATTTTATTGCCATTTGTAACATCTTACCTATGTGAAACTGGTTTTTCTACAGTAGCTGTCTTAAAAACAAAGTAACGAACTCGCTTAGTGATTGAAAAGGAACTGAGAACCGCGATTTTTCTTCAATGATACCACGGTTTGAGAAAATTTGTGCTGAAAAACAAACTCAACCATCGCAGTAAATTTTTATAATGTTGCATTAATTATATATTCTTTTTTTGTTGTATTTGCGTAAGATATGTTTTTATTACATTTAAAATTATTATTTCTTATAATTATTTTTTTATGTATATTTTTACATAATATTGTATATTATTTTGTAGCCCATTAAATAAATTATAATATCAGTTGAGTATTTATGAAATTAGATTGTTAGAAAAAATAAGGGGGTCCAACAATTTTTTTATTTTTTAAAGGGGGGCACAGATACAAAAAGGTCGGAAACCGTTCTTACTATATATATCATCTGTGTTTCACCAAAACAATATTAAATGTAAATATCTCCTTCTGGGAGTTGCGATTTCTTTGTTAGTGAGTATATTTATTGCAAATTATCATTTTTATCTTTAAACATGGAGAGCTGAGCATTTTAAAGGTTCTTGTAGCTTTATTAAACTTCATCAATCAACTAAAACGTTATTGGTAGAGGCCTAAAATAAGAACACCCTGTATGATGAACATATTACCCTCGTATCATATAAAACAAAATATTGTTGCATTAATGAACGAGTTTTAGACTAGAATTTCAAAATCCCAATCGTACATGAACCTGAAAAAAACCCAAACTTCTTCATACCTCATGCATATTCTATGTTTATTCTTTTGTACGTCAGTTAACAAAATGAATAATCAAGAAGCTAGTAAACATTCGTAATCTCGTATGAGTACACCATTGAAAATGTTGTGAATGTAAAGTATTAATATTTCCAAAGTAAATTACATAGTTTTTATGCAGTAAGAAATTGAAATCTATTCAATTCAATATTTCTTTCAGGTTGAAAGGAAGAAAATTGAGAGACATCT
The DNA here is from genome assembly GCA_034190945.1 of Octodonta nipae. Classification (NCBI taxonomy): domain Eukaryota; kingdom Metazoa; phylum Arthropoda; class Insecta; order Coleoptera; family Chrysomelidae; genus Octodonta; species Octodonta nipae. The sequence goes on along the minus strand of CM067220.1, from coordinate 16,275,500 downwards.
CTCGAGACTTGTCTAGAACCGAGAAAAATGTAGCAGAATCCGACAGGGGCTCAAAAAAAATGTGTCTACATATCCAGTGATAGGACTTCCAAAGAAGTGACTTTTCAGTACCCATTTTTTGTGATTGCAAAGAATATTCTGTGATTTTCCAAATTCTAGTGTTAAAAGAGAGACAAGAGAGGACTTGTTAATTGTTGTGTGTTAGTTAATTACTTACCATGGGTTCTGAGGCTATGTTTTCGAAATTGTTCGCTCGTCGAAAGGATGTGAAGACCCAGGAGCAAGTCGAGGGCCTTCTAAAAGGTTAGTATTTTTTTATTAATTTATGAAATGTGTGTATAATGTGGTTTTACTGTGATATATATTTTGTTTTAAAGTGTTTAAATATCGATTAGTAACACATTCATCAATATTTAAAAAAAAATCGATATTTGTTAAGAAAATATGAATATTTTGACATCAGTATAATTCACAATAGGTTTCGCAGTTGGATGTGCCTACAGTCGATTCGAATTATTGGCAACTTGCGTCTGCGAACATACCCAAAAATGTTTTTTTGAGAAATTGGAACAGGGTATACCACGATGAGCTGAGTCGTTATATATGGGAAATTACTGGTCGTATTAATCTGAAAATTGTTGAAAATTTCACTTATCCTCGACTTCTGGTTCTATGATGAATTTCAATATACTTAACTGTATTGGAAACATCATATGTCTTAAGTTCAAAATTATTTCATTTTTATTTTTAATTTTGACACTCTTCACAATTTTTTTTTCCAACAAAGAGGGTCTGGTCAAAAATTGCCAGAATTTGCCTGAAAAAACTTGAAGCTTCATAAATCTTTGGAAACTGTTCAAAAAAATTTATACAGAAGACTCAGAAATTGGCTTCGAATTCGGCTATCTCAAATTTATTATTTTTTTTTTCAAATGCAACCCCTTTTTTTCTCAACCCCTGTGTATTCAACGCTAAAAAATTAGGGGTATTTATATTATCACCCCATAACTAAATTAAACGGTTTTTTTATAAACTTGGAAAAACTAAACTTTCCGTGTAGTTATTAGTCATCTAAATTATTAGTAGACTTTTAAAAAAAAACCGAAAAGAAACAAATGGACATTACTTTCATTAAAAATCCAGCGTGTGTGGCACTCTGATTTTCTTGTGAGGAAACAGATTGAAATGCAATCCTAACTCTGTCCTGGCAATCTTCTTTTGTTGTTAGCGATGCAGCATAGACAATATTTGTTATTTGACCCCAAACAAAGAAGTGTAAAGGAGTGATATCGGGAGAACGAAGAGACCATCGATGAAGTCCTTTGCTCCCTATCTAGTGATCTTCAAAATGATTGTCTAAAAGGTCACAGGTGCAATATTAAGATATGAGGCTGCGTTATGTTGATCTGGCAGTTGATTCCAGGTCAAATCTAATGAATGTGAATAATTTTCTAGAATATCCAGATATCCCTGACCTACAAGTAAACGAGAAATACTTTTATATCACCAATAAGCTTACCATTCAAATTTTCATTATACAAATGCACCACAAACACACCGTCATGTTTTATTGCTGCAAAATCACTGAAAGTCAAGTAACCTTGAAACTGCCTTTCTCTAAATACATGTGGATTAGTATAACGCCAGTAATGTGACTTATGGCGTTTGAACATTCCATTTTTCATAAATTTTGTGTAAAAGAGGTTCGTCTTTCTGCATTTTGCGTAATATGAATTCGCAAAAATCATTCCTTTGAGTGTCGTCACCTGCTCTTAAATTCTGCATGAGAATGAATACAGATATTTATTTAGAATCATCTGACTACTTATCACAGGTTTTCCCATATCTCTTTCTGCATCTTTTAAGGAATTTTCTGGATACGCTCTGAGGTATGCCAAGATTGTAAGTTTATTCTCTCCATGTGTTTTGCAATTGTGAATGAGCCGCGTCATGAGTATGGTGTTGGTCTATCGGGCATCGCGTAAGGTTTCACAGGTTCTTTTAATAACCTTATTACATTCCCCGTAAATTATTAACAAATTGAAGTAATTTTCGTTACTAAATCCTAAACGGGGCATGATAAATGCTCGATATAATTACGCTTTAACGTCAAATTATTAACCAATATCGTTTGTTGAGATTTTTCAGCATTTGTTTCTTGTCGATTCTTTCAAAAAAAAGGTGCATCTTCTGTTTGAGGACTTAACTAGACCTGGGGTTCAAGAAAGTGGATCGTAAAGGTCATCTAAATAGTAATGTAAAATGAATATAAAAGACCACTGAAGCTGGTTTATTCACTGAAAAAAATATCCAGAGTGGCCAGTGCATCAACTGAAGATATGCTCCAATATTAACTTGCTCGTAGCTAAACTCCAATAAATAACGAATTATCAAATTCTATAATTATGCAATGAGTGTTTTCATCGAAACATATAAGATTATTGTGACTATTTATCATCAATTCTCTGGAAAAATTTGCTCCATCAGTAAATAAACCGTTAAAAATAAATTTGGAATTAGCACTGACGATACCACAAACGTCTGGGTAATGATCTGGTAAAAACGTCTGGACACGTTGAATATGGTAAGGTTGTAGTAGGACTTCTTCTTAAAACTATACTGTTCTATCAGTTCTAAGTCTTCCCATGATATCTTTTTATTTGTCGAAAACATCAGTTTCTGGCAAATGAATATGAACTTGCGTGTATGTATTGGAACATGGTAAGGGATATTGCGGATAACGCTCGGTATAAAGCCGTCTTGTACTTTTGTTATTTGGTCAGGTGCTCAATCCCTCGGTACTCCACTTAAAGTCTAATAATTTATTTATTTACATCATTGCTTGTACTCAAAAAACCAAGATGGGCAATAACTTCTGAAAACTATTCATGATATTCTAGCTAAAGATTCTTTAATAGTATGATGGATAGAACATATTCCAGCGAGTAATATGTTGTACGTTCTTTCGATTTCAAAATTAAGTTTTGAAGTACCCGCATTGTAGAAATAGCTTACTATCTTAGCATGAGAGCTTGTTTGAGACCCATCCTGTGGTCACTCCCACAAATGGCCGACTCATTATTACACAGTCGACAAAAATGCTTTACTATTTTAAAATTTGACGTACACAATCAGTTTTAAGCAAGCTTCCAATCATTGTTGTATTTTGTTAACCTAACTTTTCCAAGTTGAATTTCGTCTTTTTCAAAACCAAACTATCCGCAATAAAAAAGTCACACATTTTTAATACAATGCATACTGTTCAATAAATGGAACAATTCCGATTCCCTTACGAATTAATCTCATAACCATTTTGTTATTCTCTATAAGTAGTAATTGAATTTGATTTAAACTGTATCAGTTATGCGTTTAATTGTTTGTAATGATAGTTAATAAAGCCAAAGTAAGTCTAGTTCATGGTAATCATGTTGTTATTGCTTAAAAAATATTGTCTGTTATAGTCAAACAAATTTCTCATTGATGCTAATAATAACAAGTCAAAGTCGTGCTAAGATTATGTTATTACTGAAATAATCATTTATTGATGTGAGTATTTATTTATCGATGATTGCGGTTTTAGAATAATCCTTATTATCAGGCCTTCAGATTAAAAGGAGATTTGCAAAAGATTTATGAATCTCTGTATATCACTGGGTGCAATACATTTTTAAGTAGTTCAAAACGTATACATGTGTATATTTCTGATATTAGTAAGAGTTTGTAATTGAAAAATATTAAATATGTTAGAAACAGAGTTTAAAATTGTCATGACGAGTTTTTTATACGAACAAAGAGTTTGTGGGATACCAGTGGAATTAAATAAAGGAATTCTGCTACTTAATTTCTTTCATTAAACATTCGTTGAAGATAAAATATTACACGTGTACGACATGCGGAGATTTTATCCTGCTCAATTTCCAGTTAGAGGTGAAATATATAAAAATGATGGTATTGAAGTAAACATAAAACACCAAACGAAAGGCACAATAATAACAAAAGGACTTCTGGTAAACCGTAAAAATCGATAATCTTTTCTTCGGTTTTCACAGGAGTCTATTTTCCAATCTCCAAATTCTAGTCCATTTCCAACATTCACGTTTTTTATATGTTTCCCCAGTCAAAGTCCACACCATTAGAGTGTTCAATTTTCCAATGTATTTGTTATGTTCATTCCCATTTTCTGTCCGATATCTTAGTTTCTTAAGCTGTCCTGCCTTATAACCCTTCAACAACTATATATATATATATAGCCCAGCTCTACTGTTCGGATCTCATCTGTAAGTGCAGTTGATATTACCCACATTTCTGGATCGTAAAATATTATGTTTTCGACAGTACTATAGAACAAACGTTTATTTGTATCCTGCCTTAGCTAGGAGTTTAGTGACTTACACACATACAGAAGAATTATGCCGGGTGATATTTCGAGTGGATTCTATTATTCAGGAAAAACTATTTCGGATAAACGTTGTAGGGTTTCTAGTAGGCCATCAATTGGCCTAAACTACGACTTACGTTTTGGGCAGATAATGGTATTTTTCGACCGGACGTTGATTTTTGATGGAAATATCCTATTTTTACTTAAAAACCCCACAACTTTTATGCGAAACTTCAGATATTTATATGTCTCAAAATAAACCAATCTTAACCATTTATGGCTAATTTCGTGCCAAAATAACAATTGAATCGAAAAATTTCCAAGAACAAAAATTGCTTGTTTTTTACTTTTCTATCAAAATCAGTAAAATAGAGTATTTTCATTAAGAAACATTCCGATCGAAACAGATCATTTCCTGTCCTGTCTGAACTTCGTTCTCAATGCCATTAAAATTAAATGAGTAAAATATAAATTATCTCATAGGGCTCTTTTCCATTTTTGATACGTGTTCTCACTATTTTCTTTTGTGGAATTTTGCATTAAAATTTCCTATTAAAATGATTTGGTCGGTTGCGTTAATATTTAATGAGAATATTTTTCAATTTATATAAAGGACTTCTGTTCTTAACGTTACCCTTCTTCCGGAGCATATACTCAGTGTTTGTGGGGGGTGACTTTATACCTAAATAAATAAAACCCCAATATTACTTACTCTATTGATTTTAATAACTCCGCTATATATCTTAATCTATTCTTCTACATTATGCGACCCTGTATATTGTTTAGAATCTTTCTGTGTAATTCCTTTGACTCTTTAATTTGGTACTTTTATTTCTTCCTTTATCCTTCTATTTCTGAGGCTTGTGAGGTTTTTATCCACTACCCGCAGCCCGCAGTAATCAAGATAGCATTTTTAACAACACAAAAAGAGGTCGAAGCGACAAAACATTTCAGATAATCACCGTATTTTGTGTTCCAATCAATTTATTTTCAAACTAGAGTTATCAAAAATATCCTAAAACATTAATATGTATTGAGATCAAATACGATATAATGAGTTGTTTTACAACACTTTGATTCATGTACTTATCTATTTTGGGAAAAAACACCCGGGAGTGAAAATCCTATTAAAACTGAGTATCAAGTACCTCCTCAACAATTATTTCGAAATTACATATAATTACAAAATCATTAAGATATTGGCAAATTGTAGATTTTTTTCCAACCTAAATTACCGCATAAATTACACATTCCAGTTTAAATAAACTTGATAATTCCTAAATTATAATCTAAATCTTCATGTGTTTACTAAAATAATTGACTAGTTTTTCGTACATAGACAAGGTATGTAGCGGTTTATGAACATTAGCAATTATCCTATCCACATTTTGTCATTATTTAAACATTAGATTTCATGGTTGACGATATATTGTTAAAATCAGTCCTTTAGTGTATTAGCGTCATGTGTAACCTATTTCCCACCAAAATTGCCGAGTAGTGTTTTCCAGAGAAATAACAAGGTATTTTACAATTGTTATTGATTTATGTAATAATTTATACATTTAAAACCAGAAAGAAGTGTTTAAAGTTTTGCTTGATAATTAGTGCACACTTAAAATACTTTCGGCGTGATGTATTGTTACAATGTTGTTTTTTTCTAATTTTTTTGTCACGTATTTTCATATTTAGTATTCTTGAAACATATAAGCGGTTTTATATATAAATAATTCTGACATTGGAAATTTCCCTGTTTGTGTTATCCATATACCTAGGCATTGAAGACAGAATGTGACATGGGTCTTAAGTAAAAAACGATGTGAAAATAATTGAGATTTTCTGAGTTAAGAGATATTATCTGAATCAAAATAAATGGCATCGAAATCTAATGCTAATGCAGATAAATAATTTTTCAAGAAGTCTCCGATTTGTTTTCCTGCAATTTTTTTATCTATACATATTATAAATTACCTACTTTGCGTACCACGTTTTTCGGTATGTATGGGGTAATCGCAGAAACCACTATGGTGATTTTAATACGGTATTCACTGACAGGATTATTCATGGAAAAGATTCGTATACATATACAGGGTGTTTCTAAAATAGCGTTTCAAACTTCTGCTGTGTATAGAACTCATTAAAATAAGCCTATCGCTATCGAAGATATTATTTTTGAAATATGTGCGGTAATTTGAACTTTGTAAGATCAACAAAAGTTGAAAACAGAGATGTCATGAATGAATAACCTACATGAACATGAAACATAATTTTTCAGCTACTTGTAAATCATGAACACTTATATGTTCCTTAATTCCTCCGGTCTGTGTGGGATCATACATGTCTTATACTCTGTACTTACCGTCTGTCCATTGAAGCTATTGCGCTGAAGTCTCTAAAGCTTTCTTTTTCTTTCTTAGCGCTGTTTGACAGTGTTTTAAGGGTTAATGGAATTCGTTGGTCATCGTCATCGTGTTGTGACTTCCGACTAGTTCGGACGCTCCTTTTGATTTGGTCTTAAGACGGCCGCTTTTTGTTGTTATTGTATTACGATTACGCGAGTTATTAGTTCTGGTCGTAACAACCACTAAACCGCTTTCATTGTTAAACCCGCATGTTTTATTTGCTTAATCAATGAACATTACGTCGCTATTTTTTATGTAACGTGTCGTCCAGATTACTTTAAGAACAGACGAAGCTCTAAAACAGTTCCTGCTGCTGCGAAACTAGGCTCTGAAGAAAGAAGAACCAAGAAAACACCACCTGCAGGGCTTCGACTTAAAAGGTCAGTGATTAACTTTTACTTGGTGATTTCATTTACGCGACGATACATTGCTTTATTGATTGTTCCACTAAAGGTCCTTCGTCAATTACATACTTGCTTTGAACCAGCATTGAACTAAAACCGCAATATCTAATTCATACTTTGTTTTTGGATATTATATCGAAGACATTCCATAACTTAGAGATGTCTTCGATGGCACATTACATATAATATCAAAAAAAATCTATGAATTAGATGTTACGGTTTTAGTTCAATGCTGGTTCAAAGCAAGTATGTAATTGACGAAGGACCTTTAGCGGAACAATCAATAAAACAATGTACCGTCGCGTAAATGAAATCACCAAGTAAAAGTTAATCAATGACCTTTTAAGTCGAAGCCCTGCAGGTATGTTTTCTTGGTTCTTCTTTCTTCAGAGGTTAACCCCTCAGCAGCAGGAACTGTTTTAGAGCGTCGTCTGTTCTTAAAGTAATCTGGACGACAATGTTCATTGATTGAGCAAACAAAAAATGCGGGTTTAACAAACAAATGATGTGCTTTTGTAAATACAAAAGAAACAAATGAAAGCAGTTTAGCGGTTGTTACGACCGGAACTAATATCTCGCGAAATCGTAACACAATAACAACGAAAACCGGCCGTCTTAAGACGGAATCAAAAGCAGCGAACTAACTCTTCGGCGAACACAACACGAACACTTCGTTGTTCACATAAATTGGTGTCGTATTTACTTAAGTAGTTCTTCCTAATAGTTTCCCATTTCTGTTGGTACTTTGCATTAATGTTTAATAATTACAATAATTTTCCGTGGGTAAGTATGGTTCTGGTGCAGCGCCGGCGTTTTTTTAACTCCCGCCGTAACAGAAACACGCGAATGAGGCCTAAGACTACATTTTCTAACACCATATAGGTACTTGGACTTCTGTCTTCAAAAACTCGCAATGGCAGATACAAACCCGATGAGATTGAACATATTTAAACAAAGGAAAACTACCATCAGGGAAAGTAGGATCCAAATATGTTTGTGGACTTTTGATAGCCCTAAAAATCATATTCTACCTTAGATTTATCCATTGATTTAACCATAATCCAAATTTTCTGATCAGTATACTTGGTGGTAGATTATATCGAGAAGCATAGATAATAGTTATCAGTTTTGAAAGCCATGTCAAAGGTCCATATTCTGGGTTCAATGTCCTATCAGTACATGTTCACCTGAGCAGGTGTACCACAACATGAAAGGGAGCATTTAGAGTGAATGCAGACATTACATTTATTCCAGAGTTTCTTATTCACTTAATTTAAATTTTATATGATACTTTCTAAATGTGCGCGTTTTTTTCGCAGAGATTCATAGTAAATCCTCTTTAGGTAAGACTCGATACATTGTACTCATATGTAGATAAAATGATAAAAAGTTTATAAATGAAGATAAGATTTGCGTAGAGATACAGTTATGATTTGTAATAATAAACTATTTTTACATATAGCATTGACGTTATTAAATTTGTTAGGACTTCCAGATGAGATCGTTAGTTTGTACTGACTGCAAGAAATATGGTTTGAATGTAATGAGCACATTTTTGTATGTTTAACGTAAAATTTCAGTTGTAAGTACTTAGATGCTACTTTTTATTAAATTTGCTAGTGTATTAACGCCGAAATCTATTCACAAAATGTCATGATTACAATTATTACTTGCTTAACTTTATTTCTTTATACATTATTAATTTTAACTGTACGACGTTCCTAAGCAGTACTTTGAAACAACTTTATATAATATGAAATTGAAATGTATAATCAGTATAATGGGAATTTTATTTGGAGAACCAACCGGCATCGTTTCTTAACCGTTTCCTGGTTTGTAGATTTCAATTGCTCGATCAAAGTATAAAGTATTAGCATCTTACTTACAAATTGTATCCGATTACTTCTGAAATAATGGGTACTTTTGTGATTTGTTTCTTTATTTCAACAATATTCATTCATATTACAACGAATTTCTCCGTTATCATGTGAACACTTTTTTTCGTTTTACCATTTTTTTGTAAACTCATAATTATCAGTTATGCGTTCCTAAAAACTGGTGAAAGTATCTTAGCACATCTGTTTTTTTTGCATAGTCTCAGTTCACGTCAATTAGAAATAGCAGTCACTTAAAAAATTTTCTTTTGGTGTAAAACACCTTGATATTGGCATTCATTTAAAGATAAGTATAATAAGAAATTTTTAATTCAATTCATTACGTCTTCGACAGTGTATTGACGATGATTTTTCATTTTTTCCATCGTCCACTGAAAACGCATATGTTGTCTGACCTGTGCTGATTTCGCAGCTGAATTATATGGACACTATTAAAATATTAAATAATAATTATATGGTTTCAAACAGGTCATTATTACTTATATATAACAATAAGTTTGTACTAATCCACCACAAATCTCTTGCACTGTACCAGAAGAAGTATCGTCAGCATTATTTGCAACCTTTTCGTTAGCTAAAATTTCTTTTGTTGGATTCAGACTTTAACCCTGCAATGGCCTCAAATACAAAAAACACTATTGCAAGAACGGTAAAAAACTTATTACCTACTGAAACGGCCAAGAGAAAAAACTGGAAAATAATGGCAAGTTTCTGAAATACCCTTCAGGGGGCGTAAATGCAATAATGAACCTAAAAAAGTGATGTTTCTGTGTATTCCGCTATATTAACCTAACAAAAAATTGCTGATCTTTAAAGTCGAGGGGTGATGGTTAGCATTTCGAGTATTTACGGGGGCATTAAACACGTTTTTTAATCGATCCTTTTTAGGGTCACAACTTGTAAAATGAATTCAAGAAAAGTCGGTTTAAAAACAATACAATTTTAAGGGATTTCCGTATAAAATTTTCTTTGATCTAAATTTTAGGTTAGGAACAAGATATAGAGATGGCGTTCTCGCAAGCGTGTTTAGACATCAGCTACTTTTTAATGAAAACAAACCAATCCATTTATTTTTTTGAGAAAATCAACCATTACTGTCGTAATGTTGAAATAGCCCTCTATCGGCGACATGCGAAACTAACAAAAGTTAAAATATAGAATTTCTAGCCCAAGAATAGTTCTTTTCAACTAGCCCATGTTTGTTAAAATGGGTAGATACGGTGTGTTTTTTTTCCAGAACACTTCATTTTTAGCAAAAATTGTAAAATAAAAAAGGTTCACTTTATCCGCGACTTTTAAGATCAAGTGTTTTCATTGGTAAATACAGCGGAATTCACAGAAACGTCACTGAATTGATTTAAATATATATTTTTTTATTTTTACATTCTTGTGTTCATATTAGATATTTATTTTGAAAAATGTCCCTTTACAAAGTTGGTATTTCTACTTCCTCATTCACCTCTCTCTGGATAAAAGGTAATTAACAATTCTTTTCATCACTGAACAAACTACTTTAATTAAATTATCTCTTCTGTTATCATTATGAAACAAATTTCACTTGCATTTTAGTCTAGAATAGTTTCTTTTTCAAGTATTCTAACATTTTCACACACTGGTTTTCCATATATTTTTTCTTGTCTAGTTGGATAAAAAGCTCCATTAGCTATTATTAAATGATTATTTTTGGCATCTTTCTGCTGTAGTTGTATTTTAAATATTCCAAAGGTACGCCTGGTGAATGCCCCTGGGAAAATATCTTCAAAAGTTTGCTGAAGTTCTCGAGTTGGTGGACAATGCTATAATCAGCTTAGTAATTTAGACCAATCAATAGAGCAAAAATTAACTGATAATGTGTAAAAAATACTATCAGGATTCCGACTGTGCCATCACATTAACAAAGATTCCTAGCGATATTTTGCTATGTTTTCCACTCGCAACTATGGTTTTTTACTTTGTTATAAACAATTGAAGTAAGAAAATTACGTTTTTTAGCATGTTTATGAAATCAAAAATAATAAACTAATCTCAATGGTGTCAACAGGTAAACAACAATTGTAAAGCATGAAAATACCAATGAAATGAACCCAGGCTAGATCCGATTGTATCATTAGTTACAGGGAAAAACAAAAAATACTGAAAAATGGAGGATTTTTTTAAAAAAATCGTATCTTCGTCACTTTAGAAGCTGTAGAACTGGGCTTGTAGGAACTGATAGTAATCTACATCTATTTTATGTATGCCAAAACCAGGCGCTATCGGTTTTCTGTTCACTATTTTTGCATTGTGCCTCCATGTGTCATAGATAATCAAATTTCAATTTTGAAAAAAGTTGTTGAAAGTAGAGGTGTCATTCTACAAAGCCTCTATTCTCATTTTTCACTAAATGTCTGTGAAATATCTGAAAAATGTTAGCAAAAATGACAACAAATGGGCGAGCGCATGAATGTATCCAAAGAGTGGGGGAAACACGGTTGTTGAGGGGAAGCGTATAGTAATATATAGTAGAGGCACATACATAGATCGTTTTAATATTTAAAATCCTCACAAGTAAGAATTTTTTTAATGACCGCTCTCCTTCGATGTTCCGTAAATCCAAAATCCACAAATTAAAGCAAAACGTTTCCGAGAAACCATTTACATATAAATATATTAATAAACAAACAGTTCTCATTTGATATAATAAAATCGAACAAATCACTCTGTATAGAAGTTTTTTTATCGATTAAATTCTTTCACCATCTGTCAGAGTGACAGTTACTATCGACAATAATTTTTGTTAGCAATTCCCCTCAACAACCGTGTTCCCCCCCTACTCGAACACATTCATACGCTCACCAAATTTTGTTCATTTTTGCAAACATTTTTCGTATATTTCACAGACATTTAATGAAAAATGAAAATAGAGGATTTGTAGAATGATACCTCTACTTTCAACATCTCTACTCTGAATTGATATTTGACGATCCATGTCGCATGGAGACACACTGCAAGAATAGTGGACTAAAAACTTCAGATCGCAATTATTCATAAACTTATAAACCGATAGCGCCTGGTTTAGTCACGCATAAGGTAGATATCAATTACTATCAGTTTCCACAAGCTCAGTTCTAAAACTTCGATAGTGACGGAGTTATAATAATATAAAGAAAACCGCTAAATTTTGCAGTATTTTTTGTTTTTCTCTGTTACTAAAGATCGTATCGGATCGATCCTGGGCTCATTTCATTGGTATTTCCATTCTTTACAATTCACCTGTTGACACCATTGAGATTAGTTTATTATTTTACATTTTATAAACATGCAACGAAATAAAAAACGCAATTTTCTTGTTTCAATTGTTTATAATAAAGTAAGAAACCATAGTTGCGAGTGGAAAAGATAGCAAAATATCACTACAAATCATTCTTAATGTGATGACACAGGCAGTATCCTGATAGTATTTTTTGAACGAAAAAATCTCTATTGATTGGTCTAATTATGTAATAATGGGTTCTCCAGAGTTTAATTTATGTAGGATATTTATCTTGAATCCAAAAAAATATGTAAATAAAATTTTGCTTGTAAGTCATTTTTATTTATGTACAAGGTATTTCATTGCCTTTATTAATGTTAAATATAAATCTGGTTGTTGAACTGTGATGGTTAAATTTGCATTTTTTTATGTGAATTCTTCACATTAACCTAATTTTATTCACGTAGGTTTGTTCGTAGAAAACTGATTTCTACGAACAAATTACCCGGTCGTACCAGTGGCTCCCCCAAATTGAAATTATTGTGAGGGCTCTTTTTCTTTCACAGAGTGTGTTCTCCTTTTACTCAACCCTCCATAGAAACTATACAGACCGGTGCAGATTTTTAAAAATCATGCCAGATTGCTTGAAATATCTTCAAGAGATCAGTCATTGATATTAAAACCTGATATTAAAATTAATTACCTACAAAGTAAAAAACATAGCTAATAAACAATTTCATGTTAACTACCAATTTTGTGTTTAATAAATAAAATATTGAGTTATTAAAAATTTTCTGAAGCCTAATTGGGGCAGTTAGTTTAATTTTTAAATTCCTCCACTATCGTAAGTACGCAAACAACAACTAAAATCTAAAACTAAAATCAGGTTAATGCCGCAATCTCCTGATAACTATTGAATACTGTTGTCAAAATTTTATAATTTAGGTTGTTTGTTGTTTGCATTTTTACGGCTTAAGATTCAATAAAATTTAACTAAGAAGAATACCAAAATGATAAAATTATACAGACTTCGTGAGATTTAGTTTAAATCGTCAGATCTGGCAACACAGCGACAAACACTAAACATATATTCTCCCGTTGCTATAGTAAATCGAAAACTAGTGCAAAAATGGCGGAACAAGTCAGCATTTAGTCTGTACCTTGGCAACACTCATACGCACTCTGCCTTCTGGAGATAGCCTGGTACCAAAGAGAGAGAGGCAATAGAGAGCAAGAGGCTATTTTACTCGGTTGGGGGCTGCTTCCAGTGGAATACGATCAGCTTGTTCATTGGCTGCTTCCATCCACCAAGAGGAATAGCCTGTTTCTTTTCTTCTTCTCTTTCTATCCTTGCCACAATTTTGTTCATTGCAGGCTATCTCAAGAAGGTAAAAGCTCTAAGCTTTTTAGGTTCAAGATTACAGTTACCCCCCTTGCGGCCATTTCAGCAACTTCAAAATATTTTCCAGCTTTTTCTCTTGGCCATTTGGCATTTTTTTGCCGCAAGTGTCTACGATGGATAGTTTCCGAAATAGAGTAACTCGCATTCGTAGTTGGCCACCCTGTACAATAAATAGCACATTCACTGTTTTTAGGTACTTATACACAAAGTAAAATTTCATAAATGGAATAAAGAATGCTGATGAGATGAGATGAAATATTTAGTTGTTACTCAAAGCACATCAATATTTTAATCCGAATTGATTCTACTAACAATATTTAATATTAGTTTTTTTAGCAGTACTTACTGAGGTAAAAATATTGATTACTCTGAGGTTCAAACAATGAAGTATTCATAAAATTACAAGTGCATTTAGTATATTTTTCAATTATTTCATATACACTGAATGAAGAAACGTAAATGCTGGCAAGATTGGAATTTCTTTCATTTGCAAGAGTAACCAGTTTCTAGTAACAATTCAAGTTCAATATTACTTACATTGGCCGCCGGGGTTATATGGTTAATTACAACTTTTTTTATAACTTAACATAAATTGGTTCCTGCATTTAGTTACATACTCCACGCGAGATAAACCGATCAGTTCAGTTTGAAATATAATAAATTAAATTTTTAAATTCTGAGGTAAGTTGCCTTGAATACAAATTGAAAAATGACGACAGAATCTTTGAAGCCAAACTCTTTGTACTTTTAGATATTCATTAAATGTGGAACACAACAAATGTTTCAATTTCAAAGATTCATCAGTGTAGGTAATGTTTAATTTTTTAAAGAATTAGACTTTAAATAAAAACATAAAAGTTTTTAGATGTCATATATCTAAACTGTCAACGTACAAATTTAATTCTTGGAAAATAATATTTGATAATTATGCACAATTTTCGATCTTTACGAAAACAATAATATATGCTACAAAAACTGAAGGTTTCACACTTAACAACTTACTATTAGTATTCTGTGTTTAATGGAAAGTAAACAAGGCTATTTTTCATATTAAATGGTTGTGTTACTTTATGAATTGTTTATTTTTTTAATTTTTTTTGATATAACTTGCAATTTAAAGCCACAAGTGGTAATATATCTGTGTAATAGTAGAAGGAAGGATATGAAAAGCAACAAAATTCGTTCATTTTATTTGGGATTTTTTGCGTCTAAATCAGTCTCCGTTTGGTAATAATAAAATGATATCAGTGTGTATAACTTAAAAGTCCCAAACGTTTCAGGATCTATGTTAGACCCGTTATCAACTTGTCATATACATAATATAGTTATGTCCTATTCCAATTCGTCCGAACTACTCCAAAGGCGATCCAACTTATAGCCGAATATCAGTTGGAATTTAAAATAATTCACGGATATCGGCAGTTTGTAATCATATTTCAACAAATTATTTCAGAATTTTTACGTTCAGAATTTTTTTTGGAAAATTAACTCTAGCAACTCAGCTTAATAGGATGACACCGATAATCCCGCAAAAAAATGTTAGTGTCACAAATTTGGTTTACCACATGTTTAAAGTAGAAAATAATCTATTAAATTTGAAAACATGGATTTTTAATAAATAACATTTTTCACTTTTTTGGTAGTGAAAATTATCTGATCAGGATTTAAAATACAACTTTTTGTAGCTTTTTAATTCTCTATAAATAATGTTATGGAATTTTTGCTTTGTGGTGATGTTTGGACTTTATTCATATTCTTTTCAAATTTGTCCACTCTGTAAAAACTCCACACAACTTTCTTTGTCTTTGAACAGACTGATCCAGCTCTAGAGACTCCTTTTCTTTAAAATTTGTATGCGCCAATTGACATCAGATTTTTTTATTATGTATTATTAACCTTTCAAATGCTTCAAATTAATATAAACACCAAACAAAATCAAAACATAAACGAAAAAATCAAATCAAACTAATAAATTTCAAAATATAAATATCAAAACACCTTATAATTAAATTTTCAATTAATCTAAAAAGATGTGCGTTTCGAAATGATTAAGTTCTTTGCAACAATTAACTTTTAAGATCAATGATGATTCACATGAAATTTTATTCAAAATATCCAAAATTTATACCGATACTAAAATGATTATTTCCCAATTTTTGTTTTAAAATATCTAATTGTTAAAATAAATGAAAATCAAAATAATAATTGGTTCAAAAACTTCAAATGTAAATACCTGATTCCCTTTTCACCTTTCAATAAAGTGCATTCACTTTACTCCCTCAGATTGCTTTAATGCTGCTCACTTTGTTAACTGCTACTGGTTCCTGTTACCAATATGACTCTTTGCTATTATTTACCAATTATATCTGCTGCTTGATTTACTTTTCTGTCAAATTACGGTGGTTCCCAATTTAAATTTCAATCTGCTATCATTTTCCCAAAACTGGATTTCATACTTGAATTCAATTACTGATGTATATTTGATGCTGAATGTTACTACAATACCATTTACTACTACTTTTGTATCTCCACTATCTTTGCATGCAATTCTTTTTGTTCATTTACTATCACTTTTATCAAACTTTGAATTAATGAACTTTTGACTTTTTGACAACCACTGTCACTTTATACTTTCTAACAATGTACACTTGCAAATTTAGACTCTCTTTATATGCTGTCAATTCTTGCTTTAATAGTTTCTAATTTGACATAGAACTGCCGATTTTAAACTTTTTAAATAAGTAATTTTGAAATCTCCTTTTTATATATAATACTCATTTTTTATGTTTAATTTCCTATCTAAACAGATTCCTAAAATGCCTTTTACTTTTCTTTAAAATTACAAATTGTACTGGTCTTTTGTGGCCATTTTTGCGCACCAGTTATTTTAAGGTTAACCTGTACTAAAATTTTAATAAAACTTTCACTGCTGTCACAAAACATATTATCACCTGATTCCCCGTTCTGTATTTGCTTTATCCTATTAATTTCAATGAATCTGTAGAACTGTCAGATTCCTGTTCTAAAGTTTTATCCTGACATTTAATTTTGAATTGGTTATTTTGTATCGAATTAATGTATTTTAAAACTTTGTTTACCCCAAAATACTTTATTAAGAGTCTGAAATTTTGAATTATTACCCCTATTGTGTCTGAAATATGGAGTTATTTTCATTGTGATATATCAAACCTACAGATTATTTTATATGTTCGTTTCAAATCCTAGTTACTTTTTTAAGAAATTTATTTTAAACTGTCACATTTGGTATTTTCAAAAAATGTATTTACTGTGCGGTTTTAGTTGTATAAATCATTTACCAGTTTACGGTCTAGTTTTATAATTTAATCATTTCTATTCATGTATTGATCTTTAAATTGCATTTGATTTATCATAGTTCTTTCACATTACTTTAAACACTTTTACAAAATTTCTATTGCCTCCAAAATTGGTTTATGTGTTACAATGCATTATTTACTATCTGTTAATATACTATTTCATTTATCTAAACATAATTATTGATTTGATTTTATTATTTTTGATTCATGTTTATTTCCATTTCAATAAATGATACATTCAAATTACACAAAATGTCAATACTTTGAAACAATTTGACATAAAAAATCAAGTCACTCTTTAAATAATAGTCAGCATAATATTATTTGTTCAAATTCTTTGGTGGTTTTCTGCGTAAAATTATGTATAATTTACTATCGAAATTATTTATTATTCATATTTATAAATCCTTCAAAATAATAATCTTCATTAAGTAACACGAAATCGATACCCATTAAATAGATAATATACCTATTGCTATTGGTTACAGTATGGCAGTGGATATATATGTTTCTATCAGTCCTGTTTTTAAGATAATCGCCGATAACTTTTTAGCGACCCTCATTTTAGCGTGGTAGTAAAAGTTATCGTTATTGGTGAATTATAAATATTTTATTTTAGGTCTTTGTCAATTAGTGAAGGGCCACAATTTCGTTGGAAAGCTTTCTTGATCCAGACAATTTCATCTATTCTCTGTTATATTCAGACTATTTAACAATATTCTAATATTTTATTTTTCCGTAAATTAATTTATTTTAATCGTAACAATTATTATTACAATAGTTATTAAATAGCTGTGATATGAGTAATTGTGTAGAGTCAAAAGAGTTGTTGTATCTCATTGTCTTAATGATTTTTCATGCTTTGACAATTAATGTTTGATAATTGAGTACATAAAGAAGTTGGAAAACCAAAGAAACGGTGTATAAAGATTATAAATAAACATTAATACTACTTTTATTATCCAAGAAACTGTGCATATGAAACTCAGTAATTGTAATTCATTAAGTTTATTAGATGAAATAGAATTCTCATTTTTTATATATCGAAACTAGATTTACATCTGTTATCAATCCCCCAAACTGATAGAAGGGTTTTATTAAATAAATAAATACAGTATTAAACGTTAATTATATGAAGGAGTGAACAGAGCTCATTATTTTTTGGTTACAAATACCCTAATAGTAGTTGATTGGCATTTGTATTACAGACTTTCTTTTAAGATTAATCTAGTTGTGACTGGTACTTGTAAAATAAAATTAAAAAATATTTAATAAAACAAATTTCAACATTAAATAATTTATTATACCTGTTCAAAATGCTGACAGTGTACTTATTGACAGTTCGAAAATTCTATTGTTGAAATTATTATTTTGTGGTAGTTGATCATGATTTCGTGACAGTCATTATGATGTTTTTTATAAGTAGATTTTAATAACCGCATAAAATCGTGACTACGTTTCGAATTAATTAGACAAATACTCGATGATTTTTAAATCATGTTCAAACAAAAATTAGATTTTTGTATTATTTTCATTATCAATCTCAGGATATCGACCTGTCGGTCCATTGCATCGCAGGGATCCTCCTCAAAAATAGGACCTCTATTTTAGAACTTTGTTGGACAATATTTCATTTTTATCTATTGGACTGCGTATTTTCATTTCAATTTTCGTTAAAGCATTTTAAACTTTTGTTATATTACTCAAAGTACTTCATTTCATTTATACATGAGCTGTTAGCCCGAGAGTAATCTGCTTTTTCATTTCTTTAATCTTGCAGGTCAGAATATATTCTTCATTGTCTTATTTTTTTCCCTTTTAGTCGATGTTGGTACATCACATTTTATTATTTTGAATATTGGTAATATATGTTGCTATTCTTTTATATTAATTATTAAACCTAGTTCACGATTTTTTCGTTGTCAGTGCTTTTATAAAACAGAATGTCTCCAAATGTTAGTGTTATACCGCCTTCTCATGTCTAAGTTTCAAAAGTACAATACTGTCGCATATAGTTTTATTCAGTTCTTCTACCAGTTCACAAAAACAGTCTTTATCTATCAATGTTCGTTTATCCACGGTTTTCCAGTTACCAGTGTTGGTTTTCTCTGGTAGCCTCTTCTTCTCCCTGATTCTTAGTACCTCAAAACTGTCTCCTTTTCTAACCGCTACTTCGGTCAGGGAGTCACAGATTGTGAAGAACTTGGGGCGTGTGTCTGATCTATATTTCTGCTATTTTGGAATTTAAAACATCACGCTTGCCAGATGGGGTGGTGAGTTTTGATGTGCGATATAGGAATTGATAATCGCACATGGATATTGTTATAAAATTCATTTTAAACCACCAAAGAAAAAAATTAAGAAACTTTCTAAATTAATCGTTACGATAAAAACAACATGTAAACATAAAACCGGCAGAAATAATAAAAAAAGTTACACAATGGCTATCCCGAAATTTTTATGGAAGTAAAAAAAAGCTGCCTCGAGAAGGTATCTGAAAACGCTCTGTCAACTCAGAAATAATCTTCACCTCCGAGTATTTTCGGTACTGGTTATTTAAAGGACACTTGTACAAGTTGCGGGGTTTAGTTTAAAATATGCGGTGTGTGATGAATCGACACCGAAAGAAATGAATAGCTGTAGAATTAGTGTTGTGTTTTTTGTAAGAGATTTTATTTGTTTATTTTGATAAAAATAAAGACGTTGAAAGTGAAAGTGAGTATTTGTGTAAATTTGATTTGAACCACAGAATCTATTGCAATATGATTTAGGTTACGGGAACGGTATTAGGATGCGTGAAATAGGTATCTGCTTGGTTCCCAGTTATGTGCCGACTCGCTACCACACATTACATAATATTTTCTTACATTAAACCCCTTCTCGGAAGAATTGACCTCATCAGAACTAACTGAATCTAACCTTCTTCTAATTTGTATGTAGAACAGCACCCGAATGAACAAGTTTGGCAACGTTTAGATAATAACAAGAAACAAAAATTTGTTTAAGTACCTAATTGATTAGGAATACTCCTTTATGGCTGGTATATATTAGCCCTCTGCTGCTGCTACTCGCATTGCCAGCAGACTACCGCAATAATTACCACAGCAATTCGAAGGAGTGTTTACTTACTTCTTCTTCTCGCTCATTTGGCGTTTTACTTTGAATGTGGAATGTTGTGTGAATGTCACTCACACAAGGATCATTTGGGGAGTGCCAGGCAGCGCGAATGGTGGCGGCAGGGGTATGAAAAGTGAAGTGTATTAGAGTCTCACAAAAACTTCCAATTGAACCATTTTTGCCTTTTGGTGTAACTCCGAGGATCCCATTGTGCAAATTGTTCCTTGTTATCCTTGTTAGCATGGAAAGGAAGACCATTACAAAATTTATTAATCATTTCATCCAAGATATTTCATCAAATCTGTTAATCTGAATGTTCCATTTGGAAACAAATATCTACGATTTCACTTTAAAAACCTTTTAAAACTACAATTTTTAGGCGCCTTCAAATACTCAGCTAAAGATTTAGCATTCAAAAGTAAGAAAAAAATTTCAAATAAACATGGGGTCGGAAATGCTTAGTTTTTAAGAGCGTTAAGCAATGTACTCCACGAAAATACAACTTGTTGTCATTTTTTTTCATATCCTACTTCGTTTTCAAAAGAACAAGTAATAACCAAATTATTGCATAAAAATTCAAAAATGCTCATTTATGCATATTAGGTGTGTTTGCGAGAGATGCGTAGGCTTTAGAATAGGTGCTAATTATGGATAAAAAATCTCTACGTTGGCGATTATTGAAACACCCTGCATAAACTTAAACAGCGAGAATTAAGTTTTGTACATTATTTTAATGTTAATCTGTGTTGTTTACAAACACAAACGGACAAATGTATATGAAGAGTTTCATAATCCTTGTTGATAATATTTAATTAAGTATATATTGATAAAGCTATTCTAAATATAAATCTCGTGAAAATAGTTAGTTAAAATGAGCAAAATTCAAACGCGTCAAGATATTGTGATATTTTGCAAACATATTTTGAAGAATCAAAGGTAAACAAAATGTATCGTGTTCGTAGATGTTATCAAAGCTGCTGCAATTTTAATTACATGTTACAATTGCATAATTGCTCTTATTGTTCCAGGTCCTCTTGCGGATTCGTATACGATGTACATCAACAAAGGCCAAGATGATGAGATGAAATTATGTTGTTTTAAGAGAAACAATATCAAAACTGCCGTGGTATATTTGTTATTCGTATTAACTGGTGGCATTCTTCGACTGGTGTTTCACTGGGTACCGCATTTGTATTTGCTCGCGACTTGCAGTAAATGCAAAATCAACGAAGCCAAAAAAATACTGATAACTGTAAGTAACTGACTTATTTCATAACAAAAAATCAAAAAGGTTTTTAACAATTGAAAAATGGTCCTCATAATTGATTTACTAGAAACAACTTATACCAACCAACTAATAAAAAAAGAAATATTTGCTTTATTACAATAAAAAATAATATCCACAGTTACACTCAAGATTTAATTATCTCCAACCCATAATCCTATTTTTTAACCTGGACCATGTAACAAAATCGTTTATATTGATAATACTCAATGATACTTTCGTTTGTTTTACTGATACACATAGACAATTACAATTACTCCATAAATACAGAATAAATATTCAAAGATATAGGAATAAATATACGTTTTTCATATTTCCTTACCAAAATAAACTTGCAGCATATAACATGCTACATAGATTAGTAACCGTCCATTGCCTAAACACAAAAAATGTTTTCGTTTACAAAAGTACGATATGTACTATTTACATTTACAGTTTTTTACATTTATTTAGAGTTTTATTTACAAAATTTTACACTCATTAAAACGTTTTTATTTGACCGAAATAATTCACAATACTTATTTAAAACAATAACGATGACTAAAACCGAACAGATGTTCTCTGCGTTGCATTTCACTGAACTTCTACATTTCCCATCAGCCAATCACCTTAATATATCTTCAACAGAACGAGATTATTCGCTACCCTTCTGATAAGGCAACGTGTAGGGTTTCTTTCTTGTCGGCTTTTGTTTATTTGACTGGTTTTTATCGTTTATTCATTAATTTAGTTTTTATTTAGGATGGTTAATTTCTCGAAGGTTCCATAATTTTGAGCAACGTAAATGTAATGTTATAACACTGCCCTCCTTTAATTCTGATCGTCCCGATCAGAATCATCTTCTCCATGATAGGGAGCCGGTCGATCCAATTGAACCACCTTATGCTACCTCTCGGATTCCGGCGAATACGATAGAATACGTCATTCTTTTGACCACCTCGTATATACCATACCAGGCTGGTGTGAGCTTTGGAGACTTTGCTGCTGTGGAGGTTATATATCCAGACCTTGTTTCTCTCTTGGAACCCGACGAAATTGACCTTGTGATCATACCATGTCTTCATCCGATCGCTAGTTGTCAACATCTGCGTTCGGGCTAGTTCTTTTACGGCCAGCATGACCTCAGTTCCGTTCCCAATAGTACTCTGCTTGGAGTTAGTCCTGTGCTATTGTGTACGGCTGACCGATAGTCCTACAGAATTAGGGGAAGATACTCATCCCAATCACGCTGATTATTGCTGATGACTTTGGATAGATGTTGCTCCAAGGTCCTATTGAATCTTCACATCGGTCAGGCCATTTGTGGATGCAAAGGCGTGGTTCTTGTTTTCTTGATGCGCAGCATCGCACAGACCTTCTGGAGTACTTTGGATACAAAACCTGCTGAATAGCTCAAGTAATCTATTGCAACCCGAATGTATTTATTCCCCCTCTCGGATTCTGAAAATGGACCAGCGACGTCAATAGCAATTCTCTCGAATGGGACGCCCACATTGTATTACGGCAGTCTGCCCTTGGTCCGTGTTTTCGCGCCCTTACTGGCAGCACAGGTGTCAGGTTTTATCCATGCTCAGATGACCGCCGGTAATCCCATTATGCAATTCGGTCAGGACGGTGGGTACCTTTTTATTTTTTCGCACCAGTTGGGACTTGATTTCTCTTCCGTCATTGGTTTCCTAAATTCTCTGTAAATTCCATTCTCTACTCTGAGACACTAGCATTGGGCCCCTCTCTTCTCGGGTGATAAGATTAGTTCAATGTCGGCCATTTAGTCCTCGAAACATTGTTCCATTATCTAATCTTTATTCACCGGCACATGAGTCTGTCAGATGGGTACTGTCCTAGGGGGCAGGTGGTGGATCAGTCTGCAATTGACCCCTTATATTGACTGGCTGACTGCGACCAAGGTAGTGTGGTATCGGTCGGAACGGAGTGTCGAAACAAACGCAATTTAAGTTTTTTCATTTAATTGCCGTACTCTTTTCATATCAATAAGGCTGTTTGCAACTTAAAAATTGATATATTATTTGGTACTCTCTTCGAGGTGTCATTCTTTTGTATGCAAGACAATATATATTATATATATTGTTTCTGGCCGGGAACCTTCATCAGTTGCGCTTCCCACAATAGAATGTCCTCTCGAACACTTATTTATGTATTTGATAGATAACAGTAAATCTTTGTAACTAAATTTTGATTTTAGGAAATCTACAATGGAAAACATAAGATGTATCACGTCAAAGCCCTGAAGGTTCTTACACCCGAAAATGTTATGAAAATGAAGCGCGAAGATGACGTGCTCCATCATCATGAAATTAATACATCTGAGTCTTTATCTGCTTTGTCGGTTCATTTTGAAAATGGCGAGTTCAGAGATGTCGACAGGTAAGTTTTTCGTTTTTCCAGTATAAAATAGAAAAATGAGTAATAGATTTAGCGAGAAGATGAAATTCATCGAAAAACTACTAATTAACTAAAAGATTAATAAAAAACTAAATGAGTTATTTATCTAATATAAAACATAAATTTTGCTTTTTATAAGTATCACTAGAATTGGAATAGGAATGAGAATTTTTGCTTAAATTTTCTTAAAAGTAGATCAAAAGTAAGGAATCTTGGATTTTTTGCTCCCATAAAAAAACTCATGACATCATATGTCAATTAATGTTTATAGAGTCAATCAAAAACATGTAACCTGTTTTAATTAGTTTTTTATAATTTAATTTAAATATTTTTTCTTATATGATAAATAAATGCTTTTTCATTTTAGGTTACTGCTATTCACTCTGAAAAAAGTAACTTACATATGGGACAACGAAAAACAGGAATTTATAAAACTAACTGGTCTTGAGCATGGAGTTTCAACAGAAACTTTCCACAAATATAGAGGAATTAGTTCTCTTGAACAGTTTATGAGGTAAATTGTTCTAAACTGATATCTACTTTCAATGAGTGTTTTTTTTTCTTCTAATTTTAGATTGGTCGTCTATGGTCCTAACATAATTCTGGTCAAAGAACAGTCCGTTTTGACGTTATTGTTCCTAGAAGTGTTGAATCCTTTCTATATTTTTCAATTGTTTAGTTTTGCCCTTTGGTTCGCCGACAATTATTATTACTACGCCATAACAATTATGCTGATGACAATGTTTGGTGTGTCTATGTCAATAATACAAACTCGGAAGGTAAGACCAACACTAACATTTTTTTTTTTCGTATTTCAATTAGATCCAGAAATAGAGGTGAAAACTCATCTAAAAATCGAAAAACTACTGGATATGATTTCTTGTGTGAACGTCTGGTGTAAGCAAAAAAACTGCGTCATTTTTTACGTTTTTTTGAAAAGTATGCAATAATAAGGAAAATTTTGTATAAATAAAATACGTAGAATCTTATAAATTGGGAAGCCTGCAAACAAAATAAACATTGAAAAAAGTCATTTTGTATGATTTCACAAGAATACTTAAAACTTTAATAACAAAACTTTGTAGGAAAAATACTCTTTTTCATTCGATATACAATTTTCCTGATCTGTTTTTTTTTTGTGAAGCCTTTAATCATCATCTGGTTTAAATTTAATTTTATGCAATTTATTACAAATTGTGGAAGTAAATTAGGGTATTTTCAAGAAATTAAAATGTCTTCTATTAAAATGTTTTCTATACTATCAATACTAATGTATAAAAGTGTAAAATTTGTTTGTTTGTTTGTTTGTTTGTAGGAGGTAAGAGGTAATCTATGGAAGTAGTGAACCGATGTTAAATATTCTTTCACTAATAAAAAGCCTCACTATCCGCGAGTGAGGCTATATTTTATTTAGATAACGTGTTTGACTATGCGAAGGAGGGTGGGGCAGTGGCGTGCCTATTTTACTTAGTTTAATATCTTGAAAACACAAAGTGTAAGAGGCGTGAATTTGGGCTAAATACTCTTCTCTTCAAATCAATAAAAACAAGTTTTATCATTTTGTAAAAATTCAATTATCTTGTGGGGGACAGGTGGGCAATTGTATTTTTTTAAATAATATTTTTCAGGAACCTAAAGTAATACTGCCATGAGATTGGTTCTTTAAGAGAAGTAAAACGTGATTCGTCAGTTTGCAAAAATTGAAATATTAGATGGAAAGGGAGTTCACTATTGTTTTACAGAGAATTCTTTGTTTCTGAAATAGAAAGTAATACCAGTGTGAATCTTGATATATATACTTTTCTAAAATAATTTGAAGCAAGTTTTATCACATTGAGAAAATTCAGTTCTACAATAGGCGCCAAGGGGGGTATTTTTTAAGAAAAATTCCTTACTTCTCGGGAACCGAAAATATTACAGCTATAAAATTATGATATTAATTTTGTGAAAATTTCTTTACTGTTGGTGAATATATTTCCTGAAATGACCAGAACTGAATTTATTGACCTGACCGATAAGTATTATGAGGAGAATTTATTCATTTCATTGACATTAGTCGTCATTTAGGGACTGAAAAGTATTCACATGAGAATTCTCAAAAAATAGTAAATGCCAGAAATATAAAAATTGTTAGGGGACAATTCATAAACTGAAAATAAATTCCAAAAAATGAAAAAAATATCTTAAACCTCGAAATGTGATAGAATAGTAAATACACCAAATATCACAAAAATGAACAAAATTGCTAAAACCTAAAACGACAAAAATATTATAAAATGTCACAAATGTCATATTTTAAACATGTGTTAATGTAATATGTCAAAAATTTCAAAAATGTCAAATGTCAAAAATGTCAGAACTGAAATGATTTGATCCGTCTTAGTCTGAAGTTGGTGGACAATGTAACTCGTTCCTCGAAGTTCTCTTGGACTTCCATCGTCTTGAAGTGGTTGAGTGGTGATGAGATCAACCACTTCAAGCCCAAGAAAACTTCGAGGATTGATCCGTCTTATTTTAAAATGTCCATTACATTAAAAAATGTATAGTTGTAAATGTTTTTTTATCCCTTGTATGGATTTTTTAAATATTTTAACAATGTCATGCTATAAATTTATTATGAAATAATTGTTTTTCATTTTTTATTCCCTCAAGAAATCGCTCCCAGTAAAATGATTTTTTTTTCAATTCAATCTACAAATCTAGATAGTAAATTAATCATGTGTTTTACTGTATAATTTAATGAAACATACCCTTCGAAAGTTGATGAAAAAATAGTAATGTAAAAATGAATACTTTTTGTGACCAACAGATCCCGAAATAGATTTAACTTTCTATTAAATTACAGGTCAGTTGTTTATTATTAAGCGTTAAAAGTTTAACAAAATTTAAACGAGTTTATGCAAAATTATTATTTCACGGGTCCTTTACAATAATGGTGCATGGGGAAAACTGGCTGAGATGTTGTGGTGTGGGTGGATAGTTCAGTTCATTATCGTTAACATCAGAGCGCGCTTGATAAATTTGGAACATATCGCGCTCAGGTTGAATTGAGCCTTCTGCGTTTAAAATTGCTATTTGTAAAACATTTTTATTTCTTTTGTATGGATTTTAAAAATATTTTAACAATACCTAAGTGTATACCTTTATTATAAATTAGTTGTTATTCATTTTTTAATCGTTCAAGAAATCTTGCCCAGTAATTTTACAATTTGAAAATACTTTTTTTTATTTAACCCATATATTTTAATTCCAGAACCAAAAAAATCTGAAATCAACAGTGCACAGCAGCGATGTTTGTACAGTACTGAGACATGTACACAAAGAAACTATTGGTGATGAAGAAGAGGTAAAATATGAATCGGAAATCATCTCGACTGAATTGCTCGTGCCGGGAGACATAATGGAAATACCATCACACGGATGCGTCATGCATTGCGATGCCGTTCTACTCACTGGCAACTGCATTTTGAACGAATCCATGCTGACAGGCGAATCCGTACCGGTTACTAAAACTGCTTTGCCGAATACAAAAGGTCTGATGTACGATCCTAAAGAGCACGCACGTCACACGTTGTTTTGTGGAACGCACGTAATCCAGACAAGATATTTTGGTGATGAAAAAGTACTTGCGGTTGTTGTGAGAACGGGATTTTCCACTGCTAAAGGTAAGATTTCCTATTACGTTTCGTAATATTCATCTTATATAGATTCGAGGGGTAGATTCAGAAACCTCTCTCTGTATGCTGTAATAAAAAAGATAGCTTATCTTGTTCCCTCACTTTCTGGGAACTTCTAGTTCTCGTCGACAAGTTCTGAGGTGACAATATCTCAGGCTTCTAAAATGCTAGCTGACTTAGTAACAAGGGTAGATATACCGGGTGAGGCATTATCTTGCGGAAAAGTAATACCTCGAGTGGATTCCATTATTTCAAGAAAAGATCATTTCCGACCAGATTTTTTTTTTAACAGAAATAAGTAGTTCCTACCATGGATATCGACAGAAAAGTTAAAATTAGAAAGTACATATAAATTGTCATAAATGGTTTATTTTCAGACCATGATATATCTCAATTGGATTATATTATTTCGAAAAAAGTTTCACATGCGACTTCTGATTTGGACAAAAAGTGGCCTGTTCCTCCCAAAAGTATTTTTTTATTACTGGAAGTACCTATACCCAGTTTTTACAGTAGTTTTCGAACTTTTCGTTCTTGGAAACGTTCTTATCAGTTTTTCATTTTGATTCCTATTTTGGCTTTTTTGGTTGTTTTTCATTTTGATTTCTAAATCCCGGCTAAAATGTTGGTACTTCTATTAAAACAACTTAAATTATAAATTTAAACAACTCATATA
This sequence comes from Octodonta nipae, assembly GCA_034190945.1. NCBI lineage: Eukaryota > Metazoa > Arthropoda > Insecta > Coleoptera > Chrysomelidae > Octodonta > Octodonta nipae. Next base: position 16,247,297 of record CM067220.1, on the reverse strand, counting down.
GATTTTTTTTAAATAAATCGCCCCACTAACTGGACAAGAAATAACACATTCGTTTATGGTATCCTTAGTCGTTCGAGCATTACGCGAGCGACCGTTGTATGGCACTGTGAACCCGACACAAAAAAAAAACAATAAAAAGTAAAAAATACCGGACTTGTTACTTTTTTAATTTCATACCTGAGACTAGTATTCAAATATACGTACCTGCTCCACAGTGGTGCAGGTCCAGTATTTAGGTACCACCTCAACCAGGTGCCTAGTCAAAACCGTTCCAGCTATTTGGACGTTCGAAAAATATTTATTCCTAGAATCGGATCGCAGTGCCATCTACCGGACTCAATTGTGAATCTAAACCAACAACTCGGACACAAAATTTCAATCAAACATATCCAGATATTTAGGAGTTCAAAAAATGTTCATAGAATCCTATTACTGCGCCACCTATCATCAAAGGAGCCACTCAAACACACGCATCAAAATCGGTCCATTCGTTTAGAAGCTACGGTGCCATAGACAGAAACACAGATCCACAAATACACACCTTAAACTTATAATACCCCTCTTTTTGATCAGCGGTTAAAGGTCATTTCCTTGTCTCAAGATAAGTGTCCACCCGGTTTGTAAAAAAACAAAAAAGAAAATGGCCAGGAAGCTAATATCTACAAAAACAATGAGTAGTGCAAAACTCCAGAATGACGAGAAACAACCTACATTCACTAGTGTATCGAATTCCAACTACAGTTTGAATTTAATTACAAAAAATGACCTTAAAAAAACTAGAGATGAAACGGATAGTGATTTGGCCGGATACCGAATACAGGATATTCGGCTAACTACGAGGCCGGAGCGCCGGATATCCGGCCACCGGATATTCGGCCGCTTATCGCTTTACAATTTGATTTGAATATGCGCGCGTGATTAAGATCGGAAATATTCGGACGCATTCGGGTGTAATCGCTCATGTCAGGTTGTGTGCAGTTGTTTATTCCATTGTTTTTCTTTCTATTTAACTTGTCGATTATTAAAAAATGTCAGTATCAAAAAAAAGATCGCCAGTTTGGCAATATTTTGATTTAAAAAGTGACGATAACAAGTACGCGTCATGTTTATTGTGTCACGTTGAAATTTCTCGCGGTGGTGAAGGAAAAAAGGCAGGTATGTAAGTTTTAGAGGTTATGTTTTTGCTTCAATTTTAATGCGAGAATAGAATACTCTTATATTTTCAAACTTATTTTGTTAATAAACAAACATACTACTTAGCAGTATTCTTAAATTAGTTATTTCGCTGGTCATTCATTTCATTTTAATTTTCATTACTACTACTACAATCTCAATTTGAAATTTAAAATTTAATTTTTTTCTAAACTATATTTTATTAATGCAAGCTTCAGACTTCAGTTTATTTATGCATATTGTGAATGGGTAGGTACTAGGTACAATATTTTAAAATACGTTTCTTTTTCATTCATCAGGTACGTCTGCCATGAGTAATCATTTAAAGTCCAAACATCCAGAGGAGTCTAGATTGATAAATACAAGTAAAACTAGCGAAATTTCAAGACCAATTACGGTTTCACAACGTGCCAATCCCAGCCCAATTGCTCCTTCTACAACTGCAGAAAAACAGCTAACACTGTCGGAATCGTTTGAAAGAAAATTACTTTGGGATGTGAATGATGCCAAAGCCAAAAAGTATCATTATTTAATTGCAGAAATGATTGCAATAGATAACGAGCCGTTCAGTATTGTAGAAAAGGTTGGGTTTAAAAGACTTTTAGAACAAGCGCTACCTCGTTATGAATTACCAAGTCGCACTTATATATCTCAAAAAAATTATTCCAGACATCTACAATAGAATTCGCGACAAAATAAAAGCAAACATTTCTAAAGCTATTGCAATTTCTGTTACGTCTGACATTTGGACCTGCCTGCACAATAGTTCCAGTTTCCTAAGTTTCACAGCCCATTGGTTGTCTCCGGAATTTCAGCTGAATTACGGCGTTCTTGCTATGAAACCGTTTTCAGGATCACACACAGGTGAAAATATAGCAAACGAACTGAACGCTATAGCTGCTCGCTGGGATATTGAGAAAGATAAAATTCACTTACTAATCCATGATAGTGGAGCTAATATGGTGAAAGGAGCTCGAGTTGGAGAGTATCATTCCGCTAGATGTTTCATACATTCGCTTCAGCGAGTTATTGATAAGTCAATGAAGGTCCAGGCTGAGCTATTAGAAGTGATTGCTACTGGTAGACGTCTAGTAACTCATTTCAATCATTCAGGTTTGGCACAAGAAAAATTACTTGCAATTCAAAAGGAGTTAAATTTGCCGCAGCATCAGTTAGTGCAGGACATCAACACGAGGTGGAATTCTACCTACTACATGGCTGTACGCTTGGTGGAACAAAAAAGGGCTATCTTTCTTTATGTTGTTGAACATGAGACACTGACTAATTTGACGATACAACAGTGGGGTCTGTTGGAGCAGTGCATAAACCTTTTAAAACCATTTGAAGAAATAACAAAAATTACCAGTTCTGGCCTATACATGTATATCCGAAGTGATACCACACGTTAATGCACTAAAAAAGTATTTGGACAAAACCGAGACAGCACAAAGAACACCAGACTTAGCACGTTTAAGAGCCTCCTTGAAAGCTGAATTGGAAAGTCGTTTTAAATCCTTAGAAGAAGATCTAAACTTCATAATTGCTACCTTTCTAGACCCAAGATTCAAATCAGACTATTTAGGAGTTCTTGAAACTGAAAAAGCCCGACAGAAAATCCTGATAGAATATATAAAAAACTCTTACGACGATTCTTCTTCCGACAGTAATAGATCATCGCCGTCTTCAACACCTGCTAAACGACAAAAAGAAGATGAAACTGGATCAAATTTCACACGCGAAGCTCATAACACTTTTTGGGACTGTTTCAATGAAGTGGCAAAGGACAACAGTAGCAGTTGTCGCGATCAAGAAAAACAAAATCCAATTTCTAATGAGATTGACTTTTTCTTAAAGTTATCTCGAATAGATCGCAATCGCGACCCATACCTTTGGTGGTCGGTCAATTCAAACCAATACCCTCAATTGGCGAAGTTTGCAAGAATTTATCTTGGAGCACCTGCCAGTAGCGTTTACAGCGAAAGGCTATTTTCAGAAGCTGGTCTGGTATACGAAGCCAAGCGGAGTCGCCTCTTACCAACAAATGCTGAAAACCTAGTATTCATTCACCATAATTTGCCGCTAGTTAATTTTGAGTACTAACACTAAGTAAATTTTTAGTAATTAACTTTTTATTTTATCAAACAATTTTTGTCATTATTTTAATTTAATAAATGGTGTCCGTCCATAACCATTGTTATATTATTTTTACATATATGTGTGTGTATGTGCAAAATAATTCGTTACTAATATTATAAATTCAGTCTGTTTGTCTGTCACTACTCTCTCACGCCTAAACACTGATTTTGATGAAATTTGATACAGAGATAATTAGACAACGAGAAACGATATAGATAGGCTTAGAAACTTTTGTATTCCCACAGAAAAGCGCGAGTTTAGGGCGTAAACTTTACGCCGTAAAGCACTCAGCGCGAACGGTATCGCGGGAAACATCTAGTATTCGGTATTCGGCCGGATAGTGCCCTACTATCCGGTATCCGGCCGGATAGTGAAGATAGGCCGGATACCGGATAGTTACCGGATATCCGTTTCATTTTTAAAAAAAAACAACAAAAAACTAAAGTAAAATTACCAAAATTGATTAAACATACTTATACACTTAACCACGTTAAAAAACTACATAGCTAGCAGAAAATGTTATAATACTATGACATTAAATTACAGGGTTACTACAAAAATGTGGTGGTCTCCCACCTATCTAAACAATCAAGTATTGCAAACTTGTTTGTTTCTGAAACTGAGTACACATTTAAGCAAAAAAAATACTATACTATATACTTTGATATTTTAATAATGAACTCTCAACAAATACCATTAAGTTGGTGTCATTATGGTATGTGTTGTCCACATTGTAGATGTAACCGATAGTTTAAAATCGATAATTAGTTTGTAGAAAAGTACTAAATGTCTCTTCTTATTCTCATTTTAGGTAGCTTAGTAAGAAGTATTCTGTATCCACCACCAGTGGACTTTAGATTTGAAAAAGATTCCTATAGATTTGTAGCATTTTTGGGAATGATAGCATGTGTTGGTTTCGTCTATACTATCGTTACTAAGATTATGAAAGGAGATAGTGCAGGGGAAATTACCCTAGAAGCTCTGGATCTTATCACTATAACAGTTCCTCCAGCACTGCCAGCTGCCATGACTGTCGGTAGATTTTATGCCCAAATAAGACTAAAAAATCAGAAGATTTATTGCATATCACCAAGAAGCATCAATATATCTGGTTCTGTGGATTGTGTTTGCTTTGATAAGGTAAGGAAAACTGAGGTTATTTTGTTAACTAACTCTCTAGTGTTTTTTTTATTTGCAGACAGGGACCTTAACAGAAGATGGATTAGACCTGTTATGTGTAGTGCCCATTGAAGATCAAAGATTCAAACCATCAATTAAAAAAGTCGATTCAATGCCCTTTAATAAATTTGTTTATGGATTAGCCTCCTGTCATTCTTTGACAATAATTGATAAAGAAATTGTGGGAGATCCTCTAGATTTGAAGGTGAGTACAATTGTTTCAAATTTTCATCTATGTAACTAAAAAAAATAAAATTACCAAACAATCTATTTCAATTTTACGTCTTATCCATTGAAAACTAAGTCAGAACCAGACCTTCAAATGTAGTTATTTCTTCTCTATTTTGCTATTTGCCCAAAACCCCCAAAAATGATTGAATTAGAAGTTTATGATTAAAGTGCTTTTTCGGGCTTCCGCATTCTATTAAAATATTTATTAGTAGCTTAAACATAATGACAATTTTAATTTATTTCTCAACTTGCTATCAAAATTTCACAATAAATATTTGATTCTGTTGTGACCTAAAACGCGCAAAATATTGACTAATACAATTTCTCTAAAATTACGATTAACTTACAGATGTTTGAAAGTACCAAATGGGTTTTGGAAGAACCTGAAGTAGATGACAACAACAAATTCAATATGATTTTTCCCACTGTACTAAAACCACCAAAAAACCACACTTCGCTTCAACTTGACACAGAAGATCTTCAGATCGGTATAATAAGAGAATTTCCTTTTTCAAGCAGTTCACAACGGATGGGCGTTATAATCAGGAGGCTTAACGGAACAACTTTCGAGTATTACTGTAAAGGTTCACCAGAAATGCTGCTGAATTTCGTGAGAAAAGATTCCGTACCTGATAACTTTCACGATATTTTGGAGTCTTACACCCAAGAGGGATATCGTGTTATCGCACTCGCACATAAAGAATTGAAACTATCCTATGCCAAAGTTCAAAAAGTCCAGAGAGAAGTTATAGAGAACGAGTTAACGTTGTTGGGATTGATTGTGATGGAGAACAGGTTGAAACCTGATACGACTCCTTGCATTCAAAATTTGAACGACGCCAATATTCGGGTCATCATGGTTACTGGTGAGCAAAATTTTACGTATTAAATTTTTATGATACCTGATTGTAAATTTCTGAAAACTAGTTGATACTAATTTAAAAAAGAGAGGCAGTCATTTGAGACGGAACGATGGAAGCAAAAACTTCTTACGAAATATGTATCTCGTGATCTCCCTGTTTCTTTTCTCTTTCATTATGTCATTCTTAGTAATGGATATAAATTTCAGGACAAATAAAATAATTGTCACTATTTTGTTACGACTAGAGTATTAATTCTGATGTGTAATTTCTTTTTAATTTAATAAAATTGCAAATTTTTAATTGAAACATAAAATTTGTTGAATTATAATATTTCAAGCATACTTCACCTATTTAATATTCTGGTAATATTTAACTATGTCACTTTAATTATAACAGATTAAATTATGGGAACATTATTTAAGTAGATATCACAGCATTTGCAGAACTATCCTTTAAAATAGCTCTTGTAACATAGTTTGATCCATATTTAAACAAAGTGTCCGGCTAAATTAGGGTGGAGCTGACGTAGCAAGAAGGAGGATTTCAAACAGCACGCCAAAAGTTTATAATATCGTAGAAAAATATATTTTACATACCTTGGTTAAAAAAAAAAGACAAAAAACCAGCCTTGTACACTATTATTTTGTTTGTATAAATCTTGACATAACCAACAAAAGATAAATAATTTACATTGTCTTATATTATTCTGATATCTAATTCTTTGATCGAATTATGCCATCAAAATTAGGAATACTGTTTTTCGCAAAGTTTAGGTTCTTACGGATAGATTTCTAGACTTTGAAATCCCCAAATCAATAAATTTGATTAAAATTGTTAATTTCGAGTACCTATATACAATCATTACTCCTATAATACAAGATTGTGTTATAATTATTAACTGTCTGCACTCAGAATATAGTCATATAGACTCACAAGTAATTTTGACTTTCATTCACGAACTTCCAAATTTTAAGCAGGTTCTTCAGGGGAGGGGATTGTAAATTGCGAAATAAATACTGTCATACCTTAACCTAACCTAATAATATTTTATTGTCAGTTGACCGTTTAAATACTTATTACATAAACTGTATTCAGCAAAAGAATAGTTTGAGATATACTTAAATCATTAAGTAAATTATCTGAATTCTTATTTTCTATGGTTAGTAGGTTCAAATCTGCGTCTATGTTTGTCAGTCTATTTTTTTTTTAATTTTCTTTAAAAAAGGTGATGAGTGCATCTTAAACAATGTTACATACATCCCTATTCTGCACATTGACTTCATGATCAAATAAGCTGCTTGAAATTAGTACCAATTAGTTATCATAATTAATTTCGAACAAGTTACAATATTTTAAATTTTGTTTTAGGTGACAACATACTAACGGCTCTGAGCGTGGCTAAAGAATGTGATATTATAACGCCAGGTCAAAGTGTTATAACTATAAATTGTGATTCACTGGAACCTCCTAATCTGTATTACACTTTGACGAGCACTAAAACAAAACTGCCAACTGATATGAGCAATCTAACAAATTCTGTTAGCGTAATGAGTTTGGAGACTTTAGAAAGCCAATTGCAAACTGTAACGGGAAACAGTTGGATGCAAAGGACCGAAATCATTGGACCGAATGAATTGTTGAATAACTATCGTTTTGCCCTTACAGGAAAAGTTTGGACTGTGATAAGGGACTATTATCCAGAATTGTTGGCGAGAATTTGCACTAGAGGTAAATGCAATCACTGATTATGCATTATTTTATTGTTTAAATCCCGCCTTTCGGTTCGTAATTGCCATCTAATCTAGGTGGAAATTTCAATTTTGTAAATGATTTGCTATTTTGATGACATTTTCTACGTGAAATTTGTAGTTAGTAAGTTTGATATATAACGATTCCTGTTTACTTTAGTACAAAATTTACTACATTTTGGAAATAGTTCATGTCAGCATGTTGATTCAGATTTTCTACAATTCCAAATCTACCAATCCTTGTTGCGACCATGGTCGTACCCTGGACCTGAAAAACTTGTAGGCCATAAAAGCTTCCCATCAATTTGCTCACTTCCCCCCCCCCCCTTGGACAAAAAACTTTCTGATTTGACCCTGTCTCTAGGAAATTTCTTTTCCGATTTGTCCCCTTCTAGGACAACTTTTTTTCTACTTTGCTCCGCCCTTAACCAACAGCTGGGTAAGCCCCTGGTTGCGACTATTCTACCTTCACAGCAAAAGTAACTCTATAGTTATAAGGCCTTTCCAAAAGGAGTTTTTAAATTAGTAAATAAGCAAATACTCAGTTTAAAATTAGGATATTTTTGTTTATTCAAATTTATTTACATAATTACTTGCAGATACCAATGTAGAAATCAAACTTCTCGAGATTGATTAATTTTTCTGATTTTGTTTGCCTTAAGATGATTAACCATAATATTTTATTCAAATTCGAATATTACCATCTTAACTAAATGAAAAGTTGATTACGAGAGTATTTCACAAAATATTTGGCATAAAGTTTGCCAGTGGCCAAGTAAAGTTAAAGACAGAAATCGTTCAATTCAATATTTTTCGTTCCTTAATCTTGGCTATTCGCAAACTATGTACTAATTTTTTGTGGACTTCTCTCGATACCAACTTTCATTTGTTCCTTACAGGAACACCCTCAAACCTTTGACCACATGCGACACTTTCGCTATGGTTTTTTGATGCTTGGTTGCATAATAGAATCCACTTAGTCAACATGACAGACAGAGGTAAATGGAATAAAAGGAGTTTTTCCTATGTTAGCCACGCGGTTCTCTATCAAATTTTCCCTCTTTGGTTTCAACAATAACACTTTTCAACCCGAGGAAATCGTAGAGCAAAATCTTGTCACCAGCTGACGGTCTATAAGAATACGCTTATCATTTTCTGCTGAGAATACTGCATTTTATTAAGTCGTAGATTATTGTTTGAAATCCATTACCAATCTTATTCTACAAAGTACTGTATTTTATTTTTTATTGTAGGCGGTATATTTGCTAGAATGGCACCAGATCAGAAACAACAACTGGTTCAAGAGTTACAAGGCTTGGGATATTGTGTCGGTATGTATAACATTATAGTTTGTACTAATTAAGTAATTGAAAAACAAATTACTTTGTAATTTGTAAAAAAACGTGTAAACATGTAATTATTGGAAAAATGTCAAGCCAAAGTTTCAGGTTTCAAATCGGCAACCAATTGGTGACTTGAATTTAAACTTGACCTTCAAGATCCGTTAAAAGTAAAATCGATTTTTAAAATGAAGGCACTTGTTTGTGATAGTAGAAGTGGATAAAGAAGGGAATTTCATAATCATATTTACCCCAAATCTTCGGGTCAAGGTCAAATATTGACCTCACTACAAAGTCAGAATTTTCCCCATGTTCATGAAAAACCATGTTTAGCTTTCAGTTTTGTCCTTTGGCCTTAATTGTCCATTACAGAGGCAGATCTAGGGACCACTTTCAAGGAGGCGACTCATGCTTCAAAGGGGACGATTTTGTGCGTCAGAAGGGGGCTATTTAGTACGAAATTAAACCTAAACAGGGGTTTAAATTATCTATGTAACTACGGCATTATTTTGACTTTAAATACATTCACTACTTTTAGCACTATCCAATATTTTCGAACCTTTTTGGTCTACCCCGACGGGGTAATAAATTCAGAACTTTAAAATTTTCATTTTCATTCATGGATGCCTTATAAAAAATTTTATATGGTTCATTTCTGACAAAACGCATCCAACATATTCTTAACCAGTTTACTGATTCTCCATCAGAATTTTTTACTCTTTTAAAAATTGCGTCTTCTAATAATTTTGTCGATACAAAATCTTCCTGTCTCATTTCATTGAGAATAAAATTATTACCCTTCCGACACTTTTTAATAATCTTGGGGAACGTACAGTAAATTATTTTTTTTAATGCCATTTCTACCACGGCAAAATCTATCATTTGGTAAAAACGAATGTCCTGATATTAAAAATGTATGATCTATAATTTCTACATTATTATCCAAAGCTTGGACAATTTTCAACCACATTAAAGCTACTTTAATGTTTCTATTTTGCCCGGTGCACATGTCACTGTAAGCTATGATGTGTTTTTCACTTCTTAATTTTTTAATATGTTTTAAGATGCATGAAACAACTTCTTCAGCACCTCTGGATGCAATAGTTTCATCCCAAACGTACATGTCAACATTATTGTTATGAAAATTGTCTATACCAAAATTTAGAATATACATATTGCGTTTGTAATAAGCTACTGAGGTAGTCAGCTTGGGATACGGTAATGCTTTTTGTAAGTCGAACGAGAAAGCAAAATAATAATCCGAATTAAATGGACATCGTGTTCTTCGGTAAGTTTATTCTTTTCTTCTTCATTATTCGATGCTTTAATTTTAATGTTTAATAAGTCGCATTTTTGGCATGTATCTTTGCGCGGTTGGTGGAAATGTAAATCAAAATCTTTTTTAAATATTTTCCACTCATTAACGGCTTTTATTCCATTTTCCTCGCAGTGAAGCTCGTATAAATTAAACATTTTCCTGATAGTTAGATCTGGATGTACATATCTTCTATTAGGATTATGAGATCTGGTATAATGGCTACTTGCCGGTCTCTGTCTTTGGCTCTTACTGTGAGGTGCTTGACTCTTCACAATTACTTGATGAATTACTTGAAATTTATAGTTGTCGACCGTAAACGACCCAGGAGAATTTCAGATTTTACATAGGTTCATGCATCATTAATACCCACTTTTCAATGTCTGAAATCTTTTATGAAATTCAAGTCTTATAAGCAGGTATGAGGCCAAATGAAGCAAAAAAAGCCTTAAATCGGAAATCTAAAGTCACTGGTTGTCCTTTTAAAACACTGCAGCCTTTAGTCTAAAACTTTTCAAAAATAAAGGGGTCTAATCACAAAATTGTAGGCATAAAAAATTTGGTCACATCAAAATTTAATTTAGACTTTTTTCTTTTTAATTATTTTTTCGTCTGTTCTTCATTGTTCGATCATAAAAGTTTTTCGTTCGTGTTTTGTTTATCTACAAATAATTCAACAAATTTTCAGTAACTATTATTTTGATAAATAATTATCTAAAATAAAATAACTACTAATATTCGAATTTAACTGCCGAAGCACCCAAATTATCCTTGCTCTAGTGAATATAAATTAAAATTCTGTTAATTGGATATGAATATTGAATATATTTGTAAATTTCACTAGTGAAATTTCATGTTTATTTAATTGTCACCCTACAAAGTGTGCGACTATCGGATAGTAGTGTGAAACTGGATTACTTCTAATATGTTTTGGAACTAGTATTCATAATTTATAGTACATGGACTAAAATGTAATTCAAATACACTATGAGATGAATTCTTGCACATAACTATTGCAGAGCTTAAGAAACATAGCTTAAGGCTACATGAAAACGGTATATGCGTACTTTATATACTCAACATATTTGGGAATAAGTTAAAATTCATTTAATTTAAGACATAAAAAATAAAAATCTCTGGTAAGTTTAAGGCTGAAAATTTGTTTAATTATTTTTAGATAAACAAAATGCCCACAAATAATTTTTATGAACTAACAAATTATCAAAACGAAAAACAATCAAAAAACAGATCTTATGGGGCAAGTTTATTATGTCGACATTTCATTATCTAAAAGTAAAAGTGTATTCGTTCAAATGAATATCACAGGAAAAAGTCTGAAACAGTTTATTTTTCTACTTTTAGCGATGTGCGGTGATGGTGCCAACGATTGCGGAGCTTTACGAGCAGCCCACACTGGGATCTCCTTATCCGAAGCTGAATCCTCTGTGGCGTCGCCGTTCACCTCGAAGAATGCCAACATATCCTGCGTGATAAACGTCATTCGCGAAGGAAGAGCCGCTCTAGTTACAAGCTTTGGAATTTTCAAGTACATGGCAGCGTATTCATTGTGTCAATTTATATCAGTCTTATTGTTATATAGTATAGATTCAAATTTGACAGACATGGAATTTTTGTATATCGATTTAGCGATTATATCAGTATTTGCGTTTTTCTTCGGCAAAACCGAAGCGTATCAAGGAAAACTCGTTAAAGAAACACCACTAAGTAGTTTAGTTAGCGTAAGTCCTATTTTAAGTTTACTAACTCAGATTATATTGGTACTCTTTTTCCAAGTTGCTACATTCGAACACTTGAAATCCGAACCGTGGTATGTTCCTCTTAACGCGACCGATGACGAAGATGTCATGTGCGTTGAAAACTATACTATCTACACCATTTCCAGCTTTCAGTACATCATATTGGCCGTTGTGTTCTCGAAAGGGTATCCTTACCGCAAAAGTATTTTTTCCAACTACGGTTTTATCATAAGCACCATCATAATGACTGCCATTTCCGTCTACATGGCTCTAATTCCCGCGCAAGTCATTGCCGACTACTTCGAATTGGAGCTTCCGGAGGACTTCAGCTTCCGAGTATATCTGTTAGTGTACGCTGCTGCCAATTTTATTGTCAGCCTGTTGGTCGAACACCTTTTGGTCGAAGAAGTTTTCTTCAAACGACTCCGATTCAAGTTCCACAACGTCGACAAATCGAAAAGAAAATACCTGGCCGTGGAGCGCGACCTGAATCGTGAAACCAAATGGCCAGCATTGAGTTTCGATTTTAAATCGGCCGCCAGTCCGCTGAGCCCTCAGCCCGTATGCTCAGCGGAAATCGTCATCGAAAGGGAGAAACGTTTCGACAAGAATCACGTTCTGAGCAAGTTGTTCGAAAGCGACGTCGTTCGATCGAATCCGCAGTCTCCGAAAAGCGTCGGCGAAATCCGTTTGGAAAACGGCATCGATAAGGTGAACGAAACCGGGTATTTCAGCCAAGAGGATTTGCTGTTCTCCAGTTTGCCCTCGGAAACCAGTCCCAGTGATAACTTCCATAGTTTTAGTAACAATACCAACGATCTTGCTAGTTCCATTTTGAATATTCCGGATCTGCCTTATGACGAGGCGAATTCCACTCAGACATTGGGTACTTCGAACATTCAGAACGATCTCGGGTCGGATTTTAATTCCTTAGGCAGGAGCCCTACGCAAAAGGGAGTACTTAAATCGTTAGAAATGAATAATTTGCTTACGAACAGGTGAGATTTACATGCTATTTGGTTGGTAGTTCTTACGCCTCGATAGTATTATTTTTTACATTACTTATTTATACCGTAGATATTGTGCTCTAATTAAACTTGAAACGATTTCGTTAATTGACTAGATTAGTCTTCCTTGGGCCAAATTTCTTCAAGATTACTTCTCATGTAGGGTGATGAACATCATAGGCTGAAGTTAACTGATTAACCATCATGTCAGTAACTAAGTCAGCTTAACTAAAAAGCCGGATATACAGTACAATAGCATTAACGTGAACTTTTTATTGCATTTGTTTAGCAGAAGATTTTTGCTAGAGCTGCTTTTTGTAGATGTTTTTAAAGCTCACATATTTTTAAAGTGTTCTGTCTAGCACATTCTGTGGCAACATTTACAAAGCTTCGACTACTTCAAAGTAGGTTATTTAACAACTTGGCTGTTCTTGTATTTTACACTTCTTTCTTCAGACTCACTCTCAGTGTCACCATCTATTAAGTTTATAATTTTGTTTATTGTAGCCATATTCCATGTATTGCTGTATTTAGCCGTGTACTCTACTTAATAAATAAACTACTTACTCACAAGTCCCAACGACTTGAGCATATCACGTATGGCACACGGATCTCTTCTAAGGCACTGATAGTGTGATTACTTTTATGTTTTTTTGGGCAATAACACCACAATCCAAATAAAACGACGTATATTGAAGGAAAACCAATTTATGTCAATTTAAATGTCATAAATCAAATTTTCATTTTGTAATTTACATCAATAAATATAAAGCCATTGACAACGAAGTCAGAATAGACTTTGAAACGTTTGGTTTTCCTTCAATATACGTCGGTTTATTTCGATTGTGGTATTATTGCCCAAAAAAACATAAAAGTAATCAAGGATATGCCACAAACAACGTTTAGAAGACAAGTGATAGTGTGCATTTAGGAGAAAATTCACTCCAAGGATTTAGCGTTGTCGGAGCCCTAGAAAGGTTTTCAGGCCTATAGTTAATGTGGTGGATGGAATCTTCTTACCGTTCGGACTGTTGCTCGTCTAGACGGAGGTATTTTTAAACTGTTTAATAGATATTTTGGGACTACTCATTTTGTTGATATAACAGCTGGTACAGTTGGTGTGTTGTTCATGTCCAATTGTCTGTATGTTTGGTTTTCCAAATCACTTTATTTGGTCATATCCACCCTGTTTACTGGATGTATTATTTTTGTTAGGAATTGTTATATCAGTGAAAGTTGTTTTTCTATAGTCTTTGCGTACTAAAACAGTGGTCTGTTGTGAGCAGCAATTTGGTCACTTAATATATATACAACTCATTCACAATTTATGTTCAATTATTATCATAATATGCATACAACTTGACGAGTTCAGGTCACTATAATAGATCATGAGCTGGCTACGAAAAAGCACCTGGCTAGAATCAACGAATATAGAACCTTATAGAAGGACACGCCTTAAGTAAAATATGTCCCTTGTTTACATGCTAGTATGTTACCCACGCGATGGGGGCGCTGGTAGTTCAGTTAATATGTCATGTATATACAATATTATTGAAATACCAAACAGTAGAAGCGGTAGCCGAGCGCTTAAAGCGTCCGGTCACTAATCTGATGTTCCTGGGTTCAAGACCCAAGAGCAGATTTTTTTTTGGTTTTTAAACATGTCTATTAATTAATTTGATGAATCAATTTTATGTACCACTTTCATTATTTGCATTAACATATTCCGTTAATATTGACAAAAAGATCATATGAAGTATTTAATAGTTGCAAGTTGGTAGTCTTTTAATGCGAGCGCAAAAATCGCGCCAAACCAATAGTTTTTTATTGGCAGGTAACAAAACTGTATATCATTACAGTTTATATATTGTAAAATCTTATAATAGAGATTTAATATTTATTTAATTCAAGTATAGATATTGAATTTGTTCATCTAAATAAATATTAGAAGAATGTCGAAGAAATCTATCTACACTTGAATTAAGTAAATATTAAATTTCTATTTTAATATTTTACAATATATATAAACTGTAATGATATGCAGTTTTGTTACCTGCCAATAAAAAACTAGTTTGGCGCGATTTTTGCGCTCGCATTAAAAGACTACCAACTTGCAACTATTAAATACTTCATATGATCTTTTTGTCAATATTAACGGAATATGTTAATGCAAATAATGAAAGTGGTACATAAAATTGATTCATCAAATTAATTAATAAAGACATGTTTTAAAAACCAAAAAAAAATATCTGTTTTTGGGTCTTGAACCCAGAAACATCAGATTAGTGACCGGACGCTTTAAGCGCTCGGCTACCGCTTCTACTGTTTGGTATTTCAATAATATTGTATATACATGACACATGAACTGAACTACCAGCGCCCCCATCGCGTGGGTAACATACTAACATGTAAACAGAGGACATTCTCTCCATAAGACGTGCGCTTCTATAAGAGTCTATATTCGTTGCTAGAATCTAGAAAAAAGCTAAAATTATGTTAAGTTTGCATTTGATATTTCCCTCTGTACATAAATGTTTTGGGTTCAGTATAAATTTGCATTTCATGTTCTGACGTAAATTACTTGATATTTCTAAAATGTATTTATCTCCGATAGCTTCTTTTCCAAAAATATATTTATACTATCAATTAACAGTCCTGTCTTCTTACTAGTATTGTATACTTATATTGTAAATCATAAACATCTCTCAGTTTAGTAGGAATAGACAATCACAGTGCTATGAAAGTATCCATTCAAACGAATTGTGGTGATTTTAGAATTAGTATATATACAAAACAACACAAGAATAATAATAATGGTACTATACTCAAACACAGTTCATCCTTACATGCTCAAGTATTTTCATCTTATGTTAGGACATTTACATTGGTAATTCATTATACATGATCCCCGTTTTTCAATTGCGACGCATAGAGAGGCACGGTGCGTACCTTAGAACATAAAAATTGAAGGTGCGTACTCTGTGCTTGTGTAAATGGCGATAAAAAGAACGTGCTTTAGTTCTTCAAATACATTACAAATGTCATTAATGAAAAAAGTTAACACAAAATAGGGAAACAAAGAACATTTAAATAAACTACTGCGCTTTTAAATTTATTTGCCGCTTCATTATAAATAACTTTTTTTGCAAAATCACTGAAATAGAGAATGTGGTATATTTTTCTCTCAGCTTATTTGAAATTACATTTTACAGTTTTGAAGGATGGTATATCATTGGTTAAAAAAATCATTTTCTAATTGGTAATTCTGCTTAACATATACGCAGTATATTACCGTGTTCTGAACCTTCTGGTCGAGCAGGCAATTTGTAGTGTGGTAAGAAGATGCTTGGCGTTGTTAGTTTTATCTTTCTCTAACTTGATCGAATATTACTTTGTAAGACAGAGAGAACGAACGACGGTGTTGTCACTTTACTGTATATCACCTCACTCTATGGCAATATATTAGTCTATGACTGCTTGCACATCCGATACACACAAATTTTTCTTGTGCGTCTCTATGCGCACACGGTGTCATGCTGGAGTACTAATGGAACGGTGAAGACTCGTGCACTATGTCACACAGTGCGCCTGTGTGTGTAATTGGAAAGCCACCACCACAGATCATACAAAGAGAAGCCACCACACAGGGTGCTATGCTGTGCAGGCACAGAGTACACACTGTGCCTCTCTGTGCATCGTAATTGGAGAACGGGCAATATCTAGGCTGTATTTTTCCTGATTTTTTTTGTTTTGGAATAACATCACAGTTGCTTGGAAGTCTATATTTCAAATAGTCGAAACATTTGAAGGTCCAAATCAAACCCCGTTTTCAATTGTTATCCACATGTTCGTTCTCTACTTCTTTTTTTCATCCTGAATGTTATTATTATTTATTTTTAAACACAATTATAACTTTCAAATTCTGATCATATGTTCGATCAGATGCTATTTGGCAGTTAGATCTGGGTCTATTAGGAGTGTGATTGTCTCACCTAGAGTATTATCAGTAATTATGTTCAGAGCTTACTGCTACATAGGTAGTACCAAATACAGCACTTGATAATAAGCTGGCAATTTAACTTACTTTCTTAAGTGCTTCACCATCCATTTCCAGTGACAATCAAATTGAGAATATCTTTACAATAGAAAAGCAGTACATTCTGGTTAGATTTGAGGTGTGACCTTTTGTAGCATACACAACTAACTAAACTAACCCAGACTGGTTTTTTATATCTTCAGCTGTTGTATAGTAAGTACTGCATTATCCAATGACTACTAATTTATATTAATAGTCATTTAAATTATTCAATAGCTAGGCTTTCTGTGAGATTTACAGTTCTCAACATGATTTTAACCAAAAAATAAATTTACTGAATTAAAAATAGATAAATAGTTGGTGAGATTTCAAATCATTTGATATGTTAATGTATTTTGCTTATGCATTAAATAACTAAGCATAAATATAGTCTGTGTCTGTGAGTTAAAAGGTGGAAAATGGTCATTCTGGTTAACTTATACAATGAAAAAGTTTTAAATAAGTTGATTTTGTTATACAAAATGTTACTAAAGTATATTCTCTAAATTAAAAAGAGGATTGATTGATAATTATAAATGAGATTTGTTGAGATTTTGCCGGACTGCCCCCTATTTTGATCTCATGTAATTAATGGATGCCCACCGAACTTTCGCGAATGTTTTAGTTAGATATATGTACTGTAATACATTAATTATTATGTTTTGCCGTTTAATCCTGCGAAACGTTCAGCGTAGTAATTTTTGTTCATGTATTTCCGGGATATATAAATTCGTGTAAATATTTACTTATTGAAAAACATGATTAATTGGTTATCTCTCGAAACCAAAAATATGTTTTTTCACATTCATTTATATGAGTGATAAGTGATTTGCATATCGCAAGATAAATCACAACTTTTGACTGTCTTGACCAGTAGGGTTTTCTGATGTAATTTCTGCATTTTATGGTAATGTATTTCGTTACATTGAATACACTGTTATGCCGTAAAAGTTTAATTATTCAATTTTAACCCAATTCTAAATCTCTCTAATGTTGACTTCTTAGCAAATTGAAGAAAATTGTTGAGTCCTCTTAATGTCTACCCGATTGATAAAATTTGTCAGCCGTTGGCGGGGTTATAGTATTCAAGCATTATGGCATATTGCTTTAAGCCATTCTTGTGTCACATTTTATCTAAGCCAGCAGTTAAACCTTTATTTACACTATGATTTTTTGTAAAGGTTTTGGTTATGTCAGGTTATGTTTGAATCCTTATAACAAAAGAATTCTTAATAACAAATGAAATATATCAAGGCCAACTCCAAATCTTTCGATCTTTTGTTCTGCTAAGGTTTTGGTAATTCACACATAAATCCTGAAATTTTGTAACCATGTTGGAAGGAATTCTTCATAACATTAAAAATATACTAGGCCACCTCCTCATCTTGTTAGTTTTAAGATACTTTACACAAAAACTGTCTGAGACATCAGCTGAACTCTATTTTTTTACACTAATACTTAAAAACTGTATTGTATGCAGAATTAGTTAGTAAACCTGTGAGTATAAGAATTTTTTAAAATTTTACAATGAATCTTCAAGGCACATGGAATTCGAGATTTTGTCTTAAATGACTATCAAATAAAGAAATAGTAAAGAACAAACAACGCTATACCACTACAAATACAAGTTCACACAAACATTACGGACGTGTGATGGCATATTTTTCAAACAGTTTTCTGTTTACGAAATAATATCCGGACTTTCGGGACGGTACTGTGTCTCAGATTATGCTTATGAAGCCAAATGAATAAAATTCAATTAATTAGTTAAATATCAGTAGCATTTTAAGCTTTTAAAAGTACCTATGGCCCAGTGGAACCCTTAATCTGATATCAAACTGTGACAAACTATTTTTTTATAATTATTCGTTTTATAATTAAATTATCGATGTTGTTGCAAAACGCCTAGGAATTTGTAGAGAAACATAAAATAAAACAAACTCCTACAACTGAAAGTGTAATATAATGTTTTCATTTATACCATTGCATTTTAGTAAGTTTATTCATTTCTGGACCAAAAATGATATTCTGAATAGGTCATTACCAAATATTTATCCTAATGTTAAAGATAACGCTAGGGCTAGAGGATAACTGGATTACTGTGTTTAACAATGGCGTTTTTAAGTAATTTAAGCATTTTTTATTGTTACCTTAGCCATGAACATCCTTTTTAAATTTTTATAATTTAGTTTTCTGCATAAATTCTTAAGGGTTTTTGCTAGTCATCTGTTAAATTAATAATTTACTAAATTATTTACCTTTCAAGAAACGTCTTATAAACACATTAAAAATGTAACTTTTAAGGAATTAAACGTGTTGTTTATTAATAACCCCTTAGACATTACAAAATGGGTGTAAGTCTAAAATAAAATAAACTTTTATCTGGAAAAAGTGTATCAAGGTTATTGCGGACAGTAAAAAAGATATATTTGTAATTATTGAATGCAAAGTATAATAGTTTTAATTGCATGAATTTTTATTTTTCTCCATTTACAATAAATGCAGAAAATATTTTCTATTATTTCAAATATTTAATGCTGCATACTAAATAAACGATTAGATGCCATTCTAACTTAATTTTATTTATTTTAATACTTTAGTGCAACTTATGTTAGTTTTTTAGTTTTGTGTTGATTTACTCACAAGTACTTACAATTATTAATAATTACATCTGTGTGTTTTCAAAGTGGATCATTGAATTATACAACAATTTTATGAATATATATATTTTTAACTATCTCTTAAAATGACAAATACTTAATAAATAAATAGCGTTCCGAAGCATTTTAGTTCGTGATTATTATATTATTATATATCATCAAAATTGTTGTGAAAATCTAGTCTTGCTAAAACCAACTGTAATTGTTTTAGATGATAATTGAATTGTTATTAGGATCTTAAGTATAAATGTGATTTGTAAAACATTGACATAATTCATTAGTAATGAGCCAAATTGTCCATTAGTCTTAGTAGTACTTATGAATTCATTCTGCAATTGTTTCCACTTTTGTGATAGATTATTGTTCAGTTGTTAAGAATTCTATGGGAAACATAATAATGTATACATTTCGTTCTACACTGAAATATGGAAATTATTTATATCAGATGTAATAAAAACAAATGTTGGAATCTTTGGTGTTTTCATTATCTTATATATAAATTAGAATCCTAAACTGCTAATACGTTTTTGATGAAATTTTTTGTGTATATTTGGGTGAATCCCTGGATGTTTTAGATTCACAATTAGACCCGATAGGTGGCACTAAGATCGGGTTCTAACTCCTAAACGGCTGGAATGATTTTAATGAATTTTTTGTGTACGTTTGGGTGTGTCCCTGGATGGTTTAGATTCACAATTGGACCGAATAGGTGGCAGTAAGATCGGGTATAACTCCTAAACGGCTGGACAGATTTTAATGAATTTTTTTTGTGTATGTTTAGGTGGGTCTTTGGACGGTTTAGATTCCCAATTTAACCAGGTAGATGGAACTAAAATCGGGTTTTAACTCCTCCTAAACGGCTGGAACGATTTTAATGATTTTTTTTTCTGTATGTGGGTGGGTCCCTGTATTGTTTAGATTCACAATTGAACCCGATAGGTGGCACTAAGATCGGGTTCTAACTCCTAAACGGCTGGAACAATTTTAATGAATTTTTTTGTGTATGTTTGGGTGGGTCGCTAGATGATTTAGTTTCACAATTGGACCCGATAGGTGGCACAAAGATCGGATTCTAGGAATTCCTTTTATTTTTGAAGGTTTTTTTTTCATACATTACTATAGAGTTTATCAAATTTTAAACTCAAAAAAACATTTGCTGAACCCGGTAAAATCCCCAAGCCATATTTGGACAGAACAACGTCTGTCGGGCCCGCTAGTTTTTAAAGAACTGATACCAATCCCAGAAGAAATCTCATATATGAAGCAGTATTTTTTTGTTAAATAACACAACACTCACAAAACAAAAACTGTATATTTGCAATCCAAATCTTTTAATTTGCCGAATATAATCTTGTTGTCCATGGCATGATGATTTAAATTATAATAAAATATTGAATATTTGACTACTTTACAATGACATAACTAAATGAACGTATTGTTTTTAGATATACAGGTTAGCACAGAAAAATTCTATATAATATCAAGCTGTATTCAAGTTGGAAAAACGTGAAAGAGTTGCGCTTCTTGGGGCGACTTTTTTATAAGATATGCATTTGCTAAAAAAGCGATCATAGAATTATATTGTTTCATTCAACCTATTAACATTATAATGTAAACGGGAAAAAACTAAATATGTTAATAACAAAATCTATTCATTAATAGTTTTAATTCAAATAACCCAAATACAGAGAAAAAAGTGTTATTACATCGTTATAATATATGAATTATATTTAAAAAAGCAAATATCAAAAGTGTTCTTACTGGGAACAATTATCCTAAAAATTTCATTAACAAGTTGAACAGGATTGAATCAATACAAATTCGCAAATTAATGCTGTCAAAACAAGAAATACACTAAAATTATGTGCACTGAAAACAAAATCAACTATCACAACTTAAAAAATGCATTTATAAAATTTTTACAAATTTTTGAAAAATGTATTGATAGTTTTGTGGTTCATTACAACTTTTTCATTGACGGCACTGATCGCGACATCTCGTTTCACAATATCAGCAAACAGCAAAAAATGTTTATTTGCTATTTACTGGTTTTAGTTATATTGTTATAAATTTTCAGTGGGTTCAAAATCAATTTTTACACAGACAATTAAACTTCATTTTCACATCAAAAATTCATTATAACACACTACTTTTCTTAGACTACTAAGAGAGATGCGTCAAACGTACTTCAGTTGTTCCACTACTGTCCCCCTCTTGACGTGACGTGCGGTCGCATTTATAATCAATCTCAGTTGTTCTCGAAAACTTCCCAATAATTCTCGAAATTTCTGTCCCTCTCTTTTCATCTGTAATACTAAACCTTAGAAATATTTTTTTGCTAACCGTTTGTTAAAAATAATTTCAAGCGAATTCAACGTTGTAACACTGCCCCCTTTAATTCTGATCGTCTCAATCAGAATCGTCTTCTCCTGATGAGGAGCTAATCGATCCAAATAGACCACCTTCATATGGGGTCTCGGTTCCCGGCGAATACGATAGACCACGTCATCTATCCTTTTTAACTACTTTATATGGCCCTTCCAAAGGAGAACATGCTCATCCAATCACGTCAGCAACAACCAGTGCTGACGACCTTGGATAGGTGTTGATTCTTTCTATTCCCTCCGAATCCAAGAAGTAGGTAGGTAGGTCATGTTTGTCTCGGGGCCGGCCAATCACGAATGACTTCTTCTATCTTATCCTCGTTAGTACGAAACTCTGAATCAAAGTTTCGTACTAACTACTACTCATTTTTGGAACTGTTAATCCTGGAAAATGTTTCGCCGAAATTCTTCAAGTCAATTTGTTTCTATTGTAAATTTCAAATATTTGTCCGTTACAGAAAAGAAGTGAGGCAAGAAAACCCCAAAGGCAGACAAAATTTATTATTCATTAAATTTGAAACCTTCAAACACAAATGATTGGGGGGGGGGGATAGAAGGCTTCCCCGACTACAGCTTAGATGGTAGTACAAACTGGAGGCTATGAACCCTTTCTTTGTACTCGCTTATCTGCCTCGTTTTACACTTCAAAAATACATGAAACTATTTATAAAATAAAAAAAAAGTTTTTTCTTAACATTTATTTAGTTTAAAAATATACAATTTTCGTGTGTAGGTATTATTAGCTCCATGATTTCAGGTTAGTGGAGTATTTGGCCTCAAAAAACAAGAAAAATATGTAGTAT
This sequence comes from Octodonta nipae, assembly GCA_034190945.1. Lineage (NCBI taxonomy): Eukaryota > Metazoa > Arthropoda > Insecta > Coleoptera > Chrysomelidae > Octodonta > Octodonta nipae. Next base: position 16,224,626 of record CM067220.1, on the reverse strand, counting down.
TTACATAAAACATCACAAGATTTGCAAATTTAAATTTAATTGTTCAAGTGGTTAAGCCCCGACTTTTGCGTTTAATCCGAGCGTAAGGTCCAACGTCGGGATCCATAATGAAATCATACAAAACAGCTGTCCAGCTGTCGTGCTGAGGTAGTGTATCATAAAATTCAGGAGCTATCTTTTTGACCTAAAAAGACAAAATACATACAATGAGAGACATAATAATATACAATACGAAAAAGGAGAAATGGATTTTGATTATTAAAGAGCATAAATTATTTTAATTGCAGAATTAATGGCATATAACGTAATACTGTTGTGATATCATTTACAAATTCGTTAGAAGCTGTTCCAAAGTACTGTGCCCTATATTTTACAATTACAACTATTATTATATTATAATCATCTGTGCAGAGTTCTTAGTTTTAATAGACAAGTGATTTGACAACTTAACAAATGAACTCTATGGTGAAACAACGTAGTAACCACCAACGTTGTATGCGACCGGAATAATCAACTGACTAAATGGGAAGAGTGTACAGTGCTTTCTGGCCTTTAAAAGTAGTCAAAGAAATAGCTGACTTGCAATCACCAGTGCAAAATAACGCTAGTCAATGTGGATACAAATAACTTCCGATGCTTCAGACACCATCAGAATGAAGAAAATCTCACAACACCCTTCAACCTATAGGTTCCTTATTCATTGAAATCCCCAAAAATCGTATGATTGGAGTAACTTTTGATGAGGTTACAGAAGTCTTATGTTGAGGCACTACCAATCAAAAAGAACAAATTTGCAGACATATCAGATATATGTGAATACAATCCATTTAAATATGTAAGTTTGTGTGAAAATCTTGAAAGTGTATAAATTCAGTTTGTATCATACTTAAGTTTCTAGATAATAAACATTTTTTCTGCTGTCAAGTGTCCGTTATGTTTGAACATAAAATCAACGTTACAACAAACAGCCTTATTTCACAAAACAACATCGTAACTGACCTGGAGGTTCACCATTGTTTTATTAGTATATAACATCTAAGGCAGTAATACCAAACATAATATAAAATCAGTCAAGTGAGGTTTATAAACACTCTACCAATCAAAGCAATGCATAATAATTTTTTTTCATTTTGCACCAAAAACTGTTTTCGGTGATTACAACCTTATCCAGCATAGCGTTCAAATAATTTATTCATATTTAACTATTTCATTTTGTATGAGATATCTACAATGATAGAGGAAAGTAATGATAACCAGAAGCCTCAAACTACTAAATAGAAACCAGTGTTTTTGGTTCTAGATAGCCACTGCAGTGAAAGATGAACATTTTATGTGGACTGCAGATTCTGAATGAGGAGTAAATGAGATACAAGAATAACAGAAAATGAAGTAGCTAAAAGCCTTGAATCAAAACATTTTCTACCATTAGCTGTAACCAATGAGCTAGTGCAGTCTGGAGGAGCACATCTCCGAATTTCACTCAATAGTGTTTCTATATTAACTAGTGGTCGCCCAGTGGTCGAAATTCGACTCTATTTCATGAAATTGTAAAAAGTATATTTTTATAAGAAACATAGTTGTGGAGAAATCGGAGATTTTTGACAAATGAATGACCCCCCAAATTTTTGGCTGGAACCGCTCCTGGCAAAATATTCGATATAATAATTGGAAGATTTTTCTTTGCAACCTAAGAGTTTTCGTCATTTGCGGTTTCAATCAAGTTCAGGAATATTAAAAGAAAACAACCCTAGGAGAACTTAAAAATTTAATACATTCTTTATTGTCTGACAATTTTTTACACAACACCTTCGGGAAGGTTGTGATATATTAATCAAATAATTAAATTCACATTAAAAACAGAATATTTAATATGAAAGTTACTGCAACGCGTCCGAAAAATCAATACTGATCTACTACATTGACTATTTTACTACTAAACAATAACAATGCTTGCATGCCACTTGCAGAAGTACATGCTCTAAGAATATATTTAAGCATCGCTCCCTCCATATATAATTACTAAATGTTTTGAGTTTTGACCGTCTGGCGGCTGCGGCACTGTCAGTTGTTTGGCGTTGACAGTATGGACGTAAATAATGATTTTTTATTATATTTTATTTAATGAATGAACCAATATTATAAATTAATATTAGCATTCTGCACTGAAGGTCGTCAGTAGCTACTAAACAAAACAAAAATGAAGAATACCGATTGAGGGACAGAGGAGAAAATGGTACCTAATCGTTTTGTCTTTGCCTATTTATATATAGATGAACAGGAGAATGTTCAGCCACAACCTTCGATAAACAAAGACGTCGTTCGTGAAATTCATCAAGTATCAACAATCCCCAATGCTGTTGCAAAATCAGCATAAGTTGATTGCAAAGAAACCTATGTCTTTCATGACCAAAATGCAAACTGTTTAAAGGCATGGAAAGTAACGACAGAGCAAATTAACATCAAAGGCAATAGCGACTTCGTCATCAATATCATTGTGCTACAACGAGATCTTGCTAGGTCCGCCTCTGGTTATATCTCTAGCAATTGATGCTAAGAGATTACATAATTATTCTAGATTTAATACACACTATTACATATACTAATTTATAATAAATACCTCTGGTAATCTAGATCCAGGTACAGCAGGGAAATCATGGTGCTCATTATGGTATCCCACATTGAATGTTATCCAGTTTAAAGGTCCATAATAACTATAAGTTTCATAGCCCTTTTTAAACATGTAATGTTCACTGATGAAGTGCCCAGCCACTGGATGAAATCCCATTGCCATTACTGAACCAAATATCAAATAGCCCAAAATACGACCACCTAAAAATTTCCATGCAAATTATTACACAACAATTTTACTTTTATTTTTATTTAACAAAAGTACTTGTATATTAGGAACGAAACTAATACTGAGACATATACAGTGTGGAACAGTCAAATGGAATAAATTCGATAACGAATAAAGGAGGGCGTGTTGGGAAAAACGCTTCGACACGTCGATTTGTATTTTTAAATGCGCATTTTTTCAACAAAAAAAATATATAGGGTGTGTCATGTGACAGTGGCCAATACCAACTTTCTTATTTTAACTGCAAGCCCCTGTATATTATTTATTTTTTGGATTCCCCAGAAAATTCTAGAGCGTCTTACACCTATCTTCAACTGTTTCGGAAGTATTAAGTATTTTCAGATTTATTACGAAAATTAATATTAAAAAAAGAAAATTATTTTATTTCACAAATTCGCTACATTAAACTCAATAATTAATTCCCATTTAGCTCTTGATATTGAGATAGTAAGCAAAATACATTCATGCATTCCTTTTCACTTATTTGAAGAAAGAAAAAAGATTTGATTATTTTCGTCAAAACTCATAGCCTTTGCATCTTGTTGTCTGCCTGCATAACAATAGTGATCAGTGTCAGTGCTATTGTCGTTTGAATTTCGTTAACTGTACCTAATAATATCAGGAAAATGGTCATTTAACATACATGCACAAAATAACCATTCTACAAATGATTAGTTATAGAGATAAGAAACGGACACAAATGGCAGTTTCTCGCTTATTTCACGAAAATTTTACAAATTTGTCGCCTGTATCCCAAGGAACAATTAGCAGAATAGAAAAGCAGGTTCGTGAGCGTAGTCATGTAAGTGGTAATACGAAATTGGATATTATGCTTGCGTTTTAAGAAAACCCACATAATTTGAAATTCAACGTTAGCCACACATAAATTTTTCGAGTATTAAAGTGAGTAGTAAAATGCATCCCTATATGATGCCGATTCAGGAGCTGAATTGTTGCGGCTGATACTTGATGTAAATCCATAATGAGAACACAAAAACGAAAATTATATTTCGAGATTTACACTTTATTTAATAAACGACACGTGTTTCGGCATACAATGCCTTTATCAAGTTTCACAATATACTAAAACTATTATTCTAACTACACCAATATATATACATATTACTTAACTAAACTAATTTTACAGAGCCATTAAAAAGATTTAAAAGTGGGGATGGATTAAGATCTAACTGGTTATTTAATAGTCTACCTGAATATTTATACCTGTTAATTTCTAGGGATTCTAATAGATTAATTTTACTGGGGTTATTTTCCAAATGTAATATATTTACAGTATCGTTAAAGTTGTGATTATCCTCTACTAAATGACGTGCATAATTAGATTTATTGTCTTGTGTGGAATAACTTCTTTTGTGCTCTCTAATACGAGTATTAAAATTTCTAAATGTCCTACCGATATATAGTTTGTCACAATTGCCGCAGTTGAGTTTGTATACCCCGGATTTACAATTACTATCTACTCTTGATTTATTATTTTTAATGTATCTGGATAAATTATTTGAAGTTTTATAACTGATATTAATGTCTTGTTTTTCTAAAAATGATTTAACTTTATTACTTGTTTCGCCCAGGTAAGTTAAAGTTTTGAAAAAATCATAAGATCTTTTATCAATAGGATAAATTAAATTTAGAGCCTTATGGAACATTTTCATTTTTACTAAGTTATCGATGAGATGGGGATCAAAACCGTTGTTTACTGATATCTGTTTAATGATGTTTAATTCTTTTTCGAAATTTAACGGCGTCAAAGGCACATTGATCAATCTATGGATCATACTATAAAATGCAGACATTTTCTGTTGGTAAGGATGATAAGAACTACTATGAATGACTATGTCCGAATATGTAGGCTTGTGATAAATTGCAAATGTATGTTTGTTATTTATTCTGGTAATTGTCAAGTCTAAATAATAAATAAAATAATAAATTCATATGAACTTATAGACAATATTAAGAATATCGTTGTTCCATCGAATGCTAAACTCATCTCTTTTGACGTAAAAAATTTGTTTCCGAGTATACCGCCTAGCGATACAGTTAAACTAATAGAGAAGATGTTAGAAAATAACCATACCAATCCAATCATAAAACAAGATATATTGAATGTTTTGAAAGTTTGCTTAGACCAAAATTATTTTGAATTTAATAATATTTTATATAAAGGTAATGATGGCTTAACTATGGGAAACCCATTAAGTCCCCTACTAGCAGAAATATTCATGAGTGATATAGAGGAAAAAAATTTTCAACACCCACTATCAAAACAATTTACTTATTGGTATAGATAGCAACTTTGATGACATTTTGGTATGTTTTACAGGAACTAATAGACAATTGAGCACCTTTTTAGAATACATTAATAATATACATCCAAATATTGAATTTACGACTGAAATAGAAACAAATAATGAAATTAATTATTTAGACTTGACAATAACCAGAATAAATAACAAACATACATTTGCAATTTATCACAAGCCTACATATTCGGACATAGTCATTCATAGTAGTTCTTATCATCCTTACCAACAGAAAATGTCTGCATTTTATAGTATGATCCATAGATTGATCAATGTGCCTTTGACGCCGTTAAATTTCGAAAAAGAATTAAACATCATTAAACAGATATCAGTAAACAACGGTTTTGATCCCCATCTCATCGATAACTTAGTAAAAAAGAAAATGTTCCATAAGGCTCTAAATTTAATTTATCCTATTGATAAAAGATCTTATGATTTTTTCAAAACTTTAACTTACCTGGGCGAAACAAGTAATAAAGTTAAATCATTTTTAGAAAAACAAGACATTAATATCAGTTATAAAACTTCAAATAATTTATCCAGATACATTAAGAATAATAAATCAAGAGTAGATAGTAATTGTAAATCCGGGGTATACAAACTCAACTGCGGCAATTGTGACAAACTATATATCGGTAGGACATTTAGAAATTTTAATACTCGTATTAGAGAGCACAAAAGAAGTTATTCCACACAAGACAATAAATCTAATTATGCACGTCATTTAGTAGAGGATAATCACAACTTTAACGATACTGTAAATATATTACATTTGGAAAATAACCCCAGTAAAATTAATCTATTAGAATCCCTAGAAATTAACAGGTATAAATATTCAGGTAGACTATTAAATAACCAGTTAGATCTTAATCCATCCCCACTTTTAAATCTTTTTAATGGCTCTGTATAATTAGTTTAGTTAAGTAATATGTATATATATTGGTGTAGTTAGAATAATAGTTTTAGTATATTGTGAAACTTGATAAAGGCATTGTATGCCGAAACACGTGTCGTTTATTAAATAAAGTGTAAATCTCGAAATATAATTTTCGTTTTTGTGTTGATTCAGGAGCTCATGGAAGATGATTTCGATAGGAGAACGTATTTCTGTGAACAAATGGTGGTAACAATGTGATCCAATTAGAAGATGTTTTGTTTTCGGATGAGCGCACATTTACACTTCAGCGTCATGTTAATCGTCAAAATGGCCACTATTGGACTAATGAGAATCCTCACTGGATGACAGAGAAAAATACGCAATATTCTGAAAAAGTTAATATTTGGACAGGAATTGTAGGAAATCATATTGTTGGTCCCTTTTTCATTGATGACAACTTAAATGGCGATAAATATTTAGACTTTCTCCAAAATAATATCGTGCGAACTTTGACAAACTTATATCCTGATCCAGTAAACCCACAGATTCCTGCCAATACAATATGATTTCAGCCCCATTACGAAATCAATATCCGGCAGTACCTGTACCAAAATTTTCCAAATCGGTGGATTCGGACGCGATGCTCCATAGAATGACCAGCACGATCTCCTGATTTGACGCCACTGGATTACTTTTTGTGGGGATATGTCAAAAGTACTGTATACAAAACTAAACTCCTCAACTTAGATGACCTAAAAAGACAAATCACGCTTGCGATTAGATCACTCACGCCTGAGATGTTGAGTAACGTTAGAAGACATTTCTATACCAGTTTAGCATATTGCCAAGACGTTTGCGACGAGAATTTTTAATATATCCTACATTGACATTAATGTTTTTTGTTTTTATATTATTAAGAAATAATCGGTATTACTTATTAGGTTTTAGTGTAATGTGTAGTGTGTATGTGAAATAAAATAATTTTCTTTTTTTTATGTTAATTTTTGTAATAAATCTGAAAACACTTAATATTTCCGAGTTGAAGGTAGGTGTAGGACATTGTACATAAATTATGTCTAGAATTTTCTAAGGAATCCAAAAAATATATAATATACAAGGGCTTGCATTTAAAATCAGAAAATTGGTAGTGGCCACTGTCACATGACACACCCTATTTTTTTTTTGTTGAAAAAATGCGCATTTAAAAAAATACAAATCGACGTGTCGAGTGGATAATTTGAAGGTTTATGAAATGGTTTACTTTGAGTATTTTTTGTCACTAGTAGGGCCCCAATGGTCAAAATTGGACCATAATTAGTTTGAACGTTTCTATACTTTTATTAACTGTTGTTGAGGAATTTTCATGCAAATTTAGTGTTTTTTGTTTATTTTTCTCATTTAATGATCTTTTTTTTTTCATCCAATGTGACTCCAAGTTCTTTGCCCTGTTTGTCATTTTTTTTCATCTGCTCTTGCTTTCACCATTAAATAAGACAGTTTAATACAGGGCTGCCAGATTATATAATTGGATACAAAAATATGTATAATATGGCTCTTATAATTATGTATCCAGTTTGTATAGCAGATTGCCTTGTATAATTGGATACAAGACAAAAATAAAATCTACAGAATTTTTTATGAAAGTACACAATAGATAATTCCTAATCATTGGCTACAAAAATTTTAAAATTTAGTCTAACAGGAACGGGCGCTCTTCTAGATGATTTGTATAAATTTAACTGTTGTTAAGCCTGCGCCACTTTTTTGATACCATATATAACGCAGTGTTACGTTTGTAATCAAACTTGTCTTCAAAGTCTTATCTACGATGTTGGTAAATGACAATTCACAATACAAACACTACTTCGACAAATTTCACTCATAATTCACGATTTGAATTTTAACCCTTTTATATTCAAAGGTTCAAAGCTTTATTTGTGGGTATATAGAGTTAGGTCGTTCTAGAATTTTCGACGAAAACTCTCGTACATACTGTGGAAAATACTTAAAGTTTCTCGATATACCTGGAACCGACTCATGCGTCAATTATTCATACATTAAAACGGGGACTTGGTTATAATTTAGATTTATGTCTTAATTGAATATTGAAATCATAGGCGTACCCAGGCCAGTATTTCGTGGGGTTGTTACCCAGGCCAGTTTTTCGGGGAGATCCATGTTTTAAAAAAAGGCTTCACAGAAAAAAATATTTTACTTAGTAGTAATTATATTTTATTAATAACCTCGGAAATTATTAAAAAATGTAAATGCAGACTTAGTGAATGTCTTGTTTTATTTCGGGAATACGCATATGATTGAAATACCAAGTGAAACATTGTCAAGATTATTTTTTGTAAAGAAAAATAACTTACCGAAAAAATAAATAACAAATGCATCAAATATTACTTGAATCACAGTGTTTATCAGTTCCAGCGAGGTTGGAGGTTTCGGGTAAATTATCAACGGTCTAAATGCGTAGAAAAATGGTTGAAGAAGCACCCAAACGAACTTCCCGAAGGTTGTGCAGAACAATTTAGCTTCTAGATATGTCGGTATATCCGTGTCTCTGAGCTCGTCACCTTGATACTGAATTTGACAAAATTAACAATTATATATAATGATTTTGACCAAATTTCGTTACATTGTTTACGAATTATCAACTTACCCTGTGATGTTCAAGATGATATTTCTTGAAGCTAATTGATATTGGTATTCCAATTGGTAAGTTGGCGAAAAAACCAAATATTTTGTTGTGCCAGGGTCGACTGTGCCCAAAAGCTAGATTGTGAGATATTTCATGTATGGCTGAAAGAAAATTGAAAAAAATTTTAGGTCATAAAATTAATGAAATTTGAAGTTTGTCATAACTTTTCTACAATGCAAGAATTTTTCCTGTAAAGCTCAAGTGGGGTCCTAGATATCTATTTTTTACAAAATTTTAGGGCTTATATTTTGGTAATAAGGAGGGGGTAAATTATTGTATATTTTTGTTAAAATCTTTTAAACTATTTTTTTTAAATATAAAAAAATATATATTTTTGTTCTTTGGAATGAGAATTTTCAGTTGATATAGGAGATGTTTAAATTTAATATTGTTTTTGTAAAACGTACATGCATACATACATACATAAGTAGTATATTAGAACTTCCAAAATTCGCGTGAACTGGGGTAAATTTCCGAGCCTTCTACCCATCATATCCCAACCATGTCCTATGGGCGAAAGATCGGGGGATCTGGGCGGCCTTCGCAACAGATTCAAATGGGTCTCTTCAAAAAAGTTTAAACTAACTCGAGCAACATGACGCCGAGTATTATCTTGTTGAAATATGGGATCCATGAGCCGATCAAGGTAAGGGAGTATATAGTACTGTAATGTTTTTATTTTCACAATCGGGTTCTTGGATTTATTTATTCAACTGACAATTTATATTCACAGCACTATTTACAATTTATTCTTAACTATAAGGCAATCGAATACTCAATGTATGCTTTCTCAGCACTCCGCATATTTCTTCTCGGAATTCTCCAGAACATGAAAGAGCCGCCGGGACTAGACTAGATTCTTCGAGATCTACATCAAAGCAAGTCACCGACCTGGATGCGCCAGACTAACAACATTTCGGGTTCCCCAAAATATCCGGTGAATAGCGCTTCCACGTATTATCGGAGAATAAAATTTCGAGGTGTCGAAAATCGTTCTCTAAAGGTCATAAGTCTTAGACGTCGATATTGAACTTCATTTGTGCCCCTACGACGCCCGGTGCTTACTCTTCTCGGATTTTGGGTGTTATTAAAACACGCTTGCCAACATCTAATAACAGTAGTTAGATTTCTGTTCGTGCGGTAGCGATTTCTCTGAATGAAAAACCCGCCTTCCGAAAATTTGACCTGTTTCAAATTCACTTAGCTGGCGATAGATTCACGTGCACGTACTCTAGGCATTTTAACATTACTAAACATCGAGTTTGGATCCCATCAAATAGTTTGTTTTTTTTTTTTGGTAAATTAAAAGAAATGCAAAAAACAATTACAATATTAAGTAATTGATAAAAAATTCTACATGAAAAAACATTCACCAAACTTTACCAAAATTTAATCATTTGCTCCCTACTATAGTTATACCGAAACGTTAATTTTAAACATCTGCTTCTGGGTGTTTTCTTTGTCAGTGAGTATATATGTATTACATGATGCATTTGAAAAAAACGTATGGTCGATTTTGTAAAATTTCCCCCCAAAAGTACCACTAAAATCAAAATTTCTGTATTTACGACATGTCCTTCTGATGGGCCCATCTAACTCTACACTGATACACAAATTCAACCTTTTCCGCCAAGTAGTTACGGAGAAAACTGGCTGTGATGTGATCAATGACGGCAATGACTACTAATATAATAGTAGTGATTGGATGTGGCAGACGGACGGATCAGGAGTGATATTGAACGTACGAAACCCTAAAAATCACATTCTAAAGAACGGGCCGCCTTGTTACGACATTGCTTCAAGCTGTATTTCTAGGCAGCATCAGTATTCTAACACTGGTTCTATTATAACACTACGACAGAACACCAAGTTATTACATTTTTTCTGACTCCGAATCGCTATTTGCATGGTTTTTCGCGTTATAGTGACATAAACGGTAGGTTATGTCGACGATAACGGGTTACAGAATCTCTAAGCAGTCACAATTATTAATTTATCATGTTTTTTCTTATAGACCAAGGTCGATAATGTTTGTTAAAAAAAAAGAATAGGATGAAACCCAGTGAAAAAGGAAGAGAATACAACAACAATAAAAGGAAACATTATTTACGGGCGACCTGAGGGCGGGAAGTGGGAGGGTGAGCTTTTAAGGTTAAAAAACGGTTTATCGCGAACGAAAAATGAGAATTGTCGATTGAAAATCAGGGGACTCTTTTGATATTGATATTAAGTCATTTAAAAAAAAATACAGTGTGTTTGGGACATAAAAAGGTTAAGTTTTCATCAAATTTTGTGATTTTTTTTATTTTTTGTAATAGATAAAAATAAAAAACCAACGTGTTTTTTGAATTCTTATTCACATAAATTGTAAGGTTATATGAAAAAAATGTAAATACAAAAATTGTAAATGTTTACTTGTGTCCTACAACTTTGCCATATAACTTTTTTCATAGGACTTGTAGTGTTGCCGGAAATCGAAATAAAGTTGTTTACCCTTGAAAACTCACCCCCTCCACTTCCCGACCTCAGATCATCCGTAAATTATTTTTCGTTTCATTTTTGTTTTTACCATTTTCAAATGTTTCAGCCCTAGTTTCCCGAATGTGTTTAGATCGGATTGAGAAAGACTTATGACTTGAAACGTACAATTCCCAAACAATTTTTTTGCGACAATAAATAAAAATTTATCAGATTCAGTAAAAAATCCATTATCGGTTTACGAATATTACGTTTATTTTACTGACTAATTGTTAGTAATAACTCATAAGTAATGTTTCACTTACTTTATTCAGTGATGTTCTCGGAACCTTATCAAAGAATATATTTGAAAGATAAGGCGTGATAAAAAATCAACAAGAGTTGTCATTTAAGCAAATCTGAATTCACAAACAGTGAATAACAGAAATTTATGAAACTATTCTACGAAATATTAAGCCAATAGAAAATATTCCTCCTAAATGTATATATGCCCAAGCATTTATAAACATTATAGGGTAACTTGGAGATATGGCTTTTAACATTGAGACAACTTATAGAAAACAACATACAGTTAATGTTTAGATATGGTGAAAATGTTTTTTGAAAAATATTGTCAAAAAATAGTACCACCGATCTTAATAATGTGAACATTTTTTACGGTGCAAAGAAATGGGCATCTTAAAAAAATAAATAATTTGGTCAAGTGCAAGTTGGACTCGCATACTAAGGGTTCCGTACCACCTTCAAGATTCTAATATTCCAGTTTCAGACAAGCAAGGAATGGGTGCATTTTCTTATATTTACCCTAATATCTTTTAAAGGAAGCGTTTTAAATTTATAAAAAATATACACATAGACTTTTTATTTTATCTGCTTCCGGATTCGCTTGATTTTTATCAGAATATATATGTATTTAATTTTCTAATTTGGCCCCCAAAAATTAACATTAGAGTTTTATTTTACTAATAAACTTTCAGGGAAGCCTTTTATAATCTACTGTCTGAATTTTGAGGCTCTGTAGATTGCAAGATATAGGGCAAAATAGGTCAAGTTTTAATTTATAAATTATTAAATCTATTATTCAAATTATTTAAAAATACAAATAAAATATATATTTCAAAATTTAAATAGTGTAGTTTCTAAAGTGAGAATTAAGTCGATGTTTAATATTTTTGTTAATATATTTTAAACAAATGATTTAAAAATATGATATATTTGTAATTCACATAATGAGCCATTTATCTGATATGATGTGTTTGAAAATTGAATTTTTATTTTCCACTTAAATGTACAATTTGTCCCTAAAATTACTATGGGGGTTTTCTAATAATTTTTCTTATGAATTTCAAGTGAGCACCAGTACCCCTAATTATTTTCAAAATTTTAGGAAGTATGGTTTTATAGTTTGGGGAATAAAGGGGGGAATGGGTAATTTTTAAAATATATTTTTTTAATATATTTTAAAATATTTATTAAAAAGATTAAAAAATATATTGGTATTCGTCATAATGAGCTATTTGATATATTACTTGATCCGTTAGAAACAATTATAATTCTATATTTTCCATTTAATTCTATAATTTGCCCCCCAAAATGAATATTAGGGGTTTCTCCTTATTTTTCCAGTAAAGTTCAGGTGAAGCGCTATACCTCTATTTTTTGCAAAATTTTACAGCTTATAGTTCGGTGATAAGGGGGGAATGGGTAAAATTTTTTATATTTTTGTTAATATCTTTTAATTAATTTATTTTAAAAATATGGAAAAAATATATTTGTTTTCGTCATAATGAGCCCTTTCATTTGATATATAACATGATGCCTTAGAATCAGACCCTACACCTCTAATTTTTTTAAAAACTTTACGTTTTATAGTTTCGGATATAGGGGGGAAGGGTAAATTTTGGTATATTTTCGTTAATATCTTTTTAATTATTTTTTTAAATATAAAAAAAATATATTTGTGTTCCTCAGAATGGGACCTTTCATTTGATATATTACATGATGCGTTTGAAAAAAAAATTAAATTTTCTTTTAATTCTATAATTTGCCCCCCAAAATTAATATTAGTGTTTTCTCCTTATTTTTCCTGTAAAGTTCACGCAACGATCTATATTTCCTATTTTTTCAAAATTTTAGGATCAGTAGTTTCGGAGATCAGGGGGGGAACGGTTGATTTTTTTAGTTTTTCCCCCCAGAAGTAAAATCAAAATTTCTTCATTTACGATATGTACTCCTGATCGGGTCACCAAACTATACATTGATACCAAATTTCAACCTCTTCCGTCCAGTAGTTTTGGAGAAAATTGCTGTAATGTGACAGAGGCAGAATGTATATTCCCAATCGTCAAACTTGTAGTAGGTTTCAGATTTCAATTCAGGTTTTTGATGTGTTCCTTGGTACAAAATTGAAATTGTAGATTTACAGTTGTTGAATTGTGAGTAAAGTAACTATTGTGGTTATTTTAACATTAGTATTTCTAATTCAGGTTAGGTTACAGTTACGGTTGCCACCTTTTTTACGAAAAAATAGTACTTTTGGGAAATTTAAGGAAAAAATAGTACTTTTGGGAAATTTAGGGAAAAATATAGTACACAGCAATTTTTTGCTATAGCCAGTAAAGTTCTATTATTTTTTAAATAATTACACGAATTCCAGCAATTTAGAACATATTACAATAGATGAAAAATTAAATTTTAATTAAATTAATAGATGCTGTAAGTTGTAGGAATGGATAGGAAAAGGTCAACAATTTTAAATGTATTACTTAAACATATATATGTGCTTTTGAAAAGTGTAACAGAATCATCGTCACTTTCTATATTGTTATTTTAAAAACAATCTTACAAAACCTCGAAAATCAGCGTTTATCGACAAATTAATACCGACGGGAAGTTGACGTTTATTGCTATGATAATTTGACAACTACAACGTGTGGGAAACAGAACAGATGAAGGTCTTTAATTTTGTTCTGAATTTCTCCACGCGCACTGGATGTGTTCCAGCTTAAAGTTGTTAATAAAAGCCCGACATTTGAATTAGCAATGAAAATATAGTACATTTCGTACTATATTATTTTTCTACATTATACAGTACAACTGGCTAAAATATAGTAAGGTACTATAAATTATAGTACAGGTGGCAACCCTAGTTACAGTTGTCTTGAAAAGTAAATAAACTTTTTAACAGTACAAATATTCTTAGAGTAAAAACTGAATTAACCAATTAAAGTATTGTGAATTTGGAGTCAGAAGTGGGATTTTGCATAGTAAATACAAATAACAGGAATGTTGGAAAAAATTTGGAAAACAGTATCAAAAGTCAATAAAGAAACTTATAATGAAACTTGCCAAAAAATTATCCAAAATTTTGTATAACAGGGAACAAACAGAATTTCAGTCAAAGTAAGTGAGTTTTCTTTTATGACAGAACTCTATACATCTGTACTTTTGAAATAAAGACTGTCTCAGTGAAATTGTATTTTGTGTTTTTACATTCTAGGACCAATTGATCACAGTTATTTTTTAAGAGAAGATCCATATTTGTTTATTCTAAATCATGTAGCTGCAATGGGGCTGATTCATCAGTGATCTCTTGTAGTTTAAGTCAATAAAATTTAACAAAAATCCAAATATTAACACACTTTTTTATTTCTATCAATCTGACATGACCATACAATGTATGGCATCACACTCCCTCTAAGGCACACACTCCCTTTCGAGTGTTATACACGTCCCATTGTCTCTGTATTTGAAATTCTAAATCCCGATATTTGGCTATTTTTTCAGCCTGCTTTTCTAGAAATTTTATCTACCAAAACTATCTATCAATATTATTAAGGTTGTTTCATAAAGTATAAATAAGTTTCTGGTACCACTTTTTTAGTCTACCCTATTCCACTATAACATTTCAGCCATAGTAAAAGGGAGGAGATTTTTTTTTGTGGAAAAAAGTAATCACTAATAGGTCTTTTTGAGTTAAAGGGATGGTTAAATTAAATACATCATTTGAAACACATTTTTTGTCTCTAATGTTAACAATTCAATTTATTAGATGTTAATATATTCTTAAATATGTATATATGGTTTTCTTTGCAGTAATTTCTTAATAATATAAATGTCAAATCTAATAAAAATTACATAAGCATTTGATTGATTTTATATAGTGAATATAGATGAGGTGAATGAACAAAATGTGACATATTACTTCAGCTTGTTCATACCTAATCAGGGCCAGATTTAAATTGGTGGGGGCCCTTGGGCAGAAAACTGGTGGGGCCCCTGGGTTTAAAACTGGTGGGACCCCTGGTTACAAAACTGGTGGGAGTCCCTGGGCACAAAACCAATGGGGGCATTTAAGGGATTCAAAATTGCTAGTCATATTTTTATTTTATTTTTAATAAAACATGTCAGATAAATGGATTTTTACATACTTCAAAATAAATAAAGTTATACCAAATATATATAGCAACAAAAATTGAGAAAAAAATTAAATAAAAAAATTACATATGCAAATTTTCAGACAAATTGGTTATAAACTCTTCAAGAAAAATGATTTTGAAGATTGCTTAGTTATGCTAGAGGAGCCCTTCCCTGTGACTTAAAATATGTATCTTACTCAGCCTTATCTACAGTTACCCAGTAAATTTAATTGCATCTCCTATTTATATTGCAGCCTTAGGGTTGCTTACATATTAAAAATAATCTTAAATTTGATTTTAAAATAATAGGGTTGCCACATATAAAAAAAATGTTAAATATAATTTATATATGCGCTTGTGAGTACGAAAACATACCAACAAATTTTCAAAATCAATACTCATATAATATAAACATTGCATCTTTGTTTTTTTGATTGTAAACTTTTTTTGAATTTTGGCTTTCATTTACATTTTTTGTTGGATTTTTTCTTCAAATATAGATTTTTTTCAATTTTGGTCCACAGTTGGTGGGGGCCCCAAATTGGTGGTGGCCCTGGGCCAGTGCCCAAAGTGCCCTTATGTAAATCCGGCCCTGTACCTAATGTAACAGACTGTGAAATAGGGGAAATCATATAAAAGCATAGAAAAAAATATAACATCTCGAGGAGATTATTGAATATATCTTTATAGGTGAAGTTAACCTGAAAATTTTAATGTGAAAGTCTAACTTACAGATTACAGAGTAACAGCTATGGCTTGGAATGGTACCTGATTTTGAACCTCTGTGTGCTAGTTTCCCTAAAAATCCTAGTTGTCTCTTTAACCAAATTTTGTAGGAAGAAATATTGAAAAGAATCATGAAATTAGGCATTAGCTTCAAAGACTTTTAACATTTCTTGTCTGTAAAGATTTTAACGTGTGTTTTTGAAGAATAATTATACCCATAATTTAAAAGAATTTTTATTATACCTGAATTTTGAAAAGTAATTTTCACTCCAAACTTATTTTATTATTAATTGAATTGAGATAATTACTGAGAGACAATCTTATCATTTTTTGTGCAGACTCACATCTGTGACCTCTTATGTTTAAACCAGATGTTATAAATTTAAAGTGGCACTTATCCAATTAGCAACTGCATCAGTGGTCAGTCATTTTGAATGTTCAAATGGCTGATAGCATTCTTACTACAATTAGGTAGTTGATTATATGTTGAATTGTATTGTGTGGATTTCATTAATGCAACTTTGGCACTCATAAAGAACATTTATTAAAACATTATCAAAAGGAAACTTTCTATAGTTCAATTAATATTTACTTATAAAATTTATTTAGCAAACTTACCTAACATAAGTGAGTGATTTATTACACCTCCTAAACAGTAAGCAACCAGGAGTAGGACTGGCCAAGATTTATTCCTAAGGATATACATTAATATAAATTGGGTGAAAACCATTCCAGTGACCACCCATTTGAAATTGGGATCATAACCAAATAATTTTTTAATTTGTGGGTATTTTTCTGGAAAAAAATATATATATAACTATGACTACCTAAAGCTATTTAATATGTATTTCTCATGGAAGTTTTTAAATAAATATCTCAAAACAATTATTAGAGAAGTCAGAAATTTGTTAACACCTGTGAATAATGAATTATGACAATATATGTAAAAATTTATACTAAAAATAAAAACTGACTAACCTAAAATGATTTTCCGGCGGCTTGCGTGTGGTTCTTCTGTATACACCCATTCAAAATCTGTCCTGGACACATGCTGGCCCATTTTAATAAATTATTATATACTTAATTTACTCGAAATTTGTACCTTACAAAATTACAAACATTTTTATATAATACTGAATTCAATTACACATCTTATCATACGACACCGAATCACTCCACACCACACTCTCCGCCACCCGTCACTGCTCAAAGTCAAAGTATCGTCATTCGTCATAAATAATGTCAACTGTCATATTTAATTTTTAAGTAACTTTCTTTAACATCTAATATTTTAGTAAAAATTAATAATCTCTATCTCTAAATATAATTAAATGAAAAAAAAAGTTTTTCCCTTAAGCTATCGGTGTTATTAGAAAACCAACATTTATGAGTTGTTGTATAAGATATTGCCTAAAAAACTACAAAATATTGATATCTTAAGGCTAGCCGCACACTGGCAACTTTTTAGTTTAGGTGATTAAACAATTTAGTCGGCTAGAAGTTGCCCGCTGTTGTTTCAAGCGCACACTGACCACACTGACAACTGAATAGTTATAGTTAACATCGGTTTTAAAATGTGTTTTGTACAGACTGCATGTGTTCGTGGTTTTATTCTAAGCAAGAGAGAAAATATTGGGTTCATCCATTTGTAGCACAAGGCTGATTTTAATTTTATTTTTTGTTTGTGAATTAATATTGTTGCATTACTGCTTTTAAATGTGATAAAAAAATTACTGACCTTTTCTGTTTTCTACTTTTCCCCTACTTTATCCCCTTTTTCAATAAACTCTCGACACAACTCACACCACCATTTATTAAAGATTTTTGTCTGAATATTCATTTATTTTTATGTCATATAACTGCTTCTATAAACGCTTCGATGTCTACGGATAAAAGCAAGACGCAAAATGAAAAAGTAAAATCAAGAGGAACTTTTTAATCGCCAGTGTGCGGAGACAGGTATGAATATGTGCGTTCTATTTTACCGGCAACAATTTAGTCGCCGGGAATATCGAACGTGTTGGAATTATTTAGTTGCCGCAACTAAATAATCGCCTGTGTGCGGGTTGTCATAAGAAATAACGTGTTCTATTTTTGCGATTAAAAAGTTGCTCGACAAAAGTTGCCAGTGTGCGGCTAGCCTCATTGTATATTTTTAACCGACTTCCAAAAAGGAAGAGGTTATCAATCTCTGTGTGATCTGTGCTCATCAATTCGTTGGTATCTTTTTTTATGTATACTCAATGAATATTCAAAAACGACCTAAGCAATTTTGATGATTTGAACTACATTGTATTATCGAATACTACGGATAATTTTATTACCACATAATTTTCAATAACGTGAGATTTAGAATTTTCCAGAAAATCACAAAAAACAGTAATTATATGGGAGCACACTTCAACAAATATTCACTGTTTTTTAAATTGAAATTTAGAGCTTAGGAAAATTACAGTTATACAGCTGGGTTCAAAAAATCTTAAAAAGAAATGTGATATTCGATAGTACATGAGCAGTTGCATATATACTTAGAATGGTTGAAATATAAGGTGGAGTAGAACTATAGCTATTCAGGGTGGTTCAAAAAATGTTGTTTGTGGGTGGCACATAAGTAGTTACATATACAAGCTGGATTAGAATTGTTGTGAAAAATAAAAATGTGTATTTTTTTATAAATTTAAAACGCTTATTTTGCACGATAATATGCAAAATACAAGAAAATCCGGGCATTCCTTGCTTGTCTGAAAATTAGAAAAATATTTAATATCATTTACCAGTTTATTAACAAGGCTAATAACTAAGAAATTGTCATAGGGATAATGCTTACTTTAATAGAGATTGAAGAATATACAGGGTGATTTACTTAAAATAAGAGAGTTAAAGAGCTTTACCCTTCATTATAATTACTAAATTCTATACTATACAGAATGACAATTATCATCCTGTATAGCTTTTTGTCAAAATGCATTTCAATATACGTCCAGGCTTTTCTTTTGGGACCAATCAAGCTAGGATAAACTACCTGAATTCAGAACACTTTTTTGGTCCTTTCAGTTGGCTAAACTATTTGAATTTTTCACCACCATTATGGTCACACACAAAACTCATTTAATTGCTATTGATTTTCGTTTTCAATATTTATCGATAAAGATTAAATTGTAGGATCCTTTCAGACAGGTCGCATTATCTTATCTACAATAATTGGAACGATGTTCTTTTACGGGGATTATAGTAAAGGGTAGAAAATATTATGTATTGTAACGTAACGATACAGTGTTATCCTCCTCCAGGCGAACTTTTTTCTATTACATAAGGTTACATATCGAACGCACAGCACGCATTGTGCGCGCTTGAAATATAGAGCTAATTAGAATTACAGCTATTCTGGTGGGTTATTTTTTTTCACAGTCATGTTATATTGGGTGGTCCATAAACAATTGCATATACATACAGGATAGTTGAAATATAAGGTGGAATACAATTATAGTTATACAGGGTGGATCAAAAGATATTATAAAAAAATGTAATTTGCATAAGTAGGATATCTGAATTATTGGGCAGAGTATAATCATAATTATCCACACGGTTTCAAAAAATGTTAGAAGTTGCATATAAAGGATGGTCGAAATACAGGTTAGAGTAAAATTATAATTATACAGGGTACTACAAAATTGTGAAAAATTTTGGCATATAGGGTAGACCATGAGAAGGTGTATATAGGCAATACTTGAAATATAAGGCGAAGTAAAATTAGAGAAATAAAGGGGGATTCAAACAATATTAGAAACAGTTGCATACAAAGCATGGATAAAATATAGAGTGGAGAAGAGTTATAATTACACAAGGTGGTTTCAAATCCAGGTGTTGCAATAATGTGTGGAGTGAAATTATAGTTGTGCAGTTATATAGAGTAGTTCAAAAGAGAGAGAGAGAGAGAGAGAGACAGAGTGAGCGTATAAATGACTATAAATATAAAGAATTAAATCCTAATGGTTTGTACTTAGAACTGACAAATATTGATATTAATTAAGCTTTACAGATGGAAGTCGATCTTAAGAATGTACAGTCATATTGATAATTATAATATTCCTTGATATGACTCATATTACCGATTTTTATGTGGCAATACATATCACCCTAACTCGCAAGTTTGTTTTAATATGCGCAACTTTATCGCACACACAGTTCTTTAAATGCTAAAGTAAATAAATCAGTTAAGTTATTTATTAATCAACTTATATATCAATATATTTTGGCGATAACGTGACGCATGTTAAAATAAACTTGTGAGTTAGGGTGATATGTATTTCCGCACGAAAATCGGCAACTGGTATTAATAGGAGTCAAATCGAGGAATATTATAATTTTTTTTTTTATCAATTATTGAAATACTAACCATTTGCTTTATCCAATATTATCGTACATTCTTAAGATCGACTTCCATCTTTAAAGCTTCATTATTAAGTTCGAAGTACAAAACATTAGGCTTTATTTTTTTATATATTGTCATTTAATAATAATATCCTTTTATAACGCTGAATCTTTCCCTTTATGATTGTCATTCTTGAGCGAGTATTTTCATTTGTAATTAAAACTATAGCTCAGTGGTAGTGGTAGTAGTATAAGTAAATATACCAAGTTGTAAGCTTTTGTGACTAAGATATATAGGTGTGTAATTTTTTATATATATTGACAAACATGAAAAAGAAAACTATAAATATCTATATTAAAAAAAAACAAACACCGACTTAAAAAAAGTAACTTACTAAAACGAAAAAAATCTTTCCTCCAAAAATTAAAAACTGAAGTCGGTGCCAAGTTGAAAACAAAGTTGTAAAGTACAACTCATAAATGTACTTTACAAATTATTTTCACTTTAATTTGGCACCGCCTTCAGAAAAATATTTATTTGGTGCCGGAAAATAAATTATTTTGTTTTTCAGTTGAGTTACTTTTTTTGAAGTTGGCTTACATTTTTTACTGATGTAATGTAATAATTGGATGCAGTTTTCAAAACTAATGAACTTTTTCGATTTTGAATTACAAATATATCCACTAACTATTTAAATTTTGAAAAAATATTTTATTTGTATTTTTTATAATTTGAATAACAGAGTTAATAAATAATTTAAAAGGTATCTACTTCACGATTTAAGCGACATCTATCATATTACAGTTCAAGGATAGAATAAGTCTTGTATATTTTTTATAAATTTTTCTAAATATTAGTATTAGGAAAGTTTTGCATATGATTCCAACTTAGGTGGCCCACTGTATTGTAGACGATTTGAGAATATTCTGTTAATTATCAGACATTTTGGTTTAATTCCAATTAGTTTCATTTAATAGTATCTCTGCGAAATTTAATAATAAACAGTTTTTTGATTTTAAAAGAAGTTATTCATTATAAAAAATTTAGTGATATAGCATACTTGAATGCAGTTTCAATTCTAATAAACTTGATAACAATTTGAGATATTATAAAAAATAAGGGTACTTCGTTTTTAAGCAAAGTTGATATTTTTAACGGTATCAATTCGTCGGCATCTTTTTTTATGTATGACCAGTGATTATTCAAAAACGGCTTGGGCAATTTTGATGATTTAAACTGCATTGTATTAAGAAATAGTACCGAAAAGGACCATATAATTTTCTATAGCGTGAGATTTACGGTTTTCCCGAAAATCAGAAAAAAAAAACAGTAATTAATGTGATTCAATGTATCTTCACTGTTTTCGATAAAACGGCTGAATAAATTTGAACCTTTTAAATTGTATTCTACATAGATATATTTCAGCTTGATTCCGTATAACATAAAAATACCGTATTTCTGAAAATCGGAAAAACATGTGCAAAAAAACGATATTCATCAACGTAAATGTCAAATTTTCATAGTAAATATCTAGTTTATATGTCATAAAAGTATATCGTACAGGGCGTTTGTAACAGTTTTCATTTTTATTTATTTGAAGTCAGTTTCTTTTTGATTGCGAGGCTTACAGTCGAGTGAAATGGCAAAAAATATTCCATTAGTGTATCGAAACGAAAAATTGTTATGCCGGCGTTCTTTTCTATATGGTATACGGTTGCAGGTATGTGTTTGTGCGTGAGTGCATAGAAATTCGAGTAGCAATCAAAAAATCTTAAAAATAAATGTGATATTGGGTGGTACATAAGCAGTTGCATATAAGTATACAGAAAATGTTTTTCCAACAAAGACATCTCTAAATTCAGTGTACCTAAGGCCAGCAGATTGTGTATGTAGAATAATAAAAAGTTTAAAAAAACAAAAAAACAGTAGGGGATGATAATATACCGGTTGTAATTATTAAAGAAACGGCAGACTCTATGGCAAGACCTTTGTGCCACATAATAAATCTTTGTTTTAAAACGGGTATATACCCTGACTCTCTCAAGAATGCACTAGTTAAGGCAATATATAAAATTGGAGAAGTAGATGAAGAAAAAAATTACCGGCCCATATCTATACTCTCAAATATCAATAAAATTTTTGAAACAGCAATTTATAGTAGGTTAATTAATTTTTTAGAAAAGCATTCGTTATTAGAGAATAATCAGAATGGATTTCGCAGTGGAAAGTCAATCATACGAGCGATATATCAGGCTATTGATAAAATTATAGACTCTTTAAATAATAAAAAACTTACCTTAGGTATGTGTATGGACCGGTCAAAAGCTTTTGACAGTGTGAATCATCTAACACTTTGTAAAAAATTAGAGAGTCATGGCATTAGAGGAAACGCTTTCCATCTATTAAACTCATATTTAAGTAATCCCACTCAACAGGTTTTTGAATATGACTTGTATGGTAGACAGATAATCTCAACCAAAATTTGTATTACGAGAGGTGTCCCCCAGGGCCCCTATTATACATCATTTATACTAACGAACTTACCAATATAACTGATGAATTCACAGTTCTGTATGCAGACGATACAACATTAATATATAGTGAAGAAGACTCGGATAGATTTCTGACAAGTGTGCAAAGGGCGTGCCACACTCTAGACATGTACTTCTCGGCCCATGACCTTTTTTTAAATATGTCAAAGACACAATATATTTTATTTAGTAACCGAAAAGACCACACTTTCACTTTTTCGTATAGAAATACAGATATTCAACCTTCAGGACAAGTTTCTTTTTTGGGGCTAAATATTGATAAAAGGCTGGACTGGAGGGCGCATGTCGGGAGTGTGGCTCAGAGTATATCTAAATATTGCTATGCACTAAGAACTGTAGCTCAGAATATTAGCCGTGAAGCAGCACTGTCAGCATATCATGCATATATCCAATCAAAAATAAGATATGGACTAATTTTCTGGGGTAACTCTACCGAAGTTGAGAGAGTATTTTTACTTCAGAAAAGATGTATCAGAAGTATGTTTCAAATGAAAAAAAGAGATAGCTGTAAGCCGGTGTTCATAAGTAATAAAATCATGACGTTAACTAGTATGTACATTATTGATTGCTTTATGTTTGTCCATAAACATAAGGATCTTTTTGAAGGAGATGTGTTGAGTCATAGCTATGAAACAAGACATAGGTCTATTTTGATCCCACAAAAATATAATTTCAGTTATATTCAGAAAAATGTGACATATATGGCTACAAAAATATTTAATAGTGTGCCTGAATGTATTCGAAACCTCCCTGAAGCCAAAATAAAAAAAATATTAACAAATTATTTAGTCAATAAGGCCTTTTATTTAATAAATGAATTCTTTAATGATCCAGACAGGGTAAGACTGAGGTAAAAAAATCTGTATTTATTTGAAATATGTAACTGTGTAATTCTGTTGTGTATTCTGGGACATTGTACTATGCGAAACTTGGCTTTGTAGTATAAATAAAGGAATATCTCTCTATCTATCTATCTATATAGGATGGTTGAAATTTCACCCCAATTTCCGAACACAATTTCCTTTTTTTAATACCATCGCATCCACCAAAATACAAAAAAGAAGAAATAAAAAGTCGAGTGAAAAATCAAGTAGAACTGTTTGATTGAACTGTTAACGTTACGTTTCCTTCGACCCCACCAAGCCCCCCTGTTGCAACCTGTTTCACTAAACGATAGCCCTTACCCTCCTTGTAAGCGAACATATTTTATTTTATGAAAGACCCCTAAATAGTAAATATGTAAACAAAAATTATTGAAACAGACAAAAAGTTCCATTCATATTTAATGCATGTCCATTTCAATACAATATTTAATTTTAATATACCATGCGCGGCATTATTATGCATATAACGGAAATGTGCTTAACTTGTGAAATTGCTTTCTTTCTGAATGAACATTTCATCACTTATCATCGACTCAAAAGATTGGTCGTAGGTTGTAGAATGAGACGCTTAATGGAACATCGAAATTGGGGCACGTATCGAAAGATACTCCTCGATTTCATTCACTTCAACGGAGTTCCGAACGAGTACCGTGGGTTTCAATTTTCCCGCTCGTCTTACCACAACCAGGTGTTTAGGAATCAAGTTACCTTAGCAGAACGAGATTCTTGATTCTCAGTTGTTTCGTGACCTTTCACTATAAGATTACTAGATTTATCATAACAATTATTGTACAAAGTATGTGCGTACAATCGGCAAAAGATACAACAAAGTAAGCCTTGATATTTTTTTGTGATTGATATTGGCAGATCTACAATGTGTAAAATGTATGTATGATTTCTAATTACGATTGATATACTTTTTTTAATGATATAAATAATAATTATTAACGATTTACACAAGTTGTTCGTTTTGAAGATACTTGGCGACTATATAAACTCATTCCGCCGAGCAAAAAACCATATAAATTGCTTACATATTTTTTTTATATAAGAAATGTGATAGAAGTGTACTTTCTGTGAGGGGATTTCTTCGTTAGAATTTAATTTTGTTAAAAACAGCATAAATTAATTGAAGGACAACTAGTTACATCGACGGAAAAGATTTGCATAATGTTTTTGCTGGGTATTATGTTTTATTTTATCTATTCTAGTTGTCTCTTGCATCGCATTTGTCGGCGCTGTTCCAGTTAGTGAAACTGCTATATATACATGTATATAATTATAATTTTCTCTTATCGATGAATTATGTGAACTCGTTTTGATGGTGAAAATTTCAAAGAATATTTTAGCTCATAAATCGTTTTATGTTATGTCGATAGAATATCTTTTATAATATATTTATTTTACACGTGTAGGTATAGTTTAATTCTCAGGTAAAAAGTTACTTTCTTAGTTGACAATTTTTTTAGAATGTCAAAAAATCGTATTTGTTTTGATTTTTTTTATATTCCAGAAAATGGTAATTTTGTTTTTTTAATTGTTCTATCGAAAATATTAAAACAGGTTCTCATATAGTTTTTGAATTTGAACAGTGAACGTATATTTGATATTTAATTAGAATCTATTTGTATAATAGAAAATACGAAGATACCTTAACATTATAATGACGACTTTTTCACGCGGAAGCATTAATAAACACCTAATTTCCTTAGTAATTAAGTAAACTAAAAATTGCAAACCATAGTAAAATTCTACGGAATACAAAAAAAAGTCTAACAAATTCCAGGATGTTTACATTAATTTATAAAGAAAATTAAGTAACAAGCCTGATTCTCCTAAAAAACTAAAAAGGTTTATATCCAGGCAAAAAGTTAGGATCAGTTTTTGGCTTAGTACTCAATTTTTCAAACAGAATTATCTAGAACTAGATATGGTTTTAACTGAAATAGAATATTTCATCCAGCAACTGGTGGTTTTAAAAGAAACTCTATTTTCTCTGTCATCCTAATTAAATAGGATATTCGCCGTATATGGAAGATTATCGTCCATAAAAGTGAATTGTTTCATCACTGCCAAATAATCGCTCGTAGGATCACAATCAGATGCTTCTGAAACAAACTGAAAATTATTCAGAGTTCCGGGTTCACACCAGGTCAAACACGCCAATTATTTGGTCGTAAAGTGAAACTAGACTCATCACCAGACAATGCGTAGCTCCAGTCATGATGATCTCAGTTCTCAGGGTCCTTACATCCACATCAAGTGTTCTCTTTTTTTAAACCGACAATTCGTTTGTATATATGGATTTTTTTGTATTTGTGTTCAGCGATTACTCGAAAAAGGCTAAGGGAATTTGGATCGTTTAAACTGGATTCTGTTAAGGGGGATCCAGAATAGGTCCCATATTTTTAGGGAGATCGGCAAAAAGTTTTTAACCGACTTTCTTCTATACTAGGAGAAAACAGGAAATGTCTCTATTCTCTATTTAATTGAAAATATATTAGAATTAAAACAAAATATTCGGAATGTCACTTTTTCAACAGTTAATCAGACATTTCAAGTAGTCAGTTGGAGGTAACAATCTCAATTGGTCTCTACATAAACTTTTTCAAGTGTCTACATTCGGAAGTTGGAAAATCAAGAAGACGGTCTCTACACAAAAACTTTTTTAAAAATAATCTTACAGAAAAAGTTATTCTTCATGAAAATATATACATGGTCTAAAACGTATGCTGTAATATTTACATGTCACTTTTTCACCTGTAGGTATACGAGATTTATCAGCAAATATGAATTTTGCTCAAAAGTAGTCAAAATAAGTGAAGTACCTTTATTTTTGTAAACATTTAAATTTTTAACAATCAGAAGTATTTCGAATTAAAAAAATGTATGTAATAAATATTCAAGTAACTTTTTCAACTATACAATAGGTTTGAGAAAAATCGGCAGACTTTTTAACCGTCTCTCTTATAACCTTTGGTGGAGGCGAAAGTATTAAAAAAAAGAAATGTCTCCATTCGGAACCTGCGGTGTAATAAACTAAAAATATATTAGAATTAGATCAAAATAAATGTTAATCCATTTCTACATAAGTTGGAAAAAAAACGGAAAACTTTTTTAAAAATAATCTTACAGAAAAAGTTATTTTTCATGAAAATTGTATTATTATATGTTTTTTTTTCAGGAGTTTACTACATTTTTATTTACATAACTATTGCCTGCTCATATTGGTCTATTTTTTCATTGGTTTATTATGTTAATGGTTACCTGTATACAGTTAACACATATTAATTAAATGACTTTTTTCCACTGACTGGATCCGCCACTGTCAAAACATCATTTAAGCCAAATTTCAAAAGCAGTTTTAATACATTTTACGGCACTATGACGAACATCCAAGATATACGAAGTAAAGTGCATTTTATAAGCTTTCAAAATATATTTTGCATATCGCTATCGAGTTCTCGTCGTTAATACGATACGTCCTCCAAATATTTCTACAAATTATTTAAATTGCAATTCTGCAAAATCTACTTAACGTACAATATCGATCTTTATTAATAACTTATAAGCGTTTAGGAGGCAGATTAAGGTTCCAGCTGTTATTACAACAATGTTATGAATTTTTTTTTAAATCACTCACTTTACATCGGAAAAATACTGCGATAAAAATTTATAAATTTTAATTTTGAAGATTTTCTGATCCATTACAAATTTTCTAATGACGGCATTATGCACAGGTCATTACTTTTTACACTATAAGCAAAAAACTAAAATATCCCATATTTTTGGGATAATTTTAATATTATGTCAGTTATGACTTCTATTATTTACTTGATGACTTATGAGGTTTGCTGTTGAATTTTATGTCATATAAAAATCTGTTGACTGGTGTATTTATTAAAAAAATAATTTCACGGAGGTGAGTCGATTAAATGAAAGAAATTGGTATTAAATCAAAATGTCCGATAATTAACAGACTTAAAACGTTGAAGTTTTTCAAATCAGGTTACTATATTCTATTTAACAGTAACTGAGATTGGTCAAAATAATGAACGTTGCTTAAAAGTAATAATATTTTATTTTTGACAATATCCAATAAGTTAATTAGCCTTGAAAACTGCATCCAATTAAGCCGTTACATCACCAAAAATTATAGAATAAATATATTTAATAAACACCTTATCGTACATATAACTCAATTTAATATTTCATCGTGAATTGAATACCGATATCTAGGAGTTTCAGGGAAAACTAGCTTACTGAGTCTCCAAATCGAAATAGTATTGTGTGTAACGCCGTTTGCTGTGATTAATGTAGCTACGAATTATTAAAAAATTTAATTCATGAAAAAATAATTCCAGGAACTATATATACCTACAGAATACTTTTACACGAGATAATAGAGTAAAATTGAAATACAAAATTAACAGCATTTTGACCTGGCATTTACTGAAATTTTCTACTAGAAAACGACAGGAAACCCTAGATACCTTGCATCGGGTCGCGCTTTTGAAGTTACCTTTGGGGGATAGGATTGACGGATCGAAAACTACCTGGATGAATAATATTAATACCCAATAAAAGCAAAAAAGGGTACAAATCGGTCGATAATATCTTTCATCCTCACAAAATGTTTCGGTAGTTGAGGGAATAGAATGAATATATCCATTCACAAAAAACACATTTTAAAGAAGGGTAGGAACCCAACGTGGGTGGTCATCTTTTGCGGACGACGGACGTGTGAAACAGAAGCCTTAGAGCGTGGGCGTGCCGAAATGTGGCCGGTGACAAAAATGGGCGCTATCATTTTACTGCCCAAGTTTAATTCCCCAGCGAATACGACATAAGAATTTTAATTTTTGTTTTCTCTGACGTTATTGTTATTATAGCATGTCAATAAAAAATATTTTTTCCAATATTTACTTTTAATAACATTTATAGGTACTCGTATATGATATAAAAGCACTATTTTTCTCCTGATTTAGACGATTAAAAATACGCAAAAATATAGGTTTATGTTAAATTTGTTTGCTGTTAAATTTTATGTCACATAAAAATGTCTACTGACTGGGCATACATTTTTGGAAACGCAAAAAATATCGGGTATTCGTGAACTAATAGTGGCCCAATTGTCTTTTGGACTTACAGATGTAATAATAATACTGAAACGTGTATATAACACCATCTTCATGGTGCACAAGGCTATAGAGCAAAAAGGTGAAAAAATAAAACATCCCAGGAATTTTATTTTGTCACCTTGACAAATAATGAATTAGTACAAGCCATGATGAAGCTTTGAATTAATAAAATCGAAACGTTGGCAAGCATCAAATAGCCAATTTTATTGTCCTATTCCGACCATTCTCTTATGACATTTATATTAAGGACCCTAAGAACTTCTGGTAACACTAGAATATTAATCTTTCTCAAAACTATAGTTTATGACATTAAGTTGATATGGGCTCACGATGGATACTACAGAATAAGTAGTTTTTGAAGAATTGGAATTTAAATAATTTGTTATATGTTTATTTTCTCTGCAATTTATTAGGTTAGGTTTTTATGGATCCACCACTATCAAGACATCTGAAGAAAATTAAGGTTGGACGTTAAAAATTCACAATCACTATTGATACATTTTACGACACTATGACAAAAATCCACGATATACAAAGTGAAGTGCATTTTATGAGCTTTCAAAATATATTTTGCATATCCATATTGATCTATGGGGGTTAATACGATACGTTCTGCAAAAAAATTTCAAAAAATTATTTAAGTTGCAATTCTGCCAGATGTATTGATCGGTTAATATCGAGTTTCAGCCTTATTGATCTCCACGTTATAAACTATCATTAGAGGGAAGATTAAGATTCCAGTTGTTATTACCACTATCTTATAAATTTTTAAAGCAGTCACTTTATATCGGGTTTTCCAGCTTTTCTATTGACGGCATTATTTTTTCACACCATAAGGAAAAAACGAATAAAAACCACATTTTTGGGGGTTTTTAGTGCTCAAATAATTTACTTCTATGGGTTTGATGTTAAAATTATGTTAATTATGGCTTATAAGCTATTCTTTACGTGATTGTGTAAACTGTTTGCTGTTGAATTTTATTTCAGATAAAAATCTCTATTGATTGGTGTATGGGTCCAATTTTTGCATTCGCATTCATGTGTTTTTTTGTCAAACTAAACTCCATGAAGATAACAACTTAGAGTTGTTGCAACGGCGTTGAGTGTTTAAAATAAAGGTTTGGTGTTAGGATGCAAAACTGTGTTTTTATTCATATTTCATATGTATTTTTCAGGCTCATCTACAACTTTAAAGTCAATTTTATAGTATATATAATATAATATTGTTTTGTTTAAAATATTTATTTATTTTTTAGTGAGGTAATGCTATAAATATCGAAGTTTTAAATTTTAATTGACATTATTTCCTAACTTTTTTCCGTATTGCTAAAAATAAAGATCCACTTTTATACAAAACTCATAATTTTTTTAAGAACCTGGTATACAATTGAAACAGGAACATCTGATGATTTCAGTTTAGGTTTCAGACCATGCAGATCTTTTATGAAGAATAACTTTTTTTGTAAATAATATTAATAAGAAAATTTTCCATGATTCCAACTTGAAGACACACTATATATGGAGACTAATTGAGAACCTGCATCCTCAAGTCGGTTAATTAATGTATATTTTGATTCAATTCCAATCTATTTTGCATTAATTTCAATCTACATCTAATACTGTCGCATTCGCCAAATTTTATTATAAAATAACAGATTTTTTTCCTTTATTTAATGAACAGTATATGCCATATTACTGAAGAAAATATGAAACCATTTAGGAAATATATTATTTCAAATTGAATGATAATTGAAGCACTTCTGAGGTCTAAAGTCTAAAATAATACTACAGAATTTTTTAGAAGTCTGTTAATAAAAGTTTAGTAATAGGGCACAAAACGGCATGTTTATACATCTGTGACAAACCAAAGGTTAGGTTTCTCATACTGTTCATATAAATGATTGTATTTATTGAATAATTGAATATAAATGTTTATTTTTATACTGAATGTAAACATCATTTAAATAGTAAGTCAGTATACAGAAGTTGCAGGAAATGATTTAACATCTTGGAAATCGTGTTTACGTTTTTAATATAGACGTAAAACAATTCGGATTTTATATACTTTTATTTGTGTGCTATACTTTTCCTTTGATGAATTATATTTGTTCAAGGGAATTATTCACTTGTTTCCGTTTTTTTATTACCCAACGATATCAGAGAGTTGAAAAGATTAAGTATGCTAATTAATAACTCAATAGAATCATTTATTTGAAACTAGCCGTTACCCGCGGTTTCACCCGCGTATAGAATGTAGAATTCTTAGTAAACGAAATAGTTTATGAAATATATGGGCTATCCAATATAAGAATTTTTCCTAACTTTGTTGAACCACCTAACATAACTATAAATCCCGAATATGTTTCACCCAAACTGCAAGTGCTTATGGGCCACATTATATAACAATTTTATTCAACATTTATTGAAATCACCTTGTATAATTGTAACTCTGCTTCACTCTATAGTGCAACCATCATGTATATGTTGATGTTTGTTTGTCACCCAATTTAATATTTATTACCTAACTATAGTACTACTCCACCCTATACGCTATATTATAATTATTCCTGATAATTTTTGAGACACTTCGTAAACTGTCCATGATGGCCATCCTATATAACAATTTTATTCAATAATTTTATGAACTGTCTTCTATAGCTATAACTCTACTTTCATCTATATTTAAACTATCTTGTATATACTGCTGACAATTAGTCACCCATTATAACTTATTTGTCTATCAGTTTTGGAACCATCCTGTATAACCATAATTTTATTCTACAAAATATTTCAACTACATCTGCTACATAACTCTGATCCATTCTATATTTCAACTATGTTATCTAGGCAACTGCTTATGGACTACGCTAAATAACCATTTTTGAGATATATTTTATTATTATATATTTTATTATTATATGTTTTAATCATAACAACTATAATTTTACTTCGCCCCATGTTTCAGATATTGCATATTGGAACATCTCATGCTGTATCTTAAAAAAAATCGAACAATTTTTTTCCACACTGTTTAACTATAATTCTACTAATGTAAAAACCCAGTTTTGCACCCTAACACCAAACTGGGTTTTTACATTTGTGACACACCAAAGGTTCCACAGCTTTTCCATTATAATTCTACTCCACCCTATATTTCAACCACCTTGTATGTGCAACTACTTATCGGCCACCCAGTTTGACATGTTTTGTACCACCCTGTCTAAATATAACATATCAATTCCCAATAAATTCCACTAAAACTGCAACTGTTTAAGGGACACCCTATGTAAGAATTTTAAATATTGAACTACTTAACTTTACTCCTCATAATCATGAGCTACGCTATTTCACAATTTTTTCCTCGTATTTTTTGTAGAACAGTATAATATAATTTCTTTCCACACTTCATTTAAACCATCCTTCATTGGCAACTTTTTCTAAGTTTGTTGGGATCACACTGTGTAACGATAACTTGACTTCGCCTCATATTTCAGGTACTCTATATATGCAAATGTTCATGATCTACCCTATATAACAAAAAAAACTTTTTTAACCACAATGTATAATTATAATTCTACTCCACGCTATATTTCAACAATCGTGTATATGCAACTACTTATGGACCACCCAGAATAACATTTTTTCACCACCCTGTATACATAGAATTCTAGTCCACCGTATATTTCATTCTTCTGGTATATGAAATCATAACATTCCTTTACAATATTTTTAAACCCACATGTATAGCTGTAGTTATACTCTGCTACATATTTCAGCCATCCTATAATCTGCTACTTTTGAACTTATGAACTACATGTGGGTATAAAACAATTTTTTAATCATCCTATAAATTATATATATAATTTGATTGAGAAGTCTTGGGTTTTTGGGACCATTGAATTTTTCAATGGTCCCAAAACCCAAGACTTCTCAATCAAAAATATATAAACCGAGGGGAACCATTTATACAACAAACTATAATTCCACTCAATCTTATATTTCAACCAGCCTGTATAAATAACTGCTTCTAACATTTTTTTCATCCCATTTCAGAACTATAATAATAGCTCAAGCCGGTATAAATATTATTTATATAGGTTCAACTGAAAAGTGTTAGAATAATATAGATTTCAGTACGTTCGTAATGATTGTTAAATTGAATCCTTAGTCATATCATTTTTCTTTAACTATGACTTTCTTTTGCAGGACCCAATCTGTGATGAACGTAGTTTTGTTATTGTTTGCTAGCTTAGTATCAATTGCCTCCGGAGAACGTGAACATAAGGTATGTATTGACATTGTCAGTAATAGGTTCTAGGTATCACGTAAAATGAATTTTTATAGTCGCTCTAATAATATTCATCTCTTGATTGCTCTATCGTATACTTTGTTCATAATTAAAATTTCTTTAAGTAGTTTCTGAATGGTTGAGGAGGCAAATAGTTATTTTTGATGGGTTTTTCACTCCTCACAATTGTTTCTGAAAAATACATAAAAGTTTTAAGTAATTGAGAATCAAGGTGTATTAAGAGCAGTTTGTGGAAACTGCCCGGAACAATAGTTGCCTTCTTTTAGAAAAAACGCTCTCGCAGGAGTAACTGTCAGAAAGTAGGTCTACGGATTTGTCAACTAGCTTTCCTGTATTAGTCTAAGATCCGGCTGCACCCATCGAGTGTTTGCTAAAAACCAAATTTGTACGTATATTTATGTTTAGGAGAATATATATCTAGGTTGCCTATCAAAATGTGGCCGCTAGTATTTTTAATTAAATTGTTATTAATTAATTTTTCGTAAAAAATTGCACTGACTTGTTTTTTCAATAAATTATCGTCCACTTCACAGTAATATATATAAAGTCACGGTTACCGTTGCACACTTGGCCGTACCTCTTCGCAGCCAGGTGTATGACTTAGTTACATTTATACACTCATAACGTACATTTATTATTTATATAACAATTTCAAGAAAATTTTTTACTGTTTATTATGATATAGGGTTGCCTAATTAAATCTGGCCGCAAATAAGGGTTGCCGGCTGTTAAAGATGGTAAATATTAAAGGTAGAGTGAAAGAGAGCTAGCGCGAAACATCATCAGTCAGACGAGGATAGCGATGCCAAACAACGGCTTAAATCTATTGCGCATGCGTCGGATGCTAATGTTCTCAACCACCAGTTCAAACAATAGTAGGTATGACTTACGACTTAGTATAATAAAAACTACAAAAGAAACTGCTTTCTTTTCAAAATGACAAATTTAGAAATTACAAAAAAATGGACAAATTTAAAAACTATAAAAATTTTATTTTTAAGTTCGATTGAAATTTTACTTACGGTTTGTGTTTTGCAAAAATCTTCGATTCATGATATTTATATTTTTTCTTTCGACGGAGCAATAACATTAACGAACACTTTTTGAATGCTGGGTTATCAAAGTTTAGTACATTGCATTTTTTGTCACACAGAAAACACGCCATCTTCATCAATTTTATTTCACTCCAAAACAGGGTGGTTTTTAAGGCTGTGTTCCACGTAAACGCGATTTGCGTGATGCGTGCGGTACGCTGCGTCAAAGTCACAACCACAAACTATGATACAAATAAAAAACATCGATGGTGTCCTTACTGGGTAAGTAAGGTGCGATTGTCACGATTTTATGTTGTCGCATCGCTCCTTTGGTATGTTTTCGCCCGCAGTTTCAATTTGGTGATGTTACGCGCTAGCTCTCTTTCACCCTACCTTTAATATTTACCATCTTTAACAGCCGGCAATCCTTATTTGCGACCATATTTAATTAGGCAACCCTATATCAAAAACAGAAAAAATAGCTTTTTTGATATATAAATCATAAATGTACGTTATGAGTGTATAAATGTAATAAAATCGTACCTGTGCACACCTGGCTGGTTTTCAAAGAGGTCTATATTGCCGTGAAGTGCGACGCAACGGTTTTTTCAGTCTATATTGCCAAGTGTACGAATTTTTTAAAAAAAAACAAGTCAGTGCAATTTTTTACGAAAAATCCACTAATAATAATTTAATTAAAAATACTAGCTCGGCCACATTTAGCAAACACTCGATGAGTGCACTAATTCTGCAACCGGATCTCGTACTATATATGTTAGAATGTATTTTGTGTGATACTTATCTGTTTGATGTGACTTTTCGATTCCTGATGAGGAATTATTGTCGAATAATGTTTTTAAAAGTGATTTATAAAATATTCTTAGGCTTGACTTTTCTGGCAATGTCAATTAATTAATTGACTTTGCCGGTATCTCTACAGAGGATATTCCAATTTTTCCATTATTTAATAACATGCAGACACTTTCTTTGATTTTCATTTTTTTGGTGGGCTCTTCTTTAACTGGTACTTTTCTCTTATTCCAGTCCATTTTGTGTACATCATTATCCGTGAGTACATAGTTTGTACATGTCAATGGTTTGATCTGACTATATATCTTCTTGAGAGTTGTATTGTTTCTTTTTGTTTTTATTTGGAGAGGTCATCGGTATATGTTTTTCGTCAGGCACAAGGTACACCCATTTTTTTGACTACAGTTTCCAGCTTTTTTAGTCACATTTGATATATTTTTTTGTTTAATTTTAAAAATCGTTTTTACTTGGTATTTATCTTGAATGCGTTTATTTATTTATTTATTTATTTTTCGGATAGACCGGAAACATATAGGGAATAACGTTTATAATTGTAAAAAACATATACCGGTGAAACATTTAGACCACTTCAAAAAACGTTGTTCGACAACGATTCCTCACAACGAATCGAAACGGCACATTAAACAGATTAGTTTCACACAAAATATATCCTAACATATTATATATAAGAAGGCAACTAGTGTTCCGGGTACTTTCCACTAACTGCTCTAAGATACTACACATTGATTTCCAATTATTCTGTATTTTTGAGGACTGAAAAAACATCCAAAATAATTAAAATCGCTGTTTGTATTTTATCATCAAAACCAAAACTCGAAATTCCTGTAACTTTGCAAACTCAGTAGAAAATTCACTATACTTTGACTTCCAGGTTCACAACATCGTCCTTTATCCAGAAAAACACTCTTGGTGTCAGATAACACCGATTCAGCAAGTAGTAGCCTCTCCAGGATACGAATCCGTTACAATCGACAACAATGTATGTGTCGGTGCTTGCTACAGTTATTCTATCCCAAAAACACAACCCGCTGAGCCAGGTGAACTCATCGGCCCCTATTGCGATAGCTGCCAACCATCAGAAATGAAGTGCTACCATGTAAATTTACACCGTGGAGAAAATACCATAGAAGGACTTAAAGTGATGAGGAAAAATGTTCAGATAATTACTAACTGCTCTTGCCAGACTTGTGATAAAATTCGAAAGGATGATTGTGAAATCAGTGATGAAAATACTTCGGAGCTACCTCAGAATCTGTTCACAGATCAAAAGAACGGAAACAAATCACACGAAGAGGTGCCAGAATTACTTGACGTCAATAGCAATCCTTCGAAACATCATAACGAAAATCACGCCAAATTCAAAAATAAACTGAAGAAATGGTTCGAGATTTCGTATCAGAATGAGTCCGATCAAGTAACAACTGAAGACAATTGGAATGCTAAGTTTTCGAGAGAGTTGCAAGATATCTCTATGAATTTACAAACTGAAGATTCGGTTATTGATCACACTGATGAAGATTACGATAGAAATGATATCATAGTGGAAGAGCTTACGGATTCTTTTGTTCCGAAATCTGAAATGTCTATAAATCATCCGGCCTATCAGACGCATACAATTAAGAAAATTGGAGAACACCATCACCATCATCATTTAGGGGATGAAGAAATAATGGGTATGTGTATGTATAAATATTGTTAAAAATTATTATCGCCTTAGAGTATGTTACAATATTGAAACACTACACGGGGTGGTCCGCTAATAAAATGCCAGGCGGAAACTATGATTTATTTTATATAAAATTTTACGGATTAACTCAATTTCTATTGTTTTATCATTTTTAGGCAAGCAAAAAACAAAAAGTATTGGAATGATACAAACTCATTATGGTTTCAAATGACACAGTATTTTGCAAAGTTAACTACATAGGCTGGCATTCTTTTTTATGACCACAATTTGGACGGTTTCTTATTTGTAATTGTTTTAAAAATCAAATTATGCCAACAGTTCAACAAGACTTGGTGAATAAATCCGAAGGAATTTCATGAAGAAGTTCGGCAATATCAATATAATAGCGCTCTACTCCACTGTTATAAAACGATTTAGAATTATGTCTAAACAAGGGGATAGGTCTCAGAGATATTGACCAGCCCGATCACCCTACCTGACACCACTGTATTTTTTCTTGTTTGGATAGTTGAAATCTAAAAAAAAATTCTTTTCTAGGGGGTATTTATGGCATCTTCTAGTTTCTTTTTACGGATTTTTTGGGAAATAGAACTACACTTGTGAGTAAAACTGTGTATTTAAAAATACATACGTTGAAATTTGTTTTCGATGGGATGTTTGACAGTTTTGTAACGATATAACTAAAGTTCTTGCTGTCAAACCCAACAGCATCCCAGTTGAAAACATTCAATGGAGTTAAGAGTCTCATACAGAACCACAGAAACTGCAAAAGCTTTTAATGTTTTTTCCATAATCAGTTACTCAGTCAGTTAGTTTAATGTTTTCTATTTGTAACCGCTATATTGAAAATATAGATCTTGATGCGTGTCTCTGTTTATAATAATTCCCATTAAAAAAATTGTTGCAATATTATAAATCTTTATAATAATAAGGTCTAGGATATGGAACAACAACTTTTTTATTTTGCATTTGCAATCTGCATTCCAAATTCAATTTCCAATATAAGGTTTTTCAGTTAAGAAAATACAGGATTATTATAAATGATGGACTTATTTTTAAAAATTCGTAGTAATTCAAGCACAAATATAAAATGAACAATGGAAAGAGGAAGTTTCAAAGTTTCGGCACGCAATGATGATTCCAGAACCGGCGGGTAGAGTTCACGCGGTAACAGATTGCAAGGGAAATGAAAACCTGGCTCTACACTTCTGGCCACTGAGATCTTCAGATCTCACCTCATGTGATTACTTCTTATGGGGTTATGTTAAGAAAGACATAGAGGTATTATACGTAGAGCACGTGAAGTAGCGAAATTCATGTAATAGCAATAGAAGAGAGAGAGAGAGAATAAGCGGGTCGTTCCTGATTGGTCAGTGTCAGTGATGACGCCTACTATTGGTAGGGTAGAGAGATAGCAAGCGCACCCTGATATTGTCTTTTTCTTTCTATTGTTATTACACTGCCACTTACAGTAACGCCCATACCTAATTCACTCTACGTATAATACCTCTATGAAGAAAGCTGATTACGTCCCACCTCCAATAACTCTGGATGAGCAGCGGAGCCTTATCACTACTGCCGTGCACTCAGTAACTGTAGATAACCTTATTCATGTGTGGTACGAGTTCGGCTACCGCATAGATGTTTGCCTTGCAACAGACAGTGGACAATACGGCAGCCATAAAAAAATAAAAAATTGACTATCGCTGATCAAAATCTAAAGTGTCTAGAAAATTTTCCTCAACGACAATCAATTACTCATATTCAGTAATGCAAACTGCTGAGTTTCATTATCATTTAGCGGCATAATTAAAAATTTCAGTTTTTCCCCACTATCTTGAAACGCCATGTAATCAAATCTTAACAAAAATTAGTAACTTTTGTCTAATTTAACCGACCTTGTATCTTTTATAGTTTCCAAGAGTCCTGTATGTATACTCACTGACAAAGAAATCGAAATTCAATCACTATTTTCAGACATTTCTTCTTATCTTATTCTTATCTCCCTCTCTCTTTGTCCCTCTCAAATTTTTATTCTTTGTCTACATTTTCTAAATATATTTTAACTTTTTTATTTGTTTTATTATTTGGACCACTATCTATAAATGTAACTCTAATTCACTCTATATTGCATCCACACTGTATATGCCTCTGTGTATTGGTGATCCCTATATAACTTATTCGTCCATCATTTTCTGAATCACTCTGTACAACTATAATTCAACTCAACACAATATTACTACGGTCCTGATATCTTTAAAACCACCCTGTATGAGTACAAAATCCTCTCCACACTATTGACTCTTTCTATTTTCTATTGTTTAAATTATTCCTGTATAACAAATTCAAAATTACCACATCAGAGTTCAACTTGTGTAATTTTAAAACCAAACGTTTCAAAATCCTGTCGGACTTCGCCCCATATTTCTAGTCATATATTTCAATTTTAATTTAATTTTATTTATATCCATTGAAACGAAATCCGACAGGATTTTGAAACGTTTGGTTTTAAAATATAACTGCTCATGGTATTACCTAAAAATAAACTAGAAGATGATAACATCAGAAAACAACAAAATTCAACTTTTTGAATCACATTTTATGACTATAAATTTACTCTACCATTTATTTCAATCACCCGGTATATGAAACTGCTTCTAAAGTTTTTTTAACCCATGTCTATAATTATACCCCGTCCTACATCCTATAATTCAAATATCCTAACTGCTTATGCTTATATAACAAATTTTTGATACACCCTGAATAACAATAATTTTACCCCACCCTTACTTCAAACACTTTGTATAAGCAACTACTTATATTCCAAATTATATAACTTTTTTAAACCACCCTGTATAACGGTAAATCTACTCCACCTTATATTTCAACCATCCTGTATATTCAACTGCTTCTGATAATTTTTAAAGCCTTTTATATAACTGTAATTATTCTCCGTCCTATAACGCAAATATCCACTCTGTGTAACTATAGTTTTGCTACACTCTAATCTCAACCACCTTATATACGCAACTACTTATGTGTCACTCAATACAATATTTTTAGAACTACCCTTTATAACTAATTCAATTCCAACTTATATTTCAACCATCCTATGTCTACAACGGCTTATTTACTACTTAATATTACATGCACACACGCACACACCTACAACTGTATACCATATACCTAGAAGAGTTCGCCGACTTAAATTTTCGTTTCAATAAACCAATGGGATATTTTCTGCCTTTTCACGCGACTATAAGCCTCCTAACTTAACTTCAACTCTAAAAGAAACTTACTTCAAACGAATCAAAATGAAACTCATTACAAACACCCTGTACGATACGTACTTTCATGACATATCTTGACATTTAAACTAGATATTATGATAAAAATTTGACATTTACCATTATGTTTACAGTTTTTTTGCATATATTTTTCCGATTTTCAGAAAAATTGTAAGTTTTACGTTATAAAAAAATATACGGATTCAAGCTGGAACATATCTTTTAGAATTCAATTTATAATATTCAAGTTTCTTGAAATTCACTGTAATCTAGTCTTATTTACTTTTTTTACTTATTTTCTTCTTATTTTCTGGAAAACCGTATATCTCATGTTATAGCAATTACATGGGACCTTTCTGTAATGGTCCTTAATATAACGCAGTTTAAATCATCAAAATCGCCCAAGCCGTTTTTTAATAATCGCTCGACATACATAAAAAAAGTTGCAGACGAATTGATAACCTCCTCGATTTCATTGCCACTGAATATATTTCACTCACATTAAGGAAGCAATTTTTTTAAAATTGAATAATTTTGGCTACTAAATCTAATTATTCATTAGGTATGGAAGTTGTACACCTTGTTAAAGGACCTCACGGCAGCATGGTGGCAGCTCCGGTAGAAGCCAAATTCCACATTGACTCCGATGCCTTGAAACCCAACAGCGAAGGAATGATCATAAATTATGAAAATCATGATCACAAAAAGAACGAAGTGCCAAATCTGTAATTAATTTTAATTTTCTTTACAGGTATAAAGTTAGTGTGATAAATATGGCATGTTAAGAATTTCTCTTCGGGCTGTATCTTAAAAATTTAATTAAGTGAAATGAGGCTATTATGTATAATTGAGTAAACATTATTACGTATTTACTACACTAATTTTAAGATTGATGTTATTGTAAATGTATAGTATATATCTGCGAACTTGATATAAATTTTCAAAGTGTCTAGTCTGAAAATGTAAATAACACAAATATTATTATTTACCTTAAAGCACAGACAGGAAAAGCTATTCGATCTTTGTCTGGGTTAGATGTAAAGATTTTCCACTTGTTCAGTACCGACATTAAATTGAGATGTTAAGTAGTAGATATCAATTAATACTGTTTTACAATTGTGTAAAGGGGAACTTGGGATCAACATGGTACTCAATATTTTAAAAATAATTGATCGAAAAATCCTCGTTTGTGATATAAACATGAAGCTCAGGATAAATGGTACTACAACGAAATTCCATTTAAAAAGCATAAATTTCTGAATATTTAATTCTTACAAAATTCAACTACTGTTTCATCATCGTCACAGTCAATGTCGACACACGAATTGTGAGCCACTTTTATAAAAAAAAAATTATCATAGTTTCGTTGAAACTGCTTTTGCATCTATTTGTTTTCTATGCTTTTATTCTTGATATGCCTTTTAGTTACGTCTCAAACTTTTTTGTGTTTCTTCTTCTTCTTTCCCCTCTTTCTTTTGGATCCTTTTTGTTTACTCAAAACTTTCAACATAGTTATTTGAAGAACATCAAACAATGTTATTACTTTTATAGGTGTGTTCTAAGACACTGCCTTACCTGGTCTTCATAATATTTTATCACCAATGCAAACAGTGTGGTGAAAACCACAAAATAATCAAACCATTATCTCCCGCTAGATTTATGACATCTAGAGTTTTCATGTGGTTCATTCAAGGAATAATACAATTTGGAACTCTTTCTGAGCATTCAAAAACTGTATGATTTTTTTATCCATCCTGTAACTCTTTTGACTCAACCTGGGTCACTGACTTCCATACAACGTTTAGGGAAAATTACACATGGTAGAAATGAAAAACAGCTACTTTCTGCTCTTACTCAGATTCACACTCTGCAGAACTGAGACGATTCACCTGCCTTTGATCTTTAGTCGAAATCATTTTGAGCATCATATTGAGTCCATTTAGTCGCAATTATAGGTTTCTGAAGCTTCTTATTTGTGTTTATCAACGATGGATGTTTAATAAATTGCAAAATCGCACACTAGCCACTTGATTAAAACTCATGGTTTGGACTGTTCAGAGTTTTAGGTGTCATGAAGATATGTTGACATCACAGAAAACCACCGAGTTTCCCTATTTGATTACTTATTTGCTGATGTTTTCCATATATAGTATAAATAGTTGATTTTAATCATTTTAATGTATCACTGCGGAAAGAACTACAGAATATGACTTCCCTATTGCATTATAGGTTGTACTGGACAGTTGGGATATCTTTAAGGACCTCAAATATAACTCACGGCAAATACAAATAATGTGTCATATTAAATGATTGAATAATAAGGCCATTCTGAGACGATTATAGAAAAGCACTGTAACGAGATTGTGTTAGTCAAGTTATAAAAAGTGTAGGATTTTACTATACTCGCATAAGAATTAATTCGTGCCAAAAACTGAATGTTAACAAATTTCAGACAAGCAATGTACATGTTTGACAACACTTCACCAGTTGATAAGCTTACCTATTGATTAAATGTAAAATTTGAAATCAAACATTGTAGAATGTGTTTCATTAAAACATCGTAATATCTGAACGTATTATATAACAGCATTTCAATTGGTGTTTGTGAATCATGACATTTCTTTTTAGTGTGATAACTTTTCCGTATGTTCTATAGTCATTTCGATTTTGCCAATGTAATTTTAATTTTATGTATTTCTGTATACGTATTAGTTAAGATTTTAGTTTTAAGTAATTCTATAGGTATTTACCTAAACTAACACTTTGTTTTCTCTTCAGGAGTTGTTGTCAACTTGGCTATTTTTTCGCTACAGCTATAATTTACCAAAATTAAAGGATTATGAACAAGATTTGATAAAATTGAACAAGAGCTAACATGCAATAGCTGATTAGTAATGCTTTTAGAATGAATCAGGGAATGATGAAAATATTATTTGCTGTTTTAATAATTTATATATTCACAGTAAACACAAAATTCTATAATTGTAAATTCTAACAGATATCACAGTTGTACAACAGCTCTTATGTTTTTACCACATACAGCTTTTCAAAAAATTGACAGTACAAATGTAACGTTTTTTAAGTCTAAATATCGAAATCTTTCACTATTATTGAGCTACCAAATAGATCACTGTAAATACGTTTATTAGGCTAACAAATCATAGTGTGCTCCTTTTTAAAGCTAGAAACACTTGAAGTACTTACTTTCATGTTGTGACTACATAAACGCTGTAGTTTTTTCAGTTTTGATATTTTTAGTTTTTCTGTTGACTAATTATGATAATTTAGATTTTCGCTTGGTAAATGTTGATTTCAACTTTAGTGTTTATCTACTTATTAATATTTTCACAATATAAATGCTAGCAACAGTTTTACTTTGTACAATATGATAAGCGGATTTGGGTGTTTTTTGACACTTGAAATTGCATAAATATCTACAGATATGATGAGCCTACATTATGATTTATTAGATCTAAGTGCTATTAAAGTTTAATTCATCAAATTGATTATATAGCCTAATACAGTGAAATGTTTTGAATAGTTAAAGCAGTTACTCAGTTGATAAACATATGTACAATTTGACGCAAATGTATTAAATAATTAGTGTTTATAATTTTTTATCTATTTTGAAGAAAAAAT
The DNA here is from genome assembly GCA_034190945.1 of Octodonta nipae. Classification (NCBI taxonomy): domain Eukaryota; kingdom Metazoa; phylum Arthropoda; class Insecta; order Coleoptera; family Chrysomelidae; genus Octodonta; species Octodonta nipae. Next base: position 16,180,509 of record CM067220.1, on the reverse strand, counting down.
TAATTATTTGAAAGAGGCTGTGTGTCTATTGTAGTCAAAAAAATATCTCTAAAAACTCTTGTTATATTTTTATTCGTATTTTATATTTTTATCAAATCTTTATTATAATATTTTATTACTTCTTAGCAGCTTCATTATTTTATTATTTACCTAAATTTTCAAGTTGATTATTACAATTAAATCAATTAATACAATACATACATATCAACATACGGCTGCAGACTGAAACATAGAACAAAATTTAACATTTACGAAAACATTATTGAACTCATCACTACATATGAAGTACAAAATTAACAAATAACCGCTAGAACCAAATATTAATATATTTTTAGGGTTCCGTATATATAATATACAGATACCGTTATAATATTACTCCGCATTTCTCCCTTTCATATCACAGAAATTTTCTTCTAAACTACTGAACGGAAAAGGTTGAAATTTGGTGTCGCAGTGTATAGTTTGGTGACCCGATCAGGATTACATATCGTAAATGAAGAAATTTTGATTATATGGGTACTACTGGAACGTAAAGTTAAAAAAATCGACTGTTCCTGCCCTTATCTCCGCAACTACTAAGCCTCCGAAGTTTACGGGAAAATAAGGAAAAAGAATTAATTAAATTTTTTTTTCAAACATATCATGTAATACATCAAATAAAAGGGCTCATTCTGAGGAACATAAAGATATTTTTTTATATTTTAAAAATAATTAGTTTAAAATATATTAACAAAAATTTACTCATTTAACCCCACCCCTATTATCTCCGAAACTATAAAACGTAAAATTTTAAAAAACATTTGAGATATAGGGCCTCACTAAAATTTTACCAGAAATCTTCAATGTTAATTTTGGGTGGCAAATTACAGAATTAAATGGAAAATATAAAATTAAAATTGTTTTTAACGCATCATGTAATATATCAAATCAAAGGGCTCATTACAACGAATACAAACACATTTTTTCATTTTTTTAAATAAATTATTCAAAAGATATTAACAAAAATATCAAAAATGTTACCCATTCCCCCCCCCCCTCTTACCTCCGAAACTAAAAAACGTAAAAATTTGAAAAAAAATTAGAGATATAGGACCTCACTTGCACTTTACTGGAAAAATAAGGAAAGCCCTAATATTGATTTTGGAGGGCAAATTACAGATTTAAATGGAAAATATAAAATTAAAATTATTTCTAATGTGCCATGTAGTATATCAAATCAAGGGGCTTATTATGACGAATACCAATTTTTTTTTCATATTTTTAAATTAAACTGTTTAAAAGATCTTAACAAAAATATAGAAAAATATTCATTTCTCCCCTTTATTTCCGAAACTACAAAACCTAAAATTTTGAAAAAAAAGGTGTTTATGGCCTCACTTGAACTTTATAGCAACAATGCAAAGAAATCCCTAATATTATTTTTTTGGGGGCAAATTATACAGTTAAACGGAAAATAAAAACATTAACATTTTTTAAACGCATCATGCAATACATCAAATAGAAATGTATTTTTTTCATATTTCTTAAATAAATTGTTCAAAAGATATTAACAAAAATAAAAAAATACTCATTCCCCCTTCATTTACAAAAATTTAAGATCTAAAATTTTTAAAAAATAGACATATGGGAAAAATAAACAGTTTATTAGTAAAATAAATCCCTAAAGTTAATTTTGGGGCCAAATTACAAAATTAAATATATATTTTTATAAAAATCAAGCAAATGATGTAGCGGATAAAATAAAAGTCTAAAAGAAAATGCGCTCATTCCCTGCTTGTCTGAAACTGGAATATTAAGAAAAATATATACTTTGATTCACCTACATTGTATCAAATCTTAAAGGTGGTACAGAAAGCTTAGTATGCGAGACCAATTTATTATTTCTAAAATGACTTCAACCCACGTTTCTTTACAAAAATCAACTATCCAATCTAAAACACGTTTTAAGCGAAAAATAGTGATTTTCCCAAGGAAATTTTATCGGGGTGGGTTGGAAAATTTGGGGGGGGGGTTAAATAAATGTTCACACTCCTATCATTTCCCGTTTTCGAGATTTTGAAAACCCCTAGAAACAATAATGACCCTCATTCTCACCAATTTATAATTCAATTTTCCCAAAAACAGGCAGTTAGCTTTGGTTCCCGAGAAATAATAGAATTTTTCAAAAAACAATTCTTTACCTGTCCACCATCAGGTAATAGAATTTTTACAAAATGATTAAATTAGTTTTAGTTTACTTGAAGGGAAAAGAATATATACATACATCAATTTTCAAGCCTTTTTCACTTTCTGTTTATGAGATGCTGAATTTCCCTAATAACAACACAAATCCCAATTGCTCCAATCCAGTAAATGAATATGTTATCAAAATAAAATATAGTGTAAGTTACTCATAAGTAGATATATAGTGGACTTTCTATTAGTGAAAGAATTTTCACAATCGGCTCAGTGCTTCCACATATTCACTTCCTAGAAACACCAGTATAGCTGTTGTTAGATTCAAGGACATATTTCCAAATTATGCGCCCGGGCAAATACTGAGAGCCGCCCGTCTGGAATAGGCCGGTCCAACCAATCATTCCCAACGCCCCCCGTAAGAAACAACGGGCTAGGTAAATTTATGGATGGATCTATGGAGTTGGAGTAAAAATTTTATAAGTTAAATATTAACCTGGTGAAACATCAGATATTGTCAGCAGCTTGTCTTATATGCTGATACAGACTAGAGAACATTTTTAAGCCCATTTTTGCAAAAAAATCCACAGGTGTTTGATTGGTTTTCTTAAAGAAGGTATACAGCATCTGTATACTTTTAAAAAATTGTAGTTGTTTGTTTTTTTGTTCGGGCATCTCGTAAGAACTACTGAACTGATTTTCCTGAATTTTTTTTTTGTTGAGAAGCCTATTAGACCGGTAGTTAGCCCACGTTAAAAAAAATATTGATTAATAACAAGCTACAAAATTTTGAGTGTCTTAATTTCGTCGAGACGCTCAACTTTTACCTCATGGAAGATTTTTGAAACAGGTAGCTAAGAGAGCTACTAGGTGTTGAACATGTCAAATAGGTGAATGAATTTTTTTTATTAATATCAGTTAGTTTTTTAGTTATATCTTTTAATAATTTGATAAAAAACGGGAAAACACTTTTGTCCTACACCCCCGATGGTATGGCGTCCGCGTCCCCCGCTCTAAACATGTCAATTTAATGTGAGCAAAATATTCACTAATAACAGCCTCATTTTTTCACTATTGCTTGGTAATTATTATAAGGCCGGCGCCACACGTTGGCCCGAACGTTGGAGCCAACGTTGGTTGGTGAATTTTGAATTTGCTTGGCATGCACAGGTTGGGACTAGGTACATCAGTTTACTCTAGACAAGGTCAACGTAAGGATGTCTGACATCGAAAGTTTTACGACTTTTTACACTTAGTACATACTTTCGATGGAAACCGATCATAAATAATTTAGTTTAAGTTTGATGAATGATATCGCATATTGTTGGTTGAATTTAAATACCTTCGCATTCATTCACAACCAACGTGTCGACGGATCACGAACGTTGGTGCAGATTCCTTATAAGATAAAACCGGCCTAGTACCAACGTTCGCGCCAATGCTATTTTCTAGACCCACACGTTGGACGAGTGTCGTTGGCGCCAACGTTCGGGCCAACGTGTGGAGCCGGCATAACAATAGAATGGCATCTTTGTCCTACAAGTTAAATGGAATGTTTTCCCAGTTCTACACGCGAAACACTGTCAGTGTTATGGGCTCGCCGAAATCATTATTATACTCAGTGTAAAAACTCACGTTGGCCCAGTCGTGAGTAAACTGATGGAAGTCCCAACATGGTCCCAACGTGTGGATGCCAAGAAAATTAACCAGCCAACGTTCGGCCCAACGTGTGAAGCCGGCGTAACTTGTGCTAAATGTGATTATTTATGAGTTAGAGATGTGGACGCACTGATTCATATATAATAATAAATGAAATAAAACCAATGATTCAAAATCTTTTTTTTTGTAACCAGACGTATGGGCGCAATGTGACTTTAATTAAACATTTAATTAATAATTTATCAAAAGTGCCCGAAACTTTAATATTACCGGCATTTTAATAGGCTCTAAGTTGTAACATTTCGAACGCGCTTGTATGGTTATCAGCTATCAGCTTCCGAGGGCATCTAATATCTTAGAGCATATACTTCTGGGGGTAGCCTGCAATGCACAAATATCGTGCATTGATAGATAGGAGTAAAAAGTGAGGGCAATAGAGACAGCAAGAGCCTAACTGGCTATTATAATCATAGAGTTGGCACGGCATTTGTGCATTGCAGGCTACTTAGATCATGTACCTTCTAGATATAGCCTGTCATGCACAAATGTCCTGGTAAGACTAAGGAGAGAGAGGGCAATAGAGAGGACAAGAGGCTTTTTCACTCGGTTGGGAGCTGTTTCCAGTGAAATACGTTCGGCATGTTGTTCACTGGCTGCTTCCACCCACTAAGTGAAATAGCCTCTGACTGTCTCTATTGCCCTCTCTTTCTAGCGTTTCCAAGATTTTATGCTTGACAGGTTATATCTAGGTGGTAAATGATCTAAGGCAGGCTATCTCCAGAAGTACAAGCTCTATGTCTGTACTGTAATGTCTCTGTATGATCTGTGGGTTGAAATTTCTAACGACTTGTTCTATGTTCCATAAAATATCAAATATCAATGTTTTTTATATATTTGTATCTTAACTATTTTGTATTTTTGTAACGGAAACGGGTGGGAAACCGGGAAACGGAAAGTTGTTGGAAAATTGCGCTGAACAAAGTACACGTTCAAATTGCGTGAAATATATATTGGCTATAATTGTGACTGTGCCATAAATATATATAAAATTCATTTGACAAGGTATGTTTGTTTATATTTATTTAAAACAACCTCCGTATTTTTAAAACTAAATTATTGTAATATTCCTGGCAATTGGTAAGCATTCGTGTTATACACGGATTGTTTTTGGTGTTTGATTAGATAAGCTCGTCCATTATTTCTCATCGACACAATCAGTAAGGCACCAGTCTGAATTTGTATAACCTCAATTTTCACACTTACCACTTGCCAATGCAATCAAACTGCCATCTTCATGTGTGTGGTCTTTTTGAACTTTTTGAAACAAATACGATTATTTTAAGTTCACGTTAAATAAATTTGTGTTCATAATATAATCTGGTTGTCAAATGAATCCAAATTTAGCCCTTAGCAATACATGACTCCATACCTTTTTTATGATCTTTCCTTGGCCAACATACTTAGGCTTTCCGTTGTTCATATACTATCACCCCCAAATACGTTCTCTTTGTAAGTAATGATGTAACTGTCAAAGTATTCATACTTTTGCTAATTGATAGATACCTGGAAAATAATTCTTTGTGTGGCACCTTTCTATCATAATTTACTTCAAGTCTGTAGCCATACATTGTTTGGTCAAGCAAATATTATTTTAAAGGGGTATAGGTCGATTATGATCACAATATGTATGTTTGTATTGATGTATTTCTAGTATATAAAATAATCCTAAAATAATGGGGGTTTGAACTCCTCAACCTGCACTCGATACAGCCTTTATTTAGGTGTAAGGGCAGAGGAGTATTCAGGGAATTCATTGTAGTGACATCTTTTTCAAAACTGAAAAATCACATAATAATGAGGATTCCTAGAATATGGTATTCTAGGAATCCTCCTGAACATGACTACTGATGAATTAAGAAGTAGGTATTCTGAATACCTACTTCTTAGTTCATCAGTAGTCATGTTCAGGTTGACTTAATTCTGGCCAGTATATTCTTATTTTATGTTTTCTTGGGCAATAACACCACAATCAAAATATAAAGTATATTGAAAGAAAATACCAAATGTTTCAAAGTTGATTCTGACTTCATTGTCAATGGCTTTAAAATATGTATTGAAAATGTAAATTGCAAATTGAAAGTTTGATTTATGATATTTAAGTTAAGATAAGAAAAATTTTGTTGTTTTTAAATATACAGGTAGAAAGAATTCTAAAGATTATGTATTATAGTTAAACAGCTTTAAAGTTGGAAGAATTTGAAAGAGATGTCTTTAGAATTTATAAGTGGCGTTCCCAGATACGACTTTGTTATAAGATCGCGCATTCGCCAAAAATGCGATCAAAGAATTCTGCAGAATAAAGTATAAATACATAGGTATATGTATTGAAAATATTTGGACATCCCGTAAAAAAATATTTGGACGAGTCCATTCGAAAAATTGCTAAGGTGTGGTACTATATTCTTATAATAAATAATCTTAATGCAAATTTTAATTTATATTTCTTGCATAATATGGATTTATGTAATAAATTTAGCAAAATGGAATACCTAAACTCCATTTAGACAGAGACTGATGATAATGATGAAACAGTCATTTTTAATATGCAAATAAAGACATACTTATTTTAAATTTAAATAAAAAACGAAAATATGCCTTCTCTATAATCTCTATTCACTGATTTTTTAAAACAAGTAAATAATAGTAGGTTCCTTTGTTTACACTTTCAGTACATTTCATATTTTATTATTATATAAACCTGAAACGCTGATACAAATTGATAATTGTTAATAATGAAGACAAAAATTGTTATTCCTCAATTAGTTAACAATGCAATTTTTATGTTGTTCAATTCAGATTCATGTTAATTTTTTGTTAATAAAAACAAATTAATGGCGAGCCAAATTCCTCGAAAATCCTAGATGTCGGTCGTAAAACTCGCGTCAACAAGCTAAATTTCTTTAGATATATAGATATGTGTTGATCTTTTATTGAAACATTTGCAAATGGAAAAATTGCTTGCCATAGCTTTCGCATTTACCATAATATTATGATTGCTCCGTCATTATCATCTGTGGCTAAATGGAGTATAGGTATTCCATTCTGCTAAATTTATTACATAAATTCATATTATACAAGAAATATAAATTAAAATTTGCATTAAGATTATTTATTATAAGAATATAGTACCACACCCTAGCAATTTTTCGAATGGACTCGTCCAAATATTTTTTTACGGGATGCCCAAATATTTTCAATACATATATCTATTTCTACTTTAAATTTTAGAAAAGTTGGATGGGGGATCTCTAGATCAACTCTTCTACTTTCCAACGGTAGTTTATTCATAATGATAGGGTTATCCGGTGAGATAATATGACCTTTCAAAAAAATATGTCTTCCATAGGATTGACTGAAATTTTGCAAAAACTACCTGGGCTACAGTATGTATTTTTAGAACATAAATTGGGTATGAAAAGATCTATTGCTTCAGTTAATGAGAATGTTTTAGCTATAAAATAAAAAATATACATACGATTTTTTATTTTTTTCGAATTTTCTGTAAATGTTCGTTATCTAAGAATCCAATTAACAAAATTGAGCGCATATTAGCTCATTTTGTAGGTTTTTCATTTCTCTTCAACATTGCCCATAGTAGCAAATACGATTTTATCGGTGGATTTTGTGTAAAAGGTAAAAAACTAAATTGTTAACGACTTTTCGCTGTTTTTTTTTTGTTAAACAAAAACGCATTGATAAAGAATGTTGAATTTTATGTCAGTTAGTCAAGTTTTATTATTAGAACACGTTGATGTCGGTTTTGTTCTACCATTAATTTTGTCACGTAATTTCGTAAATGACCTCAGGTACCAAGAAAACATAAAATTAATCAAGAATATGCCACAAATAACCTTTAGAAGACAGTACCTACAGTCTGCCCAATTCTGATTTGTGTCATACTTCTAAAAACTTTATTTTGACCAATTTTAATGAGACTTTTAGTTATAATTTATAGAAATGTATATCTAATGTAGTGATTTGAATGTAAGAAATTTTAAATGAAATGCCTGTTAGATCTTATTCAAAATCTGACAAAATCATTGTATCCTATTTACATTAACCAGTAGGAAATTGTGTAACAAGTATCTAACATTGATATGTGGAATGTTAAAATGAATGAATAATTTTAGAATGGTAGTATTTCAGCATGAAAACAAACAAGAATTGAGTATAAAAGAAGGTTATTCAGACTCACACCCCCTGTATGGTATGCTAGAGTTTTGCCATGTCTGCAAGAATGCCTTAGTGCAAATGGTGGCAAAATTAAAAAATAAAGATTTGGAATTGTTTTTCACTAAATAAAATATTAATTACTTTCATTGCAATTGTTGATGTATCTCAATACATAACAAAGACCTGCTATCTCCTATTTAGACCAATAATTATTAGATGTGTAGTTTCTTAATGAACTGAGAAACACCTAGGGTCTCACAGAGGTTAAAACTAAAACTAGAGAATCTTACCTCTCAGAGCCTGGAAGAACATAAATTTTATATAATTGGGTCACATTACTCTATTAAAACGGTAAAGAAGGCAAGGCAAAATAGCCTATTTTAAAACAATAGAAAATTATACATTTTTTTAACATTAATAAACTACCTATTTGTAAGGCTGTTTGACTATAGGCAAAAGTGGGTGCGACATTTGGACATTAAACCTTAATTTTATTTATCTTCACCTGACCTGGTACATGTTATCAAATCACACACGTTTTTTGGTGTTCAGTTCATCTGAAATTTGCGTATGCATGTAGTCTGATGATCTGTAGACTAACCTCATCATTGGTGACTAATTAAAGGCCTAGTCAGTACATACTTAATAAAACTTACATATGTATAGAACTAGAATTTGAATATTTTCTTCAACACTTGAAGTGTGAAACACCATTACTTGATATTTCATGAATCAATGTGAGAAGAAAATGTTCTAATATTTGAAAGTTTTATCTGTTAAGGTAGGTTTTATCTGTAGCTTTACATTTTAACTGCATACAATGAATATTATTTTTTAGTCCAATAGTTTATAAATTTGTTTGTTTTGAAAAAGTTTTTTGCACTAATATAATATTTTGAGCATTTTATATCTAAGTCTATTCACTATTATTTCAATTGTAATTACTAAATATACTTATATTTTAATTTTGAGAATTATTACAATTAAAATCCTATTTACAGGTACACAGCAAGATGTTTCCTTTACAGAGTCAAAGTATGTCAAATTTAAAATGCAATACTTGCAAAAAGTACTTATCTGTTCCTCCAATCCACATGGTGCAAGGAAAATTCACCTGTGGCAGATGCAAACCCGCTGGCGATCGAGTTCTAATATATGAAGAATTGGCTAAATACATTAGTTTTCCATGCATTAATGAATCATGTACAGCTCAACTGACTTTTGGGCAAGCAGCAGATCATGAATTAAATTGTCCTTATAAACCAGTTGCGTGCCCCAAACATAATTGTGGCGTTTTTTACAAGGCGAATGATTTATACCTTCATTTCAAAAACGCCCATAAAGAATTGCTGGGTGTCAGTGAGTTTGTTAAAAAAAGACGGTTAAGGGATATGCCCATAAAACAGTTTAATAAAGATCGTAATGTTTATTTGATACATCATGAAGGACAATCATACTTATTGATGGTCTATGGTACTTGCAAAGAGGACTCAGAAGATCCTAGTTACATTGGCTCCTACTCTTATAGCTTTGGTGTCTTTTATTTGTACCAAAATGAGAATACCAAAACTAGATATGATTTAACAGTTAGCATAACCAATGAAGATGAAAACATTGCTACAGAATACAATTGGTTTGACGAACCATTAAGACAATATAATCATAATGTCCATTGCCTAGGATGTTTAGATAACAATTGTTGTTTACAACATACTAATACTCAGAAAAACTTTCTGTGGACTAGGATACATAATATTGAAAACGAAGGATGCAACTTAATAATAAATTATACTTTAAAGCTAGTTAAGGAAAAGAAATCCCTTGACGCTACCTGTTTACCTGTAAATTCTTCAGTAGTTGCAAAACTTGAATGTCCTATATGTTACGAATATTTGTGTGCGCCGATTTTTATTTGTGAAGGTGGTCATTCTATATGTTCAGAGTGTAAAAAACGAGTGAATAAGTGTGGACTGTGTAAAGCTGCTATCGGTAAATGCAGAAACTATGCTTTAGAAGAAATATCTGAAAGTTTGAAAATTTGCTGTCCAAATACAACCAAGGGGTGCCAATTTTTTGGATTGATAAGAAATGTAAAACATCACCTTTCAATTTGTTTAAAAAATTAACAACAAATACCATAATGAAAACAATGTGGGATAATAAAAGTGTTAATTTTGTAATTTTATTCTATTGTTTATATCAAATTAAGATTAATTTTGTATGGGACTTATTGTTAAGAAATTGAATATGTTATGAGTTATTTTGTCAATAAAAATTGTATACTGTAAACATCTACTAATTGTATATTTGTTAGTATTAATCATAGAATATTTTATAATAAATTTAACTACATATTAATAAACAATAGGAGCCATTTCTCATAAATTCCATTCAGAGGTTTTTTCTTTTAAAATTTCAGTTTTATTTGTTAAATATAAGGAATATAGGTATAAGGTATAAGTATTTCAATATAAACGAAGGAATAAATAGTTATTAGTTAAAAAAACTAAATACCTGTTGTGGTCAGCTAACTGTAAAGTTTGGTCTGCCACTCACCAACTCTAAGCGTAATGTATCCAAATAACTTTTTATGTCCTGTAATAGTAGGGGAGAAACCTTGCTCCTTAATACAGGGGCGGGCGTTAAGGGCACCCAATCAAATTAGTAAAAAAAACTCGAGCGCGTCAGATTAAGATAAAGTTAAGTACATGGAGAAAAGACTATATTTCAATGATCTGACGATTTGAGCGTGGCATAAGGAAATGGTCGAATCACAAAGTTGTAAAAAAAAAGTCACCTCGAAATATTTGAGCGTCATTGATTTTCTTTGGAAATTTGACGTTTTTAATCTAGCTAAAATCATCAACAAAGTGTGGAGAGTACAGCTGCTGGCTGCTGTGTATTCTCCATGTATTCTCACTCTTTCTTTATCCCTCAATCTCTAGCACCGTCTGTCGCTATGATGCTATCCCAGCTGATCAAACAGACATAATGGTGGGGCAAGCTGCTACTTTGCAGAAGCACTCGCTTCGGAAAAGTAACAGTGATACATGTCTGCCTCTTTTTAGAGTAGTGGCTTTCACATTGAGCGTGACAAATTGTCGTATTAACAATATTCCACCATATATATTTTTTGCATTTTCAAAAATCGGTCATGACTTTCAGTCGCGTCCAAATCATTTGAATATGATACTTTTTTGAGTCCACTTAATGTTTCCTCTGAATATCTGACTCGCTCGAACAACTTTTTTTTCTATCCCATTTTACAGCCCCACTATACACTATAAATGTCCGACGCGCTCGAGTATTTCCATGTGACTGTTTTTTACATTTTTTAAATCACGCTCTCTCCCCCACTAAAATGAGAAACTTTACATAAACTTTCGTTCGCTTTAGGACCTAATCTTCACGATCCAACGCTTTAGTAACTGCAAATTTAACATCCCGCGCTCCTCTATTATAATTTAGTCTCATGTGCTGTCATTGCAAAACATGGGTAATTAAGTCTCAGGATTAAAAATCGTTCACAAAAAGTATCTTTGTGGCAAAGGTTGAAATAAATTATTAAACGTTAAAGAAAGTGCCATGGCATGCCCTTATTTCACCCCAGTGCTCTAGCGAATCGTAAGAATGCGTTGAAAACAACTGAAATTGTGACACGATGTTTAAGCATCATTAAAAAAAACGAAGTTTTAAACCAGCAACACTATGTTATATTTCTATAGTTATAACAGATTTTTCAGGAAAGAAATTTTAATGGAACCAATAGCCGAGTATGGAATTATTGATGGTGGGTAAATTTGTAGGTTTTGTAAAACAGAAGACGGTAGATCATATCTTTCATATTTCTTAGATCTTTCACATCTATAATAACTTTTATATCTCATCTTTCATATTACTTATTAAAATAAAATCTTAACAGATTTAATTCCCCAATGTTACTTGACCAGGCAAGCTCATGAATTTGGTTGGATTTTAATGACGGATACTTTTATAATATTGAATTGGCAATGGCTCTTTCAACACAACAATTATCAATGTAAAAGCATAGCGAAGAGTTTTAGTCAGTTCACCGTCATTTGAAATTTTGAACAACAGCAGGTCAAACAATTCACCCTATATCCATGGAAAATATTAAATTGATTACGGACAGGGAAGGAAAGGCCAACACAGAATACCACCTACTACCATTGGGGCAACAACAGGCAGTTGAGTCGAAACCATACAGAACGGAGAGTTATTGAATTATTGATGGTGGAAAAAAAAATATTGGAACCAACGTTTTCTGCAGTAGAAATTGAAATTACAATGTCAATGGAGCAAAATAGGACATAAAATTGCAGCCCATGCCATCGCTTCAGTATTAGTACATAGTATGATTTTAGGAATTGTTGGGACTTGTCGGGGAGTTGTAAAGAATTAGATGCCGGTTATATTAAAGAAAAATCATATCTTTCATTAATCTTCTTTCTTAGATCTTCTCACTATGTTGTATAAAAAAATGAGTGATTAATCTTTCACAAAAGGGCTGATAATTAACGAAATAAGTATTGTGAAATAAATATGCAATTTAAACATCTACAAACTGTCATATTGAATTCCGTAAAATGAATTTCAATTTGTCTATCTTAGATTTTCGTTAAAAATCCCGTGAACGTGGTTTAAAACGGTAGTGAAAGTTGCATATAAATTACGTGAAAGGTGGGTAGCGAAGCGTCAGTCGACAGCCAAGCTATTTGAGGGGAGTTTGCAGAAGCGTGGTAGCTCGCTATTAGGGGCCAAGAATTATTTAGATGTAAAATGTTTTGAATGAGATAAGTTTGTATTCATTTCATTGGATTTATATACAGTAATGAATCAATCTCGTTTTATATTTTAAAATTTGTATTTATTCATAATTTGACTTTATATAATTTAATTATTTAATAGTATTACTCTTAATATAATGACTGCTGTAGGTTATAGTCGAGCATGTCAAAAAATAGAGGGAATTAGTTGTAAAGTCCGTGGGTTAAATTTTTTATCTTAATATCTTAGCGATAATATATTTAAATGTTTAAGACATATATGGTAATATAACATAGAATAAGAGTTTTCCATTACTGCATCGAAAACTTCAAGTATTACTTGCGGCATTCACGTAACTTCACTGGCGCCCAATAGTCGGCGCCGCTTCCCCTAAATTAGCTTGACCATACCCAGCACATTATCTTCTGTCTTCCTCTGGCACGAACTCTCAGGTAAAATGCAATATATAAACGCATTTTTAACCATTTTTTCAGCATTTCAACAAAAATCCAAGATATACAAATTGAAGTACATGATTTTAAAATGTATTTGGTATATCCCTATCAGACGTACGTAGTTAATATGGTACCATTCGCAAAATGTCTCTCTTAATTGTTTAAATTACAATTCTGCAAAAACTACTTATCCGAAAAATCTATATTGAGCTTAATTAATTCTAACATTGTAGTATATCATTATTTTATTTTTCATTCGGTTTTCTCAGCGAAAAATCCTCCGATCGGGACATGTAAACGCGCATTTTTGAAGGTTTACCGATCCTTTTCATTGATAGTATTACGATTCCTTCATAAGTTTTCATAACACAAGCAAAAAAACAACAGAAAATTACATTTTTATGGGTTTTTTATTGTTTAAATAATTATTATTAATACTTCTTCGTATTTGCAGTTAAAATCAGGTCAGTTATGGTCTATTAACTATTACTAATGTGATGGCATAAGCGGTTTGCTGTTGAATTTTATGTCACTTAAAAATCTCTATTGACTAGGGTACTATCCACTGCTTCGAATTGATAGGTCCCCTTCTAACATCCTAGACCAGAAGAGTTCCAGTCGTTTTCTAGACAGACGAGTTAACTACGGGAACGTTCAAGAATAATTCTGCTATTATTTAAAGGTCGACGTAGTGGTTACTCTTCGAAGAAGCTAAAACGACAATTTGTGGACCTTTTTTAGTTTTTAGTGAAATGTTATGAATTTATGAGTCAATAAAGTCTATTTATTTTTGGGGTAGTTTGATTGAGTCCACGGAGTTATTGAAAAAAAAAACTTGAAATAAAGCCTCAAGTTTTTTTAAAAATGTAATTGTTTTTGAAGTTATATGTTTAAGTCAATAGTTTATTAATAAAGGACTGTTTTTAAATGGATTGCTTATATTAATTTTAAATTGTTTTCAATACTTAATATTAACAATTATAATTAATAATAAAACTGAATATTCTCTTTGTTCATTCAGGTTTTCTCTCTTCACATCATTTCTGTAACAGATAATAAAAGTCATAGGTTTTTGTTATGGAGTACTAGTTGTAGGCTTAAATCGTTCAAAACGGACGACTCATAGGCACTAGTGCTGGTGGTGAACGTTCAATATTGTATCGTTCAAACTGTTTAAAGCAAACGCAAAACAGGGTCGGCTCTTCGCTGATCCATGCCCGTATTGCTTTGAAATTCGTTTCAAAGAAATGTGAAGCTAAGCAAATTTTATTATACAGGGTATAAATAGTTTGAGTGCAGATAGAACACACCAAATAAAACAAAAAACTCTCATAACGCTATGGTCTATAGGCCTTAATAAGCAAGAAAATTCGAAATACATATTAAGTAAATTATTCTCAATGTGGCAACGTCGCCCAAAAAATCAGATTCGCTTGTAGGGTGAATAATAAAGGAATGATTCACACTAATAATGAACACCTGTTATTTTTTGTATTAAATAATCACATAGTATTGAGTGCCGGTAGATTTATTTAGGTAAATAAAATTTTATGAAATATTTTAATATCTATGTATTGAAATGAATATTTATATTTGGCGATTTATATTATGCATCAAGTTGAAGAAGGGAGGATACAAAGTCGTTTACATTATGATACAAAAATAATTCCATGCAAAGTTTATTAAACAAAACATTTCTTATATGTAGTTCTTTTATGCGTTAAATTATTCGAAAAATAATTCATACTCATAAAATTAATATTACTTATGTTGGACAAATAAACACCCATGTAGTTACAGGATGTCATTATGATAGAGCACTGGAGAATAAACGAATTCTTTATAGTAAATATTCAAAATTCAACGTTCTTGCTATTACATCTGCTTTCCCCAAAAATTAATAACATGTCAGGTATTTACCTAATTGTATAATTGTCACAAACTAATAGACTTGAACTCACAATTCACAACCGATTTTATTTATTTTTCCAATTTGTTTTTCAAAATGAAAATCAAATCACGAACGCTACAAGCACCTGTGGAGCAAAAAAGCAATCATGGCAGCGGTCAGCTGTAGTACTGAGTAAGGCATGTTATATCCTATGTTGCCACATCTGTTCGGAGAAATGTAAGGCAAATTATAACAGAATATTTTAGAGTTTAAATATTAATTTTCTTTGTTAATACCGTTATTAAAGGTGTATAAGGTATTGAGTATTTACATATTTAGGTTTACAAGCATTTTGAAGCCGAAAATAGTTTATTATTCACTGCAATAAAGGCTACGTAACTTCTAACTTTTTTATTTTATTTTTTGCAAAACAAAAGTTTATTTCTGAAAATGTTATAAAGCTTTTTGATTTGTTCTGACCTGAAGTAATAATCCTCAAAATCTTTTGCACTCAGACGGTTTACACCCTGTATATTTGACTGGCACAGGGACGTTGCTTTTATTTTTCATGGATGCATGAGTGGTTCTTTTTATAATCACAGGCGCTGACTCAGGATGGTTATTCTTTTGTGGTTTGCAAGTTGTAAGTTTATTTTATTTAACGGATCTTTTTCAAGACATTAATTGAACAAAAGAAATAATCTTCATGGCAATAAAGTTCTGATCCTCATTTTTTTAAATGCAAATTTATAAAAACATTTTTATTGTCTTATTAATTTAGTTGTATTTTCTATACATATAATATTTACTGTCCTATCTTTTTTAAGTTTATTTTTTAAATTCTTATTTGAGTCACAGACAAGCATATTACATACACAATAAATTTTATTTGTTTTGACAGTTTAGAACGTTAACATTTTATGTTAGTTCATTTCCCCATTGTTGTTGCTAACTATACAATATTTTTATAGTATTTTAGCTTAAATTAATGACTCAGCAAAACCACAAAATGAATTTTAATAGTGAACTCATCATGCGCACACATCTTTTGTTATAAACCCGTCTAGGGCTGAATGGCCATGTGTTTTAGAAGCGTCATCGTTCCAATGAACGGTTCAGTATGAACGACACCTATGGGTGAGCTGAACGAAATGAGGGCACTCACTAAAAAGGGTAAAAAACCCAACACTAGCTAGTTGTATTTTACAGAAAGACACACAAACGTTTTCATAATATGATCAAGTTTTCTGTGTACAAACAGGTTTATTGTATATTGTGTATATTTATCTGGTGTGGAGACGTTTCAATTCCAAGCCTGGTGTCCTTGTCAATAACTGTATTATTATACGTTATTTAATGATCGCTGGAATGCGCCTTTTTGTGTTTGTTAAATTTGACAGTGACAATTTATTCATCACTTCATACTTAAAGTTCTGCTGTTACACTCATCTAGTAATAATTGTTCAATTAAGGGTCCAGATCTAGAGACCGTGCTCTGATTACAATATCATCATGCAGCTAGCTTATTTAAGTTTACTTCCTCTTTTTAATTATCTTTCATCAATATGTTAGTATTGTCCCATTCTACACTTGGGCTACCAACGCTGCTTTATATGTAGTTGGTGTCCTAGAGGTCTCAAAAGTGTTACCCGTATATGTACGGCCACAAGCATAATGTACACCGCACACGCAATTCTTAGAATTTCCCTACTAGCTTTGTTCCATTACAAATATCAGACACTTGTCACATACAGGAAAGAAGCAAAGAGAAGAACCTTAATGAACAGACAGGTACCTTGTCAACAATCATTTCGCAATTACCATAAAACTGATATTTTAATTTTAAGAGAATTATTACAAATAAAATACAAGAAAAATCGTATTTGCAGGTACACAGCAAGATGTTTCCTCTACAGAGATACAATATGTCAAATTTAAAATGCTACATATGCGAAAGGTACTTATCTGTTCCTCCAATCTACATGGTGCAAGGCAAATCCATCTGTGGCAGATGTGAACCGGCTGGCGATCGAGTCCTAATATATGAAGAGCTGGCTAAATACATGAGTTTTCCATGCATTAATGACTCATGTAAGACCCAACTGAGTTGTGGACAAGTAGCAAATCATGAAATAAATTGCCCATATCAAACAGTTGCATGCCCCAAACATAATTGTGGCACCTATTACAAGGCGAATGAGTTATATCAACACTTTAGAAATTTCCATAGAGATTTGCTGGGTGTCAATAATTTTACGAAAAAAAGGCGATTAAGGGATATGCCTATAAAACAGTTTAATAAAGATCGTAATGTTTATTTTATACATCACGAAGACCAGCCATATTTATTGATGGTGTATGGTACTTGCTCAGAGGATCCACGACATCCCACTTACATAGGTTCTTACTCTTATTGCTTTGGTGTATTTTATCTGTACCAGAATGAGAATACCAAAACTAGATATGATTTAACAGTTAGCATAACTACTAATAATGATGACATTGTTACAGACTACAACTGGTGTGACGAACCTTTACGGCAATATAATCATAATGTTCATTGCCTAGGGTGTCTAGATAACAATTGTTATTTAGGACATGCTTACAATCGGCAGAACTTTCTATGGAATAGAATAGATAACCTCGAAAACGAAGGAATCAGTTTCGTAGTAAACTTTACCTTAAAACTATTGAATGAAAAGGCATCCACTGGCCCTGCTTGTTCACCTGCAAATGCGTCAGTAGCTGCAAAACTTGAATGTCCGATATGTTACGAATATTTGTCTGCGCCGATTTTTATTTGTGAAGGTGGTCATTCTATATGTTCAGAGTGTAAAAAAAGAATGCCTAGGTGTGGTCTGTGTAAAGCTGTTATTGGTAAATCGAGAAACTATACTTTAGAAGAAATATCGGGCAGTTTGGAAATTTGCTGTCCTAATGGCACTAGGGGATGCCAATTTTCTGGACTGATAAAGAATGTGAAACGTCATCTTTCAAGTTGCTTATATAATTAATTCTGAATACAGTGTTCAACAGAGCATGAAATGTGTTAATTTTATATTTTTCTATTGTTAAAGCCAAATTTAAATTAATTTTGTATGAAAACTATTGATGTTTTAGGTTATTTTATCAATATAAAAATCAATTTAATTTTATTGTGCACATGTTTTGTAATAATTTAGTATTTGTATATATATGTGGGTTAACCATTAAAATAAATAAATGTGAACTATATTCAAGTTGGAGCATTAATAAACAATCGACAAACTCGCCTTGGTTTTTATACTGCGCAATATTATTGAAAAAATATATCACAAAACGGTATTTAGTTAATTTTACCTAAAGTCGTTCAAATTATTGTGTTCAAAATAATCATGATGAAAGTAATTAAAAATCACTAAAATTGTGTATTTATGTAAAAAATTAGGAAACATGGATTATGAAAAATATATAATAGATTGAACATCAATCACAGTGAAATACATGTAACCTGTGTCAATAAACACACTTTCAGTATTGCTTGTCATATCGATTTTTCGTAGATCTACCAGCTTTTTACTGATTTTTTATTTAATTATTTATTCATGCGTTTGCTCAGGTATGATTTATTGTTCATATTATTTAAATATGTTGTTTCTCCTGTAAAATTATTTTTTTAATATAAAATATCAGAGATGATTTGGCAACACTGGTTGTGTTTGAACTTTTGCAATATACAAAGAATTTATTATTAAATTTAGCCTTCAAATTAAATTATTATATTATCATAAACATTTTAGAATCTACGGAATAAAGTATAAATTTACGTCAGTGATCTTTACATTGAAGATTTGAAGCATGATGTTGGATCTAATTGTATTATCACATAGTGTTTACTGTTGACAACATACCAACATTTCTTGTGTCACGTGACGTCATGTCCAAAGGCACGCGTTTTGGCCATTAAAATGTAGTATAAAAATACCAAACCTTTAATGTCTGCTGAAATAATTGTATTGTCTGATTTCTAATCTAGGAATCACAGATTAATTGCTCGTTTCCTCGAAACTATAGATGCTGCTTTCAATTCCCTTTTAACCAACGACTCACGTTTTTTAGGTCTTTTGAGGGAAGTGCAACTGATGGCGTATCCCAATTAGAAACGATATATTCTGTTGCGTTCAGACGTTCAGGCCTGTAAAATCTCTAAAGGCGATTAACAAATTACTGGACGCAACTTAGTTGTTGTTTACCTCTTGCTTTTTGTATTTTTTATAGAGGAAAAAATCGCTTTCATTTGATAGATAATGCATAAAAAAATTGTTGTGAATTTAAGTATGTAAAAAATTAATTATAAATACTTCTGGTTATATTTTGGCAGGCAACCCGTAAGACACACACACACACACACACACACACACACACACACACACACATATATATATATATATATATATATATATATATATATATATATATATATATATATATGTACTCTGTGGTGACCCCGCTCAAAAAAATTAGTTTACCGACTTGTATGCAACTTTTTTAAATCTATAAATTGTATAAATAACTATTTTATGTAGAGATTTGAATGTTTAATTTAGAAAAGCATAAATATACATATATACTATATACACTATAATTAAAAAAAAAGACGAATCAAAATTGGTTAACTCATTTTAAATGTAAATTAAAGCGTTAAAGGTTGGTACTTTCTTTATAAGTTCTGAACTATCTTCGAAAGTAAAATAAAAATAATGTTAATTTTTCTTTCTACACTACTCTAATGATAGTTTTTGGATTCAATAAATACACAATTTTAAACAAAACTTTATTTCTAATTCTCAACAACGCTTAATTGATAAAAATTTAAAAATATATTGATCATCACCAATTAAATAAATAATAAAAAACGATTTACAAAATATTACAGTTTTCCATTGTTATAAATAGTATTTTACAAAATATGAATGTCTTTCTTTTAAAACCTAGCACCATTATATATTTAGACAACTAGTTGTCTTTGTATTGTTTGGAATGAAGAATGTTAACAAATACAGAGGAACCGTGACACCCTATACTAACTTGTATAGCTATTAATGGCCATATTCTATAAATTAAAATGATTTTTTCAAGTTGAAATGTAACAACAGCTTTGAACTTTAAATTCAAAATTTCAATTTTATCTAATAACATTTTGTACAGTCTTTAATGCTAGCAAAGAGTTGCGAATTTTGGCCTATAAATTTGAATTTGTCAAAGTCCTTGAGTGCTCTTCTATTATGTCAATGCTATTGCAAAAATGGCCCATTATTTTTAAATTAATCAAGACTTTCCAAGGAACCCAACTGAGATAAAGTCTTTATCACTTCTGCTTTTTGGATGTCATTAAGTTTTTCGATGATTGCGACAACAGCATCTAGTGCTACATCCGGACAGTCCTACAAAACACCAAAGAAATATATTTCAGAACATATATGCACCGTATAATATTAGTATTGCTCATAGCCTTAGAGTTTATGTTTCTGGAGGTAGCCTGCAATGCACAAATATCTTGACAATAATAGAAAGAGGGCAATATTTAGAGAGAGAAAGGTTATTTCGCTCGATAGGGAGCTGTTTCCAATGAGCCACGTCCAGTATGTAGTTCGCTCGGCCGAGGGAGGAACCGTATATAAACCTACCACGTGTACTGTCCGTTCGGGGACATCTACATAGCGATATTGCCATTTCCAACTCTTGATGCCACGTCCATGTAATGTAAAGTATACGTCATTGAAGGTAAGTTTGAAGGTTAAGGATTTGTTTTCACATGAGGTGTTCTACGGGATACGTTATTGCCCCCTCTTTCTCGTCTTGCACGATATTTGTACAGTGCAGGTTACCTCCAGAAGTTTAGTTCTAAGCTAATAACTGCCCCCCACGCTCTTAGGAATTGTTAGTAAAGGTTAACATTTTGCTCCGTTTCCTGGTTGGCCGCAGCTTGTTGTTTCGATACGGGTAGTCGGGAGTGGTTTATTTGGCGGTTTCGTAAGCATATTCCATGCTTACTGTAACCTCTAATCACCATCTTATCTGTAAGCCCTATTTGTAATTTTGTAATCTCATACATAGGACTTGAGGAAGTCTGCATGAGGTTTTATAAAAGTCTACGGGAATCGCGGGATTATCAGTAAAGGGAGAGAAATCTGAACACCAAAGTTCATCAAATCACATGTCAAACTGCCTCAAAATTATGACAAGCAACGAAAAAGACACTACTATATTATTTTGCTACAATGTAGTATTGAATAAGCTGTAAAAACATCAAAATATTAGCATATATAGGACATAGTCAGACCAATAAATTAAATCACAGAAACACATCATATATTACACACATCCCAGAATGTATAAAAATTGCCGAATATCTAAATTTTTAGTTACTACCGAAGAACAACAAACCAATAAAGATGACGAATCTAGATAACATTGGATAGTATGACAAGATCAAAAACCCAGAAAGGCAGCAAAGTTTTTCTTCTGAATGTCATTTTACCCATGAGCTTAGGGGATCAGGGACCCGATTCTCGAACCATTCGAAAGTTCTACCATACGACTTTCGACGTAAGTGAAGTTTAACCCATATATTAAACTTCATTTATGTCATACGTCCGAAGTCGAGTGGTAGAGCCGTCGAATGGTTTCAAGAATCGGGGCCCAGTTATTAAAACGCGAACAAAACTTATGAACAAACATATAACATACAAGGATAAGGTATGTGAGCTTGTAACCTCTCCAGAGTCAATAAAATCTTTATAACATAACGGTAAGTGCTCGCCTGCATAAGTCTTCCTAGAAATACAGACTGATGATGCCTACATCAGAAATTGCAGCCCTAATTATGACCTTTGGGCTATAGAACAGTCACTGATGTAACTGTCTATGTCTCTCCTCTACCAAGTAGCAACAATTCTGCTTATTAAAGCGTCTGTTCAAATGAAAGTTCGTTTCATCACTCAAGAGAATGTTTTCAAAAGTTAGTGAACTTATTTAGCATTTAATTTGCAAATATTAGTCGATTAGTGTAATCACTATCTTCCATCTCTTGAACCAACTCGATTTTTTAGGCTTTTAGATGAAGGTCTTTCTTCAAAATTAACTGCAAATTCGACTTTTCGATATTGAGTGCTTGAGTTGTTTGCGAATGGAAAATTATAGATTTTGATGTTTTGCGACCTTATTATAATTAACATTTATACTTACGTCTATCGAATTTTTAATTTGATGAACCAGAACGTCTTTTTTAACGGCATGTATGTTTCGGCTTATAATTGATTGACTCGCAGGCATCGATAGCTGTTCTTCAATCCACTGTACTACTACCTCATTTTTATCCCATTTATATCCCTAAAAAATTGTCAGCTTTATAGACCTCTCTAATATCAATATTTATATAAAATTATCAATAATTAAAAGTTAATTTGACTATTATTAGAAATCACGGAACATTTAAATATGTTTAACAAAACGCAGTAATAAGTTTTGCGTACCTCAGCTGATCCTTTGTCCTCTATAAACCACCTCCTTAACATTGCTTCTCCTTGGCCTAAAGCTAACTCTGGTTGAACTGCCATTAGAGCTTTTATCACTCTATCCTCTAGTAGTCTCCTCCTTAGTCGCCAGTATATAATAGAACGAGATTTTCTCCATGGAACAATTTCCTGCAAGAATAACATTATGAACTACTGTTGTTTAATTCCAGAACAATTTTATAGAAATGTCTTGAATAAATCCATGAAATACTTAAAAATTTGTAACTTATCAACGGATAAATATATACCAGAGAAATACTTTCACAATCTCAATACGTTAAAGAGGTATGCAACTAGAGAGAATGTTAAAAAATGGTACGAGTACCCCTACCACGTCCACGACTTTTTCTTCAAACTCATGCATTCATTCATTTTGTTCAAAAGTCATTCACTGTACATTTATCATATGATGAGCCACATACTAAGGTTTGCACACAGTTCATTCTTTAACAATTTCGAATGAAGTTTTTCTTTTGGAGAAAATATTTTGAAGCTCTGGGCTCTGGTGAGTAAAAGTTTGTATATTTCAACACTTCCAAAGGTTCCAGGGTCTAAATCAGACCCCGTTCTCAGTAGGAACTAAGAAAAAGAAAAAACTAAAATCACAATGGCAACTGTATGGAAACGTACACTTTGAAATTAAAAGGTTTGACAATATGAACTGACGCAGCTAAGAGAATAGTAGTATTTGATGTATACAGGGTAGCACAAAAAAGTTTGTTTTAAGTTTTTGAAAGAGTTATTTCACATTTTATAGACGCTCCTAGGTGTGACCTTGTTATAAAAATGCAATCAAAGAATTCTCAGGTATCGGAGATCCCTTGAAAGTCGTAAGGACAAAGCAAGGAACTATCTCGACATAGGGTTGTTCAAAAGAACATGACCATTACTAATTTCTTCCTTCATTAAAGGCAAACCAATAACGACGGAATTCTACGGAAATATTTGCGATGTAGGGGTTTCATAAAAACAAAAAAGATGAAGCAACAAGTTAATATTAAAACCACAACCAAGCAAGAAATACACTAAAATCAAAACCAAATACCAACTCACAAATTGTAATTATAAAATTCCTTGTGAATAATAGATTTTATATTATAGAAACCTCTAGACCTCTAAATGTACGAATTAATACCAAAAAAATATTATGTAAAGAGATGTTTTGAAAATTCTAATATACATTCATTTCACTTTGTTCACTTAATAATTTTTGTAAGTTTAAACAGTTAACAATAATTGTTGCAATCTTGGTTACAAAATGCTTATGAAGGTAATAAATTAAGTAAACAAAGTGAATGGGTCTAGAATAACGCTGTAGAATATTAGTGTATATTTGATAAATGCCAAAACAATTGCCGAACTGTTTATAAATATAATATTAACAAAATTCTTTTAGATTTAACACCCAAAATCAAGATATGTTCCTATATGTCTTACAAAAGTGTTATAAAGTTAGAAAAATATGCACTAACTTGTATGCATCCCTTTTCCAGCATCCTTTCAGGTGTGTCATGTAAATCTGCAAAGTGAACAGAAACTTGATGGTACATTGGCAATAAAAAGTTTTCTCTTTCGGCGATTTTCTTTTCGATTTCAATAACTTGAGGTGACTTTGGCTTCTCTACAGTTTGCGAAATACTGGCCGATCTTTCTCGCATTTTTGATTCCTGTAAGTAAATCTTTTTCATAAACACTTCATATTAAAAAATATATACAATGCTTACTTGATTGTTCGCATTTAAGGCATTCAACTGATCATTGAGTTCTTTCACAACGGGATCTATCCTGTGGATCGTTTTAATGAGGTCTTTCTTTCGGAATTTGATTTCAACTATCCCTTCAGGTTCTAGAACACCTCCTCTGAAATTATTGTTGCAATTACTTAAAGTTAGGCTTATCAATAATCTATCGGTTATAACTGAAACCAGATATTTTAGTTCGATTTTTCTACAAAAATAATATGTAATATTAAAATGTTAATTGAAAATTCTAAAGCAAAAATTATTAATTTATTAATAATGAAGGACTTCGAGATTTTTGTATATCTTCCTTAATATCTCATGAACAATGTCTCCTTTCCTTAATATCTTTGAAACCATATAATTTCACATTCTAAAAAATATATTGTATTTCTCATGACAAGCCTTTTTATTTTATAAATTATCATATCCTTGAAAAATATATATTGTTATTTTTGAAGCGAAAGATACTTAACGGTACACATGCACATAAAAAATAGAGAAGTAAGGTAGTAAAATGAAAAAAAATAGACTTTGTTGAACAATGTCTCCTTTCCTTAATATCTTTGTAAATAAACAAATATAATATCTAATTAACATACAACACCAGCACAATTTTTTTTCGGTCTAATAAACATTTATGGAGTGTTGAGTAAAAGGAGGACACACTCTGTGTATCAAAAAGTGTCCACAAAATGGTATCAATTTGGGGGTGCCACTGGGACGACGGGGTAATTTGTTCGTAGAATACCATTTAAAAGACAATTGAAAATTCTAACCTATACATTTTACAAATTACAACAGCAGATTATAATATGTTTTTTTTTATAATGAAAAGTAAGTATTTCTAAAAATAAATAAGTTTTTATTTACTTGTTATAAATGTAGTATTATTGACATGATTAAATTGAAAATTATTTTCAGTTAGTTATATTCCCACAAAATATTCTCTCCATATGATCTGCGAAATAAACCAACCAAAAATGTGTGGGTAAATAAGAAAAAATGTTACATGCCTGAGAGCTAACATTAAAACCAAAAACTGACGCTCAAGATTGGTTAATTATTAATAGGAAAAAAGAGTTTATGCAGTTAGAACAGAACCTATCAAGAATTTTTTTTGAAAATGTGTTGTAAAGTAAGTACACATCCAAAAATTGCAAATTTAAACATCATAGTTAAACAACCAGATTTAAAATGATTGGTAAAATTTGTATTTAATATTAATAAATGTATTTAGTCAATGAAATACATTGTACATAGATAAAAGTGACTTGCAAGCAAAATTTTATTTGTACATTTTTTTAGGAATCAAGATAAATATCCTACACAAATTAAACTCTGAAGAACCCATTATTATATAATTACTAAACTGATTATGGCATTGTCCATCGAAACTTTAACAAACTTCTGAAGATATTTTTTCAGGGCCATTCACCAGGCGTACCTTTGGAAATATTTAAAATAGACCTACAGCAGAAAGATGCCAAAAATAGTCATTTAATTGTAGTTAATGGAGACGAGAAAAAATATATGGAAAACCAGTGTGTGAAAATGTTAGAATCATTGAAAAGGAAACTATTCTAGCATAAAATGCAAGTGAAATTTGTTCCATAATGATAAAAGAAGAGATAATTAATTATAGCAGTTTATTCAGTGATGAAAAGAATTGTTAATTACCTTTTATCCAGAGAAAGGTGAACAAGGAACTAGGTAATATGAACACAAGAATGTAAAAATAAATAATTTTTATTTACATCTAATTCACCAACATCTATTTGTTAATAAGTATAAAAATATTACAAATATACAAATTTTTCCCAATGTTTAACTGTTTCAAAAAATTTTATAAGAAAATAACAATTATAAAATCACTCCGTTTTATAAAAAGTCAAAACCGGGGCACACGCTTATTAATTTATATCACAATTAACACACTATAAACTCATCACTTGCAGAGATTACAAAAAACGGAGACAACCATTTACAAAGAGAAGTTCACATAACAGATTTTCTACGTTTTATTTACGATTTTTACTAATAATTTTACATCATTCTCACTTTTTCAGCCGCTTCACTTCTAAATGTAGGATTTGTGTATTTCAATCCGTTGACAATTAACTTCATAACATACCCTGTGGTCACACTTGCGCCATTCTGGTCATTTCTTGAACTTCTTATTTGAAACCGTCCGCTGGACACTTTTTCAGTTTTATTCCCATATAAGTTTGTCCTCCTTTCACTCTACACTCTATATAAACATTATAAGAGATTTGACGTACGTCAGAAATCACAAAAAAGGAAACATTACTAGCTATGGTTGCCAGTTACCAAGTAGCCAATACCTTTGTGGGCAACCCAAGTTCCTATTGTAAAGTAAACATTTTACATTAACACTTCTGAATATTATTTGAGTTTAGAATAAATACCCTATTCTTAATTCTTTAATTCCTTAATATTCGACTTTGGAATATATTTCTGAAGGTAGCGTACAATGCACATTAATAAGGGACCTTAGAGCATATACTTCATGACTTTAAAACGTAAACAATAAACTAACTAACGTTTTGCCAAACAATACCTTAAATTTGAAACCAAACGAAAAGTTACGTTTCTTTGCAGGTTGGTCTACGTGTGTGTGTCAAATTTATTATTTATGAAATCATGTTTGAGTACCTTGTGAATTTACACACTTATTAATTATAATAAATATTTCATAGGAATTAAATCATTTTCTTTTCATTTTTTGTACTATGATGACAGTACATTTAGGAATTATAGAATTTTAATAAGCACAATACTCATAATTGTGTTGTTGAAAACCAACATGAAGTGGCAGAGATAGTAATTTCATCTAACTTACGTTTTTTAGTTGGGTACCTATTATAAAATTATGAATATTTTCAGGATACCGACTTATTGGACCATTTCAGTTTGACTACAATTCATTAATGTTATTTTGCTACAAACAAGTCATGGACCCCTTAGAAAAATTAAACCCTACTTTATGAAATGTGATATTTTGATGAAACTTATTCGTCTTAAAAAAGTTTGACATCTTGACAGCTATCAAATTAACCGGTTTGGATTACTGATGAAAAAAAATCCGCCATTTTCAGGTTTTGCCGATTATTTCCAAAACCAAATTACTGATTGTAAATCCGAAGCCAGATATCAAATACATTTAATTTCCTCTAAAACTTTCCCCATTTGACCTTTGCTGTACAGCGAAGCGAATTTGGGACACCCTATATTTAAATATACCTGCCTTCAGAATAATGTAATTAAAAATATGATTGTGTTATTTTAGATAAAAGAATAATAATCGTGGCACTAAATATCTTATATGAGGACAAATTTATCAAATCTCACATATTTTTATACCCCATAAATAGTTATATTTAAATTAAGAACTTAATTACTCCTTAGGATTGAAACTTGGGTCATAACAAAATAGTGACAATTATTTTCATTTTCCTGAAATTTATTTACATTACTGGCCGAAAGAAAGAGAAACAGAGACAGGGAGATAAATACGGGATGGGAAGTCTATTTCGTAAGAAGCTTTTGCTTCCATCGTTCAGACTCTATGACTGCCGCTATTTTTTAATTTAAATAACTATTTAGTCCTTAAAATTAATATTAGGATTTTCGCTCCTTTATTCTGCAAATTATCGGTGAGAACTTATACAACCCATCTGTTCAAAGGCTCAGTAAGTTCGGAGATAAAGGTAATGGGTCATATTATGAATATTTTTCCCATAATCAGAGGCGTATTTACTGCCACCCCCCTCCCAGTCTTGCCGATAAATGAAAAAGCTATTCTATATTTAGTTTAAGAACTGATAATATCGTACGGTTATGACCGACAAGTTAAACCGATGCTAAAATAAACCTGGTTAACCGATAACCTTTTTTTGTAAAAGACTGACATCCCTACTTAAAGTTACTAATAGATAAATGGTGTCGTATACCTCGCGTCATTGTCAGCATACAATTCCATGTATCGTGAATTGATGGTTGGATCGACGACCGCCCAAGCACCGCCTCTTAGTTCTCCATTTGGAGGAATGTAAATGATAATTGGTTGTTTGTACTGTCGCAGTCCATCAACGATATAAGCTCCGAATTTTACAATTTGTTCGTACATGTCTGTAAATAATTTCTTATAAAGTCTTCAAATCTATTCATTTTTTTTGTAAATTTTTTTATAGCTAGTAACAGTAGAAATGTTTACCTTTCATGCCACCACTGAAACCTCTCCAGTTCGCAAATATGATCAACGGTAAATCTTCGCGGGAAAAGTCCTGAATCGCCTGCGCTGTTTTGTAAGCAGAATCTGGGAACCACACTTGCCCAGCTTGTGACACAGTCTATAAATAAATAGTAATATTTTTACGACAACAGACCATTTTGTGTTTCAACTAGGCCTTACCTTCGCTTCCGAATCCAAATTAGCAGGATCTGCGGGAAGATTCAGTTCCACGGTTCTAGTTTCAACAGCAATTACACCGACTGGTATTCCACCTAATCTAGCTCTACCAGTCACTACTGTCTGTGCCCAAGGTGCCATAATTTCTGACCATGAACCTTTATCGAAAAATCCACTTTCCCAGACGTTTGGATCATCTGGAAAAAATATGTTAATTCTATCACACTGGTTTGTTTTGGGGAGAAATTACTGTAGCACGGCAAATAACTTCTGAACAGTATCCTTAGCAACCCACCACTATAGCGACGAAGATTCGGCTTCGTAAAGTTAATACTTTACGAAGCCGAATCTTCGTTTTTCTTCGTTAAATGGAACAGTGACATGACTGGTGTTATTTATGAATGCTAGTCGAAGACTTAGAGGATAAATGATAAATAAATCGTAAACTCCAGGTTCACCTAAAGATCAATAGAAACCAATACATTGGAAATTTCAAACAAAAATGCATATTAACTCAAACTGAGATTGACGGCTTTGCATCTCTCCCTTCCAACTTGAGATGTATGTTCTGGAACATGTTGCCAGGTTTATGGGTCTAGATTTAGACATTTTCACAAACTTTGGTTTTGTCTGCGAGTAAACAATTAAATTAAATACGTTTTGTTGCCTACATCAGGTAATACTTGCATTGGAGAACCTAAAATATTCAAATATGGCCCAAAAGTATCCTAACTGCGTTCAGAGTTCCGTGTTACCTCTGTGGAGTATGAGCATAACCAATTATGATGATGAGTTGTCTAGTATATGCATATACATAATACAGATACTGCTATCGTCCATAAGTGGAAGGGTCACCGACTAAGAGAGACAGCAGCTCATATATACTGTATTTGACCAGTTGTGCGCAAGAGTTGCGACTCCGTTGACCACAGATCAAACAAAGTGAAAACATAACTCCACGCATTTTTGAACATGCGCAAGACACGAAGTACAGTAAAACGAAATAGACATGTATATGTCTGCACCGTGATGTTTACACCTTTCTCTAAATTGTTCACGGTAGGGCAAAAAAGCTTCCTTAGGACAACTTGTAAATGGAAGACAATGATCAAAATGTGCTTAAAATATGATGATGAATCGAATTCACAATTACACGGAACACTTAAAAATATACTAAAAACCAAAATTATCGGACTAAATTAACTGTATAGAAGCTTACATATGATGAACTTTAAAACCCGGAAAAAGCTAACAGAAATCTTAGTTTTGTCATTAACAAATTACTCACATAACCAGCAAAATAAAAGAACAAGTATTGTTTAAAATTAATAACCAATTCAGCTACTATCTACTTACTCTCAAATATCTAACAGAGAAACTTATTATTCAGAGTGGAAATGGTAGTGTAAAGATTCTAAGACATCACCATCGACTAATACCGACTCACTACTGAATGTCTTCTATCAAAGAAGCTTCACAAAAGACAGCTACTGGACTAGTCTGTAGTATGTATATGTGTATATATATAAATTAATGTGTGTGTGCATGTGTATGTATATATGTTATCAGTGCTTAATACTGTTAATTGAATACATAATCTTAAGATCGGCTTTTTATTATAATTTCTGTTGTAGTTTTTCTCTAGCATTGGTTATTTTATTTCAGTATCTACTTTTTTTCTTTCAATTATTATATACTTTGTAGCACCTTTGTACTGTTTTATTTAGTATTGTTTCACTATTTTGACTTGTTAATTAAACATTTCACCCAAATAAGTTCACAAATAACATATGAAGGTATACGAGATAGAGTGGATGACTTTTAACCTATTATTAGTAGTTTTAACGTAAATGTCCGTTAAAGGGACATGTTTTTTTTTACTATTTCCCAGTCGTCTTTATTAACTGAACTTATAAATATTACACAGAACTCACTTAGTGACTGCCTTCCTTCCAACATCCACCTAGGATCGTACGGAGTTTTCGTTGGCGTGAATGAAATCTCTCTCGTGATAGGATCGACAGGTTTTGTAACAGGAACAGGTGATAATTTATCCTAAAATTTATTTTATCCATTATAGTTAACACTGGTAATCCATGTTACATGGAATCGACCAAAAATCTCAATTACATGAATCTCACCTTGGGTACATAAGAAAGCCATTTCAAAATCGTGTAAATTCCTTCCAAGTCCGTTTGTTCGGTTTTGTGTGTCACACCATTATTAAACATGATTTGAATACCTCCTAGTTGATTGTTCGAAGCATATACTTCTCTACCCAACAACTACAATAAAGTACCAAATTTAGTAAGTACGGAACCAACATTAATTTGAGTAGTTCCTAAAAACATACTTACTTTATTTAATGCACTATAACCTGTTAAAATAATATGGGAGTTCTCAATCTGTATGACCCTTTGACCAAGTCGCACTACATACGAGCCAATGCCTATAGCTCTACACGTAACCATGGAGATCGTAACAACTTCATCGTATGCAATTGACGTTTCTCCGGCAATCATACCGGCGTATTTCAAATTTTCAACGCCCAAGCCGTCTTCTTTCCCTATAATGTCCGTCAGTTTATATCGAGATTCACCCTCGTCCTCAATGAGTATAGCCCTTACTGAATTTTGGGAACACACTTTAGCGTAATCCTCTGGGGTAAGATATAAATATCTGCAAGCAAAAAACATATTGATCTGTTCGATAGAGTTATAACATTTTTACTGACCTGAAACCTCTATCGGGTTCTTTGTTATCTTCCCAAGCCACTTTGAACAGAGCTTTCACTTCCTCTGCTAGTCCTATTTTAGCACCGCTATTGGCTGCCAAATATATCCTTGGTATTTTAAGTTCTCTAGCTATTTCACTAGCTAATCCATAAACCTAAAGGAATCAATATGATCAATACAACATAGATGCTGAGAAATTACGGATTTTCGTGCATTAAGGCCAATTTTAGGTAGAAACAATGTACCAAATGTAGCAGAAAATCCTGAAACTTCCACCAAACGTCGTTCGCAATAACTGCTCAGGTAATGTTGCGAACACTATCGACAATAGATTTACATTTAGTAACCTACAAAATTCAACTGACTCAAGAACTGCAGCTGAATAACAGATATTGCGAACTGACACCGAATATGATAATTATTGGGAAACAATTCATAATGAGCCATGTAGCCCATTTTGATTAACAATAAAGTGCCGAATCTGAAGTACATAAAATCATCATGCTACCCACGAACGACCGGTACATTTGCGGCAGCTTACAGTTTGGTGTGATTTTTGGACGAGATTCATAATTGAGTATTATTTTATTTTCAAAATTGTGCAGGCAGACATTTTAACTTAACTGAAAACATGTAGTTTCAGCAAGACAAGGCAATCAGTTACAGAACAGATGATACAATGTATATTTTGCTTTGGAACTGTCAAACATATAGTCTACGGTAACACACTTAAAACAATTGAATGGCTGAAGCACAAGAGTCTACTATTTTGAACGAAACATTGTAAACTTGTCCAAATATTATGCTATTATATATGCACACTGTGAATTCAAATAAAATACTAAAATTAAAAAATGTATTGATTTTTTATTTTAGGTTCCAAAATATTTTAAAACAAAAATTAGTCAGTTATATACCGCCCACTGTATACATATATGAATACCTACCTTATCCTCTCTTGGACCAAAAGCACCAATGCAATAAGTAATGTCATTAGCAATGACGATGATGTCCCTTCCATCGGGGTATTCGGGAGTGTACAATGTCAATCTCCAAGCAACCATTCCGACGTTATTTTCTCCGGGTACTCGCTTTTGTTCAATTAATCTTGTTTCAGTTTCGGAATCCAAAATTAGTTCAACAAAATCCATTAATTTATCAGGAATCGTTACAGCTTCTAAAAATTATTTCTCTATGGAACACTATACTAAAAACACGGTATAGACGGGGCCAACTAGACATCGACCTTGAGTTCAATGATCAAAGTGAGTTAAAGGACAACTTGATTTTTTACAATCAAGGTCACCTACATTAGATCCCTAAAATGGCGATAATCCTAATCTCAAATGTAAAAGCCAATTTCAAGAATAAAATCAAGTTTTGAAAAGTGCCGTCATTAAGTGGTCTACGATCTGGGTAAATCTCTGTATAATGTTTAGCAAACTGATAAATCTCTCAACAATTTCAGGTGGTGGATAAGCGCTAAGGTAAGCGAACCTGTCTGAGTAAGCATTACGTCGACATTTATAGTAGAACAATCTATGAAACATTTTTTTCTATGAGTTGTTATATCGCATACATATTGTTAAAACGTTTAATTTTACACTATCGAATGAATCCTTTTCAAAATTAATCATCTATAATAAAAAATGCGTCTACGAATAAACAAATGTGTGACAAAAACAATTTTCATGAACACACGTTTTTTTTTATCTTGTATTTTACAATTGAAATTATGGTCAACCTAGCACATGAACATAAAATATGCTATATTTTCCACATCAAAGAGATTTACTTACGGGGTCAAGGACAAAACCATCACCAGTTGGCTCCTCTGTACCCTACAACTTTTATGAAAACCTTTTTTGTATCGTTTAAAATAATAATATAGATGATATTTGTAATATTGAGTGTTACAATGACAGTTATTCTTTATTTAATGCTTAATTTAGGATACCCGATTTTAAAGTACACAGTCTACATGTGATAGAAACTACCTGGTAAACCTTCTTCAACCTGTTTTGGCACGAGATCGTTCTTCTTTCAGAAATAAGACGTTTGATTATCATTCTGTAGTCTAAAATATAAAGGAGCCAAGTTGCTCTGTGTAGCATACTGCAACGTTTTTTTTTTGGAAGGAATCGTTTTACCAGCATCATTATGAAAAAAGTTGCATATTTTTTTAGATATCATAACTAAAAATGATCAGGCAAAGAATATTAATAATGTTGAAACTCAGTGTGGTCGTATTTCATTTCCAATATGGATTTAACAAATAATCTTCGCGCGGCATGTCAATCGGCTCTTGAGCTGTAGATAATGAAGGTTTCCTGAGGCACGGCTAATTGTTGAAAACGATACTCTAGGCATGTGTCTGGTTCTGTGAAACACCATCCCTAGCGGTGACTATGTATTCTTGTAAAGGATCAGGACAATGAAGTCTAAGTTGATGTTTTTTCTTTAAGGGAAAAAGATCGTAGGTACAATTTTTTAAATCGAAAATCGCAACTACACTTGAGAATAGGACAATGTTTTCTATCAAAATGGGAACGTGATTTTGCGTCATTTTGTAAATATGGTGGCCGTTTTTTAAAACAAAATTGTTATTGTAACACAATTTATATAGTAACATTCAATACATTACCTGACATTCTCTCTTGACTGTATTGTTTCCATTGCAAATCGACCATTTGCCTGAACATGTCAGGGTAATCGTAAACGTATGTCGTTCCAATAGATTGTGCTTGGAATCTTTTCTGTTGTAGATAGTCTTTTGGAATGTACGGCGTCGAAATGGGTAGACCATGAAGAGGACCCTGCCTGTTACCGAAAGCTTGGAATTTGATTATCCCCGATTCGGCATCGACTACTTCCGTATATGTGTTTATGTCCAGATAATAGCCGCTATCATTTGCTAAACAAAGTCGTATCGCCGTCGTTTCGGCATTCGGTGCCGGTCTTATTAATAATTTTATTTCAGCCTGTAAGACTCTCAGCTTCCATAAACGAGGACCGTACCGCATGACTATACTAGTAACAGCTTCCTCAATCTAAAATCATAATAAAATACAAAACACTAATGTGTTGCCTGTAAACTTGCAATGAAGTAAATATTAAAATTACAGTTTAAACCCAGTAATTTTGGTGTAGAAAGATGATACGGATCAATCTCTACGTTTGTTCCTAATTTGAAAATGTGAAGCTTAACCCTTTCGAGCCTACTAGATATACCACCGCTACAAAACGGTTCGGTACTATGTTCTCCTCTGGCCCTGAACCGAATTTTTTATTGTTGTTTGTTTAGTAGCTATTGACGAGCTTCAGTGCAGAATTCTTAATTTTTTTATAACATTGCTTCCAGTGCCGTCAGATTGCTTGGGGAGAAAATCGTAAGATGGATTGAATCGAAACAAAAACTAAATTAAAACAAAAAACTAACAAATTTTGATCGGTTCCGAAAATTATTCCACATTATCACGCTATTCAGATCTCATGCATAAAAATTTATAATTATTAACCATTTATTTGGTACTAACAAGTTTGAAACTTTAATTTTTTTCTCAATATGGTTTGTCAACCAATATTAGAATTGTGTATTCATTGTGTGGCAACTGATCACATGTGTTTCCGATAATATTTTAATATTTCTAACATAATACTTTTAATTTCTATTGTTTCTAATTTAAATGATGAAACTAATGCAATTTAACTAACACATGACATATTATAACATTATTAGTCGTTAGGTTAATGTACCTTTTCGATTCAATGTGAAAATTATCAAAATTATTTTTATTTGAAAAATTTGAATTTCAATACACTTAACAAAAATTGTCAACAATAAGTATTATTTAAGATAAATTAACAACAGATGCATTGTATTTCTTTATATTTGTGAGATAATACAGAAATAGTTATCGCTAACTTTGTGTATTAAATTGAAATTATTGAGATTATACATAGAAAGCAGTTTAAGGTGTACTAATATGTAAGTACTTATATATCTATCTTCATAGGTACTTATGAGTTGGTTTCTTGCATTTTCTTAGAAACCAATGCAGTGATTTTGAAATATCTGAATAACAGTAAATCATTTTGGAAAATCTAAAGTTTAAAAATATTATATTTACTATTAATTTATTATTTGATATACAATTCTTGTAAAATCCTGCCTCTTAATACATGTTGAATGAATGACTTTTACCTAAAATGAACATATTGACATTTTAAATATGTTTTATTAAAAATCTATATATAAATACGCGAATGCAAAAGAGTTCGGTACCATTTCCTTCTGTTTGTGATCCAATTTTCTTAAGTTTTTTTAATTGCTAATTGACGGCCTTTAGTGTTATTAATAAAAAATTAGAACAAACGCCCAAAATTTTCAGTTAATAACAGTTATTGCCCCATCTATTCCATATAGACCAATCAATAGAGATTTTTTCGTGCAAGAAATACTATCAGGATACTGCCGGAGCCATCACATTAAGAACGATTTGTAGTGATATTTTGCTACCTTTTCCACTCGCAACTATGGTTTTTTACTTTATTATAAACAATTGAAACAAAATAATTGCGTTTTTTTTTGTTGCATGTTTTTAAAATGAAAAATAATAAACTAATCTCAATGGCGTCAACAGGTGAATTGTAAAGCATGAAAATACCAATGAAATCAGCCCAGGATCGATCCGATAGGATCTTTAGTAACGCGGAAAATCAAAAAATACTGGAAAATTTAGCGGTTTTCTTTATATTATCATAACTCCCTCACTATCGAAGTTGTAGAACTGGGCTTGTGGGAACTGATAGTAATTGGTATCTACCTTATGCGTGACTAAACCAGGTACTATCGGTTTATTAGTTTTTGAATAATTGTGATATGAAATTTTTAGTCCACTATTCTTGCAGTGAGTCTCCATGCGACATGGATCGTCAAATATCAATTCAGAATAGAGATGATGGAAGTAGAGGTATCATTCTACAAAGCCTCTATTTTAATTTTTCGTTAAATGTCTGTGATATATACGAAAAATTTTAGCAAACATCACCAACATTTGGTGAGCGTATGAATGTGTTCGCATAGTGGGGGGAACCCGGTTGTTGAGGGGAACTGCTGACAATAATTATTATCGATAGTAACTGTCACTCTGACAGATGGTGAAAGAATCTAATCGCAAAAAAAGCTTATATACAGAGGGATTTGTTCGATTTTATTGTATCAAATGAGAACTGTTTGTTGATTAATATATTTATATAATATTTTATAGAGAACTCCAGAATTAAGGCAATAGGTTTATAGTAAAGTGAAACAAACACTGAACTAAAAAAGTCAAAAAAAGTCTTGAAAATATCTAAATTAGTTTCTGACAAAAGCAATAAAAATATTGTTACGAAATTTACCCAAAGCCGACCCTGTGTCATTTCAGCACGACAACAAACGCTTCAATAAAAAATAGGATTCTCGAAAAGACTCGACAGCGGAAGGAGCGATGATTATTTTCTACTGGAGAATTCCACGGGGATTATAAAAGAAGCACACCACGATCGCCAAGCAGTGATACCGCGACGACTAGCTTATATGAGATTATTATTGTATTTTTGAATCAGCTGTTTGGATGTAAATAAAGTTCTAGAAAAGTGAAAGTAAATATTAGTTGTTATAATTTTTAAATTGAACCCACGAAGTATATAACATTTGGTGTTAGAAGTGAAGGATTAGTGCAGTTAACGTCCTAAATTGATTTATGGAAACTCGTAGTATGGAAAAGATAGACGAAAACATTGCACAGATTCTAGAAAAACGTGACAAGAAGGAGAAACAACATCAAGAAGAAATTCAACAAAGGTTAGTGAAATCTTTTGATGACAAACTTAAAATTGAGTTAGGAAATCTTGTCACTAATATCGATGAAAAACGTAAAATAGAATTAGAAAATCTTGTTTCCATGATGAAAAGTGAACAACAAAATCTGATTGAGGGATTATTCTCGAAATTGAATGAACAGCGACAAAATGATTTTAAAATATTTGAACAAAAACAAGAACAAACTGAATTAAAGCGACAAAATGATTTTAAAATATTTGAACAAAAACAAGATCAAACTGAATTAAAACGACAAAATGAATTTAAAATAACTGAAGAAAAAAGACAAATGAAATTTGAACAACTAATGCAAATAGTATCACAAGTTAACGAAACAGTTAATGAAAGAATGCAAATAGTAGAATCAGATATAAAAGAGATAAACGACGACATAAAGATCCTGAAAAATAATGTGGAGGCCCTTGAAACCAAAGTAGATGACATCGATTCCATACAGAGCCAGGTGAAATTTGAAATCAGTGCTATTCAAAACAAGGTAGAAACAGAAATCAAAAAAATGCAACAGGACTTACAGCGAGGAAAATACCAGAACACCGTGAGTACCAAAGGTTCCTTTAGTAAACCACCCACATTCGACGGCAGTTCATCTTGGCCCATGTATAAACGGCAATTTGAGGCCGTGGCTACAGCTAATGGATGGGATAATCAAGAAAAATCTACTTCTCTGGTAATTTCGTTAAGAGGTCCGACCCTAGAACTCCTCCAAAGCATTCCAGTCGATGAACAAGGCAATTTCGACAAGATCATCGCTATCCTAGACAAACGTTACGACAATCAATCCTTGAGCCAGGTATACCAAGTCCAACTGAGTGGAAAAACCCAAAAATCCGGTGAAAGCCTCCAAGAATTCGAAGCAGAAATTAGACGGTTAGTTCACTTGTCCTATCCAGACCTGCCAGAGGAAACGAAAGACCAGTTGGCCACACAGAGTTTCATAAACGGCATCAGAGATGTGGAAGTTCAAAGAAATTTAAGACTGAGTGGCGTCAAGAAGAGTAATGAAGCTCTACTTCGGGCTTTGGAAGTAGAGGCCGTCATGAACATGTCCAAGTCGAGGGTCCGAGCAGTTTCCTTCAACCAGGAAGAGTCAGAGTCACCACTTCAAGCGCTGCTGGCTGGTCTGAACAAAATATTAGACCGGTCACACAGAACTGGCACCAGATGGGCATGTTACGGCTGCGGACGGACAGGGCACTTCCAACGTAATTGTCGAGTGAGGCCACCTGAACGATCACCAACCAGGGATAACCAACAGAACAGCCACATGTCCAGGGACCGTCAGTCAGTCAGCATAGAGGGGCGAATGCTGACTGTCCCTCCACCAGCCCCCAAAACGTTATCCATCCGGGGATTTTGCAGAGATAGCGGCAGCCTAGTCATCAGAGGCACCATCAATGGGCGAACAATTACCATCACCATCGATACCGACGCCGCTGTGTCCATTGCCAAGTCCAGGGTTTTGAGAGCATCAGAAATTCGGCCAGTTACCAATAACATCCAGCTCAGAACAGTCACCGGCGAGTCCATGTCCATACAGGGTGAGGCAGATGTCGTGCTACAGATAGGGGACAACATGATCCGGCATAGGGTCCTGGTAGCGAATATTGAGGACGATTTTATACTGGGAATGGACCTAATTAGCCAGCATGGATTTATGTTCGACCCGAGATATGATGTTCTTCGGTTCCTGAATGAGGAATTTGTATTGACACGGCCCGTCAACACATCATTCACGCCCATAAAAATTGTGGCAAAGTCTTCAGCTAGAATTCCCGGTCGAACGGAACAGATTATTCATGGGCAGCTAGACAGCAATCCTGGGAGCTGCGTTGGAATGGTGGAGCCCGTACACTCAGCTCATGACTACTTGGTTGGACGGGCTATAGTCAAAACCGGACGAGATATACCAATCAGAGTCCTGAATTTGTCCAACAACGACATCAGAATTACCAATGGTCAAGAGATAGCTTGTTTCGAGCCAGTAGAGACCATCATCAATTGCGAAGAAGAGTACCAGACGTCGGTGAAGGAGACAGGGCCCGATAGAGAGTTCCTACAACAGTTTGCTGACCACTTAACACACTTGACACCAGAGAACCAGAAAAAAGCCAAGCAATTTATCACAAAACACTGGCAAATTTTTAACAGTAAAAATGGAACCACCGGTCGCACCAACATCATCCAGCATCGAATAGATACCGGAAAGGCTCAGCCCATCAGAATACCACCTAGACGACTACCATTGGGGCAACAACAGGCAGTCGAGGAAAACATCGAGTCCATGTTACAAAATGGAGTTATTGAGCCATCCATCAGTCCATGGTCTGCTATCGTCGTGCAAGTTAAAAAGAAGGATGGAACCACCCGATTTTGCGTGGATTACAGAAAGCTCAATGACGTCACGAAGAAAGACAGCTATCCACTACCCCGAATCGATGACACTTTGACCACACTAGCAGGCTCCCGTTGGTTCTCCACACTAGACCTAAAAAGTGGATATTGGCAGGTTGGTCTGCACGCAAACGACAGAGAGAAGACAGCGTTCTCCACCAGTAAAGGGCTGTTTCAGTTCACGGTCATGCCCTTTGGGTTATGTAATGCACCCGCTACATTTGAGAGGCTAATGGAGTATGTACTGAGCGGGTTAACATGGAGGACGTGCTTAGTATACCTCGACGACATTCTAGTCATGGGCCAGACATTCGACGACCATCTGAAGAACCTGGGCGAAGTATTCTCCAGAATTAATAACGCCAACCTGAGACTCAATCCGAAGAAGTGTTCCTTGTTTCAAAAAGAAGTAGAGTTTTTGGGCCACGTAGTGTCCGAGTCAGGAATCCGCACCAACGAAGACAAGATAGAAGCCATCCGCGATTGGCCAGTTCCAAGAGACAAACATGAACTCCGAAGCTTCTTGGGCCTATGTTCATACTACCGGCGTTTTGTTGAGGGATTTGCCACCATCGCCGCCCCTCTACATCGGCAGACCACTGATAAAGAGACCTTCCATTGGAATCAGGATTGCGAAACATCATTCAGGCGACTGAAGGCAGCACTATGTTCCAGCCCAATCCTAGCCTTTCCTACACAGTCCGGCAAGTTCATCTTAGACACCGACGCCAGCAACACAGGTTTAGGGGCCGTCCTATCCCAGGTGCAAGATGGTGAAGAGAGGGTGATCGAGTACTACAGCCGTGGATTCTCGAAGCCAGAAAGAAATTATTGCGTCACCAGAAAAGAACTTCTTGCAATAATAAGGGCTGTGGACCATTTCCATAAATACCTGTATGGTCGCCATTTCTTAATCCGAACAGATCATGCCGCACTCAAATGGCTGCTGGACATGAAGACACCGGAAGGACAACTGGCCAGATGGATGGAGAAATTACAGCAATACGACTTCAAGGTGGAACACCGTGCCGGCCGGTTGCACAATAATGCCGATGCCCTATCCAGAAGACCCTGTAGAGCGGAATGCAAGCATTGTCTGAAGACGGAACAGCGAGAGGGTATCTCCATCAGGCAGATTCGAGTGCAGGCCAATGAAGACTGGACAACGGAACAGTGCATTCAGGACCAAATGGCTGATCCAGACATCGAACCAATCTTGTCACTCAAAATGAGAGGGGCACCCAGGCCACGATGGGACGAGGTAGCTAGATACTCCGGCGTGCTGAAATCGTTATGGGCTCAGTGGGACTCTCTACGAGTAGACAATGGAATGCTCAAGCGAGTTTGGGAAAGCGCTGATGGACGAGAAACCAAGTCCCAACTGGTAGTTCCGAAGAAAAAGGTACCAGCCATCCTGACCGAAGTACATGATGGAATTACCGGAGGCCACCTGGGCATGAATAAAACCCTAGACAAAGTTCGCCAGCGGTACTACTGGGTGAATTACTTCGAAGACGTCAGAGCTTGGTGCCGCAAATGTGCCACATGTGCCGCCAGTAAGGGCCCGAAGACCCGGACCAAGGGCAGAATGCAGCAGTACAATGTGGGCGTCCCATTTGAGAGAATCGCCATCGATGTCGCCGGTCCGTTTCCCGAGTCTGAGAGGGGGAACAAATACATTCTGGTC
Organism: Octodonta nipae; assembly: GCA_034190945.1. Classification (NCBI taxonomy): domain Eukaryota; kingdom Metazoa; phylum Arthropoda; class Insecta; order Coleoptera; family Chrysomelidae; genus Octodonta; species Octodonta nipae. The sequence continues at coordinate 16,138,881 of CM067220.1, read as the reverse complement.
GCAATGGATTACTTCAGCAAATGGTACCCAACCAAGAGGCAACCACGGTAGCGACGGTGCTAGTAGAACAACTATTCAGCCGGTTTGGCGTCCCGATGGAATTACATTCAGACCAGGGGCGTAACTTCGAATCGAATGTATTCCAGAAGGTCTGCACGATGTTGGGGATCAGGAAAACGAGAACAACACCATTACACCCACAGTCAGACGGAATGGTGGAAAGATTCAACAGGACCTTGGAACAACACCTATCCAAGGTCGTCAGCAATAACCAGCGTGATTGGGATGAGCATATTCCCCTATTCCTGTTGTCATATCGCTCTGCTGTACATAATAGTACAGGCCTGACCCCAGCCAGGGTCTTATTCGGAAAGGAGCTGCGATTACCATGCGACTTGGCATTTGGCTCCCCCCGAAGAACCTCCCCAAGACATCGACGATTATGCCGACCAGCTCCGACATAACATGCTGGCAATACACGAATTAGCCCGAACGCAGATGTTGGCCACCAGTGACCGGATGAAGACGCGATACGACCTCAAGGCCAATTCAGTCGGGTTCCAGGAGAAGGATAAAGTCTGGCTGTACAACCCCCAACGGAGCAAGGGTAAATCCCCAAAGCTTACACCCGCCTGGGATGGTCCATACGAAGTGGTGAAGAGGCTTAATGACGTCGTCTACCGGATCCGTCGAAACCCCAAGGCTAAATTGAAGGTGGTTCATTTAGATCGACTCGCTCCCTACCATGGAAGGGATGTTTCTGATCGGGACGATCAGAATTAAAGGGGGGGCAGTGTTACGAAATTTACCCAAAGCCGACCCTGTGTCATTTCAGCACGACAACAAACGCTTCAATATAAAAAATAGGATTCTCGAAAAGACTCGACAGCGGAAGGAACGATGATGATTTCTACTGGAGAATTCTACGCTGGTGATATAAAAGAAGCCCGCCATGATCGCCGAGAGATATACCGCGACGACTAGCTTATATGGGATAGTTATTGTATTTTTGAATCAGCTGTTTAAATGTAAATAAAGTTCTAGAAAAGTGAAAGTAAATATTAGTTGTTATAATTTTTAAATTGAACCCACGAAGTATATAACAATATTTATAAATTACAGGCAGCCTGCCTGTATTATATATTACTAAACGCTTCCCCTCAACAACCGTGCTTCCCCCAGTCCTTGGATACATTCATAAGCTCGCCCATTTTTTGTCATGTTTGCTAATATTTTTCAGAGATTTCACAGACATTTAGTGAAAAATGAGAATAGAGGCTTTGTAGAATGTCGCCTCTACTTTCAACAACTTTTTTCAAAATTGAAATTTGATTATCTATGACGCATAGAAGCACAAAGCAGAAATAGGGAACAAAAAACCTTATATCACAATTGTTCAAAAACTAAGAAACCGGTAGCGCCTAGTTTTGGCATACATAAAATAGATATAAATTACTATCAGTTCTTACAAGTCCAGTTCTACAGCTTCTAAAGTGACGAAGATTCGATTCTTTTTTAAATGCTACATTTTTCAGTATTTTTTGTTTTTCCCTGTTACTAATGATCCAATCGGATCGAGCCTGGGCTCATTTCATTGGTATTTTCATGCTTTACAATTGACCTGTTGACACCATTGAGATTAGTTTATTAGTTTTGATTTTATAAACATGCTAAGAAAAAAACATAATTTTCTTGCTTCAATTGCATATAACAAAGTAAAAAACCATAGTTGCGAGTGGAAAACATAGCAAAACGGTTTCCTGGTAGTATTTTTTTACACATTATCAGTTCATTTTTGCTCTATTGATTGGACTAATACTAGCTGAACTAGCGCCATTAAACTTTCCACCGCTAGAGGACAAAATTATATCATATATTTTCCTTTTATAATTTCTTAATTTTTGTTGACGATTTGAATTCTCAAAGTGTATTTGTATTGTTAATTATTCAATAAAAGTATGATGGCATGAAAATTTGTATACTATTTTTTATTCAGGAACAGAACGTACAGAAATACACAAAAAGAGTATAATAGTAGAAAAAAATGTTGGAAATATGCAAATTCATATAGGTTATATTATCTTGAAATTTTTAACAATGATTTTGGTCGAGTGTCGACCACAGGGCGACCGCTAGTACAATATTAATTTTCATTTTGAATCAAAGTGTACCATACAGTTCATTGTGTTCATATTTAACGTCCTAGTTTAATTAATGTGTTCGGGGTTATTTCAGCGACTGAATCGGCTGTTTTAATTTGTATGTTCATGTATATTCGCTAATTTTTTACCTCTGTTTTTCTGGTAGCCTGAACTTAATAGATAAATCTTCTGCATTTGTCATTAATTCTAAAGTTATATACAGTTTTCAAGTAAACTTTTTTGTTGTAACATTCACTTTCTCAAAAATAAATTAAATGAAACATGAAGAATGTCAAATTCCGACTAAAGATGAAGCTGTCGCAGAGTTTTCTCATAAATATAGCCAACATAAACCAATATTTCTTCAGTTTACTCCATCAACCTTTATTAAAAATATATGTACTCCTTATTGCACCAATTTGAATCAGATATTGATCTTTATGTATAAAATGGTTGGTGATCGTGTAACTACTGAACAAATTGCCTGATTGAAGACATCGTCATATAATATAGTTGTTTTGTCGACACGATGTTTTTTACCTTGCAAGGATCGGATAAGTCGAGCGTAGTGGAGTTAATAACACAAATTGTATTTATATATGATTCATATTCACAGTATATGGTGTATAGGAATTATGGATGTTTATACATAAAATGGTCTGTCAAACAATAATATTGTAAGAGTTCTTCGAAAATGAAAATTCAGACCCTCAATTTATACAAAAAAAAACTTACCTTTCCAGGGTCCATAATTACCGTTGGAACGAAATTCAAAAATATATGATTACAATCAGTTCTTTTGGATTGAGGATGCGAAAAGGCTATCTCTAATTCGTCCATCGCCTCGAGAAGCACTCTTTCTCCTTCGTTCCGAAGATACTCGAACGACGCCTCTTTCGTTATCAAATCCGAATGTCTTATTATGGTTCTAATAAAGAATCGGTAATCGGTTACTTCTTTTCCACTCTGAAATAAAAACAATTGGTACTGATTTCCTTTTTTCATGAATGAACATTTACTTTTGCTTTTCCCAAATAGAGGTGCATTTTTTGGTTCGACGTCGGTAAAGCTTCCAAGCTGTAAGATCTCATTCTGTTTATTTCGAGTTGGTAGGCAGCCGCCGGCTCAAGGTGTCGGTATATCTTGTCCTCAATGAAGTTATCTCGAGCTCTGAAAATTCAACTCTTCAACAAACAAAGCAAAAATATTAAAATTGGTTTTGAAGTATAACTTAGTTAGAGGAAACTGGTATGTCAATCATACGGATTTATCAAAAAAAAACTATGCAACCAACATCACATGGCTTAATACATATTATTTATTAATTGTAGACTTTGCGATTAAAAGCATATAATATAATCTACAAAAAATTTTAATGGCAAAAGGATTGATTAAAAAACAAATAGGAATATACAAACTATACAGGGGGTTACTTCAATGACTACTAATATAAATAGACCTGGCACTCTCATATACGACCAAAGGAAAAATGGATTGAAACATGAGACAAAAATAAAAAGAGACACAGATATATTTGTTTACAAACATTCCGGCTCCAACAGTAGCGCCCAAACTACATTAAATCAAGGGTCATGTTATTCAGATTCAAAATAATACAACTACGTACCTAATCGACAAATATAAATATATTAAAATCCATTAAAAGATGTGCACAATAACAAAAACAATTCGTGGCTTAATTACTAATATGTAATAGTAATTATCAAAACATTTATTTCTTCATGTAAAATGTAGTTTTATTCACTGCTTAAATGACCTTGTGCAAAACTCAGTAACACGTTTATGATTTGACACTTACCGATGAGAAGATAATTCGGGAAACGAATATGCCGTTTTCCTGCATGTAAAACACTGAAACAACACTTTATCATTGTTTTTTGCAATTATACAAAATAATGACAGATTTTAAAAGCTTCAACCCCAAAACACTTTAAAGATATCAATTACGAAGTTAACCTCAAATTAAAATGTAAATAAGCAAACTTGCCCTACTGTCTACTGGACATAAACGGCGAAAAGTAGGGCCGTTCAGGCGTTCAGTCAATACCTAGATTTACGTCTTAGTGGTGGCATTGTTTACTATTTTCCGGCAAACATCTTTCAACCCGTTTTTAATGTAAACAGGCAGGTCCATTTATATTAGTAGTCATTGGGTTACTTAGTATTATCTACTTATTTTAAGTTTTTTTTGCTAAATACCTTGGTTTTTTATATACGGAGTTTGACAGTTTTTTCGGTTAATAAAAAAATTCGAAAAATGTTTGAGTTATTATATTAAAGTTTAGAATGGTATATACACCACAGACCGTATACACACACTGCTTTATCAAAAAAAGATTTTTTTATTCAAGCACTGGCATATGAATGGCTACGTTATGACAGATTTAAGGAAACAATCGTGTATTTTTTTGTAAATTCAAAATATTATTTACTATATGTTTTGAACAAAAAGTTAATTGTCAAATGAGCCCCTACAATTTTTTCCAAAGCGAAAACCGGTCATTGATCTACGAATTCTTTTAAAAAATTCCTGCCTGTTATATATGGTGTCACAGTCCAAATTATTCTATTTCCTAGTTCATCTAGTGTCTGAGCTGCTGGAGTAGCATAAACTAACGTTTGAAGCTCTCCGCATAAACAAAAGTCTAAGGTGTTCAGTTCAGGTGATCTAAGTGACCATAAATGTGGCTTTCGACAACCTATCCAGCGACAAAATGAAATAATTTGCGAAAATGTCAAAACTATGTATTTTATATCACATTATGCATTCCAAATTTTAATTTAATATCTCAAACGGGTTTCTCAATTGTTGATAAAAACTGAAGAAAAATAAAACTCCAGTCTGTAAGCTAGCGACAGTGGCCGAAGAAGTGGTTTCCAAATGTTTTTAATTTGGACGCTGGGCTCGCAAATTATATTCTCGTTCGAGATATGCTGTCTCTATAAATTTTCTTTTATACCAATGCTCCTCCTTGTGAATTACCCTAACCTGGTCCCAGTTGATGTTGTGGTGTTCAGTCCACGCGTGGTTAGCTAGTCCAGACTTCGTCAGCTCCGCCCTTTGAGTAGCTGTGCGGTGTTCCTTAACCCTGGTGTCCAGCGGTCGCTTTGTCTCTCCAATGTAAAGATTGCCACATTCACAAGGCAGTTATTTGGTATTGCTGGAGCGTCCGGCCTCGTAATCATGCTCCTTAGAGTGTTGCTGCTTTTGAAAATCATTCTGATTCCATATCTGTGTGCAATTCGTCTAAGTTTCTCCGACAAGCCTTTAGTATACGGTAATAATAGTGTTGCTATCGTGGTTTCCTCTTTCTGCCTAGGTGGTTTGTCCAGTTCTTCAAACGCCTTGTTAATGATGGTTTTCGGGTATCCATTCGCCAAAAGGTATTTTCTATAAGTTTCACTTATTCTTCTTTGAGGACTTCTGGCGTACTACAGATATTTTTGGCTGTATGGATTAGAGTTTTGATGATGCCAGTTTTCGTTGCTGATGGGTGGTTGGAATTGTAGTGAAGGTATAATCCTGTATGCGTAGCCTTCCTGTAGACTGTTGTTTGGATTCCGCTCCTAGTCCTTTGACACTTTACATCTAGGAATGGTAGGCACCCACCTTCTTCCATCTCCATGGTGAATCTAATGGATGGTTGGCATCGGTTTAGATGCTCCAGGAATGGAGTGGATTTTTAAGTGCATTACTCAATACAAGTGACCAAACTCAATTTCTGGTGGTTAAGCATAGTTTGAGTTTGCTCACACACAACAACACAAATCTGTAATCTCATACTTAAATTTTATGTTGATCACTGTAAATTATATTGATGAATACTACCAAGTCTATTTTTAGTTTAATCATAACATCTGAGACAACCTCCAACTGCATCCTAGGGTTCCACACATAGTTTATTTACCGGCTATTGTGGCGTTCTTGCTGAATAACTTTTTTTAAGATAGGTATTAATCCAATTTGAAAAGCATAATGATCACTTACCTGTAAGTGAAGAATTTGGGAAACTGTTTATGTTTAAGCGGTGAGAATGTAATCCTCCTTATTTTCCGAGATATAAGTTCTTCCCTGTACTTGGTACAAAAGTGTGCGAACATTTTGCTCATAGTAATATCATCTTTGTCACCGTTGTCCCTGATCGCCACGATCAAAATATGGATGGGCTCATGAACAATATGTTCGTCCATGCTTGGTCTATTTTAATAGAAAAAAAAAGTTTTAATAAACATAACCCAATGTAAAAATTATTACATTTGAATTACCTTCTTGCGTCTAATGATAAACTCACGTTTATAGAGGTGCTATTTCCTCGAGATTCTGATCCACTTTCTATAGCATTCAGATCTTTAGCAGAAATTGTTACAGGATTCGATATGTCTTCGATTAGGTCGAATATTTCGTCAGAATATTGTTCAAATTCTTGGAAGTTATCAAAAGCAGCCATGCAGCCTGTTCTTTGATAGGTGTCGACAATTTTTGGTTGATCTACAGTAATATCTAGAAATAATAATTGTTTGTAAATAAACTGAAAGATACACATATTCCGTCTGATATTCAAATATACTCTAATTTATATATTCTCTATTGATAAGATTAATCATCTGGTGCCAACTTTCCTTAGTTACCAATCAAATTTTTATGAAACATTGCTCAAAAAAATCTACTAATAAAGTTTGAAGACCAGTCCATTTTAGCATGCATGTTCAAACTTGTTAGCAATAATTTTTGACATGGGTTTAGGTCAACGAAATATTTGACTCAAACTTATTTTTGTATCAAACTAACATTTTACATGAAACGTGGTTCATGTAAAGAATTTCAGCATATAAATATTAAACGGTTTTAAACATCACAGAGTTTTCTCAATCGAATTTGTTTCAAGACGACAAACTGTTAATAAAGTGCAAATTTATATGGTAAGAGTTTGAGTTTGGCAGCATGGCGTGCCCTGATTGGCCAATGGCAATCGCGGAGGCGGGGACTGCTAATTTTATCGATGACTTTGGCTTCATACATCGGAGAGCGGGACACCATATTCTCTTAAATTTTAGACACCCTTCTCTTTTTCATTGAAAAGTTTATAGACTTTTATAAATTTCGTTCGTTCGCTGGAGACTAGAATGGTAGTTTGACAGTACATCAGTGTGTTAGTAAAGTGTAAAGACGTTAATAATCTTAATGCAATGTGAGACAGACATATACTGGCTTTTGGGGGGAGCAAGTACCCGGCAAAAAGTGCTGCTGGCTGATAATGAAGTTGATTTCGACTAGGCATGAACTTCATTAGATAAGATAGGTTCAAGTTACATCCAAGCTACAATTAGCACCTCTGGCTTCCGTTAAAATTTCGGAAATTCCTCGAAAAGGTTCTTTAGGGTGAGATTAGTCATTTAGATAGAAACCTTCAGGATGATGGATTAACAAATTAGATAAGGAAATCGGTTTAATACGGATCAGGATAAAGATGGAGATATTCTTTTTAGCCGCGGCAATTTTAGGAGCTTTGGACATGTTTGAGAAGAACAAGAACTTTTTCGTAAAAATCCTTTCAGAGATGGGTGAGATCTAGAAAACATTAGTTCAAAACCTACAAAACGATCCAAGTTCGGACTAGTTTGACTTAGCAGACTTACTGATCATACATCTGTAAATAAATTAGTGACTGGGCTATATTATGTGATATTGTCGCTCCTTTTACTACAGACCGTAAAGAATAATTAATTTGTTACACTGCTAAAAGAATAACGTGACAGAACCAGTGACCGCTAAGACAACCAAACTAAGAGATAACCTTCTAAAGAAATTACCGATGGTGCAGGTCAACTATGACAGAGCGTGTTGTCCAACCATGAATTGGAGAACACAGCTTTCAGCGACAGGGTGGAAACCCAGTACAATTTAAATGCGAAATCAGTCAGAACCTCCAAAGAAACAAAGGAAAATCACCAAAGTTTACAATTGTATGGAACGAAATTATTAAAAAGATGTATGTTGTATATAGATCTATACCAAGATCTGTCTTATAACTAGAAGCACAAGCAGACTAGAACAGATGAATTGAGTGAAATTAAATGATGTAATCTAGTTCGGGGTTTCAATCTACCTATGTTCCAAGTTTCACTAGAAGTATTTTAGAGAAATGTGAGGAGAAGGAAGGTTGTATGTTGTATCCCAAGTTTGATAAGACTCTGAAATCAGGATGTAAATTCTCTATTTTGACCTGTAGAGTAGACAAATTGGAACCTTAAGCTTGCTGCTCCACGGTGTAACTTACTTCAATACAGATATTTTGGTAGGTGATAGTACTGGTTAGTATGAACAAAAAAGTCCTTAGAAAAAATACATATTTCGTATAGTTAAGGACCTAGTTTTAATTATTATTAAGTTGTTTTGAAATGTAAAAGAATGTGGCAACCAGTTGTACATGCATAACACTGTAGGGTAGATAAAGGTACACTAAGAAGTGAAATGTATTGAAATTTGTACAGTTTTGTATCTATTCTATTCATTTATGACAAGGTAAGACTGCTCCTTCTCAATAAATTATTTCAAAAGAAGATATTTAGTGAGAAAACAATATCAATATGTTGTTTGAGCACTACAAGGTATTCTTTTTTAACCTAGTGTTATTTTTTAACTTGTCCTCTCCTTAGTAAACAACTAGTAATAATAATGTATTGATCTACATTAAAATTCCCAAAAAGAAGGAATAAAAACATGAAATTATAATGTCATAAACAAACTAACCAAAAATTCAGTTGTTTTTTATTCCATGCATATTTTCACTCATGTTTCGTAAACAAAAATGACACTCACAATTGAAAAAAATACGGAAAATTGTTAGATCAAAATATTAAGTTCAAAATAAAATAAGTATCAGATTACTTTTTTGCAATACAGAACCATATCTTATCGCATTAAATCCTTTTTTACGATCTACTCTCAATGAACGAAAACGAATTTAACTCAATGTAGCCATGTTTTTGTTGCTTTAACTCTGTTGAAAATATAAATTAATTTTTCCTTAAATATCCCTTTATTTAATAAGAATATTAGATGATTTTTTATTGTTCTGTTCAATTGATAAATTTGTTAATCTTTTGCACATAAATGATTAAATACACACTTAAGGGTTTACTTTGGTTACAATTCTGAATTTTTTTTCTCATATAATAAAGTTATAAAGATTTGTATTCAAATTTTCCGAAATATTTATTTATAACTTCCAAAATTTATTTAATGTGTTTATATAAACATAAAGTTTTGTACCCTGACACCGAAATAGTATACAGGTTTACTTCATGTATAAATATAACTTGGTTGTGACTGAGTGCAAAAAATACAGGTTTGTTGTTACGGTACAAATATTTGTGTTGATACATCTGTGACACATCAAAAGTTACCCTGCTTTTCCAGTTTGATTTTCTGTTTCAGTTTCATATATTCATGACTTTCGTTGACATACAGCATCGGGTCAACTTAAACATACGGCTGATCATGCTTAATACTTACCACTGTCGGAAGAATTGAGTTTAATCAATCTGTTGGGATGCGACCGTGGCAAAGTGAAAATAAAATGCACCAACGGCACTTCACCGCTCAACTGCAAATGCTGCAAACAACTGATATCGTAGCTAGTGTAGGCCCGTCTGATGTACACCTCCAAAGCGGCATTGCACACAGCTTTGTTGCTGTGGTAGAAGAAATCGTGAAGAATATCGAATATCGAGGTTTCAGATACTATCAATTTTTGCAGATTCTCCGGATGGAACTCGTGTCCGTACATGTCGACGGCCGACAGGAAGATGCTCTCCATTTGGTTATGTCTGAGTTCGTAGGCGGGCTGATGGGCAGCTATGAGAACTTGCCTAGCTCGAAGAGCTACTCGCGAATGTTCGCTTCTGTTCAAAGACGTCAATTCGGTGAGACAGTTAGCGAGTTCGTCGGTTAAACCAGGTTCGTTGCCCCACAAATGATCGATAAGCATAGTGACGAGGAGATTCTTCTTGGCGACTTGACTGTGAGAAAATATTGTGGCCGTCACCGCAGACATGTTGTCTTTGTATTTCTCGCGAAGTAGTGAGACGCATTTATCATAGGAACCTACAAATAATTTAACGTTATATGACTTGCTTAAGTAATTAAATTTGTTATTTTACCATGTTGAAACTGACTTTCAACTTCATAGTACTGTTTTAGCATTTCTTGGACAGCTTGTTTCATTCGCCCGCGAATGCCATTTCGATACCTGAAAGGTAAGTAACATACAATCCTATGACGTAATATTTTTTTAGTAGTGGTGGGTTCATTCGAATGATATAAAAATATGCCGGATTTCCTTCGAAATCTTAATATCATCAGTTGACGATTTCCTCAAATTATAACGTATATATGACTTACAGGTCACGAAACATTTTTTCAATAATCTATTATTTGAGAATTGGAGTCTAAATTATTCAATAATCAGGCAAAATATACTGAAAAGTTCAAATTAGAATTATCTCTGAATTAATTGTGCTTTGAAAACTGATATCCGCAAATGTATAAAGTACAATGTGCAAGGAATTAAGTTAGGTTTCAGAGATTAATAAGAGTCTACTATTATGTCTAACACTTGATACACATACTTTCATAAGGAACTGATATTGCTGAAATGTATAAGTAGTTGGAATTAGTTTTGAACTCTTTTCACTTATTAAAATACATTTATACTCATAATATTTTGGCATGTTATACAGAAAAGCACTTAACACCATCAGATACCTTCATGCTAACTGTCATCACCACCTAGCCTACCTAAAAGCTGAAGTTAAGACTTCAAGTAAATCACAAACGCTAAGCTGACCAAGATAATATGATATAGAAAATAGACAGTTTAAACACAACTCTAAAACAGAACGCATTTACAGACCGAATTATACTACAATATAGTCCGTGGGTTCAATTTAAAATTATAAAACTAATATTCACTTTCACTTTTCTAGAACTGTATTTACATTAAAACAGCTGATTCAAATATAGTCGTCGCGGTATAACTGAACTCGCGATCGTGGCCTGCTTCGTTTATAAAACCAGCGTCGAATTCTCCAGTAAAATCAGTCATCACTCCTACAGCTGTCGAGTCTTTTCGAGAACCATTTTTTATCTCAAAGCGATTGTTGTCGTACTGAAATGAAACAGGGTCGGCTTTGGGTAAATTTCGAGACAATACAAAGAGTCCTAAAGGCAAAGCCGAGATCAGCATTCGAGAAACATGAGACACCAATAAATAAGGCTTACTTAGAGCACGTTAGGGGCACCACGGATAGTAAGACGAGAATTCAACGTAGGCACATTATTGAAACTATTTTAAAGACAGGAGAACAAGAAGGAGTGCATGAGATTACATGTGCAGACTGCTACAAAACGTATGTGGGGTAAACTAACAGCAGCATTCAAGCCATACAAAATGAACATGAGAAGGCCATAAGAAATAAAAAACAACATCGATTGTAGAAAACGTCACCACAACATCACACGGAATAGACTTTGAGAATCAGTTATCAACTACGCGGATATATTACTGGAAATCACCTGATACATGATGCGTCTGTAACCGATATATCGAATCCCAACGATATGTGGTTATCTATTAAAAATACTATTTTACAAGCTGCTTATATGACTCAACCAAAAGGTTATCAGTTACCGACACAAGAGTTAACCCATATAGGGAATTTCCACACGACATCCAGAACTATACCGACAAGACAAGAACTGTGCAAATCTAAAAACTAGCCTGTTAAGTACACCAAACCGATTACCAATTTGATTGAGATCGTGGCTCCTCCATTAAACTATCGACATAAGTCCTCTTGTCAGAAGTGGAAAATGAGATCAAGAAAATTAAGTTAGGTAAAGTCTTAGGAAGTGGTCAAAACTTTGAAATACTTAGACAAAGACTGCAATATCGCACTCTTTGACTGACAAATATCACCTACACAGGCAGGCTTTGTAAAAGGATGCGAACAGATCTTAACCATGAGACAAATTATCGAGAAGGAGAGGAAGCAATATTTTCCAGTTTCATCTGTTCTGTGGGCTACGCGAATGCGTTTGATAAAGTAAAGTGGCGTAAACTTTGGACATACTCCTGTCTATGCTAAGAGTTCCATAAATCGCACACAGAACTAACGTCTGATGGCTGTGTGAAAACGCATTCTCTTTGGACATATTCACAGTATCGATAATATGGAGAAAGTGGTTGTTCAACTGCTAGATGTGATTCTCACAACAGTCACATAGTTTAAAGTAATCCACGAGAGATGGCGTGTTGCAAATACTAGGGCAATAAAAGACATCCGTGTTGAGAGCGCTCCAGCCCAAACTTAGTGCTATTACAACACAACAATTCTGACAATATTATGATGGTGAATTTACACAATCTAGTAGGCGAAAAATATTACCTTTGCACAAGCTGAACAATGCCACCAGTAGCCAAGAAGAATGCGTCTCTCTCAGTCTTCTTGTGTATACTTGCTGCGTGCGTGTCTATTACACTAGCTATCTAGAGAAAACAAAAAATAAAATAGTTTAAAAAATTGGATAAATAATATTGGGTATTATCAAACCACGCTTGACAACATCTCATAACAGTAGTTGGATTTCTGTTCGTGCAGTTAGTGTCTTCTCGAAATGAAAAACCCGCCTCCCGCAAACCAATAATTCGACCTCTTTCAAATTCACTCAGCTGCTGATACATTCAGCGTACATGTACTCTAATCATTTTAACATTACTAAACATAGATTTTGTACTCTATCAAATAGTTTGTTTTTGGCAAATAAAAAAAATGTAAAAAACTACTACAATATTAATTGCCAGGGCATGACTGGAGCCGGCGCTGGACATGACAGCATGTGGGACGTCGGTGGCAGGGTGCTGAGGAGGCGGGCCCCTGTCGTCCAAGCTACAGCCCAAGAACCACAACAACACTCACCAATGCGGTCACAGAATCAACGTGACCATCACCAACAGAGTCAAACGATAACAAGAACTCCACCCGCAGAAAGTGTTGCGCAGGATCAACAGCCAGCGCTCACTCAAGCGGAACTGAAGAGCGAAGTTGAGCGTGGATTATTTGGTCGAAATACAACAGATCCAAAGCCAGAAACACCTTTGGCGCAAAGAGCGCACGAGCTTGAGAAAATCCAAGCAGTAATGCAACGAGCTCTTATAGAGTATAGTGGAAAGATCCATTGAATAGACCAACTCTTCCCAAACTAAGATCTTCTAAGAAACTGGGTATCGTCTTGCAGGCCATGAACAAATTTATCTTGCCAAACTATGTTTTAGGTGCTAATACGTTAGAGTCGCTACACACAATCATCTACTGTGCAATTTCCATCTGCAGAACAATTGGGGTCGCAATAAGACCAAAGCAAGACCCTCCCCAATTTAGACAAACACCTCGAATACCACCTTGTCAAAGAAGGCTAGAAGGGAAAATTAATTCTCTTCGGAAATACAATGGAAGACTGACCGAGTACCAACGAGGGAACAACAGAATAGAAAGACTTGTCAGGACTATCATGGACAATAACCGAATACACTCCCAGGGTACACGTTGCCACGATATAAAGGAGGAAGAGGATTGGCAGATAAAGGCAAGTTACGTGATCAACAAATTTCTAATTTGCGTAATCATTTCCAGAAACTCGCAGAATTTTCTGATCTACACAGAGTCATATGTCAGGTTGATGACTCAACACCTCTGCGACTGACAGAATAACAAGTTCAAGTATACCACCAGACAACTGATCAGAAACTGCTCAAATGGAAAGAAAAGCCCCTTCATGGAAGACATATAAATGACGTCAACCAAGATTATGTCGACAGTTCAGCGTCGAACTACTGGTTGATTTCTGGTCATATGTTTCCTGAAACGGAAGGCTTTATATTGGCAATCCAAGATCAAGTAATTCCAAAGAAGAACTATCTAAAGTACATCGCCAAAGACTCTTCTATCAACAATGACAGATGCAGATATAGTTGCCAAACATCTGAATCTATCCCGCATATCACAGGAGGTTGCCAAGCGTTCGCTGCAACTGAATACAAAGAAGGACAAGATGCCGTGGCAAAAATACTGCACCAGGAACTAGCGCTGAAACTTGAGCTATCACAGTCGGTAAGATCACCCTACTATATATAAAAACCAGAATCTATTTTAGAAAATAACAACTACAAACTGTACTTGGACCGGACGATATTGACCGATGGGACTGTTGCTCACAATAGACCAGATATAGTTTTAGTGGATAAAACATCGTTAATTGACATAGCAATCCTTAACAATAATAATTTAAATATTAAGTAGGCTGAAAAAATAGCCAAATATAGGGATTTACAATTTCAAATACAGAGACAATGGGATATGAACAACACTCGAACGGTACCAATGGTTATGTCAGCAACTGGAGTAGTACCAAAACATCTATCAAACAATTTGAAATACTTCGGTCTGGACGAACATCTTTACCAACTGATGCAAAAAGCCGTCCTGTTAGGAACAGCCCGGACGGTCCGAAAATTCATGGGGAACTGCAGCCACGGCGCCAACCACGGGCCTGACAACCTGGCAAGGACTCCCACAGAGCTAAACCCTTTTGACATGTAGTATATCTGGGGTTTAGTGAATTTTCCCATACAGGTACGCTATGCGTGCCTTAGAGTTGTATGGTCAAGTCGGGGATACAAAAAAAAGTTTACATGAAAAAACATTTACCAAACTTTAACCAAATTTTAATCATTTACTCCATACTACAGCATTCTTTGACAATGAGTATTTGTATGATCAATGATATTTCACACTCATAAAATTTATTAATTTACGTCTAGTTATTTATTTTATTATTATTATTATTTTATTAATTTTATGTCTAATTTGTGCGACTATTGAATTCCAAACTTGTGCGGTCGATAATTTCTTTGCTATATCATCTTAGCTGTGACACTAGTTTCATGTCTGTCATGACAGTCATCAGATTTATCAGTTCTCCCAAATCCGAACTTGGACGTATTTATATTTCCTTGAACAAGTTTCCTTTGTTTTTCTTCGTCGATCTTATTTATGACTTTCAACCCTTATTTCAATACTAACCTGTTGACTGGGAAACTGTGCAAGAACCGATGTAATGTTCCTTTCATAAAGCGCCATCAACCGTCTAATTTTCTTCTCCACAGCAGCCGGTATCCGGCCTGAGATACTAGCCATAACTTCTTGCAGTTCAAGCAACGGGAGACTGGGATCTCTCAGCGAAGACATGAATTTCTCGATGGTTTCACGAAGTCGAGGCGCATTGTAAGGATCAGGTAAACAGTATCCTGTAAAAATTCAATTCATAAATGATGAAAATGATGAGCAGAACGGCTTTTTCACCTGCTAATGTATTTTCTAAAACGTTCTTGTAAGCGGCGTGTCTTTGATTGAGTTTTTCAGGTACGTGAGGTTGGGATACGTCTAATTCTGGGAACGGTCCTTTGTATAAAACTGCTTTAGTGACGAGTGAAGGGTCGTCCAAATCCAGTGTGGCGATTACGGAGCCAGCGTCGAGTACAGCGCCGGGACGTTTGACGTAAGTTACCAGACCAGATTCAGTAGCCATCAAGGTCATTACCATTTTCATCACCTGAAGTTACAAACACAATTTATTTTATTTATTTATTTATAGAGTAAGAACTACTGAACAAGTTTTTAAATTGTTTTCACCCCCTCAACAAAAAACAATAAAATATAGACAACCTGGCAAGGGGCGGGGGCTAAATCCACATTTTGATTGATAATTTATTAAGATAGAAAAAGTAACTTATTCTACTTGAAATTTTTAACTCATTTAAGTATAAAAATTTGCAATTAGTCTTGATAAGGTTTCAGTTTGTCTTAGGAGGTTACAAATTTGTGATGTACATTGAAACTAAAATGGTTTCTATGGTTCTATGGTCTGACAGCTTAACACTATATTACAAATATTAAAGAGTAATATACTATTATGTAGTAATGTGATGAATAAATAGAAACTTCACTGCTTTACTAACAAGAGTAGAAACAAATTATCAAATGGTGTATTTACGAGTTCCGGCTTGGAACCTTTTCCGCGAGAAAGTGTTTTTTTAATGGAAATGCCCATTTTTTTACAGTGGATTTCGATGAAAATATGAAAAACAAACACGTTTTGTTGTTGTCATTTTTTGAATTGATGCATGTTTTGGGTAGACATTAGACATAAATGGTTAAAAGTGGTTTATTTTGAGACAAGGAAATGTGTCGAGTCGATTCCATTATTTCGAAAAAAGTTTTGCATAAAAGTTGTTAGGTTTTAAGTGGACCATCAAAATAACCCATATATGACTTACGGTGTGGACAGTAAATGAACTTCTCCGACCGGGGTGTTTTACCAATTTTTACCATAGATTTATAAATTATATAATGCAAAAAGACCCAAAGCGCCCTAGTATGTGTATCAAAAGTATATCAAAAACCTGACAAGAACAGAAAGTTTTTGTTTCTCATTTTTCTTTCTTTTTCACCACAAAAATTTGGTAAGCTTCCTGTCAAAAAGGTCATTTCCTGTGCAGACCGGAAGTCGTAATAACATGGGCCATTAATGGCCCCCTTGAAACTTTTGTCTCTTCGAAATAATGCAATCCATTTGAGATATTTCCTTGCCTCAAAATAAATGAGTCATGACCATTTATAGTTAATCTTGGCCAAAATATGGATCAAATAAAAAACTGTCACAAAAATGTTTGTTTTTCATTTTTCTTTCCAAATCCACGTCAAAAATTGGGTATTTATTTCTATTAAAAAAAAACACTTCCGATCGAAAAAGGCTAATTCCTGTTCAGACCGGAGTCATATCATTGCCTACTTGAAACACTACAACGTTTTTCGGGAATTCACTCAGGTTATTACCATGACTCAATAAAAATTCCCCATCCGGTATAATACAAATATAAGAGCTTTAGAAAACAAAATTTGCACGCCCCGTAAATCATAATATGACCTGAGTTTCTAATATATTATAAATTATTTTCGCTTGCACAAAATTAAATGGATGCCAAGTCCCGAGCACTGCACCAATTCCAGTAAATTGATGTTTGAAACTAAATTATTTCTATCAAAATTAATTGAAGATTATTAATAGTAAATGTTTTTTACATTACCTCTATTTCAGCATATGGTTGACCTTTAGTGACATGTCCTCCATCTTCAACAGTGTAGCCAATTAATTTACCAGCAGATGGCGCTCGTAGTATTGTAGGATCGTTTTCTTTTTCGAAAACACATGTCTGATTACCGATTACAATTCTGTACCGATCGACTTCTTCTTTCATGTACGTAGTAAACGAGGCACCATCAACAGACAACAATATTCCTACAAGTTGGTATTATAAAATTAATGATACCATTATTAAAATAATTTGGTTACTTTCGGTGCGTAAATGTTAGTAAGAGTTAAAAAATAATTCAATTCTCTTACCTCCATCACTTAACCTATGTACCTCGATTTCTTTAAATGATCCATTTAATTGTAGAAAATAAGTGTTAGGTCCGCTTTTTGTTGCTTGCACTTTGTATTTGTTCCTGTAAAACGATCACTATTACTAAACTTTCAATGCCAATGACAACTCAATTGCAATAAATTAAAAATTGAATTTTTCTTATAAGTTTAACTTTTGTGTTTTTCCTGTTAGAGAACCCTTCATTTCATGTAAACAGTATTCTGCTAAATAAAGTTACTATGTAATGATTTTCTCCAAATTATGACCTCAATCCACCAACACCAGAGTTTAAAGTTCAGAAAATCCAGCCACGCGTTTCGAATTTGTAAATTAACCACCACACATGAAAGAAAGAAAGCTTTGGAAGGATGCCATCCATAATTATTCCGTCAACTTGGAAATGAAAGGCTACCATCTGCATAGATAAGTTGGAATACAAGAAATTCTAGGATTTGCTCACAAAAGGAAAATATAAACCAAAAAAATTCTATAACTTTCACAGGTGTCATGTAAATAAAGAAATAAGGAGGGAATTATTCTAAGACTCATCAACTCGTGCAACTAAGTGACAGCAACACTGCATAAATTCCTTGTCTCTAATTCATTCTCTGTCTGAATCATCACATCTATGAAACTGGAACCAGACACCGCAGGTTCTGATTCACTCCATGAAGATGACAGCATTACTATGGAAACGGCGTTGAGTGAAAAAGGTAAAGGTTTGGTGTTAGAATGTAGAAAATTGTGTTTATACATATGTGACACACCTTTCCAATTCCTGCCACGATTACTTATCCTAAAAGACAAACCTCAAAGTGATTACCGAAGGTGCAGACCAAAGGAAAAGGTGACCTTGTAGGCTGATTTCAAGGTGAGGATGTCTCAGATCGGTCGTTCAGAATCAAGGACGATGGGAACTGTTATAAAGTGCGCCTCTGGCGAACAGAAGTCAAGATTAAATCACGAAACTGAATACTATTAATTTAATTTTAATAGCTTCTAAAAGACTCGAATAATTCTGGGTAAGATTTGTAAGTATGACCAGTTACAAGAAATAATAAAATTCATTTCTAGGATATTTAAACTTGAAGCTATCACATTCACAGACAGTTTTATTCTGATATTGATAACTCAGTATGATACACTCACTCCTAAATCTGATATTAAATGTATATTACATAGTACCTAAGGATTTGTACCATGAAATTAAAAAATGAAAAAAATATATTTTAAAATATGCTACCTTCTTGGCTTGCATCAACTTACCCATCGTTTATGAGTTCAACATCTACGACGTTCGTAAGCGTGTTTGATCCTTGGATTTGACCTCGTTCCAGGGAATTTTGGAATTCTTGAAATCCAGTACCAATAGTTTTATCGGCAATGTGTAAAGCACCACTAATGACACCCAACATAATATCGGGTTTCTCAGATTGCATACGTTCGGATATCAATATATCTAACCAAGCAGTGTCTATAGTGTTTTCCTACAATAATAGGAATATATTACACAAGTCACAGATTGAACTCAAATATTCGAATTTCTATTTTTGCACCATTCAAAAAATATCTTCAAATATATTCAGGATTCATACTGATACTGCCTTCCAGCGTTCAGTGTGAATCCCGTCCCACAACCCTCTTTTATCTCCAGTATTTGGTCTCCCTAGAATCTTGTTGGGCGACCATTTTTCATTTTACCAAGTGGATTCCTTCGACTTTCATGACATCTTCTGGCGAGGCAGTACTATTCAGTTTTTAGCTATTATGAATTCTAGGTATTTAAACTGATCCATCACCTTTATTTGAAGGTTATGTTCAGGTTTAGATTATCTCTCTGTATTGTCGCTAAGTATTCAGTCTTTCCTAAGCTGATTTCTAGATCATTTTCCTACGTCAGCCCTCTAGTTCCCTAAGCTTCTTCATATTGTGAGGTTATCTTTTAATCATCTATTCCCATTTTTAATTACCTTCAAGTTTGATACAGGAAAATTTTGTAAGTTTGTGTGACATATAGAATTCATGTAGAAGACCTTTATTTGTTGCAAAACTGTCTTATTTCCCGTATTTATTGACACACTATTGAACTATGTAGGATTTGACAACTGTGAATCCTCTTAGATCTTTACCCATTTTGTTGTTGTTTACATATTTAATCTTCACATGCAGTCTGCTCATTAAAACTATTGTGCTAATTTTTCTAAACTTTTGTTTTTTTTTTTCTCTTGTCGCCTTTTCATTTTAATATTCATTTTAGCTGCAATAAATATCATATAGAAAATTCTGGATATCTTCTAAGATTAGTTCAGGTGGTATTATTATTGGTATACTCTTCGATTATTTACCCCGCCGTCTCACGTCAAAAACAAATGGCAATATCGAAAAATGAGTGATCTGACAGTCAGTTAAATATTCGTGTAATTGCCGAAACTAGGAATTGATTCAGAAATCCTGCCACAAATTTTACATAACAATTCTGCACCAAAGCAATGCGCCTGATTTTCTGTTAAGAGGTTTCTAGCTAAGTACACCATCCCTCTGTTAGGCCATCTACCATATTCGCCATATCTGCGACTGTTATCTGTTCTAAGGTGAAATCTGCATTAAAATGACAAAGATTTCAGTCTGTTGCAGTTGTGAAAGAGCTGACAGAAAACTACCAGCAATGTTTCCAACAATGGGATGGAGATGTAGTGAAGGTCATAACAAATAAATTTTACAATGTACCTTTTTTGTGTTGTTTGTTCTTAATTTAGCCTCCAATATATTTTTTATGGCTTTTAACTGCCTTCAGTAAAGAAAGAGGTTATCAATTAGTTGGAATGTTTTTTTATGTATATTCATCGATTACTCTTAAGCGTCGGAAATTTCACCTACACACTTTATATGATTTAAGCTATAGAATACATAACCAAAAAGTTGTAATACAATAACAAGATTGAATAACTTACCTGGAAACTTTTTGTTTCTAACAAAGTTATGAGGTATTCCACGGTCGTTCTAAAATCGCCACGAATAGATAACTCCTTCAAGGCAATCACCAGATTTTCCCTCGCCTGTTCCCGGTTTTCACCCCACGAAAAGCAATGCCCAAACTGCGAATCGGCAAATTCGTGAAGTCCACCGGAAGCGGCTACCGAAAAATATCCCCAAACATTTTTCGAAGATCGAAAGTTCAATTCCTGGACTGTCCCCGAACTTGGTTTAAAACCTGCATACATATATTAATAAGGTACAGTATAAGAATAATATTTTGATTTACCTTCGTCCGGATTTTCTGAGGTGATACGAGCTGCTATAACGTGGCCCCAAGGCTGCGGTTTGTGCCTGGGTTGATCGAAATCTATTTCCGTGGATCCCCAAGGGGATTCCCCGTAAAGCAAACGAATGTCTTTTATAAAGTGAAGAGGTAATCCCATTGCAATCTTAAAAATTGAAAAAATAAGTTATTTTATTTTATTTAACAGGAATAAGAACACAATGTGAAATAATGATGGAACTTCTGAAAGTTTTCAATTTACTCCAAAAGAAAAACTAATACATACAAAACAAGGATTAACGAAATAATGTACTTGTCACTTCCGTTACGAGAGAAAAAACCTTGGAAATATAATGAATAAGTTATACTATCACAAATATTAACAACATTTTACTTTTATCATAAGCTCTTTATGTTTGTTAATGTTTTTTTAAATACCATAACCAGCTTAATATATTAAATTTGTAACTTATCATCTTAAAGAAATCTGATATGAGTAGAGTAAATTCTTAAATAAGGATTCAGTATAGAGTTAGTTAAATCTATAAATTTACTTTTTAACTGATCAATTAGTTGGAATCCTTGAATGTTCTATATTTGACGATTTTCGAAAATGGTTTAACTGATTTGGTTAGTTAAAAGTAGTTCCAGATATATTCTATGATGTTTGACTTATTTTCAGAAAATCGAAAAAAACATGTTATTAATACTATTATTCACTCTCCAATGATTGTGAAACAGCCTCATCAATATGGAGAATTTAAACTGCATTCTAAAGGTGGTTACAAATATTTTCCGATAACGTTTTTCAGAAAATCGGGAAAATAAATACATCAAATTAGAAACGTCAACGAATTCTCACATAACTTTCTTCACAAATAACCAAATAGAAATGGCAATACCAATGAAAACATAATTAATGACAGGTGATATTTCTAGAACGATATACATAGTTATTTAACATTTTAAGATATTAATAGGAATTATAAGATAAGTGATTTGAAAATGTTGCATTACTCATTCATATTAAAGCACTTATTTCTGTTTACCCGATTTAATATTTACCTGAAGTTGTGCAGCTGGTAAGTTTACATCAGATACCATTTCAGTACAGGGATGTTCAACTTGAAGTCGGGGATTAAGTTCTAAGAAGTAATATTGTCCAGAGGGGTCATATAAATATTCTACAGTACCAGCTGAAACGTATCCTACCATTTTAGCTAACCTAACAGCCGCCTGAAAATATCAATTGTTTAGAAGTAATTTAGATCAATATTTATGAAAAAAGTACCCTTTCCATGTCTTCGAATACTTCAGGTTCGGCTATCACAGCTGGAGCTTCTTCGATGATTTTCTGATGTCTTCTCTGTATCGAGCAATCACGCCCAAACAAAGAAATTGCATTTCCATACATATCTGCTAACAATTGCACTTCTAAATGCCTGGCACACTTGGCCAGCTTCATGACGAAAATAGGCGAACCGGGGATTTCAGTTTGTACCTGTAACCAAAAACAGCTATAAATGTATTGATATTAAGCAAAAGCTTTAGGGTTTGATATAAAACGTTACCATCAATCTTACGCCATGGGGGCAACTTGTAAAATATTTCGCATATAACACAACTGCCAAACATAAGATTTCACGTTTATTTTCGAAAGTATACGTTTTGAAGAAAAAAACGTATACTTTGGAAGAAAAAGCTACACATAAATAGCAGAATAGTTTCTGAGGAAAACATGTATGGTGTCAAAGATTTTGGACCAGGGCAATTATCCTCCAATCATATTGCTTTTTCTTGATTATCGTAATACTAGATTTCATACTATCTGATTGGTACCCATTTCTGATGTATGTTCTTATTTTTCGTTTATTTATTTAGTTTCCATTTTTCATGGTCATATGTAAACTTGGCTATTTAATTGCATCATATATTTTGTCATTGTTATTTTCATTTGCACCGATTTTTTACGTCATACCATTCAACAGAATAGCCCTGAATTTCTTACTTGTCCGTTGTGTTTCTTCCCTCAATTTTCAGTTTTCCCACATGATTAAAATTGTTAATGATTTACTTGTTCAAAAAAAAATTCCAATTTGAACTTAAATATTTTCTTTGTAGTTAGTAATTCTCTTTTGGAATCCCTTTCTTTTGTATTAAGAAAGTTTTTTATAGTATTACCAAACCATGGTGTTTGTGTAATATTTTAATTTTATTTATTTATTTATTTATTCACCTCCAAAAATGATTTTCGCAGCTTTCAAAATAGTTTTTGTTTCAGAACATTACAATCCTATGTTTATTTCATTGTCTTTGACTAGGTTTATTTTACAAAATACGTGCGTTATCTGTACCTGAAGTAAGTCAATATACGGGAGTTTGTTCAGGATGTATTTCCCTGTTCCTGAAATTTTTATGCAAAGTGTTGCCCCCTAGTGATAAATTTGGTATTGTTGAGTCTAAATTTATCTCTTGTAGATTATATTAGACCTCCACTTTCGTTTATATTTACATGAAATATTTGTTCTACACCAAGTATGCTAACATTTCCTTTACTTAAATTAACACTTCAAAAAGCGTGACACGTAAATAAAACGCTTTTCCTCAAACATATGCAGTTAAAAACCGAACATCAGAAATTTTTTGATTAGTGGTAAGCTGAATTTTAAAAGATTTACGTTTTTTAAACTACACCTAATATCAATGGATTTTAAATTCATAAAAATCAGTAAACTTACCTGCCTAAATGCTGCTGCGAAGTCATCAGGATTTTCAACTTTTCGAATGCCCTTTCCTCCCCCACCTTCAGAAGCCTTAATCATAACTGGGAACCCTATTTTGTGAGCGGCAGCCAAACCTTCTTCAGGTGTAATAACACAGCCTTTGGCGAACAGTTCTGATGAGATTTTGATTTTTTTGCCACTGTACTGAGCAGTCAATCCTAAAACAAATTATCTCAGTTTATACAAGAATGGTATCCAAACTCGTCATTAAAAAAAGTGTAAGACAGAATTGTGTTCCCCTTATTGTTTAACTTATACTCACAACAGCTTATGACATTATTAGAGAGGTTTCCCAGTTAATGTGGCAAAAGAGTTTCTAGATGAGGAGACTGTTGTTTTTATTGCATTTATAACAAGTAGAAACGAGCTCAAGGTAATATAAAATTCATTGAATGGAATAAAGTTCTCAACAGCCCACAAATTTTGTTAAAAATATATTTCAACCGCACCATGTATACATTCTACACTCGCAGGTATTTGCTACAGTGACACTTTGAGTCTATTGAATGTGTCATAGCTTTTATTACCTGTACCTAAACAATGTATTTCTGGTTAATGCCTATAGATATCATAGGTTTGTTCCCTCCCACCTACAGCTTCCGTACCGCCATGAAACTGTCACGAAATCGCCTACATTAATTTTGTGCGCAACTGTGACTTTAGCAACGTACTACCATTGTATATATAGTCACAAAAAAATATTAGTTGGAACGGTTTTCGGACAAGTTTATAGTCTGAACTCTGCGACCTGCGTTCCAAAACCTTAATTTATTGACAGTTTCTACTGCCCACGATTAATAAGAATCACCAAACGGTTCTTGCTCTTTACCAAGAATTGAAATGACGATGCAAGAAACGGTACGTTATTTGGTTGGAACACCGTAATGCATCGTTTACTGAACGTCATAACTTGGTTGGAACGGAACAGGTTTTCTTGAATGCGCATGACGGTGATCGCCACGTGTAATGTTTCGCTTCGCATCGGCTAGGGACAAAACTCATGTTCTACAACTTTGTGGTAAGGCTTATGCGGGGTGCCTTGATGTCTGCTCAACATTGGAGCCAGCAGCGGATATATACTCGTACTAAATTTACTAGAGTAGATGCAGTTCTTCTGTAAAGTGTTGGACAGATTAATTGGATTGTAGATTTCAGAGATTTGGTAAACAGTGTAAATTCAGCCTCCCCCTCACCCTATGGATCTGCTCCTCAGCTCCTGAGTGAAACACATTATACGGGACATGCCTGACGAAACGACACTTCTTCGTCCTTCTCAAGGAAGATGGAATTGTTTTTGTGTGTCTTTCCCGCAAAAAAAGTAGCCTAGGTTACACCTTACCTATCTGTCTGTTCGCAAAGAAACTACTTCGTGTTTCAAAATCGAAAAATATGACGGCAAACAATAAATCGTGTTATAACACTAAGAAAGTTTTGTACCCTAACACCTAACCTTGCTTTTTTCACCCAACGCACGTTTCAACAACGAAGTTGTCATCATCAAGGAGTAAACAAAACTGTGACACACCAAAGGTTCTATAGTTCTCCTCCCCCTAACACTAAACGTTTATAAATTCAAAATGCTAAGACAAATACGTAAGAATAACCTCACCTGACCCTGACCATGGTAGCGTTGGCACATTAGCAGTTTGAGCTACCAATGATGAAGCAATTTTGTCACCTAGCGCCCACATGGCCTTTTCGTTTGGTCCAATGAAAACGATATTGTTTTTATGAAGTAATTCAGGAAGTTTAGGATTTTCCGAAGCATGTCCCCAACCTGCCCAAACAGCCTAAAACGTCCAAATTTTACTACAAAAGCATTTACTTTAAAAACAAAGATATCATACCTGAACTTGACACCTAACAGCTATATCTACAATTAATTCTACGTTGGCATAATTGTTGTTATTTGTTCCACCCGGTACAGGCACATAATGGTCTGCCATTTTAATGTATTCGGCATTGGCTTTCAGATCTTCAGGCGTAACCATCACTACAAATCGTACAGCTCTTTCGTTCTTAAACATTTCGTAGGACCATCTACGAACAGATCTCATGCATTTTACCGCGGCAATACCATTGTTTGCTATAAGGACCTACAACAAAAAATGTGTACAGGGTGATTAATGTTTTAAATAATAATAACAATATAGTACTGATTAACTCACTAGGTACAAGAATTTGTATCGTTGAGTCTTTGACTACTACCACTTTTACATATTTAAAAGGTGTCTGAAATTTCAAGAGAGGAGTCTGATCCCAAAATTATCTTGCAACTATTCTACGAACAAAACGAACACGTATTTTGATAATACTCTGTACCTTTCTTAGCACAATTTATCTTATTATTTTTATGGCTGCTTTGACTAACAAAATTACATTTCAAACAGTAGTTTTGGCAAAATTGAAACCAGACACGTTCTCAATTTTGTAAATGAAATATTTTCAAAACGATGAATTGGCCGTAAGGGGTTTATTAAATAGCCCCTACGGTCGCCTGATCTTAACCTATTTGATTTTTTGTTTGGGGTAATCTACACCCGGTTGTTTAGATCCAGCGGCACAACAACCTGGAATGATTAAGGCAGAGGATAATTGATGAAGTAGGAAAGAATAATAACAAAGAGTAAGTTTAATCCATATATTAAACTTCATTTATGTCAGATTTCATACGACATACGTCCGAAGTCGAGTGGTAGAGCCGTCGAATGGTTTCAAGGAACGGGGGCTCAGGGCCACGACTCTTGAAACCATTCGACGGCTTTACCATTCGACGAAAGACGTATGACGTATGAGAACTGGCATAAAGTTTAACCCATATATTAAATATCATTTACGTCAATTTTTCTTAAGACTTACGTCGAATGTCGAGTGGTGAAGCCACGAAGTATAGATACCAGGAGTCCGAACGGTATAGGCTTTTCCGTAGTATTCGTGGTATACAATATTAAACCCAGATCATAGTTCTCTTTTCTGCCACTAGCTGCGCAAATGTTCAGGACGTACCGATGTTTTTATTATTATCAAACGTAAATACGCGCTGTCGAATGTCGAAATTATTAAAATTATAAAACTAAGTATAACATATTAATGTAATTGTTTAAAAATAGTTTTAATAAAAAATGGAAAGGTGTTGTGCTGTTCATGATTGCCTCAGTGGCCGAAAGGCAAGTGAAAATGTGGCTAAAGTGGGTATATTCAAAGTTCCGAAAGTGAGTAACCTAAAAATAATATTAAACATCAGTGTTGTTAATAAATATTGTATTGTATACACTAGTGCATTCAAATCTAAATTGTTTGGTATTTAAATGTTAAACGTCTTTTATTTATAACTAATACGATTAATAAATTATATATTTGATTGTAATCAATTAATTACTTTCCTATTATCAAGCATTGTAATACTGAAATAACCATTTTTGAATTTATATTTACTACTTAATTTCAGAAACTATGTTTAAATTCTTTACTTCACTTACGGTTTGTTTAATAGTTTAACACGTAGAGACAAAAGATGAACTATAATTTTAATTCTTAAAGACCTGTTGATAACATGAATTTATTTATAATAAAATTGTTTGCTACTGGTTAATTGTATTTATTTATTTACTAATATCACACATTTTTAGCTTTGCAGATTATCGAAATAATATTTTCAGAGCTGTCAGGTGACTGTCAGTATCAACAAGATTAACCGCGTAAGGATTTAAACGAGTACTTCCTAAAAAGTAGCGCGCTCTACCGGCAAAACATTCTGTCCCCTAAAATGCTACCATTTATTTAACATTACGTTCGGACTCCTGGTATCTATACTTCGTGGGTGAAGCACTCGAAAGGTTCGAGAATCGGGCCCCTGAAATGCGTGTGACCAGAGTGCGTATAAGAAGAGTGTTGCCAAGGTATATGCTAAATGCTGAATGGTTCCGCCATTTTTTGCACTGATTTCAGGTTTACTATAGCAACGGGAGAATAGATGTTTAGTGTTTGTCGCTGTGTTGCCAAATCTGATGATTTAAAGTAAATCTCAGGATACCTCTATAATTTTATCATTTTGGTATTATTAAATTTTATTACATTTTAGCCGTAAAAATACAAAAACCACCTGAACCATAAAATGTTGATAACAGTAAACAATAGTTATCAGAAGATTGCAGCATCAACCTGATTTTAGTTGACAAATTGCTTATTACAAAGTAATGAGAGTTGCTGTTTGCGTACTTACGATAGTTGCGGAATTAAAAATGAAACTATGTGCCCCAATTAGGTTTAAGAAAATTTTTAATAACACAATTAACAATATTTTATTTTTTTTTTAAGACAAAACTGGTAGGTACATAAAATTGTTTGTTACCTATTTTTGACTTTTTAGGTAATAAAATTTTAATATCAACTTTTAAGATCAATGGATGATCTCTTGAATGATAGTTTTGGTTAAGTCGAATGCGTAAGAAATATTATTTATTTTTTAGGAATTTTCTCTTTAAGTAATCTGGCAACCGTGCATGATTTTAAAAATTCTGCACCGGTCTGTAGGGTTGCATAACACACAAGGCCTCGTGTTGTCGATTTTAAAGTTGATTCTTATTGGTGGAAAATGAGCGGAAAATGGCCGTGGCTTCCGGGCTTGGCACCACTTTCATTATACGCACTCTTGCGTGATCACTAAAACTTTCAATTAGTCAGTTATATATCGCCGACCCTGTATTTGATCAACTCTCGTGTTACTATATAATCCTAATAAAATGCTGATAAAAATATTTCCAGTTTTATAGTAGTCAATTATAACTTATAAGTTTCTAATTCTCATATGTGATTCCAATAATAAAAATGTGTAATAAAAATAAAAAATTACGATACCTTATTTATCACTTTCGTTCCGTTAAATCTTTTAACGAACTCTTCTGGGGTAGCAACGGTGAAGTTTTTCTCTTCGAGCCTGTTATGTAGCATAACAGTCCCTTGGGACATGCTAGGTCTGAAAATTGATGAATAAAGTGTTACATATCACATAAAATTATCAATCACAACCAGTGCAAGCTTGCCAAAAAGTCGATTTAAATTTTTGTCGAAATTTTGCAAATGTGCAATTAATTCTCGCCGCTTATTTATAAATACATTATTCAGTATTTTTTTTTCAAACGCAATACATGCCAAAAATCATGTGAAACTGACAGTGACGTATGGGTATGTAACAAACATTTTTATTTAGCTCAAAGGAAATATTTGTAATATCATCATAAGCGTATTAACATTTTTATCTATGGATTAATGGCAAAATTGATATACCATTTTATTACATTTGAGAAAAAAATCGTTCCTCTCTTCTTCTTCTTTTTGTGGACTTCCCGACCACAGTTAAACTCCAATAACAGAAGAGTAAAACTAATGTTAATGTTTATGTACAAATAATAACAAAATTTCTAACTATACATGTAAAAATCGGAGTGATTGCCAAAAAAATTGGAGTGGCCAATTCAAATTTACGATTCAATGCAGCTTCATGCAAAACTAATTATACAGGGTGTAACATAATGCAGTGCAGATATTTTGGTAGATGATATAACCTTAGAGCATATACGTCTAGAGGTAACCTGCAATGCACAAATATTGTGCCAAGATTAAAAAGAGAGGGCAATATAGAGGGTAACTGGCTATTACACTTGGTGGTTAGAAGCATCCAATAAAGTACATGTATTTCATAGGGTACAGCTAACAATCGAGTGAAATAGCCCCTTGCTCTCTCTATTGTCCTCTCTTTTAGTCTTGACACGATATTGCAGGCTACCTCCAGAAGTGCAAACTCAAAGGATAGACCTGATCAGTATAAACAAAAACGTCTTATATAATTTTTATTTGCAAAACAGCAACAAATTTATCAAGTGAACAATATACCAGGGCTGCCTTCTATATTTCGGGATTGGACAACCCTAGTGTTGCAATCTGACAACTGACAGCTCTATCGTAAAGTTTGACATTTTTGAGGTCATACGTTCAGAACGTTTTGATACCGATTTTGTGTTGATTTGACCTTGGCTTGACCTTGAACCTGACCTGATGAGGTCAAACCGACCTCGGAATCGGATTCAGCGACCCCAAAACATAAGCCTACATAGGTCCGGTCCGATGCACAAGACTTTATTTTTTTTGTGGGGCTGTGTAATATCAAATGATGAGATATTTAAAAAAACTAAATTTAAATTTTTAACAGAGTTAATGGAATAGAAATCATGGCAACATCGGATTTTTGTTTTCGTTAGCAGACCGTAATAATGAATTTATTGCGGAAGATCAGGTTCAGTATTGCAAAAAAAGTAGGGTGATATTTACTTGTGAATGTAATAAGTATTTTGACGTGGTAGATAGGGAGTTTTATTTCCATTGTGGTGTCATTCCCAACAAGAGCATAAACATTAAGTAAAGATAACACAACTACGAAAACACATGTGAAATTTTTGTTTCTGTTTACGAGATATGACTGTGGAAATGTTAAGCATGGAATAAAAAACAACGGAATATTGGTGAGTTTTTATGATATTTCAAATTCTTAATACTTATAAAATTTCTCAATTCTATGTCGGGTATTATAGGTTTTAGGTATTCACACT
The DNA here is from genome assembly GCA_034190945.1 of Octodonta nipae. Classification (NCBI taxonomy): domain Eukaryota; kingdom Metazoa; phylum Arthropoda; class Insecta; order Coleoptera; family Chrysomelidae; genus Octodonta; species Octodonta nipae. Next base: position 16,108,527 of record CM067220.1, on the reverse strand, counting down.
TTGATTTTTTGTTTTTTTTTTTGTGAAAATTTCAATGTAGATGAGTAAGTTATGATCACTAAATGCTAACTCAGACAAAAGCTAAAAAACAACGCAACGCTAAGTTGAAAAGAATTCCCTTGTAATGACATATTGACATAGAGTCGCACTAATATTGTCTCATAAAGGAATACAATAAATACAAAAACCACATATTTCTAAAAACCACCATAGAAATTTAAAACTTAAATACATTTCACTTTTTAGTATACTCCTACCGTTCCACACAGTCTTATTCACGCTATTCACCCACAGCAAGGTTGTCAGATGTACAGAAATGTCCAAAAGTTTAATAGAATAGGTCCTTAATTATACAATAAGAGTTTTTAGTTCATACTAACCAGTACATCACCAGCCAAAATATCTACACTGCAATATTTACACCCTGTACTATATAAAGCAACCCATATGACTACTTTCTTGAACTCTTGAAAATGACTTTTTAAATGGAGTTTGAGTATTTAAATTATAAATTTTTCTTTAGCATATACATAGTATATTTACACTGCAATAAAAATCAAAGCATCTTGAGTAGTATATATTGGACCACAACTGGAGTGAATATTTTAAATTGCATTGCATATTTCTTTTTTGCTTATATTTCTTAGAGTAAAAATATAAAAATATGATATGACACACGATATACCGAGTACCTGAATATTGGGAACCACAAATAACGATAATGATTACTAATTAGCTACATTAACGGCCAGCTAGAATACAACAAAAAATAGAACGGCATAGCATCAATTTTAATGTATGTTCATATATCAAAAACGCTTACGTTTGAGTATAAGTAAGTAAACATAAAATCCTTTTTGGCCCATATCTTTGAATAAAAGAGGAAAAAATGCTAGTTTCAATTAAATAAAATAAGATATTGCAATTTATTGAATATAAAGCTTACATCAATGTTTTACGAACCCCGTATATAATAATATACAGTTTTTGACAGGTACCTAGACTGTACTGGAGTTGTTCACATGGAAATTATAATATAAAAGTCTGAACCTGTTTTTTTTTTGTTAAAAAAATTAATATCTCGAAAACTATACATTTGACCTCTAAGGTATTCTACACAAACTGACATTAAAATTAGAAGCAGAGTCAAAAGTTAATAAAATATATGCCAATATAGGATGTTCTATTTAACTTAGGTGGTAAAGTCAAAGAGGTTTATACGTAGAGTGAATTAGGTATGGGCGTTATTGTAAGTGGCAGTGTAATAACAGTAGAAAGAGAAAGACAATATCAGGGAGCGCTTGCTATGTCTCTACCCTACCAATAGTAGGCGTCACCACTGACACTGACCAAGCAGGAACGACACGCTTATTCTCTCTCTCTTTCTATTGATATTACATGAATTTCGCTACTTCACGTGCTCTACAGTATTAACCTCTTTGGGTAAAGTTGCTTCGCATTTCCGATATGACCATAAGTGGCACGTCTGTCAAAATATTACCGTTAAATTAGCCATAAATTGTAATCCAACTTTTATAATAATTATTCGAGTAAGTAGTTCCCAATATGCAGATAGTGTAAGCTCTTTATGATACACAGGGTATACGTATTATACACATATACAAACACATTTGGAGGTTTTAATGTCCGAATCATTTACTTTCACGAGTTGTCTCTTAAAATTATGTCAGTTATGACCGAGAAACTATTACTTAAATGATGGCGTAAGCCTGCACGATCCCTCCAAATGGAGTACCACTAGAAATACCAGCGTAGCCAAAATGTTTTTAAAATGTAGTAAACAAAGTGTATATCACATTCCCAAAATTTTAATTTGATATTAGTCAATAGTGCAAGAAACATAGGCATAGGAGGAAATGCTTTATACATTCCTAATATACTGGAACGTATCTGTAGTTACGATACAACTATATGTAAGGTGACATATAAAGGTGCAACATAAACACAAAAATACATACAAAACATATTGTATACAAACTTACGTAAGAGTGGATCTGACCGACAACTTTCCATCGCTGTTCTCCTTAACCCACACATTTCGAGGCGGTTCTTCAGCGAATTCACTTATCACATCGGTTATGGTGACATCCGGTAAGGTCGGACTATCCAAGTCATCTTCACTGTCCCCGATCACAAACCTTTTGCTGTTTCTTCTAGCGTAAGTCCTCCTCATCCTGAATTCTGCAGGTCGCGCGACAAACGCCAAATCCACCGGACGTTTCTCTTTTTCAACTGTAGGGTATGCGAGGCGTTTTTTCAAATAGGATTTGTGCAAATTGTTGTTCCCTGAGTGTTGAGCTTGCGTGTGCGGTATAGGAGCCTTTTGATCTTCAATTTTTGATTTTGTTAGGCTATTTTCCTCACTATCAGAATTTTCACGTTTTATGGTTTCTTTTTCGAGCGGTCTTGTTTCTTTGTTTCTCAAAATCATGTAAGTAAAGAACTGAAGAATATAATGGATCACAGTCCAGAAATTAATCATAAGTCTTGTGTCATTTCCTTTCAGTATACGATAATTCTAAAAAATCCGTTATCAAATTAGTTCAACTCTAATGTAAAAACATTAAGTAAATTTACAATATGTATGAAGGATGTTATCAAAGTTGAACTGCATTACAAAACTTGCCACGAGCTTTTTTTAATAACTCAATATTTCGAAAAATTATTAAATAAAATTACTATCAACCAACTGCTATAACATTGTCTATACTACTACTGTCCCTGATAACAGATGATAACAATGTGGTGAAAAAAATTAATAGGTGTACCTTTTTTCATAAAAACCAGTTATATTTTTGAATATTGGAAGTCATTAGTTCGAAGTAGTTCGTAACGATCTGTTGTCAATTTATGAAGTCATTATGCCTAGGAGTGTAATCATTTAAACGAATTCTATGAAAAGAGCACTGTTGATATGCTGGAAGTCGGTTTTACAATAGACCGTATAGGTCCCAGTGTTAAACAGTTAACACAAATGTTTTATAAAATTTAAGATACTAGAAAACGACGAAAACAGCGATGCACTAATTGAGTTCAATGAAATTAATGATATTGAATTAATATTTTCTTAATAGAACATCATTTAATTTTTTTTCTAGCACAATAAAAATGCCTTTTATTAAAATTTACCTGTCTACATAAAAATAAGAGAATTATAAAATTAATTTTGATGAAATAACATGCTGAGAAAATAGTCACAATCTTCTTTACATAGTATAAATAAAAGTCGCTTCTCGCCGTCTGTTCCTCTGTACGCTTAGATCTTTTAAACAAAGCAACGGATTTTAATGCGATCTTCATTAACAGGAAGGTTTATAGATATAGTTAATATTGTTTTCTATTATTTCCTTAATGACGTTAATTGTTTAATCAACAAATCGCTACTATACTCGCTCGGCGAACGTTACATAAAAGAGCACATTAGCTCAGTTAGCTAGAGCGTCATGTTAATACTGCAAAGGTCTCGGGTTCGATCCCCATAGGAAACACATTTTTAAATAAATTATTTTGTATGATCTTATTCTGGAGATTGGAGTAGGTTTAGATTCACACTTGGACCCTTAACTCACTTTAATCAAACTGAAACAGTAACAGGACATCAATCAAACGTAAACCTGTACTGCACAATCACGAAACTGAATTTGAAGTGATAGCTTCTTGGTTTGAAATTCTTCATATACGTCAAAATCAAGAATTCTTAATAGAGTTAGGTACCTTAATTGTAGAATACCACTTCCTCATGATTCATGAATTTCCGAACGCGAATTGAACTTTGTGAGTGGGCTTCAAATCAGTTAAGACAAAATGAAGAGTTCGTGAAAAATGTTATTTAATAATGAATGTACGTTTCACAGTAATAGATCAAACAATTTACGCAATTCCCCAACGGTTCAGAATAATTAAAAATCGGCACAGACGGACAGTTAATGTATGGGGTGGTATAATGTTTCCTTATTTAACTGGGCCTTAACATTCCAAAATGTATTTAAACAAAATGGTATTCCAGATGTTTTACGAACTGTTTAACTGTTAGAAGAAGATGGTGTTTACATTTGGAAGATGTTCCTTCATATCTTCAAGGTGAAATGGATTTTAAAATTGGCCTCCACGATCACCTCATTTAAACCCATTGGATTTTTATGGGAATTTACAAAATTAATTATTTATTGAATACACAGAACACCATCGGATAACATGAAAGACGGTATCACAGAGGTTTTTGAAAGCGTTAGCACAGAAATGGCACTAAATATTTCAGAAGGGTTTAAAAAGAGGTACGTTTGTGTTTGGAAGGTGCGTTTGTGTTTGAAAGATACGGTACTTATTATCAGCAATTATTCAACTTATCCTATCAAACTTTCTAATTCTTTTAAAATATTGAATTTATTCAAAATACTCGTTTTTAGTCTTTATGGACTGAATTTATTAAAGGTGACTTGATTAATAATAAAATTGTTAAAAATTGACAATAATTATAAAATGCATTTTTTTGAAAACATGAATAGATTTTCAAATTATATGTTTTCTGAAAAAATTGAAGTTCCAAACCCTTTATTAGTACTTGAATTAAATAGGTTTTTACGTTTAGTTATTATTCAATTACATTTTTTCCTACATATTATATAAGTTCGTAACAATTGAATAAAAGAAACACAAAACATGATCATTTGATGCTTTCCGACAAGAAATGTATTAAGAAAAAAATATTTACAAAATTAATCATTTAAATTGTGAACATATTATCACAAAATGTCATTTATTCTGAAAACGGAAGACGAATCTTAATAAACGATATCTTTATTTAGAGTTTTAAAGCCTAGGATCCGAAAAATATGTAAGGTGTTTTATTTAAAAAGAGTTAACTTTGATGTGTTTCTTATATTTTAGACAGGCTGAACATACTGATGATAATTTTATAGTGTACCATTTCTTGTTTAGTGTTTAGTAACATGAAGAATTCCGTATATTATTTGGATTCCATATCTGCAAAAAACCAGTTTAGCCTACATTTTCCTCAGCTTTGGAAACATCCTTCATAACATAATAACCTTCATATATACATATTTAAAAATATATGAAAAATTAAATCGATAAAATTTATAACCCATATTTATGTAGAGTTTCAATAGATTCCAACCTTCACAACAAACATAAAAGCTTGATTACCATTTCTAAATTGCGACACAGGAAATTGAATATTAATAAAGACCATGCAGGAAATACGGAAAAATCACCACAAAATGAGAATAAGAAAGTAGGGTACACCTAGGATTTTAGGACCGTTTACAACTAAGTGATACGACAACTTTAAAATGTGTCAGAAAAAGTTTCATGCACACACATAAAGTTTGAATTAACCAATCACGCCTGGATCGAAAATCACACGTTATATGGAACCACGCCAAAGTAAGCCACAAAGATGAACACTGGAACTGGAGAAAATTTAAATACACATAGTTAAAAAATTTCGAATGTCCATCATTGGCGTTTCTACTGCCTAACTAAATGGTCCAGGGAACATACGTCTGTGACTGCATATTTACAGATATAACAACATTAATGAGCTGATGACGAAAGCAGAATTAAAGTTTACGAAATGATGTGAGTCTATTCAACCAAATTAACTCCAAAACCGCGAACTATCGAATCGGTTGTCATTCAAAACAGTGTTGTCAATTTACAATTCCCCGCTTCCAAAAAACACCCTTTATGTTCTAGTTTCTAACCATTGTATTATTGTATTTATTAATTATAATCCCCAAAAGTCAATGAAAGTTTTAATTATAAACTTGTATAGTCTTACCATACTTAGAAGTTTTCCCGTATATTCGCGTAGAAACGTACTTTACTAAAATTTTTGACAAAGACGGTATCAGACATCATAATTTCGATCCCCTGTAAATTTCATAAATTTATTTTCAAATTCAGTGACAGAAAAAAAAAGATTTTCTGAAAAAATCGACAATTTATAACATTTTCTATCCTGGTATGAATTAACTTTCCGACGTTTCCTCGTACTTATAGACTGAAATATGTTAAAAAAGAAACAAAAATTAGACGTGTAAATATTATTTTAAAAGGACATTTGCTGTGAAAAACCCGTGACGTTAATACCCAAATATTGTTTCAATAATTCTACCTAAAACTGGTTTAGGCTAATGGCTTCCTAATCATTACTGAATACCAGGTAATTAATCTGAGTTTGGATTAAAATTTAACAAGGTTTCAGAAGTAAAACGTAAGAAATAAATCAAGACCACAGTCAAGACTGCGATTATTCTATTGAAGACCTGATTGGTGGAGAGAATCAGCTGATACTCGTAAGACAAACTAGTGTGTTAATGGTACAGCGATTGGGGTCCAAACAAATTTATAGTATATCCATGTCGATAAAGTTGTAGTCTTACATATTGATAAAATATACAGCAAACTAGTGAATGTCTAAAAATTTCAAATAATGAGGATTTGCGTAAAATTGTTAGCCAAACTGATAGATGTTTAATTGCAATAACCAATTTTATACAGGGTGTTTCTAAAATAGTGTTCAAATTTTTGCTATGTATAGAACTCCTTAAAATAAGCCAAGAAGCCCCTATTAACATAAAACGCACCCTTAGGGAGTTATATGCCCTTAAAAGGGCTCAAACAAAACTTTTTTTTTTCTGTTATTGACAAAACAGTGGAAAATAAATAGAAAAAATGTATGGGTCTTACATAACTCTTTACGTTAAATAACATGTGCTACTCAGTTTTTTGACATGCAAATCATAAGCGTCCTATTTAGGTTGGTGAAGGGGGTTTTCGGCCCGTTTTTTTCTTCTTATTTAATTTTTTTACAATTTTCTTTACAGATTTATAAAATCTTAACGTAAAACATATTATCTTTCTCCATATGGATAGTTCCAATTGTTTTCGGAAACTGAGTTTGAAAATTACTTTGCTCTTTAAGTTATCAGGCCAAAAATTACATAAAAATCTGTTTACCATGGCAAAAATAACAACACACACAACGCTTAACAATTTAAGTTATTGATAAACTGTCGATTAAGTTTTGCAGTGTTTAATTAGTAAAAGTGGTGATTGGAAAATTTAAGTATACAACATTATACTCAAAAAATGGAGTCATATTCAAACACGGAAAAGACAGATATGTACGGCTATGCGGCAGGAAATGCATCAGAAGCGATGAGTCTGTATGCGGCAGCATACACTTAAATTTTTCAGCAGAACCCTATCTAGTGTAGAGAGAATAACGTACAAGCTACGAATATTGTAGAATAAATCATTTCAAAATGCTGTTTTATCAGGACAATGCACCAGCAGCCGTATTCTGTAAGTCGATATAAAGAAAATTTTTCGAATACAACGCATTATTATTGAGTGAATGACATGTTTTTTGGGTAAAGACCACATCCAATAATTCTAACGGTTCTCTGCAAATCAGAGATCACGACAGTTGATTGTATCAACCCTCGATTTGCAGAGAATTTTTTTTAATAGTTGGAATTAATGATAACTACTTTCCACGAACAAACTTATTACGATCTGTTTCGTTTCAACTCAGTTGAAGCTCATAAATCCTTTAAGCGGCCACAATTTCTGAATTAAAGTTAAAGTGTTTAAAGTTGACAGGAGATTATGTGAAAAATAAATACAGTTTTTCCAACATTTTTGAATTTTCTTTGTTGGGTCGGGTACTTCTGGGATCATCCTCGTAACTGATAGAATCGTATCCCCCAACACAAGATAACTTAATTAATTTCGAAAAGATTGTTGAGGAGGTCTTGAATTATTTTGCCTGTTCATTGGGGTTTTCTCTCCTCAAATTTCTTTCCAGCAACAGATAAGTATTTAAAATCATATTTGGAGAACAAAGTGTAGTAAGGCAATTTCGTAAAATTGCCCGAATTACTGGTTGTCCGTACAGAAATTCTTCCTCACAGTTATTATTAAAGAAGCCAGCTGTATGATGATAAACAACACGGAAATCGGGGCCCCTTCAATCGACCTTCATTTGAGCTGGAGAGATCTATTGCTAGAAGAGCAAAAAAATGGCCCTCAGTATCAAGTGATCCACATCCACATTACAGCGAAAATTTTTTGAAAAAACCTCGAAATACTGAACAAAACGATTGACAACGACTCCAGAGTCGGAGTTGAAACGTCTCCACACAGATAAGTATAACACAATATACAATACACTATTTATATACAGGAATACTGGTTGATCATTTTAAGACATCTCTTTCTCTCAGAATAACTGTGAAGAAGAATTTCTGTTCGGACAACCAGGAATCCGGGCAATTTTACGAAATTGCCTTACTACACTTTGTTCTCCACATACGATTTTAAATACTTATCTGTTGCAGGAAAAAAATTTGAGGAGAGAAAACCCCAATGAACAGGGAAAACAAGATAACTTCATCGAGCCAGCATTTTAAGTAAGAAACAGCCTACTCCTTTATCGACATGGTGCGTCTATTAAACAATTCAAACTACAAAATCGATGAGAGAGGGTTTTGATAATAGAAAAGTGAAATAACAACTAAACTAAGAAATATAGAGTGATGTAAAACGTCAAATAAACTTTATCGATTTATGGGCGGTATCAAATAACTGACTAATATAATAAATAAGACATTAATACCTTCAAACATTGACATACACCTAACCTCTACTTTATAGGTATATTTTTGTAACCTAAAAACCCAGTGTATATTCTGGAGCTTCCAAATGTAACAAAAAAGCACTTATTGTTGAATATCACTTTCGAATCACCACAGTATATCTTTTCGCTTCTTTTAGTTACACACTAACAATAAAACATTTCACTAATTCACTATAACAGTAAATTACTCATCATCCGTTGACATATACAAACACAATAAAACACGGCGCAAGTTGAAAAAAAAAGAATGATTGTTAGACGGTCTAACGCAAAAATTTGAGCGAACAAATGAAAAGCAAACGCTGAAATTTTGAATTTTATTATTTGAAGTTGAATTTATTAATAAAAACAACAAAATAATTGAATGCGCACTAAAAACAAGTGGTCGGCCTTAAACTCTTGACCGAAACAGGTATTTAATATGTAAACAGCGAATAGGTAGGTTCGTTGTATATTTTTGCGTCAAACATTTTTTTATATAAGCAAGGGTCAGAAAGTGACAGAAATTTTTATTGTAAATAAAATTTACCGAATGTGAAATGCGATGTCTTAAAGCACGAAGGTAATACAAAAATTTACTTATACTAATATTAGCGTAGGTAATCATGTTTTCTTTCAATATTATAATTAATTATAAATGTTTATAGAAATCTCTTGACAAAATTAAGGGGATACTAAAATTTTTACAATATTTCCTGTAAATTGTTTCTTCTTAGATTTAGTAAACAGTTGATTTAAATTGTATACTCCGTATATGATACAAGTTTTTACGGTTCCGTATATACCTTACGATATACGTGTACCCTTATAATATCACTCCGGATTTCTCCCTCTTTCACCTCACAGCAATTTTCTCCTAAACTACTGGACGGAACGGGTTGAAATTTGGTATCAGTGTATAGTTGGTGATCCAATCAGGAGCACATATCGTAAATAAAGAAATTTTGCTTTTAGGGGAACTTCGGGGAGGGGGGACTAAAAAATTTCCCCCCCCCTTATTTCCGAAATATAAGACGTAAAATTTAAAAAATATATATATAGAGATATATAGGGCCTCATCTGAATTTTACTGGAAAAGTAAGGAGAAACCTCTACTATTAATTTTAGGGGGCAAATTACAGAAGTAAATGAAAAATATAAAATTAAAATTGTTTCTAACACATCATGTAATATATCAAATGAAAGAGTGCATTATGGCGTATTTAACTATATTTTTATTTTTTTAATATATATTTTTTATATTTTTAAAATAAATTATTTAATAGATATTAACAAAAATATTTAAAAAATACCCATTCCCCCACCTTATCTCCAAAACTATAAGCCGTAAAATTTTTAAAAAAATTAGAGATATATACTGAATTTTACCGGAAAAATAAGGAGAAACCTCTACTGTTAATTTTGGGGGGCAAATTACAGAACAAAATGGAAAATAGAAAATTAAAATTGTTTCTAACGCATGATGTACTATATACCTACAATGAAAGGACTCGTTATGACGAACAACAAATATATTTTTTTCATTATTTTAAAATAAATTATTTAAAAGATATTAACAGAAACATAAAAAACTTTACCCATTCCCCCACCTTATCTACGAAACTATAAGGCTTAAAATTTTGAAAAAAACTAGAGATATATAGCCTCACCTAAATTTTACCGAGAAACCCCTAATGTTAATTTTGGGGGGCAAATTACAGAATTAAATAAAAAATATAAAATTAAAATTGTAATAATATCAAATCCAAGACAATTATGACAACTACAAACATATTTATTTCAGATTTTTAAAATAAAGATTTTAAAATATATTAACGAAAATACCCACTCACCCCTTTATTCCCATAAACTATAAGATCTAAAAATTTTTGTTTAGAGGAAAAATACGAAGAAATTCCTAATGTTAATTTTGGGGGCCAAATTGTAGAATTAAACGGAAAATAAAAAAAATAGATAGGGAGGAATAAGAAAATGTATCTCAAGAAATGATTAATAACTTGATTAAAGGGATGACGTGTGGATGCTGTTATAAGAAACAGAGGTTTCGATAACCAATATTAAATTGCTTTGCTTAGTTACTTATTAATTAATTTTTGCACAATTGTTTTAATTTAATTGTTATACATTTATTAACACTAAAATAAAATTTATTTTCAACATTTGTTATTGTTTTTTGTTAAGGTGACATTTAAAATTCTTTTAAATATTTACGATATTTCTTATACCTAGAGAGTGCAAGACTTTTGAAAGTCAGTATATCAAAGAAACTGTTATCTTTAAAACAGATGTGCGTTAATTTTTGTACAATTTAAGAATGAAGATATTCGAATTAAAACAAAAACATTATCGTCAAAAACTGTTATAATAATTGTGATTTATTATGAATGATTAAAATCCTCATTTGTAACAGAGAAAATAAGAAATCAAAACTTTGATCAGAAATAAGCAAGCGGGATTAAGTTCTACAGGAAATAATCCACAATACAGAAAACTTGACCAGTACAAATTTAGCACCTTATCAAAAGAAATGCAAAGTGATTATGACCTTAATGGATAGGTCTTCACTACGACAGTTAAGGCCTAGTATTTTTTTCGTTAACTATAACTAAATTTTGCTTTAAAAAAAATGCATTTCAGAACCCCGTTCACCAACAAAAATGTTGTTTCATTATAATGTCATTCTCATCCTTAAGTCAGTACGGGTTCATCATTTCCATGTCCATATTACTCAATTTAAATGTTTCAATGCTAATTATAAACAATTCAGAGGAAATATTTTAAGAGCTGTCCTCCAGATTGGGAAGACTTAAAATTCGCGCCATACTATTAATAATGTTTTGAACGCATGCACGGATTACAATTTGTTTATGATTATGAAAAATATTGAAACATATATCTATGAAAAGTAGTTATACATTTAAATTGAATTAAAAATTTCAGAAATGACATAATGAAAAAGAAAAAGTAAATTACTATTTGCGTAGATTAACCTAAATAAAGAGATTATTTTATACGACGCATATATATTTAAATTCCGATTCAAAGGTGATTGGATATCTAAAAACCGTATTGTCATTCTCTCTATTCAAGGAAAATTTATGTAAAATATACATTTCCGCTTATTCAGTGAATTATCGTTTCATTTAAAATCGTAATTATATTCGCTTTTAATGGGCAGCTAGTTTGTATGAATTTCTTCATTTATAACGGGAAAAAATGTAAACTAATTGAAAGTGTAGTATGAGCAGACAGAGAAGAAGTTAAAGATGACGAACCAAATATGCGTACCCAGGGAGTATTTGGAGGTTCAAACCCCTCCTCAAATGTAATAAAACGTTATTCATTATACCTGCATTTACAGTTATTACTAAGTGGTCATAACGAAGAGAAGTAATTCTAATTAGTGATGTGCAAAATCGATTAACAAAATCGACCGCAGTCGATTACAATTTGAATAATCGATTATCAAAATATTCTACCATAGGTACTACCAATTTCTTTTTTTTTGTTGTTAATCGTTTAGCATGGTAACCCAGTCATTGCAAAAAGGTGAATTCCTTGATATTGTCTATGAACAGTATGAATATCTCTATTAGATTCGTTGTTTAATGCCAGTAACTTATTCGAAGAAGGAACCGACTACTCCCAAAACACTTATATGTAATCTATAATATTTCTTAATTCAAATTTCACCAGTTTATAGAGAAAAATCGAACTCATTTTCGGACACAAAAAACAGTAATTCGCTTATACTATCACGTCAGTAACAGTAAGTGCAAAAATTTTGACAACAAAAATGTGAATTTCTTTTGTTTTCTGCTTATACATATACTGAAAACTAATGAAGGAATCGTAAAGCGGTGGAAAAAGAGAATCTGAAATCTTTCTTAATGATCAAGTTTAAAAGGGCTCATGATGGATACTATTGAATAATTAGTCTTTGAAGAATGGAAATTTAAATCATTTAGTTAAATGTTTTGCCCATCCCATCGTATTAACGAGACTAGTCCGATCGGGATATACTAAAGATATTTTGAAAGTTCATAAATTCCACTTCAATTTGTCTATTTTGGATGTAGCCTATAATGTCGGGAAACTGGTTTAAAATAATATTAATCATTGCATTAAATGTACGAATATGCCAGCCAGCGGTGCACTGACATTAGCTGTCAAAGCTCATGGACGGATCTTTCATAAATCAGCAGATTCTAATCGATTAATAAAATCGATTACTGTTATATGTGTAATCGATTACTGAAATAATCGAGTCGGTACAGCACTAATTCTAAACCTTACGCATTTAGAACTGCTGTACAAGAGATTATTAATAAAATATAATTACTAAGAATAATCCTTTTTTTTTGTTTGAACAACCGATTATTTGCATCGGTTGTTCAAAGTGGAATAAATGAGTATGAACAGAAAAGTTGCAGATGACGTTAGCATAACAACTTGTTTATGCCATAAAATTTGTTCTTGTATTTGGAGTGACAGCAAAATTTATTTGAAAATTGCAGGATTTCAAACAAATACAACGGTTAATGGGAATTGCTGACAGGAGTCGCTACATGAAAACTACGATGCAGACTTCTAAAACGTGTCATAACAGGTGGTGGAATGTGAGTTTGCTTATATGATGTAGAGGCTAAAGCGTTCTGGATCTATAAGGAGTTCTGCCAACAATATTAACGCCATTATGTCGAAACACTTCATGGCTCCTGGACAATGAATACACCTATCTCCAATTCAGTGCTGGTGTAACAAAAAAAAAACATCACTGCTGTAATGATGACCCAGCCACAATATTCACCAAATATGGAGCTTTATGACTTTTTCTCTCCTCAAATATGTAGAGAACCATAAAAGGAAGCCGTTTTACAAGCATATATGAGCTTAAAAGTACATGGCTTCAATAGCAAGAAGCTATTACAATGATCGAGAAGTGTTTTGCTTTGGAGATAAGAAGAATCGCATGCATACGACTATAATATCTAAGATGACACAAAACAATCCCGTTATTTTTTAAATACGACTCGTATATTTGCCCAAAGGAATCATTTATTGTGAAAAGTTCTTCTGAAATATAATTTATTCGACATTTTTTTATATTTATAATATTGCCAGTTTTAAAGTCTGATAGTGATGATAAAAATTCAACTAATTAAATACTGTGAGTGAATTCTACACACTAATTTGCTATTTAATTATCATTAAACAGTGAATTCGTACCATGTAGGGTCTAGTCAGAACAAATATATTCCTAATTAGCTTGTTAAAGTCAAATTCCTTACGATTATGACATTTATTGGTAAAATTTAACTTTATCGATGTATTATTAACCATAATTACAACGGCTAGGAATTGTTAAATTCGTTAAATAAGAGTTCATATTTGTGTCTTGAATATAAAACCCATGAAGGTCCCAAAAAACATTTAAAAAACGTCATTTAGATGCTTTATTACATTTAGTTGTAAAAAAATTCTCCTAAAGATATTTATACGTTTGAGACGGCAAATATGGCAAATGTGGTATAGACAATAAAAATACACATAGTCAATAGGCCCAGTTCGTTTTTTTATTCTTACTGATTTGTTTGCATACAAAGTGCGTCACATATAAAGGGATGACATTGCTGTCTAGGAAACGGTAAGAGACATAAAAACGATTGGGGAAAAAGATATGTATTTAGACTCCATTCGATCACTTAAAAGAAAAATCTCTTAGCATTCTCAAGTTAGGTATACTGAAGAACACAAAATTATTTTTTTTGTTTTAGAGGCCACTAGTTATTGTTTTAAATACAGACCTGTATTGTTTGTTAAAATATCCGTAAATCATTAAAAATAAACATAATCATCAGAAAAATTAAGATTTTTCCATGATAACGCCTAAATATAAGTTAGGTATAATCAATGACTACTAATATATAAGGACCTGGACCTTTCATATACGACGAACGAAAAATGGCTGGAAACATGAGACAACAATAGAAAGAGACAGATTTATTTGTTTACAAATATTCCGGTTACAACTATGGTGTCCTGTGACGAATAAATTAAAGGATCATGCCATTCAGGATCAACATAATACAACTATACAGGGTGTCCCAAAAGTCCCGGAACGGCATTTTATCTCGGCGGGAACGCATTTTAGAGAAAAATGTTTCAAACAAAACTTATAGGATTCGTCCCAGGCTATCGAATTGTGACCTTGAATTTGACCTTGACCTTCTAGGTCAAGTCGATTTTTTCAAATGGGACAACATATTTCTGACCTCGGAAATGGAAAGATCGGAAATTTTTACGTTCAAATATGTCCTTGACCATTTTTAAAACATGACCTCTGGTTGTCAGTAAAGGTCAAGTCAAGGTCAAGAACAACTTCGTAGCTCGTCAAATATGGGTTTAAAATTTTTTTTCAAGAACTAAGGTTTAGGATTTTTCCACAGCAATGCGATGCTTAGTATGGATACGCAACGAAGTTGTTCTTGACCTTGACTTGACCTTTACTGAGCACCAGAGGTCAAGTTTTAAAAGTGGTCAAGGACATATTTGAACGTAAAATTTTTCGATCTTTCCATTCCCGAGGTCAGAAATATGTTGTCCCATTTGAAAAAATTGACTTGACCTTGAAATGACCTTGAAGGTCAAGGTCAAATTCAAGGTCACAATTCGATAGCCAGGGACGAATCCTATAAGTTTTGTTTGAAACATTTTTCTCTATAATGCGTTCCCGCCGAGATAAAATGCCGTTCCGGGACTTTTGGGACACCCTTACTGACCACCAGAGGTCAAGTTTTAAAAATGGCCAAGGACATATTTGAACGTAAAATTTTCCGATCTTTCCATTCCCGAGGTCAGAAATATGTTGTCCCATTTGAAAAAATTGACGACCTTGAAATGACCTTGAAGGTCAAGGTCAAATTCAAGGTCACAATTCGATAGCCAGGGACGAATCCTATAAGTTTTGTTTGAAACATTTTTCTCTAAAATGCGTTCCCGCCGAGATAAAATGCCGTTCCGGGATTTTTGGGACACCCTTACTGACCACCAGAGGTCAAGTTTTAAAAATGGCCAAGGACATATTTGAACGTAAAATTTTACGATCTTTCCATTTCCGAGGTCAGAAATATGTTGTCCCATTTGAAAAAATCGACTTGACCTTGAAATGACCTTGAAGGTCAAGGTCAAATTCAAGGTCACAATTCGATAGCCAGGGACAAATCCTATAAGTTTTGTTTGAAACATTTTTCTCTAAAATGCGTTCCCGCCGAGATAAAATGCCGTTCCGGGACTTTTGGGACACCCTGTATAAACCAAAAATATAAAAATATTTAAACTCATTAAAAGATGTACTAACATGCAACATTAATTAGGAAAACCTTCATTTATTTACGCAAAATGTAGTTTTATTGACAGTTTAAATGACCTAAAATTCAATTGCTCTGTTTATGACCTTACACTCAGAGGTGGAAAGATAATTCGGGAAACGTGCCGTTTTCCTCCATATAAAAAAGTAAAATATCATTTATTATTGTTTTTTTTTATACTTACACAAGATATTCACTAATTTTAAACAAGATTAAACAACACTCAAAACACTTTAACTAACATGAATATCGAGGTTAACCTCAAAATCAAAATATAAAGAAAAAATGTTTCGTAAAGCATATGCGTTGTCATTAGATTTACGTCTTATTGGTTACAATGGAAAGAACTTTGGCGTCGGTAAGAATTTGTTTAGTATTTTCCGGCAAACATCTTTCAGCCCATATTAATGTAACCAGTCAGCTCCATGTCTATATATTAGTAGTCATTGGGTAGCACGGAAACATGTGAATGCAAACGTTCTAGGTAATAGCAAAATCTATCGAATACCATTTGTTGCCTTGCAAATTGCAAAAACCATATTTTTGCAATATATAATTACGTCTATGGAAAAGCAATAAGGGCTTAATATTGTGGAAATAAATGGCCTTTGACTTGCTAAATGAATGTAAATAATTTCGTGATGAAATATTACTTACGTAGTTTAGCAACAACTCAATTCACAACAAAAAAATCTATAACGTTGCATAATTGATTTTACAGGTAGGAAAAGTCTGGTGGCTGCATGTTTCTGAATAGCTCATCTATGATTTGTATATTCTAGAGTATTAACATTATTAACAAAATGGCATCGAAAAAAATAGTAATTTTTAACTTCGTGGATGCCAAACTTGCATAATTTCGCAACAAGAACACTCGGTTTCAATGGTGAATGGTTTTTTTGCAATTTGCACAGCAACAAAACAAAATTTTACAACTTTGGCATTCGATAGATCTTACTCTTTATCCACAACATTCATAGGTACATGTTATCACCAATAAGCTTTGATTTTCTGAATTTTACCAATGTTTACTTAATTTACAAAAAAATGTTTTTTTTTTGTTAATAATTTTGATTTTTTCATTTACATCGCTTTATTACGCAAGAAAAACAAGTAAAATAATCTATAGGTTTTCTCGTCATAGAGAAAAATTATTCAATTGGACTATTTAGGATATATATGCAGGACCTTACAAAAATTGCTTACTCCGGTGTTTATTTTTCTCCAAAATCGTCCTTAACATATGATATATAATTTGAATAAAAAATTACTGGTCCGTATTTAAAAAAAGGTTGATGATGACCCAGAAGATTATTGTGTAAAAATGTCAAAAACCTTTTTCATTTTTTGATATTTTTTTAAATAAAATTGCTATAGGCAAAAAACAAAAAGAAATATTTTCCTTGAATGGGCACAAAAATAAGCAACTTTTTTTCCATTTAATCGTACCTTTTACCGGTTCTTAGACAGCAATGTTATCACTTCATATATAAAGTAATACCTACATCTTTTTATAAAGCTAAAATCTCTCTAATTTATAATTTCATATGTTTTCTTGTTTACTTTTCAAATTAGACAGCATCAAATTCCAAGCCTTAAGCCTAACGCTATTGTCTTATTCAATTAACATTAGGCTGCTGTCAGGATTTGTGAAAAGATATTGGCAGTTTTCCAATTACCACAAAGAGTTTGTCTCGCACTGTGAGTAATTTTCGGGCGTTAATTGGAACATACTTCATGTTTAATGTTAACTTAGTACACTTACATAAAACATCCCAAATCCACAGTTATTTCTTGTGTCCATTTGTGCCAGCCGGTGCTGTAATTGGAACATGAATGGTCAGCACTGTACGCAGTTATGCGGTAATTGGAAAACAGCGATTGTCTGTATTATAAAAATTGTCAACTATGGGCTCTTTATTTGCCTGTTATCCTTTCGCAGAGAGGGTTACTCCCTTCATGATTATCGTGTTTTCTCAATGCAAGAAAAAATAATGGAGTGCTCAATAGTCTGATACTTTCGTTTTTTGCACGAGTAATCATTGCTGCAGGAGAATTAAATGCAATTAAATCTCTAAGTTTGCAACCTTTGTTTGTTGTAAGGGGATGGTAATCTACTTACATAATTTTTTAGGAAGCTCCATATAAAAAAATCTGTTATGCATTAAAAATAAATTTATGTAATCTTCTTCACTTTTTGTCCAACCCGTATAGAACAATATACAGTTTTTGACAGGTCACCAAATTCCTTGGCCTTCTTACTAATTTACCAGGCAAGAGATTTTTGTAGTTGGTAATGGGATTGTTCACAAGGAATTTTTAAAATAAAGGTTTTTCGTCAAAAAATTAATATCTCGAAAACTAGACGTTTTAGATATTGGGTATTCTACTCAAAAAGAAAAAAAAATTAAAGTAGTATCTAAAAAGTTAATAACATTTAAGGCTGCTATCATTTTCGGTATGACCCGAAGAGGCACGTCTGTCAAACTATTATCATCAAATTGGACATAAATTTTAATACCCGTTTTTTTCTATTAAATTCCTTGTAATATTGTAATAAAGTATCTTTGAAAGTAAGAGTTTATCATTATTAATTCAGTTGATATTCTTTCATTTAAATATAACAAATTGATTAATTATACATAGCAAACTTGCACTGAATTACGAAAAGAGCCTTATAAACTTACTTCAGTCTTCTTCTCTTTTCAATCAGTTCAGCCTGCACAGCTGGAGACCACGAATTGTAACCACCTTGTCCATCAGAAGGGGCTGCCGGGGGAAGGCTGTTCATCTCATCACCGACTTGTGGAAAGGCATCGTACCTTTCTTCACGATCTTCATCGCCTTTAACAAACAAAACTCTTATGAATTTGAATGTTCGTCTTACAACCCTTGTTAACGTTGATCTCTCATTAATATCTCACCTAGAATCCACTGTTTATTCTCTACAGGGCCGTTCGCTGCCATTTTGTCCGTTTAGTTTGTATTATGACTGAACATCTGCTATCAATCCGAAGGAACTTCTTTACCTGACAACAAAAAGTGTATGTCATTTAAAAGAATTAAAAAACAAAACTACTTTAATATAAAAATTTAATAATTTAGTCATGAATGAATCATGGTTCAATCTGTAGAGCACTTGGGAGAACCTTTTAAGGGTAATAAACCCAATCAATAGGAATTTTAAAGTGACAAAATTCAACAGAAAATTGCTTATATCATCACTTAAGTAATAGTTTATATGCTTTAACTAACATAAGTAAATTATTCGAACATCAAAACTCCGCAAAAATATGGATTTTTTGATAATTTGTTAATGTTGTGATAAGATTAACGTAAATGGAAAAGTTGTAGCGAATTAGAACATTTTCAAATTGAGTGACATATCCTAATCGGAGCCTTTTTCACCGATAAATCCGGAAAAACCTTTAAAAATTCATAACGTTGTAATAAAAGCTGAAACAGGAATCTCATCCTAATGATAGCTTATTGTTAAGTAGATTTTGCAAAATTTTAATTTAAATATTTTACAGAAATATTTTGAAGAACGTATCGTATTAACCGCGATCGTCCAATCGGGAAAACAAAAGACATAAAATGCACTTTACTTTGTATATCTCAAACTTTCGTTACAGTATCGTAAAATATATTAATAATGTTTATGAATATTGTCTTAAACAAGCGACAGATACTTTTCCTTAGATGTCATGACATTCCCGTGGGCTCGCGTCCTTCCCTCGGTCTTAGTAAAATTAATAATAGTAAACATCACTCTAATCATCACTGTAATAAATAAAAAAAAATTGACCAACATGAACTGTCATTGCTCCGCTGGCTGTCTGTATAATCGCATTTTTAATGCAATATTTACTACTAATTTAAACTACTTTAACAGCGTTATAACGAAAATCCGACATAGACAATTTAAAGTGCATTTTATGGCTTCCAAAGCATCGCTTCTTAAAAGTTCTTCCGACTTTTCTCGGTAAAATGCTCAAAAACAATACTAGCACTTATTTTTTTCAATAATGTGGAAAAAACAAGGTGGTTTTAAAATCGTTTTTTTTTCTGGAATAATTGAGAAAGAAGCTAGGATGACCATTATAAATTTTAATATTTTAATAAATATATTTTTTGACGACAAATTTTGGTCTATTAGATTTTTTTTGTTATCTCATAATTAGTTATTCTTCCTGCTACCTTTACGTTTTCTCTAGATCGACTCATGCAACAAAATCCATTTTTTAGCAACTAATTAGCAATAAATTCTGAGATATATTTTGTTAATTTTTGCCGATTTAGCACTGCCAGTTATATGGAGCTACAGTTGATACGTTTTTCTTCTAGGTTTTCGCTTATGCATTTAATGATATCACTAAAACAAATGAACTCTTTGATGGCGTTGCTGCAGCCGAATGCACTCACTTATAACCAAATCGCACCTAAGAGGGCCTCAATAATTATGATAATAACTTATTGGAGTTTTTCAAATTTCAAAAGAGCTTTGTTATTTATTTGATTTTGAGCTGCCTTGTATATATGCAACAGCAATAATTTCCTCTATCACTTCAATTTTAAATTTACATTTTTTATATAATTTCCATTGGCACATACTGTGAAACATTTGATTTCTTTTGGCACACGAGGGTGCTTTCAGAAATACCGGACCCGACCTAGAGATGGCGGTAGTTCTTTGATAAATATCAATGTATTAGAAAGTACACTATCTATAAAGCATATCTTTCAAGTTTGTAGAGGCCACGTTGTTTAATTTGTTTGGCAGCCATAAATATTGAATGGTTTCTACAAATTTGTAAAAATGGAGAAAATTGGTTATTGTTATGCGATAAAATATTTTTATTTGAAAAGCCTCAGCCCAATCAACGTAAAAGCTGAACTAGATTCTACTCTGGGTGAGCCTGCTCCTTCGTTTGCAACAGTAAAATCTTCGGTAGCCTTACAAGCTGTAAAGACGAACATCGCAATGGTCGACCAAATGAGGTGACGACTCCAGAAATGGTGAAGGAAATCCACAAACCGGTGCTAGAGGATCGTTGACTGACGGTGCGCGAGCTAGCAGACATATCAGGCATTCCAAAAAGTGCGGTACATCTCATATTACCTGAAAATGTGTGCAAGATGGGTGCCGCATTTGCTCACGCTCGAACAAAAACACTTCATAACTATGGATGAAACATGGGTCCACCATTTCACACCCTCGACAAAAGACCAATCAAAACGAAGGTTTGAAAAGGGAAAACCGGCACCGAAGAAGGTGAAGATCGTTCCATCTGCAGGCAAGGTCATGGAGACGGTTTTTTTGGGATGCGCGTGGGATAATTTTCATTGACTATTTTGAAAATAAAAAACTACCAACGACGAGTATTATGCGAATTTGTTGCATAGTTTGAGCGTAGAAATCAAGAGCAAAAACGACCGCATTTTGCTAAGAATAAAGTATTGCTCCATCAAGACAACGCAACAGGTCACAAGCCGTTATTACAATGGCCAAAATTATATAAAGTTTGAATTGCTACCTCATGCACCCTATTCACCCGATTTAGAACCCTAAGATTATTTTCTGATCCCGAACTTGAAAAAAATAGCTCAGTTATCAAAGATTTTTCAACAACGAAAAAGTGATATCGGCAGTTTATTGACTATGTTGAGGAGGAGACAGTTCTTAAATTAAAAAAGTGTATTAAACTTATTAAACACAGCTGGGAAAAGTGTATAGAGTTGAAATAAGATTGTGTTGAATAATAAATATATATATATATATATATTTTTAAATTTGTGTGTTTTCTTTGTTGGATCTGGTACTTCTGGGACCATACTCTTATGCAGACAGTTTTCTAAATCTGATATATACTTCCAAAAATTCATAAAAACCTAACGATTATCGAATTTGAAAAATGGTGCAAATTTTGGCTAAATCAAAATCATTTACTACATATTTACTTACGACTTTCTTTCAAATAGAAATTGTACCACTTGACGGAATAATAGACCAATCCAAAAACCACAACACCAGTAACGAAGCCGAAACCCGAGCAGAAACAATTAAACATCTGTGAAAGCAAAACGCGAAAGGACTAAGGCGAAAAATTAGTTCCGATCATTATAATAAATCATAGCACGCCGTTTGAATAGCGTCCCGATATTCCGATAAGCTTTAACCTCGCTGAGAAACAGTCGGAATCCGCTGCCCTTGTATGACTTTCCTTATGCGTCTTTAAGGAGAGCATTATGTTAGAGATGATAACAAGTTCATGGCAACGATTTGCATAAACTATGATGATCTGCAAGTGGAGGTGCTTTACGAATAAACAAATGACTGATGATTCGGTAGTGATCAGAAGCGTGATCTTTGAAACGGTCAGGAGATTTTTATTTGTTTTTCCGCAAAGCGTGATTATGGTTTATATACGCGAGAAGTGATACTACGTATAAGTAAAATGAGAACATGTTGGTTCAGTTAATACTGAGGCAACCATTTTTGGAATTTTGGCTTGGCTTTTTTTTAATGGTGTAAAAATACTTTAACGCCCATCAATTTGGAAAACACAGATGACATAATTGATTTGTGAAACTCAATCGTGATCAATATGAATAAAAATCAACTTAGTTTTAATATCACCTAATTTCACTTAACGTAACTTTCCGCGTACACTAGGCAATTATCAAATGAATTTTGAGTGAACCAGAGAAACTAAAAATGATACATACAGGGTGTCAATCAAGTCCCTGGACGGCTGAATATTTGCTAAAGTACTTCAGTTTTGGAAAGGGTCAATGTCATTCCTTTAGTAACTTTGACCAAAGAATCCGATGGTGACCTTGGATTTAACCTTGAACCTCATTTTTGAGGTTATTTTGAAGTCAACCTCATTTTTTTAAATGAGAACCACTATTTTTTATTGCGGAACCGGAGGTATGAGGTTGAGGTAACCCCTAGAAGTCAAATAGAGCTCAAATGACGACTTCTTAAAAATCTCGCGAGTTTAGTGGTAAAACAAAACAAAGATCATACCCTAGGTAAGTCTTAACGAGGAACTCAATGGTGACCTTGGATTTGACCTTACACCTCATTTTTTCATGTAGAAACCTTTATTTTTGGTACCGGATTCGAAATGAATTTCCCGCTCTATCCGATTCCGCACTAAAAAATAAGGATTCTCATTTAAAAAATGAGGTTGATCTCAAAATAACCTTAAAAATGAGGTTCAAGGTTAAATCAAAGGTCACCATCGGATTCCTTTGTCAAAGTTACCAAAGGAATGACCTTAACCTTTTCCAGAAATAAAGAACTTTAGCAAATATTCAGCCGTCCCGGGACTTAATTGACACCCGGTATATATCTACTATGAGTGATTTTTTCAATGATTCCATTTACTAAACCACCTAAAACTAATTGCATGGCCTTCAAAATATGGATTTGTTTATGGTATCACTTCGTCACTGACCTGAACTTCATTGCATCAAGCCACTTTTAATTTCGCAAAAAGATGTAATCAGTAAGAGTCATTACTGTTAATGAAGTTCCTGTTTTTAATTTAGAAGTATCTGCTGATACCTGCAATTATTTCGTTGACATAAAAAATATTAGTAATGAGCTTCATAGTAAGTAAGTAATCGGAACTAGGTTTCAATAACATATCTATTGTAATGTTTTTATTTACTCTTCGGGTTCTTGAATTTATTTAAAAACGCTGTCGAACTCACTAAAATTTATTATCACTACTTTAATTTAGATTCACACAATTATATACAATTTATTTTGAACATATGTTGTTTGTTTACTAAACTCCCGCCAAATACTGAATGAATATTTTCCCCGGATCTCCCTATTTATATATTTCTTGTCAGAATTCTCTAGAAGGTTTCTCAATCATTCGATTGAATTCGATGAACTTCCAATAGCGCCTCGGGTTGTCAGACCAGTGAGAAGAGCGGAGAGGAAAGCAGAGGAAAGCGGTGATCGAGAGTCGCTGATAAAAGAGTTGCAAACACATAATGGAGCGGTTAAAAGCGAGATATGAACCTATTATTAGTAGAAAATTCTTCCCTAAAAATTTGGTATTTATTTAAAAATAAAAAGAAAAGAAGATGCAATGTACATAACATAAATAAAAGTACTCTCTTCGAGGTGTCATTCCTTTGTACGCAAGACAATATATATTACATATAATATACATTGTTTCTGGTCAGGGAACCTTTATCAGTTGGGCTTCCCACAATTGAATGTCCTCTCGAACACTTCTTTATGTATTTGAAACATTTCGTTAAATTTGAAGACGCGAAAATCCTACATGTCGGTCTTACATCTCGCGTCATCATAAATAAAAGTTGACAGTAGTCGGTGAATTCCATCATTTGTATATAACAACTGCGCCAGCATCCACAACTGTTTCATTCGTATTTTCGCATGTCTATTACAACATTTATTTTGCCTGTTCATTGGGTTTTCTCTTCTCAAAATTTTTTCCTCCAACAGGTAAGTATTTGAAAATTGTATATGAAGAACAAAGTATAGTAAAGCAATTTCGTAACATTGCCCGGATTACTTGCTGTCTGCACAGATATTCTTCCTCACAGTTATTCTGCGAGAAAGAGATGTCTACAAAATGATCAACCAGTATTCCTCTATATAAGTAATGTATTGTATATAGTGTTATACTGATCTGTGTTTGGAGACATTTCAACTCCTAGTCTGGAGTCGTTGTCAATAGTTTAGTGTTGTATAAGAGATTTTTTTCTAAAAAAATTCGCTTTGATGTGGATTTTGTTGTTTGTCAAAAAATTTGACAGTGACAATTTTTGACCAACAACAAAATCCACACCAAAACAAAATTTTTTGGAAAAAATCTCGAATACAGCACTAAACGATTGACAACGACTCCAGACTGGAGTTGAAACATTGCCAAACACAGAGAAGTATAACACAATATACAATACTGGCTGATCATTTTGTAGAAATCTCTTTCTCTCAGAATAACTGTAAGGAAGAATTTCTATACAGACAGCCAGTAATCCGGGCAATTTTACGAAATTGCCTTACTACACTTTGTTCTTCATAAACAATTTTCAAATACTTATCTGTTGCAGGAAAAATTTTTGAGGAGAGAAAACCAATGAACAGGCAAAATAACTCAAGACCACCTCAACAATCTTTTCGAAATTACTTATTACAACATTTGGTTATATTTTTCAAAAAATTCAACATAAGTTATTAAAAAATGGACCAACTTTAATGAAAAGTGGGTTTCTAATAAACAAACTACTAATCAATGCGTCAGTATCCATTTTTTGTCACAAATTCTATCAACGAGGAAAGCAGAGAAAACAAAATTGTTTGAACGCGCCGCTATCCTCTCTTACAACAGCACTGCTCGCCCAGCTCGCCTAGTTCAGCCCGGTCCACTATGTTTTATTCGAATGGATATTATTGGTTTATTTTCACCGCGTTCCTCTCCGCTCTCCCCACTTTTCTGCTCGCCGTTCCACTATGTGTTTAGCCTTAATCGCCAGACCAACAACATTTCGGGTTCCACGAAATATCGGATGAATGCCGATTCCATGAAATATTGGATAAATTCCCGTCACACTATTTTGTGAAAAAAGTGTATATCCACTCTAGCAAAACCCATTCTATCGCTCTTTAATTGGTCTTCTGAAAATTTTCCGGATTACATACTGGAAACTAAAGGATTTAAAACTGTTTCCAGCACTCATCCAAAAATAACGTAAAAGCGGTATGTATTCAGTTTTGACTATCGAAGCAGCTGGACTTCTATGTAAATGAAATATTGAATTACAATTGTAATAATGATGATGGACCAGCAACATAGTTTTAGTGACGAAGAATCTAGTTACAAACTTTGTGTGGTTTATTTTTGTAAACGGATCTTAACCTGTTAAAAAGAAATAAACATTGTGAGGAGAATTGATGCGATATTTCGTGGAATCGTCATTCGTCCGATATTTCGAAGAACCCGAAATGTTGGTCTTGTCGAGCCGAGGCCGGCGTCTGTCGCTAATGGGAATTCATCGAATGGTGGAGAAACCTTCTAGCGAATTCCGAGAAGAAATATAAAAATACGGAGAGCTCACAAAATGATACATTCGATATTTGGTAGCAGTTTAGTAAACAAACAACACGTGTTCAAGATAAATTGTGTGAAAATAAATTAAAGTACTGGAAATAAATTATAGTGAGCTTCACTGTGTTTTTAAATAAATCCAAGAACCAGGCAAAAGGCTTGACGCTCTGATACTATAGACCTTTTCATATTCGAAAGTTTTTTGAGGGAATGCGTCATTTTTTCGGACAGTTTTCACACCATTGGCATGTAACTACAATGTTTTTTTGTCCGAAAAAAATTACAGAAGTAGACGCATGCCCATTAAAAATTCTCGAATATGAAAAGGCCTATTGCTCCCGTCTCCTTGGTATGTGTTATTTAATAATTAAATATGAGTGATCAAAAAGAAACAACAAGTCAATGATGATCGAAGTACAGGCTCCAATAAAATGTCTTTATAAAAAACAATCTACCGATTCGTCCGATTCAAACCAAAAAGTGGTGAATTAATTATCTGTTAATGGGTCATTTTGGGAACCAGTCTCTTCAACGAAGTAAGGATCTAAAATTATGCGAAACTAAAATTTTTGAGAGCTTTTGGTGTGGAATTCTGTGAAGTAAGGAGAATTTCCAGATGTCCAATACGACAATTTTAACTGTTCACATGGACAATTAAAGCAAATATTGCTTCTTCGGAATTTTATTTACAAAATTGTTTACCGTTACATAATTATAGCATTCATTCATAAAATTAATTTCGGATATATCGGTCTTCCTTCAGCTAGAGAAGTTGTCATTTCATGTTGGGATGGAACTTCTTCGCCAGTGATTGACTTTTGTGGAGATTTTAATAAATTCCGAACATGCCCTAGTTTTCGGAATTTTTGTACCAACTTAACTTTTATTAAAGTGTTAGTAAAGTCGTACGTTGTGACTGAAGGGTTCCATTTTCAACATTTATAAAAATACAGTATTCTTTCATTTAAAGTTTTATTTAGTTGTGTAAAATGTATACTATACTATAAAATTTTATAAATTTGAGAGAATCAGAATAATACAATTGACATTAGGCTTGATTTTTTTAACAACTTCACTGTGAAGTGATGTGAAACAGGTCGTACTATTTTATTTATTTGTTATGAAACTAAGAAATTTGAAGAAAGTCAAAACGTAAGAAAGTTGTATAATCAATCCGTTATTATACGAGGGCTGCCTTTTATATTTCGGGATTAGAGAACAAAAACAAATATTAATCATCGAAAATCGCTTTATTGTTTTTCAAAATATTCCCCATGAAGATCTATACACTTTTGCATGCGTTTGAACCAATTGTTGAAGCACTTTTTCCACTCTGATTGAGGTATCTCCAAAACATGCATTCAGTTTGTTTTTTACGTACGGAAATAAAAAGAAGTCATTTGGTGACAAGTCAGGACTATACGGCGGATGACTCATCAAATCGATGTTTTGAGTGGTCAAAAATGCAGTTGTTTGAGCCGATGTGTGAGAGCTCGCATTGTCGTGGTGAAGAGTGATCCATCTTCGGCGGTTGGTTTTCCTCATTTCTTGGAAGACAACAAATGGTTGTGTACCACTCAGAATTGACTGTCCTGCGTTGTTCTAGTGGTACGGTTGCGACATGTCCAGTTTTTCCGAAAAAACAGGCGATCATTTGCTTGGAAGTGCTTCGTGCGCGAACAACTTTTGTTGGATTCGGCTCATCTGAAAACACCCATATAGTCGACTGCTGTTTACTTTCGGGCTCATACGCGTAAATCCACGATTCATCACCTGTCACTATGTCATAAACGTGTTTTGAAGCAGCGCGATAGTATTTTTTTCGACCAATCGACACGAGTCTTTTTTTGAACGATTGACAAATTGTGTGGGATCCAACGCGAACAATTTTTATTGACATTCAAATGTTTATACAATATTGAATGTATGCTGGTCCCACTAATATGTAAGGTTGACTCAATGACGACAGGTCACATGACGATCTTGCAATATTAGTTCGCGCACAGCATCAATGGTTTCCGGAACAACAACTGTTTTTGGACGACCTTCACGAAATTCGTCTTGGAGTGAACTACGACCTCGATTGAATTCACCATACCATCGATAAACAGTGGACCTTGATGGAGTTTCATCGCCAAAAATTAAATTAAGTTCATCCATGCACTCTTGCTGACTTAATCCACGTCGATAGTTGTAAAAAATAATCGCACGAAAATGTTCACGATTTAATTCCATTTTTTTTGCCGAAATGAATCCTTTAAGTTACTGTAACCAACACATAGCGCTCGTATGTCAAAACGTTCTGAGTTCAAAAATGTCAAACTTTACGATAGAGCTGTCAGTTGTCAGATTGCAACACTAGGGTTGTCCAATCCCGAAATCTAAAAGGCAACCCTCGTATATAATTGTTCAAATAAGAAAGTGAAGTTGCATTAAAAAGTTATAATGCAAAATACTACTTAAAAAAGTTTAATAACAGTTTAGAGCTACAAAATCATCAAGAACTACCAATTTTTTGCAGTTACAAGTAAAAACATTTTTCTCTCAATTTTAGGGTTGTGACTTCAAGAGTTTTTTAACTAAAAAAATATGCAATTATATGCTAAAGTCACTCTTTAAACTCGTAAATAGAGCTAACTAGAGTAGAAAATAGTGGAATGTAAAATAATGCCATCATCAATATACTAAGTAAAAATATTAAGGCACAACAAACTTTCATCCGAAATTTTGTAGTATAGGAAATGTTGTAGGTCTGGAGACCAGAGGTCGGCGGTTGGCGGTATGACAATTCACCGAATTTTATCGTATAATCGAGAAACCTTCTAGAGAATTCCGAGAAGAAATTTATAAATACGGAGAGCTGGCTAAAGGTATTCGATGACCATAAGTAAACATCAGGTGTTCAAGATAAATTGTAAATAGTTGTGTGAATATAAACGAGGAAATAAATTATAGTGAGTTTGACTGTGTTTTTAAATAAATCTAAGAACTTAAAGAGTAAATAAAAACATTTCAGTACAGTTGATGTAAGAATAGCGTTGAAAACTTGATTTAGAAACAATAAATAAAACATAAAACAGGGCAGATAGCAGTGAACTAAATTTCAGAATGATTTGTAAGATTGTAGTCAAGGTACATCATTCAGAGATGATTTAATATTTAATAATAAACTTTTCAATTTTAAATGTTTGTCCAATATTTTTAAATACAATCAAATATGTACCCATTTGTTAAATTAACTTTTTCATATCTCACAGTGCCCTAGATACACAAAAATATCAATTAAAATTCAAGTATTTAGAGAACAATACTAATTTATACATAACCATCATCCTCTATTCATTGTTCTTTAAAAATCTTAATTAGTGACTTAATAAATTCTTAAACAATGTGAAAGAATTTTTAAATAATTTATGAGTATACTATTTAAGAATTGCATTAATAATCTCCCAAAAATTACGATGATGCAATATTTTATTAATATAATTAAAAAATATACGACTTACCGAAAAAGTTGCCAATTTTGTGGAAAATTCAAATGATGCACACTTAACCTCAATACACACTTTTCACTATTATAGCACGAAAGAATTTTTTTAATTTGATACAATTACCGGAATTCACTCGAACACTGAATATTCATCAACGATTTAATATTTAACAGGTCAGAAGTCAACAAACCCTTCGGATAGAATGTACTTGGTGTTCGTTCAATCAAATACCTCAATTTCGTTTACAAACAATTTTGTACGGATAATCTAAATTCTAGTTACCGGGTTTAATATTTGGATTTGGCAAATGTAGATTGCACGCTTGTACCATCTGCGCATGCGTCGTTTGTTCGCTGCCGGCACCTTACGAATTCCACTGCATTTCTAACATCAGGTCACTAGTTAAGTAGTCTGAGCTTGAAGAAATCCTAATAGAGTAAATGAGGCCATTATTTGCTAAACTGTTATTTGCTTGTAGGTATATTTTTGGTAAATCTAAACTCTTTACGGCTTAGTAGTTTATTTTTTCCTATGTATTTGTTCTTTAACATTGCTTAGGAAAATGTATAGTTTGCTATAAAAAATACCTAAACTGAAACACAGTTTTAGAGAATGAGCTAGGTATGTTTAATGTGCAATGTACAGCAGGTTTTGAAAATAATTTTTATAAATTATTACATTATTACTTATAATTTTTTATTCATCTAGAATTTTATAAATGTTACACTTAATGTTAATATAATATTTTTCATGAACTCAATAACTTCTTGGGTGGTATGTGTGTTATGTACCCCAAAGCTTTATGTGCACTCATAATTGTCTTTAGCAGAACCACCATTTTTGTGCATCAGGTTGCCCACTAGCGAATCCAGGGGGGGGCTAAGGAGCTCAAGCCCGCCCCCAAATCATCAGAGTGGTATGCTTTTTTGGTGTTTATTGTGGTAAAATCAACCTTCAATGGGGTCAAGCCCCCTCCAAACGAGATCAAGCCCCCCACAAATGAAAATCCTGGATCCGCCCCTGAGGTTGCCTGTAAGGATTAGCTTAAATAGCAAAGAAATTCAACTATCTTCTGATTTCTGATAGATATATCTTAAACATGCCATATTCTGGTTTTGAGAAGGAAATATTTAGAACTAGTTGTATTCTGTTTCATGCAACATGCGTTTATGATACTATTTCTCTTTGTAGTTTGTAGGTATTTTCTGCACAGATTACACAGCCCCGCAAAAAAAATAAAGTCTTGTGCATTGGACCGGATCTATGTAGGTCTATGCGTTTGGGGTTGCTGAATCTGAATCCGGGGTCAGTTTGACCTCATCAGGTAGAGGTCAAGGTCAAATTGCCATAATCTAATCCAAAAATCTGAAAAAATTCTTATAAGTGTTTTTGGGGTTGCTGAATCCGAATCCGGGGTCGGTTTGACTTCATCAGGTCGGGTTCAAGGTCAAGCCAAGGTCAAATCCCCAAAATCTTATCAAAAAATCTGAAAAAAATTTATACCTACACATAATATATAATATAATAGAGAATGCCAGGCCCCATCGGACTAAATCGGTTGAAGCTGAGCGGCGAAATCAAAGCGTCACTAGATTAAAATGGCCACCGATGTCACCTGATATGAATCCCATTGAACATGATGGTCATGTTGAATGGAATTAACTCTGGACGATACAATAATTGATTGTAGCTGCTACCGGAAAATGAGATAATCAAGAGATAACCAGTTTCCTGATTAATGGGATGAACATATGTATGGATGCTGTTATAAGAAGCAGAGGTTCCAATACCCAATATTAATTTGTTTTGTTCAATATTTTCATTAAAATAATTTGGTAACTTTTGCAGAATTATTTGTTATATGAGTACATTTATTTTCATTTAAATCATTTTTCTCAATATTGTAACGAGTATTCATCTAATATCTGGTGCAATCGGCCTTTATCCGATATCTGGTGCAATTGGGAACCGATATTTCTGGGAATCCGATTTGTTTGGCTATCGACCCGAGGCCGACGGCTAGCGTTAATGGAAATCGTCGAAAATTTATCGAAGCTTCGAGAACACATTTCCCGATGGCTCGTTGACCTACTAGAGAATTCCGAGAGAAATATATAAATACGGACAGCTGGCGATAAATTCATTCAGTATTCGACGGCCGTATAGTTAAGTATAGATAAATTGTAAATAGTTCTGTGCATATAAATTGTGTTAAAGTAGTTGAAATGAATTAGAGTGAGTTGGACTGTGTTTTTAAATAAATTCAAGAACTGAACTGAACCCGAGTGTGAAAATAATATTGAACACAGATCCAAATAATTTGAAATACCTATTTTTGATTATATTATTACAGGCAAAATAATCAAAAACATCGACAATTTTTCGGAAATTACTTAACTATTTTAGATTGAATTTTCGTATTTTAAGATATTTGTCAATGTGACTTTGATGAGGTGAACTTTTTATTGGAAACGCCCCTGATACCTAGAGAGTGTAAACCTTGAATGTGAGTTTTTGAATGACGGCAATGTTTCAATTTTAAATTTAAACACTCTGCATCTGAGCACTTTACCGGTTTATGTTCCATTATTAACATGTATCAATTAAGGACAACAAAACGTGTTTATTTCTGAACATCTATTGCCTTGATTAGAATTCGAACCCTGTATATTTATAAATGATAGTTTAACAAATGGTAACACTAATTTTATAACTCAAAGGGCTGGGTTTAAAATTGACAAGTCATGTTTCAAATATTTTTTTATTTATAATATTTCAAAAAACAATATGTCATCAACAAACGATATCCTAAATTGTATAACATTGGCAAAATCAGCAAAACTCATTCAAATATGAATAATAAATTATACTAATTGAATGAATAAATAAAACTATATCAATCTACCGTAGTAGTAAAAAATTTGTACTAAATTGAATAAGATCTTAAATTCTAACATCTTGATCAGTGCTTAAATATGTTAAGAATACAAAATAATGTGCTGGTAAAATACTCATTGTAAGTTTTAACATAATAAAAGAGATTTAATACAATCTAGCAGGCTTTAATAAAACTTCACAACCACAATTAATTACTAGCATTATGATTCAGAAAAACTTACTGTTTACCTCAATGAATACTTGTGATCAAATTGAAAAAAAGAAAAGGAAGGGTTTTTCGAGATTTTCAATTTTCTTTTTTTTTGCAGAAAAATCAAAATTTACAATATCACATGCAAATTTAATCCACCGTCCAATATTTGGAACACTCACTGCATCAATTTCAATAAAAAAGCAAACTGAAGGTCCTGCAATGAATTTTGTGTTTCTTACTTTCAACTTGAAAAAATCGCTGAGGTATATCAAAAATCTTATTTTTAAGTAATAAGATGCACTCATCCCAAAGTCAAAGGGATATTGCCTAGGACTAAACTTATATTAAAGAAAAAACTGAAAAATTTCACTGGCGAAATCCTGTAATTTGTTATACTGAATCAGTAACAAATGAAATACACAACAAAAACTGGAAAATATTTACAATTTGTTACTTAAATTATTACTGTACTGGATAATTAGTAGTGATCAAATATAAATCTGATGGCATTTTAGATATGGAAATATAAATATTAGATATTTTCAGTTGTGTGTTTTTTCTTTGGTTAATTTACCATGTGATATTAAAATATAATTAACAACTAGAACAATCACCTAATGCAAAGTGTTCAACAGTTAAATAACTTTTTCTTTATTTCAGATGTATGTAACAGGAGACAATCCAATTTTAGTAGTAAGAAGAATGGTGACAAGCATGGTCAAAGAAAATTGTGGTCAAGCAAAAGCAGGATATTACTGTTTTTCAGCGACTCTCTAAATGGTCACAAAATATAGTGTGAGGAACCACAATCTTCTGAAGTACTGAAAAAATACACCTTCAATAACTGGACTTGCTACTTCGGTACTCCAATGGTGATTTGATCTAACAATCGTAAAATGGAATATTTTCGTTATGGTGTAATATTTGTACACCAAACATTTATAGGAACACAAACTGGAAGGCGTCGCTTGTAATGTTTTATCTGAAAACTGTGTGTGTGTACATTAATATTTCAGAGACTTATTTGTGGTAAAAGAAGGAATGGAAGATAATTACATTTGTGAAGACACAAAATTATCACACTTGGCAAACTAGTCCGTCCAAATAACCCTCTTGCAATATGACAGGAAAAATATTGGAACAAAAAATAAAAGTTTCCACATTTCCAAATATTTAAAATTAATATCAAACCATGTGATAATTCATTATACTAGTCTAGGGTAATTTTTACTAAAGGTTCTGATAAGAAAACATCAGTCAGAAGTTGATAAAATGACGTGTTTAGCATCAAGGACTTGTCTAAATACATATTTTAATTAGCAACAACTTAAGCAATATTTGAAGTTATCTTGGAAAACTCTTATTTAATGCTATTTTAGCTATACATAAGTTATTTGTATTGTTTTTCTTAATAAAAACACTTTCAAATCATTAGATTTTTTAAACATGTTTCAATAATTATAGATTAGATTTGTTATGAAGAATGTAAATCTATATCCTACCTAATACAAATCGTTTCAAAGTTCCTGTCAAATTCTTAAAAATACATTTAATTAAGTCTATACATTTTTAAGTCTATATTCTTAGAACCATTTTATACAGTGTGTAAGAGGGAGCAAAATTCTTCAAGTCCATTTAAAAAATCATTACATGAAAGAACTAACAAATGCTTGCGCATTTTACATTTTTTCAGGAAAAGTGATAGTATTTGACAAACACTCATTTGATGATGTCTGTCTTTACTTGGTGAAAATTCAGTTTAATTCTAAAAAACGAAAATGTCCAAAATATTAAAAATTCAATCAAAAATTATTAACGGTCTAAATACTTAATTCACGTAAATGAATTCTTAAATTCAAACAATATTTTTTTACATTTCCATCAAATTATTTTTCTGTCATGCTTAATGTATGTTTCTCAAACATATAATTAATAAAATTATAAGATTCAAAATATTTAATTATAAATGCAATATTTTTCAATTAAATCAAGAACATTGATATTCAATTAAATAGTGTTAACATTAATACTGATTTGACTACTTCAAAAAATCAAGAAAATATTTACAATAAATGACACAAGTGACAAAATTCCAAAAGTTGTGAGATAATGCATTTGAAAAATGTTAGGCTAAAAAAAGTCAATATAATTCTCTCATTGTCATATTCAGGAAGAGACTGTAGCAGGGTTATTAGGAACACCGTAGGTCAGGCCGATGTTCATAAACGGCACGAAATATTCAGTAACATCACATGATGTTTAATATCACTTATGGTTAGAGTGTAAAGTGCTGGTTTTTCGTGAAAACTGGACTAGGTCCTGGAGTCATTAAGAACCATAGCTCTAGTGGACAGTTTGACATAACCTCTTCCAAAATAGTTTTCCAACCAAGAGAAGGGAAATTTGAAATTTTGTCACTCTTAGAGTACTTTGCCGGTTCTTTTTCAGCTGCTAGTATCAAGGGTTCCCAGGAAAATAACATTTCCAAGCCAGTTTATCCCCCCAATTTGACGCATATTAGGCCTCTAGACGCTTCAGTTTTACATCAAAGAGCAGTAAAAACCATAGAGAAAATACCTAAATATAGAATTCGTCAGTTCCCGAGAAAAGTACAGCACGGTGAGAGAAACCAAAAACTAAGTGGACGCATCTCTGTCTATGCTCGCTTCTGATTGGTGCTTGTTTGCGTCAGTGAAGTGACGTCTAGTTATTACTCATAACTCTAAACAGAGACAGATACGTCCACTTGGTTTCGTTTACCTCTCATCCAGCGTTACGATACTACTTGTACAGGCACCCTTACCTCAAGCACTCTATCTTTAGGTATTATCTCTATGGTAAAAACGGCATATACTTCACTTCAACTGCTCTGCAACTTGTCAATTCAAACAATTGTGCGAATAGAGAAGTTGCAGAACTTGGAAAAATGCAGGTATGTAGGCCAATTCTTTTGTTAATTTAATCTTCGCAATTGTAAGCATTGACTGACAATAAAAGTCGTAGTGATACCAGTTTTGAAACATAGCGCATTTACCCGACTAATACTGGTGAGTTTCAACTAAAGTTTGCACCGACTATTGCCAACCTTTTCTGAACTCTGCACAGATAATTGCACGAACAAAAGTATGATCTGTGTAAACCCACAGCAAAATTTTGAACCACCATTAAGACCTGCAGGATGTAAGTTACAAAACCAAAGGACTTTTGCATTGAGCAACTTATTCTAGAATGCAATCTGATTGACACAAGTTTAAAATCCAGATTCAGTTTAATAGGAACAGACTATGATGGGTCAGATAGTCCAGCATGTAGTATTTTCAGCGACAGTGTAATGATATTCCTTCAAGAAGCTTGAGAAAGTGGTATCAACATCTCAAAGAAGAGGATATTGCCCGCCATGCAAATGATGGTTTAGCAGAAGGTTTTACTTCTGCACAATATCTCTCAATTTGATACATCTTAGAAGGGAAAAGCTAAAGTTCTAAGGAAAAAAAAAAGAAAAAAAATCACATGCAGCATTTGTTTTGGCTTGGATAAAACCTGCTTTGTTTAATAAATGGATCTGTGTGAAGAATGTAAAGATGATGATTAGACACAAGGATTAAGCCAACGTTAAAGCACTTTTTGTGAAATAACACCACAATTCATTCTGGAAACAATAAGCATTAAGTATTTGACTCGTGACTTTTCTTCAAATACAAACAGTTTCTGATTGAAAACCACAATGTGATCCCTCAGTGCTCTGTTATTTATAAGTAGATAAAATGTTCCTAGAAGTTGTCTTGGACTTCCATAGTCTTCGAGGAACGAGTTACACTGTCTACTAGCTTCAGACTAACAGATAAAATGTTATTTTAATTAGTAGATTAGTGAGCAAAAATTAAGTGAGTTTTCCTTAAAAAATTGTGATATTTTGAAAATATTAGCCAAACTATGTTTGCTTATTTCTGCAATGATTTTAAAATAGGTTTATAAAGTGAGAATGAAATCCCCACATGTGATGCTTTGAACAGAAACTATAAGAAATCCAAATACTGAATTTATTTAATGACCAGAAACTATCATGGTGTCAAATTTATTATATGAAAAGATTCACCATTAGACTGGGTCAAATAAATAGATTTTTTTTTCTTGAATAGGCAGGTAAAACGAGGTTTACGTCAAAATTTCGAGCCCTTAATTTTATTATTAAGAGTTCTATCAACGTTAATTTCCATTTTTTTTAATCCACACGCATCTGAAAAAAATATAAACAATACCTATTTTTGAAGGAAATTCTATTCTCTACAAAAAAGTATGCAAATTTTAGTTGACTAAAGATTATTTTTATTCGAACATGAATATCAAATAACTTTTGAAAACAGATCAATGTTCGAATCACGATTATGTGGAAACGGTTTGTCGGACAAAAAATTGTAGAGAATTTAATTTCTTTCAAATGATGATGATGATAAATTGTCTATATAGTTTAGATATATTGTTAAGAAGATTTGAGTGAAAGCTGCTTGTGGAGTAAAAAATTGAGATTAGCGATGACAGACCTTCTAATATTAAATTTAAGGATCAAATTTGGGTGTTAACTTTATTTTGTCACCCTAAATAATATTTTCAGTATCACATTCAAACAAAAACAAGACTTTTTTGCGTAGTCTATTCATAACCACGTCGTTCTTTTCTAAAATTCAATACAAACCCTAATCAGAAAATGAAAATTTACATACACTATCTACACGCGCTCTATCAGAAAACTATCATTCAATTAAATATGAATATACCTAAAAATCAATATTGACACTAAATACTGATTTTTTGCTACACAGAATTAATGTAATTCAATTATTTAGTAAGCTAGCCATGGATGATGCATTAGAGATTCTTTCGATCTATCTCCATAATCGTACAGCAGTTCTTCACCTTTTTTAATGTCATCTTTGGCTAAAAGAATCAGTCTTGGCTTGTTGTCCACAGTTATCGTCCGCGTAACGAGATTACCATTCCTCGAATGATTGACGAGTCGTCCGAGTCTGCCTGTTTCAGCCGTTGCATCGACGCTGAAAGACAAACGATACAGTTTAAAAAAAAAATGTGTATTTAGTATTCATTAATTGGCCATAAAACTACGAAATTCTTTAATTAAAATAATGATTATGTTCAAACTTAAAACAAAATATATTGTATAAAAACCTTCTACTTTCAAGCTAAGCTAAGGCCAGGGCCGGACTTAACTTAATGCCGCCCCTGGGTACCGCAAAAAATGCCGCCCCAATCGATATTGAAATTTTATTCAGACTTACAGCTTATATATCTTATTTTTTTAAATTAAAATAATATAATATCAAAGGAACCTATATACATTTGTAAAACACATTCTCTGTGGCAGCATACACTGTTTCAAATTTATTAAATTCAAAAATTATTTTAAATTAAAATTAATTAGTATAATCGATAAATTATGAAATTTATTAAAAATTCATTGATTGATTAAAATTTATGTTTTGAAAAATGATAATATAACTCCAAAAAATTTTCAATATTTAGAGAAAACACTAATTTAATTTCTTTATTTCCTGAAAATAAAAAAATCGAATATTATTCCAAATGTTCAATGAAATAAATTAATTAAATCACTTTGATTATTAGAAAACTTTTACTTGAAATGCCAAAATTACACTTTACAAATAATAAACTAATTGAATTCCTTGAATTATCAATTACATAAAAAATGATTAATTGAAAGAATTAATTAATTATATTGGGCAATCTTGATGATGACTCCATTTTTTTTTCACTTTCCAAATTTTACCGCCCTAGAAAATTTGCCGCCCTGGGTACTAGCCCCGACTGCCCTAGTGTAAATCCACCGCTGGCTAAGGCCACATTGTCAAATCTTTTATATTATCTTTGATAAAACATTTTCTACTGGGAAAACTGAGGAACCTTTGGTGTGTCACAGACATATACACAAAAAGTTTTGTATCCCAACTGCCAAACCTTTATTTTTTCACTCAACGCAGGTTTCAACAGCAAAGTTGTCATCATCATGGAGTAAGCCAAAGATATATGATGGTGTAACATCTAATCTTTTACAAAATATTTCTTTGACATATACACCAGTGCAATACAGGTTTTTAAGTAACATAAAATTTCACAGCAAACCACTTACGCCATTACATAAATAATAGTTTATAAGCCATAACGGACATAATTTTAACAGCAAACTCATAGAAAAATATAGTGTTTTTTTTCGGTTTTTGCTTATAGTTGAAAAGTGATCATCTGTTCATAATGCAGGCAATAGCAAAATTGTAAACAATAAGAAACTCTTCAAAATTAGTGTTTATAAATCTTGCATTTTTCATAAAAAGCTGAAAAAACCATATAGAGTTTTTCCAAAAATTCATAACTTGCTTGTAATAACAGCTGGAACCTTAATCCCGCTCCTAATGATAGTTGATATTGTTATAAAATCATTTTACACTGCCCATGGAAAAATTAACCAACCTTCTATATTAATCATTCCGACAAAAACAAAAAACATAAACACAACCGACTATCCTGAAATTTCGATCGGCGCAAAAAGCATCGACCTCGAGAAATTTCTTCAAGAACACTCCTACAACAAACGAGTAATCCTGGTATTCGAGTCTTTTCTGAATGGATAATAAATACGAGAGTTGTAAATGTCGAGTAGTTTATATTAGTTTATATGATGTGTGAATTGTGTCAATACAAATCAGCTGTTGTAAATAAATAGTGGATTTATTTTTGTGAAAATAAAGTCATCGAAAGTGAACGTGAATATCTGTGTTAAATTAATTTTGAACCCACGAAATCATTACAATAGTCTCCGTTAAGTAGATATTGCAGAACTGCAGTTTAAATAATTTGTAGAAATATTTTGCGTATCGTATTAACCACGATAGTTCAATAGGGATCTGCAAAACATATTTTGAAAACTTATTATCTGCACTTCACTTAGTAACATATAATAATAAAATTTACCATAATTTTCATCTCATGCCCCCACCCTAAAAAAATTCTAAATTCGTCCATGTGCGTTGACAGCTATTGTCACGCACCGCTGGCTGGCTGTCGCATATTCGTACTTTTAATGCAATATTTTCTATTATTTTAGAGCAATTTGCCGGCATTATAACAAAAATCCAATATAGAAAAATTGAAGTGGAATTCATGACCTTTCTAAACTACTCTCGTTAATACGGTGGGTTATGGAAAATATCTCTCTAAATTATTAAAATTCCAATTCTTCAAAAACTACTTATTCAATAGTATCCATCGTGAACCCATATAAACTTAAGATCATAAACTATGATTAATATTGTAGTGTTAATTACCAGAAAGTTATGAAATTAAAAAAAAATCTACTTTTTACATGTTTACTCGATGAAAAATGACCCTATCAAATGGAATAAACGCTCATTAAGAATGATTTGTAATTCTCAACAACTTTTCTATATTGACTTCATTACCAGTCATTAATTACTTTTCATTATATGAGCAAAAAAAAAGAAACTCATATTTTTGCGGGTTTTTATTATTTAAATAATTTACTTCTACGAATTTGCTGTTAAAATCTTATCAATTATCAAGTATAAGAGAATTGCTGTTGAATTTTATATCCGAAAATGAAAATTTTCTCCACAAACTGCTGTAATAAATGTATCTTTTATCATATTTACACCCATCGTCCTATCTTTGATAAAAGATTTGACGTTAGTTGCCAGTGAGAATCAAAAAACACGGCTGCGAAGTTAAGATCATGATATATGGGATGAAAAGGAGGTGGCTTAGGAGGGTCCCCTGGAGGACTCCAGTTTGAATGGTACTATATTGGCTAAATCACACAGAAATATAAAATATTATTTAACAAATTTTAAGAAGCTTTACATATTTTATCTTAATTTGGGTCTGTTTGCCATTAAATATTTCGAGTTTTCCCTCATCCGTAATTTAATTAATAAAAGTGTTAATACACAAAGATATAATCATAAAATTAATTATTGTATTACATCGAATATAAGACGCACATTTTTATATGTGTTTTTATGTGTCTTATATTCGGTGGCGGGTGTTCACGACTAGATATAATGATGTGTAAACACCTGACCCTAATATGTAGGATGCATCTAATAATCTTATAAATCTGTAATGTAATATAGTCAACTGATATGAGATACTGGACTATTGAAATACATTATGTATAAACATTTAAATTGTGAATACCATATATAGATACTTACCAATATTGTTGATCATTGTGTTTGAAGTAATACATATAGCAGCCTGTATTGTTGTCCTGAGCATACCTTTCCTCTCTCAATTTCGCTTCAACAGGGTCAATAAGATCACCGCTATATTCTACGACAAAATCGCCTTTGTAAAAATCTTTAGCTGCTACAATTCCTCTACCTTTTCCTTCAAAGACTTTAATCTGAAAAAGAAAACAAATTATTTCGTATTCTATTTTTTAGTGCGAGATCATTTTTCGGGCGACACCCTTTGGATTTCTAAAAGGAATGATTTGGAATTTATAAGCATGTCAGTGGAACTTTGAATTTATGTTAGTGAATTCTACTATAACACAAGAAACTTTTGCTTGTCATTATGTTATATGAAACTGAACAAAAATGATTTCTGATTTCTTCAAATTCATGGATAAAAAGTCTAAGAAATGTATTAGTGTACCTTTGAATAGTGTATACAAACTGTGTGGAAGGCAATAAAAGTCTCCAAGAAATATAATGATTAAGTGACTGTTGGGAAAACACTGACTTGTCAATCAAAAAGTTTGAAGTTTTTTTTGTATCTAGATATGCACTCACTACTTTTGGCTTTATGACAATATCAATTCTTCATTATCAAAAAACTATTCCATTAACTCAGGTATAAAACTAGTCTCCACTAGTTTTGTATATTGTACAAACCATTATTGAAGGTTTAACTGTAATTAAGTTTCAATTGTTTGAAAAACCTATGAACCACATTTGCTTACTATTGTAATCTTAAGTAAATTTGTTGATAATAATGACACTTACATAGCTTAGTAGATAATTATATAAAAAAAATGATTCAGGCTTCTCAGTATTATACAATAAATTTTATATCAGAAAGTCATTCTTCTATCAAACCACACTCATGAACCATACCTTCAAACCATCTTCCAATTCATTCCTAATAGCTATTTCTAGGTTCCGTTGTTTTTCCTCTAAAACAGTTTTTTGCGTTTTACGAACTGATCTTCTAACGGGAAAATATTCTGTCAATTTGTGATTATTAGAATCGCCATTCTTCTGATCAATATGGCTTGAAAATATATTGGTGTTCAATCTAAAACAAAATAATTGAAACATTTAATAAAGGAGAACTAAATAATAACTCTCGCAATCACAAAAGCATACATACTATTAAACTCAACAATGGATATTGTATACTCACTTTCTTCTTGACTTTGGCACAGGCTGAATACTCTTTACGGGACAAACTTTTTTACAATTGATTTCGTCAACACTCTCTCTCCTTAGCTCAATTCTATGCGGAGTTGGTGGAGATTTTATTTCCTCTAACATCAGTTTTTTCTGTCCATTCTGCAGTATAGGAGTAGTAGGAATAGCTGATGTTACTACAAATAAATAGATGATTATCTGTTAAAAATTATTTGAAAAATGATAGGAAATAATAAAAAATTCCACCATTTTACGGCAGAGTTGTGGTAATTATTAGCAATTATTCTATTATTTTTTATAATAATAGCAGTAAGTGAAAAATTATTATTAAATCATTAACCATTATAAGC
This sequence comes from Octodonta nipae, assembly GCA_034190945.1. Taxonomy (NCBI): domain Eukaryota; kingdom Metazoa; phylum Arthropoda; class Insecta; order Coleoptera; family Chrysomelidae; genus Octodonta; species Octodonta nipae. The sequence goes on along the minus strand of CM067220.1, from coordinate 16,065,969 downwards.
AGAAATTCAATAATATAATTTATCAATCAGGTCAATGAAATGCTAGAAGTGTGACTTAAATTTAATAATGATATTACAAGTCCCACAATCTAGACGGGGCGACGTGTTTTTAATAAATTCATCTGAGAAGTGACAATCCAAGGGTTAAGTGATAAACACACGCTCTGGAAAAGAGCTGCAGTCTGGGGGGTCGTCAAAATATGCCTGGACCAGGGTCTGGACATGACAGCATGCGGCAGGTAGATAGCAGGGTACTAAAGAGGCGGCGCTCCCCTATCATCTAAATAGCTACAGCCTAAGAACAAGAACAACGATAACAAGTCACAGCAAGAATGTAGCTATCAGAAATAGAATCAAACAAGGACTATGGAAGTGTTGCAAGACAGCGCACGAACCACCCTTATTTTTACAGAATGATGAACAGAAGCACTTAGAATAACTAGAGAATGATTTGTCGAGAGATTTTCAACAGCAGTTAATTTGAAATCTAGAGGAACAGGTCTACTAAGTACACTAGACTGGTCGTTAAAAATTAAATTTCTTCAGGAGCCCGAAAAAGTTTCCTTTTTTGAGAAAATACTAGGAATTTTTTTTTGTTATTTTTATTTAATTAAATATCTCTTATAATATTTGGCTCTGAGAAAAGATTTTGTTTGATATTAAATTTTCTACAATAAAAGACATTGAAAAATATGCCACAAGTATCATTCAGAAAACAATAAAAGTCTTATTCAATTTTTTCCCAAAGTTCATAATTATCAAGATATTCTCAGTAGACTGGTCGTTTATATTTCAGGAAAAATTACTATTTTAGATCTCAAAATGTTGATTATATAGAGTTGATGAGTTTATTATTGAGAATATGTTGATAAATATGAACTTTAGAAAAAAATTAAAAGACCTTTTTTGTAGAGAATTTAATTTCCTACTAAACTGTTTCCATTTTTTCTCAAGGTCAAATAATGTTATAGACATTTAAAAAGAACATGATTTTACCCAAAAATCAAATTAAATAGTTTTTGTTTCGAGAAAAAAAATTACTAGTGTTGTCTCATCAAAATGAAGCATTTCAGGGGGCGCTTCAAGAAATTTATTCTTTTAACGATCAGTCTATAAAGTACGTCAACTCTGCCCACACTAAGCTCTTCAAAGAAACTGGGTCTTGTTTTAAAGGGAATGGGCAAATTTATCTAATCTGGATTAGGTGTTAAATACGTTAAAACCTCTGCAGACAATCATATATTATGACCCAAATACCATTTGCAGAACAATAAAAACGCAGCACTTTCCAAAATTTCTTTCGAAAAGTACATCCGATAACTGTCGGAGTACCAAGAAGGATTAGGGGAATAACACAAAGGACAACACAACAGAGAGATTTGTTAAGAATATCATAAAGAACAACTGCATTTACTCTCTCTGCAATGTGTAAAACATCACAGGTCAACAGTGCTTTGATAGTCTTAGTTCACCCTAGCCGTTTATAACTAGTAATCAACAAGAACTAACACTAACAACTACAAAGCAATAATTATCCTAGTATGTCTATACATGGAAAGTACCAGGATCAGAAGGTCTTAAAGATTATTGAATAAAGTTGTCGCCACGGGCAAAACATCAACAATACTTATATATTCCATTGAAATTTTCTCTGAATCTGCAAAATCAGGTGGCAGCAAACTAACACAGAACATTTATGTGTTTGACCGTGCTGATTACGAATCTGCAATTAGTTTTTGCCACAAACGTGCAATAAGGGAGAAATCCCCATAAACCCCCCCTCCTCTTTTTTTATTGCAACATTTATTACATTTGCAGATTAGTGAAATTAAATCCAACTGCATGCATCAATTCAATATCAATTTTAAGGATTTATATTTCAAAATATTTGTATATAAGTACTTCATAATATACAGGGTTCCTGAAACGAGGGGTGGATCCAGGGGGGGCGAAGGGGGGGACGCCCCCACTAAGTTACTAAATTTAATATTAATTTAATATTAAAATCTTAACTCCAAGAGCCTAGAAGAAGGTAACTTCTATGGGTTTAAACCTCAGAACGACTATGGTTAATGTCATAATCCAAGAAATCTGGGTTTAAGTTTAGTAAGTTTAAGTTTAGTACCGGATCGCCCCCCTCCTCCCTGAAGCATTAACCCCCCCCAAGCACGTGTATGGATCCGCCCCTGGGGAAATCAAACTTGTTATAGATGGAACGATGCGTACTAGGCACCGCACAAGGTTATAAAATAGAAATGAAAACATCAGGAAACAAGCAAGAATCGAGTGGGTAAGATGAAATAGCAATGGGCTGGACATGTGACAGGCGGATACATAGAATAAACAAAACAAACTAAACTAAATGTAGAACGTCCATAAAATCGTTGGGTCGACGACATTAGCGTAGTGGTCCAATACTCGTACAACAAAAAACAGAGAGATATGAAACGGGATAGGAGAGACCTATATTCAGGAGTAGATGACTGCAGGTTCAAAAAGAAGCGGCATTTACCGTAAAATTCAATGTTAGAAAATGACAAATTGACAAAAATATTTATTCAATAGAAAAACATTTGTTAATTAAATAATTTAAAGATATGAAGGATATTTGTGAATTTTTGTTTCATTTATTTACTTTGTGCTTTTTTCTTAAATTTGAAGCATGGTCGCCAAGAAAAGTATATCAATTTTGTAAAAAAATCTATCTATTTTGTAGTTTCTTGTGAAAACTGAGTCTAGTATAAGGCTTAAGTCTTAGTTATTGCTGATTAAAGTTTCACTATTTTATTTCATTTTGTTTGGAAGGTATGACTTTTCATATTCTGTGTTGTTTTGTATATTTTTGTTTCATATAATATAAATTATCTGAAACTATTCCTGATACACGTATCACGTGATTATTAAACATGCCTTAAATTGTTCAATTGTATATGAATTCATTCTAAAAAATTACCAATGCGTTTAATATAACAAAGTTAGAAAGAACCCTCTGTATATCCGTAAAGTAACATTCTATGATATATTGGAGTGTATACGCGTAAATTGCGTGCATTCTCAATATCCTAAAATAAAGTAAAATATTAATAATTATAGAAATACTTAATCATCATCTGAAAGTTACTATACGATTTCGATGTAAAATGTTACGAGGAATATCATGACGCGGTTATTATTTTTTTTTAACGTTTTTGTAGTTTTTGAGTAAAATGCAGAAAACCCTTTTTTGGGGGTTTTTATGGAGATTTCTCCCTTATTGCACGTTTGCGGCAAAAACTAATCGCAAATTCGTAATCCACATGGTCAAAAGCATAAATGTTCTGTGTTAGTTTGCTGCCACCTCTTTTTACAGATTCAGGCAAAATTTCAATGGACTATATAAATGATTACTTTTATGTTTTTTGGGGCAATAACACCACAATAGAAATAAAACGACGTATATTGCAGGAATACCAAACGTTTCAAAGTCTATTCTGACTTCGTTGTCAATGGCTTTATATTTATTGATGTAGATTGCAAAATGAAAATTTGATTTATGACATTTAAAATTGACATTAGAAAATTTGTTGTTTTTAGATATACAGGTAGCACAAAAAAAATTCTAAAGATCATGAATTACAGTTAACCAGCTTTCAAATTAGAAGAATTTGAAAGAGTTGTCTTTAGAATTTATAAGTGGCGTTCCTAGGTACGACTTTGTTATAAGATAGCGCATTCGCCAAAAATGCGATCAAAGAATTCTATTGTTTCAGTGATCCCATTAACGTCATAAGGGAAAACCTAGGAAAAACCTTATGAACTATCTCGATATTGGGTTGTTCAAAAGGAGATTACCATTAATAATTTCTTCCTTAATTGTCGGTTACCAGATACGATTAAATTCTACAGAAGTAGAAGCGATACAATAGTCTTCATTCAAAAGAACTAAGGCAGACTCTTTTATTTTTCGTTTTGTGTTATGTTGTTCTTTGTGAAGTATAGTTGAAGTGTCAAAGTATTTTTGGCCTTCCCAAGCATGGCCTAGGTCCCAAGCATGTTCACAAATTTTTAATTTTTCAAATTGTCGTCTTTCTTTATGTAATTCGTGTGTCGTACGTTTAATGGTCTCGATGTGCATCGTGCAGTTTTTATGGCGATATTAAAGATTTCTGTGTATTTCTTGTTTGGAATGTGTTTTAACATTATAGTTGCCCACTCTTTTCAATCTTCCTGACAGACCCTGTATGTATGGTATAGTTGTATATGTAATGTTGTCGTCAAGATTCGGATGTTCAAGTCTGTTAACTCTTTGTTGATAAATTTTGTGGGGTAATTTTTTGAGAACATTTTTAGGGTTCTGTATATACAATATGAAATCCTTATAATATCACTCGATTTTCTCTTCACATAGCCAGCCATTTTCTCCTAAATACTCTTGAAATTTGGTTCAGTTTGGTGACCCGATCAGGAGTACATATCGTAAAAGAAAAAATTTTGATTTTAGGGGTACTTTTGGGGAAAAAAACTAAAAAAATTGACCGTTCCCCCTGATCTCCGAAACTACTGAGCCTAAAATTTTGAAAAAAATAGAAAATATAGAGCGTTGCCCAAACTTTACAGGAAAATTAAGGAGGAACCATTAATGTTAATTTTGGGGGGCAAATTATAGAATTAAATAAAAATTTAAAAATATATTTTTTTTCAAACGCATCATGTAATATATCAAATGAAAGGTCTCATTCTGAGGAACACAAATATATTTTTTTCATATTAAAAAAAATTATTTAAAAAGATATTAACGAAAATATACAAAAATTTACCCATTCCCCCCCCCCCTTATCTAACTAACTAACTATAAAACGAAAGTATTGAAAAAAAATAGATTTAACGGTTCTGACCTGAAGTTTACTGGAAAAATAAGAAGTTGGGGGGGCAATTACAGAATTAAATGGAAAATATAAAATTAAAATTGTTTGTGTTATATATCAAATGAAAGGGCTCATTATGACGAAAACAAATATATTTTTTTCATATTTTTAAAATAAATTAATTAAAAGATATTAACAAAAATATAAAAAATTTACCCATCCTCCCCTATCTCCGAAACCATAAGCTGAAAATTTTTGGACGTATAGCCCTTCACCTGAACTTTACTGGAAAAATAAGAAAAAAACCCTAATTTTTTTTGAGGGGCAAATTATAGAATTAAATGGAAAATATAAAATTAAAATTGTTTCTAACCCAGCATGTTATATATCAAATAAAAGGACTCATGATGAAGAAAACAAATATATTTTTCCATATTTATAAAATAAATTAATTAACAGATATTAACAAGAATATAAAAAATTTTACCCATTCCCCCCTTATTCCGAACCATAGCTGAAAAATTTTTAAAAACTGGAAGTATAGCCCCTCACCTGAACTTTACTGGAAAAATAAGTCATTTTGGCCTCCAAATAATAGAATTAAACGGAAAATAAATTACTAGAAAACCCCCATAGTAATTTTAGGGACAAATTATACAATTAAATGAAAAATAAAGATTCAATTTTCAAACGTATCATGTAATATATTAGATAAAAGGCTCATTATGTGAATTACAAATATATCATATTTTTAAATCATTTGTTTAAAAGATATTAAAAATATTAAACATCGACTTAATTCCCATTTTAGAAACTACACTATTTAAAATTTGAAAAATATATTTTATTTATATTTTTAAATAATCTGAATAACAGATTTAATAATTTATAATTTAAACTTTGACCTATTTTGGCGTTTTTCTTCCAATCTACAGAGCCTCAAAACTCAGACAGTAGATTATAAAAGGTATTTCTGAAAGTTTATTGGTAAAATAAAACTCTAATGTTACTTTTTGGGGGCCAAATTAGAAAATTAAATACATATGTATTGTGATAAAAATCAAGCGAATCCTAAAGCAGATAAAATAAAAAGTCTATGAAAATCAAAGTGTATATTTTTTATAAATTTAAAACGCTTCCTTTAAAAGATATAAGGGTAAATATAAGAAAATGCACTCATTCCCTGCTTGTCTGAAAGTGGATTATTGAAATCTTGAAGGTGGTACGGAACCCTAAGTATGCGAGTCCAACTCGCACTTGACCAAATTATTTTATAATTATTTTTTCTATGTTGAATTTATTATCATCAGAACAGTTGGTCTTTGCTCTATCATATAATGACTTAATGACACCTTTCTTTACTGTATTCGGATGATTTGAATTGAAATTTAGGTATCTGTTTGTATGAGTTGGTTTTCTATAAACCCTCTGTTTCGATGAAGATTCTGTTTTTGTTATTAATATGTCTAGGAAAGATAGTTTGTTATTTTCTTCAATTTCTAGGGTAAATTTGATAGTTGGCTCTTTGTTATTTATGTTATTTAATAATTTATCTAGTTCTTCAAGATTGTGTTCCCAAATTACGAAAATGTCGTCAACGTAACGCCACCAAATTAAAGGTTTATTTTCTTTTGATAAAATTACTTGTTGATCAAAGTTTTCCATAAATATGTTACTTAATGGTGGTGAGAGACAAGAACCCATGGCCATGGCAAAATCCTGTTGGTAAAAGTCATCGTTTAATTGAAAGTATGTAGTTTTGGTACAATATGTTAGTAGACAACTCTTTCAAATTCTTCTAATTTGAAAGCTGGTTAACTATAATTCATGATTTTTAGAATTTTTTGTGCTACCTGAATATCTAAAAACAACAAATTTTCTAATTTCAATTTTAAATGTCATAAATCAAATTTTCATTTTGCAATCTACATCAATAAATATAAAGCCATTGACAACGAAGTCAGAATAGACTTTGAAACGTTTGGTATTCCTGCAATATACGTCGTTTTATTTCTATTGTGGTGTTATTGCCCAAAAAAAACATAAAAGTAATCAACAATATGCCACAAACAACGTTTAGAAGACATATATATATATATGATAATAACCTTCAGCGTCGCTTCACACGTGCCGGTTGAAATGGGCCCGATGCCGGGTAGTGAAGGCAGTGTTGCATGTACCGTTTCACTTATGCCGGACAAATTCATCTGCCGTCTGGCCGACAGCTACCTATAATGCTAATGGGGATCGGCCAGATGCCGGGTGAATTCAACCGGCACGTGTGAAGCCGCGCTTACAAACAAGGTGCCCAGTGTCCTTATGCATTGTATACCTTTTTTCCTAGGGACAAGCTATGTCCACAGGACAAAGCAAAGGTACTGATCACTTACTTGTCTTCCAACCTTATATAAGAATATGACTAAATGCCTCAACCAGCGACTGTTCAGACAGTATACTGAACAATATAATTGATGAACTTCAAAGGGATAAGCAAGGAATTCGATGAAATGCAACGAATAGCTAATAATCAATTCTATTAGTTGCAAATTAACCACTCTGTACATGGCATGTGAACTGCAAGTTTTTCGGTTTAGTTGTACACGTTTTGCTCATTTAGGTACTGAAACTTTATAAATCAACTTCGTGTATTTTTTAGAACACACCATGTTATGTTTTATGTTATAGAAAACTATATGGCACCACTTCGGGATCTATTAATAGAATACAGTTTAAACTAGCCAAATCAATTAAGCCGTTTCAGGCACACCCGTAAAGATTCACTGAATGGCAATGGATTTTTCTAAACAGAATACAGTTTAATTTGCCTGAATTGGTTAAGCCGATTTATTAGAGTAATCCGTTTCATCGAATTGAAAACTTCCCCCTTTTTCGAAGTAGATTAAGAAAAGTATTTTAAAACGGTTTTGGACTTTTGAGTTAGTGGGTTTAAAAAAAATCATTTATTGAATTATTGATTATCTACAAATGATCATCGGAAAATAACGCGATTTATTCAATGCTTTCAATGATTTATGCAAAAATCCCAATCTTAAGTTAGCGTTGAATTTTATGTCTATGGACTACCCCTCAAGTCATGATATATTTTTTGTAATATCAAACTGATTTTTTTACTCTATTGATTGAGATATTAATAAACTTCCACTAAATAAAAATGACAGAAAAAGTTTGTCTACAGTATTTGTTGTTTTTGATGACACTGACACTGAAATGTATGTCAAATTTTCACAATGACCCAGGAGGATTTGGGGCAGGAATTGAGGGAAAATAACGAACAAATTGTCGAGTGTATAAAACTTTTGAGAAATCAACGTGAGGAACTAATTTATATAATCGAAAAACAATATGAAGAGAGAAAAAAATTGGAAACTGAAATGGAAAGAATAACTTACAAGTTGTGCTTAGTGAGATCTTTATATCCAACATTTTAATATATAGAATGTGAATTAAAATAAATATTTTGGGTTGGTATTATTTCAGATAAACAAAAGTTTAGCGCAGCGAATTAAAGCCAAAACTAATTATGATAAAAGTTTGGAGGAGATTGAAGAAAATTATGCAAAACTGGTCAAAAACTCTACTGAATTGCTGATTTTTGTCCAAAAGGAATTTTCTCAATTAGACTCAATGATAAATAAAAAAACTAGCACTGAAGATGCACCAAATGAGATAGTAAAGAGTAATTCTAGGTATGACATGATAAGAAACTCTAGTTTTACATTATTTACTGCAAATTTCCTGAGACAATATTGACGTTCAGGAGTTTTTTTTTATTTTACAGATATGTTTTGAAATTATTACAGTATGCACACTTCCGCAAAATCTTGGGATATTTTATAGCCCAATTAATAGAGTAGACTGATTTTACAAATAATTTGGTTAAGTGCGAGTTGGACTCGCATACTTAGGGTTCCGTACCACCTTCAAGATTCTAATATTCCACTTTCAGACAAGCAGGGAATGAGTGCATTTTCGTATATTTACCCTTATATCTTTTAAAGGAAGCGTTTTAAATTTATAAAAAATATACACTTTGATTTATAGACTTTTTATTTTATCTGCTTCAGGATTTGCTTGATTTTTATCAGAATACATATGTATTTAATTTTCTAATTTGGCCCCCAACAATTAACATTAGAGTTTTATTTTACTAATAAACTTTCAGAGAAGTCTTTTATAATCTACTGTCTGAGTTTTGAGGCTCTGTAGATTGGAAGATAAAGGGCAAAATAGGTCAAGTTTTAAATTATAAATTATTAAATCTGTTATTCAAATTATTAAAAAACACAAATAAAATATATTTTTAAAAATTTAAATAGTGTAGTTTCTAGTCGATGCTTAATATATTAGTTAATATCTTTTAAATAAATGATTTAAAAATATGATATATTTGTAATTCACATAATGAGCTTTTATCTGATATATTACATAATGCGTTTGAAAATTGAATCTTTATTTTATATTTAATTGTATAATTTGTCCCTAAAATTACTATGGAGGTTTTCTAACAATTTATTTTCCTAATTAGAATTAGGGATTTTTTCATATTTATCCAATAAACAAAAAAATTTAGGTCTTATAGTTTGGGGAATAACGGGGGGAATGGGTATTTTTTTTGAAAATATTAAAAAAATTATTAAAAAATATATTTGTATTGGTCATAATGAGCCCTGTGATTTGATATATTACATGACCCGTTAGAAACAATTCTAATTTTTTATTTTCCATTTAATTCTATAATTTGCCCCCCAAAATGAATATTAGGGGTTTCTCCTTATTTTTCCAGTAAAGTTCAGGTAAGGGACTATACCTCCATTTTTTTCAATATTTTCCAGCTTATGGTTTCGGAGATAGGGGGGGATGGGTAAATTTTTTTTTTAATATCTTTTAATTCATTTATTTTAAAAATATGAAAAAAATATATTTGTTTTCGTCATAATGAGCCCTTTCATTTGATATATAACATGATGGGTTAGAAACAATTTTAATTTTATATTTCCCATTTAATTTTATAATTTGCCCCCCAAAATAAATATTAGGGGTTTCTCCTTATTTTTCCAGTAAAATTCAGGTGAGGGGCTATACCTCCATTTTTTTTTCAAAATTTTCCAGCTTATGGTTTCGGAGATAAGGGGGGATTTGGTATTTTTTAAATATTTTTGTTAATATCTTTTAATTCATTTATTTTAAAAATATGAAAAAAATATATTTGTTTTCGGCGTAATGAGCCCTTTCATTTGATATATAACATGATGGGTTAGAAACAATTTTAATTTTATATTTTCTATTTAATTCTGTAATTTGCCCCCCAAAATTAAAAGTAGAGGTTTCTCCTTATTTTTCCAGTAAACTTCAGGTCAGAACCTATACCTCTAATTTTTTTCAAAACTTTACGTTTTATAGTTTCGGAGATAAGGGGGGGAGGGTAAATTTTGGTATATTTTCGTTAATATTTTTTTAAATATATTTTTTTAAATATGAAAACAATATATTTATGTTCCTCAAAATGAGACCTTTTACTTGATATATTACATGATGCGTTTGAAATTTGTTTTAATTCTAAATTTTTATTTAATTCTATAATTTGCCCCCCAAAATTAATATTAATGGTTCTCCTTATTTTTCCTTTAAAGTTCGGGCAACGTTCTATATTTCCTATTTTTTCAAAATTTTAGGCTCAGTAGTTTCGGAGATTAGGGGGAAATTTTTTCTTTTACGATATGTACTCTTGATCGGGTCACCAAACTATACATTGATCCCAAATTTCAACCTCTTCCATCCAGTAGTTTAGGAGAAAATTGCTGTGATGTGACAGAGGCAAAATCCGGAGTGATATTATAAGGGTATCCGTATATTGTATATACGGAACCCTAAAAACTGCCTTTACCATGACTTTGTAAATCAATACTAACCGAGGTTGTGTTTCAACAGTTCTCATACTTTTCTCAGTGAATCAACTGGTTGGAGGTTAAAAAAATACAAGTTTTATAATTCTCTTTCCTTCAGTCTTATTTCAATATTTGTTGAGTATAAGACGCCCTCAACTCTCTTCAGTTGTTTTGCGTGCCCAATTCAGTCCCGCAACCTGTTTAATGTCATCATGCCAACTAGTGTTCAATCATCCTGTACACCTTCCCTCCCTCCAAGTTCTCATTGTATGATTTTGGACTCCATCTATTATCTTTTGCTCTTCCTATATGTCGACGAAACCCCATTTCAATTGATCCACTCTTTACATTATGTGCACTACCTTTGTTCTTTGTCTGATATATTCATTTGTTTTTTGTCTCTCAAGGATATGCCCATAATTTCTCTTCACAGTGTTTGAGCACTGTAACTTGACATAGGTAGTAGACACCGGTTGAGTATTTTGGTGTGTATATGTTGGGGAATCCAGATTGTTTGCAGAATGCTGCCTATCCTAAGTGTTCAATTTTGATTTAAATGTTTTGTTTTCTGAATTCTATTACTTGTCCTAAGTATGTATGTTTTTGTAACACCATCATATTTTCCAAGCCTCAGAATTTTAGTTTCATGCAGATTCATGTTTAATCCAACTCTCTCGATGATGTTGTCTCTAATTACAATTTGTTTCAGTATCTGCAAATAGGTAGAGCAAAGTCATCATCTTTAAGTGACTTAAACATTGTCCTCCTCCCCTGACAAATCAAGTAGTTAGAATATTCTTTCCAGCCCATGCACAGAGAGCTTGGGGTATAGTATTTCCTTGACACATTCTGGTGTTTCATTGTTATAGATGCTGATAAAACGGAGCAATAGTAGATGGTTGCATCCCTTGATCACTTTAGAATATATATTTAACAAGCAAAACAAAAGTTACAGTATTACCAGCTAGTGTTTACTGTTGACAAACATACACCGGAAACCACTCAGACGCAATGACATTGACTAAACGTTTTGGCGTGAACTTTAAATTTAAAACAGCTTTTTCAAACTACAACTTTACTATCTACTGAGATAAGATTTTATTGCAAATAAGGGGTACTTCTGGTTTAATAACACAGTTTTCAAATTTAATAATCATACCTATTGCCAATGTACTTAATTATTCAGTTACTGAGATAAGATTTTATATAATGCAAAATATCCACAGAGTTTGTTGTAATGTGTATTTTAAACACCCCTCTAAATGGTTGACAAAAATCAACTAAAACATTTTATTTCATTTTCCGAATGATAGTTGACATAGAATTTCATCTTTATGAAGTCTTGGTTTCCAAGTTCTCAATGTTATTTTTTGGAATTAAAACAAAAGAGTATGACATAACAACCACCAGAAAAAAACATGTTTTTAAATGAAGATTAATGATTTTTACGACCTAGTATGTTTTTGGTAAACAATTTTCCAAAAAGGAAACTAGAATGATTTTTTCTAAATTATATTGCTAAATACAGGAATTGTGAAGGTTTTGTAAATCAATTTTGTGGGAGTTGGTTTTTCATCCTTTTTTTATGACAATGTTTAGAACTGAAAACTAAATTTCAATTTATAACTATACTAGGTTCTTGTCTACCCTATTTCATTCAATTGATTTCTTGTGTACTATAGGAGATTAACAAAAACATTAATTCACATAGTTTACAAAAAATATATTAATAAGTACTGTGTACAAATATAAATTAGTTATTTATTTTTAGATGCTGCCGTGAGCCACAAGAACATGAATTATCCAGCATTAATCAGGTACTTACTTAAAAATAAAAACTTAATTCAAAGTAGTAACGTAGACATGGGCGTAGCCTGTTTGGATTTAAGGTTATGGCAAAAAAACTAAAAGTAGTAATAGAAGTAAAAATTATGTTATTATTTAATTTAAATTTTTTTTGATCAATTTAAAATGCACTTGAACTAAGTACAAGAGGAAATGGTTGAGCTTCAGAGCCTTTCCCACCATGGCTATGCCCCTAAATGTACTTAGGCCCACTAAGGATTCTATTTATCTACAAAACCACATAAGCCTTTACAAAATTAAGTGGCACTGTAATTAATAAAATATTACTTCCTCAGTGCTTAATTTCTAAACCATTATTTGAATATAAGAGACAATTTTCATTTTCAACATGACATTCGAAAGTTTGTTTTCAGGGTTTGTGTATGTTTATTCCATAATCACTTCATCTATTTTCATATATAGACCGTTGTCAAACTCAGACTAGTAAACTTTTGTTTGTATTTTTAACCGACTTCCAAAAAGGAGAAGGTTATCAATATTCGTCGGCAATTTTGATGATTTAAACTGCATTATATTAAGGTAGAGTACAGAAAGGTACCATATAATTGTCTATAACATGAGATTTACGGTTTTCCAGAAAATCAGAAAAAAAAATAAGGGACTAGATTTTAGTTAATTTCAATGAATCTTCTGTTTTCATTGAATATTATAAATTGTATTCTACAAAGATATGATACAGCTTGATTTCGTATATTTTTCTATAACGTAAAACATATTTTTTCTAAAAAACCGAAAAATGTGTGCAAAAAAAACTGTAAAAATCAATGTAAATGTCAAATTTTCATCATAAATATCTATGTCATGAAAGTATATCATACAGGTGGTTTATAATTGTTTTCATTTTGATTTTTTTAGAGAGGAAGTTAAGTTAGTGGGCTTATAGTCTCGTGTAATTGTAGAAAATATTCCATTAGTTTACCGAAACGAAAATTTGTTATGTCGGCAAACTCTTCTATATGGTATACGGTTGTAGGTGTGTGCGTTCGTGTGATATTAGGTGGTACATAAGCAGTTGTATACATAAGATGGTCGAAATATAAGGTGGAATTGATTAGTTATACAAGGTGGTTCAAAAAATATTGTATTGCGTGGCACATAAGTAGTTGCGTACATAAGGTGGTTGAAATAGAAGGCTTCAAAAAAATTAGAAGCAGTTGAATATACAGGATGGTTGCAATATAAGATGGAACATAATTACAGTTATACAGGGCGGTTAAAAAAACTTACATAGTGTGGAACATAAGTCATTGCTTATACAAAGTGTTTGAAGTAAGGGTGGACTTTAATTATTGTTATTCAGGGTGTACCAAAAATTTATTATATAAGCATAAGCAATTAGGATATTTGCATTATAGGATGGGTGTAATATAATTATAGACATGGGTTCAAGAAATTTTAGAACCAGTTTCATATACTGGGTGGTTGAAATAAATGGTAGAGTAAAATTATAGTCATTAAATGTGGTTAAAAAATGCGAATTTTGTTTTATAGGGTAGAGCATGAGCTGTTGCATAAATGGAATACTAGACATGTGGAGCGAAGTAAAATCATAGGTATACAGGAATAATTTAAACAATAGAAAAATAGAAACAGTCAATACTATGGAGAGATTTATACTTATACAGGCTGGTTTTAAAGATATCAGAACCATTGCAATATTGTGTTGAGTTGAATTATAGTTGTACAGGGTGGTTCAGAAAATGATAGACAAATAAGTTATATAGGGGTGACCAATACACAGCAGCATATACAGTGTGGTTGCAGTATAGAGTAAATTAGAGTTACACTTATAGAAAATGCTCCAAATAATAAAACAAAGAAAAAAGTAAAAAAATATTTGGATACTATAGAAAATGAATACAAATTAGAGAGGTAGAATGAGAGTGAGAGAGGGAGATAAGAATATGTTAAAAGCAATAGAATTGTACCTTCAATCAGATACGAGGGTGAATCAAATATGAACCGGACTTTTCTGTTTCTCGCCCTGTAGGTAATTCGAGTGGCGTGACGTTCTCGATATATGTTAGGTAGGGATGTTAAGAAGAGGGGAGTTCGTCGGTTTGGCGAGGCGTAGTCGATGCGCTGTTAGTAGCATCATGTCAGAGCAAGAGGTGCATACGTCTGTTGCGCAACGTGTTGTCATCAAATTTTTGGCGCGGGAGGGCGTTAGACCGTCTGAAATTTTGCGTCGACTATCTGCACAGTTCCGCAATGAAACACTTTCAAGGACCCAAGTGTACGACTGGCACAAAAAGTTTTCAGATGGCCGAGAGACAGCGGAAAATGAGCCTCATGCACGCCGTCCCAGGACCAGAATCAATGAGGCGAATATCTACGCAATTCGTGAGCTGATTGAAGGCGTACTGCTGATCGATTTTCTGCACGAACGCCGTACAATTAATGCTGAGTATTACTGCGAACTACTCCAACAAGTGAAACTTGCCTATCGGCAAAAGAGGCGGGGTATGTCTATCCGAAGTGTGATTCTGTTGCATGACAACGCTCGGCCATACAGCTGCATTGACTCAAGGGAAATTGAACAAAATGCATTGGGAAACCCTTGAACACCCGCCTTACAGTCCTGATTTGTCGCCATGTGACTACCACGTTTGGGCCACTTAAAGAAGAACTGGGAGGCCACCACTTTGAGGACAACGGAGGTGTAGAAACGTTTGTGCGCAATTGGTTATCGACACGACCAGTTTCATTCTTTGAGAAAGGTATTAAAAAACTTCCGATTCGGTGGGAAAAATGTATACATAAGAGAGGAGACTATGTAGAAAAATAATATGTATTAAAATTTGTATTGATCGTACCAATAAAATTTTTAAAACAAAAGTCCGGTTCATATTTTATTCACCCTCGTAAAAAATAAGATATGTCTGAAAATAATGATTGATTGCATACAGTTTCTAAACAGTTTATATTTTAAGTCAGCTGAAGTCAGTTCTTTTTTAAATATAAATTATTATATATATAAGTAAGGAACTTATTATTTATCTCTCATATAAAGTCAAACAAATAAGTTCTATATTACAGAGTTACATTTTGAAATCTCAGGTTGTAATAATTTCAGTATTTTCAGAAAGGTTGTAGTATCTTTTTTGGTAATATCCCCTCATATGAGTAGGAGTTTTGTATATTTCAAATATCATTTCATAAATTTGCCTAGCCCACAAATAAATCACATAAGTCACTGGGACTAGACAAAAAGCTGGTGTTAGGTATTTGTTGCTTGTGTATGTCAGTTGTTGCAACCCCCAATAGTCTTGCAGACTTTTGGTTATTCAAAGCCTAATGCATGCAGATTTTGATGTTTTATTAAAAAGACCCCTCCCTCCAAAAATATTCTGTATCAGAAGTTGCATCCTTTGAGACTATTATAAGATGTAGAAATTCCAAAAATTGGATTAGATAATCAATAGGGACCACAAGTTTGCTTAATTATTTGAAGATGTAGTTTGAAATATTTACATAATTTTTTATATTAAAATTAATGTTTTTCAGAGCAAAGGAAAGGAAGAATCCAAACGTCGGGCGTCTCAAAATTCAAATAAAAAAAGTGTACAAACATCTACATCAAAATTGTCTGAAAACGAATTTTTTACATCTGCAACAGTACCTACCAAAGAAGAAAAAGCTGATGGAGTAATAAGCTTTTCAACACTTATCAATAATCAAAATCGTAATATAACTTAATAATATACATTTGAAAATTTATTTGTAGTAGGTAAAATCCAATGTGCGGATTCCGTTTAAATTGTCAAAATTCAAATATTAAGGGTTATGTTCATATCAACTATCAACAGAAAACATTAAAAATATAAAAGGGTAAAATGGCGATTTTTTACATGAATTTAAAAAAAATAAAGGAACATTGTCGTACTTAACACTATATAATTGTGGAATATATTGAATAAACAAACTTACCTTTGATCATTTTCATATTACGTACTGAATGTTAAAGATCCTGAATGAAATATAATACCGATCTAAAATGTATCTCCCTTTGGTATACACAAGTTTGAAAAATCCTGGAAATCTAACGGTAAGTTGTTCAAAGCAATATTTTTTTATAATATACACTTTCACATTTCACGAGTTAGTTGAAAAAAAGGATAAATTTTACACAAAAACTACTTCCTACCCTTGTAAATTATAACTTAAAAACCGCTCACAGCGCTCGCTTCATACCTGTCTTATATCATACAATAGAGAACCACAGATCATACAATCACAGCACAGAACATACAGTAACCACAAAGTGACAAATTTGTATTCATAGACACTACCAGGTCGCTACCATAGACATATACTTATAGACTGAGCATATAAACACTTTTTAACCGACTTCCAAAAAGGAGGAGGTTATCAATTCGTCGGTACGTTTTTCTTATGTATGCTCAGTGATTATTCAAAAACGGCTTGGGTAATTTTGATGATTTAAACGGCATTGTATTAAGGAATATTACTGAGAGGTACCATATAACTTTCCTATAACGTGAGATTTACGTTTTTCCAGAAAATCAGAAAGCAGTAATTAAGGCACTGCACTTCAGTGAATTTCAATGAATCTACACTGTTTTCTCTAAAACGACTCATCCAATTTAAATATTATAAATTGTATTCTACAAAGAGATGTTCCAGCTTGATTTCCTATAATTTTCTGTAACGTATAACATACCGTGTTTCTGAAAATCGTAAAAGTATGTGCAAAAAAATGTCAAATTTTCATCGAAATATCTAGCTTAGGTGTCAAGATATACCATGAACGTATATCGTACAGGGTGTTTGTACCAATTTTTATTTTAATGGTTGAGTGAAATGGCACAAAATATTCCATTAGTGCATGGGTTCAAAAAATCTTACAAATAAATGTGATATTGGGTGGTACATAAGCAGTACCATATATAGGTAGTTGAAATATAAGGTGGAATAGAATTAAAGTTATAAATGGTGGTTCAAAAACTGTTGAATTAGATGGCACATAAGTAGTTGTGTATAGAAGGTGGTTGAAATAAGGGTGAAGTAAAACTATAGTTATACAGAGAGGATCAAAAAACTTTAAAAAATGGTTAAGTAATCATATGCAGTAAGGATATTCGCGTTATAGCGCGGAAGGGTTAAAAAAATGCTAGAAGCAGTTGCATATACAGGGTGATTGAAATATAAGGTGGAATGGAATTACAGTTATATAGAGTGGTTAAAAATATATAAGTAGTTGCTTATACTTGATATATGGGGCGAAGTAACATTATAGGTATACGGGGTGATTTAAACAATAGAAAAAGTCTATAGGGTGGGGAGGATTAATACTTATACAGTAGAGTTGAATTATAATTGTACAGATTGTAATTCAGAAAATAATAGACAAATAATTTACATTGGGTGACCAATACACAGAAACGTATACAGGGTGGTTGCAATCTAGGGTGAATTATAATTACACTTATAGAACATGGCCCAAATAATAAAACTAATAAAAAGTTGAAAAATCTGTGGATAATATAGAAAAAATACAAATTAGAGACTTTCTGAGCAGAAGTGTATATTTGTTTCAAGATAAATGTTCTACCTGGTCTATTGCGATGTATATACTCTTCCATCGTAGTAGTTAACAGTATAACTTTATTCCTTCTTTGAACCTTCAATGAAGTGGGCCGTGAAACGTGTTTTCTTTGGTAAAACTTAACCCTTTATGATTTTCTAGTAGCAGTGTGACAAGTTTCTTTAGCTCTTTGTATGTAGTAGGCATTAAAAACGTTCTACAATGTGTACTCTTTTTGTGTCTATCTGAGTGGAGTTTCCGACTCAAAAAGAGTAAGTCATCATGTCTACGCGAATCAAGAACAACACATTTATCAGTCTTAAAGAAGTAGAAATAATTATCAGAATATACTGGCGCCATGCACATTGCCATCTTTTGGTTTGAGGGGTGGAGACAAAAAATTACAGAGCGTTTGCTGTCGACCTTCCTCAAGAATAGCAAGTTATTTTAGTAATATTTTGACGATGTGTGTGTGTGTGGGTTTGTGTACACCACAGTGTACAAATGATCAAATACGCGAACGGCGTAATATATACCCTTGAGGTATGTCCTCATTCAAATATAGGTAAATTTGCGTTTTAATAAACCGATTATGTCGGAAATCAGAAAGACACAATGAAAAGAGTTATAATAGGTTCAGAGGAGTTACAGATGCGCTGACAATGTACCGTACCGTAAAGAAGTGAATTATCCGTACTTATAATTTTCAAATTTTATGTTGGTAGCTATCCTTTACACTAAGTATAACCGACAGGAATATTTTTTTGACATGGCTTACTTGGAGACATGTAATAATTCTCAAAGAAAAAAAGACAAAACAACGCTGTAAATATAATTTATATTTAAAAAAGAACCGACTTCAACTGACTCAAAATAAAAACAGTTTAAAAACCGTGTGCAACCAATCACTATTTTCGGATTCTCCCTCTAAATACTTTGTTTAAGTATAATTCCAATTCAACCTGTATTGCAACCAACCTGTATATGATTCTGTGGTCACCTAATATAACTTATTTGTCTGTCATTTTCTCAATCCACCCGTAAAACTGTAATTAAATTATATTGCAACGACTTTGATATTTTTTAAAACACCCTGTATAAGTATAAATTCTCTTCACCTTCTTTCAAAATGAAAACCGTTGCAGACACCCTGTACGATATACTGTTATGACATATCTTGACATTTTAGATAGAGATTTATTTAGACAATTTGAGATTGATTTTTACCGTTTTTTTTTTCACACATTTTACCAATAGGTGTTCCGTCGCTTGGTGTCGCTAATGTGGGCAGGGGGAACGATTCCGCGAAATTTAAATGACATGAGTTGAAAAAAATATTATTTATTATGGTAAATGAAAAAATAATAAGAGTCAACGAAGGAAAAAAGCAGAAGATGTTGCGAGATAGTAGATACTTTTATAACGATATAAATAATTCCATGGTACAATTTATATACTTTTGCAGGTAGGTTGCATTTTGATATAAAATTTCAATCCATCTCATGACATTTTGTTAGATGACGGTAGGTCATCAAGTTATTGAGGGAAAAATACACAAAAAGAAAGGGGGGAATGTACAAAGAACAGTTATTTTTCAGAAAGGCTTGTATCGATGGCGTGACTTATATCGATGGTGTGACTTATTTATATGGACAAGTTGGTTCAAAGTATATAAATACGTAATTTTCGTCTGTTATGCATGTTTATTAAAAAATAACTTATAATGTTGCAACCATCCTACAAAATTATATAAATAATGTCATGGAATTATTTATATCTTTATAAAAATGTTTAATAATCAACTTGTAATGTAGAATTTCGTTTATTCAACAAAATTATTCTACAAATTACCACTTTATAAAGTATTTATCCTCTGCCAGGAATTAGACGTACAAGTTCATAATCAACTTGTAACTTGTAGAATTTAGTGACACCAAGCGACGGAATAACGCCTATTTTCTGAAAAATTCTGTAGAATACAATTTAAAATATTCAAATTGATTCAGCCGTTTTAGACAAAAATGTGAAGATTCATTGAAATTCATTGAAGTGTAGTCCCTAAATTAGGGTTTTTTTTCTAATTTTCTGCAAAACCGTAAATCTCACGTTATGGAAAATTATATGGTACCTTTCTGTAATATTCCTTAATACAATGCCGTTTAAATTATCAAAATTGCCCAAGCCGTTTTTGAATAATCACTGAGCATACATATAAAAATTGCCGACGATTTGATAACCTCCTCCTTTTTGGAACTCGGTAAAAAAATAAAACACTTTTTATTTTGACAATTGCATTTATATATTATTTGTTTTTTTTTAATTATTATTTATACAACTTCACTATAAGATTAACTCTATATTAAGTGAATGGGTTTAGGAAACGTTTTATTGAGCAAATTGCAATAATGGTCACGTGTTAGAGTATACAAAAAGTAGTAAACTTTTTCTAAAATTACAATATTACTATCAGTGGTTTAAGAGAATAAAAACTAATGATGATTACAATTCAATATTGATATTGACTGGATAATTTTCACAATATATTTAAAATGTTTAATTATTCACACCAAAAAAATAGGTGTTTATTTAAAATTTAAAAGTGTGTAAAAAGTTCAAGTTACACATAAATTCAAGCAAAAAAAATAAACACAAAGGTTAACATCAAATTGTCAAACTACTTTATATCAACTGAATAAATTTACGTAAAACAACTGAAAATACATTCATATGTTTTTTAATAATAAAAAAATAACTGATGTATTTTACTTACAATTTACATTTATGGGAAAATAAATCATTAGTATTAAACTTCTAAAACTAACATAAACATCGCAAAATTTAATACCAAACAAATTTGTTTAATAAAATAACTGTATAAACCATTTTTAATTGTAATAAACTTGCATTAACAGACTTTTATAGACATAAATGAAATAGTTTAAGGAAGAAAATATATATTACAGATGTTATTCTGTAAATATCATATTTATCTTCAGTACAGAGAGTTTAATCATTTTTAATCATTATCATTTATCCTCAATGATTAATAAAATAAATAAATAGAACTAATTTACTACCGCGTTTTTATTTTTATAATGTATGGCACATTTTCAAGAAATTATAGCTTACTTTAAGCTCTCAGATAGGTTCATCCAGTTGACTTGGGGTGAAATCCACTGACATGCTATTTTCTCTGGAATTGATGGTCGAAAATATGTCATGTTGTTAAAATAAATATAATTTCCTCCCAACTCTGTAATAAATTGTAAGGAGTGACAGATTATTTGTCCGAATGGTCCACTATTTAAAATACGCTAATAGAAAGAAGTATTATCTAAGTGTTTACGGATTTTACGTTTTGCTAAATTTTGTCAGATGTTCAAAGAATACGTTCAACTAATGATAACGCCTTTTAATATCTAAACTAAAGCAATAAATCTGTAACTATATTAAATATAAGATCTTCCAAAAACTATAAATAATTAGTAACAATGGGATATCATGAAACTGTATTTTTATTCTTATATGGATCGCCAAGTCAGGGTCTGAAAGTATATCCAGAATGGTAAATAAGAGCTAGAATACGCCGTCTATGAGAACAAGGATGATATTATAAATTAAAGGTCCGTTGTGCTAACTTGTGGTTTTTAAATGTTGCTGCTGTACTATTACCTGATAGATGAAATAAAATCCCTTTATTGTCATCGTATCAACTCGAGTTTCTTGAGGGTCACTAGGCCCTCTTCGAAATATCTAATAGAGTCCCATAAGTAACTACAGAAACTATAATTGTTTGTATGCAGTCTTTCTGAAAAGAAAGTGTATTATAAAAGTAGATCGCAAGGTTTGATGTAGTTAAGCCGTTGATTCTGTTTTTTTTTTAATCCTACATTGAGGGGCGTACCCAATATGTTTAATGGGCTCAAGTCAGTAGAATTACCTGTTTCAGGAATGCCCCAGGGTTCAAACCTCGGACACTTGCTGTTCCCAATTTTTATAAATGACGTTGTTCGATTCTGTGCCAGATTGTTTTTTTTTTTGGAAAACAGACTGGCATTGAACGCTAGCAAATGTGAATGCTCTTATCATTATTGAATTTTTAACATCAGTGAAGTGAATAATAATGCTGTGACAGTTATTGTGAGGCTAGTTTATATGAATCAGATTATTTGCTTAGTGAGAACGACGACAAGCAGTGATGTTGAGAATCAACAATGATAATTAGAATGAACAAGAAGTAGTTTGGGCCAACAGTTAAACCAAATATTAATGATAGGTATCATCTACCAGAAAAAAATCCTTACCAATAGAACTAGGGTTGTCACAAGTAATAGACATGGAAAACAACCACATATTATTTAGGATGTAATTTTGTGGGTATCAAAATACGCAAAGTCCTTCAACTTAACCGGAATCAAAAACATCTTGAAAATTCTATGGACATCATAATAGCTTTTTTTTCAAGTATTGAAGAAATTATAATTAACATTCTATTTAAATCTGTTTATTATCAGGAATGCAAGATGTATTCGTGTCTATGAGGTCAGTTTAATAAGTCCGTGACACTGAATAAAATATATTTTTTGGCAAAGAAGGGTTATGTATCTCAATTTTGTCTACTTTTAGTGCGATACTTGTTATTTCTTTCAAATAATAGGGTTCCTCGCGACGCTCAAAATAGACGTTTGTTTCACTGATGCCTCTTCATTTGACTTACTGCCCAACTACATTTGGAAACAGGAAATTGTCACAGGGGACTAAAGCTGGAGAATATTCCGGATGAATTCTTCCTTCCTCAGGCACCTCATCAACTTCCATTCTTAGATTATCCAACATGATTCCATGGATTTTATCGACGATTTCTGGCGTGCCGATCTTTTTCGAACAACCTGAACCTTCGGCGTCACTTGTGCTGGTATGACCTGAACTGAACTCAGCAAACCATTTAAATTGATGGTGCAAAGCCCCATACAATAGGTTTGTTCCTACCGGATACAAAACAGTACATGTGACGATCACCTTCATGCGCATTAATGAAAACCTGTTCTAACCAAATTATTGCGGTTCAGTAAACATTGTATGATCCATGAAGTAAACGATACATTACGGTGTTCCAACCAAATAACGTACGGTTTCTTGCATCGTCACTTTGACCATTGACAAAGGTCAAGAATCGTTGGGAGAATTAAACTGATCATGCTCACTGGAACCTTTCATTCCCGACAATTAATTAGTATTTTAAAATATATTTATATTTAGTTTAGTTGTTTTTTGCAGTGTTGATAGTTACATTATTTTTGGTTGTATTTTAAATATCAAAATGGGTGACAAAACGCTCAATTAAGATATTAAGGCAATTAACGTCAGTGTTGTTCCCGTCATTACTATAGTAATAGATCTATTACTTTTGACATAAT
Source organism: Octodonta nipae (assembly GCA_034190945.1). NCBI lineage: Eukaryota > Metazoa > Arthropoda > Insecta > Coleoptera > Chrysomelidae > Octodonta > Octodonta nipae. The sequence goes on along the minus strand of CM067220.1, from coordinate 16,042,388 downwards.
TCTGTTACTCGATTATCCTACCCCTATATGCTATTACTTTCAAGCCCTTTCATTAATTTCCTTAGAGTCATATATTAAAAAAGATATCAAATATAAAAATCAACCTGGAGTTTCATAATATTGCGTTGGCCTTTTTTAAATTTGAAGATCGACAAATCTGTGCATAACAGAAGCAACTGACAAACGCAAAAAACACTATTTCTACATTGAAACATCTAAAAAGTTTTAGGGCTTCGTCACCAAAATTGACGATATCTTTAGTTTGTATTGTCATCTCAAAGTAAAAATCCAGGCAGCATGTTCTGAAATTATTCAAATGCCTTTGGTTAATGTCACAGCAAATAAAATTTTCATAAGTCGCTCCAAAGTAAATTATTTCTTCAGGCTAGTAATATCTGGTGTCAAGAGCAAGAGTGTCGAACTTAGTGTAAATAGTTTTTTCTGATAAAATTATGTTATTCTCTATAAAATTCTACATAAGTTGGTAAATAATCTCTATAATGTAAAACAAAAAATAGGTTTATTATTATTAGATCATTATTGTTTCCTACATTTTTTTATGTATAAAACTAACAAAGTTGCCTATTACTTGGCTCAAAAGCCCGGGAAAACCTCTACTCTTACCACGCCATCTATATGTAATGGGGAAAAATAGGAGCTATTACAGTCATCTGTAATTCGATTACTATTTACCCGTCATTTCTAGTACAAAATTTTTTAGACCGAGAACAATACTGATTAACGTTATGCTATACGGAGCTAATAGTTGTTTTTTGCAGTGTTGATAGTTACATTATCTTTCGTTGTATTTTAAAAATCAAAATGAGTGACAAAACTTTTAATTAAGATATTAAGACAATTAACGTTATGTTATACGGGGCTAAGAGAAAAAGTTGTCAATAAAGCGTTCCAAGTTAGATTTTCTCTGATTATACAATAGTGGTACGTTGAATCGTTCTAAACTCTCAGTTGCCCACAAAATCGATGCAAGCGATTTCATGACACTTTCATGACGATACGGAAACTGCAGTTGCAGTTCGGTGATTTACCGAAAAACTAATGCTAAATCAGCACACAATATTCATATTCTACGCATTGATGGTTTTTGACAGCAGTATTGCATTTAAAGTTACTGCGCGGGAAATTAAAAAGTTACCAACTTAGCCCTCGTATTGTCTCCGTACATTAAGGGTCAATGAAAACGAGGGAAGTTCAGGTGATCCAAGTAATACTTAAAGATAGAATGCGTGATGTATGGGTGACTGTACAAGTGGAATCGTAACGCTGGATGAGAGAGAAAGAAAACTGAACGGACGTATCTGTCTCTTGTCTAGAGTTGCAAGCAATAGCTAGAGGTTACTTGACTGACGCAAACAAACACCAATCAGAAGCGAGAGTTAGACACGTCCTCTTGGTTTTCTGTTTATATCATCATGCATTACGTTTTTCTAGGGGCCTGACGTAGGTACTTTATCATTGAGTAATATCTCTATGGACCCGGTACTATTTATTATAACACTCAACTACATTTTTTGAATATCTGACAATTTTATTAATATCCAATCAGGTACTAGGTAATACTTTTTAAAAACATATAAAGCAAGTAAACATGATAAATGGAAATCTACCAGTATAAAGAGTGTAAATTATTGATTAAATATTATCTCATATAGTAATTACTGCGACTACACCCTAAATTCTAAATATAAGTAAGTCTTAGTACATCAATTGACGAAAATCTATCGACCTATATGCAGGGTGTATTTCACAATATTTTATTTTAAAATATATCACATACATTAGAAGTTTGTATATCTTCATGCACTATGTGATTAGTTATGTTTGCAGGATGACACTTTGGTTATAACAAAGGCATATTTGGTAATTTAGAGTCATCACAAAGTCAACTATTTAACGTCTTGTTCTAATCTTTTCCAACACCGTTTTTCAAACTTTAATCCCAAAAAAAAAACTAAGAAATATCGTTTGTCGTAAACGACCAAAAAGTAGGAAAAAATATATGAAATTCAAATAATCAATGACATTTCCTTTCAGAAATTTAACAGTACAATATACTGTTACTGTCAAGGAAATGTCATTATCTAAAGCACTAAATTCTTGGTAAGTATTTTATATACACACAACATCTTTGAGCTCTCGGTAAATTCAAATCTACTTCTTTTTGTCCACTAAGAATTTGTTTAAAAGTTTTAGAAAACATTTTTTTACCCAAACTAATCGTTATCAATTAGTTAGTACGACCCCACACACCGGTTCTACTCAATGCGGTTCTCATTCGACGGTCCCAGATATTTGACTGCTTAAAAATTCAGAAAGTCCAGTATTAATGCAATCGATAAAAAATGCTGTTTAACTAAACCAAGATTCAAAAATTCAGTAGAAAACAATTTACTATACAATAATATACATGAATTTCGAGAACAACTCTCAACCCGCTTTATTATTTTATTTCATCTAACTTATCCAGTACGGGATTCACTCGTAAACTATTTGAAACACGCTACAGACATACGAGAGAGCTTTATCATGGTTCTGTGCTGGGCCTATACATTTCAATTGGCATTAGAATTCTATTTCTCATTTTGAAATACCTAATAAACCTCTCGCTAAAACACTCTGTAGTAAAATAATTCTTAGATTATGTCTCTTTACTATAAGTCAACTCACACTGTTACCAAACGTTTTCTTAAATTTTCTTTATTGGCATAGAGAACGGGGTCTGCCCTAAAATTCAAACTTTCTCGTATGAAATTTACCTACTATTTGTAGGGTTTCAGAAACATTGTATTTTCTGGGACTTTCCTTCAGGTGGGATGTTATTCTCAGGAAATCCGTAAACACAAAATAAACTGTTGATATCAAAAAATTCAATAAAGAAAAATAAGTATAATAAACATTTTCAGCAAAATCTCCCATAAAAAATCATTAGTAAATAGATACACAAAACAATCGTTCACAATCAATACAAAACTCCTCCAAACAATACTGACAGCAAAGACAACACCATTGTAATAGCAGATTTATTAATTCACATTCAGAACAAAAAAACACTAAAATCAATTATATCAATAACAAAACTTAAAACACAACTCAAAAAAATTCATTCATAATTCCTTGTGAATGAATAAATTTTATATTGGACAAACAACTAGGCCTCTAAATGTGAGAACACATGAACACAAAACGAAAATTAAGATTCTGCATCACTTTTACTATCTGTGGCCGCTAATTAAGATTGAAATTAGTTAGGGATAGTTCATAATAGGGATGTTATGGAGCTCCGTAACCGTAACTATCGGATATCCGAAATAAAAATCTATCCGAAACCGTAACCGAATCTGATATAAAAGTTTCGAATAATTTCGGATAAAGTCAGATTTTTGTCGAAATGAGGCAAGAATGTTCGAAATGCGAACCCGACAAACGATTGACCAACTGTTCTCGAAGTGAGCGCTGACGAATAACGGGTTGTGTCCGGTTGTTCATCAGTTATTTATCGTATTCCAACAAACCTTATTTATGCCTGGTTTAGGTCCGGCCGAGCAGGTACAGTAGCTGCGTGGCTTGCATTGTTCGAAGTTTTAATATTTCTACTGTATCCATAATCCATATTAGTGAGTGGTCCATCTTTGTGATATTCTAATTCCTTGAGAAATTCCCCTGATGAAAGCTGCAAAGTTGCTTTCTGTTAAGTATACCGTTGCTCAGTTTTGACTATTTTGAATTGAAAAAATTTACAAAATTGGACCTCGTAAATATTATAAAACCGTTTCTTTTCTAACAATGACTAATTAAGAAGAAAATTATGGCTTATTTCAAAGATGGATGGTATGGACCACTTGCAATGTAATTTACTTTTTGTATCTACTATTTAATACAGAGTAACGCTCTTACAATTTACAATACAGTTTAATAGAATGCTTTGTTAATGTTGACTTTCATTATATCAATTATTTTTGTCTTCTTATAAACCCAGAATTAACTGAGATTTTTATTACATGGTAGGAACTAATATCCTTATTTTGTTTATTATAATTTTAAGACTGATTTTTTTATTATTTGTGATTGTAGCACCAAATAATCTAGAAATAAAGTAAAATCGTTGCCTTGTTTTTATTTGTATTTTCCTTTCTCAATTCAAAATCAACCAATATCCGTAACTGAAACTATCCGAAACTATCGGATAATCCGAAATAATTTCATATCCTTAACAGTAACTGAAACCGATATAATATTATTCTTATATCCGTATCCAGATCCGAAATTACATATCCATAACATCCCTAGTTCATAAGTTTTTCCTGGGTTTGTTCTTATAATTCAAATTATCTCACAGAAATGCTTTAATGGCATTTTATCTCTATTAAAGTAAAATTGTTAAGCATTACCCAAGGGCGTACCCAGCTTTTGGTTTAGGGCGGGACAAATTAGAACAAAAATTGTCCTAGAGGGGGACATATCGGAAAAAAAGTTGTCCTAGAGAGAGGGACAAATCAGACTGTATTGTAAAGATAAATTTTAAATGCAACAACTATACTTACAAATCAACAATTACTTGCAATTGTATGGAGTAAAAAGCTATAGTAATATACGCGTCAATACAATTAAGTCAATAAAAAAAAACGAGTCAAATGAAACTGTATATAGGCCAAACGCTGAAGGCTCGACGAATTGGCACAATATAAGATTTTACATTTTCTTCAAAAGGTAGAATTTCTCCCGGAGAAGTTTGGTAAATTAATTAAATGATTTGTGATGCAGGTTACTTGATATGTTTCCACTGAGTCTAATATAAAATTCAACGTAGGCTTAAATGGGTATGCAGAATGTACCAACAGTCAGTGTAATGAACCTAATAGATGTATCATTCAACGTATGACAGCCGTTTCGAACCAGGAGTTCTCGTCAGATACGCTTCCTTGAATGACAAGTTCTAAAGTGAAATACTTGGATGTTACAGAACCTGATTAGGTTCAATACACTGACTGTTGTCTTACTGATGTGTATTACATCCAAGTATTTCACTTTAGAACTTGTCATTCAAGGAAGCGTATCTGACGAGAACTCCTGGTTCGAAACGGCTGTCATACGTTGAATGATATAGTTCTAAATATGTGGATATATATCTGTATATAGAATGTACCAAATCAAAACTTGCAGAATTTTGGTAAATAATGAAAATATGTCCTTTTCTTCCAGGTAGAACAGAACAGAACGCAATCATAAAATGTGCGGAAATTAATTTCTGTAAAAACTCAACCAACAATATATACAAATTCTAATTGCCAAGCACCTTTTCTGAAAGCCTAAGACTAAAAAATCCTGCAGTATTGAACCGAAGCAACATACGCACGAATTTGGATGTTGTGTGTATATACAATTCGTCATCATTTGAATTTTATCGACATCTAGTAGTTTTAGGAGAACAAGAACAGGGAGATTCAAAATCGGGACTCATTCCCTTTGTAAAAGGTCCTATACACGACCTGATTTGGCCAGGCGGTTCGGCCAATTTGTTCCGAGTTGGGCGAGAAATCGGGTGGTGTGTAGTGGAAGCACTAGCCCGACTTGGCCGATTCCCTAAGTTGGTTGTCGGATGGACACATCTGACTGATCACTCGTTGAAAATGTCAGGCCGTGTGTAGCATTGAAAGTTTCAGTTTCAAAATGTTTTTCAGAGACACTAAATAATTTTAATAATACTGAAGATATCTATGAACTCTTTGCAAGTCATTTTAAATCTGTATTTGGTCAAACTAAAGATAGTAGTTTAAAAACTAGTTATTTCTAAAATCTGAATTCTCTATGAGGACTTTGTTCTGAAAATATTACTATTCAGATATCGTTTAGCGTTGCATAATATGCAAGGTGTACCTTCTCTTGATCCTACATCCTCTACATATTTTATTTTGTAAAACTTCTAATTAAGGTCAAACTGTTTTTTACACTGTGTTTAAGAGTGATTATGTACCCGATATAGATAATCATAGACCAATATCTATTGTTAGTTGCACTGCAAAACTTGTTTCAAATTATTGTCACTAACAAGAACCACCTGGTTTGGAAAAAACTATATCACCAGTTGTGTACTATATATCCTGTACAAATCACAACAAATATAATTTGCCTAGATTTTGTCAATGCTTTTGATCTTGAGGTTTTGTTAATAAGTTTGTCATGTTGGGTTTTTGAGAAAACATTAGATAACACCATAGGCGTATGTATGAGGGGGGCAGTTGTCCCTCAAAATTTATTTGGAATGAAAGGATAGAGTAAAAAGGTGAGTACCTACACCATAATCTGTTTTGAAAGATACTGAATCTAATATAATTACTAACATTTCCGGCGTTCCACAGGATTCATATGTAAGCTATGCTTTATTTGAACACAATAATAATGATATTCTCTTTGTACAACAAATAAAGTGAATTATCCATATTTTTATAAAAGATCTCAAACAGTGAATGTTGTAGATAATTTTTGGTTAAATTAACACAGAATGTTACACATGGAGGGAGTTTTCCCATGCTCCTTTCTTGAAACTTCTAGATGCCGATTTTTATCCTTTCAAGTGATAAAATAAAATAGGCAATATTGAGTTATAAAACGTTCAAAACTAAAAGAATAAAAATAGATAGCAAATAGAAATTTTAAAATGTATAATACTATCACAACCAGTTCTTAGTCTCATCAAAATTTTCATTATTCATCCTATCAATAAATTTTAATGTTTCAATAGTTTTATATTTTTTATAAAAGCAGGTCAACAATAATTAACGATTAACGAATTTAAGCTTAAATCTAGTAAGGAATCTAAATTCTTTAGAGCAATATGTACCTATCATGAAAACATTGCTTTGTTATTAAGTCTACAGGGTTTTGTTACAGAATTTTACCAAATTTGAATTTGTAATTGAAAAACACATTTTATTTAATTTCACTAAAATTACTTTCACTGCAAAACTACCTTTAGAGAACCTATACTACTACTATGTACATACCAGAAGGCTAATATTTCCTATTTCCTTTTAGTATAATAAAAACATAGATAATATTTAGAGAGCAAACATATTTGCAATTATTCATCTGTAAATACAATGCTGCAATTTAAATGTAATAAAATTAATACCAACTGTCTCAACAAATACATGAATTAATGTTGCTGTCATTTTTATTCTAATATATTTTGCAGTCGACTAACAAGAAAGGATTTTGTTGTAATTACTTCCCATGAAATTTCATTACCATTTACAGCCTAAATCACTTATAATGCCTTTGAAGGCATCAATATATATTTTTTCCAATATTTAGCAATAAAAAAACCAAATTCATCAAAAATAATGATTATTTGGTAGTAGCTACAAGGATTACATTTTTTAAATTATTTTCTATAACTCTTTAATGAACTTGAATCTCTCAACAATGTAAGTAATTTTGTTCATGATCAAATTACTTCATTTCCTTATTTTATCTGTTATATTTGCCAAAGATATGAATATTGATAAACATTATTTTTCAATAAAACCATCTTAATGATGCTTCAAAAACATGAATCAGATGAATCATGATATTTTTGATTGAAGAGTGCAAATCCCAAAACAAAAAAGGCAATAATACAAAAAAATATATTTATTTCATGTTTCACTTGCCAAATATAAAAATCAATATTGAACTAATGTCCAAGTTGGACTCAATATATTTATGAGTGACTTATTAACAAAAATTAAAGATTTGTTAAATAATTGGACTATTTATTCAATTGGGATACTTTTGGACACCATTTCCAGATTTTATTTGAACTGAAACATTTAATATTTCATCAATGTTATGTTTGTCACATTAGTATCATTATACATGGAAGAGATAAGAATCTGTTTAAAGCTCTAATTTAAGATCCATTTCTAGAAATTCAAATCAAACTTAGGCTTTTGAGCACAATAATGAATTTGTTCAGAATTTGTTTGCATTTAGGAATATTGAGGATGACATGGTTCTTGTAACAACCCAAGAGTATGAAAAGACAGGACAGAAACACATATTCTTTTGGAAAAATATTTAGAAACAAATACATTCTAATTATAGAAGGTAGCTTTTCTATCCAAAGTTCATAAGGTTATACCCTCTAAGAGACATTCAACAAACCTCTAATTTAATTCAATGAAGTGGAATGTTTAAACAGTCTATGAAACAACAAAACAATCATGCAAATTAGAGCTTGATAAATCATGCAACACATCTAACAAAGCCGTTTATCCAATGTTAATGAAAGCTTGACTAAAGCTGAAATGTTAATTCTCTAAAAGTATGTGTAACAATGTCATAAAATTTACGTGTGAATCATTTTCATGAATGGCCTAACTTGTACTATGTTCCCCACTTAACTTTAGAGTATTCATAAAAATAAACAAACAAAGGTTGAATGAATAAGCTTTTTACAAGCATCCATAACTACTTCTATGCAAAAAATTTTGCTATGCTGATTGGTTCTTCTGTACTGATGACTTTGATATGTTGCCTATTTAAAAACATTACTGAAGTTAACTGATGAAGCATTGATCTTTCGGCCTGGGTCTTTACAGTTTATTGCCGAGATTTTGAAGCTGCCAAGTCATATCTAAATGTATCATTTCGGTTCACTGAAAGATTGCTGCCTTGAATTTTCGCCGATTCTCGCCATATGAGATGGTGGAAGCTTTTGCTTTAACATATTGAATTTTGCTTGCATTACCTGCAGTTGCATATGCAAAGTGTTACTCAATTGTCTTTGCATATCCTGAACTTCCATAAGGTCCTTGCGTAGATTCTGATAGTTACTCTTCACCTCATTTACGGATTGTAGAAGATTGTTTACTTCTATTTGCTCGCCGTTTTCGGAGAATATTTCATTTTCAATGTTACCCACTTGAGAAGCCAATGATCCCATTCGTTCATCTGTCTGACGCATCTAAAACACCATTCAGAATGTTTTTAAAGTCCAAACAAATAATTTTGATTACCTTGTTTTCTAAATCCTCAACTGCTTTTTCCATATTCTGCAAGGCTTAATCAGTTACATTTTTCATTTTTGGAACAAAAAGATAACGCCGGTGGAGATTACATATACAAAATAAATTTATATAGATGTATTTAACACAATTCTAGCACAGCAAACCAAAATGATTCAGATTTCAAGCAGTTTTTTAAATTTATTTAATTTGACCCAGTGACAACTGATGATTTTGACAGTTAATTAGTTAACCTCTTCTCTTAACTATAGATCGCATGACTTTCTATCACATTTTACCATGTAGACTGGTTATATTTCTTTCCTTTTCTGCTGTGTTTAATCACAAGCTGTAAACGTCAGATGTGAGTAAAAAAACTGCTAACAATTTTAAATATATATTTTTTGATTCGTTTTTCAAATGGGAGAGTTGGCTTCAAACCCCAAAGCTTACCAAACTAGGCGCTTAACATTTTCAGCATGCCATAGACTTCATAGGTAAATATTTATTTCAAACAGGGCTTTATGTTATAATTTTGGGTACATTTTAGTCCTCATCTAAGTGATGAAGAAAACAAACAAGTATTTGGAAAATGCAATCATGTAAATGGTCACGGTCATAATTATATTGGTAAGTTATGCATAAAACTAGATAAATATAAACAATGACTCCCCAATATGTGCAAAGTAATTTTCTGATTTCATATGTTTGAGAGCAGCTCAACTGATCAAGGGTATTGTCCAGAAACAATTTATTGTCTTGTGTTCAATGGTATGGTCTAAAATGTTTGAAAAATAGTTTATTGTATGTTTTTGTCATACTATATTTGTACTAAATTTACCTAAATAAAAATTTAAACCCAGATTTCTTGGGTTATTACATTAAACATAGTCGTTCTGAGGTTTAAACCCATAGAAGTTACCTACTTCTAGGCTCTTGGAGATAGGATTATGTCATTTTAATATTAAATTTACTATCATTTAGGCTTTTGGTGGTGGGGGCGGGGGGTAGAGCGCCCCCCCGCCCTAGTTCCGCCCATGAGTCACACACAGTGTTAGACTTGACAAGTTTGTGCACTGTTTTGAGTTTGTTTGCTGATGTATTGTTTAGCTAGTGACCATAGCACTTATACTTGTTCAAGTCAAACTCACTACTGGATAGATTACCAAGGCCAGGCACACTTTTACTTACTGTAAATTATGAAGGGGTCAACTGTATGAATTATATTCAGAATGATTTTGGCTGGTACAAGATATGACTTTGTATTGAAATATTCTTGCATATTAAAAACCAATTATTCTGCCTGATTACAGGGATTTTCTGAGCTCACTCATTCTTATAGATAAGTATTTATAATGGAGACAAAGTGTAGCATGGCAAATTTCTTTCAATTTAAAATTATAGACCTAACAGTATCTGAGTTCATAACATAATTATGATAGACATGGGCATACCAAGGCGCTAAGGGGGGCAGCTGCACCCTACCCCCTGAATCTGAAAAATCTGCCATAAGCCTACACAACTCCCCATAATGTTGCTGACATTTTCCAAATATCTAAAATTCCTATTTTTGTGTAGCAGTTGGTTGGAGGATTGTTTTTGATTATTTTTATTATCTATGACGGTGACAAATGTATGAAAATATGAATTTGCAGAAGGAAATTTGGTTTACTTTGTAGTCACTGTATCATCTAAACCCCACTAAATAATGCCTAAAGTTTACATAGCAGCATTCTGAAAATAATTTATGTTGGGTCAGTTGTTTGTTTTAAAATGTATGCAGTCTAGTAGTGTTTTCAGTCAATCATATTGATAAACAGATTCCACAATAAATTTATTAAACTAATTTTATAACTTATTGTTGCAGTAAAAGTGACATTATTTGGGGAAATTGACCAAAGAACAGGTATGATAATGAACATGACTGAACTAAAAAAGTATATGGAAATAGCTATAATGAAACAAATGGATCATAAGAATTTGGATAAAGACTTGGAATATTTCTTAACAAGGCCAAGTACAACAGAGAATCTCACTGTATTTATTTGGGACCAAATGAAGAAAGTTATGGATAGGCCAAATTTATTGTATGAAGTAGAAGTGTATGAGACTGAAAATAATATTGTTAAATATAGAGGTGAATAGTAATATTTAAGATTACTATATTTTCATTATTAAAAGGTATATATTGTTATTCAACATTATTATATTCAAATATAATTTGTATTTTGAAATAAATCTATATTTTGTACTTATGTTCACATTTTACTTCCGCTAAAATTATATTTTTTACAGCCAGAAATTTCAATATACATTATATAATAATAAAACTAGTTCAGCACAAAACAAAAAACTTAACTTAGAGATGGAGACAAATTTGTATGAAGAACATTAGGTTTATATTTTGATTTATCAACTTTTTCAGCTGATACTAGTTTCTCTTCCTCAAGTAATCTTTCACTGCGTTGTTCTTCAATGGACTCTGCAACAATATTTCTCAGTTTGTGATTATTTTAGATAAAATTTAATACTTGCTGTTGTAAGGAGTATATTTGTCTGAAAGCCAATTTTCCATATTGTAACCTAAAAATCCTATGAACCCCGCAAAAGGTAATGTAATGTAAGGAGCGTAAGTCCTTAAAGCGTTAAACAACAGTGGTAACATTTGTAATAAAAATGGACAAAATTTTTTTAACAATATTCGATAGACGTCAAAATTCATAACCTCAATAATGTTGGCACCTAGCAGCCGAGCAGAAATTCAAGGAGTCGGTCGTTCATTGGTCGATGCTACTCGGGCTTTCCTTCCATTTGGAGGGGATCAAATATAAATTTTATTCTTCAAGATATACCTATACCTAGATGATAATCTTGGTATACAGTGTAAGAATTATTTCAGTTCCGCCTGAAACCCTGCAGATATCTACTTTAACATAAAGTTTGGATGTTGAAATATATGCTCTAAGGATGTTGTTTACTCTATTCTTGTCTATGGTCTATTCAGGTCTTAGATCATTTACCATCTAGATATTATAGCCTGTCAAGCATAAAATCATGGCAACGCTAGAAAGAGAGGGCAATAGAGACAGTAAGAGGCTATTTCACTTAGTGGGTGGATGGTCGGTGGACGCAGCCAATGAACAACATGCTTTATTGGAAGCAGCTCCCAACCGAGTGAAATAGCCTCTTGCCCTCTCTCTCCTTACTCTTACCACGACATTTGTGCACTGCAGGCTATCTCTAGAAAGTAAATGCTCTAAGATTCAGGTCTACTACCTATAGTACCTATGTACCACAAATTATTCATTATGCACAAAACAATGAAAGACAAAACCACAGATCATACAAAAACGATGACAAAAACAAAGAGACATAAACATATTGTATGATCTGTGCACATAACCTTGCTTGAATTCCATAAATATAACAAGAAAAGCACAAAATATATGATAATTTGTTAAAAGCCATATAACTGATACTGATTAATATAAAATAATATTCTGAAAAAATTATCCGTTTTACAATTTGTTAACAAAAATATAAATATGATATCCTGTTCTGCTGATGTCAAATTTGAGCAGTCATTTATTTTATAATTTTTTGAAAATGCTAAACTGATTTTTTTTACTGAAAATGTTAGTTTCTAAATTTAACTCAGTTAAACTTTCCTCTGTTTTCAAAAGATTGTCAAGAAATTATTATACGGTAAAAAGAAAACCCATTCAAGATGAAAATTACTTGCCAAAACAAATTTATCAGAAAATTAAAATGAAAGGACCTATGACAATTGCTGATTATATGAAAGAAGTTCTCACTCATCCTTTAGGGGGATATTATATGCACAAAGATGTTTTTGGAGAGACTGGTGACTTTATAACTTCACCAGAAATCAGTCAAATGTTTGGGGAGATGATTGCAGTTTGGATATTAAATGAGTGGCAAAAGATGGGGTCCCCAAAACCATTTCAAATTGTTGAACTTGGACCAGGTAAGCATATACAAGACATTAAATTTCATTTAGTCTTTGTTGGAGTTATTGGAAATGCAATAGTTTATGCAGTTATTATCTTCACTAACACTATAAAAAGCATGAATATTTTGTGACATTCTATACATAGGTGTGGTGACATTTTTTTCTTATGCTTTTACTGACTGTGTGTTACAAGTATCTTATTCTAGTAATAATGATAAAAACAATTGGCTGTGAGCAAACACTTCCACTTACTGTCGATGGAAGTTTAGTGGTATTAATTATTTTTGGTTTTGGTTATATTATTTTCATTTAGTGTTAAAAATGTTATGCAACTCAACATGATAAAATAATAATTTTAGATTTATGTTAAGAGTTCCAGTGTTTAGAAATCGATTGATAAGGGTCTCATCAAGGCTCAAAAATTTATATTCACAATTTAAGCTTGGTGGCCCTTTTTTAAAATGCAGTTTTTATTTTATTTGCTTATAAATGTAACAATAATATTAAGATTTTTTGTATTTTAGGAAGAGGAACTTTAAGTGCTGATATTCTGAAAGTTTTCAGTCATTTTAAAGCATTGCATAAAGGTAGTTTAGCACTAGTTGAGATTAGTCCAATGATGAGTGACTTACAAGCAAAAAAATTGTGTACGAATAGTTTTACGACTAGTGATCAATCACTGGTTTATAGAAAAGGTAAGAATTATTTTATGGCTTTATATTCTATGATATTTGTGCTAGATATCACTTACAGGTTGTAATGACGTTCTGTCATAAAAAAATCTAGATGTGATGAAATAAAGATTGATAATATAATTTTTACATTTTGGAGTGATTTCTGTACCACACCTCTGACCAGTTTATAATAATAAGAAAACTTTGACAAACATTATATATTTTGAAATATTCTCCTTTAACTCCAGGGAACTTGTTCCATTGATGCTGCACCATTTCAATAACTTAACACACATTTATATTCACTTTTGAGAACACTCCATACTCCCTAGAGATCAAATCTGGAGAATACGGCGGCTGTTCCACTAAATTGCAATGCCAGAGGTATGACAGAACATTTTCTTGAGGAACGGCAAACCTTTACGCACTTTTTCGCGACTTCGAACAAGGCGTAGATCTTGCTGGGGCTTAAAAATAACCAGGACCAAGTTTTGGATCAGCATATTATTAGTATGTAATGGAAGCTTGTACAGGATACATAAACAACTAGTTGTGGCACTTTTTTTTAATTTAAATTACTTTAGCACTAGAGCTTTAGTCCCAGTTTTTGGAGACATACTTCATATTTCTACAGTTTCATCTTTAGCTTCTTTGAGTATTTTATCTTTTTCTACTCCATCTTTTAACCCCAGAGTTCTGTATCCATTTTTCTTTGTTAAGCATATTTGAATCTGAAACTAGTTTCTATGAATAAATATTTATATTGGACTACTATTGATAACAAACTCTAGGTACAATTTTAGGTGTTACCCAACATGGCATACCTGTAGAATGGTACAGGCAATTTAAGGATATCCCTAGTGCATTCTCTTTGATAATTGCACATGAGTTTTTTGACGCTTTACCAATACATAAATTCCATAAGACATATACAGGCTACAGAGAGGTACTGATTGATATTGATCCTAGTTCAGAGAAAAACAATGAAATTGTGGAACCGGAATTTAGGTAAAAATTTGTACTTATTACACTCTCAGTATTGTATGATGTTTATAATTGATCAAAATTCAAATTGCACTAAACCAAAACCTGATTTCAAAAAGAATAAAATTAATCTCGCTTAGGGTGACCTGATTATCATAATACTTAAAGCAAATGAGATCAAATTTTGGTTTATATTCATGTATGTATTTCTGCTTCCTAATCATAAGATAAAGCCTTAATTTATAGTAGGATTTTTTGTCTGCTGCGCAATATTTTCAAAAATTCTTTACACCATTCGTTTGCTGATCTCTTTGGTTTCTATCTTGATCAGGGATCAACAAACAAACCAGCGGGTCTGAATGTCAGCTTGGAAATTCTGTCGACATGGGTTTTTTTAGCCTGTACTCTTGTGACCTCTAAACGCTACAAGAGAAGTAATGGTGGTTGTTAACATTATTGAGGATAGATATGTCGACATGTTATAGAGGGGTTTCACCGGGGTTCTGTACTCCGTCTACTGGTATGGAACAACTATGTGACCGGGTCTTAACTTTGAAATTTCTAAAGTATACAAGAACCGTAGTTTTTGCATAAAGAAGCAAAGAAATTGATAGAATGTGTAAATACTTCAATTACGTTTGCACTACCCGGAACACTTTGAATTAAGTCGTACCGGGATTCAAACAAGGATGCACAGTTTTCACCCCGATATCTATTGTTTGAAGTCTTTGCAACTTTACAGTTTAGACAGTTGTCGGTGCCATAAAAGTCTACGTTTACACACAAGTTGTAAGGATGGATGAATGCCGGCGTAATTCTATGTTAGTTTAATTTTCGGATTGATATAGGGGAGGAGTAAGTGCTGCAAATGACGAAATCATGTCAAGCTGTCAATTATTACTTATAACATTTTGTTGTTATATGAAACATAAAGGTGTCTGGGGTTTAAACAAATGTCTGCACAAACAAAAGTCTGTCTAAACTCACATTTAGAGCTAAATACTATTACTTATCATATTTTATTCTGGCAAATAAACAACATGCCCTGATCAATATACTATTAACTAATATTTTACAATAATAATTTATTGTGACAGCTAAGGCTATCATTTGTGTTTAGCATGGGAGGTTGATATCTCACGTTTTTTCATTTTTATTAGGTATGTTTTGGCACGTAACGATACACCTATGTCGAAAACTCTTTTGAAGTCAACTGAAACAAGAGACCATGTAGAAATATCACCAGACAGCCTTCTTATATATCGAGACATATGCGAAAGGATTTATTCGACAGGTGGTTTGGCGTTGATTTGTGATTATGGACATTACGGAACAGGAACGGATTCGTTTAGGGCTTTCAAGAAACACAAGCAAGTTGATCCTTTGGTAAAACCTGGCACTGCTGACCTTACAGCTGATGTGGACTTTCAACTTATTCGAGAGGTAAAAATTTTAACATTTTAAGGTTTTATGTAGTTAATGATTTGATTAGAGTGTAGTTCACTATTCTCAATGACAAATTTTCTATATTAAGATTACCAAGTAAAAAAAAATTAACAATTTCCACGAACATGTGAGTTTATTATATAGTAGTGGACACATGTGCAAACACTTTCCATAATTTGTTTGCATTTATCAATTTTTCAGTAAACAAAAATTTTCCTACATTTCACCCTAACTTGTGAGGGACTTTTGCTTTACAAGGATGAAAATCACCAAATGTATACTTACCTTAGAGCGGCTACGTCTAGTATTCTCCATTCTCACAGCACAATTCAATATCCACTTTGTAAAACTTGGCACACTAAGGTCCAAATATAAATGACAGATAAGCAATATAAATAAAACAATTGATTAATGGAAAATTTTCTGGTAAAGAGAATACTTAATACGAAAATACTTAACAGATTTACTTTGAATTTTAT
The DNA here is from genome assembly GCA_034190945.1 of Octodonta nipae. Lineage (NCBI taxonomy): Eukaryota > Metazoa > Arthropoda > Insecta > Coleoptera > Chrysomelidae > Octodonta > Octodonta nipae. Next base: position 16,025,827 of record CM067220.1, on the reverse strand, counting down.
TACTGATGAATCTGATGATATGTACTTTGGAATTGGAATACTTTCCTTGAAATCTATTCCCGCATTTTGCTAATGGATTTATTGTGCATCATCGAAAAATGGGGATGAAATTTGTGCTGAACTTTGGATGTATGGTTGCCAGATAGGTGGTTTTGGATAGTGTTTTTGAAGATTTCAAGCAGTTCACGGAATTTCCTGATGAAATAATATGGATATTTGACTACAACTGAGGAGCTGTAGAAGAAAATTTTATGACTAGTTTCATGTTGTAGTTGGGCTACTGCGTGGTGTGAAAGAAGGACCGTTCTTAAGTAACGTTTGCATTCAGTTTTATAGACAACTTATATTACTAATATATATTGGCTCCATAAGAGTTGGGAATGGAATAAATAACCGTGAATAAAAGAGTACCCCTGAAACCCTCAATGACTAAACTCCCAGCCCACTAAAGTATAATATAATTATATGGTTTAGCAACCAGTAATCAGCAGAGAGAGTGTTTGAGGGATCATAGTTTAAAATTGTTATAATATATGTATTAACCTGCTCACTCATTTCACAGATTTTAGAAGGGTTTACCTTTGAGGTGTTGGTTTGGGGTATAAGTCAAAGGTCGCTAGTTTAGATACCTGTGAGATAAAATACATCGTAAAATTTTTATGGAACGTGGGAGTGGAGGTATAATTATCTGGGTTTTAAAGAGATGTGTGAGGTGATGGTTCAAATGATATTGCTGAAATGCAGGATCAAATGTGTTACCAACCAAGAAGTAATAAGCTACATGACTATACCTTTTGTAGGTGAGCGAGAGAGCAGGAGGAAAGAGTAGTAGAAGATGGAACGCTCATACTTAGGGATGTTGTGGGTAGTTATAGTAGTAAAACGTTTCGTTTAGGCAACCCACCAATATAGCACATTGGTTGCTTCTCTGATCTTTGGGGAAATGGGGGAGCTTTTAGAATTTCGTGCTAATGGGGACTATTGATCGACGTGTTGACTATTATTCTGCAAAGTTAAAAAAAATTGTCTAAACCCATTTTACATAAGAAACATGCGTGGTCGTTTACACATTTGAGAGAATTAAAACCTTGTAACTAAATGCCCTCCGAAAGGCATCATTTCAATATACGTATCCGGTTAGTAATCGTAGTATACTGAAATATACGTTTACTGGGCAGTTTATTTCAAATTTTTGAAGTATGTTATAACGTAAATGGTGGTTGCGATCTCTAATATTTTTTCTCCCATTTCAGACGGCCAATGATTTCGGGGGTATCTACAGTTTAGGACCGGCAACGCAACGAGATTTCCTTTTAAAAACAGGTATCGAGTATCGCTACAAAGCCCTTAAGGGAATACCAAAGACAAAAGGCAACTGGAAAATCTAAAGCAATGTTTTCACTTCTTGGTGGATAAAGATAAAATGGGTGAACGGTTTAAGTTTTTTGCGATGTTCCCAGAGACTGCTAAGAAGATATTTGATAAATGTCCTGTCGTTGGATTTCAAGTATAATTTGTTTGTATTACTGTAAGTAACTAATGTTTTATGGTCTGTGATAACTGCCGCTAAAGTCAAAATAAAGTGGTATATTTATTTCCAAATTTTTATTTTTGTTTCCTATATGTGCATGCAGTGTAGCCTACTAAAGGGGTGTTTCCCCTCCTAACATATAGGGGGCATTACTTCTTTTTTTTTTAAGTTCAAAGACAATGAATAAACCAGTTTTGATTTCCAACCGCATTTAGTGAACACTTCGTCAATATATTTATGTTATTATGAATATGAATCTGTCATCGATGTCCTATCGATGAAGGCATGGATATCATTGCAGGAAAATACAAGCCACCTCTACGCCTTGTAGATTTAACAACGCACTGCCTGAAGAATTTCTATTTTATTTATGAGACCCAATTACACAGATGGATGGAGCTCCAGTAGGATCACCACTCTCGTCAGTAATAGCAAAGCTCATTATGGAGAACCTTGAGGAGTTGGCACCAAGATCAGCAAGTCGTAAACCTAGTTTATGGTTATGAAATGTAGATGATATCTTTGTGATTTGGCCTCCTGGACCTCAACACATTTTTATATCACCTTTATGGTCTGCGTCACAAAATAAAATTTACCACAGAGGTTGAAGCCAATAATCAATTGCCATTTCTTGAGGTTCTGATAAAGAAAAAAGAAGATGGAACACTTGGGTCCATACAATATACAAAAAAGTAACTCACACCAACAGATACTCATGCTAATTTTCATCACCACCCAGCCTAACTACTAACTAACTTTAGTAACTAAATCACTGACTAACTGACCAGGACAACATCACACAGGAAATGGTCGTTTTAAAAACAGCTTTAAAACAACACAAATTTGCAGAGTTATATCAAGGGCACCACGGATAGTATTGCAAGAATTCTACGTTGGCACAATATTGAAACTATTTTCAATACTGACAAAAAATCAGCACGTTGTTGAGTAATCCGAAGACGAGGATTCCTTTAAAACAACAAGGAGTATTTGAGATTCCATGCACAGACTGCCACAAAAACATATGTGGGGCAAATAACAGAAGAATTGAAGCTAGACCTGATGAACCCTATATCGCTATAAAAAGAGAGAACACGCCACTATGACGGCATACCGAATAGACTTATTACGAATGTACAGGCAAATATAGAACACCCGAAATCGAGACTGGTAAGATAACCAGTTGAGTCGCGAAAAGGCTTTAAACACACCTAATGAAATACAGACGTATCTTCTCTAAAGATTATAGTGCTTGCCTTCACTTTTTAGTTGATTACTTTTTACTTAAGGTATTTTATTTTTTTAATAATTCGTTATTAGGTATTGTATGGTGTATTTTCTACAAGAAATACCAAAACACATATAGAGTTTTTTTGCAAGTGAAAATACTAATAACCTTAGTATATATACATATGATGTATTGCAAACTTCAAATTTACAAATATAATTACACTGAGTGTTGCATTAGATAAAATTTAATCGGTTTCGTCTTCTCGAGTGTTATTCCTCCTCGAGAAACTATTTGTTGTTATTACCATTTTGCTGACGGTGAAAAGTTCAATTGGAACTTCTCTAATGTAATCATTGAAACTGTTCTGATATTGATCCAATCTGTTGAATGAGGCGTTTCGACTGAGTAGACTTACAGGATTACTATTGTTCGTCATGTGGGAATGTGCTGAGTTTACTGAAACAAATTACCAGATCTTATGTGTGTAAATATTGTTCAACGAATTTCGTTATCATAAATTTTGTAATATTAGCTTTCTCCAAATAGGCTTTATTTTAAACACCGTTTTCGCCTAATACAGAAATTCAAAATGGTGTTGCTGATGCTGTTAAAAATATGAGTGAGGCTCCTCCAGAGATAACTTACCTGAAGAGTTTCGCATATTATTTCGTTCGAAATTTGGTACTTCTAATGTATGAACATTCTTGGCCGTTGACCAATTCAAAACATTTTCGATGGCCATATCGAATGCTGGATTTTTCTGCTCTTCAACAGTTTTGTTTGCTAAAATGTCATTGGCGTGTTTCTGGTTGTACATACCTGAAAGTTGTTTTATATATTTATCTTGAGTTGTACAAAGAATTCCGATTGTTTAACAGTTTCTAAAAGGTTTATTAATAAACTTAGTTTTATGAAAAAAACAGCAACCATGAGAATAATGCCAGTTGTAAAAAATTGATGAAACATTGTAAGATTGTTTATACGAAGAAGCAATAAACCTCTATTTACTTAATCTATCTCCAACAATGAGCTTCGCTAAAATTTCACCCTCCAACCATTACGGCACTACAGTACGGAGGTTGAAAGTCCCGCTAATGTAAATTTTGTGCGCCAAAGAAGAACAAGAAACGAAAAAGATACAACCAACAGGAATAACCACAAGCGATGCTGCGACTCCTGCGTCAATAACCGATTGCAATGTAGAACTCAGTGGCCACTTTACACCAAATTGGGCCTGTATCAATTACCATTTTCACATTACTTTTATATTTTTCTTATTCTTTATACCGCAATCCTGGGTGGGTCTGTAGTTAATAGGCCTGTTCATCTTCTGGAGGTTTGCTCTGATATTGCCTCTACAATTCTGGGGCTTCCGTTGGAACCTCATCCCACATCTAAGAAGTCTTTCATCATGAAGCCTTTGTCTGTGACCTGCATATCTTAGTCGTTGAGATTTATAGTATATTCAGACACATCAGTCAGGTCACGTCGTAATACCGTCAGATTCGAGAAGGATCGGCTACAAAGAATAGCGTTTCTTGCATGCTAATTGGCGCTGTCTACACTGAGCCAGTGCAGTCACGAATCTGAACCGCCATTCACGCTTCACGCTGTAGTCTCCGAACTGTCAAGTTCCACTTTCTTGTCAACGATATTTTGAGTTTGGCCTGACGAGTTTATTTATTAACCTACTTCCAAAAAGGAGGAGGTTATCAATTCGTCGCGTATTTTTTTTTCGCTTTTTTTTTGTATGTATGTTACCTGATTTCTTCTCCTGTCGTGCACCGTTTTGAATGAATATGGTCTTGTTTAATAGAGTATATATCCGGATTGGTGAAACTTCAAATTTTGGAAAAGAATCCTATTGGTAAAGTGATAGAATTTGTGAATGAACACATGCGTGCATGGAAATCGACCAATATCCCTAATATTTTAGTCGATTAGTCCTTATGGATGTGTATAGTTTTTTAACGTTTAATCTATTAAGGAAGATCCTTAGGTGATCTCATATACTTGTCTGCGACGTGCAACTTGCAGTTTTGCAGAAAATCGCCGAAAATTCCAAAATTCTTATCAAAAGTTTCATCGAAATGACATAACGGACATTTCCTCATAAATATTTTAATTCCAACGTAATGGTGCGGTAATTTTAGGCACTGGAGTTTTAATTGCGAACGGAAAATTTTCTATGTACATCTCAAGCATATAGGTAGTAAAGCATAGTATTTTCGGCTCCTTAAATCAATGAGTACCAAGCTCGTTTTGTTTGTATACCAGGCAAATACCTATTTAAATGCAAATTTTTCCATTTTGCGAAGACGGTGGCTTTTGGTTGTCACATTCTCCCGGCCTAATAGAAAATTCAGTGACAACACATGTCAAACTTTAAACTGCTCTTTGGTGCGTTTATAGACAGGGTGTTTAGTTATAGCAAACAAAATCACAAAGTAAAGTGATAGACGGAATTGCATTTATATGAAGATTGAAATATAGGACGGATTAAAATGATAGTGGTCCGTAGGCAGCTGTATATACAGCATGGTTGGAATATAGGGTGGACTGGACGTTTGGTGGTATAAAAATGTTGAAAAAAATGTGAAATTAAAATTATATAGGGTGATTAAAAAACTGTTATATGTGGACATAAGCAAATCATATACAGGATGGTTGAAATATATGCTGGAGTTAAATTATATTTATACAGTGTGATTAAAAAATTATTTCTTTTATAGCCCATAAGAAGTTGCATAAAGTGTGGAGAGGAATTAATGTTACACAGGGCGATAATATAAAATGTTAAAAATGAAATAATTTATGGGGTAGCCCACAAGGAGTTATATACTATGGTTGAAATATAGGACGGATTTGACTCCGTAAATATGGGATGGATTCTACTCCGTCCTATAGTTTACAGAAGGCGGCTAATAAATTTATGCTTGTCCATGGGCAGTGGTATGTACAGGATGGTTGGTACATAGGTTGGAGTGGAATTATCTATAGTTATACAGGGTTGTCAAAAAAAGTTGAAAAAAGGTTACATGGCGTAGTCCATAAGGCATAAATATATTTTGGGCTTATTAAGTCAACGCGTACTAGTACATTTTGTTCGCAAAGAAATCTGTCAATTTAAATTATCAAGTATAATTGTGTAATGTTGAGGCTTTCGATGTTACTTGGTTCTGTCTATTAAGGACATACAAAATAAAAAATAAAGAATGAAAACTACCTGAGTTCAAAAAAACTAAAAAGTTGAAAATAAAACATTTAAAAAATATATAACCGACTTCTACCTATAACTAAAAAGCTAAAAATAATTATAACAAAATACAACTCTAGCAAATAAATAACACATTCAATGTTGTTAGGTACCTACCCAGGAAGTAAAAAATGTAAACACTAAAAGGTGCTCATTCTGTACAAATTAATTACCTACCAATCTAGTATATTTTTGAAGTCAAGCAACAATCAAGTTTGATGAATTAGTAGATAAATACGCAATGAAGGATTTTAGATTTGCTTGGCACCGGCTTCAAAATATACTAGATTGGTAGGTAATTAATTTGTACAGAATGAGCATCTTTTAGTGTTTACATTTTTTAGTTCCTGGGTAGGTACCTAACAACATTGAATGTGTTATTTATTTCCTAGAGTTGTAAAAATGTTTTATTAATATATCGGATCCGCGGGTGCTTTGGAGTTCTTTAATTTACTTAATGCCTTGAAGAACCCTCAAGGCAGGGTTCTGCAATTGATAGGCCCGCTGTAATTTTTGACATTTTTAGAACTTCTTGAAATATCCAATTAAATTTGATAGTGACAATTGATACTGAAGGTTTTGCTATTTTATTGGTCTAGTAATTATTCTAAGAACGATTCAACTGTTATTAATCATTATGCAGCTGGCTTTCTAAAGCTTCGTCTTTTTAAGGTTTCGTAGTTCATCAAGATCTTAGTGTTGTGCCATTCTATTCTACGGCTACCAGCGTTGATTAGTGCTTGCTTGGACAAGTTTGATTTGCCTGCGTATTTTCGGGAAATGTTATAATGATTAATTTTGCAGCCTATCCACTAGGAAAGAGATTCTTGATACAAAAAATCTTACCTTCAAATATTTCTTCAGTCCTCTTAGTCAAGGGAATTATGACAGTTTGCTCGTGTATGGCTGGTTCATAGACATGGTGACCAAATTGCTCCATGGTACTGTTTCCAGCATTCCCATTCATTTCCATTATACCAATCTGACTCGTTCTGACATGGTAAGGAAAGTTTTTGTTTGCCACTGAAGGCATCGTTAAAATCTGGAAAAGTGAATTAGATTGTATGATTTCAACTTACTATAGTAAAATGGTAACAATTTAAAAAAAAACTTAAAGTGCTTACAAGAAACATTAAATGGCCTCCAAAAGTTATGAACAGTAATACCGCACACACCACTGACTCTCTCACCCATTTGTCAATGTAAGTGTTGGCAGAAAGGACGAATGCTGGTCCTGCTACAAACCAAATTGTTCCAAAAATGTTGAAGGGATAGTAGAAGTTGGCCTGAAAATAGAAATAGAATCTGAAAAAACAAAGAAATCGCAACGCCCAGAAGATGTTTAAATTTAATATGGTTTTGGTAAAACATAGATTAGCTATAGTAAGGAGGAAATGATTAATTATTTATTGATTGCTATACATTGGCGGGAATAGAAATTTTAGAGTAAAATTAACACATTTAAGAATTGTATTAATTTACTCTCAGTAAATTGAAAATTGCGGCAGCAATTAAAGTTGAATGATTAAAATGATCAAAATGGACAATCGCATAGAACACAACAATCATTCTAACCTTATAGATTTGAGTAACATTTAAAAACAATGAATATATCAAATAAAAACCTTTGGAGCTTACGAACTGCACCATTACCTTTTCTGGATAATGTTTTAACGTGAAAATCGTTGAATAAACGAACATGCACCACGCAAATATCCTCAGTAAAATTAGTCCATAACCAGCAGGGGATTCGTACAGATATAACACTTCCCCAGGGTCGAATACCTGTTGGAGAAAATATATACAGTTGTATAAATAACTTTAATATGAATTGAATTACAAATTTACCTGAGCTTCGTAAATGAATATCGAGATGTAAGTTATAATATACAGACACATGAATATCGTCAGCTTGATGCTAGCTGCTACAGGCAAACGACCTCTGGTGATGGTGAAACCTTTTGCCAGGAGTAACAGCAACATTAAAAATGTAGTCTCAGAAGCACCCATTAGTATCTGTCCTAAAATATTCCCAACGATTATTTCACTATTTTTGAATACATTCAAATACAAAAAAATACCTATTCGCCTGAAGTTTGGTACTAATAAACCGTTGATTGCTAACTTCAAGTAACAGCTGCTCATGCATAGGATTCCAAACAGTTGTAGTATTACAGAAGCTACGAATATTTTATAGGTCGTATGCAGTAGCTGACGTGATCTTAGTTCTACAGTACACATTACAATGCCCAAGATGAGGAAGGAGTAAACTATTGAAAATGCCATCAGAACTGGTAGTATATCTGTAAAAAAAACAAAAAAAAGTTATTAGCAATATACAGTTTACACTAGGTTATTACTTTAGCTATGCGAATGGTATTTTCAAATTTGGAGTCGACGTTTCGGACTTAAAAACTATAATCATCCCGGATAGAATACTGTAATGTTTTTATTTTCACACTCGGGTTCAGTTCTTGGATTTATTTAAAAACACAGTCTAACTCACTCTAATTTATTTCCACTACTTTTACACACATTTATATTCACAGAAACTACTATTTACATTTTATCTTAACTGTACAAACGACCGACGGAAACTGAATCCTCCTATCGCTAGCTCTTCTTATTTATACATTTATCTTGGAATTGTCTGGTACGTCCACGAACCATCGGGAAATTCCATCACGTTCTGGAAGCTTTAAAGGAATTCCCAGTAACGGCAGCGGTCCGCCGGTTGAGAGACAAACATTTCGGGTTCCCAGAATTTATCGGAATAATGTCTCTTCCATGAACTGGTTGATGGCCGATTGCACCAGCGGTCGGATGAATTCTCGTAACAATACGTTTAGGGGAAATTTCGCTAAATCCCAGATATACTAGATATCAAGGAGATTTAGCTCTGAGGGAGTCTTTGCCAGGTTATCCAGCTCAAGGTTATCGTTGTGAGTACCATTCCGGCCTGTTTCTGGAAAGAAGACGTTTTTTTGCAGTAGCTAATAAAGAAGTTTCTTCCAAGGTAAATTGTTTATTAAACCTTTTTTGCCCACTTCTGTTGTTGACATAACAATTGGTGTAGTACAAGTGTTACTCATGTCCCATTGTCTCTGTACTTCAAATTAGACTACTTAACTAAAACTGTGTCTTTTCTTTCACGGGCAACAGTTTGTGGTCAATATCTAAAATAGATTGGGGTTGTAGATATTCTTACCAACTTTGATTGTCTAAGTTTCAGTACTAGGTCCTTGTGCAGTATTTTAGCCACCGCATTGTGTGGTTCAACAAGTGCAACTGAATGCAAAGAACGACCACTTCCTGTAACGCTTGATTGAATTTGATGTTTGGCAACCATACATGCATCTGTCTTTGGTTATAGAAGTAGGTTTAACTTCAAATAGTTCTTAGCTGGAATTACTTGATGTTGGATTGCCAGTAAATTGCCTTATGTTTCTGGTAACCTATGACCAGATACCAACCAATAGTTCGATGCTAAATTGTCTGCAATATTTTTTGGTTGACGTCGGTTATATGTCTTCCATTAGGTGTTATTCTTTCCATTGGATCAGTTGACTGGTGGTGTAATTGGACTTATTGTTCTGTCAGTAAGAATGGTGTTAAGGCATCAATGTGGTATGTATGTGGGGATTAGAAAATTCTGCGCGTTTCTAGAAATGATAAATTACTGGCCAATATCTGCCAATCCTCTTCCTCGTCATTCACGCCGTGGCAATGTTGTATGTTCTATGGAGCTCTAGGGATAGTGAGTTTGAGCTTTTATTAATGAAACCCAATGTCACTGAGAACGCGTGGGTTTTAATAGCCAGAGACATTTACTGTTATGTTTAGTCTTCACCAGTCGTCTCTCTTCTGCAAATGTCTCCTGTTAGGTCCTTCTTCATTGTGAAATGGTCAATTCGTTGAGCTTGCTTCATTACAAGGTTTTTATAGGTGTTGCCTTCTTCAGTGGATTCAATTTAGGAGTCATCTTTCATTTGGTAGGATCCTGGGTGCATTTTGCCTCTAACGTGTTAATAATTCAGCATTTTTCAATGCCAACTTACATCTCATATCAGTAAAGAGTTCTAACTAACTCAAAATTATTGATCTTGAAGTTGCCATTAACTCTAAGTCGTCCATATAGAACAAATATTATTATAACAAATTTTATGTCACGAAATACAAAATGGCAGTTTAAATTAAAATCACTTACAGAATTCATCTGCAGAAAAATGTTCATGCCAATAATCCCCAGTTGGACCATTTGTCATAAGAATTCGATATTTTATATCTATACCCTAAAAATGTGTTGTGTTTAGTTTATATTGAACATAAATACAATATAAAAGGATTTATTGCACGTTCGGTATGCCGTACCTTCATTCCCTTGCAATTGCTTACTGCTATGAACCACCAACGTTCTCGCGAACTTCGAAAACGCCTGGCATTATGACAAGTCACTTTTCCAGATTCCAAATAATATTTGACAGGTGTTGCAGTGGTTCTGCTGGTGGGTACTGATCTCTTCTGCTTTCGGTTTTTCGGTGTACGTTCCGGCTGAAAATTATTAATTATTTAAACTTGATAGATTTTGTGGTAAGTAGTCAACGATCGCCTTTTATGTGCATACAAAAATTGGAAAGAAAAAAGTTGAAACAACCCGTTTTCGTTGTATTTTTAGGATTTTTTTGGGTATAACACCACAATTGCTGGAAAGTTTGCATATTTCAAATACTCCAAACGTTTCAGGGTCTTAATCAGATCCCATTTTCAAACTCTAATTACTAAATTTGTCATTGCAAACCTTTTAATTTTCTTATTCAGTTGTGTTAATTTTGGGGCGGCTGTCTCTTAAGTGCACTCGTGCGCTGAACCACAAAATTTAATAAGCTTTCAATAAGTTTAAAAATCACCATAAAATGTTTAATGAACATCATTTCAATACCAACGAATTTATCAAAAAACAATTTAAGCTCTAATCCAAACTTGTATTAAGATTTATACTCGCTTGAAAGAATATTTCGCCGTGCACTTCGGGTAGTGCACGGTGAAACACGCTTAAGCAAACTATATGGCGTAATGGGCTGATTCTCGTACGCCGCACGGAGACACCGAGCTCTGCTGATATTGACCGGACGTATCCGAACGTTTCAATAATTCAAGTTTTTGTTTACGTGATTTAATTAGTGGTTGCTTTGTTTTTGTCCTCGTAATCTATGAAAGAATATTTAATATACAGAGTCTATGTGTGTTTACATAACTGTGAAAATGAGTATCAACTTTAACATTGACTATATTAAAAACAATAATAAATCGTTTCAAAACAAATTACATATGAAATTGGCTGATGGTCCACCTAGGCCATATATTAATTGAAAACACGAATGCAAAATGAACAATAAAGTATTTACACGAAGTTTTATAAGTGAAGTTTATAATAAAAAGGTTGTCTGGATGTGATCGCATGAATACATTATTTTGTTTTCCTTGCATTATTTTTGGCCAGGAATCAATTTGTATGGAAACAGGAGTGAAGTATTAAAAGGTTTCTTAGAAATACGATGTCTTAGGACTGGCTAAAAATGCTCTTTCTGTGTTTAGTATTGAAAAAAATATATTCAATCATTGCCAGACTTTAATAAAAAGGTCATTGAACATTGCGCTTCCGAAAAAAGTCGACGAATATTTTAATTAATAAAAATTAAATGCAGTATTAGCAAAGCTATGGTTTGTTTTATTGCATCTTTGACCAGTAAAGTGCACCACGAGTGTCATAATCCACCAGCCGCCACTGGTCTCATATAGACCCTAAAACGTTTGAACTATTTGACAGACAATTGTGGTGTTATTCTCAAACAATCAGAAAAATACAAACCAAAAAGGACATATACAATATTACATACGTTCTGAAAATATTTTACCATATAAATTAATATTTTACCATCTAAAAAAAATATCTAAAACAGGTAGTTTTAAAGATTCGCCTTATCTTACTAAATCTAAAATAGAGCCTCACTCAAAGTTTGCAAGAAAAATAAAGTGAAAATGCTCGTGTCACTTTTGGGGGGTAAATTTGGAAATGAAATGAAAAAAAAAATTAACTGCAAAGTGTAATATATCAAAATAATCTCTTTAAAACTTATTAACGAACATACCGAAAAATCGACAAACTTCCTCATTTTTCTCTAGATGTACTGCTCCCACAATTTTGGAAAAAAAATTGAGTACAGGGTCGTACTCACAGGAAAATTACAGCGAAAGTCCTAATGTTCTTTTTGTGTGGGCACATTTGAAAATTAGATAAAACAATTAAATGTTTCTCAGTCGTATTTTTTGTAAATTCAAAATAATTTGTTTAAAAACTTTATAGAATATACAAAAATTACGTACCTTTTTATCTAGCTAAAATTTTCTAACCAATACCTAATGACAAGCAAATTGAGGGTCAAGAGTTTAAACACCAAACAAGAAGTATACATCATTTTTAGAGTAAATAAAATCTCCATCGGAAATCGAACCCGGAATCTATAGGCTATCAGTTAACAGTGAAGTCACTCCGCTATACAGGTCGTGAAAACTAGTTTAAATTATTTGATCAATAATTAAGGACCTCTACTACTTTGTTGGCCCAGGGTCTTAACAAATCTGGCAGAATGTTGGGTAATCAACCTCTTGAAGGAGGGAAATGTGAAAGATCAACATTACTATACATTTTGTACTTACTAAAACACTAATTTGTTTTGTTCCTATAGTGGGCTCTATTGTGTAACTGTCTTGAGTACTACTAATTTCTTCAGTTGAATAAAAATCTTGAGAAGTTTCCCATGTTGTTGTTTCTGTACTGAAATTGTAATCATCACTAACACCATTGCTTGTAAATTCTGTAGTACTTTTTATTTCATGTACCGAAGACTTAGTATTGATAATGATAGGAGACTTGCTTGTAATGGTAAATCCTGAAACTACAAGTTTATAAACTTATTTACAAATATTTAGTTCATAAATAAGAACCAATTTGGCTTTTGTTTCTTGGCAATGGCCAATCTAAGGACGTAAGTAATTTTGAGAATAATAAAACAACATATAACATTGTGCTTTCAGAGGAATTGTAGGAGGGGAGTTCAGAATCCACTTTTTGCAAATTTCTTTCAACTGCAACTGCTTTGCCTAAGTAACGACACCATTGTACCCAAAACATATCACACATATAATACTTCAAGAAAAAGACCAACTATATTCAGAGAGGAAGATTGAAATTAAAGACAGCAAAGCAGTTCGAGCAAAGAGTTACAACAAAACTAGAAACAAATCCTCACGAAGAAGAAATATGGATGCATGAAGAAGAAAGACAGGTACACATTGGAGGAGACAGTAGATAAATTATTGAGCAAACAATTGTTAACTTATACTGTGCATGGAAAGACAAATGAGAGTAATAAAACTGGGTTATAATAATCGTCAAGTGTCAACTCTTCTATTATGCTATATGGCTCAATTGCACCATAACACTGTACTGACACACTGAGCCGTGCGTGTGTTTAAAGGTATCTATTGAATTTCTGCCGTGTGACCAGATGACAAAAGTCATCAACATATCTAAGCTAACAGAAAGGCTTTAAGGTGGATCAGTTTAGGGCTTGAAATTTGATTCGTTCCATGAAAATGTTAGCTAGTACTGGAGAAAGGGATGACCCCATCGGAGCACCATGAACTTGTTTGCATATAAGCCATATTCTTTCACAGATGGAACTGTGTGGGTAGTGTTTTATTCTGCCGTACATCCTTTCGCCTGTTTGATCGTATTTGGCGAAATGTCTGACAGACGAACAGATGTGCCCCAGAATAAAACATCAACCACATATATATTAAGAAGGCTTTGGGCTTAATATACATAGGTATTAGCAAAAGTGAAAAATAAGAAAAGGTTACCTTTTTTTGGTTTCACTGTTGATATTGTTGGAACAATCATGCTATAAGTTCTTGAAGTTGCAGCTGGACTTCTTACAATTGAACATCCAGACAATTCTCGAAGTGGATAACTGGTTGTGAGATTAATTATTTGATTTTGTTTTACATTTAACACTGATTCTCTCTCTTCACATGTCTAAAGTAAATTTTTTTATACAAAAATTAATGTATGAACAGCAATTTTTACCTTATTTGATTTATACACCAAAGGCCATTGATCATCTGTATCATAGTACAAAAGCAAATTGGGAATACCTTGGTCCTGATTGTATTCTAATTCATATTCGAATTCACCTTCTTCCGATAGAAAGCAGAATCTTACCAAGAAAGCCCACTTCTACAAAACAATTGAAAGTTGTAATTAAAAATTAATGAATATTTTGAAGCATAAATTACCTCTGAGGTTTTGAGAACTCCTTCAATGTACCTGCAGTTGACACAAAACAATTGCATAAAGAAATAAATAAACAATATTCCGTAATTAATAATCATTATAAAAAATTAAGACAAATTAAATATACCAAGCTAGTAGCACATTTTATTCGATGGGAGTAGAGTATTAAATAACACCAAATAATCAATGCTTCGTGGTCGCCGAGCAACCAAATCCAAACAATAATTTACGCTACACATTTATTAAATACAGAGAATGTTTCATAATGTCAAAGTGTCACCAGAGCAACATAAACGTTTCGGTCTTCAATATAATCCACCTTCAGTCACCAGTTACTTATGTAAGCATGTAACTGAAATTTGAAATCTAATGTGGGAGTTAGCAAAAAAGCTGGTAAAAAGTAAAGAATGCGATAAATACAATCAGATTGAGCTTTCATCAATTATATAGTTTTTTTAATGTTTTATGTTAGGATGTAAATCATATAAATTATGGAGATTCTACGCTTCTATTTATAATTAAAATACTAAATACGATAATGTGATATTTTAACTCTAAAAACAAGCAAGGATATATAAGTTTATATTTTTACTGTGATATTATTAAAATAGTAAATGATGAATTGAATTATATATCGGGTGTAACAAAAGTACCGGTTGCTCCCCTGTAACTTCCTATGATTGCATTTTACGAATAAACGTTACAGGCAAAAGTTGTTGAGTTTTGACTTATAAATTCAGTGGTGACCTTGTCCTTAACACCAAGGTCATTTAAGGTCAACTTTGTTTTTTTAATGGAAACTCCTATTTTTTATTCCGGAATATGATCATTTCAAGAACAATCATTATATAAAATCTAAAAAAAAATAAAATTTAAAAAACTGTTTAGAGAAGCTTCATCAACAAAACAAAACTACCCAGCGCGTCCTCATGTTGCGTATAGAGGAATGCCCTTCTGAAGATAAAGGGTAACTACGAAGCTAAGTGACAATATTCGCTGCAAATACCGATTGTTCTTGAAATAACCTTGAGAGACCTCTCAAGGTCAAATACATACCTGAGTGTAGAATTTTCTGCTCTTTCTGATTCCTGGATAAAAATAGGGGTTTCCATTTAAAAAAAGAAAGTTGACCTTGAAATGACCTTTAAAAATGACACTGAGGTCAAGGACAAGGTCACCACGGATTTTTTAAGCCAAACCTGAACAACTTTTGTTTGGAACGTTTTCTCGGAAAATGCAATCATAGGAAGTTACAGGGGGTACCGGTACTTTTGTTACACCCTGTATATAAGATTATAGTCAACTGATCATATTAAATCTGATACTTGCAAATTCACTCATAAGGACCAATTTAGCATTTTCCTTGGGTCAAAACTCAAAAAAAATCGTAAGAAAGGAGGCCCCAAAGCACCAGTAAAGGAAAAAAAACTATTGCAAACTCACATGCAGCATGATGCCGATGCGTGGTAAAACATTGTTTCTTAATTATAAAATAGGTTTCAATTTTGTAACAATTTTCGATATTATTAAAAATAGAATGGAAAATTTAGAAAAAAATTGGAATTAATTTATCATTATGGAAAGTGAATAAAGTTGAATTATCCAAAAATGGTGTTTTGACCAAAGAGGTTAATAGTGTAGAGCACGTGAACTAGCGAAATTCATGCAATATTAATAGAAAGAGAGAGAATAAGCGTGTCTTTCCTGATTGGTCAGTGTCAGTGGTGACGCCTACTATTGGTAGGGTAGAGACATAGCAAGCGCTCCCTGATATTGTCTTTCTCTTTCTACTGTTATTACACTGCAACTTACAATAACGCCCATACCTAATTCACTCTACGTATAAACCTCTTTGGTTTTGACTGCGTTGTCCCAGGAGTTAATATCTCATGTGTTACATGAGTGATTTGTCAAAGTTAACATTCCCATGTATTTGGTTTAATACAAAAGAGCAGTTACAAAATGTAACCGCCTGTCATAGAGAACAATATCATCGACATTTTGCTACTAATTTAGTAGAAAAAAAAAACGGAATAAATATCCTTTACTTACCCCGCTTCGACTCGTCCTTATCTTTACCGTCCATGGTAGATTTACCGGAAATCTTCATACCCTTTCTTACATTGTCATAAGGACATTAAGAATCAAACTTTAAACTTATAAATAGTATTAGCCGTCCCTTATTGACATAAAAATTGCACTAAATAAATATTTTTATTTTCGAATATATTGTGAACTTTTTTTTCATAAAATGTCAAATAGTTCCAAAGGAGTTCGACACTACGGTCCGTAAACTCTATTCGGTTGCCTACTCCGAATTAGCCAATGAAAAGTTAGCCCGCGAATACGTTACAAGTGTCTCAATTCAAAATATTGCGAAGTGATGCAGCAACTTTACGTTAAAATTTTCACATCTCTGGCGTTATTCTTTCACCGTTTACCATATACAGATGTTATTTAAATAAATCGAAAGAGATAAAGTCTAAACCCAAAATCTTATTTTATATTTCAACGAAGAGTACGAAGAGATTGTTAACATAAGTACCATAAAACCAAAAACCTTGCATCTTAATTAGAATTAGTTCGAAAACATTCAAAGTCAACATTTGAAAATAAGTTACAGATATCAAAAAATTAATTAAGGTTCTTTATAGCTTTATTTTGTTTAATAATTCTATACATAATTTAGATAAATTTACTGTTGCTGTTAAATGACTATAAAATTTTAAAAAACTGTTTCGTTTTTTGCAAACAGCAACACTACAGTTTGTTTCACTCACATTACAAAACTTTTTGGCATTCAATAATAAAAACTAATAATACATTTCGAACTTCTGAGTATTTGTTCAATAAAGGCAATATACCTATTCACTTTAAAATTGGAATATTAAAAAAATAAATAATTTACAAATAATTATTATGGAATACAAAATAGAGCTGAAACGATCAAAAAAAATGTGAGAAACGAACTTATCACAATGTTTATTTACACTAAGAATAATATAATGTAGACAACCATTAATACACAAAGAATTTAAGACACTTGTGACGTCAGCCAGTGCAACGGAGTAGGCAACCGTATAGAGTTTACGGAACGTGGTTCGACACTACTAATTTTTCTAACAAAGTTATTTTAGGATCCAGTATAACAGCAAATTCATGAAATCAAAAATGGTTTAACTAGAAAATTCATAGCCAAAAATGATAACTGAAAATGTTCAAGCTCTAATTATTCATAATTTCTATAACCATACAATTGGCTTAGTCTAAAGTTATCAATCAGTTTTCTCGCTTTTAACAGGACGGAAAAAATGATAAAAATCCGGATAAAAAAAATTTATTTAAAATAAAAGTTGTTCATAGCACAATACTTATTTACAGAAACTATATACAAAAAAAATTACAGACCTTTAATATAATACATGAATACCATCTCTAAGCCAGTCAAGATTATTCAGAACAATTCACTTATCAGAATAAAGAATATTTCAAAATGCCCATAATACACATAACACAAGAAAAAAATCAATATACATACATATGAACTTGAATAATATTTTAACAATAAGTTATACATCAAAATAACCAAAAAAAAAACAATAATCAATTTGAGCAAATGAAATTTGCTAAATATATCACACATAAAACTGAATAGAACACAACATATAATTATTATATAATTTATTGAGATGATAGTAATTTAATAATAACGCCGTAACTGTACATCTATTTCTTCTGTTAAATATATTTTTTACAACTACTTATTATATCACAGTATGATTAGTAGTTAAAAACTATAGGATACTCTCTAAAGTTTTTCATTCACTAAAATATGCGAATTACAAATATCTTACAATGCTTACATATATTCAAATTGAATCGTTTAAAATACTGAAGTCATAATAGGTTTTATTTATATTAACGTGTCTCGTTTGACGATTTAATCAGGTAATGTGTCGGTACTGATTTGCAAATCATTACTAGTACGATCTTTGCCACATACATGTTTCAAAGGTATTTAGTCTCAATACAAATTACTAAAATTTAGCATATTGTGGAGGACAGGATTTTCGAAAACTAACACTTGAACAAATATTTCTGGTTCAAAATTATTATATGTATAAATTTTGATAAGCATAGATTTATAGTTTTGTTTTTTTCAATAAATACCTACTAATCCAGACAGAATCAAAAAATTACAATGAAATTGTCTATACCTAATTTGTTTTAAATTTAGGTTGCCTTCAGTTTAAAGCAATATTCTGTATTTAAGACATTCAAAAGTGGGCGCATGAGGGAAGCCAGTTTTACAATAAGAGAAATTTTAAACAACATGGATGCAGTGTCTCAACACTATTGGTTCAGTTGGTCTGAAGAATTCATAAACGTAATCATGGACTTTGGAGGACCTCGAGCACAGAAAGTTCATTATTTGAGGAATTAAGTTCGGTTGGGAATTTTACTAAAAATGGTCTCTATAGCAACGGCATATCGTAGAACGGGCGATTTTCAGCGGGCTATTTTGGGCTTTGTTTTTACAGATCATTTTTATGTTCTCCACGCACACTTGAAAATTGTGCTGCTCGGCTAGACGGGTATAACACCAAAATGAAACTGGAATGTTGTATGGAGTCCTATTATATTCTGTCCAAATCCTGTATTAGGGTTCACGATAGTTGCAGAGTAGACGATTACATGGAAAACATATTAATAAATTAGAATTTGTTCTGCAACGGCATACCGCCTTTAACCAGTGGTAGTATGAGGAGTGATAAGTGAGATCCCTTCTAATTTTTATTGGCAAAAATTTGAAATGTACTACAACCTCTTGCACTGCCACAGAAAATGCAAGGGTTACTGCAAGGTTCTTATGAGAAAGTAAAATGACCATGAACTCCTTACTCTTCAGACTTGTCACCAATTGATGTGTCAGATGTAACTGGCATTCAACTGGGTAATTTACCTCAAGTATAAAATAACCTAGTTGCCTTTGACACTGAATTTAAAAGGCTTGAGATTACGTTCATGAGTATATAATATAACATTTAATTTAATTTGGTCATTTTAATTTGAAAATGCAACTTTAGAGTTTGATTAAACAAACATGTAACGATTTTATTAAAAGTGCTTAACTCTTATTGGGTGTTGACATTTCACTACTTAGACACCAGATTTTATGTTTCTACCATATCTTGTTTTTTTAATTTTTTAAAATTTACCTTCATTGCATGATGATCCACAAAGTTTTCGTTATTGACGAAACATGTTTATTTCATAGTAGTTTTAGAGCGTAAATATTGTCGATGAAATTGTTTTCTATTTATTTCTTCTTCTTTTTTTTTGCAGGTGACTTCTTTGCTTTACTCCCAGCCCCAGTTTTTTTTTGTTGTCGCTGGCCGGTTTCGATGCTGAAGCTCCTAAAGAGGACGAAGTTCCCAATTTGAAGGAACCGGATGCACATTTTCCTTCAGTTTGTACTAAAATTCCTGAAGCGACGCCTCCTGACTTTAAGTACTTCTTGATGAAAAACGCTACTTTCTCGGCATCGACCTTGTAGTTGGCAGCTATATATTTCTTGATGGCTTGCAAAGATGAGCCACCGCGTTCCTTTAAACTTTTGATAGCGTTTTTGACCATCTCAGATGTCGGTGGATAAGAGGATTTAGACTTTAGACCTTGAGTTCTTGGCTGTTTGGGTTTGTGGTGATGAATTGGACACGCATGTCGCAGAAGCAGTCGAACTATGAGTTTCCGTATCAGCCATAATGATTTGTATTAACTCTTACGATAGTCAATAATTTGGTTGTAAATAACGTCGCACGTACATGCACCTCTGTCTAGAGACAATATCAGTCATAGAAAAAATTGGGAGCTTTAGCTATTTACTAAGTTTATGTTCAGGCTAAGGTACATACTTGGGGATTATTATAATTTACAAGCAATAAAGCGAGATTCTAAATACTACATCACGCTCAGACAAAAAAAAGAAACAGAGATCACACTATTCCTGTATTTAGACAACTAACCAGAAGTTACATAGTACTGCACTTGAGGATGGCCAAAAAAAATCAACCCAGTGTCAGGTGAATGTTGGGTCAAACAGAGAGCAACAACTGAATATTGCTACATACAGACTCATTGTAATTAAGAATAGCGATAAAGAATTGTAACTACCGCAACATAGTAAGTCGTTATTCGACATTGAACATCACGTTCTACTTAGAGTACCATTTCTAGAAATTTTTATCTGTTGTTATCCTGCCAGTAAATACAAAAAATATATATTTATCCAAAATAATTCTATTAAGTTAAATCAAGTAAATACCTTGGAACACGCATAAATGACCAATGAGATTCGCAAGATGAATAAGTAAACGCAGAGAATCTTTATATTTTTTTAATAAACATTATATTTTGTATGCGGTCTTATTGATTGAATGTAAAATCTGGACGTTAGTGCGCATATTAAGGCAATACGCTTTGTATAATCTAGGGAAATTGGTATTTTCAATTGAATCGATTGCAACCAAATCAACAAGGATTGATTGGGTTTTCTTGAAGAAGGTACTCTACAATAGAGAAAATGTAATGCTGACAATTTTTATTTCTTAATTGTTTAAAGTTACAAAAATAGTAATTTTGAGGTTATTCTACAGCCCTTAAATCCAGTATGATTGTAT
Organism: Octodonta nipae; assembly: GCA_034190945.1. Classification (NCBI taxonomy): domain Eukaryota; kingdom Metazoa; phylum Arthropoda; class Insecta; order Coleoptera; family Chrysomelidae; genus Octodonta; species Octodonta nipae. Next base: position 16,004,773 of record CM067220.1, on the reverse strand, counting down.
GCATTTGAGGCTTCTGCATACAAACAAGCAAACTTCTGGGGGAAGCTTTACCCTATTATTTTGATATTTTATTAGAAACGAATTAGAACAGTCATCGAAATCTCCAAAAAATATTGATTTTTTCTTCTGCAATAGTTTGACTGAAAATGGCATAATTTTTATAAACACAAACGAAATCTAAATTATGACGCATGGTATTTAAATATTCAACAATTGGATATTTAACAACTCCGAAAATAATTTGTAATTTGTGATCATCATGTAGATAATATCGTAAAAAAGCCTTTTTTCTACATTTTATGTTTGAATTAAATTAATTTTTCGTAAAAAGGCAAACAATACTGTTCATAAAATTTAATTATAGTATTTTAGTTTCCAAATATAAGATCTAGAAATTTTCGTGCAAGCCGAATACTGCCATTAGGGTTCTTATATTCGTTAAAACAAATGCTGATTTTTATGATGCCCAATACAAATGTTAAGAAAACGTCATTCGGACAAATTAAAAAATTTTATTGCAGTATTTGTAGGTTATGTTGATTACCCAAACAAAATAGCCTTTTGTAATTTGAATGAAGAACTTCGTTTGTTAAATTACTGTTCAAATTTCATTTTGCACTTCATATAGCTTTTTGGGTGTGGAATTTAACATTTTTAATGGTTAGCATTGAATTCCTATATTTAGAACATAAGTATTCGCACATGTCACGTGACCTCTGTTAATTTGTTAAATTATGATTTGAACTTTGAAAGTGATTTTTACCGAAAATACACATATTTCCGGGAAATTGGAATATACCCTAATTATAATATAATAAATAATTTAATATAATTTTCCAATACTAGTAAAATAGCCTTTTGCAGTTTACTTCAGATTATTAAAAATATATTTATTTTTTCAAAGAACCCATTACCGAATTACCTATCAAAATATTACGATATTTGCAAATAAAGTAAAAAAAAATGTAGCAGTACTTTTTGTTGCTGTGTGATTTACCTTCTGCAAGAATAATAATCAACTTTTGGCATTTTTGTGCATAAACAGACTAGTTCCCTAGTTACCTGATACTTCTAAACACCATGACTTTTTTTTCAATTAAATAAAAAGCGCAATGCCTTGGTGATATAATACGAAATACAGTCTCACCAGTACAATGGAAGGAGGAATCTTGTTAAATAATTATTCTGATAATGCAACAGCAAAAAACTGGACATCTATAGTTTCAAATTTGTCAAGCTGCTAAACGAAGAAGCTCGACGGTAAGATTGTCGTCTACGCACTGGGATATTAAGAATAAACTACAAGTTACATGACTTCTCGTTTGACATCATTTTCCTTTAAAAGACTATTAAAGACATCAGATAATTTGGACATTTCTATAACCCAGTGCTATAATAATTACCTTTTCAACATTCATTAGATCACAATGGAAATAATATCGGAGTTCTTCATCAACAAAGGACTCTTCCTAAGAAAAGTTAAAGAGCCGTATACTCTTTCGTGGGACTGAAATTACCCGCAGTATCATCGCTGGACTTCGTCGTTCCGGTGACTTTCAAGGAACTCCGACCGAAGTTGACCCTATTCCCGAAAGTCAGACCGCCTTTTTTATTCAAATTGTCCACCATGTCTCTCACTAAGTTCCCCGAACCGGAAGCACCCGCGAAGGATTTCTTGTTTGAGCTGGAATCCGTGTCCAAGTTCAAAAACCCCGTCCGTCGTTGTAGAATGGGCGTCAGCTTGTTCAACAACGACGACTTCGATTCGTGATCGAGAAGCGTTTGTTTTTTGTTCGGTAAAACGACGTCGTCATCGATTTTATCGACAGACGGTAACTTTTCGTGAGCAGTACTTAGAGTTTCTTTCAAACGTTCAGCGGCAGTCGATTGCCTCACTTTACGACTATTATCACTGAGAGTAACGTTTTTTTCTTTGGTTGGGGATTTAAGCACGTCGCGTTTTTGCAAAACCGGAGTCCTTCGCGACAACGACACACTGTCCGATACTTTGGCATACCGCCTCCTGGATAGGCTCGATCGCAAAGCGGCTTTCGCATCAGAAGTGGGATCACTTTTCGAGGAAGACGGCTTTGGCACATCGCACGCGTCCCTGACGGATTTGTCGAAACTGTTGGATTTTGGCAACGCGTAAGGGGTGGCCAAACTGTGACACGGATTGTTACTGTTGCAGTTTACGTTCTTGGCGCTGTTGACGTACTTCTTGGTAACCTGCGATGGCAACGTGGTGGATTTCAAACCGATGCTGTCCAGATTCAAATTGGAAAGCTTACTGGTTACGCTAACCAAAGGTTTGACGTCAAACGTCTTTGCTTTACTTAGGAACTTGAATTTATCTCTGACAGTACCATTGTCGTCGTCTCGCGAGTTTTCTTTAGCTTCTTTGGCGAATCGATTTCGAGTGAAATTTTTAGGGACGTTGCGTAAATTCACGTTGAAGTTGGTTTGCTTCAGGTTGTTTTCATTGTTTGTAGGAGGGATCTTGTCGGCTTCGACGGAAGCTGCGACGGGCTTGTCGCTCCTACACAAATCAGTCTCTTTGAGTTCTTGTATGCAAATCGGTTTTTCACCGTCACCCGCGAAAGCCATGTCGTTCTTCAGGAAATCGATGTTTTCGTAGTTGCGGAATTCCCTAGGACCACTCAATATCACAGGAGAATTGTTTTTAACAGGTAAACTAACGTCACATATGTCCGTACAAGTTTTTGATGCCGTATCATGCAACATATCGCTGCTGGACACTTTGATGATCGGTTTGATGCAGTTTTCTTTTCTCTTCAATAGGTTTTCAGCAGAAGAAACTTTTATAATAGGTTTCAAATTGTCGGTGCCCTTTGGGAGTTTCTCCGGGCTTTTGTTGAGCTTCTCACAGCTCGTTGATGTCGTTTGGCCTTCGCATATCGGTTCTAAAGCGGGACTTCTGTGGCCAGATGGTATTCCTTCTGGGGTCGTGCTACCTGAGGAACTCGGGCTTTGTCCCTTATAATGATGGATGTCAAACAACAGGTCGGGAGGTAGCGGCATGCCCACGGATAAATGCATAGATAGAGATTCCAGCCATACTTCCATAACTTCAAATGGTGGCCTGAAAACAATTCATACAATACAGTTATAACATCAAAAAGTGGCGATAGAGGGTGGCTCCTTATACAACGTCAGAAAGGGTTTTGCAGAATAGTAGTAGTAGTAGTCTCTAAAAGCTTTATTTGTAAAATTTAGATTAACTGTTTTTAAATTACAAACAAGGATTTGAGTATTTCAATTTGAAAAGAAACGCCTAAGAGATTCAATTTTTTAACAAAAAAAAAAAAAATATGTAGTCTCAGTTAACCAGTGTATTCTTAGCAATTAACATTAACAAAATGTTAAATAAAGGCATAGAATGCTATGCTTTTCTAGCGATGCTGAAAAATTAATGAATGGGAAATATTTTATTTAATTTTGGAACGGATCCAAACATAAGTATATTGCTTTTGCTTTGTCCGTTAAAAAAGTGATCAGAATCAAATATGTAGAAGTTCAAGTTTATGTTGACTTATGTTAATTACAACTCGTGGTCACATTTTTTCAATTTCTAAAGTAAATAAACTCACTGACAAAGAAATCCCAGAAGGAGATGTTTAAATTTAATATTGTTTTGATAAAACATAGATGCTAGAAAGGAGTAAATGATTAAAATTTGGCAAAGTTTAGTGAATGATTTTGCATGTAAACTTTTTTAAATCAATTAAAATTGTAGGCATTTTTAGCATGTTCTAAATTTTCAAAAATAGGATCTAAAATCGATGTTTAGTGATGTTAAAATGCCCAGAGTACGTGTACGCCGAATGTATCGTCAGCTAAACGAATTCCAAAGAGGTTTACGGCAGGCGGGTTTTCATTTCGAGAAATCGTTAACCGCACGAACAGAAATCCACCGGACGTCGAAGGGACAGAAAGTTCAAAATCGACGTCTAAAGGTGAGGTTACACGGCCTGAAGCGCGGCGCGTGAAACCTCCCAAGATGATTTTCGACCCTTTCTTGAAGTGCAAGAAGTTTTTTGTTTATAACTGCAAATATCCTTTGTCTTTTCTCCCATACCGGCATAAATTTCTATTGATGAACCACACCGCTTACCAATATATAGGTCAAAAAATTCGTGATTTATGCCGGTATCAAGGATGAATTTATTTTTATTGGGTTTTCACAGGTAGATTGGCAAAAGCTCGTCGGGCTGCTTTATACTGTCATTGTATCAATAAAAAGTCCAGAATTTATTGAAATGAAGATGTTCGGCACGCGTCAACACAAAATTATGGAGGTAAATTCAAAGGTGCTTATGTAGACAGAAACCATATATTTGGGTCCCCAAAAATATACATCCTTTGTTTTCTCGAGAAAGGGTACAAAATTATAAAAGACATTATGACCATGTTGTTACCCCGGTCATTGGGGTAACCCTGTATAAAAGGGTATAGTGGGTCACTAACTAACTTAATTACTAAAGGAGGTAAAGGGAAGTTTATACAGTTTTGAAAAGTTCACTATTGTTATCTTGTATCACACAAACTTTATATACAGGGTGTAAACGGTTTGAGTGCAAAGATTTTGAAGAACAATACTTCAGGCAAAAACAAATCAAAAAGCTTTATAACATTTTCTAAAATAAACTATAGTTTTGCCAAAAAAAAACACATAAAGTTAGATTTTATGTAGCCCTTGCTACAGTGAATAATACAATAATTTCGATTTCAAAATGTCGGTAAATCTAAATATGTAAATACTCAATAGCTTATACATCTTTAATAGCCACATTAAAAATGAAAATTGATTATTTAAACTCGAAATATGCTTTTATAATTTAGTGTAAGTTTCTCCGAATAGATATGGCAACGTGGCATACAGACCAACTTATTTACTACATTTTTTACTGTAACGACGACTGAGAGTTACGATTGTTTTTTGCGATTTCGATTCTTGTAAACAAGAATAGATAAACTGTAAAGTGATTTGAATGGAGACTTCGTGGTTTGCTTTCCATTTATTATATTTTTTAAATAAATAAAATCGGTTGTGATTAGTGTGTAAGTTCGAAAATTAAGAATAGTGCGACAGTATTTATTTGTGATAAATAATGGCCGATTATACAATTAGGGAAAGGCATGATATGCTCTTAATTTCTCGCATACGTGAAAATTGGATTAAACGGTGTCGTGCTTGTGTCGATAGTAATGGTGGGCATTTTGCACATTTGCTGTAAATAATCCGTTGTTTCAACTCAGTTCTATCATTATAATAAATTCGGTAAGTAGGATTACATATTTACTTGTCTAATATAAATAATATTAATTAAATCAGTAATAATGACTCTTCGAATAATTTAACTGGTAAAAAACTATATATACAGATCTCTTGAGTTGAATATCATATGTATTTACCCAACTTTGTATAATTGCATAAAAGAAACCGCCAAATACAAATTCTAATTGCAATACCTTGTATTAAAAACGTAAATATTTCCAACAAAATATTTCATACATTTTTATTTAATTCTAAGGTCAATATCATCAGTCAATACAAAAACACAGGTGTTTATATTTTTTTGTCGGCGTAGTCATTCCTTTATTATTCGCGCTAGTGAATCTGCTTCGAACGCGAGCGACGTTGTCGGATTGACAATAATTTACTTAATATGTTTTAGGAATTTTCTTGATTATTAAGGCCTACTGACCATAGTGGTATAAGAGTTTTTTGTTTAATTTGGTATATACTACCTCCACCTAAAATATATGCACTCAAACTATTTACACCCTGTATACAACTTAAATATACATAAATAATACAAATTTAGTAAAACCAGATAAAAGTAAATTTTATTACCGTCGAATTTGGTATTGTCACCATAGAATTAATAAATCAACGGACATTACATAGAACAAACAAGTTTATATATAAAACTGAAAGTTAAATCAATAAAACTGTTAAAAAGAATATAAATTGTAAAAGACGTTTATTATAATACAATTTCAATAAAATCATGTATTTAAGTAAAAATTAAAACACTAAAATAGATTTAGAGTCGTTTTATTTAAGTCCCCAATTAATCATTCGTTCGTTCCGGTTAGCCGCGCCAGAATGTTAGTTGACTTGGCGTCCGATTCTCTTATGGGAGAATAAAAATAGTAGGGGAGCATATGCTATTTTAAGAGATGTTATAAAAGTTAATGTGATAGAGAATTTTATAAACAGTGACGGACCGGAGAAAACGATAGAAAATATATAAGGGTTCATAGGAAGGTATACAAGGGCAGAAAAAAAGCGAATGAAATAGAAAGATTGGTATGATTTTGTTATCTCTATACGGCTTGGTTGAAAAAGGAGTAACTGGCAATAGATCCACTGATGGCACTATGGATGATTTTGCGTTTGAGTGTGTGTTTATGTCCAGATTTTTAAGCAAACGGTCATTACTAGTGCACCTCTCGAAATGTGGATGGACGTACACATTTCGAATACTAATATTTTAGATTTAACAGGTTGTAACTTGTAGAATAATATTGTTGAATTACGAAACGAAATTCTACAAGTTTCAAAACTATAAGTTACAAGTTATGAAACAGGCCCCTGGGTGTTGCGATTTGATTGTCAGTGAGTATATATAGGAAAAAAATAATTTACTTACCGGCGGTCAGCATTGAGATCTGTACACAAAAATGCAACTTTATAGAATGGTTCCGGACAAGAGCCACAAAATTTTTCTTTGAACGCTATCTGATTCAAACCAAAGTCGTTCGATCTCGGAAGAAAATCTGGATCTGCTTTTACTCGTCCAATAATCTAAAAAGGTACAATAAGATTAGTTTCTGTAAAAAAAAATTATATTTGCGTAATTTTTATAACATTTTTAAAGGTTGTTCTCCTGAAGCCTCCATTGATTGTATTGAACAACAGACATTCTTACAATATAAGTTCATAACAACTGTTCAATGTTTTTCGATATTCCATCAGCACCATCAGCGATTACAACGACCAATTACTGAAAACAACGGAGATAAGTACCATAGAGGAATACTAGTTGACAAATATATAGACTTACTTCCTCTCAGTACATTCTGCGAGAAAGTTTTTCTATAAGTCAACTGGTGTTCCGAGCAGTTTCCACAAATTGCCCTTAGGTAATACACATTGATATTGAGCTACTTAACTTATCTGTAATTTAGAGAAACCATTGTGAAGAGTGAAAACCCAAATGAATGATTTCAGTGACAGCTGAAGAACAAAAATAGGAATTCCAGTAGTAACACTATATTATCACTTACTAAACGGCTTTCCCAGACTTATTCTGGTCTAACCTTTCTCCTGAATAGTCCATAAACTAGCTTTTTTTGTCTAAAACCACGTCCAGAAATGTGGGCGAGTAATCTTCTGGCTGAGAACCGAGAAGATTACTCGCCGAATCACGAGCAGTGACGAGGACCGAATATGTGAATAAACGTGGTCGCTACTTGACGAATACGAAGCCGACCTCATGGCACACGGCGAATACGAAGCTATGGCACTAGGCGATCATTCAGCACTCGGCTTGTCCAGCATATCTGGTCGCAGCTTCAAAAAAATACATCGCACACCCTCCACCTTATAAAATATCGCCTGACCAAAAACCCTAATAAAAAATTGTCAGAGCAACAAACTTTTCGTAGATAAACCCAAGTGGTTACTGGTACGATGGAATCACATAGTTTGAACCCTTTTTTGAAGTAACGGCGTCAAATTAAATTACATAATATAAATATGAATATAATTAAATCATCAGGAGGTATCAACAAACACTAAAATCACAGAAAAGGTCATAACTAGACCAACAAATATGATTATAAACGATAAGTAAACAACCTAAACCATAGAGACTGAATTTTTAGTTTCTACTTCAAATATTACCTTTGAACATATCAGACCTTTGTTTGGCGAAACGTCAAGTTGACTGTCATATGAACTGATAAAAATATATGCAAATATCGAAACGCGTTGAACAGTTAAAAAACACAAAATTGTGGATATGGTTGAAAGTCCAGAACGAACCTGTGGATGCCAATCTGGACGTGAGCGGAAGCAGATGTGGCAGTCAAGCAGGAAAGGGAAGCGGAATAGTAGAATAATTAGACAGTACGTCCGTCATTTTGTAATTGGAATTCTAAATGGAGTTTAATTGGGTATGAAAACATATTAGGAGAGATTTTATTCATATATTTAGAGACTAAGTGAAACTGATCTGTCTCGTATATGGAGGGAAGGATGGTATTCAAGTGTTATTATGCTTTTGTTTTTCACGTTTGCCGAATTTGTCATATACAATTACACTACCAGTGTTAAAAAGATTTATTTACTTTTTCTGTTAAAAATATTTAACTGTGGTTCTTACTTTTGTATCAAATTTAAGTTACGTTTGGGGTTTATTACCGTTCATATATATGGAATATTCCCTATGAGTACTCAGAAAACTTGGTTTTATTTCATTTAGAGACATTAGACAAAAGAAGAGTCATCGCAGATTTGTCATTTATATTTACGTAATTAAACGGAGCATACAATTACTCGAATGTTCTAAAAAAATGTAGGCTATTGAGAAATATTTGAAATACTATGTCACAACACAAACTACAGATATTTGATCCCTTAAAGCTTTGAATAATTGTCAAACTATTGATATATTTAGGGATTTTTATTTATGGGCAAAAGAGTCTGTTGATTCACCCAACAAACTCTCCAAGTCATGTACAAGATCTTCAACATCTTCAGTTATTTTTACAATATTTGTAATATTTGAAATGTCTAACAAATCAGCTTCATTGTCCGTTGATACTCTGTGAGCGTACACGCCAGCAATTTCCGGCTTATCTATTTTTCGTTTCACTTGAGCTAAACTGTCAGAAAACGAATTGCTAATTGGAACATCTAATGCTATATGAGACGTAGTGGGACTGTATTCGCATCTGTAGAAGACGGAGTAGCATCACTACTAGTGTCATTTTTTTCATCTTTACTAGGCACTGAAATAACGTTATCCATTGTTGAGGTTAACTCTCCCTCATTATCCGTCTTTACGGAGTCCATTGTTGTCACAATTCACATGCAAATTTGTGCATTTTTTTACGTTAAGATAGGCATTTTTTCGTAATATTTTGACGTGATTTTAGTTACGAGAGTTAGTTTTATTTGAATATTAAACTGAACAATTTTCAGTGGCTGTTTTTCAATTGTGAAGTTTTTGTTTATGTTTACGAATATGAGTGTGGAAAGGTATGGAATAGAAAACAACTGAATCATTGGTGTTTTATGACATTGCAAATTTAAATACAAAAACTACATATTTCTAAAAAACCTCATACAAATTTAAAACTAAAATACATACTCCTTTTAGTGTACTCTTTCTGTTCCGTGTATTTTATGCAGTGGCGGCTGGTGGGTTATGAAACTGGGTGCCCTTTACTGCTCAAATATTGGGATTCAAAGATGCAACAAAACAAATCATAGCTTTGCTAATACTGCATTTATTTTTTATTAATTAAAATATTCGTCGACTTTTTTCGAAAGCGAAATGTTCAATGACCTTTTTATTAAAAGTCTGGCATTGATTGAATATATTTTTTCAATACTAAGCACATAAAGAGCATTTAGCCAGCCGTAAGACATCGTACTTCCAAGAAACGTATTGAATCCCCGCCATATATAATGCAAGGAAAACAAAATAATGTATTAATGCGATCACATCCACACAACCATTTCTTTTTATTATGAATTTCACTTTTAAACCTTGGTGTAAATTCTTTATTTCTCATTTTGCACTCTTGTTTTCAATTAAGATATGGCTTAGGTGGACCAGCCAATTTTATATCTAATTTGTTTTGAAATGATTTATTAATGTTTTTAATATAGTCAATGTTAAAGTTGATACTCATTTTCACAGTTATGTAAACACACATACTCTGTATATTAAATATTCTTTCATAGACTACGAGGACAAAAACAAAGCAATCACTAATTAAATCACGTAAACAAAAATTTGAATTATTGAAACGTTCGGATACGTCCGGTCAATATCAGCACAGCTCGGTGTCTCCGTGCGGCGTACGAGAATCAGCCCATTACTCCATATAGTTTGCATTAACTATCTTCTATCTCACGCGCTAAGCGTGTTATATCGTATCTCATAGTAGCTATATAAGTTTCACCGTGCGCTAGTCGAAGTGCACGGTGAAATATTATTTCAAGCGGATATAAGTCTTAATAAAGTTTGGATTAGAGTTTAAATTGTATTTTTGATAAATTCGTTGTTATTGAAATAATATTTATTAAACATTTTGTGTTGATTTTTAACCTTGTTATTGAAATGACAAAACTTAATAATGGAATAGTTTCTTAACTATACAAGATAAAGATGTCTTTGTTAAGAGTCTGCTCAGCATTATGTTACACCATGTCTATTTAAATGTATTTCTGTAGTAATGTTGTAAAATGGAGTTTCCCGTGAATATGAATAAAAAAAAGTTTTTGGCTTGACGTGAATAGCATATGGCCCCTTAACCAAAAATTCAGGATTTATCTTGTGCTTCCACGCGGTCTGGCCAGTTCAAGTAGTACCGCGTCTGTTTGGGGCGCTTCATTAACCAGGAGCTTCTTCATATTTAGGCCTGCGCTAGCCAAACAAATGCAGTCGTGGACTAGCACCACTCGTTTTTATCATGTGTAAAAAAGAAAACGCACTATTAGTATTGTACTCTTACCATTTTCTCGACATTAAAATCTTACCTCACAAAGAACAATCCCGAAACTGAATATATCAACTTTTTCATCGTATTTCTTCCCTTTCATCATCTCAGGCGCCATCCAATATGGATTCCCGACCACCGTGTAGCGTTTCTTCCTTTCTTGTCTCTTCGTACCAGTAGGATTCTTTGGTGACATTCTTCTTGCGCTATTCGTAGCTTGAGATACGATGCGGGCTAAACCGAAATCGGCTACTATAACGGTTTTGTCGTCTCTAACTAGACAGTTATGCGAATTGAGATCTACAATTTTAACAAATCACAGATTAATCAAAACAACATCTGACAAACACCGTTTGTACTTACCCCTATGGATGATGTTCATAGAATGAAGATAGGCCATTCCGGAGGCGATATCTTTGGCGAACGACACGCGTTGTTCCCATGGCAACGGCTGGGTGGAATCATGTAGAAGTTCAGTCAGAGTGCCCCCTGAAATGTACTCAGTGACGAGATGCAGCCTCCTGTCTTTGTAAAGAACGCCGATGAATCGTAAAACGTTATTGTGGTGTAAACTTCTAAGTACGGCAACTTCTTTGAGAAAATTCTTCTGAGCTTCCTCATCTACCCTATACAATTCTTTAAGCACCATAACTTCGGCTGTGTCTCTGGTTGTAACTTTGAAAACCTGACCAAAGAAACCTTGCCCTAAAAGTTCGCCTTTTACTAAGTCGGACGCCCTGAATACTCGCTGTTGTGGTCTTGGTTCCAGAAATGAGTAAGCTCTAGATAATTCCATACATTTCTTTGAATTTGGAGATCTGTAAATTTAAATACATGAGATAGATTCACTTTTTAAAATTTAAACAATTTACCAGATTGAAACCCAGTTAAAAATATTAAAAGAACTTCACAGAATGAACATATACAAAGAAAGAAATCCAGTACAAAATTGCAAACCTAAAATCCTGCATTGCTTACATATCTACTACTTCATCAAACTGGATTGTTGCTTGGTACCGACTTCAAAAATATACTAGATAGGTAAATAATTAATTCCTACAGAATGAGCACCTTTTATTGTTTACATTTTACAACTTAGTGTGTAGGAACCTAACAACAGTGAACGCGCTATTTATTGCAAACTATTGTTTTGTAAACTATTTTCGATTTTTAAAATTTAAATTAATTGTACTATATATACTCATACTACCTACATGCTTAAGATGTAGTGTCGTAAGGTTCCTGCACTATTAGGTTGGAATTAAACTATTTACGAGGAAAAGTTTTCCATATATTCGGTGATTTTCTGAAAAACTATATGTTACAAGTTATAGAAAAATATAAGAACCCACCTCTAGATTTTCCTTAATAAAATGTAATTAAAAAACTATAGAAATCAGTAAGTAGTTTTGAAAAATCAACCAATATATTAGATATATTGGTCGATTTCCATGCAGGTATGTGTTCAATCCCTTAAAGGATATAACCAATCCGGATGTACATTCTATTAAACAAAACAATAATTATTCAAATCCGTTCACAATTGGAGAAGAAATCAGATAAAATACACACAAAAATATCACAGCAAATTGATAACCTGGAAAAAGTTGGACAAATGACAAAGGAATTTGGAAAGATGATGATAATAGTTACGAAATTGCAGTAAAATTTTTTTAACACACAAAAATAGAAGCTTCAATCAAAGAAAGAAAAATTATAAACATGGAGTCAGAAGTTATGTAAAATATAACAAACCAAAGAACTAAGTTGCTTTAGAACACTTTATAATTTTTATTTATCATGTTTACACTCCCTATACTCAATTGTTTCAATGAACTTCTCTGTATGCTCATCACCTGGCGGCAGAAATAAGATTAAGAGACACTCTCTCAGCGAAGAAGTAAACGTGCAATACTACTTTCTTTCCTCGGTTTTTTAGACCCCTGGCTCCAGTGCAGTTTCACATACATTCTATAGTGCCTCACTATTGAATGAACTAAACTCAACAACTCAGAAACCAGGTATGTCACTCACACTCAAGGATTGGAACGATGACAGACATATATCTTAGCTCTACTGGATCGCATACTCGTTGTTCATGGTCACCAATGGAATCTCCTAAACTAACTAAACTCAAACAAAGATATACATTTTTTAGAACATGACGAACGATTTCTACACAAGGGGTAATTGGATAAAATATTAACCATAGTTGCATCAAATCACACAATTAAAAAACAGAAAACCAACCTATCTAACATCTGGTTTTAGAAAAGAGTATAGTACAAGCAAACACCTACTAACAATGAATACTAATGAAAAAAATAGAGCAGTACAATTTTCAAATAAATCTAGCATTTGACGAAAAGAGCATTATAGTGTCAAATGTTTATTTTTATTTTATTTTATTTATTTATTTATTCTTATATGGGTAACCCCATTTACATCAAATAGCAAAAAAAATAACATTAAATCTAAAAAACATATGAACCTATAGTTGACATGTCTAACATTGGACTATTTTTAAACAATATATAATACAGAATAAAATATAGTTAATTAAAATTAAAATACATGTTGACGCGAAGAAATGAAAAGAACACATCAAAACAAAGCAAAAGGCAGCATTAAATATTATAATATAAGGAGCGCTTGATTATATTGACGGAGTTATAAAACACATCAATATGTGAGGAATACTGATTGGCTGTACGCATTAAACTAGTCATTGCTGAACAAAATCCATAGTTAGTTCTATGAAATGAAATATGGAAGAGTTCTGAAGAACGAGTTCCCATTGTCGTATTCAAAGAAATTCTATCTAGTAAGGAAGGGCAGTCAAGTTCACCTGACAACAACTTGTATAGAAAACAAATATCACCTATGTTACGCCGATTCTGCAAGATTGTAAATGCGTTTGTAACTGTAATTGATAATTGTCCAAGCTCAAACCCATGTCAAAATGCTACTATATGAAGAAATTTATTTTGAACTTTCTCAATATTAGCTATATGTGTGCTATAGTGGGGGTTCCATATAACAGAACAGTACTCCAGAATAGATTGTACTAGTGAACAATATAGTAAACGAATTGTATAATGGGAAAATGTTTTAGATGAACGATTGATAATAAAACCCGAAACCTTGTAACTCTTGGAAACCACTTGATCAATGTGTCTGCGAAAAGTCAGAGAATTATCGAAAACGACACCAAGGTCACGAATTTCACATACTCGTTGTATTGTTTGTGAATTAATAGCGTATGAAATAAAAAATAGGTTGTGAAATTTTTGCAAAAGTAATAAAACAATTATTGATATTCAGGTCAAGATCACTGCTAATACACCAGACAAATAAAGAGTTTAAATCGGATTGGAGCAACATAGCATCATTGCAAGTTGCTATTTCTTTAATCAGTTTGAAATCATCAGCATACAATAAGATATTACAGCGATTAATTATTTTGCCAATATTATTAATAAATAAATGGTCCTGCGTGAGAGCCCTGAGGAACTCCCGAAGACACACCTATAATACTGGAAATAATACCCCCCACTTTATATTGGTCTGAGAGATAACTCTTTGTCCATTCTAAAAGTGGCCCATTAAATCCTAGAGCATGAAGTTTGGCCAAAAGTATTCTATGGTTAACTCTATCAAACGCTTTAGCGAAATCCGTATAAACAGAGTCAACTTGTAGTCTATTCTCCAAAGTTTTTACTATAAATGACTCGTAGACGGCCAAATTGGTTAAAGTAGATCTACCCGAAAAAAATCCATGCTGTTCGTTAACAAAAATGTGTTTAAATTGTCATGATAAGAATTGAGAGAAAAAGTAGTCCAATAATTTCGGGATTTCCGATTGCAAGCAATGTTAGACAAAAGAGAACTATGCAAGCCATGTGGCAAAAGGTGACACCCCCAATATAATGGACGGGCGATGTGAAGAGATTTGCTTGGCTGAAGTAGATCTCTTTATAATCTCTCTGCATCTTTATAAGAATATATCGAGAAATTGACCAAAGAAGAAGACATTACAAAATCTAGGAAAAAAGAAGAAATGTGTTTAATAAATCTGTAAGCCCTAGAGTTTTCAAGTGAGTCAAGAGGCATTCTTAGCTGATAAGGAAACTAATAAATTAAAATTCTTTAGCTAGCCATCCATCACTAAACAATAATAGAAAAATTCATTGACTTACTCATCAAGAAGTCTACTAAGGGACGAACTTCTCTCCTTGTCCAAACTTTGCCGGCTTTCCAGATGATTTTTTCTCCTCAACTGTCGCGACCTCGAACCACTCATATAACCTTCGTCTCTTCGTTTGAATAGTCTTTCTTTGTTTTCACCTCTGTTGTTATTGTTGTTCGGGTACTTTACTCCGCCGACATTACAGCAGTTGTCAGCGGACTGAGTTGTCGAACTGACGGAAGGAACTTGCAAAAAGTTCGGCGTACATTCTCCATTAGGTGGATCCGAATAACCGAATGTCGAACATTCTGATGAACTGTTCTTATTGCTTGGAATGTTGGTATCACTGGACGTTGTCGTCAGAGGTAACTTGGAATGTACTTGAGAATTGAAAGTAGACAGGTTTCTGGATATCGTATCTGGATCATGTTCAATAGTTAACTGAAAAAAAATAACAATAAAAGATATTGAAAATAAAGTTTCAATGTTCCTTGGAGTGAAAAATTTAGGAATATTACACAAAAAAAAAGATTACAAATTAAATTCCGTTTTTTAAATTTAACCTTATGGTTATCTCATAAGATTTCCCATAAGATCTTATGTATGATGTGAACCTTCAAGTATCTAGTCAATATACGAGGTTCTCCCTAAAACATGCAACCCAACACAGAAAACACAAAAAATGTCTTCCTTCCTCTCAGATGTGAAATAGTGGATCAATGTTTCATCCATGGCTATGAATCAATGCAAGATGTTATATTGTAAGTAATCTCAGCACCTATCTGGGGCACAAATTTCTCCTGTCCAAATTGTCACTCCATATACAACATGCAACAATTCTTGAATACCATTTGTGAATTTTCTTCACCATTTCTGGTCTGGACACCTTGGCCACTGAGATGTTTAGTGTGTTTAGGTCATGATTTCTCAACATTTTTATGTTTTAAAGAAACAAACAGATCCCACCAAAGTAGCCTCTAACTCTGCTTATAGAGATTGGTTGGACTAGGAGTTCTCAAATTAAGGTATTGTGTGACATCAGATATACATCTTTGTCATGTGGGCATTAACAGCATTCAATATTGATGCTTCCAAGCAAATTATTAAACAACAAAGAGTCAAACTCCAACTGATTTAAAAAAAATAGCGAAAACTAAATCTAGTGTATATATAGAAGGCATGCGCGTAATCCTATATTCCATGTACCTGAGTCAAAAAACTCCACTAAATATAAGACAACTCATATTTAGTCTCCTTCTGAGATATGTTTCAATGATATTAGAGCAAAGACATGTTGGGCCCCTTTGAAAAAATACCATTGAGCAACTTTTGGCAACATACTGTTAGCATTTATGACATGTTTGAAAATATTTGAGTGGGTAGATGTTAAATATAGACATATATTGAATCTTGACCTTTGGAAATAATAATTTGAGGGAACTATTCTAATTTAGACTAATGTAACCAGTAGCAAATTTAAACACTACTCCGAAATGTTAGAAAAAAAAAAACGAAAATTCAAGGAAGTTTATATTTTCTGTTTAAGATTTCAGGAAAATTGTACCTTAGTACTAAACTGTTCAAATAAAAATAAATCAGTCTTTGTAATCTCACTACTACATATGACAGTATTACTGAAGAGCAAATTGATTAAGATTAAAAATAGAAACAAGAGGGAAGTTTTTTCCTTGAAACAATTGCACATAATTGAAATCCAAGCAATAATGTAAATGACTTATTTACATTATTGCTTGGATTTGATATAGAAACTTTTTGAGAGAAATGTATTCATTTTCCATGCATTTTGTATTAAGGGCTTGATACAACAGCAATGTGATAGAACAACAAAAACTGCAGAATTAACTGGGAAATTATAAAGATAAACTTGACGATTAGGAAAAGTGGGGCAATTTTTGTGATCAAATCTAGTGACTGTGTTGACATGTGTTGGAACATACCCATTCTTTAGACTTCAATTCGTTACTAATAGTTAGACAAGTGAATACTTGTATTTTGATCTCTATCAATAACAATTCAATGTTCCTACACAACCTGACATAGTATTAAATAGATTTTTAAACAAATAAAATAAAAGTATACCTGTAAAACGGTGTCAGAATACTTCAAAAGGTTCTCTACATTTTCAATAGGGGTATCTCTAACGGGCATTCCATTTATTTCTAGAATTTTGTCACCAATGTGCAAAGACATTAAGTCATTATTGACGTCCAGTCTAAAAAGAATTAAAGATTAATAAAAAAATATAGGTGTTTGCTTAAATAGTAAAAAAATTTGTGAGTAACAAATCAATTTCAGAGTCCTGTTTACAATTAAAATTTATATTAATATTACACAATTTTTATAAACAATATCATGAGTAATGCAATGGTTAGTACTTTCATCACTCAGTTACTTAATTTTTTGATTTTAGAAGAATAATGTTGAAATAATGATTAGATTAATATTATATATGAAATTGATTTCTAGACAAAACTATAGCTACTTATTATCACAAGAATTATGTGATTTACAGTCTGCACAGAAAAATTAATTTGTGAAAATGTCATGGGTATTAAACTAAAAAAAAACAATATACATACAAGTCAAACAAAACTTGAATATTGTAGGTATGTTTGCCATTTTAAAAAAAATTCACACAGGTTTTGGCAGTTACAACGTTTTAGGTTATATTGATGTTTTTTGTCATTTTTATTATTGTGTACATTTTAAGAAGTTTAGTATTTTTGACATTTTGACATATATTTAGTATTTTAGATATGTTTGTTTGTTTTTCGACAATAAAACATTTTTATGTTCTTTATTTAAGAAATTTTCGTCCTTCTTAAAATCTTTTGACAGCGCCCCCCTCCACCGTCATTGATTTAATCTTTGCATAATCATGGCTCTATAATCAATCAAAGAAGTATCCCATCTGCACCTTTGCATTAATTGGATTTTCGCAAAGGTATTTAAGGATTTTTGAAAGACAGAGTAGAAAACAGTTTTAAAGTCAAAACAACATTCAAAATAAGAAATACACTCAAATCAATTATATTGAAAAGAAAACCAACAAACACAAATCAAAATACAAAAACCTGAATTTACAAAATTTCTAGAGAATTCTATACATTTTACATTGGACAAACACCTAGACTTCTAAATAGATGAATAAATGAACATAAAAATTACATATAGAAACAATTCGAGAATTCAAAAATTAGTGAACATGCCTAGGTCCCATAGGCAATAAAAACGAAAATTTAAAGTCTGTCTTAATTCTGTTAAACTAGGACGATTGTACGCTTCTCCTTCCGTAGAATTTAATCTTATTTGGTTGAGGATAATTAAGGATGAAATTAATAATGGTCAACTCCTTTTCAACAATACTATATCGGGATAGTTAATAAGGTTTTGCCTACGTTTTCCCCCCAAGACATTAATTGGATCACTATCCTACGACCCCTAAGAGCGTCACATATAAATTCTGAAGACAACTCTTTCTATTCCTTCCAACTTGAAAGCAGCTTAACTATTATATATGATCTTTGGAATTTTTGTGCCATACTGTTAATGTAAAAAACAACAAATTTGCTTAGTTATGTCATGTACAATTGTGAAAATGATCTAGCTTTAATTTAAAATTTATATTTTTGTCGGATTTTAATGCCATTGACAACTAAGTCAGATTAAGGCTTTGAAACGTTTGGATTTTTTGGAATATAGATTTTTTCATGTGTGATATTATTTCTCATTCAAACCATAAAAAGAAATAGTAATTCCAGCCATTTTATCAAAAACTTAAGGTTCCCAAAAAAAAACCAGGCATGTTAGTGTTTCTCCGCAGTTTCATTAGATACCAGAGGGTACCCTGTTCTTGTAGTGCTGTATATATCGGTACCAGCCAGCGGAGTGTCAACACTCGGATTTTTAAATTAGCGATTGTTACAACCTTCAGGAAACTCAATTTGCCCATTTGTCCACGTTATACTATCAACCACATCCCACTAACACTCTCGCCTTTAGCGGGGAGCCTTAAAAACGTATATACATCAAAACAATTATAACAGAAAAGATCTAAAACTGAATGGTTGCTCTATGACGCGCGAAACCAAAGCCATCGATGCGGCTTGCAGACCCCGCCCTCTCAATTTCAATTGGTCAATCAGGACACGTCAACAGATAGGAACAAATACTAGTTATCCACCGTTCGAGAATTGTTTTCCACGCACATTGTCTACGAAGTATCACCTACGCCCGCGTCGCTGAAGATGTCTGCTACAGTTGTAGATGAAACGTTCGGAAGAAATTGCCGTGAAAGCCTACACACTTTGAGAATTAATTGAAACTACACACTTTGAGAATTAATTGAAATTAAATATGATAAAGCAGTCCCTACAAATTGACCTTTTAAAAGACAACACCTTTTCAAACCAAAAAGGGCTTATTGAGAATATCGTCAGAGTGACATAATATACACTGAAAGCATGTAACCTGGCGTTCCACCATTTCTGCAGCCCATATACTCAAAGTATATCATTTTTTACAATATAATTTTGATTGAATTTTTATTTTTATATGCAACTTGTCTACCATCGCTCCCCATAAACCTTCGAATCTCCTCAAATACGTTTTAATTGATACAGGTAATAATCGTGTTAGCCTTAAGCGGTTTTTACGTCTACTTAACAAATCTGAAATTGAAGTAGTTTTTTTCCTCTTTATACATTTTCTATACAGACTGTATATGGAAACTGAATAAATTTGAAATACAAATGAAAAAACTACATACTATCAATAACATACCTAGCATAAGGAGGCAGAAAATAGCAGCAAATGTTAAAAGCAGATGTTAGAAATGCAAAAGCCACCTGTAGTAGTTTTCCACGAATCTTCCATACCAACCTTAAATTAATAAACATATTAGTCATACTAGTAGTTCACCATGATGACAGGTTAAAAACTTAAAACTTGATTGTAATCCTATATAATTGAATGCCCTTCTCTGTCAATAGAAAAGAATTAATGGAATATTTGAAATATTATTAGTACAAGGCAAAAGTCATCGTTAATTATTTAGCACTAAGTTATTTTCTATATAGTAACTTCTGGTTGTTGTTAAACATTTTGGATATTGTTAAATATGATAAACATATTTTGTTTTTACTATTTAATACTACTAGGTGTTCAGCTACTTGATGAATCTATAGATACAAATAAGATAACAATTGAAGAGGATAAATAACCCATAAACATTAATATAATGAAATTCTCAAGATGTAGAGTTGGTCATTACTTGATAGAAATCCCTTGTATTTGTATATAATTTTTTTTTTATAAATTAGAGGCACAAGACTATTTTTATGTAAATTTTTTATTGCTTTAATTGCATCATGTCTTAACAGTTTCTGTTAAGGCATGATGGAGATATTTGAAGGTATCTTTTAAAGTTTGAATACACAGGGTGTAGATGGTAGTGGTGCAAATATTTTGAGGAATAACAGTTCAGGTGTAGATAAATCAAAAACTCTTATAACATTTTTTAAAGAGTTATAGAGTTGAAATAATAAAAAAAGATGATTTTACGAATTTTGCAGCTATCTTTAGTCACAATCAGACAATTTCGCATTGAAAACACTTTTGAAACTTCAAATGTAGCTACTAAACAGATCACTTTAATATTGACAAATCATTTTTCAGGTTATTAGAAATAAATTGGAACTGCACCGCAAACTGACTGAAAAGTTATTGCAACGTTGTAGTTACTGTATTGCTTTTGTTTTGTTTACATGTAAAGGCTAGTTTGTAAGTTATACATTTGTCTAACCGAAGATATGAGTGAACTAATGTGTTTTTGCGGAATAAAGTGGTTAAAACAGATCCTTTTACATTACATAGTCCAGTTATTACTATCTATCTTTTTATCAATCTTAAATTTCGCGAATTTTTCACATAAAAATTAATAACTAAGACGAAATCTGTTTCAGAAATATGTCACAAATGTTTTATTTACCAAAACAAATGTAAACCTATAAAAGAATTACTGAATAAAAATTACAGATGTTAATTTTTTCGTAGCCGACGTTATTTGTTTAGGTATTTATATAATATACTTACAGCCGCGATGTTGCCGCATTGACAATAATTTACTTAAAAAGCATTTTGGATTTTCTTAGTTGCAAAGACCTATAAACCATTGTGGTATAAGGGTTGTTTGTTTAATTTGGTGTATATATCTAATTATTAAACTTTTTTTTGTTAGAGAAGTAGGATATATATCTTCAACCAGAAGAGAGTCCAAGTATACTTAATAAATTTGGAAATTGTTAAGAATTTTTTTATTATAACCAGTACCAAGTTTGATAGTAGATTTAAATAGACATATATTTATCCCAACCCCCTGTCATATATGAACAAAACTGTGGAATTAAAAAACAATTTGAACTTACTCAGATATCGTGAAACATTGACTATTACCAGTATCCTCAGACAGCTTAATGCCTTTTTGACCACCAGGTATTTCTACAAGTCTAATGGAATGTGGTTTTCTTTGAAACGGAAACCTGGTGGTCTTTTGCAAAGGCTGCATTTGCCGTTTGTAACATTGTCCACTGTATAGAAAAAATAGATAAAAACGTTTAATAAATATACATGACAAAATTATAGCAATTTTAGAGATTTTTGTACCTATTTGTTAGATAGTGGTAGTGATTTGAACCTTACCAATATAATTTGGAACGCTCAACCAAAGCATAGGAATCACCATCGCCAATAAATGCACTACAAGAACAGCAACAGAAACATTCAGGATGGAATTTATGTTCTCCTGCTACCATTACAGGTCCAGTAATAATCTGAAATAAATTAAATAATAACATACCTGCTGTTCAAGATTGCATTACGACACGCTAGTTGTCTGTTTATAAAAGTTGCATTTCAATACTCAAAGAGTATTTAGAAATTTTCAACCTTTGAGTGCAACTGATGATCCCCAGAAACAGCATAGTCGCTTGAGCTCGTTTAGCAATTGTTTACTTCTATCGCTTAAAAACAATAGACAGATTAGAGGATTTTAAGTTAGTTTACTACCAGTTCTCGACTGTTTAGGTTATTTTCGTTTTGTTCAGAAATTAAAAATGCCAAGAATTCCCAGTTCAACAAATTCGAATGGGACGCATGGTGGCTGACTTTGATTTGCGAAAATTTTCAAGAATTTAATTTGAAAACGAAGTGGAAATGTCAGTTTGACAATAAACTTACACAGAACTAATGCTCGAATCGAATTCTAAATATATATGTACACAGTATTGAAGATTTCACGACTTAGTAATATGATAAAGATTGACGTTCAGACAGGGCCTGGTCAATTCAAGATTTTGGTGGTTGGCATATGGGCAAATCAAGTCAAAACGAAGTAATTCTGCCGCGCAAGAGACCGTAGATGCTCGTCTTGATTCACAAGGTTTTTTCGAAAGGTGAGAATTTCAAAAATCTAGAAAGCCTGTATAGACATTGACAAGACTATGGTTCATAGAAAAAGTGTCAGTAACCTTACTGTTTGAATTAATCACATTGTCAGAATAATCTCAAAAGACATGTTATGTTGTCTTACATTTTATCAATGAAAACGAGTTCTCGTTTTTTGAATAGATGTATTTTTTACCATTTAGTTGTATTATATTTTTAACCAAATTGTATTTTAAACAAAAACTATAGATTCGTCGAAGACTGCTGGGAATAAGGCCGAAAACCTACCGACCCCTTCTGGTGTTACGTTTGACATCACAACATAAGGTTTGAAGAACTTGGCAAAACCAGAATGACCCCTGGAATGTCATATGTGATGAATCTGTTTTGTTTCGCCGACCATAACGGGCGCAAGAGAGTCAGGCTGTCTCAACAGACGAAATACCGAACGTCAGACAGCAGATCACATCTAGTTCTCATCAACAGAAATCTAACAGCTTGGCAGTATTATTAATGAAGAGTTGCAATTTTACATCACACAAACACACCATACCAAAAGCATTACAATACAAATACAGTATAACACTAGACTTCATACCCCTGGCCATCAAGATCACCTGATTTGTTCCATTGAACATATATGTAATATGGGGGTTCGGAACCTTAATTTATTACAACGTTTCCCGGCAAATTTGGATGACATCAGGCATACCACAAGGAGAATTTGGGTAAGTATTCCTCAATAAACTATAGTCTATCTAATTCTATCAATGAGCCATAAAATAAATGATTGCATAAATAATCACGGAGGAGATACTTATTAAGGTTTTTGTTAAATTCATCATGGGAATTTGTTCAAAAAGTAATTGATTAGTATGAATATCATAATGTATCTTTATATATTAAAATAAATTTAATATTATTTGGTCTCCAGTGTACTTTTCAATTAACCTACACATTTTCTTGTGTATACCCAACAATCACAACATGACTCCACATTTTGAGTCACTAGTGGTGGCTCATTTCAATGAAACGCCTAGATTAGATTTTTTAATTTGCATTTCAGTAATAACTTGGGACTAGGAGAAGTACTTATGGAGCCACATTTGACAAGAAAAATCAGAAACAAAAAGGGTCAATTCCATAAGCTGTAATTTTTCACCCCATTAACAAGTATCAAATTGAAAATGGGGTAAATGAATTAGGTTGAGAAGATGGGGATTCTAGTTTTTAAGACATTAACTTGAAATGACAACTGACCCGCATATGAAAGAAGACTTCAAATTTGGTGATTTTCAATTGCTGGAAATTCAGAGGTTAGCCAGAAATTTGGGGATAAAAATTTCAAACTAAAATATGTAGAAACAAATAAATTTCTTCATATTTCAAAAATTTATTGAAAATGATCCATACTATAACACTTTAATGGATATCCAAATAATACCTACTATTAATAAAAAATAAAGAAAAGCTTTCATTCAATACTTCAGTTGTACACACCTTGGTGTGTCCACCATATTGTGATGCCAATGTGATTTCACTTTAATTTTTGGATTCTGCTCACTAACATTAGATACTTATACCATAGAAGTGCATAAAAAATTATTGTTCCGCCATCTTTGAATGTTCGCCATATTGGACTTAAAATGATGTATGTACCTTAGCTATCCTTGACTAGTTACAGAATAAAATCCTTGATATGACAATGGGCAAGATATTCAGTAATAATCAGGTGCGTAATATATTTGGAAACTCAGTATGCTGGTTTCCTCAAAAGTTTTAGATGTCAAAGATTACATCTCAAATCAACAATACATATCAAATACACAAAAAAAGTTTGATAGGACATTCTCTTGTGGGAAGTGCAACTGATACAGGTTCATTACCAGAAGCAATACATATTAGATATATTGCATTGTTCACAGCAGAATGGCACCTTGACGAGAGTAATGATATCTCTGACAGGCAAGGTTGACCTGATAATTTGATAACTTGACATTACAAGAATGCTCAAAGACCAACTAAGTACCCTAATAGTTGTAATTATGGCAACAAAAGAAAATTTGGAAAATGAATATGTAAGGTTTGAATACCATGAAATAATGGCAGAATCTGATTTAACAATCTGAAAGTGAATTTGTTATTAACATAGAATTTTTGAAATCAATAGGTAAAAAAAAGTTGTATTGAAAATTTGTGAAATCTAATTGGACAAAATTGTTAGTATAACATAGTTATTTGAGAGTTTAAAAATAAGTATATTATTTAGTTTTCACATTTAAATATGAACCATAGATAGTATTCTAAATAAATAACTCGAAATACTTAAAATTACCTGACTGCATTGTTGGCAAGCTTCCCCATATCTGTTCCAGTAATCCTCTTTACAAAAAAGTAGACCATCCTTTTCAAAATACCAATTTGAAAGGGCAACATCACAGGCGGAACATCTTGTTTTAACGGAAATAGATAAATTAATGCAACAACATATGCAAAACTGTACAAAACTATTTTAACTTTCAATTACACCAGATGAAGAATGTATGATGGAACTGGAATTTTTGAACAATGTGCCCAATGAGTCGTAAAATAAGAACGAATCTCATAATTCATCAAGTTGTTGACTTCTAAATCGAATATTTTCATATATCGAAGACCTGATTTTCCGAAAGTTTGACACAAAAAATGGGTTTCCATTATAATGTTTTGAAAAAAGATATATTAAAGAATAGATATGTGTTTACCTGTTTTAGAGTCTCACATACTCTTTACACTGCCGAAAACTATAAAAATTTCACAGAAATAATTTGTTTTACACAAAAATACGCTTTGATTTCTAATTCTTTCGATAATTTCACATATAACCTAAAAGATACCACAGAGCAGACATCTTTATGTAGAGCTTCGATATATATTTGCACTGTTGCCGATCAATTCTTCGTTTAATGAGGAATTGGTAATTGTTATTTTTATTTAATAAATCTAAACTGGAAATACAGTGGCACTTTTGGAGTGTTACTTTTATTTTCACACTCAACGAAGTTTCAACAACTAATTAGCTATCTTAACCTTCAGGTTAACCATTACTAAAATTACTATATGTGTAAAACACTTAGTAGTATACAACTTCAATTTGAATGCTCAGTGAAATGTTCTTGTGGGAACTTAAGTTTTAAAATCAAGAGATCAATATGACGGTCATTAATAATCTTTAAGATTTTAGCTTGGGTTTTCTTGAAAAATATGTGTAAAGCACAGGATCAGGATCATCATTTAGGAATTCCCAGGGGCGTACTCACCTTTTGGTTTAGGAAGGAGCAAATTAGAAAAAAATGTCCTAGAGCGGAGCAAATCAACAACAATTTTATGGGAAGCTTTACGAACTCGCGGCAGGTTTTTCAGGTCCAGGAGTGCATCTGTACCCCCCCTCGGTACACCCATGGGTATACCTATAAACTATGGGTAAAGCCCTGTATTCCTTATTTTTTCTAAATTCTAGGTTCAGTAGTTACCGGAGATACCTGAGAGGGATGCTGAATTTCGTACATATATTGTTTATTCAATATCTGTTAAACTATTCATTTTAAAATTATAATAAATATATATGTATTTCTTATAAAGTTAAATTCTCATAATGTTAAGTAGGATATCTTCCACATTACGTTTTAAATTATTTAAATTTGTTTCCATAATTAACCTTAATTTTTTTCATATATTTTCTTTATAATACCTATATCAAAATCAGTAGCCGTAAGAATAGTTCAGACTACGCTAGTAATTTAGCCGATTGGGGTGTTACTTAGTAGCTATTTAGTGTCCCAAAAATCGTATCAACTATATTACGTATTAAACTGCTCGACTAAATTTTCGTTGATCAGACACGGTTAGTTACTAATTACTCGTCACTGAATTAAATTATTAACGTATTCTAAACTGGGCTTAACAGGCGGACGGGTACTCCGTCAAAAGAAGAATTCTAAAAATCTTAGTTAAATGCACAGAAACCTGAAAAAGAGCCCAATTGCTCTAAATACGTCAAATACGATTCTGATATCATTCAATACTATTAAGATACACCAATATGCGTTTACAAATAAAAATTTCTTAATTTTATGTTTAATATCTATTCATTTATTAGGTATATATAACAATATCATATTTTGTACAACATGAGGCAACCTCGGATTTATGTTTGATGAGTTAAAAATAAAGTGAGTAAACTAAATCATCACTTCTATCAGACATTTACAAACTAAATAACTGAGCCCTTACTCCTTTTAGTGTAACACCTTTTATTTGCACCCTCTGCTCTCAAATCGTCCAGTGATATCAGGATTCGAAGTAAACATAAAAATCTTTATATTCAAAGGATTTGACTTGTTAAGGGATGGGTGGCATTACATATCGGTTGTTTGGGAAATACTCTTGTTTACTAAATGGTTGTTTGAAATGTCGCGCTTAATAAAGATCGACTTATATACGGCGATAACAATGCAATTTTATAGTAATACAACCAAAATCGAACATTGTATTGTTGTTATTTCAATATTATAATACATAAATACTTATTAATTTGATTATCAATATAAATATCAAAGAACATCTAGCAGACCAAATTAATTCCTAAACGAACCGTCGCTTGGTGCTACCCCTCACTTAACAGCATGACAATTAAATAAGGTATTTTCAACATAAGCTATTTTTTTTCATGGTAGATGCAATTGCAATGTTTAAAAGGATTTATCCTGCTCCTCAGACGTCCATGTTGGCTTTATGGATGGTTATCAAAAATATGACCTATTGAATAAATTTGTTTTTGTAAAAAAATACTTGACGCGAAAATTAATGGGGATTTTTTCAAAAATATACTGTATTGTTTTGAAAATGTTTATGAAATGTTTGGAAGTTTAATTTCAATTTTGTAATAATGAAATTTAAACTTTATGATTTATATGTAATGCAAATACATACATTCAAAAGATGTAAACTGAACATAACTTTTGACAATGTAAATAAATATATCTCAATTTTCAAATTTCATAACAAAGTTAATGATAATTATTTGGCATTAGTTTGTAAAACATAAATACATCATAGATTTACTTGTTTTTTTTAATGTTATGTCCTATAATATTCTGTTATGATTCTTATCTACTAGTTTGTTGATATAAATAATTCAAACTACCATAATTCCCTAGAGTAAGGAAAAATAAGTTTTCTTTTTTAAGATACGAACAATTTTTTTTAATAATATAGTAATTTCAGTTTTTGTATAAATCAAAAAGCGATTTAAATGTTTTTCTGAAAGTAATTAGAAATCTTTTATTTCCGAAAGTGGCAGACATATGGCAACGTTACAATCTCATTCTATTTTCGCAAAAAGTGAGGTTAGATCTTGTATTCCCTTGAATCTGTCATTATTAAGAAAATAAATATTCGATTTTTAATTTCATTAGTCACATTGTTCAATATATTTTTTAAATGTTTAATTTAATTTTAATATACATTTGGTAAAATCCAAAATCTGTAATAAGCTGCAAAACTTTGGTTAAGGACAATATTGAAATATTTTGATTAACATTTTCCATACCTGAAGCATTCAATATGCCATTCTTGGCGCAAAGCTGATATAAATTCTTCCTCATCTATCACATTTAGGCAACTTGCACAAATATTTTCAGAAGGAATAGTATTCTCTTCTAAATCTATAAAAAATGAAAATTATTATATTCCTAAAAATCAGTTGTACCTAACTACAAAAAAAAACAAACAAATTTATTTTGAGTAACCAAACTGGAAATTGCAATAAAAAAATACTATCACATAAAAATGACTTTTTTTGTTGATTTATATGTTAGGAGATTTGGTACCCATAATAATATTTTTATTTAACTTGAGGTTAAATTAGTTACTGTATTTTTAAATAATAAATTAGAAAATATTACTGAGACAGTGAGAAAAAGTTCTTACATTTTACTGAGGTTAAAATGAATGAAATCGATCGAAATATTTTTGTGAATGGGATTTTTCGCATCCAGCATTATTTTTAGCAAACTTATGATGTAAAATGTATTTTCATTAAAGGCAATTTCAAAAAATTGTTAACATGTTTTACAGGGTATTTCAAATATCACCTACGCAATTTTCAAAACAAAAGTCAGTAGGCGGTTAACGCCAGAAATCTCGAGAGGACAAACAAAGCAAATTAATTTTATTTTCACAATTCGGAGTTAAAAATAACTTACCATTTTCCGATTGTTCTTGCATTTTTATTTTACATTACTTTTTTTAGATGCAGAAATACAAAATTGAAAAGTCTAACCTTCTCTTCAAAATGACACAGAACCATAGGTTTGACTTCTGTCTCATCTGTTGGTTTGACATGCCACAAATCAGAGTTGACACAGACCAATAACAATCGAACCATTTGGCTACATTCAGAGAATAATGCAAACATAGATGTTTAAATCTGTTTTGGAAAGTGAAATCATAATAGTAAGCCACCAGTGCCATCTTTTGGGAAGTCCGTCGGTGAGAAAATATGTGGAGCTTACAAATAGGTAGTATAGGTACTTACTTCTTATTTATGGTCGAAGATAAAAAGTCCATGACGAAGGTTGCGTATGCTTTTTTTAAACAATTAATAATGGCCATTTTTGATTTTGCTCTTTATTATACCGCAAAAACTATTGACTACATATAACACTTCAAACGAGACTATTTGTAGGAAACTGAATAATCGACAAAACGATTGGGGCAGATTCTACCGAAGAATGTGGAAATAACACACTTGGCCATTTTTTAAATTAATCACAACTCGGACAATTTTGAAGCACGAGTCAATAAATCGTACATATTATAGGTAAATAGGATAAAGCTGGGCACTGTCGAAGGAGTTTTTGCACAATGCAATGGCTGTATTAAAAATGTGCATCGGTTATGCAAAACTCCGGTTATTAAGTATATAGTAAACCGATTTCCAATGTGGAGATGATCTCAACTACAATTTGTGTATCTTCTATTTCCCTATGAGTTTGGAGAAATATGTGGAGATCACTTACATAGATCAGGACTTCTTCTGAAATGCCAGATAATGCACAATTAAAAAAAAAATCAAATAATGGTCCCTGATTAACCTTACTTGTAATACAAAATTTCCAGTGTATTTACCCTCCTCTTACACTAACTGAAATTTGTCTGAAAATTTGTACGATTCTCGGTATGTCAGTGATGCATCCATAAAGCATGAAGAAATATTTCACTGAATGCAATATTCCTATGTCCGCGACAAATGTTTTTGTCGCGAAAATACGAATATTTCAGAAATATTTTATATTTTGAAAACAAACATGAAGTATTATAAAAATATGTTCAGCCATAATGAAAAATATGGCACTTTTAATGTTTGAACTCTTTGAATATAAAATGGGTTCATTTATGCTTCTTTCAATGTGGACACGATGTGAATTAGTTTCCTAATAATAATAATAATCTCTTTTCCTTTTAACCCGTGTGGTGTCCGGGTTAGAATAGCACCATGGTATCTACCGCCTGTCGTATGAGGCGACTAAAGGGGCAGCTGTCCGCTGACCTACTACCTAGCCTTCCTCCCTTCCCCAAAACCCGCACTGGATGATCTGGTTTAAATCATTTCATCTGGGAACTGAAAACCCCACGGTTCCGAGTTACTCGGGTCACCAGGGTCAATTGGTGGCACCATCCATGAAAATGGAGCTACGGAGTAGAGGCCTCGGAAAAGAGCCGCTGCCTGGGGATCGGCAGGGCATGTCTGGAGCCGGCGCTGGACATGACAGCATGCAGGACGTCGGTGGCAGGGTGCTGAGGAGGCGGGCCCCTGTCGTCAAAAGAGCTACAGCCCAAGAACCACAACAACATTCACCAATACAGTCACAGCAACAACGTGACCATCACCAACGGAGTCAAACGAGAACTCCACCCGCAGAAAGTGTTGCGCAGGATCAATAGCCAGCGCTCACTCAAGTGGGACTGATAACACAGCGCATGAAATGGACTAGCGCCATGAATAAATTTATAATGCGCACGTTTTACAGAGTGACTAACCTTAGCCAGGACAAGACTGGATATCGCCAAATACTGCATCAAGAGTTTTGTCGTGAGTACCCAGAGCTTCAAGTTACCGAACAGAGAGTCGCAGATCAATATCGTGTCATCTTGAGAAATGGCCTTATTTCGCCTGATCAACTGGACGAAATAAAGAGCGAAGTTGAGCGCGAATTATTTGGTCGAAATACAACAGATCCAGAGCCTGAAACACCTTTGGCGCAAAGAGCGGACGAGATTCAAGAACTTCAACAAGAACAGCCAGCCAATGCTGACCTGCTTGAGAAAATCCAAGCAGAAATGGAAAGAGCTCTTATAGAGTATAGTGGAACAGATCCATTGATTAGACCAACTCTTCCCAAACTAAGATCTTCTAAGAAACTGGGTATCGTCTTGTAGGCTATGAACAAATTTATCTTGCCACACTATGTTTTAGGTGTTAATACGTTAGAGTCGCTACACACAATCATCTACTGTGCTGCAATTTTCATCTGCAGAACAATTGGGGTCGCAATAAGACCAAAGCAAGACCCTCCCCAACTTAGACAAACACCTCGAATACCACCTTGGCAAAGAAGGCTAGAAGTGAAAATTAATTCTCTTCGGAAATACGATGGAAGACTGACCGAGTACCAACGAGGGGTCCGGAACAACAGAATAGAGACTTGTAAAGACGATCACGGACAATAACCGAATACACTCCCAGTGGAATGGAGAAAACATCACATCTCAGCAGTGTCTGGATAGTCTACGACAAAAGCTTATCGTATACACAAGTCGACTGAGAAGGTACAAAACTAGTAACCAATGGAAACTAGACAACGCACTATTCCGAAAATCGGAAAAAGGGTTTTATAGAAAACTCAACATCAATAATAATGAAACCCCTAGTTATCCCAGTAAAACGGCGATCGAGCAGTTCTGGAAAACACAACTTTCCACAACAGTTTCCCATAACACCAGGGCGAGCTGGATTAATGAGGAGGAGGCTGCATTTCAGAATTGTGATAAGATGCAACACCAACCATTGACAATGGAAGACACGTCCAACATAATGAAACACCTCCATAACTGGAAAGCACCAGGACCAGATGGTGTGCAGAATTACTGGATAAAGAAACTTTACGCCACACAAGATGCCTAGTTTCCTTACCCATGGTGCTACATACCTCTTACCAAAGGATAACTTATGTACACAGGACCCAGCAAAGTACAGACCAATCACTTGCCTCCCAACCTTATACAAACTTATAACGTCGTGCATTAATCATCGCCTTTTCAGACATTGTGAGCTAAACAACATAATTACCGAACAACAAAAGGGATGCGGGAAAAACTCGATGGGGTGCAAAGAACAACTAATAATTGATGCCGTTGTCTGCAATCAAGCCCACGCCAAACGACGAAATCTCTACATGGCATATGTGGACTACAAAAAGGCCTTTGATTCAGTTCCACATGATTGGCTTATTCAGGTGCTGAAACTCTATAAAGTAAATAATTGTATTGTTAACTTTTTAGAATATGTGATGACTACCTGGCAAACCAAAATCTTTCTGAATGAAGCCGACTGTTCGATACAAACCGACTCTATCCCAATCAGAAGGGGTATATTCCAGGGAGAGTCTCTTAGCCCGCTGTGGTTCTGCCTTGCCATGAACCCACTCTCACACAAAGTGAACGCGACTAACTTTGGATTCAGTCTCAAACACAACAACGTACAAGCACTAAAGATAAACCATTTGTTATACATGGACGACTTAAAGTTGATGGCAGCTACGAAACAACAGCTGCATGATATGCTTAAAAGAGTAGAAGGGTTCATTAATGACATCCATATGCAATTTGGCCTAGACAAATGCCGAATTATCAATATAGTGAAAGGCAAAATACAGCAGGGGCCCTACCAAATGAGAGATGGCACCTCAATTGAATCCATGGAGGAGGGCCATACTTACAAATACCTTGGAATAAAGCAGGCTCAACGAATTGATCACTCCACCATGAAAAAGGACCTATCAACAGAGTTCTATAGAAGGGTAAGACGACTGTTGAAAACTAAGCTTAACAGTAAAAATCTGTTTCAGGCTATTAACACCTACGCGTGCTCAGTACTCAGTTACTCATTCGGAATAGTTAAATGGTGCAAGACTGACATTGAGCAACTACAACGAAAAGTTCGAGTTCTACTAACAAAAGCTCAAAATCACCATCCAAAGAGCTCCGTCGAACGTACAACGTTGCCACAGTATGAAGGAGGAAGAGGATTGGCAGATATAGGCAAGTTACGTGATCAACAAATTTCCAATTTGCGTAATCATTTCCAGAAACTAGCAGAATTTTCTGATCTACACAGAGTCATATGTCAAGTTGATGACCAGACAACTGATCACAAACTGCTCAAATGGAAAGAGAAGCCGTTTCATGGAAGGCATATAAACGACGTCAACCAAGATTATGTCGACAGTTCAGCGTCGAACTACTGGTTGATCTCTGGTCATATGTTTCCTGAAACGGAAGGCTTTATATTGGCAATCCAAGATCAAGTAATTCCAACTAAGAACTATCTAAAGTACATCGTCAAAGACCCTTCTATCAACAACGACAGATGCAGGTATGGTTGCCAAACATCTGAATCTATCCAGCATATCACAGGAGGTTGCCAACCGTTCGCTGCAACTGAATACAAAGAACGACACGATGCTGTGGCAAAAATACTGCACCAGGAACTAGCACTGAATTTCGAGCTATCACCCCACACAGCATGAAATATTTCTAAAATATTTATGCAATATTTCTGGTTTGATGTGAAACATTTCAAAATATTTCTTGAAATATTTTAGCAATATTGCTATGTCCACGACAAAACCCCATTTAAAATAATTCATGAAATATTCCTGTAATATTTTATGAAATCTTTGTGTCATATTTCATGATATATTTCAAAAGATCTTTTATTATAGATATAAAAATAGTTTAAATGTATTTTAGTGAACTATTTAAAAATATTTATATAATATTTGATGTTTGTTTTGAAGTATCCTAAAATATTTCAGAAATCTTCGTATTTTAGCTACAAAAACGTTTTGAAATATTTCATGAAATATTCTGTAATATTTCATGATATATTTCAAAAGATTTGTTTGCCGTGAGCATACGAATATTTCAGAAATATTAGAGTCAAATATTTTAAAATAGTGCTAAAATATTTGATGTCTAAAGTATCTAAAGATTTTTTTTTTCCAAAATATTACTATATTCAAGACTAAAATTCTGCTGAAATATTTCATGAAATATTGGTGTAATATTTCACAAACTGTTTCTCTAAGATTTCATGAAATATTTCAGTAGTTGTTTTGGACATAGGAATATTGCAGAAATATTTCAGTGAAATATTTCTTCAGATATTTCATGCTGTGTGGGACAGTCGGTAAGAACACCCTACTATATATACAAACCAGAATCTATTTTAGAAAATAACAACTACAAACTGTACTGGGACCGGACGATATTGAACGATCGGACTGTTGCTCACAATAGACCAGATATAGTTTTGGTAGATAAAGTCTCTAGAAAAACAAGCTTAATTGAAATAGCAATCCCTAACAACAATAATATAAATATTAAGCAGGCTGAAAAAATAGCCAATACAGGGATTTAGAATTTCAAATACAGAGACATGAACAACACTCGAACAGTACCAATTGTTTTGTCAACAACAGGAGTAGTCCCAAAACATCTATTAAACAATTTGAAATACCTCGGTCTGGACGAACACCTTTACCAACTGATGCAAAAAGCCGTCCTGTTGGGAACAGCCCGGACGGTTAGAAAATTCATGGGGAACTGCAGCCACGGCGCCAACCACGGGCCTGATAACCTGGCAATGGCTCCCACAGAGCTAAACCCTTTTGATATGTAGTATATCTGGGGTTTAGTGAATTTTCCCCTAAGAGCACACTATGTGTGCCTTAGAGGGAGTGTAATGCCATACATTGTATGGTCAAGTCGGTATAATCTTTTCGGTTAACATTCTGTACACAACCAAAATTCTAAATACGCTTTTTGATGTGTCTCGCCGTACATTAAGATTTAATGAACTAATTCACTATTTGAAAGATTATTTCTAGCCATTTCAACTTGTTTTTTCACACCACAGTCAGCCACAATATGCAATTTTTATATGTTGTAGTTTAATGTTTAAAAAATTATAAAAAAATAAGCCAAACGATTTAGTCGGGGTTTTAACATTGCCAGGCGCGTGCAAAAATGTTGTTTCAAAAAAATTTAAAAAATATATTTGAGACAACTTGAAATTTTAATATGGTATGGTATTTATAACTAAAAAATAATATTATCAAAAAGACGGATCATTTTAATGGGACTTTCTACCCGCCAGGTGATCTAACAAATTATGTATAGAGTAGCGCTATAATGTGTGAGAACACAGATCATACAATAAAGATTTGAGAGAAAGCGTTTATCGGCAGCTGTCTACGTTCTCGCTTGCTGCGTTACTATTGGCTCTGTCGAGGTCACGTGACTTACAATAGCCATGAAGTTTCTTGTCGGAATTTCGGAGTAAAAATAGAAACTAAAAACAGTTTATACAAAAATGATTGTGTTGATTTATGTCTGTTAAATGGACATATTTTTGTGTTATTTTTTGTGACATAAAAATTGTTATTTACTCAATTTTAATACAACTATAAATGTAATGAATTACTTAAATATTTGATATTAGTGCAAAAATATTGTTTTTGTCATCAAATCATAAGAGACATTTTTTTTGTAGAAAATTAATGTTTCAACAACTTTTAAATAAAACATTTTTTTATAGGATTCATATTTTTGCTGCTACATCCAAAATTTTAAAAACGACTTTTTTTCTGTGACAGTATTGAAATTTAAAATTTATAGAGACAGAAAATTTTTTCATGTTAAAATTAATAAAAGCTAACGTATTCAAGAAAGCAATGATTACAAAATAATAAAATCACAAATTCAGATTATAAAATAATTATACAACTGAAAAATTATTACAAAAATATAAATTTAATTCATTCCACATCATAAATAAATTATTATACATTTTTTGTGAATTCTCCTTCATCAGAGCTAACAGAATTTTCTTCGGATTCATCTGCATCAGATTCGGCTACTTCTGCATCAACTGGGAAAAGTAATAAATAGTGTTATAAAATTATCCACTCAGTCCCTGGCGAAAGCAACGTAAAAACAGTATTCATCCCAAAGAAAATAAAAACATCAATTTCTAGAGTCTTCAAAATGAGCAAGAACTATCAATCGGGACGCTGTGCGAACAAAGGCAGAACGACCAGAAAAATTTTTAGCTTGCCTCAAAACCTTCTCAAAAATTGGTGCCAGCTCTGATACTATAATTTATTATTTATTAACTGTATTTAAAAACCACGATCAGCATGGTCAAAGACACCTTCATTTCACAATGAATCATGCTGAAGTATTTGCTGTATTATTGTCATGTAGCAAGATGTCTTTCATGGCATGAAACATATACAAATTCAACTATTTTTTATAATTTGATTATTGATTTTTGAAAAAATGGTATTTATAGATTTCTCTTGATAACCCTTACAAATCTGTACAATATTGTGCATAGTTTTTGTAACACCCTCTGTAACTTGCAAGAGATATGATTTATGAGCATTTTAGTAATCTAAAATCAGCAATGTATAAATTAACCATTACCATATCTATGCCCTTGCTAGCCTGTACTTGGCTCTTGGATAGACAGTTTGGCACAAGGCTTTCATCATCAGGTTGTCATAAAGGTAGGGGTTTGAAATTATTATATACAATAAATCTGAAGTGAAAATGTTTAATGATAGAAATAATGCTGATAAGGTTTAAAATACAAGGTATTTGAAAAATACAAAGATAAGCAATTTCGAACAGTATAAAATGTTGGAACCAAATTAAGAATATTTTAATGTGTTCAACAAATTTAAGATTTGCTTCCCAAAGATAATGTAAAAAAATAATGAGTAATATATAAATAAATAAAATTAAAAAACCAGCCATACAATATTAAACTTATTGTTTCTAGTAATTTTATATAACAACCAATTTTAGGTAGCTTACACAGCACTACAATAAATTTCCCAATTCAGGGATACATTCAATTTGTTGACTGTACAAAATGCTCTTATGGTCAACTTTTCAAATAGTATAGAGTCATTCGGAGCATGTGCGGATCAAAGATGGGGGCGATCGCTCCCTCCAAGAGCCTCAAAGATAGTATATTTAACTATTTTTAATGTAATAGTCCAAGAAATCTGATTTTAAAAGTATATTTAGGTAAATTTAGTAAAGGAGAGCCCCCCGGAAGAATGTGTCTGGATCCATCCCTGATTTGGAGTAACATCACAGTAGGTAATGGCTCGCACCTCATATATCCAGGAACGAAGTGTGCAAGAGATAGAGTCATTTGTGCAAATTGAGGATGCGAAACTGGTGAAGTAGTTTTTATTCACAATAAATAAACTTCACTAGTTTCATTGGTAATTTTGGCATTATGACAAATCCTGCCATATTCCAGTTTTCAATCCATTACTGGTACCTAGTTCATATTTTCTTTGATCATGAACATATTTTTGTAGATATGTGAGCACTACTCTTGTGGGTGTTTGCTGCTTAAACTAGATTCAACATTAATTTGTATTTTGGCACCCTGGGGAAAGTGTGCATGGGTAAGAATCTGCATGAATAGACTTATCCCCATGAGCAATATTTCAGTAAAATTGAATAATGATTAGTTAATTTGATGGATAAGCCTCTTATGCCTCTTGTACATATGAATATTTTTTGTTAGTCATGCTGGGAAAATATATTAAAGTCCCAAACTAGTGCTGGCAACTAAACAATAAATTGCTAGGCTAGGCTAATGAGAAAAATAAGAAGAGGCACTTACCCCACATGCATTTACATACCTGCAGGGGTGCATTTACCCTCAATATAGAACAAGTTAAGGCATTCTGAAATCCTCTCTTTGTTTATTACAAAATTAAATACATTTTATTTGTTTAACTCTTCATTTAAAGACAAATAAATGTTCTATCTGATGAATATGTTTTGATTTCCTCAGCTTTAATATTTAAAACCGTATGATACACTTGCCCCAAATGACTCTAGTGTAATTTTAATTAATCATTGTATTCACATATTTAAGTAATAGATCAATACTTAAAGTTCAATAATTAACATAAAATTATTAATTACATTAGTAAGCTAACCAGGGATGGTGTTCTAGAGATTCCTTGGACCTATCTCCATAATCATAAAGTAGTTCATCACCTTTTTTTATATCAACTTTTGCAATTAAGGCTAACCTTGGTTTCTGATCCACAAGAATTGTACGAGTAACTAAGTTTCCATTTCTTGAATGATTTACCAATCTTCCAAGTTTTCCTGATTCAGCTGTAGCATCAATACTGAAAAGGATTTAATTAATTATATGCTTTTGAGATAAGAGGTTTGGAGTTTGGAGGTCCTGAGTTAAAATATATATATTTGCAAGTATAAAATATAAATAATAAATACAGAATTCCTAAAATTAAAAATAATTAGAGTAGCAACTGAGAGTGTGAATATGCTCAGGCCATAATATCCTAAGTAAAGTAAAATAAATTTATAAGTATAATATAAAAAAATATACCGATAGACTGCCTAAAATTAAGACTATTGAGAGTAGCAACTGAAAGTGTGTAAATGCTTCAGGCCATAATATCCTGAGTAAAGTAAAATACATTTATTCCCAAGTATAAAATAAAAAAATATATAGACTGCCTAAATTTAAGACTATTAAGAGGAGTGTGAAAATGCCTCAGTTAAACATACTTGTGTAAATTTGTATTAAACACACATATGACTTGCCCACATTATGAACAGTTATGTAATAGTGTATGCATAATTGCAGATTAATTAAATACCATTTAGAAGCATGAAAATGAAGGGTCACTAAAAATAATATACACCCTCTGACCACTCTGATTTTGTATTAGCCAGTTCAGAGACATTAGCAGCTTACTTAAAATCATTACTTTTAAATGTAATACATTCTGGTGCCTTATGATTTAACCCTACAATTTGACTGCAGAATTCAATTTATACTAAAAATAAAAATATTAATCACTTCAAAATGGATACATACCAGTAATGTTGGTCTCTAAACTTAAAATAATACATATAGCAGCCAGTATTTTCATCCTGCTCATATTCTTCTTCCCTACGATATGCCTCTTGAATATCAATTAACTCACCACTGTACTCAACAACAAATTCTCCTCTGTGAAAATCTTGAGTAGCAAAAACACCTCTTCCTTTACTCTGGATGTATCTCACCTAACAAATGTTCAAGAATACTTATTCAAGTCAGTTATATTGTAAATTGTGTTCAACCTGTAAGCCATCTTCAACACCTTTTCTTAAAGCAAATTCAAATAAACGTCTCTGTTCTTCCTGCACCTCTCTTTTTGTTCTTCTGTCAGACTTTCTTATCGGGAAATATTCGGTCAATTTATGACTTAAATCACTTTGAAGGGAATTTTTCTTTAGTTTGTTTTTGATAGCTAAATAATAGTAATGAATGTCTTATTGGTTTTATAAAAAACCAAGCGGGGTAATACCTACCACGAACCATTTTTTTCCTAATTATGAATTGACTAACTAAATTCGTTGAATATTAATACATATTTATTTTCAGTATTTGTTTAACTTGATGTTGTTGAACATATTTTGTTGATAAATTGACCGATCCCAATTAAATTTGTGGCTGTTGCTGTTGTGTTGTTTAATCTTTGTTGTTGTCAGTGTAAACTGTCAACTGTCATCCAGCTTCCAGTGTAAAATAAGTAGAATCTTCGAGCACAGATGCCTAGAGTGATCTATAGCAAAAACTAAGAGCAAAAGAATGTGACGATTTTAAGAGAGAGATCGTTTTATTTTGTATATATATAGGGAGACTATCATTATCGCTCCCGTTGTCAAGATAAAAAATAAATTAAATTAGAAAGGAACACACTTAGTGGGTGGATGGTCGGTGGACGCAGCCAATGAACAACATTCTTTATTGGAAGCAGCTTCCAACCGAGTGAAATAGCCTCTTGCCCTCTCTATTGCCCTCTCTCTCCTTAATCTTACCACGACATTTGTGCACTGCAGGCTATCTCTAGAAAGTAAATGCTCTAAGACAATAGGCTGCAATGAATAAATCTCGTGGCAAGTGTAAAAAGAGAGGCCAATAGAGACAGTAGCAGGCTATTTCACCTGGTGGGTGGAAGCAGCCAATGACTAACGTATTTCATTGGAAGCAGCTCCCAATTGTGTGAACTAGTATATTGCCCGCTCTATTGCCCTGTCTTTCTAGCATTGGCACGATGTGTGCATTGCAGGCTACCTTCAAAAGTACAAGCTAAAATTGACATGTTACAGCTCTACCTATATGAGTCTAGGTATTTCAACTAACACCCAACAGCCTAACGACTATTTTACAGACAGAAATATTTTTCAAACCAACCACTATGTGATGCTGCTCGTAGCTTTAGAGGACAGATCAGACACTTTAGTGGTCGAGTTATTCTCCTAGAGCTTGTACATGCTCTAAGTTATATAAACCAGAGAGAGAAGACACGAATTTTCTCTCTGACTAAAACATAACCACAACTTATTTGAATGCTAAATTTTATTAAGAGAATTTTAAAGTTGGAGGTTTGATTGTTAAATTTTATTCTTAAATCACAATAAAATTTTGATAAATCAGTACTCATGATTTTTAACCACATATAACAACAAATATGAATGAATGGTCTACTGAAGAGAAACAGAAGATACTAAAAATTTTACAGAAGTATGGTGGTTCTAATTATGATACAATTCATCGTTACATGCCTGAGAAAACAGTAGAGGAGATAAGGACGTTTTGTGAATTTAAGATACAAAAAGCAACAGAAAAATGGGACCGTACAAAGGCTAATAAGGATTCAGATGCTGCTATAAGAGACTGGATACATGTCTTAAAATCAGTTGATGATACTCAAACTGGACATTTAACAGATATTATACCAAGAGTTTTAAAATATATAGCACTATTTGAAAATACAAATAAAAATTCATGTATAAATCTAAATGACTGTTACATGGTTTTATCCCAGATATCATCAGGTTATGCACCAAAACAAGTTGATGACTCTAATTTGTATTTCCTTTATGAATGTTTACTGCAATTAGCAACAACATTAAAAAGTAGTGGTGCAAAGTCTTCACTTAAATATCTAAAATATTTGACAATTTTAAAAGCATTTATGGATAAAAATGGTATTCAAAGGCCTCAAAGTAAATCAGATTGTACCAGTATATTGAATCCATTAAGTGTACCAGCAGACATGTTAAAGGTATCTGAATTTGAAAAGAATGTTTCAGTTTTTGAATGAGTCACTTTTATGGGAAAATGTAGGTAAACCTGATACAAAGCATTGAATAAATTGTTTTTCTGTTTAATCTCTTTCTATTGAATCCTTTTTTAAATCCTCTTCTATGCTTAATAATATATTGTAATGTTTATATTTTCTTGGATCTATTTATAAACACAGTTGATCTTAGTATAATTTCTTTTCACTACTTTAATTTATATTCACACAACTATTTACAATTTATCACCTGCAACTAAACATTGAACACTTCCTTCAGCTCTGCATATTTATATATTCCTTCTTAGAATTCTCCAGAAGGTCAGAGAGCCACTGAGAAATTTCTTTTATGGATTCTCGAATTTGTCAAGAACTTTAACAAAGTCAGCTGCTGGCCTTGGGTCACCATACCAACATTTTGGATTCCATGAAATATCAGATGAATTACCATCACATTGCCCATTTCTTAAGACTATTTCGTCTCGGAATGTCCCAGAATCCTTCACGGTATGGCAATATTTACAGGACCCTCCATTTTGACAATAAGACATGTGGAAGTAACACTCGATGATCTTCGAATCTGGGCTATGAATACTGAGACAACATGCAAGGACCCGAATCGAAATATAGTTTCCATCATATTTTTCACCATCCTCCAATTCAGTCCATCCAATCCACAAGCTATCTTTGGAACCGCCAATTTCATTAGGTTCTTCTCCATCATCACAGTTCTCAATTCTACCATAGTCTTTCAAAGATGTTGGCTTGACCTGTGAGATAGTTTTTGTTGCCAAAGAGGTGTCTCTGGTACTCACTGCTTATTTATTTTCAAGTTGAAGGATCTTCACCACCAGTGGATCTTGCTCCCTTAGCTTCTGGAACTGGTGGTACTTCTTGGCAAAAACCTTGGCTATTCCTCTGGACATCCAGAGATCTCGAGCCACATGATGAGCCAGGGCATAGTCTATGGGCACCTCAAATAGGTCTCAGGGTTCCTCTCTGGTCACGTCGTGCTGCATTTTCTGCCCATCCGAGTACAGTGCCATAAACTATTTGAAGGTAATTTCTTCATCGGGTGGTTGGATGCTGTGCACT
This sequence comes from Octodonta nipae, assembly GCA_034190945.1. NCBI lineage: Eukaryota > Metazoa > Arthropoda > Insecta > Coleoptera > Chrysomelidae > Octodonta > Octodonta nipae. Next base: position 15,962,734 of record CM067220.1, on the reverse strand, counting down.
TTGACTTGCCCAACTTCACCGTCATGACTTGCGGCATAAGGGGATACCCTGTTGAAATGTACCACTTTTGGTTTTCCTCAAGGTAGCTTTCAGCTTTCTTATCCTGTATATAACACCACCCGGATGTGGTCTAGCCATCTTCTAAGTGACCTTCCTAGGTTTCAACAAGCAATCTCTCCATTGGGACACCTCTCTTAGCAATGGAGCCAAAATATCTTAGTATTGATAAATTGATCTTTGCCACTGGCATTTATCTATATTTTGCTTCTTTAATAGAATAGGGTGCATTAGTTCAATGTGCTGTCCATATACCAAAAATATAGTATGGGAAAAAGTTAAATTATTACTTTTGTTCTAAGGTATTACTAATGTTATAGGATTATATATATATATATATTTTTGTTGATAACATAGTTTACATCTTACATAGGGCGTTAATCAAGCCATGAGTACAATAATTGTGTCATTTAATAAGTGATGCATTACTTGTATTCTCTTATGTTTAATTTTTAGCCAGAGTTTATGCTTTTAATTTACAACTATGACAGATTTTTATGGTATAATTTGTTTAAAATTAACTATTTATATCCATTTTGAATTTTATTTTGGGATGATACATACCCATAGGCGTACCGAGTGGGGGCAGGAGGCAGCTACCCTCCCCCACCGGACTTGAAAAATCTGCCATGGTGATGAGCCATTAAAGCTTCTCATAAAATTTCTGACTTTCTCCCCCAAACATTTCTGATCTGTTCATCTCTCTAGGACAATTTTTTCCGATTGCCCCCCCTCTAAGTTTTTTTCCGATTTTGCCCTAAACCAAAAGTAATTTTTGTAAGACCAACCTTCACAACCAATTATAAAATATTTTTAAGTGTGCAATAAACACACTCTTATAACGTTAATAAACATAAGTGCAATAATTCTCTCTGTGTGATGTCTACTTCTAAGGCACTTAGAAAATAGACAAATCAATAGATAGCTTTTAATCTAAAACAAATTAGCAACAAATTACTTATATTTCATAGATGATTAAAACATACAATCCAACTCAGAGATTAACATTTTTTAAGGAAATAAAAATGGTAAAAAGACGTTTCTTTGGGCATATCCATGGAGTATTGAATTAATTGCATTTTTCACTTAGAAAGATTCAGGCAATTTTTTTCAGGACATGGTTTTTGTGTATATACTAAACAGACTTGAGTTGCTCTATTTATTTACGAATTAAAATCCGTCTAGTTAACTCAGATCTCTGAATGTTAATTCTTCTGAATATAGCATGTTACACCTAAACTCTTCCAAAACTCATATATATTTATATTTGATTGAGACCTGTTTACTTCCTGTCCATGTGCAGCGAGCCTTAGATGGTCATCATTCTCTTATTCAAATATATATATATATATATATATATATATATATATATATATATATATATATTTGTTTTTAAGTTTTCGCGGGCACTAAATGTTTTAGGTGGTTTCCGGGTATTCATCCGCGTAGTTGATAACTGATCCCTGCCGGGATCGATGGTAAAATGACCATCATTTTACCATCGATCCCGGCAGGGATCAGTTATCAACTACGCGGATGAATACCCGGAAACCACCTAAAACATATATATATATATATATATATAAATAATGGACCCATTTTTAACGATGAGTATTTATTAAAGTTCTAATCCAAAATGAACAATCTTTATACTAATGGAAAGTGGAAGTTTCAAAGTTTTTTATACATTATAAAAGTTCAATGTGTCCACTGTCTGCTGCACGACAAACTCCTATGCCGAACTCGTCTCACACACGACCACACGAGTAAGTGTATCAACTGCACGGCAGCTGTGATAACGTTCCGGAGATCGTTCAGAGTTATTGGTTGAGGTGGGTCGTAAATATCTTTCTTATCATAACTCCATAAGAAGTAGTCACGTGGGGTGAGATCAGGACATCTCGGTGGCCAGAAGTGTAGAGCCAAGTCTTCATTTACCCTGCGACCTATCCAGGAAGGTACGTATTTAAGAAGTCTTCTACATGAAGGTACCAATGGGGCGGAGCTCCGTCCTGTTGGGAAATGAAGTCTTGTGAATTTTCCATAATTTCAGAAACATCCATTGTTCCAACATGTCCAGGTACGTTGTTTCAGTTACAGTTTTTCCTCAAAGAAAAATGGTCCATAAACGTTTGTACGGACGGGATACAACACACAACACGTTTACCTTCGGTGAGTCTCTTTCGTGGTGCAATGTTAAATGTGGATTTTGCAAACCCATATGCGAACGTTATGTTTGTTGACTTTTCCACTAAGTTGGAAAGTTGCTTTAAAGCTAAAAATTATACGCTTTGTCATTAGGGTTGAGGGCTTGCACAAGTTGTGATAGGTTGTACTTTAATTACTAGGAATTTTAAGAAATGGGTCCCTTATAATAAGGTCTGTTACAACTCGACAAATGACTGATGACTGGTTATGTTCGATTATTTATCAGATATTTGTCGGGTTGGAACAAACCTGTACTTTATAAATGATTTCCCGGTGTCGATTCAGGATGCATCCGGAATGGATGCGTGACAAACCTCGGATTTGCTTTATGCGCAAATGCAGTTACGAACACGTACTAGACTTCTCTCTACCACGAACAATTTTAGAACTGTAATAAAACGACACTCGTAGTCACGGTCCCTAAACTCTATACGGTTGCCTACTCCCAATTAGCCGTTGAAAAGTCACAAGTGTCTCAATTCAAAATATTGCGAAGTGAAAATCATATGATGCAGCAACTTTACATTCAAATTTTTACATCTCTGTAGTTATTGTCTCCCCGTTTACTATACAGAGATGTTATTTCAGTAAATCGAAAGAGACAATTCAAGTCTAAACCCAAAATCTTAAGTTCGATTTCAACGAAGAGTACGAAGACATTGTCAACATAAATATTGTAAAACCAGAAATCTTGCATCTTAATTGGAATTAGTTAGAAAACATTCAAAGTAAACATTTGAAAATAAGTTACCGATATTGAGAAATTACCTAAGTTTCTTTATAGCTTTATTTTGTTTAATAATTCAGTACATAATTTATATGATATACTGTTGCTGTTAAATGACTATATATAACATTAAAAAAAAAACTATTGCCAGTTTTGCAAACAGTAACAATACAGTTTGTTTTAGTTATATTGCAAAACATTTTGGCATTCAATAATATAAACTTATAATACATTTCTAACTTCTGAGTATTTGTTCAATGAAGGCAATATACTTATTCACTTAAAAATGCAAATATTAAAAAGTAAATAATTAAATAATTATTATGGAATACTAAATAGAGATGGTACTATAAAAAAAATCATAAACGAACTTATCACAATGTTTTTTTACACTAAGAATAATATAATGTTGACAACCATTAATACACAAAGAAATTTAAGATACTTGTGACGTCAGCTCTTACGGCGGAGTAGGCAACCATATAGAGTTTATGGACCGTGACTCGTAGTACTTAATTCGAAAAAGCAGATTTTATATTTATATACAACTCAACTATTACTTCAAATAAAAGGGGTTATGCACACAATACACAAACTCTAGCTAACACATATCAAACAATCCGACAAATATGAATTCAATTAGTCGAGTCGTTGAATGGATTACAGATCATACAAAGAGGAATCGATCCAAGATGCATCCTTTGAGCTCCGCGAACACCGAACTTCCCATCTGGTATACGAAATTCTGTTAGCCCCCAATCCTGGATTGATAACGGATCGTTACCGCGAAAACAGCTATTAAAATTGATATTTCCAACATTTCTGTCTTTTAATTGTTCGCAACCATGGAATTCATAAAATTGGCGCAGTCGTCAGTGCTTTTCATATTGTTTGTAATGGGTTAAAGAATTCATTGAAATCCACACAATTTTGATAATAATTTATTTATATTTTGCTTGTTACTGGCATAATGATAGATTAAAATTGTTTTAGTAAATAATGGATACAAAAGTAAAAAGTTTTATTACATTGAGTTACAGAGGGTGTTACTAAGAAATACTTGTCCAACTGTTAAATAGAATGAAAGTTACAATATGTAGTAGGCATGTCTAAAAATTGACAGCATTTATGTTTAATAAAAATGGATTAATTGAAAATATAAAAATAAATATAAATAAAAGATTATTCAGTAGCAGAATGCAGATTATAATTTTTTCGTTCACTTATTAGAACCAATCATCTAAAACATTGCTACATATTAAATAAGTTGCCTTTATTAAACTGCTTGCTATAAAATATAAAATTAGTCAACTAATATATAATTTTTTACTCGAAAAATCGAGCTGGATACTTGAGACTATATTTTAGTCCTTAATAACTATTAAAGCTAAATCTATATAAAAAATCCAAGTAAAAAACCCCCTATCGTCACTCTGAAATTTACCCTGAATAAATGCAAGGTAGATATATTTTTTAATGTCTATTCTAAGTATAGCACCAAAGTAAACTATTAAATCTCAAGTCCTAATTTCCACTAACAATAAACGAAATAAATTATACGTGTTAGATTAAGAATGTGAAAAGTCTGAGGTAATAATTGGTAACACATGTCAACTCAATTTTGAAAATGGCTCTATTTCATTCAGAAATTATACCCACGAAAAGTTGACATTGCAATAATATTCATTCAGGTGTTAAATTGATAATTTCTATTGTGGTTTTTGTGACAAATGATTAACTCAGTGTTGCCACCTTGAAAACGTGCAAACCGTCAGGCCAGAAATAACCGCAAAAGTTAATTAAGTTTTATAAGGCATAAATTGTGTATTTTTCACTTATCTACTACTGGTGCTAATACTACTCATTGTTGCAATACTATAGTCACCAAATACATCCAAATACTTAATAAAATACTTAATGAAAATAAATTGAGAAATCGATAATGTGTACACTCTGTCTGCAAGTCATCTTATCTTTCTGTGTAGGAACATCTCAGAAACTACTAAGTAGATCGATTCATGAGTAAGAATTAGATATGATGGCATTTGTTTGGAGAGTTGTACTAGTATGAACCTGCTTAAATCGTTGAGGACCGTTTGTTACGTTTCTAAGTGTGTTTGTCCAGTTAAATAGGCTTTTCTAGTTTTGGAATAATCTTAAAAACAAATGATTTCATTTTTTCACAACTTCACAACCCAGATATTGTTGGACTTTCGAACTAAATGGACATACACCGCTTGCGTCAACTGTCGCATGTGATACGCGAATAATAGACCAGAGCATAGCGGCACATTTGTTTGCAAAATTGTTTTAATTCTTATATATTTTTTAAATATTCGGGAGGTCTTCTTGATTGTAAAATGTAAGATGACACTTGATATCTTTTGACGGTATTGTTTAAACAACGAAAAACTATATAGCTTAGATAAAATGCATTTTTTGCAATTAATTAATTTTTTTATATTCTTTACAATATTTCGAATGAAAAAAGTCCTCATACCGATCATCGTATCTCCAACCCATTAATTGTTATGAAATTTTTAAAATTGGAAATCGCCAAAATTCCTAATTTTCTTGAATTAAATAATATAACTTAAAAATTGAAATGCTATAATTTTTAATTTTTTATCAAAAATTTCAACTATGTTAAACAAAATAGCCTAAATAGATTTTAAAAATTTTGTTTAGTTCTATGTTTTTTTACATTATAACAATATGCTTCCTACGCGCATGCACTTTTGAGAGAGGAGTATCTTTATCTCACTCTCATCTTGATGTATAAGATGAGTAAGAGAAAAGCAGACGACGCACTTTTTTTTCAGCGGTAATACGTTAAAAAAATACCATTACTGTTTCTCATATAATTTAATGTAAAAATTGTATATTAATGAATGAGAAACAGTAATGTTTTTGAACGTATTACCGCTTAAAAACCGCGAAAAATTTTTTCAAGTGCGTCGTCAGCCTTTCTCATCTTATAGATCGAGATGAGAGTGGGATAAATATACTCCTCTCTCAAAAGTGCATGCGCGTAGGAAGCATATTGTTATAATGTAAAAAAACATAGAACTAAACAAGATTTTTAAAATCTATTTAGGCTATTTTGTTTAATATAGTTGAAATTTTTGAAAAAAAATTAAAAATTATAGCATTTCAATTTTTAAGTTATATTATTTAATTCAAGAATATTAGGATTTTCAGCGATTTCCAATTTAAAAAAATTCATAACAATTAATGAGTTCGAGATACGATGATGGATGTGAGGACTTTTTTCATTCGAAATATTGTAAAGAATATAAAAAAAAATAATTAATTGCAAAAAAATGCATTTTTTCTAAGCTATATAGTTTTTCGTTGTTAAAACAATACCGTCAAATCAAGTGTCATCTTACACTTTTATAATCAAGAAGACCTCCCGAACATTTAAAAAAATTATGAATTAAAACAATATGGAAACGAATGCGCCACTATGCCCTGCATTTTAATTTTCTTTGTCGGTTTTCTAAACCAGAGTTCCATATTTTTGGTAAATACGTTGTAATTTTATTGTCAAATTGAAGATATGATGAAGAGTGTTAATACAATCTATTCTTTGCACATAAGTTATATGTAGGTACCTATATAGGTGTTTCCTTAGGTTTAGTATTAAGCTCAATGTTTTTTTGTAGAACTCTCTAATAAAGTCATTTTGTTTTAAATCATTAGGATTAGATACGTTTATATAGTTTTTTTAATTAAAAATAACCTCAAATTTTTTAAGAGCTTAATGTGGATGATAAATGCCCGAAATTTTGTTCGACAGTTTATACAAATGGAATCAATTTGATATTAGTTATGTAATTAAAGTGGAACGTGGCAACACTGAAGATAGTCATTTTTGTAATGTGATGACATCATTCGTTATAAAGAATCGATATAACATTACGCCTTCATTTTGATAAACAAAGTTTACTGTAACTGATCTTTTGAAAGATCTACTCTAGAATTCAAAAGAACGTGTTTATATGTTAACACTCACGCAAAAAATGTCACAATTGGTGTACATCACATTACCTGTTTCATAAGTTTTTGTTTAACATTTACTTTACTTACAACAATTATTGTATTGATCACTAAATACAGTAATGATTGATTTTTCTAAGAAAATAGTTTGCATTCTTGAAACAAATTGTGTATCACTATTTTCTATATCCTATTTAAAAATTTTCATCAAAAATTGAGCTTCTTTTTGCCTGTTCATCAATTTAGGCCTCAACACATCAACTCCAACTTCTTAATACTAAAAATTTGATTTTGAAATAATATTCTAACCATTACGAACGAACAATGTTGTCACTTGGACATCAAGTTTTTCCGTAAAACACCGGTGCCGGTATTTTTGACAGGTTATTGTGGACTTTAGAATCTTTTCTAGGACTTCGGAATGAGGAAAATTCTGGTGAATTTCTTGAAAAATTATTTGCAGCTGGCACGGTTTCTTCGTCGTCATTGAGGGCGCTTAGGCTGCCATGTTTCTTGAGAAGTTGTGTTAATTTCTTTAACAAATTTTCATCGTCGTCCACGTGTTTGACTGCTTGGAGGAATTCTTGTTTTAGTGCGCTCTTCTTTGGAGATGAATTCGTCGAGGACGTTCGTCTATCGTAGGTACCAGCAGACATGCTTCTTCTACCTGTAAAAAAATGGGTGTAGTATACATCAATTTGTAGTATGCATCAATTTTGACTAAATTGCCCTCTGTAAGATTGATATTTGAGTCTGGTTTTGGGGATTAAAAATACATGATATTGGATTCAATCTGTTAGTTTCTTTCAGGCTCTTAGATTTGAGATATCATCGTTATAGTGTTGAATTTACTGATATTGAGGTCTTTGGAGAGGGCGATGTGGGCTCTTGCCCCCGCCTCGTTCTCTTTGGTTCCGCCCCTGTATTGCTAACACTAACTAGTCAGCTCTTGTAGTGAAGTCGATTCGTCGTCTGCATTAGGAAATACGCGTAAGCTTCACGATTCTAAACGGACTGCAGTATAAACAGATATTAGGTCCATATAGAATTCATTTGATTACGGGATACTTTAAAATCCTATTAATTCCAATAAAGAAAAGCTGCTATATTGGACCAGCCATTTTCTCTGGCATATTTTGTTTCCAGGTAGACTGCATACAAACTATTAAAAATTCTGCATAGGACTCTGTTTCTGTTGGATGTTTTCAATAGGACTGTATATAGAACTGTATAAATTTTTTATAAACAAATGTTCATTCGGTCTTGATTCCTGACCCCAACCACGTTTTCGTTTTGTTATATAATTTTTGTGTTCATTTATTAGTAAATTTATAGTCTAGATGTTTCTCCTATATAAAATTTATTATATTCACAAGGACATATCTAATCTTTCTATTATCTGGTCCTTTATTAGTGCAATTTCAGTAAGCTGATGCCCCGGTAATTTTATAGTCCATTCAAAAACAGACTTCAATTAAAATACTGAAGTAACTTTAACTAAAAAGTGCTAATTAATATTTTTCACAATAATTCAATACTAATTTTGAAGTTGGTGCCAAGTAAAAGATATAATAAATAAGTTTACACTAATTAGGTGGGTAAATTTGTTAAGTACTACTTGGCCCCTACTTCAAAATAAGTAGTTAATGAACAACAATTTTCATGGTTTTAGTTGTTACATTTTGTATTTTTAAAGTCATTTAAACTTATTTATTTTTAGTGACGTGAAGGCCTCCTGAAGATGCTTTGTGACTTAGCTAAATTAATTGCAATTATGCGATTATTTTTGTTATGCGCCAGGAAATTTTTTATCCAAATAATGAGTTCCGTTGTGTATCTTCGAACTTCAAAGTCCAAAACCAATGAAATTAAGATGGGCCCTCCTTGGAGATAGGCAATAAATTTATATCCAAACATACATAAAACTATGTAAACGGTTAAAAATGTAACTTGAAAATGAAAAAATGAAAAAACTGGTTACCTGTAGTGTTTCTGGTAAACGGCGAATCGTACTGGTCTGTCGATAGACTTTTTCTGGTATTTTTAGGCCTTCCGTTCCACGTACCTATCTTGGAATCATCTTTTTTCGTTTGACCGTTGGTTTTCCTAGGACTTGTTTGTAAGTTATTTTTGTGTTCTACGCTTTGTGCTCGTGATGGTGGTTTTTCATCAACAAAGGAATTTGCTTTTCGTATACGACTAGGTTGTGGCGAGCTTGGGGTTTTCTCATTTTGTAAAGAAAACGATTTCTCCTTTTGTTTCAGTCGATTTTCTTTAGGTTTTGTCGAATGGAAATCATGTTGCGAACAGTCCTCATTAGTTTCTGTCGGAGAAAGCTTTTCTGTAATTTGTGAGTTGTGTTCAGGCCTATTCTTCACATACAGTTTTTCTGAATACTTTGTTTTCCTCAGTCCTGAGTCATTCAGTTCGTCTTCGGTGTACACTTGGTGATGTTCTGTAACAATAAAAAAATAAGGTTTACGAATACACACGCATGTGTCTAAGAATGGATTCGTACCTGTTTCGTCAACATCTTCAGCTGAATTTTGACTATACAATGAGGAACGTTGTTTGGATTTATCTTGGATTATACCAAGGCTTCTGTAACCTTCATCAGAAACTTCTGATGTTGTATCACTGTGATCGGTGTCATTTACGTGAAGAATCGTTTCTGTTTTAACAATCTGAAAAATTTACTAGTGATTATACCCTTTTACTATAAATATCTTTCACCTACAACAATTGACGAATATTTTAAGCAGTGAATAGTGAATGTGTCAAAGAACAAATTTTATATAGTTAAGTTACATAGTATCTATATGTGATGTAGTCAACATATCGTAGAAATCAATACAAGAATAAACTGTTACGTGATCGAACACGTGTTGTCACTTAAAAATGTAAAAAACGCCAGAAACCTCAAAAATCGCCAAATGTCAGAAATGCCAAATGTCAAAAATTTTTAAGATTTCAATAATGTTGAAGTGTTGACACATTTTTTACATTTATTTCACCGAAAATTTGTCTGGTAAAGTTACAACGCTGTTAACGCTGGTCCAGCGAGGTGTACACACAATTTCAGGCGGATGTTCTATCAGGTTTTTTTCTCCAATTTTAAGTGAGTTTTCCACCTAGTGGTAGTTTAGTCTATTAACACAATGACACCTTGTTTTCACAATCTACCCGTATTTTCGATCACGTTAGTTTTTCTCTTAGTCGAAGCCTACCTACTTGAATTTTTTGAGTTTGAAATGTATTTGTACAACAGAATTTTCTTTATCTCATCTTAATAATGATAACAAAATTACCTTTGATGGCTCTAAGGGTATGTTCATGCTCGCAACTTGTCGTTTCTTCGAAGGATTTGGTGAATTTGGCATTATCGGTAAAGAGGAAGGGCCTGAATTTTTCTGATGCATATTTCGATTATTTGTTGCTAATTTCGCAGTATATGTGGACGTATAATTAGGTGTTGGACTTCTCGACCTGTTGTGTAAGGGAGGCATTAAAGTTTTCCTCGGAAAATTCGGGCTAACCGACCTCCGAGAATCTGGCATTGACTGATAGGACGTCGGAGAGCGAGACCTTGATCTATTCAGGCTGTTCATTGGTGGACCCAGTGTGGACGTAGTAGATCCTCCGACGTGGTTGTATATTTGGTCTTGAGCTGAGGCACTGACTCTGCAATTAAAAATAATGCGTACATTTATTAGGATTTTATGTGAATACGAGCAATTATTTATATTCTTACTATTCAAGTATAATTAGCCGATAATAGTTGTTTAACAAAAGCTAAACATGATTTCAATGAGTTTTTGCTTACACAACTAACTTCTGTTGGTTTAAAGTTCAGATTGACTATTTTGATGCCCCTACACCTTCAGTTGGCTAAATTTAGCACAAGATCGTCTCTTATGAAGCATGAGATCTCACCGAGGAAGCTCTTGTTTTAATCCTGCCGTGTTATGTTCTGAGATCGTAGGCTTTGTTTAACATTTTTGTTTTTTAAGCGTTCATTTATACTAAGATTGAATGTTTTAAATATTTCTCCAATAGAAAATTTCCTGCATTTGTTAAAAAATGTAATTTTTTAGATCTGTTCTGTGTTTTCAATTGCTGTTGTTAGGTATTATTCATTATTTTAAAAATTAACGTGTTCTCCTACCTGTCATAGTATACATGAGATCCGTGAAGATCTGCAGCACCAGGCTTGTTAACCAGTTTAGCACTCTGAGTCGTCCTGTGTTGAGTGCGGCATCGGCAAGGATCGTGCTTATCTAAATAGTGTGACAATGTATCCCAGCCACCGCCGACTCTGACCATGACGTGATTTCTTAGAATCTGAAAAAAAATATTAATCACAATTTTTAATTACAGAACAAAATTTAAAGATTTTAGTATTTCAATAATTCCTTTAGGACAATTAAACAAACTAGTGGTCACCAAATGGTAGAACTTCGACGGTAATTAGTTAGAACATTATTGAGATTTTTTTGTTAGAGTATATGGAACATGGGCGGATCCAAGGAGGGGGCGATGGGGGCGATCGCCACCATCGAGAGCCTCGAAGTTAGTAAATTTAATATTAATACGAGGTAATACTCCAACAGCCTAGAAGAAGGTAACTTCTATGGATTTAAACCTCAGAACGACTATTTTTAATGTTATAACCCAAGAAATCTGGGGTTAAAATATTATTTAGGTACATTTAGTACAGGATCGCCCCAGCTGAACCATGCAATCGCCCCCCCCCCCCCCCCGGAAACACGTGTCTGGATCCGCCCCAGATATGGAACAATGGTGTTCTTTAGCGACCTGATGTTTGACCAAAGCAGTTCAGCTATTATTCAGATAATAGTGCAATCGTCAAATCGGAAATAACAATTTCTTAATATTAATTGATTAATTAATACTGTTTCCAATTTTTTCTTGATAACTCTAAAGGTAGACAATAGCTGCTAAAGAACTAAACTAAAAAAATCGTTGAACTAACAGAGATGAAAAAAGGTACTAAACTGTTTGTGCTAGTGATCGGCCAAATGCTGAAATTTTACCCTAATTAGTTTGAACTTTATTACGTTATTGAGGCTCTCTTTGTCGGAGAACCCTATGTTGAACAGTGGTGCCCTCTAGCGACAGGACGTTTAACAGAGGTTGTTCAGAGATTATTGAGCATATTGGCTCTTATTGATAACACCGAAACTCGTTAGGAGCTACTTAATAAAAAAAGTAAATTGGTTGACAAACAGATGCGAAAAAGGTGTGAACAGTTGCTTTGCCTATTTATATATGAATATTATATAGTGTAGAGTCTGGAAGTTCATATTATTGCAGCTCGAAGCTAATTTCATCGTGAAGGCTAAATTGTGATGATTGCTTGAAAATGGTGAAAATATTCCAAAAATAAGTATTCCCTGTAATTTATTTTAGTAATTTACACGTTTATAGTATCTCAAATTTGAGTATCCAATAACTTATGTTAAAAAAACTGACTTAAGAGGATTCTTTATAGGGACTCATGAAGAGTTTCGTTGGATAAAAAGAGGAATCTCTAATATGACTCTAAAAAGAGTTATTCGTAGTTAGACTTTAACAGCGATATCGAGCTCAGACTCTAAGGAGACTTGGAAAAGTACATACGAATTTATGAAAATTAAAGTTCAAATTAAGACATTTAAGATTTTTTTGTTGTGAGTTAAATTAAATAGTTACAGAACAGATAAATCTATCTTGGACCAGTTACAATCTGTAATTGGTTTTCTGTTTATGAAGCTCAGTATCTTCTTTATAAACAGCGTTCTCCGATGGACTAAATAATCGGTACGCAGGAAAGCAACCACAAACGTACAAGAAAATAGTGTAGTTCCATTACCATTAAGCTCTCTCCTTCGTCCACTGTTGCTGGCCTAGATTATTTGAATTGTTACCCGAGGAATCATATAGAGCGCATCTGGCTCTTAGTGATGTCTTCTGCACTCTGCACCCCGAAGTTAAGAAAATAGTTCGATAAAAAAATTCAGATCAAATTAAGAGGTGATAATTCAAACAAATGCATAATTGGAAGAGTTTTGACAGATAACTTTATAGATGGTTGAAAAAAAAAAGAGGAAACTCTGAACCAAGTATGTAGAATAGTTAGGTAATCATGTTTAATAATAAAATACTTGAATCAATCAATATCAACCTAGCATACTATATACTTGAAGTAAACAAGATTTCGAGTCAATTGAAAAGAAAACTGTACTTTGAGTTGCATGTTGCAAAATTCTATTATTGCTTTCATATATATTTATTTGGAATTAACTACTTACCCTGACAAATATAAGAACTTTTGTATCACCAATGCGGTATTTGCCTTCGGAAACTCGTATCATAGGGAACTGCGTTGGGCAGGTACATTTCTCAACCAAATCTCGAACCTGTAAATGAAATCTAAATAGAAACATCTGTTTATCTCCTTATAATATAACAAAAAAATCTAATTGTTAAAATACCGAATTTCCTTATTATTAAAGTTAAATAAAAATAAAAAGTTAAATACGAGGGTATCCTGAAAAATAATGTACACATGTTTGTAGAATGTGAACCTTCAACATCCTGGTATGCTCCTCTAGTACATGAAACGAGTGGCAAAGGCAAATTCTTCGCTAGGCCCAACTTCAGACCAGTAAGGAAAGAGTGAAATCGGTTCAAAGTTTGTTTCGCAGATCCTCTTTAGTGGCACACGGAAGGTGTGTGGACGTCCAACGTGTTTCATACTACATAGAGATGACTCTCTATAGAGATGATTTTCTATTTATTATGAAACATGTTGGACGTCCACACAGCTCGTGTGCTACTGCAGAGGATCTGCGAATCAAAATTTGAACGGATTTCGCTCTTTACTTACTGTTCTGGCGTTGGGCCTAGCGATTTTTATTTTTTGCTTCTACTCTACAGTCCAGATGAGGAGGCGAAGGCAGCTATTAAGTCTTGGATTCACGAAAAAATCGGAAGAACGTTTCAGTAGCAGAATGATGTCGAAAATTAAATACTAGTATGTTAAAGTTAAGTAGTTTGTTCATAGAGCGTTTTGAGAAAATATTTGCTAGATGTCTCTTTTTGCTGTGGTAGAGATGCCTTACTCAAAAACAAAGCGTCGAGCAATTTTTGGGAATAGTCCCTTGTTCCAGAAAGAGTTGTGTTGTTGACAGCACGTTTGAACAATTCTATTGTATCTGTTGAACCATGACGTCAAGTTTTCGTTTACCCTCAATTTTGCCTTGCAAGGGCAGATGTGTGAAGGTATACGTTTCTGGGTGTAGCATTACGAGTGGAAGAATGGCAATTGTCTAGTCTTCAGAGTATTTCTGATTTTTCGGTTCTTTCCCATTCAATTCATTATTTCACTATTGGAGACACGATATATTCAGCTAGTATTCGTCTGTACCTCCAAAGTTAGAAATAACTGTCATTCTCATGTTTAAGTTAAACGCGACAAAGATCTTCTTGCTGTTTCAAATGATGCTTTTAGTTATTTTGGATAGCTCCTCTTCTCTTCAAGTAGTTAAGTAGTACTAAACATTTCAGATGTCATTAAGAACGGATCATCGGTGTATCTAAATGTGCTTCTAAATACATGTTAAAGAACAACTGATCAATTTTCCATTTTCAGGTTAGCGGTTTATCACCAATGCAGAATGAAGTGGAGATGAGTTTGAAAACAGCACTAAAGTTAACCTTTGACTTTAACTATTAGGCAAATAGCTTTTTAATCTATTCACCAATATGGTGCTTTCTAATTCACTTGTTATTGGTGGCACAACTAAATTTTCTTCTGCATCAGCAGGGATTTTGGAAACGAGATATTTTGTGGAATTTCGGACGGGTTACCCCAAAACGGCATAGTCCCTTTCAAAATGGGATCATGTTAGCAATGATGCAATAGATGTAATCTTGGAGAATTTGAAGTATTTTCGTTTAACCTATATTGGTACTATATTCTACAGATGTAGAATTCTCATTATTTATTTATGTTTAGCTTATTTTAAATAATTTCTAAATGGTTGTTGAGGTCTTTGCGTATTTTGCCTGCATGCACACGATATTTCTGCCCTGAGTTTTTTCCTGCCACAGAAAAGTATTTGGAAATTAAAAGTGGAACAAAGTGTAGTAGGACAGAAATTCTTCCTCACAGATGTTTTGAGTGAAAGGAATTCTTGTGTATAAATACTGTTTTCTATATTCTATGGTACTTATATGTGTTTGGAGAGGTTTCAACTCTAAATCTAGCGCCATTATCAATCACTATGTATTTAATTGCACTCTTTCTCTGAAATCTTTTTTGAATAAATTTTGACAGTGACAGTTTGACTTATTGAGTTTCTTTTTTGTGTTCTTCTAGCAGTAGGTTTTTCCATTCGCGGTCCTATTCTCTTGAAGGTACTCCTATTTCTGCGTTATTTGCTATCAAAATGGCCACATTTGATTTGTTCACATGTCTTCTAGAAATGTTATTTTGGTGTTCCTTTTTTTACTTCTAATGGTCTTGAAGATTCAGCGGAAAATGTGTGACCACAAATACAAGGTATACTGTACACACAATTCTTGGAATTTTGAGTTGCGTTGTGTTTATGGTCATACATTTGCCGGTGAAACTCTTAAGACCATTAAGGAAGAAGAAATACCAGTAGAACCATATATTAACCAGCACCGGCAACCATAGGCATAAATAGGTAAAACAACGATCTTGTTGAAAGAAGAAAATTATAAAAAAAGAAGACCTAAGGAAGCCAGCTGTATGATAGTAAACAATGGGGAAATCGGTGCACATTGAATAGATCAGGATCAGGGTTGGGAAAACATGTTGCTTGAAGAACAAAAAAAGGGAACCCTTAGTGCCAACTAGTCAGTTTGTCACAAAACACTATTTATACACAGACACACTAGTTAATTATTATATTATAGAACTCTCTTTCTCTCAGAATATCTATGAGAAAAAATTTCTGTATAGGTAACCAGTAATCCGGGCAATTTTTAGTTCCAATTTTAAATTTCAAATACTTGAGAAAAGAAATACTCAAGAGCATGAAAATAGCTTATTTTAGTTTTTTCAGTGCAAAAATGAATCAGTCTTAAAGGAACATATTCTGAAAGGAAATGATCTAAAAAATTCTCTTGTTGCCTAGATTTTATAAAGACATAAAAGGCGATCCTCGTATTGCACAAATATTTTATTCTTGCAGCATCAGGACAGAATACATTCTGGTCACGAGTAATCTCTCGAGCCAATACCTTATAAGTAGCAAATAATTAATATAAAGAAGAATTTTTCCGGTTTTTTTCAATTTTCAAAAATAGTAAAGCACGAACAAAGACTAAATCATCTGTAGAAAATACACGGGGTCCCGCGAAACGGCTTTTAATTGTCTCGGAACAATGGCGTAACTGTTGTTCAATTACATTATACCACATGAAGAACGGTTACAGTAGGCTACAAAACCGAAAGAAACATATCTCGGGGTAATTGTATTGTTTTCTTTATTAGGCGTCCGTTTGTCTTTATTCACCAATTACTCATCGATCGGGGAATTCGATGTGTTACGCGAAGAGCACGTCTATTGAAATGAAAGTCCATATTAATTACGAGAAACTTTTCTACGTCTTTGTTTGACGTAACCATATGCACACACATTTCATTATACCGATTGTATATTTCCTTTTTAACAGACTTCAAAAATGGAGGAGGTTCTCAATTCCTATATATACAGGGTGTTTTGTAGAAGGTTCGCCAAACCTAGAGGGCAGATAGTTGGGCTCATGTGCTATATTATGTAGCCCATATAATATCTAGATAGCTTACGGTTTTTTTAATTATTTTTTTTTTCTTAATTCTCAGATTTTTACATTTAAACCATTGTAACTTTTTTGTTTTTCACAGTATCTTCACCAAATAAACTTAAATCGAATCTATGATGTTTGTTTGCTCTTCTGCGTTCGATATTTGACACAAATGATTGATTGAAAAAATGTTATGAGTGCACAAATGGCGAGTTTCCGTAAAAAAGTGATTAAGTTAAAAACTTTATCACATTACAAAAAAAATAAATGAATACAATAAGAAGAAGGTTAGGTTAGGTTAGAACTACAAAAAATAAAACATACTTCAAGTTGCAATTATTTGTTATAAATTTTGTTCAAAGCGGCTTCTAGCGCTACGGATGCAATCGTGACATCTTTGTCTGACTCCTACAGTGGTAGTCTCTACTCGCATCTCATCCCATATTATTTCAAAAGCAACATTTATTCTTGCTCTTAACTGCTCCTTGGTTTTTATTTCTCTCTCATAAACGTTCCCATACAAAAAAATCAAAGGGAGTCAGGTCTGGCAACCCTGGAGGCCAGAGTATAGGGCCAGTTCTCTCAATCCACGCGTTTGGGAATGATTTGTCCAGGAGCTCTCTGAAAGTTCGCCTATAATGTGCTGGACAGTCATCTTTTTTGAATGTTATTGGTCTGCCTCCAATGGGATTTTATCTCCTAAGACCGATCATCTCGCATTTTTTGGAACGCAACATTGATTCTTTCCCTTAACTGTTCCTTGGTTTCTATTTCTATCTCGTAAATGACTTGAATTTTTAATGAATGATTTATCGATCTTATTAGATGAAGTCCTATTGGAAGACAGACAAAAACTAATAAAAAAAGATTGCTGTCCAGCACATTATAGGCGAACTGTGTGTGAGCTCCTGGACAATTCATTCCCAAACGCGTGGATTGAGAGAACTGGCCCTATACACTGGCCACCATTTAATTTTTTTGTATGGGGACGGGCCAAGCAACTCGTTTATGGGAGAGAAATAAAAACCAAGGAGTAGTTAAGAGCAAAAATAAATGTTGCTATTAAAATAATATGGGATGAGGTGCGACTAGAGACTACATTGTAGGAGTCAGAAAAAGGTGTGGCGATTGCATCCGTAGCGGTAGAAGCCGGTTTGAACAAAATTTATAACAAATTATTGTAATTTGGTGAATGTTTTATTTTTTGTAGTTCTAACCTTGTAAGTTACAATCTCAAAT
Organism: Octodonta nipae; assembly: GCA_034190945.1. Classification (NCBI taxonomy): domain Eukaryota; kingdom Metazoa; phylum Arthropoda; class Insecta; order Coleoptera; family Chrysomelidae; genus Octodonta; species Octodonta nipae. The sequence continues at coordinate 15,944,682 of CM067220.1, read as the reverse complement.
TTTATTACGATACTGATTACTTTCCAACAAGTGTGATATATCGTTGGAAAGGGGTTGAAGTAAAGAAGTTTTTGTAAGCAATCGAAGTTCTTGATGTACTTCTTTTTTTTGTAATGTGATAAAGTTTTTAACTTAATCACTTTTTTATGGACTCATATAATTTTTTCAACCAATTATTTGTTTCAAATATCGAATGCAGAAGAGCAAACAAACATCATAGATTCGATTTAAGTTTATTCGGTAAAGATACTCTAAAAAATAAAAATGTTATATAGGCTACATAATATAGCACATGAGCCCAACTATCTGCCCTCCATGTTTGGGGAACCGTCTACAAAACATCCTGTATACTAGTAGAGTCGATGAATCTAATCCATATGCAATTTTGAAAATCTTACCTAGCGGTATCTTTTAGAAATAACCCTAAGGGGTGGACACCACCCTTTTTCACCCCCAATGTTAAATCGTAAAGTTAAAAAAAATTAGGTACAAAAATTATTTTCAGACTGTTTTCGAGGCGGCTGAGAAGGAATATGGAGATAAAATGAACGCGGGAACTTCAATATCCTTCCCTGGGGCCTGTTTCATAATCAACTTGTAACTTGTAGTTTTGGAACTTGTAGAATTTCGTTTCGAAATTCTACAAAATTATTCTACAAGTTACAACTTATAAAATCTAAAATATTAGTATTTTCAATTTGCAAGTCGTGTACATGTCGAATACTAATATTTTGGATTTTACAATTTGTAACTTGTGGAATAATTTTGTGGAATTACGAAACGAAATTTGACAAGTTACAAAACTACAAGTTACAAGTTGATTATGAAACAGGCCCCTGGCGGCAGATTTTTAAATCTTCCCTCCACGCACTATTGGCCCACCCTGCAGTTTCAAATTCTCTAAATCATTTTCAACAGCGGGAAATACGATCTTACGAGCAGCTTTCTGGCCAATAGTCACATTATATATTGAATTGATCAAAAATGTTAAATTTTGACTTTGTCACCTATACGGCTTCATTTTCTGTAAATGGCCTGGACTGCTTTATTCATTTTCGGACATGAAAATTCAACAGCAATTCGCTTGTATCAACACGTCAGTAACAGTTTATAGATAATTATTGCTAAGATTTTAACAGCAAACTCGTAGAAGTAAATGATTTAAATAATAAAAACCCGCAAAAATATGAATTTCTTTTGTTTTTTTGCTTATATAATGAAAATTAATGGAGGAATCGTAATACCGTCTACAGAAAAGTTGTAGAGAATAAGAAATTCTCCTTAATGAGTGTTCATACATCCTGATTTGATCATTTTTTACCGAGTAAACTCAGAAAAACTGGTCAAAAGTGAATTTTTTTTCAGAAATTTATAACTTTCTGGTAACTAATACTGGAATATTAGTCATCGTCAAAACGATAGCTTATGATGTTAAGTTTATATAGGCACACGATGGATACTATTGAATAAGTACTTTTTGAACATTTCGAATTTAAATAATTTAGAAAGCTATTTTGCACATCCACTGTATTAACGAGACTAGTCCGACCGGGATATACTGAAGATAGTTTGAAAGTTCATAAATTCCACTTCAATTTGTCTATCTTGGTTGTTCGCTATAATGCCCAGAAGTTGATTTAAAATAATAGTAAACATTGCATTAAACTTGTCTTCTAAACGTTGTTTGTAGCATATTCTTGATTAATTTTATGTTTTTTTGGGCAATAACACCACAATCGAAATAAAACGACGTATATTGAACGAAAACCAAACGTTTCAAAGTCTATTCTGACTTCGTTGTCAATGGCTTTAAATTTATTGATGTAAATTGCAAAATGAAAATTTGATTTATGACATTTAAATTGACATTAGAAAATTTGTTATATTTATATATACAGGTAGCACAAAAAATTCTAAAGATCATACTTAAACAGCTTTCAAATTCTTTTATTAACACTACTACTACTCAGGACAACTACATTACAGTTACAACTATACCATATATACAGGGTCTGTCAGAAATATTAAAAAGAGTGGGCAACAGATTTAATGTTAAAACAATATTCCAAACAAGAAATACACTGAAATCTCTAATATCGAAAACAAAACAAACCAACAAAACCCAGAACTCAAAAAACTGCATATACAAGATTCCTTGCGAATGCAATAAATTTTATATTGGAGAAACATCGAGACCATTAAACGTACGAATAAATGAACACAAGAATTACATAAAGAAACGACAATTTGAAAAATCGAAAATTTGTGAACATGCTTGGGACCTAGGCCATAAAATACAATTTGACAATTCAACTCTACTTCGCAAAGAACAACAACACAAAACGAAAAATAAAAGAGTCTGCCTTAATGCTTTCGAATGAAGACGATTGTACCGCTTCTACTTCTGTAGAATTTACTTGTATCTGGTTACCGACAATTAAGGAAGAAATTATTAATGGTAACCACCTTTTGAACAACCCAGTATCGGGATAGTTCATAAGGTTTTTCCTAAGTTTTTCCTTATGACGTTAATGGAATCACTGAAACAATAGAATTCTTTGTTCGCATTTTTTGCGAATGTGCTATCTTATAACAAAGTCGTACCTAGGAACGCCACTTATAAATTCAAAAGACAACTCTTTCAAATTCTTCTAATTTGAAAGCTGTTTAACTATAATACATGATCTTTAGAATTTTTTGTGCTACCTGTATATCTAAAAACAACAAAACAACATTGACAACGAAGTCAGAATAGACTTTGAAACGTTTGGTTTGCCTTCAAAATACGTCGTTTTATTTCGATTGTGGTGTTATTGTCCAAAAAAACATAAAAGTAATTACATTAAACGTACGAATAGCTGTCAACGCACATGGACGGATTTAGAATTTTCTTAAGGTGGGGGCACGAGATGAAAACTATGGTAAATTGTATTATTACACGTCATTTCTGAGCAGTTTATTACGTTTTTAATTACATAACTATTGTCTGCTCATATTGGTCTGTTTTTTCATTTGTTTATTAAGTTAATGTTTACCTGTACACAGTTTACTGATATTAATTAAATAACTTTTCTCCACTGTCAAAACATCGGAGGGTCCAAGTTATGATTTTTTTTTAAATCACTCACTTTACATCGGTTTTTCCAGCTTTTCTTTATGCAAAATGCTGCGATCAAAGTTTATAAATATTAATTTTGAAGAATTTATGATTTTTTGGGGTTCATAAGTCTCAAATAATTTACTTCTACGAGTTTGCTGTTAAAATTTGTCAGTTATGACTTATAAACTATTATTTACGTGAAGGTTTAAGCGGTTTGCTGTTGAATTTTATGTCACCTAAAAATCTCTATTGACTGGTGTACACGAGTACAGTTAAAATAATGTTATACTTATCACACACATCATGATTTAAGTCAAATCTTGTCGAATAGGTCTGCGAAAAGCGTTTACATTGAGCATTACAATTTAAAAGTAGTACTACTCGTTCGGAATACATTTCCTTGTTAAATCGAAACGCCAATAACCTTAACAATGTTAATATCTGTCAATCTTCGAAACAAGAACGCAAAAAACACGCCTCAATGTCAATTAAAGGCTGATATTTTTTTAATATCCCGCTAGGAATTTTTCTTTAGATGCTAGTTGTACACCCACGCCCTCAATTATTGCATAAATTACCCAATTAGTCATCGCCGATTGATGATGAGAACATCTTAGGTAGGTACGGTGTTTGTTGTTTGAAATAATATTTGGCAAATATACTGCGTTTTATTGAGTCTCCATTATGAAGAGATTTTTCATAATTACTGTTTACAAGATGAGAGCTGGAGTTGACATTATCTGCTAATAAATCTCAAGCTGTTATATAATATTTTTAAAATTCAATGCTATATGATCTTCGGGGTACACGTGGGCATTGCAAATACGTATGGATTTCAAGTTGTTATATCCTTATTTAAAGATGTCCGAGTTTCGTGGGAGATTTTATATTTTCAAATTACTTAAGAATTATGGGTCGTTGTTTGTTTGCTTTGGTAAATAATACATGAGAAAGTGGTTTAGTATGAAGAAATTTTCTTAAAATATACATTAAGAAGAAGTCAAATGAACATTTTTGCATTAAATGAACAGAGACTAATAAAGATTTGCTTATTAAACAATTTATAACATCTATTTCCAAAACTATGTAGAGCCTGGTTGGTTGGTTGCATGGTTGGTGGATGCAAGATGGACTACATTCAATTGATATAGGGTCGGTTCAACAATTAATGTTATAATAATCAAAGAAAATAAGAATAGCTCTTTAATAAGAGAACCCATAAAATAAAAATTAGAAGTAGAAATATGAGTAGGTTTAAACTTTATCACCTCTAAGGGTACCCACACACTTACCGGTTTGCCGCAATGCGGCTGCCCGTCCGGCTATCCGCAGGACGCGGTTGCAACTACGGCCAGCCGGATAGCGGCTAGCCGTAGTCGCAACCGGATAGTGCGGATGAAAACGCTTCGGTTTCTCGATTGATGAGTCCATTATCAAGATGGAAGTTGAGGAAATACTTTATATTTAATTTGTTATTCATTTATTTAACAAAAGAATCGCTATGATCAAACACTTTAATTATTCTCAGTATCATCAATAGAATTAAAAATTTCAATGAATGAATGTGCACTGTCCTGAGACTGGTGACTGTAAGTTGATAATGGCGATTGTACGTTAAAATTTTGAGCAGGTGGTCGTTCAAAAGTAGAGTATACCGCAGATTTTGCATTCCATATTACCGGATTATTCTGTATTTCAATTATAAACTTTTCTGTATCGAAATTCATAGCGTTCGTTTTTAGCCCGTCAGTACACACGTCCGTCATCAATGCCGGCCAACCGCAAACTACTAAAGTGTTGCTCTTTTTAACCCCCGATGCAAAACGAGGGGTGTTATAATTTAAAGGTGGGTTTCTGTGGATCTGTCTGTCTGTCTGTGGCAACGTAGCTCTTAAACAAATTAACCGATTTTGTTTTGTTTTTTGTATTAGAAAGCTGACGTGATCCAGATCGTTCGTAGCTATAATTTATGTTGATAAGTTCAGCGGTTTGAAGATCATCAGCTCATTTCTTTCTTGACCTAAAGGTCTTACTAAACATTTTTATTAACTATTCCTAAACGACTGGACTAATTTTTATTAAATTGAGAATGTGTATTTGAGAGGATCCCTGGATGGTTTAGATTAAAAATTTGGCCACATAGATGGCGCAAGCAATCGGGTTCTAGGTAAACTTTTTTGAACTGTTAAATAATTAGACCAATTTTAAAGAAGTTCATTGTGTGTGTATAAGTGAGTCCCTGGATGCTTTAGATTCAGAATTAGGTCCGGTAGATGGCACTACGATCGGATTATACACTAATGAACATCCAAACAGCCTGACCAGATTTCGATGAAATTATTTATTATTTTGTGTCATTCTAGTCACGTGACTAGTATCCCTGCGTTTCCGATTATATGGTTCTATTGAGAATTTTGTCTCGTATAACTTGTCATACATTTTTTGGCTACACTCGAAGATTTGCTTGCAGCACTGTTTCCAATTTTTCTAGAGCTGCCCTGGTCAATCCATTTTTCGTTTTAACATGTGAGAAATCAGGTCTCATATTTGTACAGATTTAATTATTTTAAGGGTTCATGGTTGACTTTGACACAGCTGTCCTTGACGTCTCAAGTAAGATCTGTATCTAGCCTATGCTTATGAAGGATATTTCAATATGAGGGCAAATTTTTAAGGGTCAATAAAACATGTTTTTTTAGGAACTATGTATGGAACAAAACTTGTAATAACATTCTATGTATGTGACGGTATTTCATTGATATAGCGTCTAATTTTGGCCTTCAATGCTTCGATGCTCGCATGCCTATCCTCTCTGAGCTTGTATAATGTGTTCGGATTACTAATTAAACCAGTCCTTTCTTTTTCTGATTTGTCCCTCCCTAGGAAAATTTTTTTCTTATTTGCCCCTCCCTAAAACAAAAGCTGGGTACGTCCATGTGTGTTGTTTATAATCTTTGTGTATACCTAGTTTATAAATGTGACTTAATAAACTGATTGGTTTGTAATTTTCTAGATCTGAATTATTTTTGCATGCTCCTTTTGAGAGGATGTAATTTCCTCAAGTAGGCTTCTGCTGAATAAAGCATTCCGATGATTCTGTTACTATGCCATTTTCGCCTCGGATCCCGTATTCCGTCTTTCATATTCTTCAGATCCCTGGCTCAATTAGGTGTTGAGTACAATTGCTAACATAATGTTTCACTGGTTTCATTTCTGTTGTATACACCGTATTTTTTTAAAATTTGTGTACATATTTTCTGTATATCAGGTCTTATTAGAACTTTTTAAATTAAATTTCATTATATTATTGTTTTAATGGTTCTGTGTTTCTTTTATTCTGCTTCTCCTAATTCATTTGGATATTTCATTGTTAATTTTTGATATTCTACTTACTTATATTTAGTCCTTGTTATTTATTTTGATTTTGGATATTTTTTCAATTGATTTGTTTATGTTTTTTTGTGATATTCTCACATTGTCCAGTCTCCTATGGTGTTTTAATTCTTCCAATTCATATATATTTTTAGGAATAGTTTCTTGCAGCTTGTCTGTAGAATCATATAGTTCCTTCCTTTGCTTCTCTATGTTTATTTTCACTTTCGACTTTTACGATACGATGCTCGCTACTCGTTCAAAGTCTCTTCTGTTACTACGGTGTTTTTAGTTTTCCTCGATAAGCTTACTCATGTCCGTTTTTGTTGTTATTAATTCGATTAAACCAATTCCTTTTTTATTTGTCACTCCATAAAGCACTGAGGTAAATTCGGTTTCATCTATTGGTTTCCAGTTTTGGCATTAAAGTCACCTATGAATAGGATTTCGCGGGAGTTTTGTTCTTGTAGAGCAGTGAATATGTCTTTATAGAAGCATTCGACCTCATTATCTGAGTAGTAGCTTGTTGGTGCGTAAGCCTGAATTGTTTACAAAAGTATCTTCATTACACCTGAAGAATTATGCAAACAATTTGCGAACTTTTTATGTCTAGAAATTACTCCAGTTTCTTCTCCATCTTAAAAGAGGACATGTTCGGTATTTAGAGTGAGTTAGTTTTTCCTATCGTATTATGAAACTGTATACATTGGATATTCTTTATGATGACCTGATGAACAGTTTTGGTTATAAATTTCGATTTTTTGCCAGGCGCCCAGAAATAGTTCTTAAGGTGTGGGATTTGTCACTTAATGATCTACCATGGCCATATTTCTGTTCCTTTTCAACTTCACAACATTGATAAATTTTAGCCGTACTCTTCCTTGTTGTCTAGACATGTTAGAAGTTTGCATAGGAATCGTTAGTACTGCAGGTATGTGAGCAAAGGAATGTTTAGGACATGATATCCTATGGGCATATCGTATTAAGGTACTTTGAGAAGAGAACCGTGGTCTATTATTCACATGGTTTGCGGAAGAACATTTGCCTGATAGACTGGATGTTACCTTACTTAACAGGACAGCAGTATACATATAAAGAAATAGTGGGGATCCAAAATATCATGATATAGCATAGGAGTCAAACAGTAACAACAGAATAAAAACAAGAGTTTATAGTAAAAAAAACATAGATTTTGTACGAACAAGGGAAACCAGAAAAAGTGAATCAAAACAGAGTACTGAAAGAAACGCAAAGTAGACATGGAATTGTCGAAATTGGAAAATGGTACTAGAAATCATAAATAATTTATAGCAATAGTAGACATTACAGACAACAGCAATGGTCCAACACTTCACAGAATTTCTACCGAAACATGAGGATTAAATGACAGACAAATTAACATCGGCCAAAAAAGTAAAAATACAAATATTATTAGTGATCAATTTAAATGGCATCCTGTTGATTTTGAAATTATCCACTATCTTCATTTTATAATTAATTATATCCTGTCTTTATTTTTGTTTTTGTTTTGTTTCTTTTATGTGTTTTGAGTTAGTGAAGTCTCTGATGTGATTATTGTCTTTTTGATGGATGGTGCTTGTAATAAACTGTCTAGGCTATTTAAACTACGGCTATTGTTTCAAACAAGGCAGTAGAGGCATTACATAAAGCCGATGTTCTCTTTCTAGTGCTACCATAGCTGTGCTTCTTCTTTTTTTTTCATAAGACAAGTATTAAAGAGAATTTCACTAAGCAGCAACTAAGTAATTCAATTTGTTCTATTATAACTTTAGCGTTTGGTAACAACTTCTATTGAAGCAGACTATAACTGTGATTCAAATAACCATAAACTCCAATTTTGAAACCTTTGGCGTCAGGAAAAAGATTCACACAACTGTAGTTTAGAAAATATCAAAAATAAAGCTAATCTACATAAATACCTTACCATTAAACCTAAAACAGAGATATAACTTTTGATGTCTAGTATAAAAACTGTTATCTCGTTATTTGAAAATAGCAATTACAGTCACATCTGTACTTAGATAAAGCAGCAGCCAGTTACTTACCATTTCATCCAAACTTTTCAAATCGTTCGTAATGATCTGCGGTGTAGGACCATACATGAGAACCGGATCTTCTGCATCCATGTCGTTATCGCTGTCATCATCTAGGTCGTCCTGATTCTCGTTGAAGGTGACACCTAATTTTTTCTGATCAGCCGCAATTTCCCTGTCTATTTGTCTTTCCATTAACACTAACATAGGTGCCGGCATCCCGAATCTAAAACGACACGAAGAACAGATTAAAGAAACTGCAGAATAAAATCTGGAATAACTTACTTTGCACCTTGTCTGGCTACTTCTAGTAAACATAATATCACATGTTTCTCATTTTTTCGCATTATTAAATCATCGGACTCAAACAGTAGGCATTCGATGATCTTGAGGGCTTTACGACACCAAAGGATGAAATTACTCACGTTATCTCTGAAAAAAGAACAGATTAGCTAGTTTTTAAGCATTAAAATCGCTTTAACAGCTTACCTAGCAAAAAACGTCCCAGGTTTAGCTGTATTGAAATATCTAACTTCTGGTACGTAGAAGAAGTTCTGAGCAAGAGCTAAAGAACCTGTTATGGATTTCTGCATAATCATTTTGGCTTGCTTCTTTTCCACGTATTCTTGAGCTTGAGCTTTTACTGCGTTGGCATGCTGAAAAAAAAATATTGCTAAAAATTGGTCATATCATAAATCACAGTTTTTTTTATTCATATGGTTATTTGCATCAAATTTAAATTATGTATCATTTGAAGACGCGAGATGTAAGACATCTAGGATTTTCGAGACAATCAGCACACAGAGCTTCCGAATCTGGAGCCGTTTTTTATCGTGACATTCTGTCCTAGGAGTTAAGGGAGAACAGCAATTATACGGAACGGCTCCAGATTTAGAACCTCTGGGTGCTAATCCTAGATGTCGGTCTTACAGCTCGCGTCTTCAAATTTAACGAAATGTTTCAACTACATAAAGAAGTGTTCGAGAGGACATTCAATTGTGGGAAGCGCAACTGATGAAGGTTCCCTGACCAGAAACAATGTATATTATATATAATATATATTGTCTTGAGTACAAAGGAATGACACCTCGAAGAGAGTATTCAATATATCTGACAGGTGAAGTAACCTGAAAAATTTTATCGTGACATTCTGTCCTAGGAGTTAAGGGAGAACAGCAATTATACGGAACGGCTCCAGATTCAGAACCTCTGTGTGCTGATTCTCTCGAAAATCCTAGATGTCGGTCTTACATCTCGCGTCTTCAAATTTAACGAAATGTTTCAACTACATAAAGAAGTGTTCGAGAGGACATTCAATTGTGGGAAGCGCAACTGATGAAGGTTCCCTGACCAGAAACAATGTATATTATATATAATATATATTGTCTTGCGTACAAAGGAATTACACCTCGAAGAGAGTATTCAATATATCTGACAGGTGAAGTAACCTGAAAAATTTTATCGTGACATTCTGTCCTAGGAGTTAAGGGAGAACAGCAATTACACGGAACGGCTTCAGATTCGGAACCTCTGTGGGCTGATTCTCTCGAAAATCCTAGATGTCGGTCTTACATCTCGCGTCTTCAAATTTTACGAAATGTTTCAAATACATAAAGAAGTGTTCGAGAGGACATTCAATTGTGGGAAGCGCAACTGATGAAGGTTCCCTGACCAGAAACAATGTATATTATATATAATATATATTGTCTTGAGTACAAAGGAATGACACCTCGAAGAGAGTATGTATCATCTGTCAAAAATACAATTACCACTGATATTTAATCAGAAAATCTAGTTATTATTAGCAGTACTCGATACCCCAAAGTTCCCAAGTTATCAAAATTTGAAATGTATTGGTCAAGTTACGCAAAATATTATGTTACCTTGACTTTTAAAATCTAGGTCTAGGTTGAGAATCATAATGATTCACGCTCAAGCTTAATAGCGATGTGTGTCAGTTGTGGGTTGACTATCCTATAGGCAGTTCTATATTTAACGGTATAGAATAGAACACTACTAGATAATAGAGTACAAAGAACAAAAAAAATGGTATGAAATAAAAGAAAAACGATGAAAAATACTTTAAAAATATAAGAAAATCACATTTATACGTTTTCAACTATCATTTCAGATTTGACAGTTACCGCAATGTCCTTTTATATATCCTGGAAAAACATGAAAAAAAAATACAAATTTTGCATCCTAATCAGCATATCACCAATCAAAAAAATTATCCAACCCACCCCGATAAAAATTTCTGGCTATGGCTTTGTGTAGTGCGGACACTGAAAACAATATATTTTACAACTTTTATTTGTAAAGAAGGAAAACAAATTATCTTTCCTATCATTTCTGAAGAACTTACTTCCCATTAGAATCTTTACCTTGGAAACCGAAACGGACGCTAAAATTAACGTCCTAGGGTTAACCTCAACACGTCCAAATAATATTATATAGGTCAACATCTACAGAAAATCCACTTTCATGGATACCACAGTCCGATACTCATTCTACCCCCAAAAACCAGCAGCGTATAAATTAATAATTTACAGGCCTTACACATTGACTCTCTCAGAGATTAATTTAAAAAATGAACTGGAAAATATAAAATTAAATACTTATAACAATGGGTATGACTAAAAAGTTGATCCAAAAACTAATCACCAAAAAGAACAACAATTAGTTCAATGATTATTTTATCCCATTGTGTCGATTTTTGACGACCTTCACATATCTTTCTCACATATTTTGGAAATGTGAGTGGTCTAATTGCCAAAATATTGTCGAAATACAACACTAAATTTAGTTTTAAGGTACAAATATCTAAATTCTGGGGTTTATAAGATTTCATGTTAGGAATGCAATAGTTTTTATGTCGGTATGATATGCAGGCATTTTACCACCCGCTACGATGAATATTGTTGTTCATGTAGATTTAACAAAATCACTAGAACATTCGCAAATCACTGTTCAGAATTAACGTACACAATTTTAAACCTATAATGAATCTTTTAGAATCAGTGGAAATTAGCGACCTTTCTTCCTCGAATTTGATTTTAAATTACCACGCAGATTTGCAAAAAGTGTCCTCTTCCCAGTATTCAAATAGTACCTTTATGGGGTATAATAATATCTATCATTATACTTAATTAATACCTATAGTATGTTTAAGAGTCTGTAATTCATTCATTCGTTTATAAGTGATAAAAACTAAGTTAATTTGTTCTACTATCAACTTTAATTTGTTTATTAATAACCAGCTAGCCTGCGCCTGCTTCGCAGACAAACAGGTATAGTATTAAATAATAATAAAAAGTATTGGCACGGCACATACCATGTTTATGTCGATATTGCATGGGACCATGTGTCATGCTCTCTCATGTAACAGCCGCTGAGCGAGTATAGCAGCGACGCGTTGATTACATGATTATTGTCATATTTAAACCATACGTTTCTTCCTTTTGAAACAGCCTATATATTGATGAAAACCGCATTAAAATCCGTTGCGTAGTTCAAAAGTTTAAAAGACAAACGGCGGGAAGCGGGTTTCTGACATGGCGCCCTAGATAGCGCACTACAGAAACCAGGCAATAAGAAGAAAAAGAACTACAAATAATTGTGAAACTCCTTGTAAATTAGTTTTTGCAATGAATTTTCCTCAAATGTCAATCGAATTAGATCAATATCCTTTCTCCCGAAAAGTTTCCCTTTTAAATAGATCATTACTACATCTAATTGGGTTCACGAAAGATTGATTGTTTTTCACCGTTCCCATATGAATGAAACTCGGTTTTGAAATCTCTCACGATTACTCAAATCCGCTGAAGACAAAACTTCCCGCGATTGTTTAACAATTAGACTCGGTGGAACGAGAAGAAATCCTTTTGAACATAAGCATGTGTGTGCATTGTGTATACTTTTCCTTTTGTGAGTTTCGATCGGTTGACTTGTGTTCACAATTTCTTCGAGGCCACTAACGAAGCTTATGTAAATATCATTTTTATCCTCTAATGATCATCGACGGTTTTGAACACCTCACGATAAATCAACCTTGGAAATTGACGAATCAAATAACAATTTTCACTTATTCACTTATAACGAGGTTCTGTTTTTTTTGGGGTTTCGCTAGGAGGCATGTATAGGCCAGCTGTTCGCGTGTTTGTATAGAATTTTGAAGATCCGCGTCGTTTGAACCTCTCTTATCACTTTAAAGAGGAAGGAAACGCTTTTTGAATGACATCCGTTCACTTAATTCGAAACGTGAACATTGTCAATGTTCATGGCGATGCATATTCATTATTTTCAATTATCATTATTGCATTGCATCGAGAGGCGGTATATTGGCGTACATGTTTGACGTTTGTAATCGACTTGTTAATATAATTTATGCTGTGGTCAAATTAGACACTTACAAGTAACTATGTGAGGTACTGGGAGCTTCCTGAGTTGAATTTGTCAGAATTATTATTTAATTTAATGAGAAAAACAAACTAAATTAAACGAAAAACTAACAAATTTTGACGGTTCTACATTATCATGCTATTGAGATCTAATAAAAATTTATATTATATAACCATTAATTGGGGATGTTTGTAACTTTCATTTCTTTCTAAACATGGTTTGTCAACTAAAATTAGAATTGCGTATTGTGTCTCTCTAATATTATACTTTTAATTTATCAGGACTGGTAAATAATTACTCACAACTAGAAGTGTAAAGTATTTTTACTTATGAGTACTCGTTCTGCATATGCTTCGGGCACAGAGGTTTGATTATACTGTGCTTCAGGAATTGTTATTGTAACGAGAATTCATCCGACAGCTGGTGCGATCGGCCATCAACCAATTCGTGGAAGGGACAGTATTCCGAGACTTCTGGGAATCCGAAATGTTTTCTCTCTTAACAGGCCGATCGCTGCCGTTACTGGGAATTCCCTTAAAGCTTCCAGAACATTAAAGAGTTTCCCGATGGTTCATGGACTTACCAGCCAATTCGGAGAGAAATATATAAATATGAACAGCTGGCGATAGGAGGCATTCAGTTTTCGTCGGTCCTATTGCATAGTTAAGATAAAATGTAAATAGTTTCTTGTGAATATAAATTGTGTTAAAGTAGTGGAAATAAATTGGAGTGAGTTGGACTGTGTTTTTAAATAAATCCAAGAAGTGAACTGAACCCGAGTGTGAAAATAAAAACATTACAATATTATTCCCATATTGTAACACATAAATAATTATGAATATGATTATTAATATAAATATATTTTTTTGACCTATTTATTTTAAATAAGAAATCTGTAATTACTCCAAAGAAGCTTCCTCAAAATATTGATCGATGGCACTATTAATTTTGTTCGCCATCATACCGTTCGACCGGTTCGGCGGCAATGACCCAAATGCTGGCTAAATATTAACTCAGCCCATGTCGACTCTGTTTACATTACCATTCATCTAGTATTCGATACAGAAACATTCGAGTACCCGAATAACTATACTTCTGATTATGGTATTCGTTACTTCGGATCCGCGCAAGTAACTAGTACTCGAGTAACGAATAGTTATTTTTCTTACACCTCTACTTACAACCTCTCCAGTCCTGACTACTATGACAAACTTTTAATTTACATTGTTTCTATCTTAAAGGCTAAGTTTCATAGAATTTAACCAAGATTACAAAGTTCATGATATGAATACAAATAGTAAGAATTAAGATAAATAGATCTGACATCATGGCAATAATTCTAATGTTCACCGCCATCGTCGTTTTAGCGAATTTGATTTCAGTTTGACATTTCATAACATTGTTAGCCGTTAGGTTAACGTACTTTTACAATTCAATGTGAAAATTATCAATGTAGTATTTTCAAAATTTCAAACTCAATACACTTACAAAAATTGTCAACAAATAAAGGTATTATTTAACATAAATTAACAACAGGTGCATTGAATTTATATTATTTTTAGATATAGTACAGAAATAGGCATCCCTAACTTTGTGTTTAATTTAAGTTGATGAAGTTATACTTTATCATAATATATATTGCATTTTGAGGTGATCTAATATGTAAGTACGTAAGTGTTGTAATTATTTATACTTTAACTTCATATTTGCTTATGAGTTGGTTTCTTGCATTTTCTTCTTAGAAATTGAAGTCGCAATTGTGAAATATCTGAATCACCTAAAAGTATTTTGAAAAAACTAAAGCTTAAAAATATTATATTTAACACTAATTTGTTATTTGCCATACTGTTAACATTTTAAAATGTATTTGGAATTTTTTATAGTGATAATTATTAATACATGTTTATATATATATATATATATATATATATATATATATATATATATATGCATGTATTTAAAAGCGGAAACTGTATTTAAATTATTTTTAGGTAAGTAGTCTACCCACATATACTGTTTTCTGTTCTTATATTTTATGTTATAGATATTTTATTTTACATTAAATGACTTCATTCCTGCAAAATCCTGCCTCTCAATGGGGGTTGAAGACATTTACCTAAAATGAACATATTGACATTTTAACGATGTGTATTTTATTAAAAATCTATATACAGTGTGTCTGCTTAAGTTCGCACCATACCGAAAACTTTTTTATTATTGGTTTTATGAAAAAAGTTATTCTTTATAAAAAGTTCTGCATGGTCTTAAACCTAAAATGTAACCATCACATATTAATTATTTTCAGTCGTTTATAAGGTTTGGTAGAAAATATGAATTTGGCTTAAGGGTAAAGTAAATTAATATTTGAAAATATCGGAGACTTTTATCAGTTATCTCTTTATTCGATGAAAATTTGATAACCTTTACGTCTCTTAAGCCCCATGTTGCATTATTTTGATGTTGCATTAAAATAATTGATCATACCAAAATTATTTATTTTACAATAATTATCAACTACAGAATACAGTGCTAATAATGTTAATTGCATAACAAGCGTGTAATACTTTTATCAAATTACTATTTCCGTTCTAGAAGAAAATTCCCTCAATACATTTCTAATTTTATTCGGAGTTATACCCTGTAGTGTTTCCGTAATAATTGTTTCCAAATGTTCTACGTTTGTGAATGGCCTGTGTTGATATACTTTTTCTTTTAAGTAACCCGATAAGACAAAATCTAATGGGGTTAAATCTGGCGACCTAGCTGAACAAAAAATATCGGAATGTCTACGAATTAACCTTCCATTAAAGATGTTTTCCAGGTACTATGACATGTTGCGAGTTTTAACCGTAAAGTGAGGATTGGAGTTATTCCACCATCGACAATTTTGTGAAGACACTGTTCCATTAGAAGTAAATGTAGCTTCGTCAGAATAAATTATTTTCCTAACCAAAAAAGGATCGTCTTCTAGCTTTCCTTGGATAAGAAAACACAATTCTAGTCATCTGTCGTAGTCTCCTGGTTTTAAAGAATGGATATATTGTGGTTTATATGGATGAAATTTGTTATCTTCAAAAATTTTTGATATTGTATCTTTCATCCGGAAGCGAAGATGCCCTTTTTAGACAATTTAGGGTTTTCCACTGCAAATAACAATACATTTAACTTCATGTCCTCACATGCAACATGTTTTCGACGTTTGTTTGTGAATTTATTATTAACATCTCCACATGATAGAATTTTTTCATAATTCTCATTACTGATGTATGGTGTATATTTTTCCCTGGATGTCTGTTGTTAAATATTTCAGCTGTTTGACGATAAGTTTTATAATTCTTACCAAGGATTAACACAATTTATACTTTTTCTTCCACACTAAATATCACCGGCATGTTAACAAACTATATTTGACGTTCACTGTCAAACAATTCTTGTTGTCAACAAATCATTTGTAAATCAGCGCATTCTAGATTTCACGTTAGATTGGCTTTGTCATTGTAGATTAAAACAAATACATGTAATTGACTGTAATTGCATATCTGAACGTACTTTTCAACTCTAAACAACTTTTCCTAATAACAATTTTCGATATTGTCAAAAATAAAGTTACTTTACCCTTGAACCAAATTCATATTTTCTACCAAACTTTATAAACGACTGAAAAAAAATAATATGTGATGGTTACATTTTAGGTTTAAGACCATGCAGAACTTTTTATAAAGAATAAATTTTTTTCATAAAACCAATAATAAAAAAGTTTCCCGTATGGTGCGAACTTAAGCAGATACACCGTATAAATACACAAATGCCAAAGTTAGGTACCATTTTCTTCTGTTTGTCAACCGATTTTCTTGAGTTTTTTAATTCCCAATTGACGGTCTTTAGGGTTATTAACAATAAAAAATGTTCTGTTAATAATAGTTATTTGCACTATTTATTCCATAATAACAGAACTAGCGCCATTCAACTTTCCACCGCTAGAGGACAAAATTATTTCATATCTTTTCAAGTAATTCATATCAAAGCTTTTTATGAATTATTTATTTTTATTGACTTTTGCACTCTCAACGTCTGTATTCGTATTTCTAAATTATTCGATAATAATATGATAGTATACAAATTTTTATATTGTTTCACGGGAAGATTTTGTGTCGAAGGTAAAAAATGAAATTGTTATGGAATTTTTGACGTTTTTTTGTTAAAAAACAAAATCGCATCGATAAAAAATGTTGCTTTTAATGCCAATTAATCATGTTTTATCATTAGAACAGGTTGATGTTGGTTTTGTACTACTATTAATTTTGTAATGTATTTTCGTAAATGACCTGGGCTAATAATGCCATAAATGAAATCACATCAAACATGCTAAGCAATGATTGTAAAGAATTTATAAATAGAGTGGAGATATGTTTTGAAGTTGTTTTTTAATTACTATTAGTTTTGCTACATTATTATTTTTGTTGTTATTGATATTAATTAAAATTTACTGTCAATGACAATTTTAAATATTATTGCTTATTTAATGAAGTAAATGTACTTACTGTATTATTATCATCAAAGTCACTCATTCGATTATTACTACATTAGACCAGGACTGAAGCCTTTGAAAATGGTAAAAAGTGAAAAAAAATAGGATGAAACCCATTAGATAAGGAAGAGAATACAAGAAAAATGAAAGGTGGGGTTTTAAGTGCTATGGAAAAAAGTTAAACGACAAAGTTGTAGGTAATAAAAATATCTACAACATAACCCCCAAATTTTTGTACAAATTTAAAAAAAACAAGTTGTTGATTTTTTATTTTTATCTTTTACAAAAAAAGAATGTCCACAAAATTAGGTTCAAATTCACCATTTTGTGTCTAAAGCTCACTGTAATTTTTTTGAATTAAAATATTTATTTTTTTCACTTTATTTTGACTTAATATAAAAAAACAACCATAATTTTCAATCGAAAAGTCTCACACCATCAGAAAGTGGAGCTTTCAACAAACAAAAAACCCACCGACTTTTGTAAAAAAAGCAAATATTTTCACGTGAGAATTTTCGATTGAAAATTAGGGTGCGTTTTCGAAATTAGGTCAAAATAAGGTGAAAAATAAATATTTTAAATCAACAAAATTACAGTGTGTGTTTGGGGCATAAAAAGGTAAGTTTTCACTAAATTTCGTGAAAAAAAAAAACAATTTATGTGGAAAATATAAAAATAAAAACCAAAAAGTTGGTGTTTTTGAATTTTTCACATAAATTTTGAGTTTATGTGAAAAAAATGTAAACACAAAAGTTGAAGGTAATTTTTTTCCTACAACTCTGTCATTGAACTTTTTCCATTTGACTTGTAGTTTTGCCGGAAATCGCGATAAACCGTTTTCCCCCTTAAAACCCCGCCCCTTCCCCCTTCCGACCTCAGATCGCCCGTAAATTATTTTTCCTTTTATAATTGTTCTATACCCTTCCTTTTCCAATGGGTTTCATCCTACTCTTATTTTTTTTTTGTTTCAAAAATTATCGACCCTGGTCTAAATTTCGGAAAAATTATAGTGTTTTTAATCAAATTGACTATAAAATGAAGAAGGTTTTGATAAACTCGAATTTTATTTAATTTTATGGGGTTTTAGAACAAGCAAAACTTTTTATAAACAACATATTTCGCTAAAAATTAAAAAATCTAGTTTTAGGCACCCCAATCCGTGGATACAATTTTCAGCCCTGTTGAAAGTTTGTCTAGGTTGGATACTTATTTTGACTGGAGTACACGTAAATAAAAAAAATACAAAATACCTATTAATCAAAAGATTAATTACAGTGTTATTACAACATACAAAAAAAAGTAATTAATTAGATGAGTCGGTCGATCCTTGCTGATATTCACTTACAATGTGTCTTTGTGTTATCTACTAGAAATCCCGATCTATGACAAACTAATGAATGCATCCAACTGAACAAACATACACAAACCACAATTTTCTTCAGGTACAATGTTTCGCTATTTATCCGTACAACTTGCAGATATCTGATTAGCAAATTATACATTTGTAAAACAAAGACTGTGACGGGAGAAACTCCGTTGAATGACGAATAATAATTCAAATTATCTGCTTTTTTTCCAACGATAATTTAAAGAAGGTCGCTATGAAATTATGTTTCGCTTTAACTTTGACCCACTTTCATAACTTCTAGTAGATATTTTTCCCATCTAAACGAAAACATTAACACAATATGTTATTTGCGATGCCATTAAAAAAATATATAATGAATTTAATGTGTGAAGACAGTAAAAGTGATGCAGATGGTTTTTCGATAAACCGTCGAACAGAAACTTCACTGACAAATTACTCTCTGATACGAGGGTCACACCAAAAGTATCTGGAGACAGATAATAAGCTGCTGAGAGTGATAAAAAATTACTAAGATTTTCTACTTATTTATCTAATGAAGGAAATAAGTTAAAAATAGAAAATTTAACAATCCTCCATAATAGGTGGTGGTTGAACTTCGACACTGTTTCTCTGTTTGTCAATTATTTAATTATTTTGAGATTTCGAGAGATAAGTTGAATAATTGTATGTTACTGATACCAAAATCAAGAAAAAGTTAGTCACCGAACTTGGATCCCAGATTCAAACAAAGATTTTGGTTTATCAAAATTCAGGAATATTAAACTAACAAAAATAATACTACAAAATAATTAAATTATTATTCCAAACTGTTTATGTGGTTCATAAATACACTTAAGATGGAACTGCACGTTAGGTTATAGAACTGTTATTGACTAGAGAGAGATATTACATTCATATAAAACTACAAACTACTTAAGAAAAACTATTGAGATTCAATAAGAAAGGAAAAGGTCTTTAATTTTGTCTCATTAATAGTAAGGTAACAGTGATTCTATTTTCACTTTAGTTATTAGTATTATATCCTCAAATAGTAGGTATGCTACCTAGCAATAGGGCCACCTTTTTGTAGACTCCTTATTTGTAAGTTGTGCTTAACTGTGTTCTACTATCATTCTATTCGACTCCATGGCTACATTTTTTGATGAAACAAAGGTAAATATTATTATTGAATAAGGTTGGTTGGAATCTGTTGCGGTAACCTTTAATATGATAAGGAGCGCCATCTCTGATGTATTTGCGTAACAATTATTCAGAACAACTAACTTATCTGTTCATGTAAGTGCAGCGCTAGTCAATTTGTTAATTTAGCATTAAGATCATCTAGTAACGTCAGATCCGAACAACATTAAATTTAAAACAATCGGAATAAGTTAGTTGCCTGCCGTAAAATGGATCCTATATATTAGGTTAGACCTCTAGCATACATCGGGTAAAAAAGCATTCAATTCCATGCTTTTGCGTAATCCGTGAACAAACATACAGACACAGACAAAAAAGAGATTATATTATATATTATTAACACATTGATGTATTGTTAACCACAACCCTCTACTATTCTGTACTATCGCGTAAAGAAAGAAATAAACATGAAAACCTCTTTATTACCATATCTTTATTTTCAGAGTTAAAATTTTACATTTTCTTACTCCTACCCTCTAATACAAATAATTCCCAACATTTTTTCCTAAAGTAATATAATGGTAATTTCTTAAGATATTTCATTGCCTAAGATATTCTATTTCCCTAAGATATTATTCCCTAATATTTCCTATCCTATTTAGTCTTCTTCTCTTTCTTCTCTTCACCGTTGGTTCGTCTTCTTGTAGTAGCATCTTATATCTCACATGTTCGTCGTAATTGGTTGCCTCTCTCATCAGGGGGTTCCTATGCTGTTCCATCCTGGCTATGGTTTTCTTCGCTCTCTTCGTTATATCTCCCTTGATTGTGGTCATCTCTAGGTCTCTTCTTAGTTGGTTGTTCCTCAGGAACCATGGTACCTGATGTGCGTTGCTGCCACTTGTCCCCAAATTCTGGCTCCATTTGTGATGATTGGCTTTACTGACGCTTCGTAGATGTTCCTCTTCGTCCTCAGTTATAATCTGCTTCCTTTTCCTACCATCGGATTGAGTTGGCTGATCCTTGATTTGGCTTTCTTCACTGTTTCTCTTATATGTTTTTCCCAAGTAAGTTTCCATTCTATGTGATTTCCTTCTACAGTTAGTCATGTGGTTGGTTGATCCAGCTTCGTTCTTCTTCCTGTAGCTAATGCTTGCATTTTTCCCGCATAGATCTTGATTTTCCATTTCTTCGCCCATTGCTCCATGTCCTCGATTTCTTGATGCAAGTAGTTTAACGATTGGTCCAGTTTCCTTTATGTTGCAGCTTTTGCTGTGTCGTCCGCAAAGATGTATGCCCTTGTGTGTCTTGATCCTCTTGGTATGTTGCTGGTGTATATGCTGTACAGTGCCGGTGATGGTGCTGATCCCTCCGTGTATCCCCCTCTTTGACGTGGGAAACCAAAGCTGTTGATAAAGCTCACAAGCCCCTGTCCTCTCATTGCCATTGGCCAATTAGGAGACGCCTACAGATAGGATTAAATAATAGTGCTCGACAGTTCGCGCCTTCTATCAGGGATTAATAAACTATGGCGAAACAGCCTACGCAATTAATTGCTTGTTAGAAACTGTCATATGGGGCAAATCATTGTTTTTAACGTCATATGATCTCATTATAAACTGATCAAAGTAAAAGATTGATAGCATGCTGTGTTTCTTTTAGTATTATCATAAAAAATAATTCGGACAGGTAGTTCTGAGATTAGTGCATTCAAACATACTAATTTATTATTATTTAATTATAAGATTAATGTTAAAGATCAGACTGGATTCACAAAACGAATTACGCTAGGCAAGCAGCATATATAGCGTAGTTTAAGGGTTGTACCACGTACCTAACCATTTATTTGCAAAACTGCAACAGCTACAGCTACAGATTTATCAAGTGAACAGAAAACAGAAATCATGATAACATTGGATTCAATTGATTTTTGTTCATTAAGCGTAGACCATATTAAAGGAATTATATATTATATTTATTTGTTTGGAATGTAATATTTTGACGTGGTTGGTTTAGCTTTACAGTTAATTTTATTTCAATATTCAATTCAACCATTTTCTCTACCTATTTTTCAATTGTAAAGTTTTTCTTAGTTTTCGAAATATGAGTGTGGAAGTGTTAAGCATGGAATAAAAAACAACTGAATTATTGGTGAATTTTTTTATGACATTGCAAATTCATGTTACTTGTAAAATTTTTCAATTCTATGTTGATAGTGTCGGGTAAGGTACGTTTTAGGTACCTACACTTTGAGTTTTTGCTTTAATTAAATGTCAAACAATGTTATTAAATAACTCTAAGTTGAAAAGAATTCCCTTATAAGGCAGGTACGGCAATGTTGCCAGATTAATTGAAATTTTCAAAAACTTAATAACGGAATAGGTCCTCAATTAAACAAATTGTTAATAGTTTTTACTTCATAGTGACCAGTACTAACACTTGCGAAAATATCTGCACTACATTATGTAACACCCTATATACAAACTAACAAGTGAACAAATATTACTTCTCTATATTATTAATAAAGATATATGAACATACACCAAGGCGAATAGTTTGGAAAGCAATATAGCTTATTTTTTTTAATAGTAACGTTTTTACTTTTTATTTTATTTTTTTTTCAACGACTTAAATTCACCTTAAATGGACTCTCGCGACAATATTGTTTTTAATGGCGATCGTTATTCAGATTTATTTCTTCCGGTAACGAAAATATTAGAATTGAAACAGCTTGCCAAATAAGTAAATTGAATTCACTAATATTTGCCTAGATTTGATTTTTTTTAACTACTCTTGTTGACCTCGTGTATTTATTCGCTTGTACAAATGGGTTCGTTTGCTCAAGTAATTTTTATAAATTTATGTATTTATGCGGTGACGTGCTTACGCATACATTTGATATGGACGGAATACTAAAATTTGTTTTAATGAACCCAAACATGAGGTTCATCTTAAATTGTAAACAGACTGTTTGGAGTATGACGAAGTTTTACTATATATTAGAAGAAGATTTAAATATGATGTTATATGACAAACAAAACAACCAGTAGAAATCAATTTCCTATGAAAAGGCAAAATGACTAAGAAAGATTTACGAAACAAAAGACTTAAAGGTGTGGAAATCTTTGTTGAAACTACTATATTTAAATAATAATCAATTTTGAATTTTTTGCAATTTTAGTTTATTATTTATTTCTGATATCTAATCTAATACTATAATACGAGCAATGTTTATATATAGATATATGTAATTGAGTTCTGGAAAACGGCTCTAAGGATTTCGATAAAACTTTCTCATTTGGAAGTTTCGATGGATAGAAATCGATTGGTGAGGGTCTCATCTTTGGGAAAAATCGTTTTACTGGGAAATTAAATTATTAAAAAAATTTATGACAGTTTGTGACAATCAAGGTGGCTGCTTCGTAATATCAAAGCGTTCAATATAGGGTGATTTGGTAACCTACGTAAGAGTGAGACTCCTGTTGTAAAAATTCTTTTAATACAAGGTGATTTGGTGACCTATTGGAGAGTGAAACTGTTTTAAACATTCTTTCAATAAAAATTGTGTTTGAATGTTGCGAACATGTAACTATATTATGCCTCTGTCATATTTTCCTAGCATTACATTTTTATAGCTAGACATTTCAAGATTTCAAAGTGAAAAAAATAGCACGGTAGGCAATTTTTGGAAGAGTAAGATCTCATGATTTTGCATTTACAGGGTGGTTGCAATATAGGATGTACTGGTATTATTATACATGGTGATTCAAAAACAATTACAATAGGTGGCCATAAACAAATGCATATACAGGGTTGTTAAAACATATGGTGGCGTGAAATTATAGTTATACAGTGTGGTTTAGAATATGTTATATTAGATAGCCTGTAAAAAGTTGCATATATAGGGTGGAGCGGAATTATAGTTATACAAAGTGTTTAAAAAAATATAAGAATATAAATGAAAGAATTTGGAAACAAAAGTGTTTGTAGAATGGCCAAAAGCGGTCGCATATACAGGGTTGTTGGAATATGGAATCGAGTGGAATTGTAGCGTGATTAAAAAATGTTTGGATGGGTGGTTGAAATATAGGGGGGAGTTGAATTGTAGTAACACCATGTAAATAAGAAATGTAAGAAAAGGGTATTACGTTAGGGAGTTTAAATTAGTTTACATAACAAATGTCCGATTATTTGGATATATGTACGTTAATGACAAAACCTAGGATCCCTACTAAGTAACCAATGAGGATGCGAAAAAGAAATAAAAAGGCGAATGGCAATGGCACGAAGAGCCATGAACAATCTGATAAGAATATGGACAGATCGTAACATTACAAGAAGCCCGAAAATCATGTTAGTCAAATCTCTCATATTTTCAATCATCCTGTACGGAACGGAATCCTGGATAATGAAAACATCAGATATACGAAGAATAGATGCGTTTAAAATGTGGAGCGACGCTGTTATGGATTTCATGGACAGAGAAACGCACTAATGCATCTACATTAAAGGAGTTGAAGCTCAAAGACAGACTGTCCACAATATGTCGCAGTCAAATCCTAAAATACTTTGGACACGCTACAAGACGGGTGGGAGACAACCTAAAAAAATTAACAGTACAGGGAAAGGCGGAAAATAAAGGACCGAGAGGCAGGTCACCTGTAGGATAGATAGACCAAGTAAAGAAAATCACAAATACATTACGACAATCCATGCTAACGGAAACAATGGACCGACAAAGATGGAAAACCAAACTAAATAGATATACCTTTTTCCATGAGATCTCGATTTCTCGGAAGAAACATTTATGAATACAATTCTAATTTCCACTTTACCATTATTTTCTAAACATAGGTAATAACCTCTAATTGTGGAACCTTGTGAAGTACATGGTGTAATCATTTGAGCAACTAAAATCAGTTGAGAAAATTCTTCCTTGGTTTGGAAATTATGTTGATGGATTTAGTTCTTAGGGTACCATCATTGATAAAAAGCCAGAGGAATTAGGTCTGGCGACCGTGCGGGTCAGGAAACGGCTGAATGCTTATCTGTTTTCCAGGAAATCTATTTGATAACATTCTTGAGCAATTCTTGAATTATGAGTGGACGTCCCATCTTGTTGACACCTAAAGTTGTTAATTTCATGTTATTATCGAATCATTAGTTCAAATTATGTTGCAGTAAATTCATATAATGCTCCGAAGTTAGTGTTCCAGAGCAAAAAATGTTCAAATTATCCTTGTACCCAAAATTCCAACCCACAATTTGAAACCAAAATAATATTGGTGCCTGCTAAAGATTACGTTGATGGTTATAATACTTTCATCACAAAATAAAATTTCATTGAAAAAAATTTCATCGATTTAACAATATATCAGAAAATAATCTTCGCCTAAAGTTGTAGGAGTGTTATTTGTTCTTATCCAAAATAAAATGTGCTGCAGATTTTGGGTCCCACTTAATTGTTCCATTGTTAAGTGAGAACGGTCTTGCATTAAAAGCATCGCCACGTTGTTTTCAATTTCCCCATTACATGGTTTATTTATAGTAAAAACAGGTTGATTAATAGACCCATACTGCAATAAATTAGCAACCATTCTTTCAACGATATATTGGTCCAATGTAATCTTTCGAAGTAATTATTTAAATAAATTTCTACAGCATATCGAGAATTACTAAAATGTCAAACTTATCCTCAAAAGAGAAATATCTAATCAGTTTTAAACGAAACGAAACCCCGTTTACGGAATAAGTTTGCCCAAAGAGTAAAAAAACGATTGTTTTTTCAGAGCTCACTATGGTTCTTCTATAATTTTATGACAGTATGATTTTATTTCTCAAAAATATCCAAATCGGTTAAAGATAGTTTACTACTGCAAACACTATCTAAAAGATATTAAAATTGTGCAACTTTTTTTATACAATAACCAAGATTATAACTCCTACGGTTTCCAAGATTCAAATTTCCTTATCTTGAAGACTATAAAAAACCTTTTGATCGACCGCATTTCACAGCATAGACCAAAATAATTAGTAATGATTCATCACACATAGACGTAACGACACAAATAAATTCCCGATAGGTTAATGGTTGATCTTCTGTGACACGTAGATAAAAATAGGAAAATGTGAAACAAGTCTGTTGCCCCCAAGAAATTTATTGATTGTAAGCCTTCGGATTGAAGTTAATGCCCTAAAACCGTTATACCTATTTTTAAAGGTATTACAACCGATGTAACACATTGTAAGCTTTAATGACTTTATTTCGACACATGAAGTGAGGTTTTTCCTTATACTTTAATTTTTTTACTACATCACTAAAACACAATTTACGTTTCTTTGTAATAGAAAATAGAATCCAAATTAACTGAAACATTATAACGTATATATAATCAAATGTGAATGAATTATTTTATATTAGTTCTGTATCAGAGAATCTTAGCCCGAATAAACCTAGAAAGAGAAATTTTAAAATTATAGAAGTCTCTCTTGAAGCAGAATGATTGCCCAAGATCCACAAGACAAATATTCCGTTAATGGGCCATCCATTAACCACGTAACGCATTTTTCATTCTATTTAACCTCTCACCCCATGTAACGCCATGTAGATATTTAGTAGACCCTCCCCTTAGGGTATTACGTAACTTTTAAACCAATTAGCTTAACGATTAATTAATTAATTTCAAGGTTTTATCATAAACGTACATATATCCAAATAATCGGACATTTGCTATGTAAACTAATTGTATAAGTATAATTCCGCTCCACCCTATATATGAAACTTTACAGGCTGCTTAATATAAGATATTTTAAATCACACTGTATACCTACAATTTCACACCACCATATGTTTTAACTACCCTGTATATGCCTTTGTTTATGGCCACCTATTGTAATTTTTTTTAACCACCATGTATAATTATATTTCCAGTACATCCTCTATTGCAACCACCCTGCAAATGCAAATGCTAATAAGCTACCCTATAGGTTAAACATTCTATTAACATTTTTTTAGCGACCTGCATAACAATACTTTTACTCCGCCCTGTATGTTAGTTATCATTAATTTCCAACTGCTTATGGGGTACCCTACAAAATTATTTTTTCTCGCTTTTTTCTAGCCATACTATAATTTCATTTGAAGCTATGTTTTAACCATACTGCATAGCAACTCTTATGGACCATATTTTGTTAGACCCTGTATAATTATAATTTTACACCACGAATTCATATTATATGCATCAAATTAACATGCGAAATCATGAGATCTTACTCATCCAAAAATTGCCTACCATGCCAATTTTTTCATCTTGAAAACTTGAAATGTCTAGCTATAAAAATGTAATGCTAGGAAAATATGACGGAGGCATAAAATAGTTACAAGTTCGGAACATACAAATAGAACATTATAATGTCTAAGTGGTTCTTGGGGAAAAAAACACCACAGTTTAAAGAAAATTGCTGTATATTCCAAACGTTTCGGGGTCTAGATCAGACCCCGTTGTCAATGGTTAAGAAACTACGTATTAAAAAGGCAATGTAAATTAAAATATTTGACAATGTGTATTATTTGATTTTTGACGTAACTAAGAGAATTTTATTGGTAATATACAGGGTAGCAAAGAAATTTCTAAAGATCATATAATCATAAAGGTCCTTTCAAATTGGACGAATTTGAAGGGGAGATCTTCAGAATTTTATGTGGCGCTCCTAGGTGCGACTTTGTTATAAGATAGTGCATTCGCCAAAAATGCGACCAAAGAACTTTGTTGATTCAGTGATCCCATTAAAATCATAAGGGAAAACCTATCCCGATATTGGGTTGTTCACAAGGACATGACCATTAGCAATTTCTTTCTTAATCATCGGCAACCAGGAACGACTGAATTCTACGGAGGTAGTAGCGATACAATCGTTTTCATTTAACAAAATTAAAGCAGACTCTTTTAGTTTTCTTTTGGTGTTGTGTTCTTCGTTGGGTAATATAACTGAATTTTGAAACTGTAATTTATGACCAAGGTCCCAAGCATGTTCACAAATTTTGGAATTTCCCAAGAAGCACTTAGACATCGAAAAATATGCCACAAGTATCATTCAGAAAACTACTAGAATATTATAATTCCAGTACATCCTATATTGCAACCACCCTGTAAATGCAAATGCTAATAAGCTACCCTATAGGTATAATATTCTACTAACATTTTTTTAACGACCCTGCATAACAATACTTGTACTCCGCCCTGTATGTCAGCTATCATTAATTTCCAACTGCTTATGGGGTACCCTATAAAATTATTTTTTCTCGCTTTTTTTCTAACTATACTATAATTCCATTTGACGCTATATTTTAACCATATCCTGCATAGCAACTCTTATGGACCATCTAACATATTTTTGAAGACCCTATATAATTATAATTTTATAATTTTACACCACCAATTCATATTATATGCATCAAATTAACATTCGAAATCATGAGATCTTACTCATCCAAAAATTGCATACTGTGGTAATTTTTTCACCTTGAAAACTTGAAATGTCTAGGTATAAAAATATAATGCTAGGAAAATATGACGGAGGCATAAAATAGTTACATGTTCGGAACATACAAACACAATTTTTATTGAAAGAATATTTAAAAAAAGTTTCACTCTCAAATAGGTCACCCAATCACCCTGTAATAAAAGACTTTTTACAACAAGAATCACTCTTACGTAGGTTACCAAATCACCTTGTTTTGAACGCCTTGAAATTACAAAGTCGCCGCCTTGATTGTCACAAACTGTCAATAAATTTTTTAATAATTTAATTTCTCAGTACAACGATTTTTCCCAAAGATGAGACCCTCACCAATCGATTTCTATCCATCGAAACTTCCAAATGGGAAAGTTTCAGCGAAATCGTTAGAGCCGTTTTCCAGAACTCAATTACATATATCTATATATAAACATTGCTCGTATTATAGTATTAGATAAGAAGCGTCGATCACAAAAGACGGAAATGCGGTCCGGACGCAGGGAGTTGGTACTTTTGGTAAGGATGAAGAAAAATATTTATCATATTTATCTGTGGTACGTAACATGGGGTCGTCATCTACTCTCCCCCCATGTAACAGCACATAATATTAGAGCTTACCTCTCCCCCCCTGTAGAAAGAGTTACGTGGTTTATGGATGGCCCCTAAGTCCAATTGTGAGTGCCGTACATTTACCTATTTACGGAACAGCAAAACCCTTATTTGGATAAACCGATACGTACATTAGAGACTTCAGGTACTTTGTAGAGAAAATAATAAATTTATCGATATCACCGAATGACGTCTTTGTAAGTGTTGCTGCAGAATCACTGTTCACTATGGTACTAATAGAAGAAACAATTCTGTATTTAAAGGATTATCTCACTGAAGATATTGTTGTTCCGCTTCACCAGTGTCGAAAAACAACGTGCTTCCTATATAAATGAGCATTTTATGAGCAGGGGGACGGAGTAGCAATAGCACTGATCTCGGCAGACAAATTTACTTATCCTGTTGGTACAGTAATGTGAACGATATTTTCGTTCTATGGAGTCATGGAAGGGAAGAACTAAACAAGTTCAACAACACACTAAACTCACTTCATCCCAAGATCAAGTTCACGACAGAGGCGAAAAACAATAAAGTTATCCTCTTTTTAGATGTGCTGGTTGAATGACAATGAAAAAATTAAGCCACAAAGTATATAGACAATCTACCCATACAGACCGATATCTCAACAAACGCTCAAATCATCACCCTAAACAGAAACGAGGCATAATAAAAAACTTTAACAGATAGAGAGCTCAAAAAAACAGCGACGGCCAGGTCGCACTAGGTGGATCTCAATACACTAAATAAGGCCTATCTCTCATACGTAAAAGGAGTTATGGAAAGAGAATAGGGAAGATACTGGAAAAACATAGTGTAACAACATTATACAAACCGACGAAAACTATTCTTAATATTCTTCGACGTAGAAATTGCATTCGCTAATAGCAAAAATGGACGAAAAAGGATTTGGAAGAATCACCACAAGGATGATACAGGACTACCTCACAGGCCGGACATACACGATCAGGACAGACGGAACCACATCAACGGGGAGGAGCATCAGGGCAGGAGTACCACAGGGATCAGCACTATCACCGGAATTATAGAATATCTACACCAGCGCCATACCGAAAGAGACGAGACACTTAATAAGTTACGTATACGCAGACGACATAGCAAAAGCGGCACCATCAGCGAGGGCGGACCAGGCAACAATCTACTTACAACTTACAACAGGACATCGATGAGATTGAACAATGGGCTAAGAAATGGAAGATCAGAATCAACACAGAAAAGATAAGAGCAATAGCAATAGAACGAAGAAATAAGGAAAATCCAAGCAGCAGACTAACGGTAGGAGAACAGAAAGCTAACATGGACAGTACATATTACTAAACAATAATTTGGTCAAGTGCGAGTTGGACTCGCATATTAAGGGTTCCATACCACCTTCAAGATTCTAATATTCCAGTTTCAGACAAGCAGGGAATGAGTGCATTTTCTTATATTTGCCCTAATATCTTTTAAGGGAAGCGTTTTAATTTTATAAAAAATATACACTTTCATTTTCCACACATAGACTTTTTATTTTATCTGCTTCAGGATTCGCTTGATTTTTATAAGAATACATATGTATTTAATTTTCTAATTTGGCCCCCAAAAATTAACATTAGAGTTTTATTTTACTAATAAACTTTCAGGGAAGAATTTTATAATTTACTGTCTGAATTTTGAGGCTCTGTAAATTGGAAGATATAGGGCAAAATAGGGCAAGTTTTAAATTATAAATTATTAAATCTATTATTCAAATTATTAAAAAATACAAATAAAATATATTTTTCAACATTTAAATAGTGTAGTTTCTAAAGTGGGAATTAAGTCGATGTTTAATAATTTTGTTAACATCTTTTAAACAAATGATTTAAAAATATGATATATTTGTAATTCACATGACCCTTTTATCTGATATGATGCGTTTGAAAATTGAATTTTTATTTTCCACTTAATTGTATAATTTGTCCCTAAAATTCCTAGGGGGTTTTCTAATAATTTTTCTTATAAATTTTAAGTGAGCACCAGTACCCCTAATTATTTTCAAAATTTTAGGTAGTTTTAGTTATGGTTTAATAATTTGTTATATCTTTATGTTAATATCTTGTAAACAATTAATTTTAAAAATATGAAAAATATGTATTTGTATTCCTTATAATAAACCCTTTCATTTGAGGTATTGAATGATGCGTTAAAATATTTTTTTATTTTCTGTTTAATGCTATAATTTGGCCCCCAATATTAATATTTGGGATTTCTTCGTATTTTTCCTGTAAACAAAAAAAAAAGTTCTTATAGTTTGGGGAATAAAGGGGGGAATGGGTAATTTTTTAAATATATATTTTTTAAATATATTTTAAAATATTTATTTAAAAAAAATAAAATAAAAAACATGTATTCGTCATAATGAGCCCTTTGATTTGATACATTACTTGATCCGTTAGAAACAATTATAATTTTTTTATTTCCATTTAATTTTATAATTTGCCCCCCAAAATGAATATTAGGGGTTCTCCTTATTTTTCCAGTAAAGTTCAGGTGAGGCGCTATACCTGTATTTTTTTTTAATCTTACAGCTTATGGTTTCGGGGATAAGGGGGGGTAAATTTTCTTTATATTTTTGTTAATATCTTTTAATTAATTTATTTTAGAAATATGGAAAAAATGCATTTGTTTTCGTCATAATTAGCCCTTTCATTTGATATGTAACATGATGGGTTAGAAACAATTTTAATTTTATATTTTACATTTAATTCTGTAATTTGCCCCCCAAAATTAAAAGTAGAGGTTTTTCCTTATTTTTCCAGTAAACTTCAGGTCAGACCCTATACCTCTATTTTTTTTCAAACTTTACGTTTTATAGTTTCGGTGATAAAAGGGGGGGGGGGATGGGTAAATTTTGGTATATTTTCGTTAATACCTTTTTCTTTATTTATTTTTTAATTTGAAAAAAATATATTTGTGTTCCTCAGAATGGGATCTTTCATTTGATATATTACATGATGCGTTTGAAATTTTTTTTATTTTTAAATTTTCATTTAATTCTATAATTTGCCCCCCAAAATTAATATTAATGGTTTCTCTTTATTTTTCCTGTAAAGTTCGCCGAACGATCTATATTTCCTATTTTTTTTAAATTATAGGCTCAGGAGGTTCGGAGATCAGGGGGGGACGGTCGATTTTTTTAATCCCCCCCCCAAAGTACCCCTAAAATCAAAATTTCTTCATTTGCGATATGTAATCCTGTACACCAAACTATACATTGATATTATAAGGGTATCCGTATATTGTATATACGGAAGCCTAAAAAAGTAGAGGACATATTGACAGACAGCCAAGATTCTAATAATCGGGTGTAGAATCCGTCCTTGGTGATATGTGATATCATAGATGAAAACAATTAACACCGCACGAAATAAAATTTTTAATTCGTTGAAAGAGGTACGCTGGTCTTAGGAGCTAGTTACACAATACGAGTTGCTGATCTGATAATGGAGAGCTACTGTACCTACCAAGGGCGTACCCAGCTTATGATTTTTAAGGCGCAAACCAGAGACAAAATTGTCCTAGAGAGTGACAAACCGGAAAAAAATTGAGAAAGGGAGAGCTCAGACAATGTTTAGGCCTAGGGGAGGGCAAGTCAGCAAATTTATGGGAAGCTTTTAAGGCTCATGGCATAGTTTTTCAGGTACCTTGCCCCCCCCCCGCGCATTATAACTACGATCTCGTATGATAGTAGTTCGATTCGCCTCGCCCGATCAAAACCTGCGAGCTGCTAGGTGAGAAATGATAGCTACTGCATGTGTGTACTCCCATCATTTCAGAAGTCAGTAATGTCTCGTGCAGTGCAATACTGTCGCATAATACATGAATGATCAGAGTTCAAGCCGAAATTTTGGAATTTTTGGTTTCAATTTTAATCAATTAATCATCTTTTTCATAAGAATAAATTTTATATTTATACAATTTTATATCTCCTGGAAATACATAAACAAAAATATAAGTTTTGCAGTCCTAATCAGGCCATCACCAATCAAAAAAATTATCCAACCCACGCCGAATAAATTTCCTGGCTACGGCATTGGCAGAGTTCATATTGTAATAAGAGCGGTTACAGTCCTTTGGGCTGCAATACTTTGAGCTGAACGAGAGTGACTATATGTACATATAAACTCGGATGTTACCTTGCAATGTGTAACCAGGACATTAAATGTTTCTAGAGTCTAATGATAATTCGGAAAAGCTATGCATTTAATCCATTTTTATTAAAATAATGTCTTACTCTCTTTATCCATTTTTTAAATTTAATGCAAAATGTAAAAAGCTTTTATCTGAAAATTTGACACTGTCATGCACACATAATAAATAAATACTATGAGTTTGGCAAAGACGAACTTATTTTCTGTAAAAACTGCAGAATGAAGAAACTGGTAAGTTCCTGATAAGGGTAAATGTATATTCAATCTTTAAAGTCTACTGTTTAAGTAAATTATAATTCGAAAATATTTGGTAGCTACTATTGACATACTACTTATGATAAAATTTATATAAATGCATTTTTAAAGGTACTCGCAAAATGCACACAAATTCTTTAGATAAAACAAAAAAAAAATGGAATTGTAATGAACTAACTTTCTAAGTAAAACTTCATGTGACACAACCTGCCTATTAGCATAAATTTATTCGAATGTTGCTGGACTACCTGTTTTAAATAACTGATAAAACGTGTTTAGCGCAATTATTCGTTATTTCGGTTATTGTTGTTATGTAATTATAAATAAATACTTCTCTATTTTTTG
Organism: Octodonta nipae; assembly: GCA_034190945.1. Taxonomy (NCBI): domain Eukaryota; kingdom Metazoa; phylum Arthropoda; class Insecta; order Coleoptera; family Chrysomelidae; genus Octodonta; species Octodonta nipae. The sequence goes on along the minus strand of CM067220.1, from coordinate 15,910,826 downwards.
CATATTTTACTCCTCAAGTGAAGGTTATTTTTGTCATTAATACTGTCGAAGTTAAAAGGTGAATCATCGAAATTGTTTATGTGCAATCGGGACAGTGAAATAATAGACAAAATAGGTTTCAGCTTGTACTAATTAAAACATCAGTATTTTAATATTTAACAGGAGTATTTCAGAATTATGGTTGTTTTACTATCTAGTTAATATCGGAAATAACTTTAATATTTTGTTCAATTGTTTTCAGTAGAACAATTAATGAAGGAAGGAGATATATTCAAGACGTAACAAAGATATATGAAATGTTTCAGGCGGAAAACTAGGTAAATATGAAATTACAACAATTAAAGATGAAAACCATTTAGATATCCATCATTAGCATTCATTGAAACTATACACAACTATACTATAATAAAATATACAAAAAGACACAATGTCTCCTTGAAATCATAGACAATAATACAAACTAAGATTAAAACCGTCAACTCGGAGCGACAACCAAAAGTAAGCAAATCAGAGATAACAAAAGCCTTACGAGAACTGAATATTAACAAATCTCCAGGAAGAGACCAATTTAAATTCTATTGGATCAAATATTCCAAGAAAAAAGAATCCTTAAGGACTGGAATGAAGCCATAACAATAGTTCTTCATAAAAAAGGAGGCAAAAAAGACTTAAATACCCTGTAAATTTTCTTAGCGTTATATGTATAAGATTTTAACAATAATATTAACGAATAGATTAAAGATTAATTTGGATAGAACAATTTAGAGAACAAGCTTGATTCAATAATGAATACCGCATAAAACACATCTGCTACCAGAGCAGTAAACAACGCTCTACAAAAAAGCAGGATCGACTATAAATAGAGGAAAGAAATAACCAACATATATAGAAAATCACAACAACGTTTTAAAGTATTCGAAAGGAAAGGAAATAAAAAGAGGAGCTAGACAGAAGGACGCGATCTCTCTAAAACCGTTCAATGAAGCCCTGTTCAAAAAAGCCCTTGAAAAACTCAAGAAAGACATAAATTAGTCAAAAACAAAAGGGAAAAGGAAGAAGGGAGAAAGCAGAAGGAAGAAGGGAGAAGAGAAAAGAGAGAAGAGAGAAAAGAGAAGAGAAAAGAGAGAAGATAGAAGAGAGAAGAGGGAAGAGAAAAGAGATAAGTGAGAAGAGAGAAGAGAGAAGAGAGAAGAGAGAAGAGAGAAGAGAGAAGAGAGAAGAGAGAAGAGAGAAGAGAGAAGAGAGAAGAGAGAAGAGAGAAGAGAGAAGAGAGAAGAGAGAAGAGAGAAGAGAGAAGAGAGAAGAGAGAAGAGAGAAGAGAGAAGAGAGAAGAGAGAAGAGAGAAGAGAGAAGAGAGAAGAGAGAAGAGAGAAGAGAGAAGAGAGAAGAGAGAAGAGAGAAGAGAGAAGAGAGAAGAGAGAAGAGAGAAGAGAGAAGAGAGAAGAGAGAAGAGAGAAGAGAGAAGAGAGAAGAGAGAAGAGAGAAGAGAGAAGAGAGAAGAGAGAAGAGAGAAGAGAGAAGAGAGAAGAGAGAAGAGAGAAGAAAGAAGAGAGAAGAGATAAGAGAGAAGAGAGAAGAGACAAGAGACAAGAGAGAAGAGAGAAGAGAGAAGAGAGAAGAGAGAAGAGAGAAGAGAGAGAGAGAGAGAGAGAGAGAGAGAAGAGAGAGAGAAGAGAGAAGAGAGAGAGAGAAGAGAGAAGAAAGAAGAGAGAAGAGATTAGAGAGAAGAGAGAAGAGACAAGAGACAAGAGAGAAGAGAGAAGAGAGAAGAGAGAAGAGAAAAGAGAGAAGAGAGAAGAAAAAAGAGAGAAGAGAAATGAGAGAAGAGAGAACAGGGAAGAGAGAAGAGAGAAGAAAAAAGAGAGAAGAGAGGAGAGAGAAGAGAGAAGAAAGAAGGGAGAAGAGAGATGAGAGAGGAGAGAAGAGAGACGAGAGAAGAGAGAAAGGAAAAGGGAGAAGGGAGTAGAGAGATGAGAGAGGAGAGAAGAGAGAAGAGAGAAGAGAGAAGAGAGAAGAGAGAAGAGAGAAGAGAGAAGAGAGAAGAGAGAAGAGAGAAGAGAGAAGAGAGAAGAGAGAAGCGAGAAGAGAGAAGAGAGAAGAGAGGAGGGAGAAGAGAGAAGAGAGAATAGAGAAGAGAGAATAGAGAAGAGATAAGTGAGAAGAGAGAAGAGAGAAGAGTGAAGAGAGAAGAGAGAAGAGAGAAGAGAGAAGAGAGAAGAGAGAAGAGAGAAGAGAGAAGAGAGAAGAGAGAAGAGAGAAGAGAGAAGAGAGAAGAGAGAAGAGAGAGAGAGAAGAGAGAAGAGAGAAGAGAGAAGAGAGAAGAGAGAAGAGAGAAGAGAGAAGAGAGAGAGAGAAGAGAGAAGAGAGAAGAGAGAAGAGAGGAGAGAGAAGAAAGAACGGAGAAGGGAGAAGAGAGATGAGAGAGGAGATAATAGAGAAGAAAGAAGAGAGAAAGGAGAAGGGGGAAGGGAGAAGGGAGAAGGGGGAAGGGAGAAGGGAGGAGAGAGAAGAGAGAAGGGAGAAGAGAGAAGAGAAAACCGAAAAGAGAGAAGAGAAAACCGAAAAGAGAGAAGAGAAAAGTGAGAATAGAGAAGAGAGACTAGCGAAGAGAGAAGAGAGCATATGGAAAAGAGAAGTGATGTCAGTCCCAATGATTGCCTCTTTGGTTGCCCTTTAAAGTGTATGGTAGTAGTGTGATCCAAATTGCAAATGCAAAGATGTCTTGGGACCTTCCAAAACATGATTCGTACCTAAGTATGTATAGAAATTTGATGAATTTTTTCCATATAGTTCTGTATTGTTTTTATTTTTGTGTCTTTATTGTTGACATCTTTACTGAATATTTTATAGTTTTGGGAACCCAACAAAACATTACTGTTTTATAGGTCCTTTACAAGCATTTAATAAACTTAAATGTAACTTAATAGTCTATCAAACGTACACTATGAAAAAAGTTCTAGGTAGGTATATATATTTTGTTACCTTATTGGTGAGCAAATAAAAAGTAACTCAAAGTGTCAACGTGGTATTTAACATCTCCTGAACGCTCATTTATTAACTATTAGTTCTATTATTTCGCCACTTGTTAGGTTATTTGTTTCCATTCCAGCAAATATTTTACTAGACAAATTAACTAAACTCGTAGACCATTTGACATAATAGCTTTATGTTCGGACTTTATGCCTAAAGTAAAATTCACTATTTTCCAACTATTAAATTTTCAACGACGCATACTAGTTACGAATTCACAAGACATCCTACATTGAAAACTAATACGTTACATGACTTTTAGTAATTATGTAATGATAGTGATCATCAATTTTATTGTACGTTATTACGGGTAATTCTATTAAATTTTATGTAGTGACCTGGAAAAATCGAGCAAACTACATCTTTGTATTGCGCGTCCGATTATAAAAATAATTGGGTGAGTCAGCCACAAGAGCCGTATAAAGAAAACTTGTCATTCCATTTTCGACAATTCTGTGGGTTTGCATCTTAGACAGATCGCCAAAGCAAAGTCCAGGGTGAGCGGGCGCACCCATGTGATACCGTTAATAGAATTTTATTTTATATATTTTTTTCATTAATTTGAAGTCTAAGTTGACAAGGAAAAGGAGAGAAAGGATGTCTATTTTTGATGTCACCGTTAATAATTGTTTTCTACTTCACCGTTGATAAATATTAATAAATTATTGACGGGTATTTTAAAATTGGTAACAGCAACATTTTTCTGAGAGACTTGTTTTTCATAAATCATTTTTAGTTGATCGCGAGACGTTTCTCCATTGGAAAGTCGGAGTATCCTGTACAAAATTCATTTTGCTAAGAGTAAAACTGTTCTACTTAATTAGAAGCAAATTATTTCATTCTTAAACGACCTTTACTGTTTGCTTCATAAGATTTTACAACACAGACTATTGTTTATGTCTCAAAAGAAATATCTTAGAATTTTTTGAACTGAAATCTTCCCTTTTCAGTTGTTTAGTTTTTTTACCAAAAAACAATTAAAATATAAGGGATTCATTCTGATGATTTGAAATTACTAGTATTTTTTTATTGTTTGGGATTGCTCGAATTTGAAAATGGTAAAAATTTGCGGTCTTCCGCAATTTTGTCATAAACGACTTCAAAAAAGGACGTACTCTGGGCATTACAGAGAATGATTTTACTTTGCGGGCAATGCATCAAAGGTGTTAAGAGTTTGAACAAGGTTTGGACGTCATAGACTATAACAAGGCGTGATTTGCTTCATGTCCAACTTCTTGCTCTTCTGGAGTAGTCACTCTGGAATGGCAATCAAGATCACCTGATTTGTCCCCCATCGAACATGTATGGGATATGGCTTAATATATTGCGACGTCGCCCAGCAAACATAACAGTTTCATAAAAATCATTAATTCTATTAATGAATAAACGGGTATTACATTTTATTTGGGCTTCACTTTATTTATATCCTTAACGTAAATATTTAACATAAAAAGGCGGTTTTGTTCTTCTAGGCGGTTAAGGAAAGTAAACCGTGTAAAGAGTCGTTCTCTGTTTAATGCCTTGTAATTTTAGGTTGAAAAGACAGAAAGGTATTTATGCATTTAACATATATAGATCGTCAGCTGCTGAGAGATTTTGGTCCGCCATTTTCTCGCTTCTGCCTCGAAAGGGGTTGAAAAGTGTGTTATTGGTGAATCCAATTAGGCAAAAATTGCATGAGAACCGAGTAGCTAACACAGGAAAAGATCATTTCTCATTTTCCGAAAAAAAATATGCTTTGGAACGATTTTCTCACTTCTACCATTTTGACTAAATGAATTCTATGATACAACCAATCATCAAAATACGATAATCCTAAGTGGCTCATGTGGCCAAAGGGTTGAGGTAAAGAAATGATCCTGTAAGGAAACGTAACAATTTGGTGACGGTCTTCTAGGTTCTGCCAGGCAGAAAAAAAAAGTTGATATCGAGAATAGTCTACAAAAAAATTGGCATAAGGTTTACAAGTTATATTAAAGACAGGAATCGTTCAAGTTCTCACAATATTTTCCGATCCTTAATCTTACTTGGTCATTCGCAAACCTTATGTCAATTTTTTGTGAACTACTTTCGATATTTTTCATTTTATCGCTAGGCATTACCGAGAAAATCGTGGCCATATTGTTAAGTTTCCTTACAGGATTGGGTCCTTATCTAAACAGTTCGGCCACATGCGACACTTATGTCTATAGAATTTTGAGACTTGGTTGCATCATAGTATTCGGATAGTCAACATGACAGAAGCCTGAAAATCGAACCAAACCTTCGTTTTCGGAAAATGAAAAAAGAGTTGTTCACGCGGTTCTCTGGTAAATTTCGTTTAATACCACCAAAGTGTTGTGATCCTAAATTTCATTCCCCAACAAATTCATCAACTAGTATGATTAGGGTGGCGTTGTGATTGGGAAATATTATATGTTTTTTTGAAATACAAGAAAAAATATATCAAAGCAAAAACACATAGTGATGGATATCGACTCTTTTTGAATTTATCGTACTACAGTTGTACACCATTTACAAATTTCAAATACTTATCTGTTGCAAGAAAAAACTGAGCAGAGAAAACCCTAATTTACAGTCAAAATAACCAAAGACCTCATCTACAATTATTTCGAAATTACTCTTTATGGAAACAAAAACCAGAAAAGACCTCAAGGCTTCAGCGGACAGTCTGGGTTTACGTTAACAAGAAGTTAGAGAAGAAAGCAAACATGTGGTGCTACAAATCTCCTGGTTGGAGCAGACTACATAAAAAAACAACATAGGAGAAAATATGACGTAAGACTGAAGAATGTCAAGTACTTAAGTTCGGGTACATCTGCATTCCATAAGCGTAAAATAAGAACCCCACATGACGTAGGTTTAGTAATTAACAACAAATTAAAAAATTGGAGAATAAATGAATAACTAACCTTGATAATTGTTGAATTATCACCAATGAATAATATAAAAATAAGAACATGTTATGCACCAACATAGACTCACAGATGACAAAAGGAAACCTTTTATATAATGAAATATCAGGCAACATACACAAAGACTTGATAACCTGTAATAAGAGATTTCAACTCAACATTAGGTACGAAACAAATGAACGACCGAAATGTCTAATTGCACACCGTTTAAGGTAAATGAACTATTTGTTCTCCAAAAAACAAGGAAAATGGGCATCGAACAGTCAAGAACTGTCTACAAAAACTGAAATGTCTAAGCGAAAAAATAGTAACCACGGCCTATTGTTACGAGCAAATATTTCAATAGGTAGAAGAAGAAGATCGTTAAGAAAACAATCAAGGAGTAAATCAAGCTGTTTGGTTTACTCCTTTGTTTAGTTTACTCCTTGCCGATGACAACCTAGAGCTGTTGCAATGGCGTTGAGTGTTTAAAATAAAGGTTTGGTCTTAGGGTGTAAAACTGTGTTTTTACATTTGTGACACACCAAAGGTTCCACAGCATTTCCATTAGTTGTTATAGTTGTCGAGTAAATAATAGTTGTTAAAAAGCAATTATGTTAATAACTTGAATGAAATTAGAAGAGAAAATACGAGCTATTACGATTAAAAAACTTAAACAGTTAGACTAACTTTCAGTAAAAGAAGGAAAAATAATCAACGTAGGTCAGAAAAATGCCAGATAAAACAATCGAGGAACTAAGAAAATCATTGAGACAAAGAAAGAGACAAGAAAAGACAAAAGAAAGGTACAACACCAACAAATGAAGAAATATTGATAGAAATGATAATGAAGACGTTTTAACAAAAATATGTTTTCACCATATGGTTATCAAAGGAAGAAATTCCAAAGACTTGTAATAATACAATTATAATATTATTTATAACAGGCATATCAATCATTTGCTGTCGGATCTCCATTCAGATCTCCTGTCTCTGTTTGCATAATGTCAATGTCAAGTATGAAACGTGTACGAAATAATCTCACAGAATTTTGAGTCATATTGTGCTTATTATTTTGAAGATTCGATATCTTAAGAACGTAGATTTTAGCGTCCAAATCCGATAACATCAGAGCCAGTTATTTGATTATCTTTCAGAAGTAGTGAGATCCCTTTTCACATATAAGTTCTTTGAATGATGATGATGAGTTGTGGATTTCTTCAGCATAACAACACACTTGAGGAAAAGTCTGTATATTTAAAAGCTTCTAAACGTTTCAGTGTTTAAATCAGACCCCAATTATAAGACAATGAAAATTATAATATTAGCAAAGGATAGTATTTATAGATCTTGAAAAGTATTTTATAAGATATCAAGAAATAAAATGTGGGAGTCACTACAATGAAGATTAATAACTGAGAAAACCATCGAGGTCTAAAAAGTTATACACAGCATAAATCAAACTTGTTTAATAGTAAAAATAAAAAAAAATACTAAGGACGTTCAGACAAAGAGGAAACTTAACTCTCTTTCTTTTATAATATTCATTACTGCAATAATCAAATTATGCATAGAGAAGGCGCCTATATGAGAAGTACGAGGATGTGATGGTAACGGGAAGAAATAGAAAAAATTATGATGACGTGATGGAGACAGAAGATAGCAGGGGAAAAAAGAAAAAAAGTTTGGGAGCAAAACAATAAAAAACGCAATAAAAGAATTTATAATGACAATGAACAAGGTTAAAACAAAATGTATGAGAACAGTGCACATACAAATAGAAGGTATCACAATCAGCTAACAAGCATATTCCAATACCTAGGAGTAGTAACTGAGAATACAGAATTATTAGATATGGAAGTTAATGACAGAATAGACTAGCCAAAGATAGCATACCACATTATGAATAAAGTCTTAATAAGAAAGAAATGAATCGCACAAAACAAAGGTTAATGGTTTCAAAATTAGTAATAGACTGATATTCTGCTGTGAAAAATGGGCATTTCATAAACGAACATAGAAGTGAAGTACAAGCAATCTAAATGAAATTGAAGGGGCTTACAGTCAAAGGAAAAGAACAGGTAAATGTGAAAGATCCTACTTGTTCTGTTTCAAATGTTTTGTTATCATTCATTAATTTGATTCCTTTTGAAAATGTCATAGTTTATTGTCGAAACTAGTCACGGTTCTGGGTTTAGTTAATTAATTAAAGTAATTCATAATGATATTATATCGCAAAGTAATTATCTGAAATATGAAAAGTCCTGAGAGCGAAGCCTCTAGGCGTATATATCAAAGAGAAACAACTGAAGTGGTGGGGTCACTTGCAACATATAAGAAGTGATAAAAAAGAACTGGAGGAGAGGAAGAAGAGCAAATCCAAAATGACAAACCAATACGATAAATGTTTACAAAGAAAAATAGTATGTGGGAAGCAAGATAACACAGATATTCATATATCAGATCTGATATATATATAGAGGGTATTCCATTTCAAACAAGCCACCTTGAATATCGATTTTCAAAACTATTGAAATAAGAAAAAACAGGTCGATTTTTGTTTCGAGAGGGAAATTTTTTTAGATGAATTAGCGCTTGCGTGCATTCAACATAAACAGGCCAATTCAGTGACCTTGAGATTTGAGATAGGGAAAATAGGTGTTGTCATTTATCATTTGAAACCCTTTTTCACGGATTATACCTTCTTAATAAAAAATGTTATTGCAATTTCTGTACATGTAATAATTAATGAGTATAAAAAAAACGAATTTCCATTACAATACAATGCCTCTAAAGCAAATGTTCAAAGTATCTTCCATACAATAGTACAACCTTGACTAAAAGCCGTCTCTGACATGGTACAGCACAGTCGGTGTTATCTGACGACACTCCGCTATAATTCGTTGGTGTAGTGCGTCCAAATTTAAGATTTAACATGTTCCCACAAAAATAAATCCAAAGGGTTCAGATTAGGTGAACGGGCAGGCCATTCTATAGGACCTCTTTTTCCAATCCAGCGGCCAGGGTACTCCAAATCGAGGTATTGGTGAACTGGTGATCTTGTTGGAAATGCAATTGCTCTTCATGTAGTAGAGGATCAATTTCTAATTTTTCTATTGTCAATGCATTAATTTCATTTTCCAATATATTGTGATAAATTTCACCATTTAAATTACCAGGAATAAACAGGAGTCCAATTAGATGATTTCCCAAAATCCCTGCCCAAACGTTTAGTTTTACCGGAAATTGACTATGAGCTTCTCGAAATAAATGAGGATTTTTATCGCTCACAAATTTACAGTTATGTTGGTTCACGTTCCCAGGAAAGGAAACAATGCACTCATCCAAAAAGTAAACATTGTACAAAAATTTGGGTTTTCGATCATACGGTGGGTCATAATTTCGCAAAACTCTTGCCTTCGATCCCAATCATCTTCATTCAATGCATGAAGTAATTTAATTTGTAGGAATGGAATTTGTACTTATGCAAAATTCTAAAAACGTTAGTTTTGCTAATACCGGAAGCTATAGAGATTTGCTGGACAGACTGCGTGTTTGGTATAAGTTGGACATGGCCCAATTTAGCCACAGTTACCCCTTCATCATTTACAATTCCAATGGGACCTCTTTTTTTATTCATTACTTAGCCCGTCTCAGCAAATTTTAAAATCAACTCCATACGTATTTATGATGAACGTTACGTTCGGGAAGGTTTTGGTTAAAAAGCTTTGCAGCAGATCGAGCACAATTTTGATTTTGTATTAAAAATGTACAATGCTTCAAATGAGCGAATAAAGGTCAGAACAGATAAACAAACTTGCTGTAAATATCAGCAAAAAATAATATAAAAATAAATGAATGTTTACATTTAATGTTTTCTTGTATTGTGTGTTATTACAGGGTGTGGTAGTGAAACAGGATGGTTTAAGAGCGTACTAAAAACTTTTAATTTAATAATCCGGTTTTCTACTAGGTCCGTTAGGTTTTCTGTTACATGAACAGGAATTGCAATAAAAAAATTTATTATGACGGTATAGTCCGTAAACAGGGCTTTCAAAGTATATACGCCAACACCTATTTTCCCTATTTCAAATCTCAAGGTCATTGGATTGGCCTGTTTATATTAAATGCGCCCAAGCGCCAATTCACCTCAAAAAATTTCCCTCTCGAAAGAAAAATCGACCTGTTTTTTCTTATTGCAATAGTTTTGAAAATAACCAAGATATTCAAGGTGGCTCGTTTGAGATGGAATAACCTGTATATGATACTCATGGGAGGGAAAAGATTAAGGTTATATACGGAGGTACGGCTATACTATCATTGCCGATTATTGAACTAATATGTATATGTAAAATAGTAGACACTTGCTGTAATGTAAACCAGCTTCATTAGTTCTTTACATTGAGAATGGGGCGGGTAAAGCCCTTGAAATGCTTGATTTTTTATTGATAGAATATTCATCGGCGATCGCATACCATATCTTTGAATAAGCAATTATTTTACCGGTTCCATCATAAAGAACCATTACAGTAGCTATCTGAAAACGTCTTTGTTTTAAATCGGGTTCCATTATCTTTTAGTATGTAAAATAAGAACAAAAAACGCTTATGAAACGCAAAGTAAACGTGTATTCATTTTTCAGCATAATGAAGTGATAAGCTTTAAAGGTTGAAATCTAAATTCCATTAGCCCACACTAAATGCAAATTTTTAACGAACAAGCGATATAGTAGCAAGTGTTTTTTCATTCTTTTAAAACCTCGTGGGATTGTGCAAGTGCGAAAGAATAATACGAGTGAGAAATGAAAAATTCTCTTTTAGTATAAGCAACAAATACAGTTTTAACGAATAGGGTATTTGACTGTTATTTGTAAATCATCTTAAGTTTTCCATAGTGTTTCAATAAATTTACAGCATTTTTATCTTCATTTCAATTTCAGTATTTGCTGGAAAAATTGGAATTATATATAAAGAAATACCCCGTTAGTTCTGATATTAGCTCACCTGACAACTATGATGTAAACGAACAAAACACTGAGCATTTATTTCAGTGTATTAATCTGTGTTTGTATTTAAATCAGTGCCACTGTGTATAAATATCGCAGTTAAGCCACTGTTTTTTCTAATTCTTAAATCGACCTCAAATCTTTCGCTATCACTGATCTATAACAATAACTACTTTCGAAAGGAATATATAATAACTTTATGTTTTCACATTTTTAGGATATGCATAAATATTAGGTGTATTCTTGAAAAAAAAGTCCTATTATTAAGGCGTCAGGTTTGGGTAGTTTCCACCGTCAGATTTCAGAAAATTGAGCTCAATCATTATTTAATAATAGAAAGAACAGTTCTTAATTACTGATTGCAAATAAAAAAATACCCTATAATGAATGACATAATTTGTTTATCAGTTGTTACAACAACAGCCATGGCTACAGAACTCACAGAACGAATCTCGTCTATACGTTAGGCTCAGATTATACCTAAAGGCATTCTACGGGTTGTTTAACACGCCTTTACGAATTTGGGAGAGTTTTCGATCATATGATAATGCCCTATAGAACATATATTAATTAATGTTCTTTGGGTTTATTGCAAAATTTGATAAAAATAAAGAAAATTAGTCAACACCAAACTTACGTAGGAAAGAAGACTTATCACTGCAATTTTAACAAATTTTTCATCCATAAAAGCATTATTTAGAGTTTAAAAAATATCTCCATACTTACAATTTGTTTTTCAAAGGTTGATCACTGTTAAAAATATAATTTACAGAAAAAATACATTAAAAAAATCAACTGTTGTGCTAAAATTGTTAATAAGGATTACTATTTCCAGTGGTCTATCATATTTTATTTATTTCATTTAATTTATGAAAACGATACTCGTTTCGCTTTCAATGGAATGAATATTTGTACTATATTAGTATTTTTAGAGAGTACAAGAAACATGTATACGAATTTTTTTCCATTTTGTATACACTAATTATTCTCATTTTTCCCCTTATATTTAAATATTTTATAAACAACAGCAATGATGCTTAAGATTTTTTATACTCTAATCGACAATAAATAAAGTACAGCTGTAATTAAAGCTGCAATACTATTATTTTTGAAATAATTATTCATAAAAGAACATGAAATTTTTTTATAAATAAATGTAAATTACTTAATAAATAATTAAATTAGGGCTTTGGTTTAAAGCCTAATTTATTTTTAATTTTATAATGTCTAAGTATGACTGAACTGCAATCATAGATAAAAAATATGACAAGCTTAAAAATATTTTCCTATTTTTAGAAAGCTATATATTAAATTTAAAAGTAGTAAAATTAATATTTTAGATTATATAAAAACAGAAAAAAATGTTTTCTTCAAAAACTTGTTTTTTATAGTATCTATACGTACTTGTTTATATAAAATTGTTTTTTAAATAAATAAATACGAAATAAATAATATGAAACAATACTAGAAATTGTACTTTAAAAAAATAGTTCTTTAATAATGACAATACGAAAATAATTTATAAATTTGTTTTAAAAGAATAGGATTAAAAAAAACGGATTTTCCTAATAATCAAATTTTCAAAGAGTTTTGATAATATCATATAAGCACTACATTTGTTTTCTGTGTGGCATCTCTGGTTTTTATTTTTTCTGAGTTCTTTGGTAATAACACCACATAAACTTGAAAGTCTGTATATTTCAAAAGTCCAAACGTTTCAATGTCAATGGTATTAACACAAATTAACAAGAAATTAAAAAAAAATCAGCTTTTCCTTACGAATTCTTTTGATTTTTTAATTTTTTGTTCATTTGTGTTAATACCATCGAAAACGGGGTATGATTTAGACCTTGAAACGATTGGACTTTTGAAATATACAGACTTTCAAGTTTATGTGCTGTTATTCCCAAAGCACTCATAAAAAATAAAAAGCATTTGTTTATATCACTTTTTAAACTATCGAAAAATTATTATTTGGGAGTATTAATTGACTTTTTCTATCCCTTAAATTGTTAATAAAACAGTGACATTTAAAAAATAAAACGAGGATATATTTAAACCGTTTCAAGAATAGTTTCCAGATGTGGAAAAAATTCAGCAGTTTTTATCTACATTTGCAAATTGCAAAAATTACTTAATTAACAAAAGCATAACTAATTAATTTGTTTAAAAAATAATATTTTGAGCACTATGTACATCTTTAACTTAAATTGATAAATATCGGAGAATTGTGGGAGTAGGCACTTTCTTTTAGAAGTTTTTCATCTTTTGAAAGATCTTTTACATTTTGCGAAAAACGAAATTCTTTATTAATGTTTTGAGAAAAGTTCAATATGTGATTCCGAATTTAATAACAATCAACCAATATTTCTTGAATAGTTTATTTCCAATAAAGAATTATTTTTAAAGATAATTTATATGAAGGTCGATTTAATGGTTTTCGATTTGGTGATTATGTCTGTAATGATAAAAGAATTATTGGTCGTAAATTTATTATGTTTTATCAAAATTGCTAATAACTACTGAAGTGCGACTTTAGTCTGGACTTAATAATAACTATTGTATTAAACACATCAAATAAAATTTTGATGAAAGAATAAATGTTTTGTGATATTATATAAATACATATCTACACTTCTTATCAATGTAGTACTCTAAAAGACAAAGAAATGATAACGTAAAAAGAAATATGTGGAGTGGAAGTCTTAATTAGAAGCACTTGATTTTAAAAAAAGATAGATGCAAATAATACAAATTCTGTGAATAATAACTAATTTTTGAGACAAGAATTTTGTACCAGAAATCAAATGGAATGCTTTAAGAACAGTGAATACAAATCACAACTAACACTGATTGCTGAGTTTTATGTAACTATTTTCATTTTATCAGATCAGCTTTCTTCTTTGGTCCAATTTTTAACATATGCCTCCATCATTCTCTGTCGTTTGTCGGGATCTTATACCTTTCTCAATAGAGATTGCATTTCAGGATAGCATTGATCCATTTTTCATCCTTATCTCCTACCACATAGCCGACGTAGTTCCATTTCAGTTCAGTTATTGTTTCGGCCATGTTTTTCATTTTTGTTATTTTTCTTATCCAGGAGATTCTTCTGTGACTTTTAAGCGGTATGGCCACAATTTTTCTATTATACTTTGTATGGCACAATGGTTGGGACCCTTGGATCGAATACGCAGGTGTTATTATGTTTATAAATTTTAAGATCCAGCTTTACATTACCCAATGTAGCTCAGAACATTCTTCTTCCATAGGTTTTCTTTTTTTTTATTTCCTCTTCCTGTCCTAAGTAGATATAATTGTTCATTTGAAATAGTTCTTAGTTTTTGTGTTTCATTTTTTGTTTCTATGTTGATCCACTAAACATTAATTTTGATTTTGATTTTTAGACTTAGAGATGATCAGCAAATGAGCTGATCTTTAGATGTCGGCACTCTAAAACAAATCTTTGCCTTAATTCCTCTAAGTTGTACAATCTTATAGCCAATGCTTTTGATCCCAAAATCTCCAGAAGGAAAATTCAACTGGAAACAAATTAGGTGAACAAGCTAGCCATTCGACTTGGTCTCAGCGACCCAATTAGTTTTTTTTTGTAAATACTTTAGACCAATAGTCCCACATCGGTTGAAAAGAGCGGGTCGCATCCAATATTTCATGAAACTATTCCGTATTATTTTCCATAATTTGTTGAATTGCTTGCAGGATTCGTTTTGATAAAGATTGGACCGTCCAAAATGCCTTAAAAGAATAAACACCAATAATAGGTCAACAATAATGTCAGCTTATGAGGGTACGGCGTCGTCGTCTCCAGAATCCATCATGGATTTGTAGAAGCATTTTAACACTACACGTTTTGCTTATTTACCTTTTCGTCAAAAAAGTACTTTTATCATTAAAGCACATAACAATAAAGTATAACGACATGTGAGTTGTAATTTCGGCAATTATTTCTCAGAATACAATTCCAATTGTAATTTGTAAGGGTAGAACTTGCCCTGTTTATCGAAATGCTACCTGTTTTCTAAACAGTTCTTGGTTTTTAGTAAAAAATATTAATATATTTCTTAAATTCTAAAATTGTGGACCTAACTGAGCAACTTTGTTTCGATCCAATTCACAACTTGATTAAAGCTTATGCGCAGCTAGCTGGCTGGGTGACTTCGGCGAAATTGACCAGAATTCATGCTAAGCTAGCTGACTAGGTCGATTTCGGGATAATTTAACCGAAGCTCAAGCCAAGCCAACTGGCGAGGTTGACTTTTGCTCAGTTGACCAAACCAAACCAGTTGCTGAGTCAGCTGACGAGGTCTACTTGAAGCTACGTTGACTAAATGTCATGTGAAACCAGCTGACGAGGTCGACTCGGGACTCAGTTGACTCATGCTTGTGCGGAGCCAGATGAAGAGCTGACGGGGTTTATTTGGGGCTAAGTTGACTAAACCTCATGCAGAGCTAGATTACGAGGTCTATTTGGTGTTAAGTGGTGCTGACAAGGTCTTCTTGGAGCTGAGTTCACAAAAATCTCATGCAGGGTTAGCTTCCGAGGTCAACTTTTTGTTAAGTTTATGCGGAGCTAGTTAACAAGGTTTATTTATGGCTACGTTGACTAAAACTTATGCGGAGCTAGACTAGGTCCATTTATCTATAAGTTTTTGTAGATTTGATTCATTGAAATATGTTCAGTCGCATGATAATAAAAATAGAATGAATTGATTGTTTCTTCAATAGTTTATGGTATTTTATAATATTCAAAAAAATGTGTTTAAGAAAAACCAAAACATTATGTACCTACAACAGATGAATTGCCAAGTACTTAAATACTCGGAACAACTAGAGAAATTATAATTTTAGATCTAAACATTTCTGAAAATAGTACAGGTTCGCTTCCCCAAGTCTTTTGATGTTGGGGAAGTATTAAACATATTGTATACCATATTCACAAATTTTGTTTTAATATCCCCAAATGTTTACTAAATATGTGTGAGGGACATTACTCTAAATCTTCAAAGTATATCCCATTGTTTCATTTACACCTAGTTCATAGACAGCAATTATAAATAATTTTATAAATAAATATTAATATGTAACTGATATCAAAAAGGTTCGCGGTAACAATTATCATTTACAGATAAAATCGAAACTATCAAGTTATACACTATCTAAATATTATAATATGAGAAAATTCCCTATTTAAATCAGCATGACACATTGGCTTTTTAATTTTGATTCTCTAGTATATCAACACAACTTTTAATCAGACATACGAACGTCATGACTGACTCAATTGGAAGTAATGCAAATGTGACTAACATATTAATCATTTCTCCAAAACACACTGTAGAGAAACAAACCACCGGAAGTGGATGTGTATGTGTGTGTGTGTGTGTGTGTTTTAGAAAACCCTCCTCTTGCTGAGAATAAAATTGTGAGAATCATATTCTATTTTTGGTGTTAAAAGCTCATTGAGGTCAACGATCACGACATATGTTTCTATTATTTAAAGGGGCTTTTTATAAACTTTGTTGCCCTTCACACTCTGAAGGGGTCAGTAGTTATATTCGGATGGAACTTGTTTCGGATTTAAATTAAACTGATTAAGCGAATTCTCGTATTAAAGATGTAGATTAGTTCATTGTTTCAAAGGATTAATTTGTATGGGTTCACTGTGGCATTGAAATATTTCAATTATATAGTCTAATTCACAAATTCAAAATGACGTTAATTGAACACACTTTAAAATTATACAGAATATATATGTGCGTTTTGTATAAAGATTCCTCTCGATTGAATGTTCCAGTTATTGTATGGATGGAACCCTAAATAGAAAAACGACTTCAAAAACGAAACACAGCAGTAACAACTTAATAGCAAGAAATAATTAAATACTAATTTTAAAAACGAGAACAACTTAAAGAACAAACGTACCAAATTATTAAAAATATATTTATTTTATGTTTAATTTGGCAGCGACTTCAAAATAAGCATTTAATTGATGAAACAAAAAAACATTTCATGCTTTTTATTTGTGTGGGTTCTTTTGAAGTGTTTTTCTATTTTTTATTTATTTCACAATTTTTAGTGATGGAAAGACCTACTAGGGACGCCTAGTGAAACGAAGGCTAGTTCTCAGGATAGCGAACAATATCCCCCAGAAAAAATCCCATATTTTTGACTGTTGTTAAGTAATAATTATTTTAAGAATATTTTCAAGTTGGATAATTGTTATATGAAAGCAAATAAAATAATACGCTTCAGACAGACGACATTAAGCTGAAAAAATATTTTTGATTATAAACAATTTTGTTGATAATAATTCGTTGTTATTTTTTTATTGACAATTTTAAGTTAAGTAATTCTTTATTTGTTAATCACTTTAGCAACACTTTATATGAATGCAAGAAATTTTTCTTAAATTTAAATTAAATTATTAAATTAATTAATAGTTAATTTTAAATTTGTAAATTGTTTTATTATTCAAACACGACCTAATATCAAGAAAAAATCACTCAACAGTATATTTAGGTACAAGCTAGGTCGAAGAAAATAGGACGCAATTTTATATATTACATTCGATTGGAGAAATTTTGGGATGTTATCTTCTAACTTTACTGAATAAATCATTAACAGTTTTAAAAGACTTGTGAGGAAATTTAACATTAGGTTGATTATTGAAAATGTAACCATCCGTTCAAAATAAAAATTAGCGTTGTCATTGAGATGAAAAGTAGAATTTTCAATATTTGTCATCCAACTTTTACTCTTATCCTCCCAAATTGTTAAATTAATTATTATTCAATAATTCACAAATTCTAGCCGTTGAGAGATTTCCACATAGAAATCAGATACCAATTAATCCCTTATTAAATAACAATTCTAATGTAAGCAATGATTCAAATTTACAGAATTCCATTTACGTATATGTGTCCCTTCCTTACCTTAAAGATTTTGAAGATTTTCAATAAAACAAATATTAAATTTTCTCACAAGTCGCTTAAAACTATAACATCAAACAGGAAATGGACAGTTTAAAAACAGGTCTGAGATAAAACGGATTTACAGACCGAAATGCACAAAGAGCCCTAAAGTCAAAACCGAGACAAACAGACGAGGAACATGAGAAACCAATAACCAAGGCTTATTTACCGTATGTTCAGGGTACCACGGACGGTATTGCAAGATTTATATGGAGACACAATATCGATACTATTTTGAATACACAGAAAAATAAGCACGTTGTTGAGGACTCCGAAGACGAGGATCCCTTTAGAACAACAGGGAGTGTACGAGATTCCATGTGCAGACTGTCATAAAACGTATGTGGGGCAAACTAACAGAAAAATTCAAGCTAGACGTGATGAACACCAGAATGCTATACGAAAGCAGGAAAAAACAACATCCATTGCGGAACATGCCACCACGATGTCACACCGAATAGTTTTTGAGAACACCAGAATACTGGTAAATATAGAACACCCGAAATCAAGATTCGTAAGAGAGGCAATTGAAATAGCGAAGAGACCTCACAGTCTAAACGCACGCAATGAAATCCAGAACTTATCGAATTGTTGGAAAATTTTATTAAACACCGTCCCGGCCCGGACCCGTCCTACAACAACTCAATCTTAGTATTCGAGTAACTAGAAGCGAAAGCAGAAGGCTATGCGAATTATGCGAACCGACCTGAAGAGGGCAGATGTGACTCTGCCGAAACGTCGTCATTTTACCATCGATCCCGGCGGATGAATTCCCGGAAACCACCTAAAACATTTAGTGCCCGCGAAAACTTAAAAACAAATATATATATATATATATATATATATATATATATATACAAAGTGTTGTTTTTTTTGTTTTCGAGTATATATGTTGCATTCTTTGAATTTTCGACGCTGCAGAGCTATTTACTGTCCCAAATAATAAAAATAAAGCAAATATATTCTTATCTCATACAAGAAGAAGAGTAAAGCTGATAACACATTTTACAATTTGTGTGCTATGCTCTAATGAATAATAAAGCTGTGGAGATAACTTTTATTCATTTCCTGTTTTCGAGATTCTTCAATGACACATTAGAGTAAATAGTGATTTAAAATATAATTGTTAATCGTAAAATATATATCTTTATGGCTTCGCAAAATTTTCCCATTTATGCATGACATACATTTATCACTCTGGAGAATATAATCCGGTGTTGTGCTTAAAAGTTCTGCGACCCTTAATAAAAAAACTCAACTAGTATGTATTTCCAAAGGTTTCCTTTAGCTTACTAGAGTTTGTAATCCTTACAATAACCCCCAGCTCGCGCAGACAACTGTTTTAATATTTTAAAAAGATACATTTGTGACAATTTTCTATTGTCTAAAATGTTTATCTTTATTACCGAACAATTGCCACATATAGCACATTTTTATGGATAAGAAAGCGAACGTGTTATTTCCTACTTCAATTTTTTAATGTGTGGACATTCTTGCATCTGTTTATATTGAAGAAACAGGTGTGCATATAAAAATGCAGTTGCGAATGTAATGGTAGTTCGCAGAATGCTATTATAGTTCGCGATTTGTTATAAATGAGTTGTTGTTAAACACAGCTTCTCAAATATCAGAAAATGGCTAAATACCACACGGGATACGAGATTTAAGGAAAATTGTGTTTGATGAATAAGAAATTAAGAGCTAGGCATTAACATACAAATGAATATTTGCTATTTACCATACTAGTAATTTTCATTTAAAATTTTGAAATTTTAAATTCAGGTTAAAATATAGTAAATATGCTAATATAAATTGCACTTCAGTTTCTATAAAATAACTATTATATTAATTACTCTTATGTTTTTTGGGCAATAGCACCACAATAGAAATAAAACGACGTATATTGAAGGAAAAACAAACTTTTTAAAGTCTACTCTGACTTCGTTGTCAATGGCTTTATATTTATAATAATAACGGCGAAGTCAGAATAGACTTTGAAACGTTTGTTTTTCTTCAATATACGTCGTTTTATTTCGATTGTGGTGTTATTGCCCAAAAAACATAAAAGTAATCAAGAATATGCCACAAACAACGTTTAGAATAGAGACTATTATTTTATTACATTGACGTAATAATCAATGAAGTGAAGTGATTACTTCACAGCCTCAGAAACTACTGTAGGGATTTTATTACAGTTTTCAGTAAGGGACTGAGCGAGTTATTTATTTATTGACCCAGTCGTAAAATGTATGTCTGTTGAGAGTTTATCTTACGGGCCCTGCTGCAATCGTTTATGTTCCTGTTTGAAACGGTTTAAAGATGAGCACAGAGGTAGAACACTAGTGAGTAAAAAATGAAGTACATAATATTCTATTTTTCAGGAGACAACAATTGGACCCCGGGTGGGGGAAGGGAAACCAACCATACCAAGCAAAGAGAAGACGAGAAGACTCACACCCACCAAAAATCTAAGATAACGTGCACGCCCACAGAAGGGTACAATTAGCTATATATCATAGCAAAGAATGAGCCACGAACCACAAATAAGACTGTTGCTGTACTACCAATAAGTTAAAGCAACAGAAACAAACCAAAACCAAGGTATACCAACAAGAACATAGCGGTTATGCAGAAGGAAAACTGCGTAAGCGTGAGGACCTCAGTTAATTCCCAGGGGGTGCATGGCAAGGGAGCTGTAATTTTCTGAAAGGCAAATCCGGATCCTGGGCTGGCGCAAAGGGTGTAAATAGGTTTAAAGAAAATCCGCGGCAGTACTTTACCTATTGAGACAAACGTCTCAACATAAAATTATAAAAGATATAAATATGTCATCTGTATTTTAGTTTTTATAAGTATGCTCTTCGACCGAAATGATTTTTCACTAATGCCAAGTGTAAGAAGAATTCGATGGAAAAATTTCACATTTCATCTACTACGATACACAATTTATTACAATATAAACTAAAAAGATATTAATCTCCGAGATGTCTGACTTAGAGGAGATGTCAGACTGCTAAGGATCTCAACTGAAAGGTTGGAATTTACTTTATACAAAAACAACAAAACGTTACCTGCTACAGCGACAGGAAGGGCTAAACAATATTTTTGAAAAGGAAATGATCTGGTATTTTGTAATATTGTTTATAGAGCAATGCAGACTTTCGGTATAGATTACAAAACTGAAGAATAAGATTTATTAGAGGTTTCAAAAATAAGTTTTAGGTTACATTGTCAGTGAGGGGCGGGTCCAGGATTGTCATTTGGGGGGGCTTGAAGTCACTGAAGGTTGATTTTAGCACAATAAATACTAAAAAAGTATACTACTCAGAAGATTTGGGGGGGGGGAGCTTCAGCCCCTTGGTCTCCACTGGGTCCGCCAGTGACTTTAAATTATATTTACGATGGGAGTATTGCTTCTCCTGCTAAACTAATGTCTATTACGGCGAATATTTCTGTAAGTCAATGAGAAACTGGTTGCAGAATAGAGATATTGTGTTGGTAGATACAGGATACAGAAATTCTGTACCACTTCTTTAGGATTTGGGAATCAATCGTAGACTGCCGGTATTACTTCAACGTGATGAACGATAATATTCCACAGAATTGGCAAATGATTCTCGTTTATTAACAAAAGGTAGGTGAATCGTCGAAGTTCAAAATGGCCACTTTCGTACGATTTTTAAAATCTTTAGACACATTTTGAATATGCAGAATGCAAAAATAATCGGTGACTATTATAGAATTGCTGAAGCAATTAATTATCAACAGATATTATCCTATAAGTAATATAGAGGGACCAACGGTAGAAGTTGTTCGAAATATAGAAGTTGTAGAAGTCGAAAATTTGCCATGGCATCGCCTTAATAAACAAGTGCCTGTTTTGTCAATACTCTAACCTATTTACAAGACTTAACAGTAGGAATTTACCCAGTATGCCTATCTCCTTCATCAAGACAAAATGCAAAGAGTTTTGTTACTACAAGATCGGTTTATTAGAGGTCGAATTTAGTCCAGATTTCCGGATATTACTGAGCTTCAGGTGTTCATGCCTATCTTACGTCACTGAAGAAAATCTAGCAGATGAGGATAACAATATTCCCATTAACTGTTATTATTAGTTGCAAACTGTGGTATCTTGGATATGCACATCATCAGTCAAATATCTAGTATCCTGATGGAAGTCTTCTTAATACAGCGATGGATACAGCATCATAGAGTTCAACAAATTCGAATTAATATAGAAGTCATATACAAGTAGAATCCAACCTTAATAAATTGAGATGTATTTTAATGTAAACAGACCATTAATTAGTGAGAGATGAGAGTACTAACCAGCTTAAGGAGATGGGCCAACGGTATTGATATCATTACAGTGATTGTACAGTGACACAAATTTGATATAATTTAATTAATAGGAAAAAATGCAATGCAGCTATATTTGAGACTTTTTTTTCTTATAAATTTTCTCGGAAACTGTGAGACGCAGACATATGAAGTAGTTATAAAACATACATTATATTTTTTGTTTTAAACGAATTCATCATAAAAATATGCTATTCCATTTAAAATAACAAATCTATAGTCAATTACTAGTAGAACTGAAAGTAGCCAACAGTTTGAAATTAATTTAGTGGAAAAGAGCATTCTGGAAAATTCACTTTTCAAACATTTGTTTATACTAGGTTTTTATTTTTGCTTCTTCTTCTTCTTTGGGAATAACACCACATAAACTTGAAAGTCTGCATATTTCAAAAGTCCAAACGTTTCAAGGTCTAAAACAATGGTATTAATGCAAAATGAACAAGAAATTAAATAATTAAAAGGATTCGCAATGACAAATATTGTTTGGACTTTTGCAATATACAGACTTTCAAGTTTATGTGGTGTTATTCCGAAAGAACTAAAAAAAAATAAAAACCAGAGATGCTACAATTATCAATCAGAAAACAAGAAGTACCTGCGCGACCAAGCTTCGCTCATGATTTCAATGTTGCGCCAATCTGCAGATATACATATAAAATAAAAATATAAAAATAGTTTCATCAAAAATGATGATAATCAAATTCATTTCATTTACTGATTGGCCGCTAAAAACTCTGATTTATCTACCAGAGAATGAAACAGTCAAGTGGTGAGTTATTTATATATAAAAATCGATTTATTTAATTTTATTAAATATAAACATTGTTAATTTTTCATCAATAAGTGAAAAAACATCACATTTGTTTTAGTGAAATTGAAAGCAATTAATGTATGTTACTAAATGTATGTTACAATACACACATGCATCCCATCCTAAAATCTAGTGGGTGTCAAATAATTAGTACAAAAGACAGCCTTTGTTGTAACCATTCAGCTGACCATAGGAAAAATCCATCGCCTATGTCAAACACCATTTACATTAACAAAACTAATTTTTCATTTTTCAGGTTTTGACATTTTGAGCACTGACCTGGCTTTATTCTCAAATATGATATTTGTTGTTCAGCTCCATATGGGGCCAAAAAAGTGCATATTGTTAAAAATGAAAAATATTCAATTTTTGAAAACATCTACTTATAGCTAAAATTGATTTCTGCTCTTGAAAAACGTGTTAACCTTTTACACTGTAGTTGAATAAAATTGTTTTACAGCACAAATCTAAAATTCAATGGATTATCACAAAAAGGAACGAATTAAATTTGGATGCTTAATTGTAATTACACACTGTAAAAGAATCATAACTTGTTTGAGATTGTATAAACTCATGTATTTCTTATTATTATTAAGTATATATGAAAACCAACCTTGCATTTATTTATTACATTTCCTTTTCGCCATCAATTATGTCTATGGTATTTGTTTCTAATTAAAATATATTAGATTTAGACTGATTAATTCTAAATGTTTATATTTGAATAAACTATGAGTTTTGTCAAATAAAATACATCTTTATGTTCTGCAGATTTAGGTTTTTTGAATTCTGTTAAGTTGAATCTAATGATACATCACTGTGGCTTGGTGCTTCACAGAATTTCAATCATTATTTGGGCATGTTAAATCTAAAATTATAAATAATAAATACAGCCTTTGTAATTATTTGATGATTATTTAACCTGTACTAATGTATTTCCTAGTTAACGACACATATTTTGTTTGTATATAAACTGCCTGTTAACACCAAATACGTCTAATAATATTAACGTGTAAAGACATTATGACACTTTGATTCTCAAAATGTTGTACTTTCCAGTGTATTCTCTGCTGCGAATACAGTCATTATAAAATTGTCCGTAATTTGTTTAATACAAAAAACAAAACTTGTATAACTAATATTCACTTGAACAAACAGATCTGTTCAATCATTTCTGGCTTAAGTTTACTGCGACGTTAATATCAGACAACGATTTCCGTGTAAATTGTCAATTTACTAAAAGTAAGTTTTTTGAGTTCTGAGGAGCGAGCCCGAATAACAAACTACACTTCGTTTTGCTTTATAATATTAATTTAAATCAACCCTCGTCCTTTATTTTCTTATTCGGAGCTCCATCTTTTGGTGATTTACCATACTATCCACATTAAAAATGTCGTTGGCCCATCTCCTTAACACACCCTAGTACTAACCTAAAATAAGAACACCACATGTGAGAGACGAGGAGCTTACAATAATTTCTCTTTTAATAAATATGAGTCACATTTCCCTCCTAATAACTTTAAAATAAAATATAAACAGTTTCCACAAACTGGTCTACCTTCCCTGAAGAATTGAAAGATTGCAAAGGAACTTGAACAGTTGTGGAAATGGAGAGCTCAAGTTCTTGAGAAGTAGAGCTTAAGATCTGTGAGAAGGACTGAATGACTGCATTGAAGAGAATTTCCCATTATTTTACATATTCCAATTTTAATTGCAAATTTTCATAAAATAAAGATCCTGAAGACATTTGTTCATTATGTTGAGATCTATAAAATCTCAACCGAATCCATCGGTGGCTACTTTCCATAAGAAATGTGCGAGGTCCAAATTTATAGAACTGAAAACTGTAGTTAGTTATTTTCAAAGAATTCGTGCTTATAATCAAGAAAATGCCACAACTGTTCTATTGAAAACAATACAAGATTTATTGACATTTAATTGCAAATTGGAAATTCATCACGGTGTAACCTCAAAGCCGCTATGTTACTATTCCGCCCCGAAAATACGAGGTGTTAGTCATCCCGCAGCCGACCAACCGTGACATTGAAAGCAATTTTTGAGGTCGATTCAAGAATACCTTTTCATTGAGAAACGACCTTAGCATTCGAGTTCGTTGTCGATATCTTGAAAATATATTTACAAGCAAGGTTGGTGAAACAGGTACGCCATATAAGGAAGCAAAAATATTTTATGTAATTGTGGCGCCATACGATCCAGCGAGTCGCTCCATCAAACTCGACAAGGTGATAGATACGATAAAAATAAAATAATGAAAAAGAATCCGAAGAAATTTTCTCCTATATGGCTCGAACTACCGGGTATTACTTTTTTTAATGTTCATCTCGCGACTGGTTTGAGCGAGTTCCTTACTAGGAAAGGAACTAAGAGGCCATCTAGTTCGATATTGTACGAAGACTTTTTTGTGGTCTTTAATTGGTGATAAGATTCACGATTTTATAGTATTGAAAAAGGGGATTAGTCATGATGATTTATTGGTCATGGTAATGTGACTGAAGATGTTATTAAAAAATATATAGAAACTAATTATAGGGTAATTATGGCCATTGTAGTAGAAATATGTATTAATTTAAAAAGTCATATTTCCAGATTTTGACATAAATATTGCCAATATTTATATCAAAAAATCTGGTTATACAACTTTTTAAAATATGTATTTCTACTACATTGGCCATAATTAACCTATAATTAGTTTCAAAATGATTATTGAGGAGGACTTTGTTTAATCTGCCAATTCATAAGATTTTCGCGCCTTACTTCTTTTTTCTAACTAATAATTTCTTGAAAATTGTTACTGAGACAAAGTCTACTGAGTAAATTAGAAAATTTGCCAGAATTGCCTTGGCAGACATTTCAATATAATCAGCCAGTCTTCCTGTGTATTGTACAGTGCTCTGTACAAAGTTCATAAATCGATTAATTCCTATTTTTGTTCCGAAAATATGGGAAACAGGTAAAGCTATTATTTTTTTACGCTTCTGATGACAGATGGCAAAAACATTAAAAAATGTATTTGTCAAAGTGATGATATTTGATGATATAATTAGATAAAGGACATTTTTCTGTGCATGATAACACACCTACTTGAATCAGGTGGTTACATTTATTTTTATTTTCTGCCTTTTTCTTTCTCAGCCTGTATTCGACTATTATGAGAGATAGGCATCTTCCAATTTTTTTCATTTCCTTCTTTCGTGCTATTCTGTTCTAGTCCAAGCTTTTTCACATCGGCAATCCACCTCTTTTGCCGCCCTTTTTGATAGAAATTAACATTCAAAGACAATTAATATGTATTTTACAAAATTTGTACAAATTTTCCACCGTTTGCAATTTGACAACGGCCCACCCGATCATATTTTGAATTTCAAATGATTTAGGGAATCACAAGTTGCATCAACTCCTCCAAATTTTCTGGTCTGTTGACATGAACTCAGTTCTTTCAATGACCCCACAAAAAGAAATCCGTTGGGGTCCAATCTGGAGATCTTGGTGACCACTAAATTGGCCCACGTCTACCAATCAATCTTCCATTAAAGGTGTTGTACAGAAATCTTCTTACCTGTACACCATAATTTCAGCGGTGCCCCATTTTGTTGGGAAAATAATCGAGGAATCAAATGTTTCCCATTACTGGGATCTAGGAACGCTTGAATTCAGTCTGGGAAAATTGACGTCTACAGAAGAATTAAATATTATTCAGCTATCAAATTGCCATAAAAAAAGTAAGATTTTATCAATGTTTTATATTTAGTATGCCTATTCTTGTAGTATCGAGTACTTTTCTTTTCGATACTGATACTTAGGTACCCAATACTTTGTATTCGTTACTTTTACTCAATGAGTTTTTTTATCTTTTGTCTTTGACAGTTTGCTGCTCATGGTTCTGGCAAAGCTCTCTAGTTCAATCACGTCAAGAGTTCGGTAAACATTTATTTTTACTCTTTTGTACGGATAAGGAACAGTAACTTTAATTATGTGTGTCAAAAGGAATAAATAAATAATTTAATAAATTAACAAATCTCGACTGCCCTGTCAAAATATGAACTACAAAAAATAAAACTGTCATACGTTCAGGGAACAGTTATTTTTGCAACATAACTGCTTTTTTACTTTTTAGTTCATGCAATATAATAATTACAAAAATTCAAAATTTATAATACACTAACAATTTAATTTATACTAAAACAGATAAATAGGTATAATGCACAAAAAACAGACCTTAAACAAGATTTAAAACAGAAGCTAAACAATTTTTTAAAGGAAGAAACTTCCTCCAAATTTTGAAGACTCAATTTTAACGAATTAAAAATTGTTTTCATTAAAATAAATTTTTTATTCTATACATTTCTTATATAATTATAAAAAAATCTTGGGTAATCAACCGTCGAATTGTTTTTCTGACGGCCTTGCTGGAAAACTAGGTGACAAACCCGTAGATTTGCTTTGTTTGAGTTTATCATGCGAGAAAGTTTTTCAATAAGAAAGCAACTAATGTTCCCGGCGACTTCTACAAATTGCTCCTACTACACTTTTATTTCAATTATTTACCTTATCTGTTTTTCAGAAATCGTTGTAATGAGAGAAAACCCATATGAACAATGAAAATATATCTGATACTTGAGTCAGGACATTAATAATCAAGATTTTAAGATACAACAATTTTGCTTGTGAAAGCTTATACGATAAAAATCTCTATTAGAAAATCTTGAATTTACAGAACATTTACCTAACAATTTCCAAGGATCTCTTAAAGACCAGATAATTTGTCCTGATAGTATTATTTTCGATTTGATAATGACACACTGTCTTTATGCCACCCATCAGAAGTTTGTCCAATATAAAATTCTAATGTATTTTTTATTTCAATGGCTTTAGTGTTGCTAATTTTTCTTAGTATTTCTGAAAGTCCTACTGCTTTGGATTTCAATCGTTCTTGGTTGCCCACAGTTAAGAATCAAAATTACAAATTACCTTATGTGTTTACTGTTTATTATATAGTTTCCTAATTATCATCATTAAGCTATTTTAAACGGATGGTTTTGATTATTTTTGTATTTTTAGTAGGTATATTATTTTGAAAAAACCAATTACCACCAGGACACCAGACAATAGGTGCCTACAGACTTTTCTAGAATAACAAAATACCAAATTTAGTCATCAGTGACCCTAGAACTATAGTGAATTTGTTATATTTCTCAGTAATGTCTACAACTGTTTTGTAATTGACTAAATTCTGTTCTATTATATAAATAATATGGAAACGGTATTTACCAGGTGAAAAAAATTTCCAGGACTAACGCTCTCAAATAACAAAATCAAGAAAAAATTAATTAACAAATGTAAAACAGATATTACTAATAATATAACTTGAATCATACTGGAACATCTGCCAATCGTATAAGCAAAGTCTAGATTTGAATGTAATTACAAAGAGATAGTCTTTTTCTGGACCGTAGTTAGAAAAAAAACTAATTTTATTTCCCACATGCGAGATTTAATTTAAAATTTTAAGTGCTATCTGAAAAACTGCTATTGAGAGAGTGGGTTAGATTTCGTAGTATTTTAAAAATTATAGATTACAAAAAATTAGTAAAGGATAATATGGCAAGGACGTCTAAACATAGTTAAAGGTTGGGCAACTTGGATATTTAATCGCATTTAGATGCAAGATCTCAGAGTGAATGACCGATAAGACTTTTAGAAAATCAAAATATAATCCTTATAAAGTAAGGAATTCATAAACAAACTTTTTTAACTAAGATTACGATCATGAAACATAATCAGTAGGTTGGTGCAAAGAAGTTTAGCACTCTAATCTCAAATATTTATCACTTTGGTCATTGACCTGTAAAGACGATAACTCCTAATATAGTAAATCCGATAAATAATTTTAACATTAATATCTTTAAAAGTTTCAATGCCTGATAAACTGTTCAAATACTAATTCTGAGTGTTTTTATGCTGGCTATCTAAGCTGATCGTGGTTCCTCTTCAAATAATCTTTAAAATGAGAAATAACATAAAAAATAACAATGAACATTTACTAATGATTGGTAAACATAGTCTAACTGGCACAAATTTGATATGGTTCAATCACACTTTGATATAATATTTTAGAGTGAGTAAGATATATCATACCGAAATAATACAAAGGGTGACATTTGGATTGAGGATTAAGCAAGCAATTGAAACAATTGCAGTTTTAAATTCAGTATTTTTTTGGTATTGGTTAAGTAATTGGCAGAAAGACAAAAAATGCTAATAAGGTAACTCCACAAGTAAGCAATCGGTAGTAGTATCGAAACAAGGTATTGATACTACTACCCTCGAGAAAATACTAGTTTAGTGGGGAGTGCCATCAGAGTATCGAAATCACGACAAATGAGTATCCTAATACCTATATGGGTATCCAAGTATCGGAAATATGTATGGAAACTATAGTATCGATACTAGTATCATATAAGTATCTAGTCCCCACCTACACATGCATAGAAATACAAAGTCAGCAATAAAGCTAATTGAGGAAATTTTTACATTATAAAACTAATCGCCTGTCAAGTAAGGTATAAATTATTAAATATTTAAATTTTATAAATATAGACCTGTAAATATGTCGAAAAGATAGATTTGGAAATTATCATTTAAAGCTCGATCAAAACACCTACAATAGCGGAATTTATGTTAAAAATAATACGCAATACATTTTGAAAAAACCTAATTACTCATTCAGCTACGGGACAAACCTTTGCTGTCCAGTTTGTCAAAAGTGCTGATTCATTATGACCAATCTGTGACCAATTAGGAATCAAGGAATTTTCAATTTCGGGCACTAACTAGATGGAGTTGGCCTAGGAAATTCATTTTATTAATTGACCAAGTATGACCATATTGTATCCGATTAAAATTATTTTGAATGAGTTCTATACGATTTACTTCGGACACTGAAATCCCTTTAAATTTTAAATACCCTGTGAGCATTCGTTAAAACTACTGATCTACTATGGTCACTTATTTGCATCTCATATTTTCAATTTAAGGGCTAAGTTCGTAATAACACTGATAAAGTTATGTTGTGAGATTGCTCTCAATTTTCATAATGTGCAATTTTTTCAAAAAAAATTTTTCTTGGGTGCATCTGGATAAGCAATTTTCATCAAAGGTCTAATCTCAGTTTGAAACTCTTTTAAATTTTCGGCAGATTTCTGTGTTGTGACTTAAGTTGCCCTTGGCTGATAAACACTATAAAATCATAAAACACCTTTAATTTCCCCAAAAATTTCAGATCATACATATATGTAAAGTTGAACAAATCACGCCATTACGTTAACGCAGGTAATAATTCTATCTTCACCAACAATTCAAACAGGATGCTTTTATGGAGACTAATTTGCCTCCAAATATGATATTCCGTGAATTTTTAACGGATTTAACGATTTAAACATTCACGAAAATTGCTGTTTAATGATATGATGTATCATTAAGTATAATTAACGTGTCTTATATCGGAACTGATTGACCTTTTTGAATTAGATGGTTAAAAAAAATCAGCTTTACGTTTAATTGAACATCTGAGCACTATGCGATAAACGAGAGAGAGAAAAAAAAGATTTTGATCAAAGGGCATAATTGAATTAGATTTTTCGGGATTTTGACATCTTAAACTGGCTTAAAATATAGTTTTTTAACTAGTCATCAAATGCAAAAATATTAAGGAGAAACAATATATGTCTAAATAAGTTAATTAAGTTCTTGAGACATATACTGTTAACTAATTTTTATAGTGTTTCTCAGTCATATTTCTCACTTTCCATTATAATTTTAGAAAAAAATCGCTTACTCTATGTGAAATTAATAGAATTATATGATCTACATCATATTGACGACTACTCACTCAAATCCTTGATATGGCATGCCAGAGGTCATTAAAGTTTACTGGGGAACATCTCAATACAGACCGTATTCATATGAATTTGATAGGGGACAAATCAGGTTATCCTGATGGTCATTTCAGGGTGTCTGTACCAAATTCTTGTGTGAAAGCCGTTATGTCACTAGCAGCATGAGGTCTGGTGTTATCCTATTGACATATTACATTTGTTAATCAAAAAAGAAGGGTTCAAGAAAAACGTATACCAAATTCATACATTCAAACAACCAATAAACCGAAGCACACGACAAGAAAACAAGAAACGACACATTAGAGGTACTATCGATAGAATAGGACTACCGTTGAGAAAGCACAACTTAAAGCCAATATTCAAACCTCACAAGAACATAGGTAAAGTCCTCGGTAACCCGAAAGACAAAATCGAGTTAGAGAACCACGGAAACTATAATATATCTTGTGGAGAATGTCAAAAGTCATTCGGGGGTAATACAAACCGCCTCATTTCAGTAAGAGCAGGGGAACATACAGTAAGCATCAGGAATCAGCAGATTACACAGGCCTTTTTCCAATACGAATTCCATACAGGATATAAAATAGACTTTAATACCTGCAGAAAAATGGTTAGTGTAGATCACAGAATAGACTAATACGTGAAGACGAGACAATTAACCTGCCAAATACGTGGAGTTCCTTTCTAGGAACATCCAGCAAAAAAAAGTTCGTACTAATAAATGTAAAATCCTTTATAAAAATGCAGGAGAACAGTCATCAAAAACATTCTTCAGGGGCCAAAATAGCAAAACGGGCGGAGCACTAAAGGGGATTTAGCAGGTAAAGCCATCGAAACCACTAATGAAACTACCTGAACAACGATTACAGTATATAAAAGACACAGGCAGTTTCTAAATTTCCAGTTCGCCGACGACACAGCCATAGGATGCCAATCTTTCAGATTCGAGTTCAGCCATGAGGCGGCTACAGCAGGCCATTGATAATTTAGCGGAATAGTGCCTTCAGTGGAAGATAGCCATCAACGAGGACAAAACCCAAGCTCTGTTCGTCAACGGGAGAAGCTGCACGATCGTTCCGACAGGAAACCTGACCGTCAACGGCAGACAAATTCCATGGGAGAACAAAGTCAAAAACCTTGGAGTCATCATCGACAAGGGGTTGACTTTCACGAGGCTTGTCCAAGAGGCTGGTAACAAAGTCCGGGCTGCCCGTGCTGAACTTTACCCCTTAAAAGAAAGAAGAAGCAAGCTGGAACTCTTAAATAAGCTGACTCTCATCAAGACAGTCATCTTGCCAATGCTGACGTACGCTTCATTAGTGTGGGGACACACCAGGAAGAGCAATAGGCTGGCCATCCAAAGGCAGGAGAACCTATGCCTACGCCTCGCAGTCGACGCACCCTGGTTCGTTCGTAACACGGTGATTTTCAACAATTTACGACACCAACTAGTGCTCGGAGAAATGAAGAGGAGGGTCCGAGAGGCTTACGCCAAACTGGAACAGCACCCAAACCTTCCCCTACGACAACTAATCGACTATGACTCCAGATTTATTGATAGATACAAACGGCCTAAGAACCAGCTCTGCCTTAGCGAAGGGGAAGAGGACGAAGAAGTTCAGAGATAGAAGACAGGTAAGTAAAAATGAAGTATATAACGTTCTTTTTTTCAGATGACAACAAGGGGGGCCCGGGGGGGAAACCAACCTACCAAGCAAAGTGAAGACAGAAGAACACACACCCACAAAACAAACGACGACAAGTGCACGCCCACAGAAGGGTACAATTTGCTATATATCATAGCAAAGAATGAGCCACGAAACACAAATAAGACAGTTGCTGTAGTACCAATGAGGTAAAGCAACGGAACTAAACCAAAGCCAAGCTATCCTAACAAGACGACAGCGATTATGCAGAAGAAAAACTGCGTTAGCTTGAGGACCTGAGTTAAGTCTCAGGGGGTGGATGGCAAGGGGCTGGAAGTGTTCATCAGTAAAATTTTCTGAAGTTCCTGGGCTCACGCATGGGTGTGTGGGTCTAAATTTCACTCTTGAAGGGATGTACAACAGATATAACATAGGAAACCATATTGTTCCCTCCATGTAGGATTATAATTAAACACATATCCATCTTTGATGTTTAAATCTAATGAAAACGGAACAATACCTACCATTTAGGAACTGTTCGGACGCATGCATCTATTTGATAATTTAGAATGAATCATGAGAGTAGAAAAACCATCAACTATATTTAGAATGTATCGTTTTTAGGATTTGTAAATACACTGAATGTGATTGACCGTTACTTGAAGGGAGTTAAAACGTAGTCAGTAATATTGTGTTTTAATTCATCATTTTGTAAATACTCCAAAGTTTTCAAAAATGAACTGATTGTTTTAAACAACAAAGATGTTCATGGTAGATAAACACCCTCAACAAAGAACGAGAAATGCACGTATGTCTATAGAAAAATTATTCATCTTGACCAAAAATAAAAACACTGCATATTCATAACTATGTCAGCTGTATACTAAAATAAGATCAAAAATCCTTGCTAGTTCCTTTTATAGCATCATCACCGACGATAAGGACATTTAAAAATCCGTCATACGGAGCGTGCAAATCAAGAAACAACTGCTCCACGACTACTGGTGGCTGATACACCATACAGATCAACTAGATATATCGTACAAGTTTCAATAACAATGTCTTTATAAGGAAGAATATCCTTCCTTAAAATATTTTTATGATGATTAAACGGCAATTACTTCTTTATGTGGATATAAAATGTAGAGAAAAAAAAGTAAAGGTAACCCTTGCAAATAATTCCGTAGAAATTAGACGTGAACGGGTTCTTTAATTACAGATAAATAAATTTACATCACCGTTGACAAGGTTATTTAATGTTTCATATTTTACTGATGCCATATAATGAGGCGGTATGTTTTGAGTTATCTTTATATGGATTGTAATATTTTAGTGTGGACATTTAAATATTAATTCTTTTACTTATTTCAGTTGTCGTCGGTTCAGGAAATTAAACCAGCAATTGAATATTTTAGCTATATATATTGCAATTGTATATATTTTTTTCAAAAATGGCAAATTAATTTAACGTTTTTTATTTTTACTTGAAACTGTTAAAAAAAATCCATAAAACATCGATGTTTTATGGCTACAAGAATATCTTTGTACTTTCTAATGCTGAATAGATTTGGAAATATATTTATGGCGTATAAATATACTAAAAAACAACTTCAAATAAGGAACTTAGCTAAAAAGCAAAAAAATATTTTTTTCCTACAACAAGTATTTAAGTTTGTAGAAGCGAGATATAGAACCGACATCTAGGATTTTCGAGGAAACTAGCACACAGAAGTTCCGAATCTGGAGCCTTTCCGTGTAATTGCTGTTCTCCCTTAACTCCTAGGACAGAATGCCACGATTCAGGTTATTTCTCATGTCAGAGATATTGAATACTCTCTTCGGGGTGTGAATCCTTTGTAGGGAAGAGCTCCAGATTCGGAACCTCTGTGTGCTAGTTTCCACGAAAATCCTAGATGTCGGTCTTACATCTCGCGTCTACAAATTTACTTCTATGTATCAAATACAAAAATAAGTGTTCGAGAGGACATTCTATTGTGGGAAGCGCAACTGATGAAGGTTCCCTGACCAGAAACAATATATTATATATATATATATATATATATATATATATATATATATATATTGACTTGCGTACAAAGGAATGGCACCTCGAAAAGAGTATTTAAGTGTTACAGAACAAAATTATTTGTTGTTTTTTAGTTTTTTAAAAAATGTCCGTATTTTACCTTTTTTTGTGATGTAATGACTTAATTGAAGGCAGTTTTCAATTCCATTTAACTTTTTCGATATTGGCAAAAATAAGGTATTTTTCTTCTAAACAACATTCAATAGTTTGACTAATCTAGTTTACTGTTGAATGGAATAAAGTAACATGTTTTCTAATTGTTTATATATTTTAAATAAAACTAAAAAGGATTTCCGTCGAATAATAACTTAACAATCATCATAAAAAGTAGAATTTTGAAATTTGAATTTGTTCTTTTTCGAGATTAGCTCCATCATTGTGGAATTTTTTTAACAGTTTGTCTTGAAAAAATGTTAAGGAAAAGTTATAAGACCATCCGAGTTAGAGTTAAAACATGCACAATTATGATTCTTGGTTATTTTTTAGATTCTATCCATTATTTTCAAAAACTAACTGATATGCTAAAAGATTGCTCTGAACAAAATTCAAGAATAAAAAAAAACAAGAAAGCCAACAAAGTTTTGCATACGATTCCAACTTAGGTGGCCCTTCTATAGTGTAGAGATTTGAGAAACTTTTTTGAGTCTGTTAATTATCAGACATTTAATTCCAATTACATTCATTTAATAGTCTCTCATCCGGTAGATTTTATAATATATCAGTTTTTTCATTAAAAAATTCATTATACTTTTTTAGTTTTACAGTGTAACTGGATGCAGTTTTCAATTCTATTAAATTTTGTTTGATAACAATTTGAGATATTATATGTACTTTACTTTCAGCAAAATTGATAATTTTTGTCAAACCTAGTATACAGTTTACATGAATATTTATTATACATTTTTTAGTTCAATGTCATAATTAGATGCAGTTTTTAATTCTAATTACTTCTGTTTGATAACAATTTTAAATATTAACAAAAACTTTGTCTCTAAATATTATTCATAGTTTCATGAACTCATGAAGACACTTTGTAGAGTCCAATTGAGGACCTCCATATTGAAATTGATTAACTGACATTTATTTTTATTTATTTCCAACATATTGTTATAAAGTTCGTTTAACGCCGCCAAAAAATGAACGAAATAAAACAGATGTATATAAAAACTATCAACAACGATAGCACACGAAATTTCTATGATTGTAAAAACGCTGAGGTTGAAATGATTCCGATTTCCAATACCAACTAGACTTGCACCCGAAAATACTGAAAAATTCTGTGGACGATTGAATTTCATAAATAGCGACGACTACTTTATACAATGCAGTTTCGTTTTGAGGCAGCGTGAACGATACCAGCTGATAGTATTACTAATAGTATTTTTGTAACAGAGTTTACTTGCTTATTTTGATAAAAAAATGTGAAAGAGAATATTTGTGAATTTTTTACCCACAGAATCTATCGATTTGTTACACCCCGGGTTCTTCAATCGTATCGAAACCATTATTATGGGAATCCCCGAAAATGCTTTTTCTTTTCAAGGAGAGAAAATGTGAGAGTTGCTATATGTGTAAACAAGTAAATAACTACTGCTGACATAATCAACATTTAGGCCCCCCACCCCCGAAATCATCAAAAATATGCAAAGCAAAGACCCCCTGCCCCTTATAGTGATTAAGTAATACTTGAACGGCCTCTAACAAAAGATTGTTTAAAATATTTATGAAAGGGTGTAAAACTAATTATTCTATATTAATCATTTGAATGTGAAAATGATAAATATTTCACTTAAATCACTTGTAGTGTCTAGCATGGATCTTTATGCAGTAGTTTATGCTAGACGTACTCTAGTTAAATTGGAACACTAAATTGTCATCTTAATATCGATAATAACGAAAATTTTACTAATTAACTAACTTTATGAAGTTCCGTAGCCAAGTCTTCCAAATTAATCAATATCAACTAATTTATTATTTATATGTTATTTTATCGAAACTGGGTCAAGGAATTTGGATCGTTTAAACTGGATCCTGTTGAAGGGGATACCGAAATGGTCCCATATTTTTCGCATGGACACAGCTAATACCGTTTCCTAAAAAATCTGCCAAAAATTTTCAACCGAATTTCTCATATAGCAAACTTTTGTAAAGGCCATTGAATTCATTAATATTCAAATAAAATAAATTGACATAAATGTGAGTTGACAAACTTCAGAATGGAGGTTCTCAATTAGTCTCTATCCTCATAAGTTGGAATCAAATGGAAAATGAATAATATTTTGAGAAAAAGTTATTCGCCACAAGAAGATTTGCATGGTCTTAGACGTACACTGTAATCATTAATGTCACTTTTTGAAGTGTATGTGAGGTTTGTCAGCAAATATGAACATTGCTTAAAAGTGAAGTACCTTTATTTTTTGTAATATATAAAATTGTTATCAAAGGCAAATAATTAGAATTATAAACTACATCTAATTATGCCGTATCATTTGAATAATAAATATTCACGTCATTTTCCCAATTGTATACTAATTTGATAAAAAATATCAGTTTTGCTTAAAAGTGAAGTACCTTTACTATTTATAGTATCTCAAATTGTTATCAAACAAAGTTTATTAGAAGTAATTTCGAAAAGATTGTTGAGGAGGTCTTGAATTATTTTGTCTATTCATGGGTTTTCTCTCCTCCAAATTTTTTCCTGTAACAGATAAGTATTTAAAAAATTGTATATGTAGAACAAAGTGTAGTAAGGCAATTTCGTAAAATTGCCCGGATTACTGGTTTTCTGTACAGAGATTCTTCCTCATAGTTTTTCTGAAAGAAAGAGATGTCTATAAAATGATCAACCAGTATTCCTGTATATAAGTAATGTATTGTATATTGTGTAATACTTATCTGTGTATGGAGACGTTTCAACTCCGAGTCTGGAGTCGTTGTCAATCGTTTAGTGTTGTTTTCGATTGACAACGACTCCAGACTCGGAGTTGAAACGTCTCCATACACAGATAAGTATTACACAATATACAATATATTACTTATATACAGGAATACTGGTTGATCATTTTATAGACATCTCTTTCTCTCAGAAAAACTGTGAGGAAGAATCTCTGTACAGACAACCAGTAATCCGGGCAATTTTACGAAATTGCCTTACTACACTTTGTTCTACATATACAATTTTTTAAATACTTATTTGTTACAGGAAAAAATTTGGAGGAGAGAAAACCCATGAATAGACAAAATAATTAAAATTTATTAGAATTGAAAACTGCATTCTATTATACAATATCACGAAAAATTGTAACATGATTTGTTTAATGAAAAAAACTGAATTATTATAAAATTTTGCAGAGGAGAGAATGAATGTAATATGAATTAAATCAATTTGTCTCATCATTAACAAACCTAAAAAAGTTAAAGTTTCTCTAATCGTCTACGATCTTCAGTGGGTCCACCTAAGTTAGAATCATATAGACAACTTTCTTAATAGATATAAATATTACAAAACAAGTTTTCTATTAAACAGTAAACGAGATTGGTCAAAATAATTAATGGCTACGTAATTAGAGGACCTTCATTATCCATATTTAAATCTTACTTGACAAATCACTTTCAAGTCGTCACTTATAATGATTCTACCTCTGAATTTAGATCTATAGAAGACGGTGTTCCGCAAGGTTCCGGCCTTGGACCCATACTTTTCATTATTTATATCAATGATTTGCCAAATGTTATTCATCCATATAAATGTGTGAAATTTACAGACGACACGAGCTTTGTATATTCTGACACCAATTTAGCTAACCTTACTAAACTCTCGTACGATATAGAAGCAAAATCTGAAAAATGGTTCAGTACTAATAAACTGAAGCTTAACAAGGAAAAAACACAAAGTCTTATATTTTCAACCATTTTTAATACTGATACAGGTAGCGTAAAGTTACTATGTATTTATCTAGACAGCACTTTATCGTGGAATGTTCATATAGACCACTTAAGAAGTAGATTATCGAGTTCACTCTTTCTACTTCGTCATCTACAAAATATTGCAGACTTTAATACCTGCATATTTCTCGCTATTTCACTCCCATATTAGTTATGGAATTATGATTTGGGGAAATTCATCAAATACTGTTGTGATATTCAGGTTACAAAAACGAGCAGTGAGAATAGTGGCTAAACCTGAAGTTCGTGAGTCAAGTCAACCATTATTTCAGAGATTCCGCATCTTGCCATTGCCTTCCCTTTATTTGTATCACGTTCTCCTTGTGATACACAAGAACATCAATGTTTTGACTAACAGTCTGATGTACATCAATATCTTACAAGAAATGCAGGAAATATTCGAAAAAATCGTTTTCGATTAAATAAAGCTATGAAAAACTCATAAAACTACAATGTTTATAATATCTTGCCAGAAGAACTAAACATTTTGAGCTTAAATAAATTTAGAAAGATTGTTAAGAACTACTTACTAAAGTTTTGTTTCTACTCAGTTGGTGATTACATGAACCACAAAATGTGGTTTAGTGTCTAATTTTATTGTTATAATCTGTTTATATTTCTAATATGTATCTTTCATTTTTGTATTATTTTAATTGCATTTTTTTACTAAAACATTGTATTTTTGACCTGCTACAAACTTTGTTCAATATGTGCCGTGGTCAAATAAAGAAATTTAAATCTAATCTTGAAATTAAAATACCTTATTTTCGGCAATAGCGAAAAATATTTGAAAACGGCATCCACTTAAGCAATTACATTACTAATAATTTGGTCAAGTGCGAGTTGGACTCGCATACTAAGGATTCCGTACCACCTTCAAGATTCTAATATTCCAGTTTCAGACAAGCAGGGAATGAGTACATTTTCTTATATTTGCCCTAATATCTTTTAAAGAAAGCGTTTTAAATTAAAAAAAAATACACTTTCATTTTCCACACATAGACTTTTTACTTTATCTGCTTCAGTATTCGCTTGATTTTTATAAGAATACATATATATTTAATTTTCTAATTTGGCACCCAAAAATTAACATTAGAGTTTTATTTTACTAAGAAACTTTCAGGGAAGCTTTTTATAATCTACTGTC
Organism: Octodonta nipae; assembly: GCA_034190945.1. Lineage (NCBI taxonomy): Eukaryota > Metazoa > Arthropoda > Insecta > Coleoptera > Chrysomelidae > Octodonta > Octodonta nipae. Next base: position 15,870,992 of record CM067220.1, on the reverse strand, counting down.
TGAATTTTGAGGCTCTGTAGATTGGAAGATATAGGGCAAAATAGGTCAAGTTTTAAATTATAAATTATTAAATCTTTTATACAAATTATTTAAAAATATAAATAAAATATATTTTTCAAAATTTAAATAGTGTAATTTCTAAAGTGGGGATTAAGTCGATGTTTAATATGTTTGTTAATATCTTTTAAACAAATGATTTAAAAAAATGATATATTTGTAATTCACATAATGAGCCTTATGAAAATTAAATTTTTATTTTCCATTTAATTGTATAATTTGTCCCTAAAATTACTATGGGGGATTTCTAATAATTTTTCTTATAAATTTCAAGTGAGCACCAGTACCCCTAATTATTTTCAAAATTTTAGGTAGTATGGTTTCGGAAATAAAGCGAGAAATGAGAATTTTTTATATCTTTATGTTAATATCTTGTAAACTATTTTAAAAATATGAAAAATATGTGTTTGTATTCCTCATAATAAACCCTTTCATTTGATGTATTGCATGATGCGTTAAAATATTTTTTTATTTTCCGTTTAATTCTATAATTTGGCTTCCAATATTAATATTAGAGATTTGTTCGTATTTTTCCTGTAAACAAAAAAAATTAGGTCTTATAGTTTGGGGAATAAAGGGGGAAGGGGTAATTTTTTGAATATTTTTTTAAATATATTTTAAAACATTTATTTAAAAAAATGAAAAAATATATTAGTATTCGTCATAATGAGCCCTTTGATTTGATATATTACTTGATCCTTTAGAAACAATTATAATTTTTTATTTTCCATTTAATTCTATAATTTGCCCCCAAAAATGAATATTAGGGGTTTCTCCTTATTTTTCCAGTAAAGTTCAGGTGAGGCGCTATACCTGTTTTTTTTTTATTTTCCAGCCTATGGTTTCGGTGATAAGGGGAGGGGAATGGGTAATTTTTTTATATTTTTGTTAATGTCTTCTAATTAATTTATTTTAAAAAGATGGAAAAAATACATTCGTTTTCGTCATAATGAGCCCTTTCATTTGAAATATAACATGATGGGTTAGAAACAATTTTAATTTTATATTTTCCATTTAATTCTGTAATTTGCCCCCCAAAATTTTAAGTACAGGTTTCTCCTTATTTTTCCACTAAACTTCAGGTCAGACCCTATACTTCTAATTTTTTTCAAAACTTTACGTTTTATAGTTTCGGAGATAAGGGGGGGGATGGGTAAATTTTGGTATATTTTCGTTAATATCTTTTTAATTAATTTTTTTAATATGAAAAAAATATATTTGTGTTCCTCAGAATGGGACCTTTCATTTGATATATTACATGATACGTTTGAAATTTTTTTTATTTATAAATTTTCATTTAATTCTATAATTTGCCCCCCAAAATTAATATTAACGGTTTCTCCTTTTTTTCCTGTAAAGTTCGCGCAACGATCTATATTTCCTATTTTTCTGCAAAATTTTAGGCTCAGTGGTTTCGGAGTTCAGGGGGGGGAATGTCGATTTTTTTAGTTTTTTCCCCCAGAAGTACCACTAAAATCAAAATTTCTTCATTTACGAGATGTACTTCTGATCGGGTCACCAAACTATACATCATTGATACCAAATTTCAACCTCTTCGGTCCAGTACTTTTCGATAAAATAGCTGTGATATGACAGAGGCAGAAATCCGGAGTGATATTATAAGGGTATCCCTATATTGTATATAAGGAACCCTAAAATTTGTTAAATGAATGCATTAAAAAAAGTAAATGAACTAAAAAGCAAAAATATTTTCTTTCTAATCTTTGTGAACTGGAAGTTAAAGTGAAAATAATTTGGGAAGTTCTACTTTGCAACTGACCTCGACTGAATACTTTGGAAAACTATATTTGTTATCGCATTCATGAAACCACTCACGTAATTGCTGTGAATAAGATTAATGGGAACCAATGCTATTATCATAATTCTCGTAGTCGATTTTATATGCAAAACATTTTCTAATAAGAAAAATCGTTAAAATCCTAACAAGTTAGTAGTTATCGCGGTTGCCCTAAAGTGATACATTATCCGGTACTCACAGGTAACGAGAATTATACGCTCTATAAATTTTTAGCTAGATTCGCGCGGCGATTGAAGGATTTCTTTCGTTATTCGCCGGTTTTGGATTTCTATTGTTGATCGCTGTCGATGCGGTAATGTATAAGCATTCGCACATTGTAGTAGGCAAGCAGGTAGACTCGTTTCCTCCACAATTTTAATGGACGGATAACTAACTAGCTAACAACAACAACTGAAAATCACCACCAACTAAGGTCGATCTACCTGACCATGATGTTTAGCACTTTCACTGATCAGCCAGTGTATGTTTCCTTATAAGGCGCCCTGGATCTTGGCTGCCTCGGCCTACCTTGACATGACTCGAATATATAACGTATTTATTGTTTTGCTTAGACTGACAACCAAGCGCATGATTTTACCGGTGTAAACAAATAATACTGCAGTATTCCTGTATGGATACAGGGTGTTTCTAAAATAGGGTTCCAATCTTCTGCTGTGTATAGAACTATTAAAAAAGTCCCCATTAACATCCTTAAAAGGGCTCAAACAAAACTGTTTTTTTTTCTGTTATTGACAAAACGGTCGAAAATAAATAGAAATATATGTTACATACATTTTTACGTTAAATTACATGTGCTACTCCGTTTTTCGACATACAAATCATAAGGGTCCTATTTCGGTTGGAGAAGGATGTTTTCGGCCCGTATTGTTTTATTTCAATTTTTTTACAATTTTCTCTGCAGAGTTATAAAATCTTAACAATCTTACGTAAAAAAATATCTACACTATTTAATTAAATTGCAACTATGAAGGATCCGAACATTTAATAAATAATTTAGGGCATAAACTAAGACTATTTAAATTAAACATTAATTACTGATTCAGACAATAGCTAAATGTGAAATAGAAAATAGCGGGATTAAAATTAGTAATAATAAGTTAAATTACAAGAATTGCTCGAAGTGGCGACCTTGCATATCGATACATAATCGGGCCCGCATAGCCTTTAGGGGAAAATTCATTAAACCCCAGATATCCTAGATATCAAAAGGGTTTAGCTCTGTGGAAGCCCTTGCTTATTATCAGGCCCCTGGTTAGAGTCCTGGCAGCAGTTTCCCATAAACTTCCTGACCGTCCGGGCTGTTCCTAACAGGACGACTTTTTGCATTTGTTGGTAAAGATGTTCGTCCAGACCGAGGTATTTTAAATTGTTTAATAGATGTTTTGGAACTAGTCCTGTCGTTGACATTACAATTGGTACAGTTCGTGTGTTGTTCATGTCCCACTGAGTCTTTAATTGAAATTCGAAATTCCTATATTTGGTTATTTTCTCAGCCTGCTTGATATTTATATTATTGGTGTTAGGAATTGCTATGTCAATTAAAGTTGTTTTCCGAGCGACTTTATCTACTAACACTATATTTGGTCTATTGTGGGCAACAGTTCGATCAGTCAGTATCGTGCGGTCCCAGTACAGCTTGTAGTTGTTATTTTCTAAAACAGATTCTGGTTTGTATTTATAGTATGGTAATCTTACCGACTGTGATAGTTCAAGTTTCAGTACTAGTTCCTGGTGTAGTATTTTAGCCACACCATCGTGTCGTTCTTTGTATTCAGTTGCAGCGAACTCTTGACAACCTCCTGTGATATACTGGATAAACTCAGATGTTTGGCAACCGTACCTGCATCTGTCGTTGTTAATAGAAGGGTTTTTAACGACGTACTTTAGATAGTTCTTAGTGGGGATTACTTGATCTTGGATTGCCAATATAAAGCCTTCCGAGATCAACCAGTAGTTCGACGCTGCATTGTCGACATAACCTTGACGTCATTTATATGTCTTTCAGGAAGGGGCTTCTCTTTCCATTTCCGCAGTTTCTGATCAGTGGTGTGGTGGTGTAATTGGACGTGTTGTTGCGTCAGTCGCAGTGGTGTTGAGTCATCAACTTGGCATATAACTCTGTGTAGATCAGAAAATTCTGCGAGTTTCTGGAAATGACAATGCAAAATAGAAATTTGTTGATCTAATAGTTTGCTTAGATCTGCCAATCCTCTTCCTCCTTCATACCGTGGCAAAGTTGTACGTTCGACAGAGCTCTTTGGATGGTGATTTTGAGCTTTTGTTAGTAGAACTCGAACTTTTCGTTGTAATTGTTCAATGTCAGTCTTGCACCAATTAACTATACCGAAAGAGTAATTGAGCACTGAACATGCATAGGTGTTAATAGTCTGATACAGATTTTTACTGTTTAGTTTGGTTTTCAACAGTCGTCTTACTCTTCTATAAAATTCTGCTTTAGGTACTTTTTCATTGTCAACTGATCAATACGTTGAGCTTGCTTTATTCCAAGGTATTTATAAGTATGACCTTCCCCCATAGATTCAATTGAAGTGCCATCTCCCATTTCGAAGTGCTCCTGCTGTATTTTGCCTTTAACTATATTAATAGTTCGGCATTTGTCTAGGCCAAATTTCATATGGATAGAGAACCCTTCTACTATTTTAAGCATATTATGCAGCTGTTGTTTCGTGGCTGCCATCAACTTTAAGTCGTCCATGTATAACAAATGGTTTATCTTTAATGCTTGTACGTTGTTGTGTTTGAGACTGAACCCAAAATTGGTCGATATCAGTTTGTTTGAGAGAGAGTTCATGGCCAGGCAGAACCACAGCGAGCTAAGAGAGTCTCCCTCGAATATACCCCTTCTGATTGGAATGGGGTCAGATTGTATCGAACAGTTGGCTTCATTCAGTGAGATTTTGGTTTGCCAGGTGGTCATGGCATATTATAAAAAGTTAATAATACAATTATTTACTTTATAGAGTTCAGTGCCTTATTGAGCCAATCATGTGGAACTGAATCAAATGCCTTTTTGTAGTCCACATATGCCATGTAGAGATTTCGTCGTTTGGAGTGGGCTTTATTGCAGACAACGGAATCAATTATCAGTTGTTCTTTGCAGCCCATCGAATTTTTCGCGCATCCCTTTTGTTGTTGAGTAATTATGTTGTTCAGCTCATAATGTTTGAAAATACGATGATTAATGCACGATGTTATGAGTTTGTATAAGGTTCGAAGGCAAGTGATTGGTCGGTACTTTGCTGGGTCCTGTGTACATGGGTTGTCCTTTGGTAAGAGGTATGTAGCACCGTGCGTAAGGAAACTAGGCATCTTGTGTGGGTGGGTAATTACGTCATTTATAAGGGCTATTAGTGTTTCGTGGGTTGCGTAGAGTTTCTTGATCCAGTAATTTTGCACACCATCTGGTCCTGGTGCTTTCCAGTTATGGAGGTGCTTCATTATGTTGGATGTGTCTTCCGTTGGTGTTTGCTCTGTTCTCCGTAGCGTCTGAAGAGCAGACCAAGCGGAGAACGACCTAGCCGACGATCTCGGATACGAAGTAGTCCGGAAAGGTCCGAACCTGCAGGCACCCTTCGTGTTGGAAGAAGAGGAAAAGCCTCATGAAAATGCCAAGTGAGATTTTGGCGAAATGTCAGGCGACCGTTCCTTTACAGGGACAAAACTTTCAACGGACGAACACCCGGACCATCAAGATAGTTACACATAGTTCCGTCCGTGCCAACTTGTTTTCAAACATATATATATATATATATATATATATATATATATATATATATATATATAATGAGTATGTCGTTCATCGATTACCATGTACGTATCACCTCATTGTATCTTCGAGCATGAAACATTTAAATAAATGTACTAGATATCTGTTAATCTAATCAAAAATTAGAAAAATGTAAGAGGATATGATGCCAATAAATTAAAATCTATGATTTATCTAAATCATCTAATCTTATGATAAAATAATTACCCTATGTCAAGATATTCAATGATATATGTCTCAAATTTGTGTATAATAATTTGCGTTATTTGCATTATAACTGATACATGCTGATAAAAAGAAAAAAGAGTGGCAGCCAATCTGGACTGTACGATGGAAGCGAAGGCTTCTAACGAAATAATATACTTTCGTCCCTCGTTTCTCTCTGTCTCTGTTTCTCTTTCTTAGGGTCGTTCTTAGTAATGTAAATCAATTTCAGGAAAATTATTAAATACTCGACGTTTCGACTCCTGCTTTGGAGCCATTGTCAAGAGACAAAAAATGATGATGATGACAGCACTCGCCTTTCCACAGCTTGGACCTCCGTAATTGCCAGATTAAACAGACCAGACACGCCCGCCAACACCCAACCAATCACCGCACAGCCCCTTCATCACGCGACATCCCCTCCTAATCGACCGATAACTATAAATAAAAGAAGCAGCGCAGATTTACCTTCAGTTCAGTTACCTAGTGACTCTTGGGGAGTAGGCAGGTTGAGGGTCCGAGTTCGATCTAGACTCTGAAACTCTTTTTCATTTTTTGTCTCTTGATAATGGCTCCAAAGCAGGAATCGAAACGTCGAGTATTTAATAAATTCAGACGCGGTTCTCACCTGGAATCTAGCTTAGTTCATATATATATATATATATATATATATATATATATATATATATATATATATCTGGTTGCAGTATCTGTGATCTATTTGTTTATTCACCAGTAGAAACTGGAACTGTTGTAAAAGCTACTCGCAATAAACTTTTATTAAAGAATTTATTTTTAACAATCAAGACAAGAAAATATTTACCTCATTTATATGCTAAATTCTCAAAAGCCAAAATGAGTTGTTGTTGCTACCAATATTAGGAATAAAATAAATTTTAATAGAAAAAATATTATTTAATATTTGGAACTAAGGGAAATAAATGTTAAAATATACGTGCGGTAGTTGGTCTATTTGTATCACTGATTATAGGTGGCTGCTGCTGATTGACTAATACACTTATCATATATATAATCTATTTAATAAAACAAAATCTTACTCTTTGACAATTGCAAAGGTATCCTCAATTTAAGCCACCCTTTAAGAATGAAGGCATAATCACCATATTTATCACTTTCAGTAAGCACTGTGCGTAAAGGAGGAAAGAAAATCCTAATGAACAGGCAAAATAATTAAAAAAAAATAGCCACTAAAAATTTTAATTTAATGTACTCTAAGAATAGTTTCATATACTCACTGACAAAGAAATCGCAACACCGAGAAGGAGATATTTAATATTGTTTTGGTAAAACATAGATGCTAAGTGTTTAAAATTTGGTAATGTTGGTGAATGTTTTTCCATGTACACTTTTTTTATCAATTATTATTGTAATCGTTTTTTTGTTTTTTCTACAATAGTGGGATCCAAAATCAATATTTAGTATTGTTAAAATGCCTGTACGCCGAATATATCGCCAGCTAAGTGAATTTGAAAGTGGTGGAATTATTGTTTTACGGGATGAGGGTTTTTCATTTCGAGAAATCGCTAACCGCACGCACAGAAATCCAACTACTGGAATGAGATGTTGTCAAGCATGGTTTGATAATACCCAAACTCGGAGAAGAGTCGAAGCCGGATGTCATTAGCCATAGGCGTACTCAACTTTTGGTTCAGGGAGAGGCAAATCACAAAAAAAATGTTCTAGGGAGGGGCAAATCAGAAAAAAATTGTCCTAGGGAGAGATGCAAATCAGAACATTTTGGGCCTGGGAGGGTGGAATCAGCAAATTTATGAGAAGTTTTGTCCAGGGGTGAACAGCTGCCCCCCTTGACGACTCCCCACACGGTACGCTCATGTCGATGGGGCACAAATAAAGTTCAAGATCGACACCTAAGACTTATGGTCTTTAGAGACCGATCTTCGACAAATCGAAATTTGGCTGATTAGTGATTAGGAGAGCAAGATGATCTTGTCCGAACGGTTATAGCCGTATAAGGTCTTTTGGACTGCAGCATTAACGACCCTATCTTGTGCTACCTCTGACCGCTGAGCATCGGCGGCAAAGACTACAGTGGTGCAGAGAACGAGAACATTGGAATGTGGAATGACATCAGGTCGTCTTATCTGATGAATCTCGATTCTGCTTGGGTAGACATTATGGCCGAAGAAGGATTAGACGTCGTCGAGAAGAAAGACGTCAACCTGAATTTGATGTTGAGCGACATGTACACCGAACTGTAGGCGTTATGGGGTGATACTGCACATGGAAGTAGATCACCTTTAGTCTTTTTTATCTTCGGAAAGCAGTGAAGCAGTAAGCACTTTCTTATCTTAATCGGCTCATGGATCCCATATTTTAGCACGATAATACTCGACCTCATGTTGCTCGAGTTAGTTTAAGCTTTTTTGAAGAGACCCATGTGAATCTGTTGCCATGGCCGTCTATATCGCTCGATCTTTTCCCATAGAACATGTCTGGGATATAATGGGTAGAAAGCTCATACATTTACTCCATCCCCCACGGAGTTTGGAGGTTCTAAGATATGAAATACAGCTAGCTGGTATTCCTCAAGAAGAAATAGACCACCTTATTGAATCAATGCCAAAACGAGTTGTGGAGTGTTTAGATAGCCGCGGTGCACAAACACTTTATTAACAAACTTAATAAAAAAATTAAAGTCCTGGGTATTTTTTATTCAAATTTTAATCATTTACTATTTACTATAGCATCTATGTTTTACCAAAACAATATTAAATTTAAACATCTCCTTCTGGGTGTTGCGGTTTCTTTGTCAGTGAGTATATATGAATAGTGTCATTGAGAAAAGAACATAGTTTTAGATATCCTCATGTAACTATTAACTCACTCCTTGACTCCGGTTTTAAAAAATGACAGTATCCTAAATTTTCGATAAATTTGCGAACAATTTGACATATTAACAAATTACAAAATCCTCCGTGTTAACCTCAAAGTTTTCTAAATTTAATTGAACCGTTAGGATATTATTCGATTTACAAGGTGATTTAACAAACACTTTTTTTGGTGACGTCACAAAACTGCTGTACTGAATTGGACAAAGATGTTACCAAGGCCGCCATTTTGAAAAACCTTGGCAGCTTGTTAATTTTAGCCCGTATCGAAAAGTCAATAAATTTAGTACAATTGCGTCAACTTACAGAAAATTTGTAAATGATCTTCAACAGTATTATTTTCTGAAAAGTCTCCCCACGTCCCATTTATTAAACCGAAATTACAAAATTCTAACTATGAAAACAATCGTATGAGACATTGTTAAAGAAATCCGTTGACACCTCAAAGAGAGTAGTCGGTATATATCTTGATGAACACAAGTATGATTAATGTTTTTATAATAACTCTTTTATTTGACTCAGGTTTCGCATTATGTTTGATTTTCATCACGAAGGCTACAAATTAATTTGAATATTATCTTGGCCATCAGACTCGAACAAACAGCTAAGATTTTTCATCTTTTCTAAGCATGATATATTATTATGAAACAGATTACTTTCTTTTCTCTGGTAAGTAAGTTAGTGTGTAACGGTTGCAGAAATACCTCGATATTAGGTAATAGCTATGTCATATTTATTTATTCATTTTCAACATCGTTGTTTGTTTAAATTATGTTGTGTGTGAGTGTGGATACGACTTCATGATATCCAACAGTTTCGTTAAGTACGTTCGGTCTTTGCATTTCCAAGGAGTTATTGCATCGTTAAAGTTGATGCATAATTTAATTATTTCTTATTGCTGTAAAAAGATCGTTTATTAAATTATAGGTTTGCTGATCGTAGTGAAGGGTTTGTTGGGAATGGTAGTAGAAGAAACTCAATATAGTTTAGATGCTGCTACTGAATTGATTCGGCCGATACTTGATGGAAATGTATCAACAATCAAACAACAATTTTACTACAAGTATTTACATAAAGACAACACATAATAGCTACTTAAATTTCTATTCAAATAACTCTTTGAAAGAAGAAAATGAATGATTAAATCTATATATGACAGAGCAGAAGTGATACATGATAAAATATTTAGAAAGAATTACATGTTTTAAAGGAAGTATTAGAACAAAATGAATATCCAAAAATATATCAACAAAATTATCGATCAAATCGTCAAAAACAGAGAAAACATACAGAAAATGGACTAGGGCAAAACTAAAATATTACTTGAAGAAGAGCACACTAAAAAAATATAAATAACAAACTGGGACATCCTCTATACAGACAGATGTCTCATAGCAACAGATCCGGTCGAATGAACATCAAAAAGTCAATAAGTCAATCAATAAGTAATTGTAATAAAGTCAGGCGAAGTGAAAACTAGAAAAAAAAACATTTTGGACAACAAGTCCTGTGAAGGAATGTAAACGTCACACCACACAGCTAACTATCTTACAATATATTCAAATATATTAAAAAAAACTAGTTGACAAGGCCATAGATCTGATATAAGAACCAATTTCGACAAATTGCTCTAACTTCACTTTGATTCTCAATTACTCATTGTGAGGGGAGAAAAAGATGAAATCAGAACGTCCAAATAAGAGCCTAGAATAAACGTCTCGTATATGAATTACATTTATCCAGTTTCCAAATTGTAAGTACTTAACATATTTGTCTGTGGTACTCCTAGGGGTAACCAGAGTGCGTATAAGAAATGCTTACTGGTTCCGCCATTTTTTGCACTGCTTTCTGGTTTACTATAGGAAGCGGAGAACAGATGTTTAGTGTTGCCAGATCTGACGATTTAAAGTAAATCTTACGATGTCTACATAACTATTCTTAATTAAACTTTATTACATTTAAGCAGTCAAAATACAAAGCACCTGAATTATAAAATACTTTCAACAATACTCAATCATTATCAGAAGAAGATAGGTCAATTGCAACATCACTCTGATTTTAGTTGATAATCTGCAAGTTACAAAGTATTGAGGGTTGCTGTTGTATACTTACGATAGTGGGGGAATTTAAAATATTGAACTATGTACCCCAAATAGGTTTCAGAAATTTTTAAATAAAAGTATTATAAATGTTTTATTTTTTAAAGATATTATTGGTAGGTACACAAATTTGATTATCACCTATTTTTTTTACTTTGAATGTAAGGAATTTAATATCAACTTTTAATCAATGGCTGATCTCTTGAATGATATTTTTCGTTGAGCCGAATGCGTAAAAGAATATTGTTGATTTTCACGCAATCTGGCAACGTAAAATATTCTGCAATTCTGAAAGGCTGCATAACACACACAGCATCCTGTTAACGATTTTAAAGTTTGGTAGAAAATGATCGGAATATGTCCGTGGCTTCCGGGCTTGGCACCACTCTGATTATACGCACTCTAGGAAATTACGATCAAAGAAGTCATAAACAAAAATCTTATGAACTATCTGGACACAGGGTTGTCCAAAAGGACGTGACTAATCAGTTTCAATCGATCGACCAAGAGTGACTGTATTCTGTCGATCTAGAAGTCGTGCTATCGATATAATTTAAGAGAACTAAAGTAGATATGTTTAACACTACCATTTCATAGTGTGTTTCGATTTCTGGAATGTTGCTGAATTCAGAAATTGTATTTCATGTCATAGGTCACATACATATTCAGACTTTTCGAACTGTTGTTTCTTATATGGTAATTTTTATGTAATTCGTAAATTTAGAGGTCGGAGGTTCTGCAGTATGAGAATCAATTTCAGTCTCAAGGAGTATATGAGCAATTTTGTGTATTTAATTTAAATTTGATTTAGGGTATTTTATGAGCTAAAACGGTTTTACAATAAAATTGTTGTGGTGGTATGGTTATTATCTATCTATATATTATTTTCAAGGAGGGTATTGGTTAATAAATGTTTGTTTCTTTGAATATTCTTAAACTTTTTTTTAACAAATTGGAGTCAAATATATAAAATTATCAAAGTGCAAAAAATATATCACTTACCTCGCATAAAGCAACACCAGTTTCTAATTTCTCCATGAAATTATCCAAGCAGATATTCAAGTGGGGGTACATGCCTTGTAGCCATTCAGCTAAATCCTCTTTCATGGCCACGAGGTATTCCTCACTGGATTTAAAAGGCCGAAAAGGCCTCGCTTCTAATAAGACGGTAGACATTTTTCGTTTAGTTTACGATCACGGTTTAGTTGAACAGGTACATAATTTTATGGGTTTTGCAGTATAAAAGGAGCTGTGAAATTTCCACTCCACTTCCTTCCGAGCTAAATCTGAAAAAATATACATATATTATGTTAATTTTTGATATTTAACACAGAACATTTTCTATATTCTCCCCTCCCCCTCAACTTAATCTAAAACCTTTTGATTCCTCCCAGGCTAAAATCTCTGTAAATAATAACAAATTTTGTAGAAGACAAAATAGGCCGTATAAATTAGTGTCCCAGGGAAGATAAGCTCCCGGGTTAGATCCCTGTTTTACTAATTTTTTACGCTCTATTTTTTGCTTTATTTTGCCAATAAACGGTGAGTCAAATTTTCAAAATTTTCCTAATAATGTCTTAAAAATAAATATTGTACACTTAAAGTATATTTGTATTTTTCAATACTTTCGTTTGATATATTGCGGGATGCGCTTAAAAAATTAATGTTTTTCTTTCCATTTAATTCTATAATTTGAACCTCAAATTAATATTAAAATTTTCACTTTACTTGTTACTGTAAACATTGAGTGAGGCCCTATATTCATAGTTTTTTACAAAGTTAAGACTCAGTAGTTTCAAAGATAAAGGTTGGGAATAGGTCGACTTTTGTAGATTTTTCTTAATATAAAAATTTTATAAATACACTTGAATATTCCATAAGGACCTATCATATATATATATATATATATATATATATATATATATATATATATATATATTACATGTTGGGCTTTGAAACATTTTTTTTTTATTTTTCATTTATATTTATAATTTGTTCCTAAAATTAATTTTAGGGATTGTCTGGATTTTCGCTTTATATTTTTCACAAACTTGACTGAGTTCTTATATTATCTTATTTAAACAATTTCCTTAATATCTTTAAAAATACAAGAAAAAATAAATTCGTATTTTTCTATATTATTTTTTCATTCAAAATTTTCGCATAGTACCTACTTTCAGAAACAAAGCAGGAATGGGTCGATTTTTGAAAATTTTCGTTAATATCTTTTAAACAAATTATTTTCACGATATGAAACTCATAATGAGCCTCCTTTATTTAAAGACATTATGCGCCTTAAAAAATGAGTTTTTTTTTATTTCTCATTTATTTTTATATTATGTCCACCAAAATTAATATTCGTATTTTTCCTGATTTTCCTGTAAACATTGCGCCATGCACTATAATTTTATGAATTATCTTTAAAATATCTTTAAAACAAATTATTTTAAAAATATGAAAACAAATATTTGCATTCCTCATATCAAACCCTTTCATTTGATATATTACCTGAAGCCCTGAAATTAAGCCAAATATTTTATTTTTCATTTCATTTTATAATTTGTCCCCCAAAATTAACAAATTTTAGGATTTGCGCATTATTCCTCCTTTAAAATTTTACGCTCAGATTAGGGGACAAAATGTTTTCGTTAATATCTTATATGCAAAATATTTCCAAAATATTAAAATTAAATTGTATTCCTCATTACGAGCCTTTCATTAGATTTTTTACATAATTGGTAGAAACAATTTAATTTTTTTATTTTTCATTTAAATTTAAAATTGACTTTTGTTTAATTTGTCATTTAAACTTTATGTAAGTTATTTTAGCCTCAATACTTTGGGACCTAAGGGAGGAGGTCGATTTTTGTAAAATTTCCAAGGCTGTGACACACGGACGGTTACATGAGTTATTATATGAGGGTTTGTGGAATATATTGAGTCCTAAAAAATCGAAAAATAACTCCCACGACACCTCTTGTTTCTTTTTCGTAGACGTAACAGGTACTATTCATTTATTATTACCCTGAATATAATGAATGGTCTATTTAAGATATATTTAAAAACATTTGTGAATAATCTTTAGATTACTCTAACTATTCTTTGAGGTTGAGATAGATATTGCGGTTAAACTAAAATAATGCCAATTTTTAAATAAAGTGTTCTATTGAGAACAAAGTTTTCTGAATCTGCTTTTTCCGGATTTGGACCGCGACATTTTTTCGAATTTATTTATTTATATGTCTGAAACCAGCATATAAACAAAGTTTTCCGACGTTTCGCCCACACTTATATTTTTCAAGCATGAGAAAACAAAAGAAATGATATACCTTGCGGCGACTCCATTCATTTCGCCTTTTTCTCACAAACACACTTTGAAACTTCACTTTTTTAAACTTGTCACACTGATACACAAATTCAAAGTTTCAAAGTGTGTTTGTGAGAAAACGACGAAATGAATGGAGTTGCCGCAAGGTAAGTAACATTTGTTTTGTTTTTTCATCCTTGAAAAAGCCCCTTAAAAGTGTGGGCGAAACGTCGGAAAACTTTGTTTCTATGCTGGTCTCAGATATATAAATAAATTAATTCGAAAAAATGACGCGAGCCAAAAGCAGAATCAGCTAAAGTGTTCTATTGTAATAACTCAAACCTAATTTACCCATTTAATATTCTGACTAGCAATATAATATAGTTGTATATGCACCTAAAATGTTTTAATTGTAATCCAAAATTTTGAAAGCATTATTAGGCAAGTTTATGGGATTATGAGTTCATACTGAATATTTTTGCATAATTACTGCGGGAATTATAATGAAGATGTCAAAAGCATGGTGACAAATTACTTGCCCAAGTTGGTTCTAATAAAAATTTATTTGGAAACTAAATTGATCTGGTTGAATAAATTCATAATTTGAATGAAAACTGATACCAGCTTTTTGGTCCTATTGTATTGAGGACAGTATAAAAATTCGATGTGTTAAAAATGTAAAGTAGAAACTTTAGTAAACTAGTAGCGGTTACTAAAAATAGCTAGTGTCACTTTATTAATGATTATATAATAAAAAATTGCTGCTACGAAAAGATGCATTCAGCTAATCCTCACTATTGTGACATGTTCGGATCATTTCAAACAATACATCAAAATATTTCAACACAAATTAATGACATGATACACCGATCGAAGTAGAAATTCATGTCAAATCACACACGATTATTCATTTCCTCAAAGCCAAATGGCAAAGTACTTAAAAGAATATATACTGTGGCATTTACAAAATGGCAAATATTGTTTTACTGATAATTTTGATGACTTAAAACTATTCGCAGTCATAAATTGTTCTTTTATTATGTTATCAGGTAATCCCTGCCATAAAACGAAAGAATATCGTGGAGGGAAAACAATATAACATAATAATTATGAGTATGAAAAGGGTATGTCACATTTTAAATGTTTATTTTAAATGTTTACAACTAAAAATTATAGTAGTATTTTTATATTTTAGGTATTTATGGGCGAGTTTATTTAACATAACAAAATGTAGCTGATTATCCCCACATTTATAGGCATTTGCGTACTGTTAACATTTATCTGAATTGGTCTGTTAACTAAAACACACTAAACTGAATCATTGAATACCCAGACCCGTGGATTGGCATTAAATTAAATAATATTAATAAAAAAGTATAAATGTAAAAAAATGAACCGACTTCAAAAATATACCAGCTGTAATTAATTTATACATAATAATTAAAAGTTATTACTTTTTCTCATTAAAGTAAGTTCATTTGTTTTTTCAATTTTTCCATACCGAGTTTAAGTGGTTTACTGCCAAACGCTTGAACGAGTGTGTGCGTGTGCGTGTGTGACATAACAATATTGTCGATCAAAAACCATGAAGGAGCATGCTTGCTGTACTTGTAGCAATTGGAATTAACATAAGCATAGATATGTTAGTGAAACAAAAAACTTAGAACAATGTTATATAAACAAAGCAAAAGCTTGCAGACAATCTGAGCTGACACCAAATTAGGCGAACTTCCAGATTACATTTGAAAACTTGTCCAACTTGCCAAAATTTCATATGTAGACTGTGTCAAGTTGGTAAAGTCTTGAAAAAGTCTTCTGCAGCTGAGCCTAAAGTTCTAAAATTCGTCTCTGAATTCAGATAAAAGCTTACTAGGACAGACGTACAAGGGAAGTAGAACTAGATATTTTTGTGAGAATAAAAAGACGTATCTGGTCTTCAGAAAATGCTGAACAAGCTAGAGTACACATTGGCGGTATCTATATCACCTAAGTTCCCAGGATCAGACTAATAGACCAGGAGATCTGAATAGAAGTTCAACCGCGATTTTCTGAGACCTGCCTTCTAGAGTAATGAAAGTTTATATGAGATACCTACAATTCATGGAAAAATCCTAGGTTACCACAGATTCTACCAAGAAAAAATATTTGAAGGAGGGTAGTAATGGGTCTAAAGGTTGAAACCGATGTGATATGATTTTCTGAGTCCTGTCAACTAAATTAATCAAACATATTTATATCGAAATGACCCAAAAAAGTTGGCATGCCGCCTCCTAGGGATTAAATAAATTTTCACTTGGAAAATTGTGCGTAAAATTTTCATCTTTATTCTGTTTTTCCAGAAATGTCATTAGCAGGCGTAATGCCATTTTTTATCATTTTTAGTTAAAAATTTAGAAAATCTCCTAGAAAACCCACGGATTTTTCCATGAATTGTAATTACCTTTCAGTACTCCAGAAGGCATGACTCAGAAAATCGTGGTTGAATTTCTAATTCAGATGTCTCGGTCTATAATATTGAGGCACTAAAACTATTATATGAGACGAATTTGATTAATATTATGTATCATTCTCATCATATTCCATTTAATTGGATACAGTTGACGTTTCTAGTGTCCCAAAGAAGGCAACGGTCATATAACTAGAGGTAATTTTGACGTATTTTACATATGGGACTGTTCCAAAGATCTAAATGAACTGATTGGAGGGAAACAATCTGATTTCTGAGTGAACTTGGAAAAAGGGAGCAACCAGTCTTTTGTTGAAAATGTCTTAACAAACGAAAACTCGTATTTTTAGCGTTTATTCGAAATGCATTTCACTATATTAGGCATAACAACGTATTTACATTGCTACATGACGCTAATGCTGATTAGAAAGACGTTGCAGAATTTGTACTGAAATCAAAAGGATCGGATCAAGTATAACCCATCAAACTACTTAGACCAATTTTAGGTTTTCAAGATCGTTCATCAGGGTTAGATAATGCCACCGATTTTTTAAATTGGAAAAAAGATCTGAAAAGTGCAAGATTTTTTTTTTAAATCCCAACTCCCGAAACTGTATCCCTAATAGTAATAATTTTAACAGAGCCCTAAAAATATTGTTATTTATCAACAATCTACTACACTGAAAAATAAATAATAACAATAAAGCGTTTGTATTTTTTTTTCATAAATCTTAATTATTTCTTT
Source organism: Octodonta nipae (assembly GCA_034190945.1). Taxonomy (NCBI): domain Eukaryota; kingdom Metazoa; phylum Arthropoda; class Insecta; order Coleoptera; family Chrysomelidae; genus Octodonta; species Octodonta nipae. The sequence continues at coordinate 15,853,658 of CM067220.1, read as the reverse complement.
TTTTTTATTATTATTAAGTGCCACCTGAAAATGTTTGTTTTTATTTTTTTGATTTTATTGTTTAAAAATTCTTTATAAACAAATGCATTGTTAATGAGATAATGACATTTTTTTTTCATGATTCGAAGGACAAAAAAATATTTAAAAAAACCTTTCTTTAAAAATGATCTTAATTATTGCTTAAAAATGCATCTGTTAATTAACTATTTTATTGTCATTTATTATTAACATTAAGGAATCCTTTTTTTGTAAAAACCATTGCTTCAATTGTCGTTTCATATTCCTAAAAAAAATATTTTTTTATTAACATTTAATGTATTTATTTAATAAATAATTTGTTATAAGCAAATAAATTTTTATGTTTTATTTTTTAAAACTGCAAATATAAATAAAAAAACTATGTATGACATGATTTATAAAAAAAATTTTTAGACAATTTTAAAAATTGTACTGTTTGTAAGTTCAATGTTTTCTTTCAGCTTTCAATCACTATTATTTAAATAACTTTCAAACTATTACAGACGTGTTTTTCTCATAACTGTTAGCCATTTCTATCCCAGAATTTATAGAGAAGGCATTGAGATATAAAAAGAACCAAATAATTTCAACAGAAAAGAAGAAACAACGAATCTCAAAGTTTTAGACGAAACGTTAGATAGAAGATATACCATGGCTCAATAGGCTGGAAAACAAAATCTCTCACTTAGACTACAGCCGTGAAAGCCTTCATTCTATGATATATTTAACTTGTTCGTCAAAAATATTATTGTAGTCGTGTTGGGAAAAAACAAATACGTACTCGTATTAAAATTACATGGTATACTGATATGCCACATGAAACGTAATGACACGATGATCATAACAGATAGTGCTGAAGAAGCTGTGATTTAGTTATTATATTCTGATGTGAGATGTTAATTTTATTATTAGCTTTGTCACTCTAGTGTGAACAGATAGCGTTGAAGGTTCTAATAGTACGGTGAAGATTTTTCACAGTTTGTTAATAGAAAAGCTAAACACTTTTTTGTGTCTTATTCGTTTTTGGTTTTTACCAAGTTATGAAAGGCTCAGGATTTTGGAGAACAAAATTTTGAATTAGATTAACCCAATCTAACCTAATTTAGAATAATGATAGGAACATCTTTAACAAAATGTTTATATTCAAGTGAGTAAATCCTGGTATTTAATAAATTATTTTAAAAAATATCACAATATAAATGTAATATTTTTGATTTCCCCTGAATATCGTGCGTCATAACTCGACATGTGAACACTAATGCTTCTCATGAAATTTATGATTATCATTGTATATTTTATATACCTATAGTTATTGATCGTTACCTCTTAAATTTAGATTCAGTCGTAAGTCAGTTTTTTTGGTCCTTGTTGCAGATGACTGATTATTTGATAGGAATAATTTAACATACCATTACACGAAACACCAGAAAGAGGGTTAGTGCGCCAATCGATAGAGAAAATGAAATGGAAAATTATCGTATATGTGTGAAAAGGTAGCGGCAAAAATGTGAGTAGCCCTGCACTGACAAATCAACGCCACATATGAGATTATCGCAGCCCTACGTTTTTGTATAGTTATGAGATAAAATAAACAAATGTACCAACTCACAGCTATTTAAATAAAAATTCAATGCATAATAACAATGACACTAAAAAGTAAAAAATAATATTTTTTTAACCACCCTGTATAACTACAATTCTTCTCCACCATATATTACCACCCTCATATATATATATATATATATATATATATATATATATATATATATATATAATTACGCTGTATAACTATAATTCTATTCCAACATAGATATATGTCAATCATCCTGTATATACATCTACCAATGGCGACCCAATGCCAATATTTTGGAACCTCCATGTTTAACTGTAATTTCACTCTACCCTATATTATAACCATCCTGTAATTAAAGCTATAAGGCTACCCTAAAGATAGAACATACCTTATCAAGATTTTTCCTTTTTATGCAAAATAATATTCTATCAAACGAAGAAATCGAAATCGGTTAATAGTTGCCGGAGTACTGAAGTAACAATGTTAAAAAAAGTCGGTTAAAAACAATTCAAAAAATACTCAAGCTTACGATGTTGGCTCGATATCGCATTTCCTACATGGAGTCGGCAATAGATCAATAGTTACCTACGAAATAATAATTTAAATAAATCGCTATTTTGGTAATGACTCCTATTTATCGTGAAGTAATATGAACCAAAAAACTTCAGGGAAACATGTTTAGATTCATTTACGTAGAAGGGAAATATATCTGCAATAGTGAGATATAAATGATAAATCATCATCAATTATTGTTAATACGATTATTTTTGACTTTCGAGAACCATGAATCGATATATATCTTTTATGAAAAAAATGAATGTATTTTCCAATATTGAGCAAGACTATGAGATATGAACAATTATATTTAAATTAAACAATAACAAAAATGTCGCTGAAATAATAATAAAAATAACTAATAAATTGTTTTTTATGGTTATTTCAGCGCCGATTTTTTTTGAATAGTTCTTATTTAATACAAATATAATTGTTCATAAAGTGTGGAACAGTTAAATGGAATAAATTCGATAACGAAAAAAGGAGGACTTGTAAGGAAAAACGCTTGGACAAGTCGATTTGTATTTTTAAATGCTCACTTTTTCAACATGTTTCATGTGACAGTGGCCAATACAAACTTTCTTATTTTAAATGCAAGCGCCTGTATATTATTTATTTTTTGGATTCTATAGAAAATTCTAGACATAATTCATGTACAATGTCCTACACCTATCTTCAACTGTTTCGGAAATATCAAGTGTTTTCAGATTTATTATAAAAATTAACATTAAAAAAAGAAAATTATTTTATTTCACAAATTCGCTGCATTACACCCATTACTTAATTCCCATTAACTCTTGATATTGAGATAGTAAGCAAAAACCATTCCGGCGTTCTTTTTTACTGACATGAAAAAAAAATGTTTTGTTTATTTTCGTCAAAACTCATAGCCTTAGCATCTTGTTGTCTGCCTGCAAGACAGTGGTGATCAGTGTCAGTGCTATTGTCGTTTGAATTTCGTTAACTGTACGCAATGATATCAGAAAAATGGTTCATTTAACAGAAATGTACAAAATAACACACGGACACAAATTTGCCACCAGTCTCTCAAGGAACAATCTGTAAAATAGAAAAGCAATTAAAAGCAGTTTCGCGAGCTTGGTCATGTAAGACAGATAGAAAAAGTAGCTGCCCGTGCTGTAAGTGATAATGCGAAATTGGATATTATGCTTGAGTTTCAAGAAAACCCACATAATTCTGGTCGAAACTGTTCAAGGTTAGCCACACATCAATTTTTCGAGTATTAAAGGAAAGTAAAATGCATCCCTATAAAATGATGCCGACTCAGGAGCTCATGGAAGACGATTTCGATAGGAGAACGTATTTTTGTGAACAAATGATGGTGAGCTTAGATAACAATGTGATCCAATTAGAAGATGTTTTGTTTCCTGATGAGAGCACATTTACACTTCACGGTCATCTTAATCGTCAAAATTGCCGCTATTGGTCTAATGAGAATTCTTACTGGATGACAGATAAACATACGCAATATCCTGAAAAAGTTAATGTTTGGACAGGAATTGTTGGAAATCATATTTTAAGTCCCTTTTTGATTGATGGCAACTTGAATAGACATAAATATCTTGGACTGCTCCAAAATAATGTCGTGCTACCTTCGACAAACTTATGTCCTGATCCAGTAAACCCACAAGTTCCTGCCAATACAATATTTCCTACATTGACATTAATGGTTTTCTGTTTTTTTTGTATTATTAAGAAATAATCAGTATTACGTATTAGGTTTTTAGTGCAATGGAGCGATATGTGAAATAAAATAATTTTCTTTTTTTAATGTTAATTTTTGTAATAAATCTGAAATCATTTAATATTTCTGAAACAGCTGAAGATAGGCAGGACATTGTACATGAATTATGTCTAAAATTTTCTGAAGAATCCAAAAAATAAATAATATACAGGGGCTTGCATTTATAATAAGAAAGTTGGTATTGGCCAGTGTCACATGACATACCCTATATAATTTTTTTTGTTGAAAAAATGAGCATTTCAAAATACAAATCGACCGGTCTAAGCCGTCATTTATTCGTTATCTGTTCCAGACTGTACATATATAATATCTAGTGTTGCTCAAATACGGAAAAGTGTAAATACCAAAATCCACAAAAACATATAGCAATCTTACATCATGCACAAAAATTGTAAATCGAGAATTATTAACACTAATCACAACACGACAGTAATGTCTAATAATTGTAGTCGTAATTTTTTACGAAGGATTTTTGTCAGGTTTCGTTGTAACATCGTTATCGTGAAATGGCGCGTTTTACAAACACGTAAATGTCTTATAATAGTTTTAAACCTTTTATTAATTAAACAAAAGTATTTCAATTTACCAGATATACCTACTTGCTGTAATTAGAACGAAAATATGTAATGGCAGTTAAAAATAATAAATAAAAAGGAAATAATAATTAACATTGGCCATTTCAGTTGAATTTTATTTTCGAATGTGGTTTTTATGTAATTCACCCTGGTTTGGATCTTAAAATGCTTGGTATACAGTTTGGTATCTATTTCATAATATCTGTAAATATAAAGAACAACACAACTGTCCTTGCGTTGTCATTTCAGGTATATTGCCTGATACGATACCCATGTTATCCTCTCCTACTTAAACTTCCTCTTCCCTTACAAGTATAATTCTATATTTCTATCTGTCTAGATTATCTTTTCATTTATTTCTTGAATTTTTTGTTCTTTAGCTATAGTACAAACCTTTACCCTCCTAAACACTTAATATATAGTGATTCAATATTGTTACCAGGCCAAAGCCCTCGAGAATAAAAGACCATCAGGAAAACCACTAAAAGCATGGAAAGAATGTAGAAAGTCCACCTCAAAAGAGACATAATAAATTAGACAGATATTTGCCTACCCAGTAGAAAAAAATGACGAAGATCTTATGAACATTCAACACAACCCTATCGCACACACAATATAAAAGTTTGCTGTGGTTTAAAAATCAAATTTAAGGTGTTTTATCTTGTTTAATATCAGTTCTTATTAACTACTTTTTATTCTATATGAGAGCTTTTCAATAAGTCTCGTATGTATTTTCCTATTATTTAAATTATGGAATTTGTTGTATTATTATAGCATCAGTAGTATCAGTCATTATTTATCCCAGAACAATTGCTATTTGCATAATGACTAACATTAGAACAACAATGTCAAAAAGCAATTAAAACGGTTTTTGATAACCCCACTGTGTTTATTAGAAAAGTCAATTAAACAAAAAAAAACGTACTGTGTACATAGTCGGCGTTCAACTCATTACGTCCGAAGTACGAGTAACAATTGCGAATTAAATAACCAAAATGACTTTTTAAGATATGAAGTTTATTTGCATTCCTGCCCATTGGGCCACTCACTCATCTAAAAACGATTTCATAGTCACAGCAATTGCAGTTGATTTTTATCACAAACACCTATCTAATATTAAATTTGAAGTGTATATTTGTGATTTTTTTACTTTCAAATATATTGGTTGTCAGGCATAAGCAGGTAGTGTATATTGTAAGTGGTCCTATGAGTATAGGTTCATTTTTTTCCTGTAAAAAATTATATTTTTTTGGCGGAAATTAAAAGCTTTCTTATTCAGAAACGTGATTGATAGTTACCGAAGCTCATAACTAGCATTTTAGATTTGTAGTTAGATTGTCAATAGATATAAATAAAAAAATATTCCTATGATACATAACAATCTTAGCTCTAGAAATTATGAAACGTATGAATTAAGAATATCTTTGAAGGAAATCTTTAGACGTAATGTTTATAGTTAGAAATTTTTTGACTTAAGTGTTGTTAGTTATTTGCTGATAAATTCATATCACTTAAATGGAATTTTTTGAATACAGAATCACAAATGTATTACTAGAATATATTTACTAATGGTGGCCTTGTTTAATATTAATTATTGATAACATCCTACAAGATATTGTTGTTTTTTCAATTTCTCTTTTTTATTTTTGTATTATATGGATTTTAAATTTTTACTAATATGACACTACCGGATGAACAGAAGACGGCTTATTAAACTATTATAGACTAAGAAAAACTGATTCTTTAAAATTGTGATTTTTAATTTGAGATTTTTAATAATACAACAAATTCACAGGATTGCTAAAATAATAGAAAATCCAGATGCTATATGTGATATGCCTACAAATTAGCCACAACGTTCCCCCCAACGTTATTTAATTATTTATTAACCAGAACAATTACATTACAATGTATAATTAAAATTATAATAGCAGTATGTAACCCACAGAGATGTATACTGATACCTGCTTGTGGGGCTGGTATAATAAAGAACTATATCTAACCTAACTAATTAAGATTTATCAACTTTTTTTAAAGATTTACATAGAACATACACTGAACCATATACAGGCTCACATATAAAGATATGTGCATATGCTCATATACACATATATACATATACATACATATACACACACATATATAGATATATGCGTATAGAAACCTATATACACTCATACATTATTATAACTTATATCTTAGAAGGGTAGATAGTTTTTGAATTACATTAGTCAATGAACAGCTTTTTTCATAGATTTTTTAAAATCCACTTCTTGATTATGATTAAGGGTTTTGCGATCTTTTGGAACAGTGTTGAATAAATTAATGGCTTTTAAAAAACTGTTTTTACTACTTACGGTTTTTACTCTTTTGAGGAGAATGATACTTTTCTTTCTAGTGATACTTAATGAATTTAAGTGTTTACTTCTTAGGTTGTTGTAGTGAAATGTTCAGGCATGAAGTGAGTAGAGTTGTTCAATATTTACTGTATTTTGGTATGGTACTATTTGATTTTTGTTAATTATTTTGAGTACTTTTTTGCAAAGATTGTAATAATTTGATGCTGGGTGCATGTGCTCCTCCCCAAACAATAATCCCATAGGTAATTATTAATTATACTTTGGAAAAGTGCATAATATTGCATCCTAAGTATTTCAGGTGGAAAATATTTAGAGAGTTTATGATATACAAAAACGAAATATTTAGTTTTATTTAGTATGTAATCAACATGCTCATTACAGTTGAATTCTTTTATCTTTTTCTTTCTTAATTTGTTTTTTCGTAATAATTAAACTTATTAGGGAATCTGCATTATGAGGATGAAAAATCACTTTTTTCCAGTATATACGCCTTTTCTTTGTGAAAAATACTCGGATCATCACTAATATTACTGTTAAAATAATGTACGTCTACGAGCTACTAAAATTATCAGTTATAGCATTTACTTAAGTGTTTGTTGTGAAATTTTATATCACTTAAATGGAAATTTATTGAAATTGGAGTAAAAATCACAGGATGTATTAAAAGAATGGAAAAATATAACCCACAGAATATTGTTGTTTTCTCTTTTGTCTTTAACAAATTTCGATTAATTTTCATTTCTATTTTCATGTTATTTGCATTCTAGAATTTTTACAAATAATTATATAGGTACCAGATGCATATAAGATGATTTATTATACTATAATAGACTAAGAAAAAGTCATTAAACATTTCTTAGAAATTGGGTTTTTTTAATCTGAAATAGTATTAAACCAAAAAATCGTAGGATTGTTAAAATAATAGAAACTCCTGATGTTATGTGTGATATGAATACAAATTTTACAAAGTTATTATGCATTCTAGTACACTTTTGTATTAAAAACAACTACAAATTAATGTTAATTATTAGCAACAACATCCCGCTGGGTTTTGTTTTTTTCATTTGCTGTTCGTAGTACGTAATACATAATTTTAATACAGAATCTATGTTATGGAATTAAGATGAAAAATCACTTTTTATCAGTTTTTCTGCCTTTTTTCTCTGGGGAAATGCTTATTTATGATTTTATTAGTCTCTATAAGTTTGAAGCCGTTATGACCGCGTATTCACAATATATAAAAAAAAATCATATATTTTGAGGGTTTTCAGTTATAAACTATTACTATGTTGATATTAGTTGTTTGCTGTTAAATTTTATTTTAATTGCGAAATAAAAATCACAGCATGCTTAAAAGAATGGAAAATAATATTTATTAACTGTGGCCTTGTTTAATATTAATTATTAACAACATCCCACAGGAAATTGTTATTTTTTTCAATTCTTCTTTAACAAATTTCGAATAAATTTCGTTTGTGTTTTCATATTATTTACATTCCAGATTTTATACGAATATGCTAATACCGGATGCCCATAAGACGGTTTATTATACTAACAGTAATATCAATCATTGTTTATTGGTTTACCAGAACAATTGCGATTTGAATAACGACTGACATTGGTACTACTTTATCAACAAACATTTTCAAACGGCAGCTTTTGATAACCCCGATTTGTATATTAGAAAAGTCAATTAAAGAAAACAAACTTACTGAATGCAATGGTCGAATTATTCTTATCACGAACTTGTATCTGTCACCAAGAAGAACGACGTCCGCGAAACAATCGCGAAACGAACAACACACTATCGCGTCTTACCGGATTGCTCACTCGCAGGCATACGAATGGTTTAATTCTTAGCGGTTCGCGCTTTGCATGTGTATTGTGCTTTTGTATTCGGCCATTCTGAGTAGTAGAATAGTAGTAGTGGGTATTCTGTTAGTTCGTTCGGTTGTTGATAATGAGCGTAATGATTAATAGTTTCGTGGATCATCGTAGTGTGCTGGTGCATCGGCACGGTGTCATTTTGAATGCTGCATAAGCTGCATTATCATGTGCTCATTCGTCAGCATGTGCCCGACTGGCTAACTGGAGTTTCGCGATAGCGGTTTCCCTTTGATGAGGCGTTGCCAGATACGGGATATCGATTTACCCCACAGCGTTCAGCTGTTATGCTGTTAGAAAGAATTCGGTGATGGGATTTGTTGAACTTGTGATACGGATTTACAATAAGAATGAGCTCTCTCTCAATTCGTCTGCTTTTTTTATATGTGTTCAGGGATTACTCGAAACTGGCTTAAGGAATTTGGATCATTCAAACTGAATTCTATTAAGGGGGATCCCGAAGTGGTCCCATATTTTTTTCAAGGGCATAGCTTTTGTCGTTTTTTTAGAAAATCGGCTAAAACCTTTTACCTTTGTTGGAGGCGATAATATTAAAAAAAGCAAATGTGTGAACAGGGGGTTCAATAAATAGAAAATAGATTGGAATTAAATCGAAATAAATGTCAGTTAACCAACTTCAAGATGGGATTCTAATTGGTCTCTGTAAACCTCTGTAAACATATTTGCATGGTCTGAAACATACAATCATTAAATGTCAGTTTTTCAACTCTATACGAGGTTTGGCAGCAAACATTTCGTTTAAAAGTTTTATAATTATTTATTTTTGGTAATATCTAAAATTCTTACCAAACAGAAGTCATTAGAATTAAAAACTGGATAATTATGACATGTCATTTAAATTGTTTAATAATAGATATTGATGTCACTTTTTCAAATGTATACTAAGTTTGATAAAAAATATCAATTTTGCTTTAAAGTGAAATAATATATTAATTTTTATTTTTTATAATATCTCAAATTGTTATCAAATAAAGTTTATTAGAAATGAAAAAAATATCCAATTATGGTTTATCACTAAAAATTCTATAATTAAAATTTGTTAATTAATGCTTTCAGAGGGTCACTTTTTCGTTTTAATTACCACTTAAGTTTCGTATCCTTGTCTGTGTTATGAAAAAATAGACGTCAGACAATTTTTTGAAGATTCTATGACTAATTTTCGAGATACAGGGTATTAAAACATTGAAAATGCCTGATTTTTGATATACGATTTCGTATTATTTTTGTTTTCTTGGGAATAACACCACAATTGAAATAAAAAGCATAATATATTGAACGAAAAAACCAAACGGTTCAAAGTCGATTCTGACTTCGTTGTCAATGGCTTTATATGTATTGAAAACGTAAATTGCAAGATGAAAGTTTGATTTATGACATTTTGCAATTTACATTTTCAGTACATATAAAGCCATTGACAACGAAGCGACTTTGAAACGTTTGGATTTTTCGTTCAATATATATATATATATATATATATATTTCAGTTGTGGTGTTAAAATAATCAAGAATATGCCACAAATAATATTTAGGCAGTTGGCTCTGCCAACATTCGAGTCGCGTAGAATTTCTCAAAACGTTGGAATCGTTGGCAACTGTCTACTGTGAACAAGCCTATTAAATAATAAGTACCCTGATCGACCTATTAGTAGATCAACCATTAAGTAAGTTACAGGCAGCAATATCAGAAGAAAAACAATTAGATGTTTTATTAACAATTGAAGAAGCAACTTTTTGTTTAAATGGTTCTGTCAATAGGCAGAACTGTAGATACTGGGCACCCACATTGGATGATGGAAGCACATCCACAACGGCCAGAGAAACTCAACGTAGGGGCAGGGATTGTCGGCACTACATTCATAGGTGCGTTTTTCATAGCAGGTGCACTAACTGGTGCGAATTATTTGGAACTATTACAGCAATACATAATCCTGGCAATTTCCAAATGCACAGCATGCCTGATGATGTTCTATAGTCTGCTGGATATCCCGACCTAACGCCGCTGGATTTGTTTTTATGGGGCTATCTGAAGTCAAACGTTTACCGGCCAAATAGTACAGAGGATTAAAAAATAAGAATAATGGAAGAAATCAAATTAATCACTCCTCAAGTGTTAATCAACCTTAATAAAGAATTTTAAAATTGCATTGCTCATGTCAGCTAGTAAATTGTGGTCAATTTAAACACTGGCTTTGTTTTTTTTATAGTTTTGTTACATTTATGCTTTTCATATGATTTTTTTGATTTAAATGAATATAAGATAAATTATTTTTTTCTAGAAACCATTTGAAATTCAATCTTCCTATACAGGGTGAGTTTTTTTGATGATCAGTATGGGGAAACTAGCGGAGATAGAGCAATGGTTAAATTGGGAAGGATTTGCAGTTTTATTGGCTCAATTTAATGACACTTTCGGATTTTTGTAAAAAGTCATGGCTTACTAGATATTTTGAAAAAACGAAATTCTGTCGATTTAGTCAAATCCCTCTAGCTCCTTAGTTTTTGATTTTATACAAAAAGTGTAACTATCAAAATTGAAGGGAATTGTATCCCGAATATGATTGTCATATCCTCGTTTGCGTGACAGAGATATGACACAAACTTTTTTTTTTGAATGGAAACTATAGTTGGCTATGACCTCAAAGAATCGGACATTTTTAGAGCTTTTCAACGATATAATACTAGATATAGTTATTCGTAAAAATAACGGAGTTATGGATGCTTTTCTCTCCTATTTTCACTTTTAATGTAGGTAGCCATGAAATAGATTGTTTTCACTTTGACGTTTCCTCATTTGAGAGTAATTCCATTAGTAGTGCTGAACTGACAGTCGATATTGACAAGTTTTTGTGATAAAATGGAATATTCTAACGAAGAAAAACTGAATATGGTGGAATGTTATATCATATGCCATAAAAATTCAGTTCGTGCAGCTAAGGAATACTTTCATAGATATTTTAATCGTCGTCAACCTGCTCAATGTACATTTAAGAGGCTATACGATAGTTTTCGCATATATGGATTTTTTACTAAACTATTATCTATGACGAATCACTTACTAGGGAGCGCTACTTGCATTTCTTGCAAAACACTTTTCAAGACATATTGCATAATTTGAATTTGAGAACTCGTTTAGAAATTGAGTGGTTCCAACATGATGGAACACCTGCTCATAACTCGTTATTAGTAAAACAACACTTAGATAATATCAATCCAAACTCTTGGATAGGAAGAAATGGCCCACGGGAATGCCCACCCCGGTCTCCCGATTTGGCAGTTATAGACTTCTATTTACGGAGTTCCCTAAAAACAAAGTATACAAAAGAAAGTATGAGACAGTTGGTGACCTAAGGGAGGGCGGTATTACAAGCAATTGAAGAAATTGATAGTCGGTCTGTGAGGAAAGCGGTAATGTAAATCTTAAAAAGATGCAATTTTTGTCTAAATAACAATGTTGGACTTTTCGAACATAAATTGTAACCATTAATATGTACTTTAATTTCTTAAGTTTTTAATAAGTACCTACTTATTTAGTTTTTTCGTTATATCTGATATACATAATAAAAAAATCGTTCAATGTTTTTTGGAATAGTTATTAATATATCAATCTATTTCATGGCTCGGTTAAAAGTGAAAATAAGAGAGAAAAGCAACCATAACTCCTTTATTTTTATGAATAACTATATCGAATATTATATTGTTGAAAAGCTCTAAAAATGTCCGATTTTTGAGGTCATAGCCAACTATGGTTTCCATTCAAAAAAAGATAAGTTCGTGTCATATCTCGAAAACGAGAGATGTCATGCAAACGAGGACATGACAATCATATTCGGGATACAATTCCCTTCAATTTTGATATTTACACTCTTTTTATAAAATCAAAAACAAAGGAGCTAGAAGGATTTGACTAAATCTTTTTACAAAAATCCGAAAGTGTCATTAAATTGAGCCAGTAAAACTGCAAATCTTTTCCCAATTTAACCATTGCTCTATCTCCGCTAGTTTCCGAGATCCCCATACTGATCATAAAAAAACTCACCCTGTATATATACTCGATCTTTCAAATCGATGATCAAATATTGGAGTTGCCATTTAAAAAAATGTGTTTGACGTCATACAGACTACATTAATGACGTCATCAGAAATTTATTTATGCCTAAATTAGCGCATTTTAAAATTAAGTTTGACGTATCCGATAATTTTTTCTTCTCTTATCTGGATAGATTTTATTTGGTATGTGCCATACTTTATGTGCACATGTATAACCTGTTTCTTACTCACAGAACTGAGCTGTATTTCAACTCAAGGTCAAAAATGTATCGGTAGGCAGGAAATCTTGAAATAAATGCAATTTTTGCATTTCACTACCAGACTCATCTATTTTCGTATATGCCTCCGCTAAGAAGCTTTCGCTTCAAAAATATTAAATTTCTGTCAAAATAAAGTATCAGTATTCTAAGTTAATGTAAATTGGCGAATGTATCCAGTTATGTCCTGATATCAGTAAAAATTTAAAAAATAAGTTGAGCTATTTAAGGACGTGGATTCGTGACAATTCGTTGTATCTGGCAACTCCAGATATCGACGTAATCCTTATCCTTTTCCTAACCCTTGACTCTGGAGTGCAGTAACATGGAATGAGTGAGATAGAGGTTTTACACCTGTGAACTATTTTAGCGCAGGATCGTCCAAACCCATAGCGTACAACTGATGATAACTTCTGATTTCATTACATTTATTGCGTCTAGACAGCTGACTCAGAAAATTAGAAAGGGAAAGTAATTGTATTCGTTAGGAATAAAATAAATTCATTAATTACGATACTGTTAGGTATCTTCATATTAAACTTTTAGGAATCTTTTTAATAAACATTCAAATAGAGAACAACTGAAATGTGATTCCATTAACAGAAGATCCTAACTTAGCATCTATAAACGAATTGAAACTACTAATAGTCCAGCCAACGACCATTTTCCCGTGTAATTTGTCCAAGCAGTACATATTTTCCAAAAAATTTGGATTTGAGTGCTACTTAACCTCTGCTTCAAAGTTGACCCCGTGCCGGGGGTTGCTTTTTTCCTAGGGGTGAAAAATATTATATGAAAAAAAAAACTCCGAGAATGATTAAATTAACTAATTTTAAGCAACTTTTGTTCCATAAAGTTTTTCTGAAAGTCAATTCTTTGCGAGTTAATCGCAAGTAAAATTATCGATTTTTCAACAAAAAAAACTTTTTTTGTTGCGGTTTTTCGTAAATATCTTTAAAAATATGCACTTTAAGAAAAAAATTATTTTGATCAAAAATGTAGGTTATAAAAAAATGTTGGGTTTGTGGTTTCTGTAGAACCAATATAAACGGAGTTATAGCTTGCTGAAATTTTATTTTTATTTATCAAAACAAAAATTGAAAATTTTATTGTGAAATAATTAAAAGACAATGTATTTTTCTGCCAAAGTGTATAAATACTAAGTGCTTATAAAATCCTTTAATTTGGATTTTTACAAAAGTCTCTAGCATGAAAATTAAGAGAGTTATGACATAAATAAGGTTTTTTTTTTGTATTTTGACAAAAAAATGTACAAATTACCCCCTTGACTTAGTTAATTCAAATAGGCTCAGAAAGTTTGACCGGTTTAAAATAAGTATTTTCGAAAAAAGTCGAGCCTCAAGACAATATTGTATTTTTGTAATTTTGCAAAAATTGTCTTTTTTCAAAATACCTTAAAAACCACGAGAGATAGGCAGTATTTTGTAGAGGACAATTTTTTTAATTAATGTTTTTTTTGTAGGATAAAAACTAAGTTAGATATGACCATTTGTAGATGCTCGTAAATAGTACTATTAAGCCATCCTTTCAGCTCAAGGCCTTTCAAAAATAAGGGTGTAATACATTTTCAATTTACATGAGCTTTGAGCTTATAAAAAAAACTACAAATTAGTTATTTTCAGAAGGGTTAGCAACCCCCGGTACAGGGTCAACTTTGAAGTACAGGGGAAGTAGAAATGACATCCAAATTTTTAAGAAAATAGGTGCCACTAAGACAAATTACCCAGTATTATCGTTTCGTTGACTGGACTATAACTGCATATATCTAACGACAGTCAAATGCAAAACTAATGGGAACATTTTTTCTTGCCCCAAGTATTCTTTCTGAAGATGCAATAAAGCCAGTAAAAGATTTATTACAAATTGGAAGATAACCGTATTAACGCAATCCTAATAAGATATTTTCAACTGTGTGAAAGGATGTTTAGTTTAGATAAAAAATACTTCGAATATAATGTAATGTTTTTATTTTCACACTCGGGTTTTGTTCAGTTCTTGGATTTATTTTAAAACACAGTCCAACTCACTCTAATTTATTTACACTACTTTTACACAAATTTATATTCACAGAAACTACTATTTACATTTTATCTTTACTGTACAATACGACCGTCGAAAACTGAATGCCTCCTATCGCCAGCTGTTCATATTTATATATTTCTCTTCGAATTGTCTGGTAAGTCCACGAACCATCGGGAAACTCTTTCATGTTCTGGAAGCTTTAAGTGAATTCCCAGAAACGGCAGCGGTCGGCCTGTTGAGAGATTAAGCATTTCGGATTCTCAGAAGTACCGGAATAATGTGACTTCCACGAATTGGTTGATGGCCGATTGCACCAGCTGTCGGATGAATTCTCGTAACAATAACAATACCTTACATAAAGGTTTCAAAGTAAGTATTAAAATAAACTGTTTATTTCAACAGTTACTTTTGAAAATGTCAATGCGAGTTTTACGAAACGTCAAATGAATTGTTCCATCCAGAATTTAATCAAGAAACGGATGTACGCCGGAAAAAAACGATATAAAATTGTATAAATATAAAATTTTATCTATGAAAAACATGATTACTTGGTTAAAATTGAATCTTGAAACCAGACATTCCAAAATTTCGTATTCAAGATCAAGGTAGTGTGTGGTGTCAGTGTCGAAATAAATGAAATTTCAAGTTAACCAATTCATCACTTGCGGGCCATCAATGTTTGCCAAAATATGCAGATTCTGTTTTTTTCTAAAACTCTACCACCTTGTATCTCAAATGTTAAGACGTTTCGAACATGCCTTCCTATAAAGTTTTCTCTTAGAATTGGCCCAAAAATCACCCCAAAAAAAATTACATTAAATTAGGAAACACCCTGTTTATATACATGAATTAGATAAGAGGACCAAGCCGCTCTGAGGCAGCGTGGTAAGGTATGCCTTATATCCCCTGTAAAATTCTGAAGATATTATTTATCTCCTCAATCCCTAGAGACCTTAAGAGTCTGCGATCAGCTCTTCAGATTTCTCTTCATTAATACACTTCTTTAAGCGTTTAGTTATTCAAAAGCCAATTTCCTAACCTCTAGCCTAGAGTTCCCAATAAACTGCCAAAAATATGCTCTTCTTCTCAGTCCTTCGACGCAGTTCTTCAATTCTTCAGTCATACACTTTTTATTCTTCCTCTTCGATTCAGTTAGTCAAAAAGACCATTTGTCCACCAATCTTCAATTCTCTTCAATACACTCCTTCTCACAGATCTTAAGCTCTTCTTGTTCGTTTCTTCTTAAGACCTTAACAGCTTTTCACGTTCCTCTGCAATCTTTCCATTCTTCAGGTAGGCTGCACCATCAAAAAATGGTTGAATATAGCTGCGTATTATCAATGCGTTATCAGGTAACAGACTGAGAGTTGCTGTGCACGCTCAGTATTTATATGCCTTTGTTGGAGATTGTAGCGACGCTGATTGGTTGGGGCTGGCTCCTTCCCTTCCGCGGTCCTTTGGGTCACGTTATCAGTCGCCAGTTCAATTGAAAAAGCCGGACATCTGAACCGAAGAGATGACGTCCTGCACCTCTCCAATAGTTGGAAAACAGTAAAAAAAGTAATTTTGCAAAACCGATCCGGCAATACACACCGCGGAACTGACGACTGATCACGTGACGACAGCGGAAGGGGAGGAGCCAATCTCAACCAATCAGCGTCGCTACAACCTCCGACAAAGGCATATAAATACTGAGCGTGGACACAGCAACTCTCAATCTGTTACCTGATAACGCATTGATAATGCCAAATGAGACCTTGCCGAAATGTCTGCAAGATTCTAAAATGAATCAAAATAACAAACGGATGTACTCCCGGGTTAATACTGCTTCATATTTTTCCATCCGTGAATCTATACCCTTAAGATATATGGGACCTTCTCAATGATCATCGTCACGAAATCAAAATTTGGTACCTACTTTATAATTATAAAATACTTTCTGGCTATAGATTTGTAATCTAATATTTGTCTTAACTTTATCATACCTACTACACTAATTGACAAATAGCCGGAAGTTCAAAAATATACAATATTAATATTTTCTAATACAGATAGACTTTTTGTGTTTTATAATAAATAAAACAAAAAAAGTTATCGTTATTTATTAGAATATATAAATGAAAAGGTTAAAGATAAATGACATATTGGGGCAATCAATTTGATAAACAATGGACAATTAAATTGATCTAAGATAACTAATATACATTGCATTCGTAAAGTATTGGAGATAATAAATAAAAGTTACACTGTAATAAATAGAACACGCCGGGGTCTGTTCTAACATATACAGGGTATGTCAAGAAAGAAATACAATGTTATCATTTTTTTAATGCCCATCACAGTACCGTCCCTGGAATTTTTGCTGACAATCTTAATTGTCTATAATGAGTACCTCTGTATTGTATAAAACATATTTTTATATTTTATATTTTTATATAATAAAAACAAGTAAGTTTATTTAATGCCTTTAATGTTGCTTACGTATGAGTCACATAAATCCTTCGTTTATTATTCTGTAACTTCTTACTAATGAAAGATAGTACTTAATTTGTTTCAAGTCTCATATCGCTAATAAGAGAAAAGTTATTAACTTGCTGGATATCCTCCAAGCCATGACCTGTCGATTTGGATAAGCCCATGGGCATAAATATACCGATTAGTTTTAAAAATCAAATTATATATTATTGTCTTGATCAAAAAAAAATTTCTAATTAGTAGGTAGGTACTATGCTATTTTTATTTTCGGAGAAATTGTTAACTTATGCAGGCAGTTTAAGTGTAATTCTTATCAAGAATTATTAAATAACGCCAAAACACCAATCTTAGATCACAAGTCTTTTTATATAGTTACTTTAAACTTGAGCATGGACACCAAGTATGAAATAATACACAATGTTCTATTGAAGGCTGTTTTTGGGGGGTTGACTGGTCTTGCAAAATGTTATTGAAGGGTCATGAAATGATTATATTCGCAATTTTATAATTTTATTTATGTATAACTAGTTTACATAAAAGTTTTAAAAGTTAATGTTGTTTTTATAAATTAGTGTTTAAAAAAAAACGATTTCTAAACAACAGTCACCCCTACAGATTTTTGACTATTTGACCCTGAAATAAAACGATTTGTATTTTTAGAAAACCAAGAGATCAAGGTTGCTTCAGAAATAATATTTATTTTCAGATAAAGCAGTGGCTGACCATGTTTTTCTTCAGAAATTATTTAAAGCAATATCCCTATGGACGCCGCTGGTAGAAATGATAAAATTCAAAATTGTACAACAGAAAATGCATCCTGATGGGCAGAAAACGTATACCTATGTATATATACCTTTCTACCTTTCATAAAGATATCTGCACTAATATTTTCAATAGAATTACAATCATTATAGAAAAAAAAACTTTACCAGTCTGTGTCTTAAAATTTAAGACATTTAGAATATACACGTTCATATAAAGTTTTTTTTTAGAATTGGTCCAAGAATAAGATTATTGTGAAAAATCGTTGTGATCGCACACAGTTAGGCAACCCCTCTCACGTTATTGTGTAGTGTAAGTTGTAGCGTACTAATATATAAGAAGTTCTTATACCTTGTCAAAGATAAGAACAATCTTACTGTATAGTGTACACATTCTGGAACTGTATTGAAACAGAGAGTACCATACAAAACTTAAAAACTAGAATATATGTAAAGTAAAATAAGTTAGATTTTTTCTTAATTACCTACCAAAATGTAAACTTTATGCCATTGCCTTATAGGAATTAAAAATAATTTTAAAAAATGCCTCTCTCCCATTTTTAGCTGCGACCGCAACTGCAGTAGGGCCAATTTCAAAAAATCTTCCGGATTACCGCTTGTTTCTTAAAGAAAGTCATCCTCACTTCCTCACAGATGTTCTGAGACAAAGAATTCTCTCCAAGATAGTCCAGGGGTGGCTACAGCCAAAAATTTACAGGGGGTACATTTTTTAAATTTATATTAATTATTGTTTTAATTTTCGTATTTTTTTAATGAAATTTGTCAATAGGACTTGTACGATTAGGAAAAATATGGCTTTTGATGACAGAACAGAACCAGAGTTGCAAAAAAATTCAAGGATAAGTAAACTAGATATGTTTATTACAAAAAAGGAATAATATTCAGAAGTTACGTAGATTATTGTCTTAATTCTATAAAAACTTTGTAGCCATCTTTTGGTCTGAGAATTAAATTACATTTTAATTCAATGTCTTCAACTTTACTGTAACTTGTAAAGACTTTATATTTCCTGAGAACGGTGCAGAGTAATGATTTCATTGCCATCATAGCATATCGTGGTCCTGAAAGAAAAAATGCAGAATTTTAATAATATATTAAGGTAAATAATGTTTATCGAATACCTACGTTGGAAACTTAGAGCGTATACTTCTGGAGGTAGCCTGCATTGAAGAAATATCGTGACAAGACTAGAACAAGAGGGCAATGGAAAGGGCAAGAGGCTATTTCACTTGATTAGGAGCTGCTTCCAATGACTCGTACACACCAAGTCAGATACCATGATGTCCTCTTTATCGCTTTCTATCTTGTCAGAATATTTGTGCATTGCAGACTACCTCCAGAAGTATATGCTCTAAGGTTGAAACAAAATATTTAAGGCAAAATTTACTTTTTGACCGATTTATATATATTTTTTGAGTGTCCGTGATTTTTCAGAATTTACACAACACAACCAATTTTCGTGATTCATGCGTTGGGGGCTGGAGTAATCCATACACTCAGGGAAAGGTTCTAGTTTAAATAATTTGCTCAAGTGCAAGTTGGACTTGCACACTAAGGGTTCCATACCACCTTTGAGATTTGATGCAATGTAGGTAAATTAAATTATATATTTTTTAAATATTCCAGTTTCAGACAAGCAGGGAATGAGTGGATTTTCTTATATTTACCTTAATATCCTCTAAACTAAGAGTTTTAAATGTATAAAAAATATATGAGTACACTTTTATTTCTCACACAGAGCTTTTTGTTGTATCTGCTACATTATTCGCTTGATTTTTATAAACATATTTATTTAATTTTCTAATTTGGCCCCCAAAAATTAAGATTAATGTTTTCGCTTTAGTTTACCAATAAACTTTCAGGGAAGCCCCTTTTGTCTGAATTTTAGGCTTAGTACTCGTAGTTTGGAAGATAAAGGGGAGAATTGTTCAAATTTTAAATAATAAATTATTAAATGTTTTATACAAACTTTTTGAGAAGTTTATAAATTACTGCGCGTTTTACTTTTTTCCAAAGTTATAGTAATTTTATATATTTCTTTAATAACTTTTTACAAATTATTTTAAAAATATGAAAAAAAATGAATTAGTATTTGAAATAAGGAGCCCTTTAATTTGATATATTGTTTACATGATACGTTAGAAACAATTTTAATATTATATTTTCCATTTAATTCTGTAATTTGCCCCCAAAATTAATATTAGAGGTTAGGTTAGGTTATTTTCTTAACTTTCAGCTCAGGCCCTCTATTTTTTTTCAAAATTTTACGTCTTATAGTGTCGGAGATAAGGGGGGGGGTAACATTTTTTATATTTTTGTTAATATATTTTAAACTATTTATTTAAAAAATATGAGAAAAATATATTTCAATTCGTTATAATGAGCCGTTCAATTTAATTAACTATATGATGCGGTAGAAATAATTTTGATTTCAAATTTTTCATTTAATTCTGTGATTTTCCCCCAAAATTAATATTAGGGTTTATCCTTACTTTTTCTGTAAAGATCAGGTAAGGCCATATATGGCTAATTTTTTAAAATTTTACGTGGTTCCTCAGAATGAGTCCTTTATTGTGATGTATTATATATGCGTTTGAAAAATTTTATAATTGTATAATTTAAACTCGCTATATTGGAACTAATAGCTAGATTCCGATATGTTTAAAAATGGTCTTCATCTGGCGAATTTTCTTTCCAGGCAGACTACAAACTATTACATTTTCTATATTCTGTATGAAATACATTTTTTTGTACTTTTGTATACTATCAACAATAAAAATAACTAACAATAAAATACTAATTTTGCAGCTCTACACCTAAAAAAAGTTTCTGGAAAATGTAAAGATTAGTAGCTTCAGAAATTAAACCATTCAATTCTCAAGACATAGAGCTAACAATTGATATGAATGTTCGGAACTAAATAATGCGATCCCGTGGCTGGAAAAAAATTATTCAAGTCCTAAAATGGGTTTTCAGACAAAAATTGTAGATAATAAAACTATCAATAAAAAATGTCTGCAAACGTTTTTTAAGAGCCACCGGTTCTGAGATATATTGATTTTAAAAGTTGAAAAAACTAATCTTCATAATATGACCACCTATACACATCACTGAAGCTATAATATTTACAAGTAAAAATATTTTTCCTTCGGTGAGTACAACTTATATATACAAAATAGTCAAAAGAAACCCCGTCCTTCATAACATTTTATACGCCAGTGTAACCTTTAGCAACATCTGTCTTCTATTCAATTGTTTGCGTGGCAAGAGTCATAATATTAGTTATTGTATGATCTGTGAATATTAGTTTGAGCCTAGTGAAAAGACGTGTTTATTAATAATATTTTCGAACCTCTTTCGTGCTCTTTTTAGTTTTATAGCGAACATGGCCGAATTTTGTTTTATTTGTAGATAACTTTTAACAGAAGGTGAAACAGTTACTGTTGATTGTGACATGAAGAACAAGGAACTTTGACCTTGAATAACTTTTTTAAGGTTCGGGCTCAATGGCGACTTGTCATAGTCCGAACATTCACACCAATTTTCAGCTATATGTGAAGTTTTGTAGCTTCACTACTATATTTTGGGCTAATTTGACCCGACTATTAGTACAGTCTATTATTCAACTCACCTAAACAATTTCGAGGGCCGTACGAGAAGGGTAAATAGGCACATGGATGTCTCTTCGCCGCTTCTTCTGGTAAGAATCTTTCGGGAATGAATTCGAAAGGTTTCGGCCAATACTTCTCGTTAGTGTGCGCCCTAAGAAATCCAAAAACTACTGATGCGCCTTCGGGAACTGTATATTCGTCTGTAACAAGAAGTTAAGGTAAAATATTTTGATAAGGAGAATTAGGTTAGGTAACTCCCAGAACTTCTCCAATAAGTGAAAACATCGATGGGAGAGGATTGTTCATTCAAATGAGGCTACCTCTCGCATGACGAATAATTCATTCAAATGGGACTACCACTTGCATGACGAATAATAGCAGGGCAGACATATGAAGGAAGGTCGGATACTTTAGAGACAAACACTATAAATAACAGTAAAAAATGTAAAGAAGTCTTACCTAACTGTATATCTTCATCAATAGCTCTTACAATAAAACCCGCAATAGGATACAACCTGAGAGTTTCCTTAATAAATAATTCCATATATTTCAAGTTTGGTAAGTCTGAAGGCACTGGGTGTCTGTCTGGTCCAAGAACATCCAGAATTTCATGGTACACTTTCTCCTATAAATTGTATAATAGAATGAATACAATACAACATATCACTATTTATTATATAACCTGTAGCTCTTGATGAAGACCAAGCATCGTAAAGACGAAACATAAAGTCGAAGCTGTAGTATCAGAACCCTGGAGGAAATAAACATTGAATATGTTCAAATATATGTAAAGTTATTTGTTATAGTATAGCAGTTTCTACGAATATGAAAGACTTACAGCGACAATGAATGTATTAACTTCATCCCGAAGTTCGTGCTCAGTAAAACTACCCTTCTCATCGGCTATTTCGAGCAGATAGTCTAGAAATGCTTTTCGTCTAGGTTCTGCAAATCAGTTTTGTATCGATTAATCAGAAAATCTCACATAAATAAATTATGATTTGTTTTATCTACTGAATTGGACAACCAAATCGTTATTGTTTATAAAGAACTTGAAGTAAATAAGCGTGGGAACTAAAACACTTTAAAATTTTACTTATTACTCGAATATCTTGTTCAAAACTTCAAAGGAATGATATGCAAAGGGTTCTGTGGTCAGAACTGGTGAGAATTCAGTAGTGTCAAAATTGTGACTCACGAATTTTTTGTAGTAAAAATAATGGAAGCTCATTACAAAATACATCATCTTGAGAAAAAGTTATTAACTTTGATAGCCTGGCACGCATGTGCGAAAATTCCAAGGTTTTTCCCATTATAAAGTACTACCCTGTAAACAAATTATTCTTAAATGTGAATTCCACATGCAAATCACTTTAATAATTTTTTTTTAATTAACCGAAGTGATTTCAGAGTTAAATAGCTTTGCTAAAGGGTTAAACAACATAATCTACAGTGGCAAATTAGAATTAGGTCATAAGGGTACCGGACCTAAAAAGGTTAAGCACCACTGCTCTAGAAGGTGCTGTATACTGTAGGTTATCTAGCAGTTTCGATGATTTGAAAATGTATTCCTTAACAAAATGTACAGTTTTCAAATCGCTTATTTTTTTGTTCTTCTCGGTGACTTTTATGGAAAAGTGCTTATTTAGAGAAAACATTAATGGTTAAGGTTGGTCGGTTAGTTTCAGAGCATCAGAGTGGCGAAAAATGAATTTGAGCCCAGATGTTGTAGCAGGCACTGTAGTTTTATTGCAAAACGACAGAAATCTGTGTTATGTCTCAAGAAGATTTGGGTACTCTAGAAGTACGGTGCAACGTGTTAATTCGCCATTTTCACCAACAGGATCTCATGCCCGGCGTCCAGATTCAACTCGTCCCAGAAGATCGCCATATCGTGATTCACCGCAGTGCAAATTCACAGAAACTTCAATTAACTCACGAGCTGTGAGAAGAAGTTTAAATGAAAGGAATTTTTAGTGGAATGGAAAGGGAATTTGTTTTGCCGGTGACCTGTAAACGGGCCGGAGCTTATCAGACAGCATCTGGAACCCTTCTGAAATTTGCTAGAGAACATCGATACTGGTGCTAAAATGAATGGGCAAATGTTTTGATCATGGGTGAATCCATATATTATCGATACTGGATGGAAAATGAATAGGCAAATGTTTTGTTCAAAGGTATATCGAACCGTTAACGTACGAGTGAGCTTCCAAGGTGGTTCAGTTATGGTGTGGGGTGGTATCTCAACACAAATACGCACCCAACTGTAAGCACTTCATAGAAGTACTCTAAATGCCAGAAGATACTTGCACGCAATTTTGAAAACACATGTTGTAGATCACGAAAATGTAATTGCAGTAAATTTTATTCTCATACAGGATAACGGCAAGCCTCATGTTGCAATTGTAATACACGAATAAAACATAGAACGGTTAGAACGTCCATCTCACAGGCCAGATCTTAATCCGCTTTAGCATATCTGAGATAAGCTTGGAAGAAATATTCGAGCTTTGGTACCTGCACCCGCGACCCTGGAAGAATTAAGAAGAGCGCTTTTTGAAAAATTGACGTCTCTCCCTCCCCGCTTGGTAGCAAGTATGCCAAGAAAAATGCTGGGTGTTATACAGGCTCGAGGTGAAAACACGCGATATTAGATAGTTGTAGTTAAGGTATTCATTTGTTTTTTTTTTATAAATTTGAACAAAATGTGTAATCCTGGATTCAAATAAGCATATTTCGATAAAAAATGAAAAGATTTAAATAAGGAATACATTTTCAAATTTTCGAAATTGCTAGTTTACTCTACATGGTGATTCAGAAGCTGGAATAAAAAACATATTTGTGATTCTTATGATATAAAGCACCATCTGTAGGGTTATTCGAGTCACTACCAATTTGTTTTAAAAAGCGGAATAATTTCATTTTGCTAAAGGATTAGTCAAAGTGGCCCAATAATAAAAAAATTCTCAAGTAAATTTAGTCAGTATTTTAAGGTGCCAGATTTTAACGCTGGAGGTTTATATATTTTATTAAATTTCATATTAAATTAACGTCGAAATGATATTGAGGGGATTATCCAGTTAAACCTACCTTCAAGTGTAAAACTAAAAATAAGCACTACATACAATTCATGTAAAGTTCTATTAATTGAGTAGGTATAAGCAAAAATTACTTTGTTTTGAGGTATACTAAAATAATAGAGACCATGTCATGAAAGTTATAAACTTTTGTATAATAAGGAATATTTAAACGGTTTATGTAAAATGTTAAATGTTTTGCAAAACATATTTAGACATTATACAGTTTTGAACACTTGGTGTGTTTTCAATTGCCTTTGAACTGATTGGCAGATTTATATATGTGAAGACACATTTTAACAGTCTATGCAATTTATGAAGTTTCATGATATGCTTAATACTGTTTATAAAATTATTCATAATAGACTATGTATTTAAGATAAAGATTAACAAACGTGTTTATGAACAGCAGCAATATTTTACCTTCATCAGCAAACCTGTGTCCACTCTCCAATTGAAGCTGTTTTTTAAATTCATATGCTCGCTTTTTTTCTCGAACAACCTGTAGGTATATATAGGCATGTTTTAATGTTATGACAACATAAATTAGAATTTTTATTACCCTTCCAGAGAATTCAAGAATATTCTTTGTACATTCTGACGCAACTTTTGCGAGACTAGTCATATTGAAGATTGCGTCGTAGTGATACCAATAAACGAAGATTCTCATGCAAACAATGCTCAACATTCTGTAAAAGTGACTAAATGAATGAAATGAAGAATGCTTTAATAGAGTACATCTAAGTGTTAACATTTGTCTTGTGTCCTATCCATATTAAACTAAGTAGGTAGCACTTCATAAACAAATATACAAATATTATCATTTTATAATTAAAAGTAACATAGGTAGAAAAAAGTTAACCTTTTTTAGGCAAGTTCTTAACTTATTATTAACTCAACATGTTATAATTTGAAATAATATATTTTTGCTCCTACATTTAAACTTATAATACAAATTAATTGCATTGTCATTTATATTTCTTGACTCACAATTTTTGAGTAAACGGTTAAAGGAATACAATTTTATTAATGACCTTCTGGTAGAATAAGGGTGACAAAATTTTTTTTTTAACCTGTATGTGAATAAACTTGAAAGCAGAATGTATATAAAGACCTATAACATTTAACAGAATTTATCGATAAATATACTTTCTATACTACCACAACTGTTTAAATCAAAAATTGTTTTTTCAGAATATAATTATGTAGTTTTGATAAATTTGTTTTATAAGCAAAACTCCAAATGCTAATTCCATAGTTTAGTATGAATTCAACTAGACTACTGTAAACTAAAGTTGTTTTTATTGAGTATGTTGCGCAACAAATATAATTTATAAGTATTTTTTTTATTCTGATAGAAACATAGTCAATGTGCATATACTACTTAAAATGTTGATAAATGATTACCCCAAAATATTTATATTGTTGGTTGTAACTACATTTTCTTGTACTCCTTCAACAGTCAAGGGCCCCAAATGCAATATTTTTAGTTTTGGTTATACAGGGTGTTTCTAAAATAGGGTTCCAAACTTCTGCTGTGTATAGAACTTATTAAAATAAGCCAAAAGTCCCTATTAACATTTCTCCTAAAACATACCCTTAGGAAGATATATGCCTTTAAAAGGCTCAAACAAGACTGGTAATTGTTTGTTATTGACAAAACGGTCGAAAATAAATAGAAAAAAATGCATTGGTCTTAGATAATTTTTTACTTTAAATAACACGTGCTCCTCCGTTTTTCGACATGTAAATCATAAGCCCCTTATTTCGATTGGCGAAGGGGGTTTTCGGCCTGTATTTTCTTTAATTCAATTTTTTTACAATTTTCTACAGATTTATAAAATCTTAACAATTTACTTAAAAAAAATTATGTTTGTTCAAATCGATATTTCCAATGGATTTCGATTACATTGAGTTTGAAAATTACTCTGCTGTTTTAAGTTATTAAGCCAAAAATTACAAAAATCTGTTTACCATGGCAAATAAAAGACTGACGTTGACGTTGACACAACGCTTACCAAGTCAAGTTATTGATAAACTCAATTAAGTTTCCCAGTGTTAAATTAGTAAAAGTGATGATTGGAACATTTAAGTATACAACATTATTGCAACTCATAAACTGGAGTCATATTCAGATACGGAATATTCCTTCTCGACAGGAGTTCAGAGAATCCATCAGCGGTTAAGAGAAACTGTTTTATTCCAACCAAGAGTAAATGATTGTGGCAGAGACATATTTGTAAGAACCAGCAGCGAATCCAGACACGTGCTTCCGAGAAGGGGGGGGGCGATTTAAAGCTTCAGGAGGAGGGGGGCGAGCCTGTACTAAATTTACCAGAATATAATTTTAAACGTATATTTCTTGGACTATTACATTAAAAATAGTCGTTATGTGGTTTAAACCCATAGAAGTGACCTTCTTCTAGGCTCTGGGGCTAAGATTACCTCGTTTTAATATTAAATTTACCAACTTTGAGGTTCAGTTTTAAGGCTATATAACTTCCTAAGGATGCGTTTTAGGGCAAATTAGGGACTTTTTGGCTAATTTTAATGAGTTCTATGCACGGTAGAAGTTTGGAACCCTATTTTATAAACACCCTGTATTTAGGCTTAAATGGTTACTGTCAAGCCAGATATTAACATTATTAAATTATTTATTATTATTATTATTAAAAGCTTTTGAAATATATTTTTTGTTGTACCAATGAATGTATGACGTAATTAATTAAACAGATTTAACAATCGGAAATTTGAAGTCAATTAAAATATAATAACAAACTACTACATACTACTAAATACTGTACTTACTTATCTACCCACTTTGTGAACAAAGCATTTGTCGTTTGAGCATTTACTTTTACACCCATGGCAGTTTCTATAAAAAATAATTTTTCTTTTTAAAAACAAAATTAGTTGATTGATGCTTGTACTACTTGTGATTTTACTATTTTAAAAGCATATTCATATATGAAAATTTTGGATGAAGATTCATTATCAGGAATTCTTGCAAAATATCTAAAAAGTTTTGGAATGACATGGAAGTATTAACTATATATTTTCTTACCACAAATAGTATCCAAAGTGCATTTTGAAATAACATGAAACACATCAAATTCTCCATTTCCAGCATATTTCTTCAATTGGTCGACCAATATATCAGCTTGTTCGGTAAAAACTTCCATGAATCCGTCTAGAATTTTTTGATTGAACGTTGGTGATATGAGCTTCCTGTGCCTTTTCCATTTCTCAACTTAAAAATAATAAAGATAATACTTTACTATGTATCATCACGGAAAGTTATAACTGCGTCCAAGGGCGAACCTTCTATCTACAAACTAGATGTCATTGTTAGCAAATGGTAATTGACAGTTCGGAAAGACTTTACTTGTTTCTAGGTTAGTGACCTGGAGAAATCAAGAATGTCCAATAGTATATAATTAAGTTGTTCCGAGACAGAAGAGTTAGTTCCATAGAAGTAATACCTAAAGATAGAATGTATAACGTCTGGGCGCAGAATGTTCGTAAATCATCTACTGTGAAAATAATAATAGAAAAATTCGAAAGTACTCGTTTAGTTAGTACTCACACGAGCTCGTCTAGGTCGCTAAAAATAACCCGGCAGTTCGCGAGAGTGTGGCCGAAAATTTACATCGGTCAGTTCGTCATCTTGCACAATAATTTAACATTACAACAGCCACTCTTCAGCTTATTTTTAGTAAATATTTACATATACATGCCTACAACTCCACGACTGATTCATCAAATCCCTATTTGGTGGGCCTTGTGGTCTGGAGAAATTAATGTTCCGTATTTACGATGAATGACGAAGGTTATCGTGCTATGTTAACGCAGTTTTTGTGTCTCAATTGGAACATATGGCTCTTAACGACATCTGATTTCAGCAGGACAGTGCCATATGTCATATCAGTTGTGAAACACTGTCATACACGAGATTGTTAATGCTCCCGTTTGGTAACCACGGTCCAGTGATTAAACACCTTTCGACTTATGGCTGTGGGGTTATCAGAAGTCCCAGGTTTATACCGACAAGCCCCCAGTATGTTACTTATAACAAATTTTGTCAAAATCGTAGGCATGTGCCAGCAAAGCAGTGGCGGTCATTTATAAGATATTTTACTTACGTAATTTCTAAATGTATACATTATTTTCTAAATATTCTTGTACTCTTATTGAAACACCCTTTATATTAAATAGTTGTATAACACACAAAAAATATTCCTAACGGACGTTTTTAGACATCTTAACGTAATATTCCAAGTGTTTTCCGTACATTCAGCAACCGGACGAGGTTTAATGAAAAGTGGAGGATCCATCGACATGTTTGTGATATATGAAAATTTTTTACCAGCCCATTTCCAATATATAACAAACTCAAAATGGCCATTTTAATTATTGTGATTTTCTATTTGTCTATTGTTAATTTACTTTACCTGGAGCTGTAAATAATCCTTCTCCAACGATAACTTCGGCTTGACTATAAAGAGGTTCTTTTCTCAGACAGATTGGCAACAATTTTTCGAAATACTTTGGTTCAGAGACGGCATAGAACAGTCGTGGACCAAACCAAACTTTAAATATTCCTGGATACGTGTTGAACATGTTCATGATGGATTTAAAAATATCTAAAAATTTAAGATTGTCGTTTCTTTAACTTTAACAATTCACGACTGCTTACCATATGGATTTCCAACGAAGTACAAAGCTGAACCGATAATAGGAAGCGCGAATGGTCCCGGCATTTTACTTGCATGTTGATACCATTTTCTTCTTCTCCACAAGAACTGAATATACCAAACGAGAAATGTCGTTACAAAACCTACCATTAGAAGTTGGAAAGTTGCCCATGTTGATTTAGAATCATTGCTGAAGAGTTTCCAAGAGGGCATCATATTTGTTAATGAAACTACTACAAAAAAAGTAACAAATTAATGTTAATAGGGTCACCTACAATTTAATAACTGCTCTTTATTCAATTTAAATAAACGGACTTACCCTCTTTCTTAACATACCATAATATAAACTCGGACTTTGCTCTTAGACCTACTCTGTATCATGTAGCAGTAAATTATTTAAATCAAAATCTGTCAAATCCTGGCTTTCTTTTGTTGTTGCTTATATTATGTACAAAATTCTTTTTAATGGACATTTAAATATAAGTCCTGATTGTAACATTTTTTCCGAGTTCGAAATACTGGTGAAAATTGTATTTTTTTTTTCAAAAATTCATAACTATCTCGTATGAAATTAAGAAGGGATTGATAGTTTATAATGTTAAGTTTAACCAACAAAGGTGGATACTGTCGGATAAGTAGTTTTTGAAGAATTGTAATTTAAATAATCTAAAAAGATATTTTGCTAAACGCACCGTGTTAACCAGCCTAGTCTGATCGGATATACTTGAAAGTTCATACAATGCTTTCAATTTCCAATTTCACTATAATACCGGCAAATTTGCCTAAAATGGTAGCAAAGAATGCATTAAAAATGCGTAAACCCGACTTACAGCCAGAAGGACAAAATTATTATTAATTGTATAACTAATTTTTTTCCGCCATGTATTAGGTTTTTATTTACCTGTCTATTATCTACGCATATTGTCTACTCCTTACTGCCATTAATAAATTAATAAATTTTCTTTTTTCCACTAGCTGCATTAGCCAGAGTGAAGACCACTCAGGAAAAGTAAAGATGGCACTTTTAAGCCAATATTTACGAGCATAATTAGTACTCATTACAGCACTAATGAAAATAAAAGATATACAAAGAGAAATGCAATTTATTTTTTGTTTATCAGGATCGAACGATCCTGGGTAATAAGTTGTTCAAAATATTTCTATTAATTAATCAAATTACAATTGTGCAAGAACTACTTAACGAACAATATCGATCTTGCGCCCAATTAATCTCAACGTCGTAAACTACTGTTAGGATAAAAAATAATGTTCCAGCTTCTATTAAAACAATGTTTTTTTTTCGATAAAAATCACTTTTTACTCAATTTTTCCAGCTTTCTTCTCTAAAAATGCTCTAATCAACATTTATAAACATTCATTTTGAACATTTTCTGATTCTCTACAACTAACTGTTCCTTTGAACTAGTTTACTTCCACCAGATTTGTTTATATTAATATTAGTTATGGATTTTAAACTATCTCTTAAGTGATAAGTTTAGCGTGGTTTGCTGTTAAATTTTATATCACTTAACAATCTCTATTTCCTGGGTTCATGTTCAATTTCGTTTATATACGCTGCTGGGTCCTAGTCTTCAATTCAAAAATTTGGATTTGGCAGTTCAGGATATTTAAGCTCAAGGCACTGATTCATTTAGGACTTTAAGTTAAATATGTTTGGTACCTGCAGCTTATATTAATCGTTCTTTAAGTTATAGACAAATCTGGTCACCTCTGGTAGGCCTGTCACAATCAACGAAACTCTTAGACCCAACACTTCGCCTTCCTTTATGACATTTAAATTTTTTTAAGATTTACTTTGTTAATCTGTTAAACAGATTTCCATCTCTCCAATCTGATAATCTACCATTTTTTTATCTATGTCTATACTGAAAACCTTTGATTTTGACACATTTTTACTGAAGTTGCTGGTGTCTAACTAGGTAACTTTTTACGATAAATAAGGATGATTTTTTGGAAATCTGAAAATCCAATATTTTTATCAAGATATTTACAATTTTCCCAAAAAAATAAAGAATAGAAAGAATTTCCTTACCAGTTTTGGAAAACTGTATATAGATGTCTCGAAACGGACTTCAGATTTCAAAAAATAAAACATACTTTTTAGCTTAAAAATGTACACTTCCAGTAAGTTTAATATAAATTGAATGTTTTTCGCCATTCTCGCTTAAATTTGCGACTATGTTTTGAAATATCTTGAATAAATGTTTTTTTATTTGTATCTTCAACTACTATATACAAAATTATTTATATCCATTCGAAAATTACCAAAAAATTATATTTATAACCCCTAAACACCACCCCATTTCATTATCTCGAGATAATTTTTTTGGGTTTTAATATATTACTTACAACCCACGTTAAATTTTGTCTCTGGTACTTACATGTTATTTTTTTCATCCCGAAATTGTATTTGCACAGCCTAACAGTTCTAAACAACAAAATATCAGGACAATGAACAATTTCGGAACTCTTGGAAGCAACAATGTCAGACGATTACTGAACTGACAGAACTAAAAATTAATAACTTCATCTGGATCAAATATTTACAATTTTCCCCAAAAACTAATAAATTTACAAGACAATTGATACTGAAACGAAACACGAGTAACGACAAAAAGAAAGAAACGCAAGAAGTGAAATTCCTGAGAAGGGTAAAGAGTTCCAGGACTGACAGAATAAAAAATGAGATGAAAATTTTCGATCTGAACAAAAACATTGAAGAAAGCAATAAACGAGGAGAAGGAGACGTGAAGGTACGCGCTAGAAAAAATAGATACTGTAAAAAACAATAGGCCTAATACTGGAAACGAAGAAGTAGATGATGAAGGACAGTAAATTATAAATTTGTTTGGGCTGAGCAAAATTATTCAAATGATTTGCATAAATTGATCCCTCTATTGATAAGTTATATTGTAAGAATTTTTGAGTTTTGGTATTGATGGAGCACAAAAATGAAATAGGTTTGCAGAAAACAGTCGAATAAAATTCTGAAAGTTTTAGATGCCTATAATTTTTTTCTCCTGTATTCTAAGATTTGTAAAATGTCCAAACTCGTCTATCGTATGTTGTAAGTTTATATAAAATTATATTACAAAATATATTTTAGAATAGACTTAACTAATGGTTATCATAAAAAAACATTTATTATGTCTTAAGGTGTAAGATGCTTTACAATTTGTTTTAAATAAATTTATATCTTCTTACAACAAATTTTGTATAAATCTCGAATCAGTTACTGATGTTAAAAATTTGCCAGCCTCATTAATTAAAAACCAAACAATGAAAACTCACCAATTTGACTAACGATGTTACACAATTTTATCAGCAAATGTGAAGACTACATTTTCAACAAAAACAACTAACATCACTTGTAGTAGTTTATATCCCTTCTACGTAATTTTATGTATCAACTCTAATAATGTAATGAACTTGAAAACTTCTAAGAATAAGAATATAATGTTGCAGTTTTTTACCCAATGTTGTCTTACAGGTAATTCTTAAATATTTACATCGTTACTGAAGGTGACTTATACTTCCTAAATGTTCTTTAAGTTTGGAAAATTTGCGGAATATCTTGTTATTTGTGTTGCTATACTAAAATACAATTAAACATTTTTTTAAATTTGTGCCGAACTACTAGTTCCCCACCCCACAAAAAAATCATTCATACTTTAAAGATTTGAATAAATAATTAAATTTTGACAGTTTTATTTGCAACATTTCTAATACAAGAAAAACAGTAACTGATTTTAGTCCACGTCAAGTTTTTAAAATTTCGATGATATCCAAGAATGTCGTTGTTCATCAGCGGACGGGGGTATTTTTTAGCTTCTATTATATCAAATCTCCCTTGATATTCTTCTAGTTTATCTAACTATAAATCTGAAAAAATTCAAACAAGAACATTTTGATATTTTTTAAATAATAAGAATGGATATTTGTTCTCTCTAAAACTAGTAATTTTACTAATTAGTTGCAAAATATTAAATATTTCTGTAATAAAATTAATACTCAATAAATTTGTTGGCTGAAAAGGACGAAAATGATTAAAAAATTTACTTAAATGTAGAATTGTTATAGACAGCGCTTTAAATGTTAATGGACTGGCTACATTAAACTAAATTTGTTAATTCAATTCACATAAATTCAAACACAAAATACTGTAGCTAATGCAATCCATAATTTATAAATTTAAATTCGCCAAATTTTGTTAACAAGAACCCGACCCTTCAACAAATCTGTGGAAAAAGAATTAAGTGAAAAAATATAAATATATAAAATATTTATGAGATAGAAAATAAAAGTGAATCTGGATACCCTATAATATCACTCAGGATTTCTGCCTCTGTCACATAACTACAATTTTCTCCTAAACTACTGGACGGAAGAGGTTGAAATTTGGTATCAATGTATAGTTTTGGTGACCCGATCAAGAATACATATCGTAAAAGAAAAAATTGCATTTTAGGAGTACTTCTGGGAGGAAAACCTAAAAAAATCGAGCGTTCCCCCCTGATCTCTGAAACTACTGAGCCTAAAATTTTGAAAAAAATAGAAAATATAGACCGTTGCCCGAACTTTACAGGAAAAATAAGGAGAAACGATTAATATTAATTTTGGGGGCCAAATTATAGAATTAAGTAAAAATTTAAAAATAAAAAAATTTTCAAACGCATCATGTAATATATCAAATGAAAGGTCTCATTCTGAGAAACACAAATATATTTTTTTCATATTTAAAAAATATATTTTTAAAAAGATATTAACGAAAATATACCAAAATTTACCCAATCCCCCCCCCTTATCTCCGAAACTATAAAACGTAAAGTGTTGAAAAAAATTAGAGGTATAGGTTCTGACCTGAAGTTTACTGGAAAAATAAGGGGAAACCTCTACTTTTAATTTTGGGGGCAAATTACAGAATTAAATGGAAAATATAAAATTAAAATTGTTTCTAACCCAACA
Organism: Octodonta nipae; assembly: GCA_034190945.1. Lineage (NCBI taxonomy): Eukaryota > Metazoa > Arthropoda > Insecta > Coleoptera > Chrysomelidae > Octodonta > Octodonta nipae. The sequence goes on along the minus strand of CM067220.1, from coordinate 15,818,935 downwards.
TGTTATATATCAAATGAAAGGGCTCATTATGACGAAAACAAATATATTTTTTTCATATTTTTTAAATGAATTAAATAAAAGATATTAACAAAAATATAAAAAAAATTACCGATTACCGCCCTCCTCCCCTTACCACCTTAACCATAACTTGGAAAATTTTGAAAAAAAAATGGAGGTATAGCCCCTCAGCTGAACTTTACTGGAAAAATCAGGAGAAACCCCTAATAGTTATTTTGGGGGGCAAATTATAAAATTAAATGGAAAATATAAAATTAAAATTGTTTCTAACCCATCATGTTATATATCAAATGAAAGGGCTCATTATGACGAAAACAAATATATTTTTTTCATATTTTAAAATAAATTAATTAAAAGATATTTACAAAAATATAAAAAAATACCCATCTCCCCCCATCTCCGAAACCATAAGCTGGAAAATTTAAAAAAATGGAGGTATAGCCCCTCACCTGAACTTTACTGGAAAAATAAGGAAAAACCCCTAATATTCATTTTGGGGGGCAAATTATAGAATTAAATGGAAAATATAAAATTAAAATTGTTTCTAACCCATCATGTTATGTATCAAATGAAAAGGCTCATTATGACGAAAACAAATATATTTTTTCATATTTTGAAAATAAATAAATTAAAAGATATTAACATAAATATAAAAAAATTACCCATTCCCCCCCTTTTTCTCCGAAAACATTAGCTGAAAAATTAAAAAAAAACTTGAAGTATAGCCCCTCACCTGAACTCAGCTAACTGGAAAAATAAGGAGAAACCCCTAATATTCATTTTGGGGGGCAAATAATTGTTTCTAACGGGTCATGTAACATATCAAATCACAGGGCTCATTATGAGGAATACAAATTTATTTTAAATGAATATTTTAAAATATATTAAAAAATATTAAAAAAAATTACCCATTCCCCCCGTTATTCCCCAAACTATAAGACCAAATTTTTTTGGTTTATTTGAAAAATATAGAAAACCCCTAATTCTATTATTTGGCTCCCAAATAATAGAATTAAACGGAAAATAAATTATTAGAAAATCCCCATAGTAATTTTAGGGACAAATCATACAATTAAATGGAAAATAAAGATACAATTTTCAAAAGCACCATGTAATATATCACATAAAAGGCTCATTCTGTGAATTACAAATATATCATATTTTTAAATCATTTGTTGAAAAGATATTAACAAAAATATTAAACATCGACTTAATTCCCACTTTAGAAACTACACTATTTAAATTTTGAAAAATATGTTTTATTTGTATTTTTTAATAATTTGAATAACAGATTTAATAATTTATAATTTAAAACTTGATTTATTTTACCCTTTATCTTCCAATCCACAGAACCTCAAAACTCAGACAGTAGATTATAAAAGATTTCTCTGAAAGTTTATTAGTAAAATAAAACTCTAATGTTAATTTTTTGGGGCCAAATTAGAAAATTAAATACATATGTTTTCTGGTAAAAATCAAGCGAATCCTGAAGCAGATAAAATAAAAAGTCTATGTGGGGAAAATGAAAGTGTATATTTTCTCTAAATTTAAAACGCTTCCTTTAAAAGATATAAGGGTAAATATAAGAAAATGCACTCATTCCCTGCTTGTCTAAAACTGGAATATTAGAATCTTGAAGGTGGTACGGCACCCTAAGTATGCGAGTCCAGCTCGCACTTGACCAAATTATTTATTTTGATCATTAACCTAATATAGTAAATAAGACACTCTTCTATGTACCTACCTTAAATATGTACGCATTTCACAAGTGTAAAAACGCCAAAAAAAATCGGAAAGGGCCCTATAAAAATGTATTATACCTATATATAAGTAGTACTCTAGCATCTTAAAATTTTTCTTACTAACCAAATTCTTGAAATTATAACAGCAATCAATCACAGTATATCTGCATGGTAGCTTTAATCTTTGCGAACAAAGGGAAGTGTTTTAAATTAAAACACAAATATATTGGTTTTTTGTTTTTGAAAATAAAGACACACTTAAGTCAAATTAGTTCATTAGTACATTAATTTTAAATCATAAATTTTTTAATAAAATCCGTTTCTCAAAAGTTAGAAACGAACTTTTTTGAATGTAAAATTTCAAAGCATAGAATAGATCAAAAAGACTTTCACATCTCAAAATTTTTGAGATAAGTCTTTTACAAAGCAATGTTTCGAATATTTGTTTCTAAATTCTCTACTAGAGAGGTTATTGGAATAAAACTTTTGTTAATATTACTTACCATACGATAAAGTTGATTTTTATCATCATTAAATATGTTTCCATATGAAATTTACTTATATATTACTTGTTTTCAAAACTAAATAACTATATTAGAGAACCATAGAGAAATGATGAAGTTTAAAATAACGGCACAACGAGAAAAACCTTCAAAAATTAACAATAATTAAATTTGAAAAATTTCCATTGAATATATTATTTCAACAAAATAATTGTAGGAGTTAATAATTATCCAAAACAAGTCCAGGTCAAGGTAGGTCAAAGTCACCATTTGGTGATCCCCCTTGTCCTGTAAAATATTTGTAAGAATTTTTTTTTGATGCGTATTTTTCAAAGTATTTGGTTGCCTCATTTAAAATGGGTCACCCTTAGATGACCCATATTTTACATTAGAGGTTTCAATGAACAAAAAGCCCATCGACTTTTTTAAAAACCAGATATTTTGACATTAAAATTTTCAATTGAATATTAGGGTGTTTTTTCGATATGAAGTCAAAATAAGGTGAAAAAATAAATATTTTACATAAAAAATTACAGTGTATTAGGGTTTTCACCAAATTTCCTATAATTTTTGTTTCGAAAAGATAAAAAAACCAAAAACTTGTTTTTTTTTCATTTTTGACGTAAATTTTAAGGTTATGTGAAAAAAGTGTAAATTCAAAAGTTGTAGATCTTTTTATTACCTACAACTTTGCTATTCAACTTTTTTCCAGAAGACTTACATTTTTGCCGGAAATCGGTTTTTTAATCTTAAAAGCCCACCCTCCCCCACTTCAAGACCTCAGACTGCCCGTAAATTATTTTCCCTTTTATTGTTGTTGTATTCTCTTCCTTTTCCAATGGGTTTCATCCTACATTTTTTTTTAGTTTCAAAAATTATAGACTCTGGTCTACAAAGATTAATGTTGAGTGATCTCAGTAATCTCACACTTTTAGGCAACAAGTTTTACGTTATTATGTAGTGTAAGTCGTATCTCGTAGCTTACTAAATGTATAGGGTATTTGCAATGATTACTAATATATTATTTCTTAATTTTTGTGTTATAATCCCTGAACGCAGACATCAAAGATTCCCTCTTTTTCTTTAAATCAGCGATTGTGCATGGTTGTCCAATATTGTTTTGGATATCTATCCATGCATCATTTATTTTATTTTTATTTTTGTGGCTGGTATGTTTGGGTCACAAATGCAAGGATGCATTTGGTACAACTCGAGAAACTTTATGATGTTATTTTTCGACCACTTCAATTTGCCACAAACACTACTTTGCCATTAAAAACAACACTAGTTGATCACGATCGAAGCGCCGCGTGCAACTGTATGAACCAAGTGTGGACGGCTGAAGCAAATATTTGGCTTATTTGACTCCTTTGAAGTGCATTGAAAACCGACAACTGGACGGTAAGGCGTATTTGCTCTTAGCGGTATTCGACTTATTTGTTCAAATAAAGCAAAAATAGCGAATAACTTCTCCACACATCGCCGGTTTTGGACAAATATATCAAACATACGAATACGCTACACCAAGTGAAGTGCCGCCAACAAAATGTCTGATTGCTGCACAGACAGTTTGTGGTAACTTGAAGTGCTGATTGCACATATTCCATTTTAACAGTGCTCAGCACGCTTAGACACTAGAGGCCGCTATGGTGGTGATTACACCCGGGCGCTACGTGAGCTAGAGACGTCTCTGTCACTGGGTATTTGTAAGAACAGACTAGGCTTGGGTCGTTCGTGAATGAGTCGTTCAAAACGAACGACTCTTCTACATGTGCCATGAATGAGCGGCACAGTTTAGTCAAATAGCTCGTTCAGTTCGCCATTAATAGAGTCATTCGGGTCGAGCATGGCTCGAGCGAGTCGAGAGTCAAAGGATGTGCTAACGTTCAACGTTCAATCGCGAACTAGACTCGTTGACTCGTTCATCGTTCAATCTTTCGACCGGCACAGTCACCAAGGCTCGGAGCAGTGGAGAGAAAAGAGCCGTCAGCCGTCTGGTTCATGAGATGAAAGGTATTTTAAAATTTGGTCGGAAGGTTTTATTTTCAACGAATCGATGAATGGGTATTTTAAATTTTTATTATGACAGGCACTAAGGCACAGGATTGTTATTGTTTTGCAGTGTTTTTGTTATATAAATTTCTATTTGGGTTATAAGTAAGCATAATAATTTTATTTGTTTTTAATGTTTAGAGTTTTTTTCTTATTTTTGTTACCAAATAATACAAAAATTAAAATTTTGTATTTACGTAAATTAATGATCTTTAAATTATGACTCAGCAAAACTTTAATATTAGTTTGAGCAGTACACTAGACAAGTAGAGACATTTTATAAATCTGCCTAAGGCTAAACGGCTGTGTTTTAGGAGATCGTTCGATTGAACGACTCATTGTGAACGACTCGTTTTGGTGAGCTGAACGAAATGGGCCGGCTCACTAAAAAGAGTCATAAAACCCAACGCTAGAATAGACCTAATGTAATAACAGATCAGGGGCGGATCTAGGGGTTTCTTGAGGAGGGGTCACAAGATAAATATTCTGATAATACGTTAACCTAGTTTTTATATTTAAAATAAGGTCGTATGATTTATTAAGTTATTGGTTTCCTGCCTAACTGTTGAACAATATCTCTCGGTTTATTAGATTAACTGTCTAATCTTTACTGCCTATAATAAGTTTTCCCATTATTACTAAGCTTCAGGGAGGGGCGCGCGCCCCCTGTCGGGATCCGCCACTCTAACAGACAAGACCACATAGAATTTGAAGACTATAATATATGTACTCGTAAAATAAGTTCGATTATTTCTTAATTACCTATCAAAATGTAAACTTCATGTCATTGCCATCTATGTGTTCAAAATAATTTTGAAAAATCGTAAATCCAGTAGGGCCAATTACGAAAAAATGCGGAATTACCTACCGGTTGTCTCTTACAGAAAATGTTCACTGTTTGTTTTTGGGATTCGTTATTGCTTAGATGTTTGCTAAGAAGCAGATTTTTTTATGTTTGTCAAACAAATAAATTTTACAGTCAAATTTATTTCTCTGCTAAACGCAAAGTTGATTGAACTGAAAAAGATTTAATTACATGCTTTTGCTACTTGTAACAATAACCAGCGTCTGAATATTTTTTTGTTTTTTTGAAAATGTCTGTGTATAATTACAACATGGGGGCATTTACAAATCAAACTCCAATGAAAATTAATATGGCAAACTGTCAATGTCAGAAAAATTCAGATATGCAAAAAAAAGTCAACAAAAATTATAGCAGGTATGTTTATTATAAGAAAAAAGTAAAAATATTCAGCAGATGAGTTATATAAATTATTATCGTAGTTCTACAAAAACTTTGTAGCCATCTTTTGGTCTTAGAAGTAATTTACATTTTAGTTCAATGTCTTGAACTTTCCTGTAAGATGTAAATACTTTATATTTCCTGAGAACGGTACAGAGTAACGCTTTCATTGCCATCATAGAATACCGTAGTCCTGAAAGAAGAAACAGAAATTTAGTTAATAATTTTAAAATTATTAAATACCTACCTACGTTAAAACAAAATGTTTAAGGTAAAATTTTACTGTAATTTTAAACCATTTCAGTTTGTATTTGATTGTTCAGAAATTACGCAAATATCGAAAAATGAAGGAAATTGCCTCAAAATTATTATTATGATGTTCTTGTGGTCTCTGATGACGAATTCATGATCATAATTGAAAAATTCAAGATAGCGGATCCAATATTGGGACCTGAAATGCCAAAAATCTTTCCAAAACTAACAAAATTGACTAAAGTTTATAAATGTCACTATTAAAAAGGTTTTTCCAATCTATTTTGCTTTTGCTTGTGCTTGTACTGAAACCTCTAAAAATGTGAATATTTATTTTGATTAAATTACTCCATTTAAGGATTTAATAACTGAATTTATTTACTTTAATTATCTCCTTTTATTCATAAAAATGACAGAGTTCAAAATGAGCATCGAATTTTTATTTTATTAGGGATCCCAATATAGATTATATGGATACCCTTATAATATCACTCAGGATTTCTTCCTCTTTCACATCATTTTGCCCTAAACTACTGGACGGACAAGGCTGAACAAGGATGACACAATTGTATCAGCAATGACACAGATAATCATTAACAGCGTCGATTCTTTTAAAGAAATGCGTTATTACATAAGCAAAGATTGATGACAAATGTGAAGACTGCATTTTCAAGAAAAACAATTAACATCATTTGCAGTAATTTATCTCCCTTCTACGTAATTATGTATCAAGTCTAACAATGTAATGCTTGAAAACTTCTAAGAATAAGAATATATACCTGCTGCAGGTTCTTACCAAATGTTGCCTTACAGGTAATTTTTAGGGTTCCGAATATTGTAAGTACAATATACGGATACCCTTATAATATCACTCTGTATTTCTGTCTTTCACATTACAGCAATTTTCTGGAAACTACCAGGGGGAAAAGGTTGAAATTTGATATAATTGTATAGTATGGTGACCCGATCAGGAGTACATATCGTAAAAGAAGAAATTTTGATTTTAGGGGTACTTCTGGGGGAAAGACTAAAAAATCGACCGTTCCCCCACTTACCTCCAAAACTACTGGGCCCAAAATTTTGAAAAAATAGGGAATATAGAACGTTGCCCGAAGTTTACAAAAAAAATAAGGTAATACCATTAATTTTAATTTTGGGGCGCAAATGATAGTATTAAATGAAAAATTATAATTATTTTTTCAAACGCATCATGTAATGCATCAAATGAAAGAGCCCATTCTGAGGAACACACATATATATTTTTCATGTTTTAAAAATAATTAGTTTAAAAGAGATTAACAAAAAAATTTGTATCTCCGAAACTACAACTTAAAATTTTGAAACAAGTCATTATCCCCCTTATCTCCGAAACTCTAAGACCTAAAAATTTGAAAAAAATTCGAGGTATAGTGTCTCTCCTGAACACCTGAACTTTACTGAAAAAATACGGAGAAATCCCTAATATGAATGTGGGGTGGGGGGAGCTTGAATTATAGAATTAAACGGAAACTAAAAAATATACATCAAATGAAAGGGAATACAAACGTATTTTTTTTATATTTTTAAAATAAATGGTTTAAAAGGAATTAACAAAAATATAAACATAATTACTCATTCCCCTCTTTATTTCCGAAACTATAAGACCTAGAAGTTTGAAAAAATAGGCTTTTATGACCTTACTTGAACTTTACAGGGAAAATAAGGAGATACCCCTAATATTAATTTTAGGAGGCAAATTACAGAATTAAACGGAAAATCAAAAATTAAGTTTTTTTAAACATCATGCAATACATCAAATGAAAGTACTCATTATGAGGAATACAAATATATTTTTTTCGTATTTATAAATTAACTGTTTTGGGGGCTAAATTAGAAAATTAAATAAATATTTTTATAAAAATCAAGCGAATCATGTAGCAGAAAAAATAAAAAGGCTCTGTGTGAGAAATAAGTGTATATTTTTTTGTAAATTTAAAACGTTTAAAACATATTAAGTTAAATATAATAAAATGCACTCATTAACATTAATAAAATAACAATGTTTTTGTCTAGTTTTGTATACTTTCAGTAATAAAAACGTTAAATAACAATAAAAAATATTTTTACAATTGTACTGTTAAAATAATAAAAGAAAATGTAAACTCTGATAATACGTATAAGCACTTGCGATGCTGTTTTTCAACTCACCTATACAATTTCGAGGTCCGTACGAGAAGGGTAAATAGGCACATGGATGTCTTTTCGCCGCTTCTTCTGGTAAGAATCTTTCGGGAATGAATTCGAAAGGTTTCGGCCAATACTTCTCGTTAGTGTGCGCTCTAAGAAATCCAAAAACTACTGATGCACCTTCGGGAACTGTATATTCGTCTGTAGCAAACAGTTAAGTTAAAGCAATCTCTATTCACATATCTGTAACATTTGTTGCCGCATATTTTGACAATAGAAAGAATTAGGTTAGGCAACTTCCAGGACTTCTTCAAAAAATGGAGACACCTATGGGAGAGAATTGTTTATTCAAATGAAGACCACTTTGCAGTAAACTACCTCTCGCATGACCAATAACAGGAGTGAAAAAATATGAAGGAAGATTGGGGATACCTTTGGACAAACACTATAAATGAGAGTAAAACTTATAAACAAGTCATACCTAACTGTATATCTTCATCAATAGCTCTTACAACAACTGCAGCAACGGGGAACAGCCTGAGAGTTTCCTTAATAAATAAATCCATGTATTTCAAGTTTGGTAAGTCCGAAGGCACTGGGTTTCTGTCTGGTCCAAGAACATCCAGAATTTCATGGTACACTTTCTCCTATAAATTGTATAATGGAATCAATACAATACGACATATCACTATTTATAACCTGTAGCTCTTGATGAAGACCAAGCATTGTAAAGACGAAACATAAGGTGGAAGCAGTAGTATCAGAACCCTGGAAATAATAATCATACAATAGGTCCAAATATATGTAATGAAATTTTTTATGAGTAATATTCATATAGCTCTAAAGTTATTTATGATAGGATAGCAGTTTCTAGGAATATGAAAAACTTACAGCAGCGATGAATGTAATAACTTCATCTAAAAGTTCTTGCTCAGTAAAACTACCCTTTTCATCGGCTATTTCGAGCAGGTAGTCTAGAAATGCTTTTCGTCTAAGTTCTGCAAATCAGTTTCGTATCGATTACTCAGAAAATCCAACATAAATATATTATAATTTGTTTTATTTGCTGAATTCAACAACCAAATCACGAAATTATTGCAGAAAATAATGGAAGGACATCAGAAAATACATCATCTCGAGAAAAAGTTAATAATTTTGATAGCGTAACACGCCTGTGTGTAAGTCGAAAATTCAAAGTTTACCAAGCTTTTTCCCGTTATAAAGTACTACCCTGTACACAAATTATTAAATGTGAATTCCACATGCAAATCACTTCAAACATGTTTACCGAAGTGATTTCGGAGTTAAATAACTATGTTAAAGGAAGGTTCAAACAACATATTTTATAGTGACCGGCATTAAAATATTAAAGTCCAATAATTTTTTGTGTTTTTAGGCCAATTTTAGTGATCCTTTTAGCAACACGGAGATAAAATATTGTACAACTTTTGAAGCACCCTGTAGGTTATCTAGCAATTTAGACGATTTGATAATGTATTCCGTAACAAAATGCATATTTTTCAAGAAAATATTGTAAATGATGAAGGTTGGCCGTTAGTTGCAGAGCATCAAAATGGCCATGGAGTATGTTTATTTAAATGACAGATGTCATAAATTTAGGCAAAATGGATTTCATGCCAGAAGTTGTAGTGAGCATTGTAGCATTATTACAAAATGACAGAAGTTGCGTTATGTCTCAAGAAGATTTGGTGCAACATGTCAACAGGATCTTTATTAAGAAGAGCGGTTTTTAATGAAAGAAAGAAGGCACGTCGCTTGGTAGCTAGCACAGATCATATAGAGAGAAGTAGTGAGCATAGTGTAATAAAAAGGTGGAACAAAACAAATACCAAAATTGTGTGTACAGTGTACCTTTGGCCTGAGGAAAAACCTATACCGGTGGAACTTCAAGACTTCTCCAAATTAGAACTAAAGAGCACCAATACAACGTCTCAAGAAGACATATAGACAGATTAAGATTGGCAAACCGTGTACTCACGGATAATAGTATACACAAAAATGGACTGGAATAAGAGAAAAATCTGTATATAAATAGGCAAAGGCAAAACGGTTCGGTACCATTTTCTTTATTTTTGTTTTGTTTAGTAGCAGTGCAGAATACTTATAATAGTGCTTCATTCATTCAATCAAATAAAATAAAAAAATGATAATTTACGTCCACACTGTCAATGCCAACCAGTGCAGCCAAATTACTTGGAGAAAAAATCGTAAGATGGATTGACTCGACAAACAAACTAAATTAAATAAAACATTAACAAAGTTTGATCGGTTCCAAAAGTTATTCCACATTATTACGTTATTAAGATCTCACGCATAAAAATTCATATTATATGATAATAACCATTTATTTAGTACTCCCAAGTTTGAAACTTTCATTTCTTTCTAAATATGTATTGTCAACTAAAATTAGAATTGTGTATTGTCTGACAACTGATCAATGTGTTTCCGATAATATTTTATTATTTTAACATTATGCTTTTAAATTATATTGTTTCTATTTTAAAGGCTAATAGTTTCATACAATTTAACTAAAATTACAAAGCCCAATAAAACAACAAGAAAAGTATTCATCAAAGCGCAGATAGATAGGAGACACGCAATTATATACAATGTGGTTGAAATAAGGGTAGTATAGAATTATACTTATGCAGGATAGATAAATAATCTTAGAAGAAATGTGTTATGTAAACATTTAGGATATTTGAATTCTGCTCTTGAGTTATTATAGTTATGAAATGGGTTCAAGAATTTTAGCATTTGTTTAGACAGGGTGGTTGAAATATAAGGCAGAGTGGAACTATAATTTATAGGGTGCTTAAAATAATTATTTTATATCTACAAGTAGTTGCATATACAGGAAGGTTGAAATATGTAACAGAGTTTAATTACAGTCGTACAGATATGTTTAAAGAATTTTATAACGAGATGTTATGATCTACAAGCTGTTCCATATACAGGGTGGTTGAAATATAGGGTGGAATAGTATTATAATTATACAGGGTAGATAAAAAAATGGTAGAAAAAATATTGTTATATGAGTAGTTGCATATATGGAGTACCTGCAATAAAGGGCGAAGTAAAATTAAGTTACACAGTGTGATTCAAACAAGATTAGAAAAAGTTGCATATGAAGGGTGGTTTAATGAAGTGAGAAGAGAAATTATACCTTATTCTGTGGTTCAAGAATTATGAGGAACAAATTTGAAATTGCGTAACTCATACTCAGTTGCACAGATAGGAAACTTGAAGTGTAGGGTGGAGTAGAGTTATTGTTAAGTTTTTAAAAAATGTTTGGTGACCTATAAACAGCAGCATATACAACGTGATTCAAGAAAATTTTGAACAAATTTTTTTATATATAGTGGCCGACAAACAGTTGCAGTAGTTGTATATACAAGATAAGAAATAAAGGGTTGAGTAGAATTATAGTTAAACAGGGTGCATACAATGTTAGAACAATTTTGTAGGATCGAAGTCCATTAGCAGTTGCATAGATAAAATAGTTGAAATATAGAGTGGAGCAGAAATATAGTAAACTGTTATGTTATTTCGTGGCAGATGCATATACAGGGTAGTTGAAATATTTTGTAGAGTAAAATTATGGATATACAGGATGACTCAAAAACTAAAAAACAAATAAGTCATGGTTTAAATACTGATATAATTAGTTATACAAGGCCATTCGAAAAAATGTTGAATAAAGTTGTTATATAGAATGGCAAATAAGCAGTTGCAGTTACCTTGAGGATTGCTGGATTTATAGTTATACAAAGTGGTACAAAAGTGTACTGTTGGGTGGCCCATAAGTAGTTGTATGTACAAGGTGGTTGAAACCGAGGGCGAAGTACAATTACAGTTTTACAGGGAAGACCAAAAAATGTTTTAAAAATATGGAATAGAGCTTTAAAATTATAGTTATACACTGTGATTAACAAAATGTTAGAAAAAGTTGCATGTAAAGGTTAAAATACAGATTAGAAATAAATTATACTTTACAAGGCGGCTTAAAAATTATCAGAAATAATTATTGTCATATAGCGTAGACCATACGCAGTTGCATATCCGAATTATGGGATGGAGTAAAGTTACAGTTAGGTGTTTAAAAAATGTTACATTGGTTGACAAAGTATAGTTACAATTATACAAGGTGATTCAAAAAAATGTTGAATAATTATATGGGGTGGCCCATAAGCACTTTCTTTTTAGGGGAAATATATTCGAGATTGGTCGATTTAAAGTTATGTAGGGTGGTCCAAGAATGTTAGAAAAAATTGTTATATAGGATAGCCCTTATGTTTCAAAAGCTATTTCTGTTTTGCAAAGAATTGTACATTCCATACGCGGGTAAAACCGCGAGTAACGGCTAGTTGTTTATAAAAAAAATAATCGAGTAAATATTTGAAACAGGTTAACACATTTTTATATTTACAGCAGCAATATTTTACCTTCTTCAGCAAAACTGTGCCCACCCTCCAATTGAAGCTGTTTTTTCAATTCATATGCTCGCTTCTTTTCTTGAACAACCTGTAGGTATATAGGTATGGCCATCTTTTAATGTCATGAAAATTGAAAGTAGAATTTTTCTTACCCTTCCAGAGAATTCACGAATATTGTTTGTACATTCTGTTGCAACTTTTGCCAGGCTAGTCATATTGAAAATTGCGTCGTAGTGATACCAATAAACGAAGATTCTCATCCAAATAATGCTCAACATTCTGTGAAAATAACAAAATGAATATATTGCATTATTTCAGAAAAACAATGCCCAATGCATTTTAAAACTCAAACTAATTCTGACGTAGCTATTAGTTATATTTCAGCAGCTTTTCTTGACTGTGTATTTTATTATAATCGTCCAATTACCGGTCAAAAAATTATTCCTGCGACCATGGACGAATTCACCTTTTGGTCTGAATTAGGGAGGTAAATTAGCAGGTCTATAACGAGGGGCAAATCATGAATTTCCTACTGTAAAATATCAACATAATTAGAAAGGGGCCTGAATTACAGTAGGCATTAATATAAGTTTTGTTGCACCCAACAGGTGTGATGTAACGAAGTACCAAAAGGCAGCCAGACAGGTCCAGGGGTGGAGGGAGTAGTTTAACCCTCTGCCGCTGTCTGACTCCTCTCGTGACTCTACCTCATCCAGAAATACAGAGTGGATGTTTACTTTTGGAATAATAAATGAGCAATTAATTATCAAAAAAGTATGCCGCCAAGAACAGCTTGATTTTTTTTTGCTGAGGTTAGCTATGTCCAATGTAGCTTAAGTCTTCAACACATTAATCAGCAACAAAATATGCAGATAGTCCGGATTTGGTGATATGAATTGTCCGAAATGGCATTATTGGTGTCATTTTGCAGTTTATGTACCTTATTTCTATAAACACTACATAAATTGCAATTACAACATCGGCCAAAAAAATGCAGAATTCCAAACAATATGAATATTGTATAATTTAAATAAATATTTAGTTTTTATAAGCCAATTAATGTATAACGAAATTAGTTAAATAAATGTAATAATTGGATATTTGAAAATAATAAAAATTTAATAACAAACTACTACATACTAGTAAATACTGCACTTACTTATCGATCCATTTTGTGAACAAAGCGTTTGTTGTTTGAGCATTTACTTTTACACCCATGGCAGTTTCTATAAAAAATAATTTTCTTTTTAAAAACAAAATTAGTTATTGGTGCTTTTACAACTTGTGGTGTTACTATTTTTAAAGCATTACTGATATTCAAATGTGAAACTGTTGGATGAAGATTCATCATCAGGAATTCTTTCAAAATACTAAAGAGTTTTGAAATGACATAAAAGTATTAAACATATATTTTCTTACCACAAATAGTATCCAAAGTGCATTTTGAAATAACATGAAACACATCAAATTCACCATTCCCAGCGTAATTGTTCAATTGGTCCACCAGTATGTCACCTTGTTCAGTAAAAACTTCCATAAATCCGTCTAAAATTTTTTGATTGAACGTTCGTGATATGAGTTTTCTGTGCCTTTTCCATTTCTCAACTTAAACACAAAGACAATACTTTACTAGTTTCCTATGTTTATCTATAAATAAATAGGCATAGACAAAACGGTTCGGTACCATTTTCTCCTCTGGTGTACCTCGACCGATTGTCTTTATTTTTATTTTGTTTAGTACCTACTGACGACCTTCTAGGTCATTCTTAATAAACCTATTAAATTTCCACAGTAAACTAAAACAAATATTAGATATTTGTCTATATTTGTTTCAGCTTACAACTGTAAAGGCAAGGAATGAAAATTCTGAAGAAATAATTCCTGAACGAAGAAACGGTGTATATTTTTGAGATTGCTTTTCCAACAAGACGAGTCTTCGGATAAGGAGGATAATTTGAAAGCCTTCCAACTGACGTTTCATTTTTCTAGCTAAAATGTGGGAAAATATTTTAAACTTTAGTATCTTATCTAGTATGATGGCGATTTATTTTGCGACTTACTTCTGTACTACCTGTTAACAATCGACTGGCTAGCTTTTCTGTATTTTAACATAAGCTTTAAGATCAGATGGAAATACTTAGCAAAACTATGTTACAAGATAGTATTCTTATCAGCTATGATGTAGTGTTCCTTTTCCCTGTCCCATCCTAGACCTATCGACGAACTGTCTGAAGAACACCTATTTTATTTACAAGAAACGAAGGCCCCAAGAACACCAAGTCATAAACATAGTTTATGGTTACGATTTGTGGATGATCACTTCGTGATTGGCCTCATGGAAGAGAACTCAATAGATTTTTAGATCATCTGAATGGTATACACCATAAAATAAAATTTACTATGGGGATTGAAGCAAGTAATCAATTGTCATTCCTTGGTCTTCTGACGGAGAGGAAGGCAGATGAAACCCTTGACCAAACGTTATACAAAAAAGCAAATCCTTGGTGTGATACGTTTTTTGTACAACGCAGCCCAACTACAAGAATAGTAATTAGATTACAGGGATTAACTGACCCGTATAATATCAAACAGGAAATGAACAGTTTAAATACTGCTCTAAAACAAAACGGGTACGTGAACTATGCGAACTGACATTTTGAGGACTGGTTTCAACGTCGCGGATGAATTTCTGGAATCTATTTGAAATGTTTAAAATTGTGAAATACGTTTTGCTCCTGCTTAGGAACCGTTATCAAGATACAAAAGAAAATGAAGTATCAGTGTCTACCCTTCTACATTTTTGTGACACCTGAAGATTTAAGTTTTTTGTAAGAATTTAACAATATAACAAATTCAAAATAGTCTTATTAATTAATAAGTAATTTCGAAAAGATTGTTGAGGAGGTCTTGAATTATTTTATCTATTCATTGGGTTTTCTCTCCTCCAAATGTATTGTATATTGTGTAATACTTATCTGTGTATGGAGACGTTTCAACTCCGAGTCTGGAGTCGTTGTCAATCGTTTAGCGTTGTTTTCGAGGTTTTTTTTCTAAAAAATTTTCGCTTTGATTTTGAATTTGTTGTTTGTCAAAAAATTTGACACTGACAATTTGTCTTTGGCGATCACTTGACTCTGAGGTTACCGTTTTTTTTTGTTCTGTTAGCAGATAAGTATTACACAATATACAATACATTACTTATATACAGGAATACTGGTTGATCATTTTATAGACATCTCTTTCTCTCAGAAAAACTGTGAGGAAGAATCTCTGTACAGACAGCCAGTAATCCGGACAATTTTACGAAATTGCCTTACTACACTTTGTTCTACATATACAATTTTTAAATACTTATCTGTTACAGGAAAAAATTTGGAGGAGAGAAAACCCAATGAATAGACAAAATTATTAATTAATAGTTTCTATTCTTCTATTGTCAATATAGTTCACCTGGAGCTGTTAATATTCCTTCTCCAACGACAACTTCTGCATGCCTATAAAGAGGTTCTTTCCTCAGACAGATTGGCAACAATTTTTCGAAATATTTTGGATCGGAAACGGCATAGAACAATCGAGGACCAAACCAAACTTTAAATATACCTGGATAAGTGTTGAACATGTTCATGACGGATTTAAAAATATCTAAAAAATTAAGAGGATATTTTTTTTAACTTTAACGATTGACAACTGCTTACCGTATGGATTTCCAACGAAGTACAAAGCTGAACCAATTATAGGGAGCGCAAATGGTCCCGGCATTTTACTGGCATGTTGATACCATTTTCTTCTTTTCCACAAGAATTGAATATACCAAATGAGAAATATCGTTACAAAACCCACCAATAGAAGTTGGAAAGTTGATTCAGAAACATTGCTGAAGAATTTCCAATAGGGCATCATATTGGTTATTGAAACTAGTTCAAAATAAATATCAAATGAATGTTAATAGTGTCGTGTACACATACTGGGCTTGAACAATAAATAAGTTCTCTTTATTGAGTTTAAAACTTAAAATTTTACCTCGATCTTAATATATCACAAAATACACTAGGACTTTCATTATTAGACTTAGTTGTACCATGTAAACTATTCTACAAAGCACAACAGACAGAATTTTGGGATACACAATTTAAATCGCTTATACCATCACTTCAGTAACGGTTTATAGAAAATACTTAAGAAGGTATAACAGCAACTTAACATAGTTAAATTATGTAAATGGCAACCAGCAAAATATTAAATTCTGTTTTTTTTTGCTTATATTATGACAAGTAGCATTTATAAGTACTGATTCGAGCATTCTGCCTGAGTAAAATCAGAAAAAATCATATAACTGGATTTTTTTAAAATCCATTACCTACAATTAATATTCGTCCACATGATTTAAAAAAAAACGTTATATAAATAATTTAGAAAGATATTTTGCAAAATGCACCGTCTAACTATATCTATACTATTATAAAATTGTAGTTGTCTGTTTGTTCGTGTTTTCGGGCATCAAGTAACTACTCAACTGATTTTGCTGAAATATTTTGTGAAAAATTTATTATTTTTCCGGAACCCAAAGTAATCTATATACTATTATAAAATTGTAGTTGTCTCTGTTTGTTTGTTTGTTTGTTTCTTTGTTTCTTTCTTTGTTTGTTTGTTTGTTTGCTTGTTTGTTTGTTTGTTTGTTTGTCTGTTTGTTTGTTTGTTTGTTTGTTTGTTTGTTTGTTTGTTTGTTTGATTGTTTGTTTGTTTGTTTGTTACCTCATCACCTAAGAACTACTGAACTGATTTTGCTGAATCTTTTTTTGTTGCAAAACCTATAGTTTGACCTAAAATCTGAGATACATTTTATCTCCCTATATTGACAGAAACGGTAGATATAGCAAAAAAACACTACGATGTTCGGTAACACACAATTAGTCACCGCATGCACCAAATATTTATATTCTTGCGTCAGCTTAGCTTTTATTCAAAATTCGGACTCTGAATGTAACATGTTTCGATTTAAAAAAAATCAACTGATATATTAAGTACATTTTAACAGGGTGTTCCATTATGGGATAAGTGAAATCTAGAGCGGAGTAGAATTACATGGATTTAAAAACACTTGAAAAAAGGTATATTGGGTGCACCGTAAGTAGCTGTATATATACAATGTTTCAACCACATTGTAAGGGGGATGTTAAACGGGGGACCAAAAAAGGTATATTGAGTGGAACATAAATACTTGCATATACCATGTTGTCTAAAACGGGTGGAGTTGAATTATATTTATACAGGGTGGATAACAAAATATTATACTGTTAGGCTCATAGGTACTTCATATACAATGTGGTTGAAATAATGGTAGAATAGAATTATATATATACAGGGTGGTTAAAAAAATGTTTTGTGTGAGCACTTAGTATATTTGAATTTTCTTGAGCTATTATTATAGTTATGAAATGGGTTAAAAAAAATGTTAGAAGCAGTTTTTATAGAGTTTATATAGTTTATAGGATGGTTAAAAAAATATTGTATATCCATAAGTAGAATGGTTGAAATATGTAGCGGAGTCTAGTTACAGTTATAAAGGTGTGTTTAAAAAATATTTAAAGAGTTGTTATGATCTACAAGATATTCCATATGCAGGATGGTTAAAGTATAGGGTGCAAAAATATTATATTGGGTAGCCCATAAGTAGTTACATATAAAAGGTTGTTGACATATGGAGTGGAGTAGAATTATAATTCTACAGAGTGGTAAAAAAGTGCGTTAAAAAATTTGTATGTAGGATATTGTTTCTACTGGAAATCGTTCATCAATTGCTCTTCTCTTAACTGATTAATATTTCGAACACTTATTAATGTATTTTGTACATATAACTGAATTAATACTACATCGCGAAATGATCGACAAATAGGAGTTTGTGAAAACTCCTAGGAGTCCAAAATTCATTTAGCAGAATTGCAATTTTAATACTTTATAGATATATTTTGCAGAACATATAGTATTAACAACGATAATTCCATAGCGATATGCAAAATATATTTTGAAAGCTCATAAAATGCACTTCACTTCTTATATCTTAGATTTTTGTTATAGTACCGTAAAATGTATTAATACTGCTTATGAATTTTGGCTTAAATGATCTCCTGCGATGAACTGACAGTCACAGATCCCGTCAGTGGAAACAAGTAATTTAATTAATAAACGAATTAAAAAATAGACCAAGATGAACAGGTAACAGTTATGTAAATAGAAACCTTATAAACTGCGTAGAAAAAAAACATAATAATACAATTTACGCTAATTCTTATGTCTTGTCTACCTCAAGTAAATTCTAGATCCGCCTATGTGCCTTGACAGCTATTGTTTGTGCACCGCTGGCTAGATGTCCCATATTCGTGCATTTAATCCAAAATTTAATATTATTTTAAACCAATATCCCGGTATTATAGCGAAAGTCCAAGATGGACAAACTGAAGTGTAATTTATGGACTTTAAAAATATTTTTAGTATATCCCGATCAGACTAGTCTCTTTAATATAGTGGTATATATCTCAAAATTAATTAAATTCCAATTCTTCCAAAAATTATTTATTCAATAGTATTCATCCTGAGCCGTATAAATTTAACATCATAAACTATCGTTTTGACGATGATTAATATTCCAGTGTCAATTACCAGAAAGTTGTAAATTAAAAGAATCCTCTGAGCAGTTTTTCTGCGGTTACTCGGTAAAAAATTATCCAATCAGGATGTATAGATAAACGCTCAGTAAAATGATTTCTGATTCTCTACATCTTTCTCTAGACGGCAATACGATTCCTTCTTGACTTTTCATTATATAAGCAAAAAACTAATAAAATTCGTATTTTTTATTTGTATTTTTTTTTATTTGGTTTTTATTATTTATATAGTTTACTTCTACAAGTTAGCTGTTAAAATTTTATCAAATATTCTCTATATACAGAAGTGATGTTATAAGCGAATTGCTGTTGAATTTTATGCCCGAAAATGACTTGGGCTCTATAAACTGATGTATCTAATCGTGCTTTACACCGCAATCAGAACAGATAAATAATTTTAGAAGCAATATATGGTATGATTACAGAACTACCGTAGACCTGAAAATAATAACTTCTCCACAATTAATCAAAGAATAAAACGCCAAATTGTACCCAACTCAAATGCTACAGAAACGAAACTCAAATCGACAATAAAAAGCGTTTACAAACACAAGAAGATAGTTCCTGGGGCCTGTTTCATAATCAACTTGTAACTTGTAGTTTTGTAACTTGTAGAATTTAGTTTCGAAATTGAACAAAATGAATCTACAAGTTACAACTTGTAAAATCTACCCTGGCACGGTGAGAAGTTCCTGAGCTGAAAGGATAGGAAATGAAGATATCAGAAAAGAATTGAAAATATTCGATCTAAACAAAAAAAAATCAAAATTGAAGAAATTAAAGGAGGAGATGAAGAAGTAAAAGCAGGTCGAGGAAAATTTGGTACCCTCAGAGACAATATGCCTTATAATAATTTGGATAAATGTACCTAAATATCAATACGGTATACATTTTTTTGAACAAACAGTTTTTGTGGGGCCCCAAAAAGATGAAATATATTTGAAGAACACATTCGAATAAAAATCTGAAACTTTTAAATGCTATAATTACACCTGAAGACAAGTCCTCCCCAAGAACAATACGTTCTCTTTCAATATAAAGATTCCAACATTTGCATTAGCATCTATCATTTCCTACAGATTTATTTAAAATAATGATGTTTTCCCCCATAATAGAATCAACTACTAGTTATCACCTAAAATATTGTAAAAAACTTTAAAATTAATTTGTTTTAAATAAATTCACTCTTGATCTACAAATTTTGTACAAATTTCTAATCAATTACTTGATATTAACATTAACCAGTTTCATTAATAAGAAAATAAATAATGAAAACTCACCAATATGACTAACGATGTTACACAATTGTATCAGCAATGACACAGATAATCATTAACAGCTTCGATTCTTTTACAGAAAATGCGTTATTACATAAGCTAAGATTGATGACAAATGTGAAGACTGAATTTTCAAGAAAAACAACTAACATCATTTGCAGTAATTTATCTCCCTTCTACGTAATTTATGTATCAAGTCTAACAATGTAATGAACTTGAAAACTTCTAAGAATAAGAATATAATACCTGCTGCAGGTTCTTACCAAATGTTGCCTTACAGGTAATTTTTAGGGTTCCCTATGTTGTAAGTACAATATACGGATACCCTTAGATACCCTTATAATATCACTCTGTATTTCTGAAAATTACCAGGCGAAAAAGGTTGAAATTCGGTATCAGTGTATAGTTTGTGGACCCGATCAGGAGTACATATCGTTAATGAAGAGATTTTGATTATAGGGGTACTTCTGGGAAGAAAAATAAAAAAAATCGAACATTCCCCTTATCTCCGAAACTACTGAGCCTAAAATTTTGAAAAAAATTGGGAAAATAGAACGTTGTCCGAACTTTACCTTTAACTTTAATTTTGGGGGGCGATTTCTATAATTTTATGAAAAGTTTTTTTTTCAAACGCATCATGTAAGAGGAACACTACTAAACAATTAATTTAAAAGATATTAACAAAAATATTCAAAAATTTACCCATTGCCCCCCTCCTATCTCCGAACCCATAAAAGGTATTTTTAAAAAAAAATGGAGATATAGGGTCTCCTCTGAATTTTACTGGAATTACAGAATTAAATGGAAAATATAAAATTAAAATTGTTTCTAACGCATTATGTAAATATCAGATCAAAGGGCTCATTATGACGAATACAAATATATTTTTCCATATTTTTTAAATAAATTGTTTAAAAGATATTAACAAAAATATATATTTTTTATGCATCGCCCCCTTATCTCCAAATCTATAAGACGTACAATTTTGAAAAAAATTAGAACCCCCTATATTAATTTTGGGGGGCGAATTACAGAATTAAAGAAAAAATATAAAATGAGAATTGTTTCTAAGGCATAATGTAATCCATCAAATTAAAGAGCACACTATAGCGAATACAAATAATTTTTTCTCAAATTTTTAAAATAAATTATTTAAGAGATATTAAGAAAAATATAAAACTAAGAATTTTAAAGAATAGGCTTATATGGACTTACTTGAACTTTACAGGAGAAATCCCAACTATTAATTTTGGGGGGCAAATTATAGAATCAAATGGAAAATATATTCTTTGATATTTTTTAAAATAAATATGTTAAAATATATCAACAGATATATTTTAACAAACACCCATTCCCCCTTTGTTTCCGAAACCATACCACCTAAAATTTTGAAGAAAATTAAGGCTATTGGGCATCGTATAATATATTAAATGAAAATGCTCCTAGAAATACAAAATATATATTTTATATTTTTAAAATCAAAAATATAAAATATCGACCTTTACCTTTACCTTAGAAACTACAGGACCTAAAATTTAAAAAAAAATGAAATATAGGACCTCACTTGAGCTTTACAGAAAAAATAAGGAGGAAACTCTGATATTAAGTTTGGGGTCCAAATTACAAAATTAAATGAAAAACTAAATTTCAACTAAAAGAATGAGGAATATAAGTTTATTTTTTTCATATTTTTAAAATAATTTGTTAAAAAATTATTAAAAAATATTCAAAATACAACCCATTAAGAATAGTAATACACAATTTCTAATAGTAATTTATAAAGTTAAATGGAAAATAAAATTTTGTTTCATAAAGTGCACCCGTAACGTAATATATCAAATTAAAAGAATCGTAATAAAAATACAAATATATTTTATTTATATTTTTACAATAATTTGTTTAAATGATTTAATAATTTATTATTTACAATTTCACTCATTCTCTCATTTATCTTCCTAAAATTAAGACAAAAGATTATATAGGGCTTCACTGAAAATTTATTGGTAAAATAAAACGAAAATCCTAAACTTAATTTTGTGGCCAATTAGAAAATTAAATAAATATTTTTACTCAAATCAAGCGACTTATATAGTAGAAAAATATGAGATATAAAAGTGTATATTTTTTATAAACCTAATTTAAAAGATATTAAGGTAAACTCATTCCCTGCTTGTCTGAAACGGAATATTAGAAAAATATATACTTTGATTCACCTATATTGTATCAAATCTTAAAGGTGGTACGGAACCTTTAGTATGCCTGTTCAACTTCCACTTGACCAATTTATTAAATATTAACGTGCTTACTGAAGGTGACTTATACTACCTAAATGTTCTTTAAGTTTGGAAAATTTGCGGCATATTGTGGCATTTTGTTACTTTACTGAGATACAATTAAACATTTTTTTATTTATAACGAACTACTAATTCCCCACCACACAATAAACTCATTCTTTCTTTAAAAATTGGAATAAAAAACTAGATTTTTGCCACTTTTATTTGCAACATTTCTAATACATATAACAAAAACAGTAACCCATTTTAGTCTACGTCAAGTTTTTTAAAGTTTCCGTGATATCCAAGAATATCGTCGTTCTTCAGCGGAACTGGGCGGAGGTATTCTTTAACTTTCAAGGAATCTATTTTATCAAATCTTCCTTGATATTCTTCTAGTTTATCTAACCATAAATCTGAAAAGCACAAACATGTACATTTAAGTATTTCTTACAGAGTACTTAATATAGGTGGGTATTTGTTCTCTAAAACTACTAATTTTACTAAATACTTGCAAATTAGAATTTTTTTATCTAATAAAATTTATTGTGAAACCTGACTGCTTCAATTGAAAGCACGAAAATGATTAAAAATAAATTAAAAGTGTAATATTTGTTCATGGCGATTGAAATATTAATAGCTGGTTGGATTAAATTAAATTTGTTAACCGTTAAATTTAAATCACAGAAATTTAAATACAAAACATTGTAGCTAATGCAACATGAAATTAATATATGTATTTAGGTTTGTCAAAAAACAGCATTTTAAATGCCCAACGGAAAAAATAAATTGTTCATACAATAGTTTTAGTGAACAGAGAGGACGCCTGATAATGATCTTGATTTTGACTCCTTTTTTTCTGAACCAGGAAAATATTACATCCGTTATGGCCAACGTTAAGACATTGAACATTTTGGTTTTGTTAGTAAAAAGACCCGCTACTATAGTGATCAACGCATTGCACAAGTGCCATCTATAAAATACTTGGGTATACTCGTCAACCAGCAATGCGACCCAAAGGCCGAAATTAGATCAAGAATCGCGCAAGCACAGAAAATTCTGAATAACAATAAGACACTTCTGGCAAATCGAAACCTCAGCCTAGAACTCCGGATCAGATTACTACGTTGCTACATCTTCCCTGTTCTTCTATACGGATGTGAGAGCTGGACCATCGATGCAACCACAGAAAAAAGAATCGATGCGTTCGAAATGTACGCCTACAGGCGAATGCTGCGAATATCTTGGACGGCACATAGGACAAACATAGAGGTTATGCAGCAAATGGGTGAACATAAAGAACCCTAACCACAATCAAAGAGAGAAAACTGCAGTACCTAGGACATATCATGAGAGGTGAACGATATGAGATTCTCCGCCGGATAATAGAAGGAAAGATCGAAGGAAAACGGTCAATCGGACGTAGACAAAATTCATGGATGAGAGACTTACGCAAATGGTTCGGACAGACATCTATAGAGATTTTCCGAACTGCGGTTTCCCGCACAACAATAGCTATTTGGATCGCCAACCTTCGTAGGGAGACGGCGTCCTAAGAAGAAGAAGTAAAAATGGCGTTCCCATTTTAGAAAATTAATTGGACCTTGACATAACCTTAACCTTGACCTCAAAATCAAGGTCACACCAGATGTAAAATTGTCTGTTCTTCCATTCCCTTGGTTAAAAATGAGGTTACTATTTGAGAAAATCAATTCGATCTCTTCATGATCTTGAGCTTATGGTCAAGATGAAAGTCATACAGGATGTAACATTTGTCGCTCTTTCCATTCCCTGGGTTATAAGTGGAGGTTCCCATTTAAGAAAATCGATTTCACTTTGTCCTCAAACATAACTAGAGCTCCAGGTCAAAGTTAAAGTTACCCACCAGTGGCCCCCCACTACCCCTAAAATTTTTGTATGAAAAATTTCCTGTTCCGATGCGAATCCCAAAATATTTGGCTGCGTCATTTAAACTTGGTCACCTAGTCACCTTGTATAGCTTTCTCGAACAGTTTGACGAAATGTATCGTAAGTTCCCATAAATTATGCAAAAAACACAAACAGGTTTTCCCCCGCAAAATCAATTACCTATTAATTTGTCTGTCAAAAATATCAAATACCTTTTAATTGTTCAAGTGACATCTCATTGCCTCCATAATCTTTGGGCAATATTTCTTTGGCTATAAAATCAGAGAGATTATTTGGAGAGTTGTGAACGTGAACCTGCAAATATAGAAAGAATGAATGCTGAAAGATGTTTAAAAATATATAGAAACAATATTCTTTATATCTAATTTAAGTTTATATAAACAAAGATTTTCCGTTTCTTCTAATATATCTTACTTTATGCAAAACACTCATTGTTAATATGTAAATACCAGATGGTGGCGCGCATTTACTATGGCATGTTGGCATCTGGATCCGCAATTTTGAATTACGGATTAAAAAGGTACAATTCCAAAATCTTGGAATTGTACCTTTTTAATCCGTAGTTTCCAAGATCTTGGAATTGTACCTTTTTAATCCGTAGTTTCTTAGCCATTGACAACGGGGTCTGATCTAGACCCCGAAACGTTTGGAATATACAGCAACTTCCTTTAAAGTGTGGTGTTATTTCCCAATAAACACTTAGACAATTATTTGTGTCAAATAACAAACATCATAGATCAGATTTAAGTTTATTTGGTGAAGATGCAGTGAAAAATAAAAAAGTTACAACAGTTCAAATGAAAATGTGTTCAAGGAACTATATAATCATTTTTGTACAACGTTTGTTTTTGGTACATTTAGAGGAAAAAAATATTTTCTCAAATACTTACCCTTTCAGCTAATTTGTTTTTCATTACTGATTTTACCATTTCTATTACAGTGCTGACATACTGGGGCGCATTTACTATGTGCACACCTTTTATCCGATTTGAGTAAACTTTCTGAAGCAACCAAAGTAGATATTAATATGAAAAATAGACAAAAAAAATAAATAGGTACCTCCACTATAATAACAGCTTTCTTCAATTGTATAGGAGTAAACTTCAATACGTGTCCTTTCTTGACTTCTTTCATGTCCACTATCAAAATATCACCCAGATTCGTTTCTTCATGTAACCGGATTTCATTAATGTTGAGCTGATGACCAAAAAAATTGTAAGTATCGAAATCACTTGGTGCACCTACAATTTTGGTGACGTTGACTCTGTATAGCTCTTTTGTTAATTTCGGCAACGGACAGTACCAGCTAAAAATAAATTTGGGATTAATAAATCAATTTCGAATTGAAATAGTATGTGACACTCCTCTGGAAACTTACTAAATAGGGCCAAGGGTGGAGCGGGAATTGGAGACCCTTTAAACTAACTTGTAAGACTTAAACTTAACTACTCCAAGTAAACACATTGCTGTATTAATTCCCAACTGTAAATTCGATATAAATTACAGCAAAAAACAATTCTATTCATTTAATCAATAGCTTGTGTTCCCCTAAGCGCCGTAGTACTAGGGATTTTTTATTAGTAATTAATTAAAGTATATGAGTGCACACATTTATTCTTTTTTTTTAAACTTATGGCAATCGACACTCCTGCAAAGTAAAATATGCCCAGTCTTTGTAGTTTTGTCTCACCATATACAGGGTGGTCCTCCTGGAACTCCATCGAACAATTAATTAGCCCCCATGGAGAAACGGAATTAGGAAGCTGAAATATATCAACACCTTACACCTTAAATTAAATTCCAGCCTAGAATTAGAACAGAATAAACGTCTTTCATTCCTAGATATTGTCGTTACCAAAACACCAAACAGCCAGTTTCAATTTACAGTTCTCAAGAAGCCATTACCAGAAAATAAGAAATCAAAATAAGAGCCTTTAATACCTGTAAAAAATCTCCAGCGTAGAAAATCACAGAAATAGGCTCAACAGGGAAGCTATGGAAAATCGGGGACTTAAACTAGGTCCTGTTCCTAATAATAAATATATTCACAAATCAGAAATATGCCCAAGAATGGTCTTCAAAAAAATTCAACAGGGGCCATAAACAACGTGACGGATGGAGATTACGAAAAGCGATTAGCAGGTAAAGCCACAAAACTATATAAGTAAATATAAGTAACAGACATTTTTTATTTTTTTCATTGTAGTTTCAGAATTTCACCTTTGAAAATGTCAAATTGAGATTGGCCAACGTCAGTACAACTCTCCGGATTTTTTCTCAATTTGTGGCAACCTTAGTTATAAGAGGAACTACTTTCAGGCTTGTCGAGAACTGAAAACAAGACAAAATTCCATACTGAAAAGTAGAGGGATTGAACAAGAATTTGTGAATATAATTTCACCTGAAAGCATTGTGCTGGGGCCAGGGCCGGATTTACCTTTAGGGCCTTTAGGCACTGGCCCAAGGAACCCAGCCAATTTGGCCCTCCCACCAACTGTAAACCAAAATTAAAAAAAATACAATCAAAAAAACCAAAGATACTGTGGTTATTTAATATATAAAAATCTATTTTCACGGTGTATGTGATCAAACTCCTCCGAAACGGCTATACCGACTCGTATTTTTTTGTGTGTATTTAATGGTTATGAGAATATGTCCTAAAGTATATTTGATACCGGTAGGTGATTAGAGTGCCCCTATCCAGAACAAAAAATGAAAATTAAGAAATTTAATATATGGAAACAAAATGTGACACAGGCCTGCAAATTGGTGTATATACTACTCTCACCAAACAAATAATAACGAGTATTATTATTTTGCAAAAAAATTAATTGACTCATGGGGGTAGGTGGGGAAATGTTTTTTTGAAAAAAAATTTTTTCCGGAACCCAAAGTAATATAGTTATAAAAAGTAAGAGATTAATTAAATGGGGAAATTGGGGTCACTATTGTTTTAGAAAGAATTCAATATATCCGAAATATAAAATAATACTGGTGTGAATCTTGATATACATAATCTACTAAAATAAATAGAAGCAGATTTTATCATTATTCAGTATTTTTTAAGAAAATTTCAAAATTTCTCGGGAACGGAAAATAATACAGTTACGAGAATTATAATTTTAATTCTTTAAATTAACAGAGATTTAATGTGACATTTAAATAGGGATGAAAGGTCAGAAATATTAAAAATGTCATTTCATAAATGTCGAAAACTTCAAAAACTTATAAATGTCAAAATTATCCAAAATATCAAAAATGTCGAAAATGCCAGAAATGTCAAAAATGTCAAAGTCAAAAATATCAAAAATAAACAATTAAAAAACGTCAAGAATAAAAAAAGATCAAAAATGTCAAAAACACAAAAAAAGGTAAAATAGCAATGAAATGTCAAAAAACCTGAAATGAAAACAGGGAAATCACAATATCAAATGTCAAAAATCTCAAACAAGTCTAATATATGTAGATCTAAATATTAAATCCGAAAATAATGTATTTTTAGAAGCGGTTGTTTCCATATAATTGTCGCTCTTCAATGAAGATGTTAAAATGGTTTTCACAAAAAATCTAAAAATTTACGGTGGAAAATGGAAGTGAAAATTACAAAATTAAAAAAAATGCAAGATAAATATATCAAATAAGCCGATTTGTCTAGACGGAACGGGTCAGCTAGTATTGTATGAATCTTGAATTTGAAAATTTTTTAGTACGTTTTCGTAATCTCAAGCATATGTATAAATTAAATTTACGAGATATGTGGCAACCCAATTATGTTTTTTCATTTAAATTTTTTGTTTTTTACAAGGCTATATACATTTGGTTTAACTTTATTTTGACATCTTTTATATAACTAAGTAAAAATCCACATATATGACACGTAATAATAAATGGAAAATAAAAAAAATGAAGCCAATTTTGTGCCCAGCGCCTTCCATTAACTTAAATCCGGCCCTCACCCGGTCAAAATAGTTTTTAAATTTGTACAACTTTATTAAATAATAATAATAAATAGATTAATTCTCTTGTCAGCATATTTCTGAGTTTTATTTTGTTTTCAAGAAAGAGTAAATTGTCACAGGAAAAAGTCTACACCAGCATTTGACTTCTTCAATACTCATTATTTCTTTCGCTTTCGGTAGAACTGCGTAATTAGAGATTGTCCATCGTTGGTTTAGTTATTCTGTATCTATTCCATTTTTGCTAGCCAAGGCTGCTCTCAAACTTCCTGTTGCGCTTTCCTGCATTTATAATGTACATATATGTTTTGTTTCCCATAAATACACACAAAATTGATAAACATCAACTAAATCAATAAAAACGTCATCAATCATCCAATTAAAATGCATAATTGTAATGATCACAATATTTTTCATAATGAAAGAAATACAAACAACGAAAGTAGATGCCAGACAAAACAATTATATTGCATGTTGAGCAAGAAGGGCAAACAATGCTTCCTAATGTTATAGCTTTAGATTGTTAACCAACAACAAATATAAGGAAGAACAGCAATTACAGGGAACGGCTCCAGATTCGGAACTTCTATGTGCTAATTCTCTCGAGAAACCTCTACTTAATTTCGGATTTAATATAATGAGCTAATTTTCATTTCAAGTTTTTTGACGTTTCATTGCTATTTTTAACGTTTTTGGTGTTTTCGACATTTTTGCAATTTCTGATATTTTTGACACATCTGACATTTGTTATATTTTTGACGTTTATGAAATTTTTGTCCTTTTTCACATTTTTGACATATACTCTGACAGGTGAAGTAACCTGAAAAAATTTTATCGTGACATCTGTCCTAGGAGTTGAGAGAGAACAGCAATTACACAGAACGGCTCCAGATTCGGAACCTCTGTGTACTGATTCTCTCGAAAATCCTAGATCTCGGTCTTACATCTCGCGTCTTCAAATTTAACGATATGCATCAAATGCATAAAGAAGTGTTCGAGAAGACATTCAATTGTGGGAAGCGCAACTAATGAAGGTTCCCGACCAGAAACAATATATATTATATTTTTACATATAATATATATTGTCTTGCGTACAAAGGAATGACACCTCGAAGAGAGTATATATGATGTTTTTGATTTTTTTTTACTCTCCTTTACATTTACGTTGACGTTAGCATTTTTAGTTATTTCTGTTATTTTTGGCATTTTTGGAGTTTGGACATTTTAAAGATTTTTCTCGTTTTAGGTTATTTAAAACAATAAATTTAATAATTTTGACAAATTGTATATTGTTGTGATGTTTGGCGTATTTAATATTCTTAACGTTTGGAGGCTTATAATATTTTATAATATTTTATTGATTGTTTTGAATTTATTTTTTAAATTTTAACTATCGCTTAACACTTCCAACGTTTTCTACATTTTTGAGATTTCAGGTGCGTTAAATCAGATAAAGGAATTTTTACAAACATCACCTCCTCAGTACTGGCAAAATGACGAAAAATGTCTCTATTGATTTAAAGAACAGAATAAATGTGTCAACTGTCATACAATTGATAAATACTTCACATTACATTTATCGGCAACATGATGATGGCTAGATGATTAAATTCAGTTCTACTAGTCACTTCAGGAGAACCTACATACATCTTTTTTGTTCCTTAAAAATTACTGACACCCATCGTCCCCATTTAATAACAGAATTTTCGTAAAATGTCACATCAAATCTCTATTAATTTAAGGAATTAATATTATAATTGTAATATCTATATTATATTCGGTTCCCGACAAAGAGTTTATATGTTACGGTAAAAGGTGATATTGCGGCAAATGTACACATTTTCCGGTAAATGTGCACATTTGCCTCTTCGTTTGGGTAATGTGCATTCAATCAACATTTACAATTTCAAATATGGGAAATGTACATTGAATTCACAATGCCCATGTCGTTTTGGTAAATGTGAGCATACAAAATACGAAATCGCAAGTGCTAGTAATGTGGTGCGCATGCGCACTTGTAGTGGTACGCTCAAATAAATAAAAGTTTTTTCATTATGAAATTTCTATATGTTCCTTTATAGTTTTATAAAATTTAACTGTTATAATAAAGAAAAATTACTGATTCCCGTGTGGTGCCCGGGTTAGAATAGCATCATGGTATCTACCCCCTGTCGTATGAAGCGGCTAAAGGGGCAGCTGTCCGCTGAGCAACTACCTAGCCTTCCTTCCTTCCCCAAAACCCGCACGGATTTAACTGTTATAATAAAGAAAAGTATGTTACTATTATTATTTCTTTGATTCACATCGTATTGGTCCTGAAAGACTAGGAGGAAAATTGTATTTATGAATATTGGAATCATAACCTACGACATATTATATAATATGCAAAGAAAAGTATATTTTTTTGACATTTACATTTTTTTAACTAAATAATTTTCGTTATTAAAGCCTTTTGTAATATGTTTATTTAAATAAATATTTTCTTAAAACATGAAGGTAAGAGTACACATTTGCCGGGAAATGTACATATACATTATATTCAATTCACATATACTTAACTTTTTGGGAAATGTACACATTTTACGGTAAAAGTGTACATTTCCCAAGAGTGTACATTTACCGTAACATATACATAACCGCGGTGCACAAACACTTTATTAACAAAAAAAACTTAAACTCCTTTTTATTTTATACCATATATGTTTTACCACAAAAACATTAAATATAGACATCTCCTTCAGGGGGTGTATACGAGGGTGAATCAAATATGAACCGGACTTTTGTTTTAAAAATTTTATTGGTACGATCAATACAAATTTTAATACATATTATTTTTCTACATAGTCTCCTTTCTTATGTATACATTTTTCCCACCGAATCGGACGTTTTTTAATACCTTTCTCAAAGAATGAAACTGGTCGTGTCGATAACCAATTGCGCACAAACGTTTCTACACCTTCGTTGTCCTCAAAGTGGTGGCCTTCCAGTTCTTCTTTAAGTGGCCCAAACATGTGGTACTCACATGGCGACAAATCAGGACTGTAAGGCGGGTGTTCAAGGGTTTCCTAATGCATTTTGTTCAATTTTCCTTGAGTCAATGCAGCTGTATGTGGCCGAGCGTTGTCATGCAACAGGATCACACTTCGGATAGACATATCCCGCCTCTTTTGCCGATAGGCAAGTTTCACTTGTTGGAGTAGTTCGCAGTAATACTCAGCATTAATTGTACGGCGTTCGTGCAGAAAATCGATCAGCAGTACGCCTTCAATCAGCTCACGAATTGCGTAGATATTCGCCTTATTGATGCTTGTCGTGGGACTGCGTGCATGAGGCTCATTTTCCACTATCTCTCGGCCATCTGAAAACTTTTTGTGCCAGTCGTACACTTGGGTCCTTGAAAGTGTTTCATTGCCGAACTGTGCAGATAGTCGACGCAACATTTCAGACGGTCTAACGCCCTCCAGCGCCAAAAATTTGATAACATCACGTTGCGCAACAGACGTATGCACCTCTTGCTCTGACATGATGCTACTAACAGCGCATCGACTAGTCGACTACGTCTCGCCAAACCGACGAACTCTCCCCTCTTCTTAACATTCCTACCTAACATATATCGAGACGTCATACTACTCGAATTACCTACAGGGCGAGAAACAGAAAAGTCCGGTTCATATTTGATTCACCCTCGTACTAACTATACTAAGAAGTTCAGCTGCGAAGAACCGCTATGGCAAATTTATCTCTAATTTAAAAGATCATATTTAATAAATAAACTTCTTTGACATTCGTCCAAAACACTGAGACATGTTTCAGTAACTAGAATGTCCTCCTCTTGGGCGTATTACATTTCGTTGTGGATACTATTGATTAAATGGCAAATTCTTAATTGAGGTATCTGTTCCCAATCTTGCAGTAAAGCATTTACCACCTATTCTAAGGTATTTGGGAAATCTCTGTCCAGTGCATATACAGTGAGGTCCTAAAGTAACAGATAAATTCATTTTAGACGTTATGATAAATGTTAATAAAAAATCCTGAAACAGTTCAATATAACATGTAAAAAACTCATGTCACGGTATTTGTGGTCGAACTTCTCTTTTGGAAGCGAAAGCATCTTAACGGGGGCCTACATTTGCACATATGAAAATAGATGAGTAAGGGAATGAATTGGATAACTTGAAATTTCATTTGTTTCGACACCGACACCACACCTGCAAAACATTTTATTTTCTAATTAAAATTCTAATTCTCTCTGCGTTATATTAAATTACGGACTTGACATAGGTTAGAAGTCAGAAAGATCGCTATTAATTTCATACAACTTTTGTTTAATTTTTTCCTGCGTTTACAGTTCATCGAATATAAGCTTCAACTTGCAAGTTAATAATTCAACAAATTTTATTGGGCACTTATAGAAATTTAAATTAAGAATTAAATTACACCTTAGGATTAATACTTCAGTCATAACAAAATAGTGACAATTATTTTAATTCTCCTGAAATTTATAACCATTACTAATGATAACACAAGGAAATAGAGACAGAGACAGGAGATAACAAGAGTCGGGAAGTATATTTCCTAAGAAGCTTTCGCTTCCATCGTTCAGTCTCAAATGACTGCCGCTCTTTCTTTTTTATGTATATTTGGTAGGTATCAGAATAGGTCGTATAGTACACTTCATAACGCTAGACGATTAGTGTCCCTAAAAATAAAATAAAAAAAATTATATCTTGAAAACAAAATGTGACATAGGCCTGAAAATTGATGAATATACTCCTCTCCCCAAACAAATAATAACCAGTATTATCATTTTGCAAAATTTAATTAACTCCCCAGGTAGGGAATTTTTTTTTGAAAAATTTAGCTATTTTCTGTCAGAAATCTCAAAAACGTCATAAATGTCAAAATTGTGGAAAATGTCAAAATTGTCATAAATGTGAAACATGTCAAAAACGTTAAAGATTTCAAAAACACCAAAATCGTCCGAAATAGTAGATAAACAAACCTTAAAAAACCTGAAATGAAAAATTAATGTATTTTTAGAAACAGTTGTTGCCATATAACTTTCGTTCATGAATGATGACGTTAAAATGGTTTTCACAAAAAATCTACAGAATGTGAAAAATACCAAATTACAAAAAAAATCATGATAAATTTGTCAGATAAACGGTTTTGTCTAGCCCGTGTGAAGTCTGGCTAATACTATTAATATAAATATCGAAAAAAAATCAGGGTGTAAATATGATGAATTATTATACAAGAAACTACATTTATTGAATAAAATTATTCACCTGCCCTAGAGGTAATAACTACCCCTAAACAATTTAATGAAAAGAGATAAAATGTGATAAGGCGTTTAAAAATATTTTGATTTTTACATGTTGTGGTCAATTTCTAGCCTTATTCAGTGTTTTAAATCATCAATTTTAGTTGGTTTACTCGCAGATTTTTGGTTTCTAATAAAACCACAAAAATAATCCAATACAATCAGATCCGGAAATGTTGTCTTATTTCTCGTATTAAAACATTTTGTTTATTATATAAGTAATTGGCCCAAGTTAATCCCCCTCATAATAATATGGTCCAATTATTCTAATATGTATTATGCCAGCCCAAACGTTTACTTTAATATGATACTGAGTGTGAACCTCCCTCATCCAGTGAGGATTTTTCACCCTCCGCAAACCGACAATTTTACTTGTTCTTTGATCAATGTAGGGTAAACGTTACCTCATCGGAGAATAGAAAATTTTTGGGCAAAATTGGATTACCTAGGCATCTAGTTGTAATCATTTCACTAAATTGTAATCTACTACCAGGACCATCGTCATTTCGTTTCCAAACCAGTTTAATTTTATATGGATATAATATTTGTGTTTCTTTTCAAAATTTCACAATACATATCACCATTTACTTAAAAAATCTCGCAACCATTGATAGTCGTTCGAAATCAAAGTTCTAGGATAAAAATACAACAAAAACCTTTATTAGGGTCATTTTTCAATAGAACTTTTACTTTAACCAGCTATACAACAAAATTACCCAACCACATAGTAACTAGCGATGCATTAATAGAGAACGAAATTTAATATTAAATAGATCAGGAAATATGTTCATGGATAGCATATCACTGTATTGTAGGCCCTGAGTATATAAAAAAATGGCGAACGACTTCCGTTGTTACTGTAGAATGGATTAGATATAAGAGAAATCTTAAGCTAATTTTGGGGATTCCAAACGTAATGCTATCGATTAGCCCACAATATGGATATCTTCGGCTATGGAGAAAGTTATAAATAAAGACTAGGTATATAGCCTGGGTCTTTATCCTAAGACTTTAAGAACACAGATGAAAGGTTACTAACATTCATGTAT
Organism: Octodonta nipae; assembly: GCA_034190945.1. Lineage (NCBI taxonomy): Eukaryota > Metazoa > Arthropoda > Insecta > Coleoptera > Chrysomelidae > Octodonta > Octodonta nipae. The sequence continues at coordinate 15,784,030 of CM067220.1, read as the reverse complement.
AAGATACCATCAAGGAATATATGTCATTCATTTTGATATAGAGGTAACGTAGAAAACGTTTTCGAACTTTTTCAATTTCATTGCGGGGGGCGTAACAATTTGGTGACCAGATGTTGCAGGCATACTGAAGATGCCTCATCATAGTTTTTTATAGACTTATTGGTTGACAATTTGAAGTTGTCATGAAAGACCACCCCCAGATCTTTAACCTCCTTACACCTTTTAACCTTATAATTTCCAATGTAACAGTCTTCGATAGCTACATTTACTTTTTGGGAGAAGAAAACAACAATTTTGGATATTAACAATCATTTTGTCTTCTTTAAACCAGTTTAAGAAGTTAGCTGGATGATTTATAGTGTTGAAACCGGAGCAGCATCTCTGGTGCTGAATTGTACATTAAAACAATTATTGCTAAACTAGTAGCATAGCAAACACTCATTACCAAGTTAGCGAAAGGCGAGATAAATTGCTGGTCAAAAATATTTGACTAACAAAAAATTGCACATGTCAACAAATATTTAAGAAATAACGCATAACTAATACAGATACACTGGATGATCATTTTGTAGATAGAAATTTCCACCTCTTCGAAGCCGGTAGCCAGTGGGGGGGAGGGGTGGAATTTTTGGTCTCAAGATTCAATATTAACCAATCAATCATGATTTCATAAGAATAAATTTGATATTTATACAATTTTATATATATCCTGGAAATACATGAACGAAAATAAACATTTTGCAGTTCTAATCAGCCCATGACCAATCAAAAATAATTATACAACACGCCCACCCCGTAAAAAAATCCTGGCTACGGCCTTACCCTCCGAGCATTGGTGAAGAAACATTTTTTGTAAAGGGCCACCCGAAAACACTCTGACTCCATTACAACTTCCAAATATATATATGTGAGGATAAAACCAATGAACAGGCAGAATGGCCAAGAACCCCTTCAACATTAATTTCGAAATTATTCACTAATGCTATTGTGTTTATATATGTTATAATTTCGTTGGTGTACTTAGTATTCTTAAATTGAAGCTTATCCAGAAGTTAAAATGGTTAAAATTGGTCGCAATATGAGTAATTCCTTATAAAATCTCATTTTGACCAGAACAGGATATAGTTCTTAATCAACACTCACTTATTTCTTTAATAATTAAGTTAAGGACACAGCAGTATTGATACAAAAATACAGAATGTTTTAACTCACATGACTTTGGCAATTTGTTTCATGTGAGCTAGCTTAGGATTTTTTTTCCTACAAATATCTGGTAGAAGATCTCTTATAGTGTAATACATATCCAATTTTTGCTTTGTTGGCTCCACAGCAAACTTATTAGTCACCAGGAATGATTCAATGATTGCATCACCTGCAAAGAAAATACATAACAAAACAAAGATCAGTTTACAGAAACAAACGATTTAGCATCAAATAAGCGGGAGTAGTACCTGCATTGACTACTAACTATTTTTACTATACCCTAGGTTATCGTGGTGATCGCCCCCAGTGCTTTTGAGGTGTCGAAGGGCAAGCTTGCTGTTTCAACGGACATTGTTTATAATTATAGACAAGAAAATGATGTGGAGTCTTTTGTTGGAAAAAATTTCTCTTAGGAAAAATATTAGTTTAAATATTCTCAAATTAAAAATAATTGCTTATTGTTTGTTGTTAATGATTAATTTTATCAGTAAATCGATATGTAAATTTAATTTTGCTTAATATTAGGTTTTCTTTGAGCCTATTAAGCCTTTGCGCTGATAATGTTCAACCGACACCGGATCCGTATTCAGCATTCTGAAATACATAGGTATGAATTTTTCCAGATTTTTTGAGCCTTCTTTCAGAATTTGTCCTTCAAATGACCTTGAAAACGATCTGATGCGAAAAAACCGATCGCAGATTCGGAATCAGCGACCCGAAATACGTATAACCTGACAGTTCACCTTCGTGGACTTTGACTTTTTTTTATTTTGTGTGCCTGTGTAGTGATTGATTGCACACGGTTTCTAAACGATTTTTATTTTAAGTCAGCTGAAGTCGGTTCTTTTCTAAATATAACTCAAACTGAAAACCTATTGAATATACACCTGTAACCGCAATACTCGCTATTAATGCACCTGTAAATACAGTCCAAAAGGATAAATGGGTGGGGGAAATTGACAAAAAACAATCATTACATCATTTAGGCTGCTAGAAGATACGTGGTACATACCAATTACGGTATAAGAAGGATATCTCTCTAGAATGACTGACTCCATACCAGAATGAAAATTGAAAATACAGACGAATATTGTAAATTTAGTTGGTTGGTAGGTAATTAGTTCGAATAAAGTGTAGTTTTAAGTTTTGCATTCACCTTGAAATATATTTTCTTTACTAAAAGTTGACATTCTTCTTTATTAACTTTCATTTTTGTATAAAGTGTTTTGATGTACATTTTCTCGACATTATTCAGCCGTGATAATCTTTTGTTTTATTGCCATTGAAAACGGAGTTTGAGGTAGGCGCTGAAAGGTTTCGAATATTTGACATATACAGACTTTCCTGCAATTGCGGAAAATATTTTCACAATGCTTTAATCAGTACTATTAAATAAAATATTGCTAGCAGTTCAATTCTTTAACTTAGAAGAAGAGAAAAAATATCTCTAAATTTAAAATTACAATAAACACAAAACAAATTATTACATCAACATCTCCAAATATTTAAACTACTCACATGGTATCTCTGGTAAATGCTTTTGCGAATTTATCCACAATTTAATTTTGGAAATGTACTCTTTCACATCATTTTCACTTTTTCCAAATGCATTTCTCACCCCATCAGGATTAATTTTCAAACAAATTTCATTCATATCGCTAGTATACAACTGAATTATTAAATCATTAAACTTCGCATATATCTTCCGTTAACTAGTAACGAAGGTCAGAGTCAAATTATCAAAATTGATTAAAGACGTAAATACATTATCTGAGTGGATATTAGGACAATAGAGGAGAAAATGGCAAAATAGTGTTTTAAAATACAACATGCACGTTTAATGTATATAAACACAGTACGTAAAATTATAGATAATATTTCAAATTTAATGATATATTAGCTCATTGGCCCCTAATTATTTTTTTAACATATTGATGAGTTATCATTATAGTAATTAATAGTTACTAAAAATTATATATGTCTTAATGAAAAAAAAGTTTCTTTTGTAAATTACTAATCTATATATTTGTTTATTAGTTGCTATGATATTTTTTGTTTGATTATTCTTATTCCAAAAGGTCACCAGATTATAATTTTTTATGTTACCATAGCCAAAAGTGGCTCAAAAATTATTTAAACAATTTAGTTGTTGGTTTTCTTATCTTTTCAGAACAAAAACGTTCCTGCAATAGTAGTTTGCCAGATAAAAAATCTTTAAAACCTGAAAAAGTTAAAAAATGGTTGTGTTCCACCATGGACGAATTTTGGACAATTACTCCATTGCAACACTTTGTTTTTTAACCAACTTCCAAAAAGGAGGAGGTTATCAATTCGTATCCAACTTTTTTTATGTATGTGGGGCGATTATTCAAAAACGGCTTGGGCAATTTTGATGATTTAAACTGCATTATATTCAGGATCATTACAGAAAGGTCCCATATGAGATTTACGGTTTTCTAGAAAATCTGAAAAAAAGTAAATAAGTTTTAGAAAATAAATAAATAAATAAATTTATAGACAAAGTTCTAAAAGTAAGTAATATATGTACATATATTTCACAAAAATATACATATATGGGTTTTTTTTATATTATTATACATATATACATACAAAATATATATATATATATATATATATATATATATATATATATATATATATATTAAAACAAATAAGAAAGTTAAAATACATTTGGAAAATATAGACAAAGAATACAAATTAAAGAGTGAGAAAGAGAAAGAAAAAAAGAGAGAGAGATAGAATACGCTCACATTTTCAATTTAATTCAACCTTAAATCAGATAACAAAGAAGACATGTGTGAAAACAATGACTGTTTGCACACAGTTTCGAAAGGGTTTTTTTTTATCTTAAGTCAGCTGAAGTCGGTCCTTTTTTAAATATAAATTATTAATTTAAGTTAAGCGCACGTATTGATATTTTTATGCTCTATTCAATGCGTTGTCTGATTCCCACTTAATATTACTCTTGATTTTGATGGAGGGGAAATTAAATAACCTATAATTTCAGTTTTAAACCTATAAATTACAAAACAGAAACGTAAAAATATGTATTATATTTATAATGCACAGAATTTCTGATTTGCTTCCTTCTGGATCAAAAACCTGTCAATGTGCCCCCAATAAGTCAAAACCTATTACTTCTGGCATACAGTGAGAACTTTTATTGACCTCTATTAAATTTTCTTTCTTTTTCTCCAAAAGTACTGAACCGAATAGGTTGAAATTTGGTATCAGTGTATAGTTTTGTCAACGCGCTCAGGTGTAAATCGTAAATGAAGAAATTTTGATTTTAGAAGTCCTGGGGGGGGATTTAAAAAATCGAGCATTTCCGCCCTTATCTCCGAAATTATTCAGCGTAACATTTGAAAAAAATAAGGAGAACCCCTACTTTTAATTTTTGGGGCAAATTATAGAATTAAATGATGAAATGATAAATTATTGTAAGCAAAGTAGACTACTTTCAGTATTTTTTATTTATTGTATTTTGTTCATCGTAATTGTCATTTCGTGCTATTATACAGAAAATAATAAATTACACGCGGGTCGTAAATCTTTGACATTCTAAAGACGAACGGAAAAAAAATTGAGACGATTTAAGAAAGTTTCAATTTAAAAATACTGATTTCTTCAGCAAATAACAGTTGATTAATGATAACAGCTGAAAAACCATGAGTATACAATTTAGATTAGTCATCATATTATCGTTACAACCAAATGTTAGTTGTAGCTTAATTAGCCCTAGATCTTTATGGTAGCGATTTTGTGTGATCGCATCGCTCAGTTGGTTTGTTTTTCGCCCTCAGTTTCAGCTTGCTGTTACATTTACGCGCACCGCCCATATCGCGTTTACGCCTTAGCAAAATACTGTTGCATTCTTTTCCAAAATTCAATGAGCCTATCCTCGACCATGGCTCGAAGGTGCCTATCAAAATCATTTTTCGTCAACTCATCCCATTAAAGAAACAAAAAAAAAATTTACATTTCTTAGCAATTTGCTTATGTAGCAATCTTGTACGTAAAAAGGTATACTCTCTATAATTACATACTCTACGAGGGCCTTTTATATTTCAGGATTGGACAACCCTAGTGTTGCAATCTGACAACTGACAGCTCGATCGTAAAGTTTGACATTTTTGAGGTTATACGTACTCAGAACGTTTTGACATACGAGCGCTATGTGTTGTTTACAGTAACTTAAAGGATTCATCTCGGCAAAACAATGGAATTAAATCGTGATCATTTTCGTGCGATTATTTTTTACAACTTTCGACGTGGTTTAAAAGTCAGCAAGAGTGCATGGATGAACTTAATTTAATTTTTGGCGATGAAACTCCATCAAGGACCACTGTTTATCGATGGTATGGTGAATTCAATCGAGGTCGTAGTTCACTCCAAGACGAATTTCGTGAAGGTCGTCCAAAAACAGTTGTTGTTCCGGAAACCATTGATATTGTGCGCGAACTGATATTGCAAGATCGTCAAGTGACCTATCGTGAGATTGAGTCAACCTTACACATTAATGGGACCAGCATACATTCAATATTGCATAAACATTTGAATGTCAAAAAAATTTGTTCGCGTTGGTTCCCACACAATTTGTCAATCGTTCAAAAAAAGGGTCGTGTCGATTGGTCAAAAGAAAAGATCAAAAAATACGATCGCGGTGCTTCAAAACACGTTTATGACATAGTGACAGGTGACGAATCGTGGATTTACGCGTATGAGCCCCACAGATCATGATGAGCCCGACAGTAAACAGCAGTCGACTGTGTGGTCGACTGTATAGGTGTTTCAAAATGAGCCGAATCAAACAAAAGTTGTTCGCGCACGAAGCACTTCCAAGCAAATGATCGCCTGTTTTTTCGGAAAAACTGGACATGTCGCAACCGTACCACTAGAACAACGCAGAACAGTCAATTCTAAGTGGTACAAAACCATTTGTTTGCCAGTTGTCTTCCAAGAAATGAGGAAAACCAACCGCCGAAAGCGGATCACTCTTCACCATGACAATGCGAGCTCTCACACATCGGCTCAAACAACTGCATTTTTGACCACTCAAAACATCAATTTGATGAGTCATCCGCCGTATAGTCGTGACTTGTCACCAAATGACTTCTTTTTATTCTCGTATGTAAAAAACAAACTGAGAGGTCAACATTTTTCGACACCTGAAGAAGCGGTTGCTGCGTTCAAAATGCATGTTTTGGATATACCTCAATCAGAGTGGAAAAAGTGCTTCGACAATTAGTTCAAACGCATGCAAAAGTGTATAGATCTTCATGGGGAATATTTTGAAAAACAATAAAGCGATTTTCGATGATTAATATTTGTTTTTGTTCTCTAATCCCGAAATATAGAAGGCAGCCCTCGTATATGATTTAAGGACTGACCTTTAAAAAAAATCGTTCACGTCATATCTCTTCCTTATACGTTCACACAGAGAAACTTGAAACTAAAAACAGAAATCTATTTTTGACTCTTTAAATATCCATTGAAATTTTTATTAAATAGAAATCGAAAATTAATGTGGGAATTTGAAGACTCAATCTTTAAATTCCCCTATTAATTTTTATTTATTTCAAGAATTCATTATTTATAAGACAGAGACATCTATATATGACATTAGGGATGTTAAAGTAAAATTGTAAAATTTGCGTCAGATTGCTCTAACTTATCTTGAAATAATTTCACTACTTACCAGTAGATGGCAAGACATAATCTATCAAATTGGTATTAGAGTTTTACCTACTCACCAATAGATTACCACTTATAAAAAATGTTCTATTAAACTGTTTTATTTATTGAATTAGCATTAATTAAACGTTCTCTCCATCAAGTTATTATCATCAGGTAGCCTGTAAATATTTTACAAGATCATTAAGTGACAATCCAACCCAGCAAATATAGGTCTTTTCCACAATACTAAAATGTGTTGGAGGATTTTTGACGGAGTTTTGAAGGCAAGTTAATAAATATATTGACAATGAAATCGCAACACCCAGAAGGAGATGTTTAAATTTAATATTATTTAGGTAAAACATAGAAGCATTAGTAAGGTGGAAACGTTTAAAATTTGAATAAAAAAATACCAAGCAGTTTACTTTTTTATTAAGTGGGTTAATAATGTGTTTGCCTAGCGCGGTTATCTATACACGTCTTACCTCTGTCTCAATACGATGATCTATTTCTTCTTGAGGAATACTATCCCAAGCTACCTGTATTTCATGCCTTAAAACCTCCAAAGTCCGGGCTGGGGTAATTTTCCTAGACTTCTACCCATCATATCCCAAACATGTTCTATGGACGAAAGATTGGGGGATCTGAGCAGCCATGGCAACAGATTCACATGGATCTCTTCAGAAAAATTTAAACTAACTCGAGCAACAAGAGGCCGAGTATTATCATGTTGAAATATGGGATCCATGAGTCGATTAGGTTAAGGGCAGTGAGTTACTCACTGGGTAAGGGAGTACATACGGCTCCACAACTTCCTGAAGATATCGTTGCGTTGTTATGTTGTCTCTAACAAAGACTTCTACCAAAGCAGAATCGAGAATTAAAGTATACACGACTAGCAATTTTACTACTATATAAAACATTTAAAAAAAAAATATAACCGACTTCTACCTATAACTATAAAGCTAAAAATAATTATAACAAAATACAACTATAGCAAATAAATAACACATTCAACGTTGTTAGGTACCTAGCCAGGAAGTAAAAAATGTAAACATTAAAAGGTGCTCATTTTGTACAAATTAATTACCTACCAATCTAGTATATTTTTGAAGTCGGTGACAAGCAAATCTAAAATCCTTCATTGCGTACTTATCTACTAATTCATCAAACTTGATTGTTGCTTGGCACCGACTTCAAAAATATACTAGATTGGTAGGTAATTAATTTGTACAGAATGAGCACCATTTAATGTTTACATTTTTTACTTCCTGGGTAGGTACCTAACAACATTGAATGTGTTATTTATTTGATATAGTTGTATTTTGTTATAATTATTTTTAGCTTTTTAGTTATAGGTAGAAGTCGGTTATATTTTTTTAAAAAAAATTTTATTTTCAACTTTTTAGTTTTTTTTGAACTCAGGTAGTTTTCATTCTTTATTTTTTATTTGGTATGTATAACCTTAATAGACAGAACCAGGTAACATCGAAAGCCTCAACATTACACAATGATCCTTTATCATTTAAATTGACAGGTAAATCTTTACGAACAAAATGTACTAGTACACGTTGACTTAATAAGCCCAAAATATATTTATGCCTTATGGACTACGCCATGTAACCTTTTTTCAATTTTTTTGACAATCCTGTATAACTAGATAATTCCACTCCAACATATGTACCAACCAGCCTGTACATACCACTGCCCACGGACAAGCATAAATTTGTTAGCTGCCTTCTGTAAACTATAGCACGGAGTAGAATCCATCCAATATTTACGGAGTCAAATCCGTCCTATATTTCAACCATAGTATATAACTCCATGTGGGCTACCCCATAAATTATTTCCTTTTTAACATTTCATGTTATCGCTCTGTGTAACATTAATTCCTCTCCACACTTTATGCAACTTCTTATGGGCTATAAAAGAAATATTTTGTTAATCACACTGTATAAATATAATTCAACTCCAGCATATATTTCAACCATCCTGTATATGATTTGCTTATGTCCACATCATATAACAGTTTTTTAATCACCCTATATAATTTTAATTTCACATTTTTTTCAACATTTTTATACCACCAAACGTCCAGTCCACCCTATATTCCAACCATCCTGTATATACGACTGCCTACGGACCACTATCATTCTAGCCCGTCCTATATTTCAACCTTCATATAAATGCAACTCCTTCTACCACTTTACTTTGTGATTTTGTTTGCTATAACTAAACACCCTGTCTATAAGCCACCAAGTACCAGTTTAAAGTTTGACATGTGTTGTCACTGAATTTTTTATTAGGCCGGGAGAATGTGACAACCAAAAGTACCGTCTTCGCAAAATGGGAAAATTTGCATTTAAATAGGTATTTACCTGGTATACAAACAAAACGCACTTGGTAGGTACTCATTGATTTAAGGAGTCGAAAATACTATGCTTTACTACCTATATGCTTGAGATGTACATAGAAAATTTTCAAATTCGCAATTAAAACTTCCAGTGCCTAAAATTACCGCACTATTACGTTGGAATTAAAATATTTATGAGGAAATGTCCGTTATGTCATTGCGATGAAATTTTTGATAAGAATTTTGGAATTTTCGGCGATTTTCTGCAAAACTGCAAGTTGCACGTCGCAGAAAAGTATATGAGATCACCTAAGGATCTTCCTTAATAGATTAAACGTTAAAAAACTATACACATCCATGAGGAGTTATCGAAAAATCGTCTAAAATATTAGGGATATTGGTCGATTTCCATGCACGCATGTGTTCATTCACAAATTTTATCACTTTACCAATAGAATTCCAAAATTTGAAGTTTCACCAATCCGGATATATACGCTATTAAACAAGACCATATTCGTTCAAAACGGTGCACCACATGAGAAGAAATCAGGTAACATACATACAAAAAAAAGCGAAAAAATACGCGACGAATTGATAACCTCCTCCTTTTTGGAAGTCGGTTAAAAATAGAAACGTTACCAAAAATGCCACTGACACTGACTTATTGTCAGTTTGTTGACTGGTGGACAATTTACATAATCATTATATTGTTATCAATTTTTAATAGAAATATATATGGAATCACTTACATACCTTAAAATATTACAATTTACAATTTATTTAAAAAAACTGACTTTAAAAAATACGTGCCGATCAATACTCTTTTATGACATATTTTATTAGATTTGTACAGAAAATTTATTGGACATTTAGTTTGACGTTCATCGTTTTTTATTTTATTTATTTATTTTTTTTTTTTTTGAAAAACGATATGGTTTACCTTATACATATACGGAATTAAGTCGGAATACATTTATATTTGTAGAATACAATTTAATATATTCAAATTGATTGCGCCGTTTTAGAAAAATCAAAATCAGTGCGCATTCATTGAACTGTAGGCCGTTAATTATAGTTTTTCCGATTTTCTGGAAAACGATAAATGTTACATCTTTATATAAGTAGGCAAAGACAAAACGATTAGGTACTATTTTCTCCTCTGTCTCTCAACCGATTTTCTTCATTTTTGTTTTGTTTAGTAGCTACTGACGACCTTCAGTGCAGAATGCTAATATTAATTTATAATATTGGTTCAGTCATTAAATAAAATATAATAAAAATTCATTATTTACGTCCATAATGTCAACGCCAAACAACTGACAGTGCCACCTATTTGATCTGTGTTGCCGCCCCCGCCAGACGGTCAAACCTCAACACATTGAGTAATTATATATGAAGGGAGCGATCGTTAGATATATGCTTAGAGCATGTACTTCTGGAAGTGGCATGCAAGCGTTGTTATTATTGTTTAATGGTAAAATAGTCAATGTAGTAGATCAGTATTGATTTTTCGAACGCGTTGCAGTAAATTTCATATTAAATATTCTGTTTTTAATGTGAATTTAATTATTTAATTAATACATTATTATCATAACCTTCCCGAAGGTGTTGTGTAAATAAATGTCAGACAGCCGACAATAAAGAATGTATTAAATATTTAAGTTCTCCTAGGGTTGTTGGTCTTCTCTTTTCTTTAATGTTACTTAACTTGATTGAAACCGCAAATGACGAAAACTTTTAGGTTGCAAAGAACAATCTTCTAATTATTGTATCGAATATTTTGCCAGGAGTGGTTCCAGCCAAAAATTTGAGGGGTCATTCATTTGTCAAATATATTTCGAATACCCATATTTGATTACATTTTTATTTTCTTTTTATTTCAATAGATTTGTCAATATGAGTGAACAATTTTGGTCATTATATTACTTCTCCGATTTCTCCACAACTCTGTTTCTTATAAAAATATACTTTTTACAATTTCATGAAATAGGGTCGAATTTCGACCACTGGGCGACCACTAGTTATAGACAATTATCAACAACCGTTCCGTAAAATTCCTTAATACAATGCAGTCAAAAATATCAAAATTGCTTAAGTTGAGCATACATAAAAAAAGATGCCGAAGTATTGATAGCATCCTCCTTTTTGTAAAGCGGTTGAAAATCAAAAACACAACGGTTTCGAACTTTTTTCTTGGTTTCTTTTTTTATTGATTTCCTACTTTTGAACGGTACTATATATTATACAATATTTCACTAGAAACTTTAAGCTTAAACTATATTGAATCTTTTTACATCTACAAACAGGTATATTCTTTAAATCCCTTTGACCTTTATGTTCCTATTATATTTATATCATTTTTTCTCTGTTAATATACACATATTTCTTTACACTCGGTATATAGAACTCAAAGTTGTATGCATAACTTATTTGGTATGTACATGCTTCAATTTAAATATTAAAATATTTTTTTAAGGAAATACCCATGAAACTAAAATATAAACTGGAGCGGGCTGAGCTTTCCTTCGAAAATACTGAACTGATAATAGAATCGAACTTTTCAAGAGATTATGGAACTATTGTATATTTATATTTTATATTTGGAATATTAATTTTCACTTGAATTTTATAAGAAATATTGAGAAATTTTAAAAGATTTCAATATTGCTTTGATGTTAGCTACATAATTATTTTCATTGTTATTTCTAATCTTTATGCCTTGTCCTATCCAAATAGGATGAACCTTATATTATATTATGTACCTTGAAGTAAATGCAAATTGCACTGTTGACTTTGGCCAATTTGGGGATGACCGAGGAATACTCAGATTTCATTTTAAATGTCAATGCTTTCCATGCCGTTATAATAACTGACCTCGCCTAAATGTTATTAGTTTATTGTGGGTGCAGATAATTACACTATTATTACTTGACCTGAAAATATAATTTAGTTATATGAATTTTTGTGAAAAGTATTTGAATTCATCTATAATACTCAAGTTTTAATATTGAAGTATACATCCATGATGCAGATTGCTTCTGAACTTAATAGTTTCAAGCTTACTTCTCCTAAGCTATTCTATTTAAATGAAATAAACAAAAAATACCTCATTAGCTTTATATGACAGATGAGGCTATTTAATATGTACTTCCTTTTGGAGAGTTACATTACGGACAATAATGTCACAAAAATTTGCAACACAAATGTCCAAATTTAAATATCAAAAATGTCCGAAAATAATTAGTGACAGCTTATGTTTAAACTATGTTTATTTTGATTCAATTAAAGTCGGTTCTTTGTTAAATATAAATTATCCAATTTATCTCAAATATTATGCAATAGTATGATTTTATCAATGATTTTGCACCAAACGTATTATCCATGATTTTGCACTTAATCAAATTTTCAAGGAAAACTTTTTAAATTCATTTTCGTCATAATGACTTAACATAAAAAGGTAAAAAATATATCCAAGTGTTTTAAATTGACCAAAATTGGTTGCACAATTTTTACACAAGAAAACATTGTCGAAGTTTTTATATGTCAAGTTTTGAAATAAAAGCTTATTTATTTGAATACCGTTGACGCATGAATACTCATTTTTTCATCAATTTGTTGTAACTATAATTTTTAATTAGTAAAAAATTCAATCACAGCACATTCAGACTAAAAACGACAAGAAAGAAAATTCTGTTTAGATTCGCCCTTACAGCAGGGTGAGTAAACTAAACATATAGTCAACTGCCATATCGAGGATTCAAAGCATTTTGTCAAAACCATCGAATCTATGGAACTTGGGCCTGAACATCGCTTAGTAAGTTTCGACGTTGAAAACCTCTTCATGAACATACCATTAGACGAATATTTTGACATAAAGAGAAAGAAACTTTCTGAGGACGAAACCCTGATGTAGAGGATGGAGCTGCCAATAGATGCAATCATGGACTTACTACAACGTTGCCTTAAGAATTGTTACACTCAGGAGAAGGACCGGCTCTTCATGCAAGAAGATGGTTTGCCAATGAGCTCACCGCTATTGCCAACATCTATATGGAATGGTTCGAAGAACTTGAGGTATGTCAACGACACATTCATTATTAGAGGGAACTACAGGCATTCCTGGAGCACCTAAACCGATTCCAGCCATCCATTTGATTCACCATGGAGAGGGAAGAGAGTAGGTGCCTACCATTCATTAATGTGAAGTGCCAAAGGACCGAACAAGGCGTTAGAAGGAATGGATAAACCACCTAGGAATAGGAAACCACGATAGCAATACACTAAAGACTTGTCGGAAAAACTTAACGTATTTGACACAGATATGGAATCAAAATGATTTTCCAGAGCAGCAACACCTTTAGGAGCATTATTAAGAAAACAAAGCTAGATACTCCAGCAATACTAAATAACTGTATATACAGCATATCCTGTGATTGTAGCAATCTCTACATTGGTGAAACAAAACGTCCACTGGACACCGGGGTTAAGGAGCACAGCTACTCAAACGGCGGAACACCATAACATCAACTGGAACCAGGCCAGGGTAATTCACAAGAAAGAACACTGGTATAAAAGAAATTGTATAGAGACGGCATAACATAATCTCGAACGAGAATATAGTTAGCGAGATCAGACACGGTGGCGCTGATTGGAAAAGATTAAGGGACCCAATGAGCATGACCAGTGACCAATCACCAGTTACGGGGTATAAATACGATGGATAATTTGAATATCCCATTATTCGCCTGATAACGAAAGCAGATTCAAAGATATTGGAACGTTGTGGGATCAACTACTTCGAGATAATGAAAGTTGCAACTTGCGTTTAGTTTATGTGATAAAAACTGTCTACACAAAGTACGATGAAAAAAGTACCGATAATTCTAGTTCCTTTCGAAGAAGCCACGAAAGACGTTATAACTGTTTTCCACCAAAAGGACACACATAAAATCGTGTAGAAAAAAAAATTGAAACTTTCCGAAAACTTTTTGAACATTGGCTTGTTTTGTGTCAGGAGTTTTGTTTTTGTTTTTATAATTGTTTTTTTTTCATTGCAACTGTTTTGTATTATAATATCTCAAAACATGTTGGGTGGTTATTCAAAAAAAATTATTGACTTCCTCCCCAAAACAAGTGGAATCGAAAACAAAAACAAAACCGCTTGATTGAAACACGAGTTTTGGCTTTGTTTCAGTTTTGTTTCTTTTTTGCAGATTCTAGAAAACAGAAACGCAACTTAAACTCAACTGTCCGTTTAGTGGAAAATCGGTATTAGAAAGATAGAAGTACTATAGGAGCAAATATCATGATCATGTGAATCGAATGTTATAGCCTAAGAAGTTTAGAATCTAGTGAAATATTTATTGTGAATATTTACTTTTGGTGTCAATCAGTTATTTTAAACCCAAAAAAAATTTATATTCGTTTTTTTATTGTTAATCGATTATTTAAAATACACATTCTTTATAACTAAGGCAATTAATTGTTCATGTGAAGAATAAAACATTTTTCTTGGCGTCAAATCTGATATCGACCATTTTTGAAATCCCTTTAACGACCTTTAACAAACAATTTATGTTTGTTATATTACTTGACCATTAACTAATTAATAAATAAGGGATTATTCAGTCTAACCCTCGGCAGGTAGTTGTCAACAACCTCCAGCCGATATGTGAAATTAAAAATAAATAAATATGCCATTACGAATTTAGGTGAAGGACCGGGAATTTGGGTCTGCTTTGTGCTACTAAAGATGTTTTGAGATCCGATGTTGATGCATGTTTACAGTCACGTAGCAACCAACTATCGTTCTTTCCGAAGGCTTAATAGGACGCCTACAGAATTTTAATGCAACATTTGTTATTAATGAATTTGAAGCAATTATACCCTAAACGTTAAAATTGGCTATCAGTAAACAACTGTGAATTCTGTCTTAGGAGTATTATTAAGAAATTGTAAACATAATCTACTACTTTTTAGTTTATTACAACTGCTTCATTTTAGGGCCCTTTGGACTTTAAACTCGAACTTAATTAAGTAATGGCTGTTACACTTTCGGTCCTAGACGAAACATGTAATTAACATGTACTAATTAGGAAAAGATTGTATTATCAGCTGGTACTCCTACAAATAAGATTATGACTCAATTTAATATAATTATTTCTCATGCTATCATGTGATGAACACGCTGCAACCATAGGGAAAAGTTAGTTCTTGCACTGTAAATTACCCACTTTAGTTGATAAAGTGACGATTGAATGTCAGTGGAAAGTTTACTCTATATGAAATTATTTAATGTGCCATTTTATACCAATCATATAAAAATAGTTTGCCTTTGTTTTGCGTTTTCCATTGATTTAATAACCAATATTTTTCCTGGTAATTATTTCTAACAAATATCAGTCATGAATTGATGAAAAACACGTTAGTAGTTACAGATAAATAACAGTTTGATTATTTTTTTAGGAAAAGGATTAAGAGTTTACATGAGAAATTGACAGAATAATTTCTCATGTAAACTCTTCTCTAAATTATTTCATGTCATACTTATATCTTCAAGATTTTTACGAGCTTTTATGTAACTTGCTTCGTCTTTCTCAATCAGATTCAAAATTTATAATCCATCTTTTAAGTACTTTCTGGCATTTTGTGCTGAAATTTTGTATATCTATTGGAACTTTGAGAAAGATTTTTCTACTCAAAAATGTTAATTTCCAACATTTTAATGTTTAAAAACTTCAAAATCTGGATGGCTGAAATCAATGTTTTTTGGGTTCCGTAAATTCAGTGTAATTTTTGAAATAATGTGTTTAAAACATATTAAAAAAAATCAACACATTCCCCCACTCCATATCTCCAAAACTATAGGACCTAAATTTTGGAAAAAATTACAAATATAGAACCTCATTTGAACTTGATCGTCATAAATAATTCTAACATATTTTTTTAAATTTATTTTAACGATTTAATATAGGCCTCACTGACACTTTATCGGTAAAATAGAGCGAAAATACTAATCTGAATTGTAGGGGCCATATTAGCAATTTCAATAAACATTCGTATAAAAAATCGAGTGCAGATCAAATGAAAACGTTTGTGGTGAGAAATATTTTTTATAAATTTAAAACGTTTAGTCTTAAACGATATTATGGAAAATATATCCACTTATTCCCTGCTTGTCTTAAACTAGAAAATTAGAAAAATGTGTTTTATGATTTATCTACAATATAATACAATATAACATATCTCAAGGTGATACGAATCCTTAGTATACGAGTCCAACTCACACTTGATCAATTTTTGAAATGAAATTCGATTAAGCATTTAAAGTTTAAGTCATCGATCTGTAATATCAACAATTTTTACGACGTTTAATGATAAAAGGAATCATCAGAGGCGTAAATATTTATTAAACACTGTCCTGCTTCTACTCTAAAGAGTTTAACACACCTGAAGATTTACAAATGAACTGATCTTTAGTAAACACTAATTAATTATGGAGCTTTCTGTAGAAAAGACTCAAGGTTGGCAAACAATACCGTGTTCGACAAAACTATTCAATTTCTTTAGAATAGTAGGAGATATTAATGTCGGGAAACAATGTTTCAGGAGTTACTCAAATATAAAGTTACTTTTCAATTGTTGTGCGAATAATATCTACATTTTTTTTTGGTAAAGTAATCTGAAGAATAATTTATCAGTGTTACACCGTGTCCATAATGCATAAGTAGACAGATATAAAGAGAAGGGGAGAGAGAGAGCAAGAGAGTTTTTGACTACAATGCCCAGCTAAATTCCCTTAATATAAAGGGATGGAATTTTGGGCTACATAAAAATAACGTTCGCTTCATCACCTAGTACAGATACTCTCTTCGAGGTGTCATTCTTTTGTACGCAAGACAATATACATAATATATATTGTTTCTGGTTAGGGAACCTTCATCAGTTGCGCTTCTCACAATTGAATGTCGTCTAGAACACTTCTTTATGTATTTGATACATATCGTTAAATTTGAAGACGCTAATTAAATGGAACGGCTCCAGATTCGGAACCTATATGTGCTAGTTTCCCCGAAAATCCTAGATGTCGGTCTTTACATCTTGCGTCTTCAAACCTATACAGATGTAGAATATTGTACAATAACTGCTATAACGCTAGAAATGGATGTAATAGTTATTAAACGTGAATAAAAATTCAAATACAACACGTGTTTTAGGTAATTTATGTAGGATTTATGTGTGTAGGTAGATAGGAACTAGCATTTTTAATATGTATTTAGTTTTAGTTTTACTTGTAAGTATTTAAGTAAATGCACAAGAGGTTTACACTCTATAGTAAAGTAAAAACTTAACGTATGATCAAATTTACGAATTAGTTCTTCAGTGCCTTGTCAATACTTTAATTATAAATTACAGGTTCCTATTAAAAAAACAAGTTGATAGTAGTCGCCAACAAACAAAACGTAGCAGTGAAGTTTGATTTTGTGATAGTTTTTGAAATATTTTGAATTTCGCCAAAAGTAGTTCTAATAACCTGCAACATAGGGTATTTCTTTCTCATTTGATGTTCTTTGAATGAATCTTCTTCCGTTTGTCATATTCCATGTTATTTCTTCACATATGAGACTCCCTTATATATTATTTTATACATATATTTAATTTCCGATATTTCAAATTTAAAAAAAAAATAGGAGATGAAGTTCTACCTATGTTATGTACCTAATATTTAAAAATAGTTCTGTTGTTATTTTCACATCCTCAAATAAAAAATCCTCACAAAACCCTAAAAGTGCCAATTCTATACAAATCCCGAGTTGTGGTAACCCTAAGTAAAAGTATTATGTAAAACACTGAAATTAAAGTGTGAAAAATGAATTTAATTAAAAGCAAAGTAAACGCTCTTTCACATTCATTATTTCATTTACTGAACCTTTAAAATTTTACCACCGTTAAAGAAAAAAGCACTTCGAGGACACTGTTAATTCCTTCCTGTTGGTTTTATACATTCAGATATTTTTAATTTTTACAGTCGCACGAGTTTATCACGTGTATATTCTTTCATGGTGCAGGCTGTCTGGCCAACGCACTGTGTGTTTGGCCTGCATCTACGTTTCATTGTTGCCAAACTGCTTAAAGATCTCATTTAGTTGACTAAATTGGATACAGTTTCTCAATTGTTTCATTCATCTAAAATTTGAAATTTACTGAATAATATGCAATTTTCCTTCATAACTAGTGAGTTTTTATGTACTATTCGATTCTATTTTGACCAGGGATCCTATATTCCATATACAGTGACGTTGAAAAGTAACGGATAAATTCATTTTCTATTATGAATGAAAATGAAAAATCCTGAAAGTGGTCAATTTTTATATATGAGACTACACTTCTGGACTAAAACAACAACAATATATAACTTTTTTTATGTGTAAATTCACAGAGACCCTTAATCGGGAGTCGTTTTGTGTGTACGCCGGTTCCCTATGATTCCACTTGAAAGTGGTTTCTGTTGAGAATCTTCATCATTTACGCTTCTCTCAAGTGTTTGAAATTTCGCATAATTATTTATGTAGAATTACTTTGACTGGTTTTAAATAACCTACGAATTCTTGGGGGTGATTTCTATCCTAGAAATCATAAGGAAACGTCATTATAAATAGTACAACTCCGGATCAATTAGTTTTCTGTGTGTTAGTTTTTCCTGAAACTTGTAGATGCCGTTATTCATTTAGCAATAAAGTATGTTCTCTATATTTAACAGTCAGTTGGTTATTTTGTTTTGATCAAGCTCATCCATTAATGTTATACTTTCCCATTTCTACTTTTTGAAATTACCTTTATTATGTGGTTATCTTCTTCTTCTTCTAACAAAATCCTTATGACGGATTGTGGGTTGATCTTTTTGACCATAAAGCAGTGGTTTGAATGTTGAAAATAATATAATTTCCAAGAAAAATAATTCCAGTACTTAATGGAGTGTTCATAAGATTATATATATATTCATTTACAACGATAGAAGCTTGACTGGGCCTCAAGGATGATCTAAATTCTATGAGAACTTAATAACACTGATCAAAACTACAGAAACACCAATCATATAACGAGTGTCTTCTAAAAGGGTCTTATGTGTAAAAAAAGGGGGGTAATTAACTAGGCAGGAATTTATTTGTTAATAGTTTTAAATGACACTTCCCGATCATGTTTAGGGGGCGTAATGAAAAGTTCCATACTTCCACTTATTACCAGAAAAACTATTTGATTGGAATATTCTAAGTTAAACTTAACCTCAAAAACATAAATCTTTAACATGTTCAACTACCTCCACAAATTTGGAGAGTAAAGTGCTTATCTAAAAAACCCTTTACCAAACTTACTAGAACCTAAATAATATTTCTGCAATTAACTGAAAATTAATTTAGAAGTTGAAATATTTTACAAGCTGCTATATACAGATGTGACATTTCAATGACCATCTTTGCCGGAAGTCCAATTCACTTTTTCAAGTCGTCAGTTGGTATATATTCAGCGACTGTCACAATACTTTCACCTATGTCAAGATTTTTTCAAATTCATTTTTAACCGACTTCAAAAAAAACAGTTAACTAGCAATTTGTCACAAACTTTTTATATACATAGGCTCATCGATTTGTCTAAAGCATACATTTCTCTATTATATACATACATTTTTCTATTATATAAAGTAAACCATCAGTTTATGTTAAATTTTATATAGGACATTTTTCCATTGTATAAAGTACTTCATAAAATAAAAGCGTAGGTCGGTTTTTCATTATAAACTGCTTACACAGCTTTTAACAACTTTGTGAAATGTCCTTACGACGCACTCCTAATAAGCTTAAACTCACCCAGGATAATACTCTTTAATGTGACGCAAATGCATTACGTAATCTATTTAAAGAAATGAAGACCTGCAAGTACAATCACAAAACTTGTCCTGTCCCAATAATTACTTGTTATTGACGTTACAATTTTTAAATAGTGAACGTTCTAGAAGCCGATTATTATCCAATTTGAAGTGATAAATATACAGGATCCCCCAAGCAATTATTCAATCAGTGTAACATTACCGTTTTTATTGTTAGTTTCATTGTCAAGTTCTTCCGTTATTTTGATATTAGCACTTTCAGTACATGCCTATTAGATATTATATTTTAAAGAGTGTGAAATGTAACATTGTGGCTGTAAATAATTGTAAACAATATTCAAGGTAATTAAATTTTCTTGGTTAATAATAAGAAAATTAATCACACTCAATAACTGCTTACTTTCTATCCTATCAACGCATTCTGCCTATTACTACGCCAGCAATTAGAGCAAAAGAAAAGATCTTTTGGTCTTTTGGGAAATTTTAAAAACAAAAGAACACATTTTGTTGGTTTTCCCATTGTAACGCTCATCTTTTCTTGACCAACTTTTTTCTGTAGCGAAAACTTCTTAACGGAGGATAGATGAAGTGACTTGTTAAATGAAATTTTTCGCTACATGACCTCGATATTGTATGGGCTCGTTGTACAGCCTGCCAAAAATATTTATTACAGCCTTGACTTTCTGACATAACAAAATTTCAAATCCCTTGTCGAACAATTTCCGTTGTTGTTGAATAAAGGTTTTGATCATTCATTTTAGGCCTGACACATCTAAGTAATTCTTGAATACCTCCCGTTTCCTGGAATAAACAATGTAAGATAAACGGCAAATGAAAATTCAAAGCTAATAATAAAAATAATAGAAACGCATAATTTATATATTGTTATTAATCAAGAAGCTATGACTAGTAAATTACTTTCTAATTGTACAAGAAAATGTTGAATAAACAGCTAATATCACTTAATTGTTATCAGACCAAGAAATTTGATAAGTAATATATTTTTTTAAATATAGAGTTATTTTTTAAATATAGAGGCTGTTTAAATTTATTTTCTTAAGTTTTCATTATGTAATGTTGTTAGGTATGGTTTCGAACCGGGCGTAGAAATTTAATAACTGATCCCTCACAAATAAAAAAATAATTGCTCGACGTTTCGGCAGAAAAAATAAAATTGTCCCATTTTAAGATATAAGATCTAGTTCATAATTATAGCCTATCTGTTAATTTCGCTATTGGTCTAAGTTAGTACCTTCGAGTGTAATAGAATGAAACCTATTTTATAAGGTAAATTGTACATAGAAAATCTTAAAAATAGTTGCCTAAAAAAATCCTGGACAGACTATATTTAATTTTATTTAAATAATTAGTGTTCATTGAGATAATAAGATTTTTTATCCTGAAAGTATAAAACCTATACCGAAATACTAGGAAGAATCTAATGAATCTGAACTTTGAAAATCCTACTGATGAATTAGATATATATTTATTAAAAACTGTTCTAAAATGTTTAAACGTTATACAAAATCTTGAGACGGTATGCTTTAATTAGAATTTTTGTCTGTTCTCTAGTTTCTTCGAGCAAACCAAAGTAGGATTTAGATTGACGATTATATTTTACCTTTTCTATTATAGATATCATTATACAACTTTTTATCATACATGATATATTGTATTTTTAAATTATTAGAATATATATCTCTAAATATATTGGAATAATATATTTATTATACATAAATATATATTTTTTAATTAAAATAACTTCCAAAATTACTAGAGAATTGGTGTCTCTCTCTCCTCTATAGATACCCAGCATGCCCCCTTTCTTATATTGGAGGTCCGATCAGGTGCGACTACACGGTATACTTACATTTATACTGGCAGTTTTCTGAATGATAATTGTGGCATCTCTGGTTTTTATATTTTTTAGAATAACACCACATAACACAAAATACAAGAAACGTTAGACAAATATGGTAATCACAAATGTCAAATTGAAGACGGGGTCTGATTTAGATCTTGAAACGTTTGAACTTTTGAAATATTACAGACTTTCAAGTTTATGTGGTGTTATTCCCAAAGAACTCAGAAAAAATAAAATTTCCACTGGCGTTAAAACTGAAATCTTTAAAATTTCCAAACCCCTATTAACACCGATTTTTTTGCAGACAATCCTATATCAAGGTGTTCGCATGAAAACAGTCCTTATGCCCCAACTGACATTGTATCTTTTTATACCTGGCAACCCAGTTTCGTACAGGTGTCCAACGGCTCATTCTATAGTATATTTTTACTGAGGCAATTTTTTATTATTTTGATGATGGAAATTTAATTAAAAATATATTTTTTAAATAATTAAAAATAGTCTGTCCAGGATTTTTTATTTCTAATATACTAAAAAAAAGCTAGAAGGTCGACGGGGATACTATATTATTAGCTGTTTTCGCGGTGTCGATCAGGATAGAATCGATGCTGACGAACCCTCCTCGCAGCAGTTACGAACAGTACTATACCACGAACTAGCGTAATATGAAGTATGTTAATTCGAAAAAGCAGTGTATACAACGCAACTATTATTTTAAGATTTGAACACAAGATGTAAATAAAATCCGACTATGATTAAATCAGTCGAATCGTTGAATATTAGATATACAAAGAGGAATTTTAAATTAAACGTTTCTGTACTATAAATTCAAAGCATATAAAAGTGTTATACTCATAATTATCTCCGTTCTTCCTCACGTCAGCGGATTCCATCCTGAAATAAGATGCATTGAGCTACACTAATATTCATTACGCCGTTTTGCGCAACATGGATAAAAGTTGACATTTTCTTCTAAAGGATTAATTTTATGATTAATGTTTAGTTTATTTTTATGTCAATAATATGAGATCATGATGTGCGTGCCGTGTGTGCAGTATAAAGGGTGACAGCTTTAAAAATAGCATTTCTTCCTATATACAGTCCGAGGCTGTAGCCAGCGGGGGGAGGGATCAATCCCCCTCGAAATTTGGGATTGAAGATTAAATTTTAAGGAATTAACAATTTTTTCCATAAAAAATATATTTTATTTATACATTTTTTATATAATGGAAGTACATCTGTTCATCCCCAAATCTAAAAAAAATTGCTAAAGTAATGATGTAGTCGTTGTTTTTCTAAAATTCGCAATTCTTCTTATAAGCTTTTGATCAAATGTTTATTTTTTCGATAAGTTCACAATTTCATTATTTTCTAACATCCTCTTATAAAGAAACCACATTGCCCACGCACTACTAGTTGTGTTAAACTAAAGCCCTATTTTTCCAACGAACATCTGCAATTTGAGTGAATCCACTTACTTTTCTTGAATATAAAGTAGTTTGATGGTAAAATAATGGTATTATTATTAGTCTGTACGTGACATGCAATGGACTGCAAATTATAGACCACAGTCAAAGGCATAACCGCATTTTGTCTGGGAAATTTGACCTTCGCCAATACAAGAAGAATTCCACTTTTTACTTCAACACACAAGGTGAATCTTCAAGATGGAATAGTTGCCTTATATGTTGAGTAAGATGCGTGTAAAAATTAGGTTTTGTTTTCATCTATATGATCGTTTATGTTCTAGTTTTAAGTATGGTTTAATAATTTTGACATCTAATAGCCATAAGAGGGTTTCAACTAATATCGAAGGTTTACAAAATAGTTTGAATTTCGGTAAATTTTTACAACATTGACTATAAAAAATACAACTTTGGTGTTATGGTGACATACCAAAGTGGAATCATTTGCAGCAGCTCTAAAACCACTTAGCATGTTAAAATTATTCTAAACTTTAAAGGTATACTTTCATTAACTTCATCAAAATAATATTTCTGGAAAATCGAGAATGGCATGCATTAAAAGATGAAACAGTACTGCATACTTATATGGACATTACTTTAAATGGGCGCTTGCCTAGTACTGGTTTTACTTGGTTGTGTATACTTGGGCTCCTCATCATCTTAGCGAGATAAACTTCTAGACGCAAAACAACGCATCAATATAATTTTCAGATTTTACATGAAATATGATGTGTACTATTCTATTAACTAAATAGTGAATTATAAGTTAACATTTCAGCTATAATTGAACAAAAGTCCTTACGGGACAGGTACTATTAGCCAGTGCTAGGTAATGTGCTACCAATCAGTACGGTACTTGGTGAATTGAATCTAGTAGCTAGTAGTAGTAACAGCGGTTGAAATTGCGAACATGGCCTTAATAAATTCATTAGCACTTACCTAAACATGAAAATGTACCTGTCTTTTTAGCTTCTATTTACAAGTTTTAAAATTAGAAATATAACAGCTGTTGTTGATGTTTTTTGAAAATATATTTAATTATAAATTTGTATCTAAAGTAGAACTGCAGCTATAATGTAACAGATATTTCTTAAAAATATTTATGTAGGGCATAAATACACCCACAATCATTTGCCGATGCATAATGCTTCGGCCATCGTAACGAAATAAAATATTTACCAGACTAATTACGAGGGCTGCCTTTTATATTTCGGGATTACAATCCTAGTGTTGCAATCTGACAACTGACAGCTCTATCGTAAAGTTTGACATTTTTAGGTTATACGTACTCAGAACGTTTTGACATACGAGCGCTATGTGTTGTTTACAGTAACATAAAGGATTCATCTCGGCCAAAAAATGGAACAAGTTGTTCGCGCACGAAGCACTTCCAAGCAAATGATCGCCTGTTTTGTCGGAAAAACTGGACATGTCGCAACCTACCACTACACGCAGAACAGTCAATTGTGAGTGGTACACAAATTTGCCAGTTGTCTTCCAAGAAATGAGGAAAACCAACCGCCGAGACGGATCAGTTTTCACCCGACAATGGAGTACACATCGCTCAAACAACTGCATTTTTGACACTCAAAAATTTTGATGAGTCATTAGGTCCTGACTTGTCACCAAATACTTCTTTTTATTCCCGGTAAAAAACTAAATAAGAGATCGACAGTTCGACACCTGAAGAAGCGGTTGCTGCGTTCCATGTTTTGGAGATACCTCAATCAGAGTGGAAAAAGTGCTACAATTGGTTCAAACGATGCAAAAGTGTATAGATCTTATGGGGAAATTTTGAAAAACAATAAAGGATTTTCGATGATTAATATTTGTTTTTGTTCTCTAATCCCGAAATATAAAAGGCAGCCCTCGTAATACGATTTTAAGCATAAAATAAAAATTACAGAAATATGGTTAAAAAATTTAAAAGCACGTTTTTGAATACTTCTGTCCGTCATATTTAGAGTATGATTTGTGATGTCATTGAATTTTTTTATTATTTCATAATTATTGTTTAAACCAGGAGTGGGATTTCCCCTCAAATTTAAACGGAAACATGCTCTTGGTTATATGCTATTCAACCAAAAAAAAAAACATCAAAATGGATTCACAATTGACGAGAACTTCACATAATATAAACACATAAAAAATTCTGAACTGGACACCACCTCCAGTTTTCAAGTAAAAAGTATATTATTCAGACCATGCAATTATTTTTATGAAGAATAACTGTATCACTTTTTTTCTGAATATTATTCATAAATTCATAAGAAAATTTTCCATTCGGTCCCAAATTATGAAAACGCACTGTACATAGTGACTAATTGAGAACGTCCATCTTCAAGTTGGCTAACTGACATTTATTTTTATTTAATTCCAATGTATTTTCCATTTATTGCACCCAAATTTTCAAACATCAAATTTTATTACTATCGCCTTCACCAAAAGTGACTTATATGAGAAAATCGGTTAAATTATTTGCCGATTTTCTAAAAAACTACATAAGCTACGTCCTTGCAAAAAATGTGGGACCACTTCGGGATCTCCTTTAACAGAATCCAGTTTAAAAGATCCAAATTCCTTCAGCAGGTTCCGAGTAATCTTTGAACACACATAAAACGCATATATACAGATGAATTGAAAACCTCCTTCTTTTTGAAGTCGGTTAAAACAAGTATAGGAAAGTTTAAAAATATGAGTAATACAATCAGTTCTACATAGACCCAGAATCAACAATGATTCTGGTTCTATCTTTTCGAGATCTTTCAATTCTGAAACTTCTAGGTGTCGAAATTCAGTTTGCCAGCAAATGATATTATTATGGTTATTATAAATAATTGCGTTTCTTTAATAAAATTTCACTGTGTCTATATATTTCAAACGTTAACTGCCAGTCAAGATCGCTTTATGGTTTGTGTACGTATACGTATATAAATACCACAGTAATCTGATAAGTGCCATAATTAACTTTTATAGTATTGTACTAGATTCTGTGGGTTCAATTTCATAAATATTCACATTGACTGAAACGTCTTTTTTTATCGAAATATTATTAGCTGGTATATAAAAGGCTGTTTCCAAACCAAACTGCCTCGCCTCTAAGCAAAATAATCTTATATACATTCGTACGAGCAGATCATTCCAGTCGTCTGCTGGTCTGCCAGTCTAGATGGTATTGGACTCCAGAATCTCGTCAACCTTGCCTTTTTTGCATCCATCGAATTTTCGGGACTACCGTTTTTATTTCGTTTTCGAAATGTTTTTATCAGAATAAAGAAGATTTCTTAATTTTGGCGGCGTAAAATGAATTTTAAAACAGTAAAGAGTTTTTATTATATCTTCGGTTCTCGTCTTTGTCTAGAGATAAAATATGTAACCGTTTTTAAGTCTGTTCAAATGTTTTTAAAAAAACACATTCCCCCCTTTAAGTTTGGTTCCCCAACTATAATGACCTCGAACATTTTTTTTTAAGTCTCTACACTAATGCTAACCTTATTCCATAAATTTTAACAATCGTGAAACATAATTAACTAACAGACCTTATAGACCATCAGCTGGTGACAGATTTTGGTTCACCATTTTCTCGCTTCTACCACGACGGGAGTTAAAAACAAAACAACAAATCATGATTTTCTTTCTTCTGCCAAGCGGAAGAATGAAAGTTGATATCGAAAGTAGTTAGCAAAAAAATGGTATAATTGCTGCAAATGTCCAAATCAAATTAAGGTCAGGAATCGTTCAAGTTTCCACAATATTTACCAGTCCTTAATCTTACTTGGCCATTCGCAAACCATATGTCATTTTTCTTGTGGAATACCTTCGATATCAACTTTCATTCTTCCGCTTGGACGAATCATCTCCTTATCTCAACATTTTGGCCATAGGCGACACTTATTTTTATCATATCTGAATGCTTAGTTTTATTTAGCCAACATCGCAGAGGCGAGAAAATACGTCCAAATCATCTATTTTCGGAAAATCAAAAACTATTTTTCCTAAGTTAGCTACGCGGTTCTCTGGGAAATTTCGCATTCAACAAGAACACACCTCCATCGAGGCGGAAGCGAGAAAATCTGTCACCAGTTGACGATATATTAGGACAAATGCTAGAAAACTTTCCATCTTAAATTTTCACTGTGAACGAAAATGCATTTTACACGGCTAAGATATATCATAATAAAAGGCTGCCAACAGTATAATTGTTGCTTAACCTTAACCAACCAGAACAAGGATACTTGTTTAATGAAAATGCTTTTGCAAAAAGTGGAACTTAAATGAATTTATAAAGAGTGAAGCTGGTCTTGTCGATCTCCTGACTGATCCCATTGAAGTTTTATATGCATGGATATTTAAAAGATCAATGTAAATACAGAATAATTCGGTCAAGTGCGAGTTGGACTCGCATACTAAGGGTTCCGTCCCACTTTTAAGATTCTAATATTTCAGTTTCAGACAAGCAGGGAATGAATGCATTTTCTTATATTTACCCTAATATCTTCTAAAAGGAAGCGTTTTAAATTTATAAAAAATATACACTTTTATTTTCCACACATAGACTTTTTATTTTATCTGCTTCATGATTCGCGTCATTTTCATAACAATATGTATTTAATTTTCTAATTAACATTAGAGTTTTATTTTACTAATACACTCTCAGATAAGCCTTTTATAATCTACTGTCTGAATTTTAGGCTCTGTAGATTGAAAGTTAAAGGGGAAAGTAGGTCAAGTCTTAAATAATAAATTATTAAATCTTTTAGACAAATTATTTAAAAATACAAATAAAATATATTTTTCAAACTTCCAGATAGTGTAGGTTCTAAAGTGCGAATTAAGTCGATGTTTAATATTTTTGTTAATATCTATTAAACAAATTATTTAAAAATATGATATATTTGTAATTCAAATAATTAGCCTTTTACATGATGCGTTTGAAAATTTAATTTTTATTTTCCATTTAATTCCATAATTTTTCCCCAAAATTAATATTGAGGTTTTCTACTAATTTTTTATAAATTTCAAGTGAGCCCCAGTACCCCTAATTATTTTCAATATTTTAGGTATTATGGTTTCGGAAATAAAGCGAGAAATGAGATTTTTTTATTTTTTTGTTAATATCTTGTAAACAATTAATTTTATAAATATGAAAAATATATATTTGTATTCCTCATAATGAGCCCTTTCATTTGATGTATTGCATGATGCGTTATTTTTTTTTTCGTCTAATTCCATAATTTAGTCCCCCAAAATTTATGATAGGGATTTCTTCGTATTTTTCCCGTAAACAAAAAATTTTAGGTTTCATTAATATATTTTAAAATATATTTATTTTAAAAATATGAAAAAAAAAAAATTTGTATTCGTCATAATGAGCCCTTTGATTTGATATATTACTTGATCCGTTAGAAACAACTTTAATTTTTTATTTTCCATTTAATTCTATAATTTGCCCCCCAAAATCAATATTAGGGGTTTATCCTTATTTTTCCAGTAAACTTCAAGACAGACCATATACCTCTAATTTTTTCAAAACTTTTCGTTTTATAGTTTCGGATATAGGGGAGCGGGGGAATGGGTAAATTTTGGTATATTTTCGTTAATATCTTTTTAACTTTTTTTTTAAATATGAAAAAAATATATTTCTGTTCCCCAGAATGGAACCTTTCATTTGATGTATTACATGATTCAGTTGAAGAATTTATTATTTTTAAATTTTCATTTAATTCTATAATTTGCCCCACAAAATTATTTTCCATCCTTATTTTCCTGTAAAGTTCGGGCAACGTTCTATATTTCCTGTATTTTTCAAAATTTTAGGCTCAGTAGCTCGGGGATCGAGGGGAGGGTGGTGAACGGTCCATTTTTTTAGTTTTTCCCCCCAGAAGTACCCTTAAAATCAAAATTTCTTCTTCTACGATATGTACTCCCGATCTGGTCACTCAACTATACATTGATACCAAATTTCAACCTCTTCCGCCCAGTAGTTTAGGAGAAAATTGCTGTGATGCGACAGAGGCAGAAATCCGGAGTGATATTATAAGGGTATAGGTATATTGTATATACGGTACCCTAAAAATTAGTTTATGCAGGTTATTGTGAAATTTGATGGTAGAACCCCTACAAGGCAAAACAATCACTTGCTAGATGAGAAAATTCGATGTCACCGATTGCTTTATTTGCGCTTCCTTGTGCCAGCTTACTAGAACTTGCAGCTCAATAATTAATAAGAATTAAGAATAAAATATTTTACAATTAAACCATGGAAGCCTGAAATTTGACAACAAAATTTTGGTTAAGGATTAAAACATCCAACAACAACCAAGAAAAAATAACAAAAACTAGTTTCTATGGAATTTAACTCATAGTTAACAATTATTATACAACTTGTCCTTCAGATTTTTTTTAATATAAATTATTTTTTTTTATTAAAAAATATACAGCAGGTGTCTACCCTCCGACTTAGATCAGTAAATCTGGCAACTCCGCGAGCGTGCAATTACTAACGCCGGTTTGTTTTGGTTTCTCGGCTCAGCAGGGCTCGCATTTGTATTCACAATTCATTCTTCGTTGTGCTGAAGTGAGCTGTGCATTTATCCGTCGAAGTAGTCGAAGTGAAATGGGCATTGGTTTCTTGAATTTATTGAACACCCTATATTGTGTTTTTTACGAACTTTATTAATACCAACGTTGCAGTTGTTTTTTGAAAATATATTTATTTGAATTTTTCTTGGGTCAGTTATAAACGTCGTTTGCCTGTGATAATATTATTATTTACGGTAAGCCCTTTTTATTTTTATAAAATTGGTATTGTGGATTCACTAATTAACCAAGGTTTCTGTTAAGGTCAAGTTTTTTCACAAAGGTAGTTCACTTATGCTGGCTTTATCTTCTTTAAAATATATATTTATTTAATATTTAATCATGTTATATTGACTACTTTTAATATTAACATCGTGGTTTCCACAAACTTATTTACTTAACAACTTGGGTTTCGGCAATGATTAAACTCTAATTATACAATGTAATAATTTAATATATCTAAATAACATATTAAAAGTTTTGGAAACTGCGAATATTTGAGGTCTGATAAATTTTGTAAGTATACCTAAAAATTTCTATTTAAAATATTCATAATTTAGCTGAACTTCCGGTTACACCGGAAGTAGATGTCGCTTGGTTATTTTAAATAGAACATCACGTATATTATATATTATTGCATTTTTTGCTTTCCCTGTTGAACTTTAAAGTAACTTTAATGAACTTGCCTTTACTCGACCTTTTATGGGATCAAAATGGGATACCCACTGCTCTCCGAAGATAAAACTTGTAGTTTTTCATTTCAGTAGATGACGCATGGTACTATTTATAAGTTCAGTTTGATTATTTCCAGCTGAATCAAGAATGGCACTCTAAACTTTGAGAATTTTTTTAATGTAGTACTTGTTTTTTTTTAAGTAGAACGGTATATTTTGCAAAACCAAATTAGCTTCCAACAAACGTCTGGTTGTTGATATTTATTTCTTATAGTTTCTGAGAAAGTAGAAAAAATTTCATCTCTTGTGGGCACGGTGTTGAAATTGTCTGTTGATTGCTAAAATTTCATAATGGCTTAGGAAACCATTTGACACATCTGACTTTTTCATTTCATTTGTCAAGCCATAGTTTTGCTAGTTGTTGTAAATTTATTTGAAACTAGCTTTTGACATTTGAATGGATGTTTTTGATGTTTTTTGCAATTTTGCCGTTTTTTAAATTTAGATCGTTTGATGATTTCGACATTTCAACACTTCGTTATTATGAAATCCATCCAGTAGTGGACACATGTTCAGACAGAGAAACAAAAAAAATCAAAAATTGGTCTATTGATTTATAAATTAGGCACACCTCAAAAATTTTCAAAAAATGTTCCATGTACAGTCACGTTCTTTTTACAGTTTTACTATAAGTATAGATACTAAATCTATCGGCCAGCAAAAATTTATCAACATTGTGTCAGCCGCTTGAGTTTTTTCCCTTTTCATCATCTTAGCAGTTGAATTAAAAAAAGTTGCCTAGGTATGTCCGTTCTAGAAATTCAAACCACCTTCTTCTTCAGATATTGGTATGGATGTTGTATTTTTTATATATTGTCTAAAGGTTCCCGTTTTACATTGAAAATATCCCGTTTTAGTAGTTTTTACACTATAGTGTTTAAGATGATAGACATCATTTAAATAAGTAAAAGTACATACTTTCGCTGTTTTTATATTTTCCCAACTAAATTTACTGTCAGATGTGGTGACAGATTTTGATCCAGGATTTTCGCTTCTACTTCGAAGGGGGTTGCAAAGTTTGTTATTGTTGAATACAATA
This sequence comes from Octodonta nipae, assembly GCA_034190945.1. Taxonomy (NCBI): domain Eukaryota; kingdom Metazoa; phylum Arthropoda; class Insecta; order Coleoptera; family Chrysomelidae; genus Octodonta; species Octodonta nipae. Next base: position 15,752,210 of record CM067220.1, on the reverse strand, counting down.
AGGCGAAATTTCCATTTTCCAAAAAACGATGTTTTGGACCGATTTTGAAATACTCGTATGGTTTACACAACTAAAAACTCAAGCTCGATCAATTGTATGTAAGTTATATGCTCCATTTATTTTTTCAAAAATCTATCTGCATTGACATCTAAGTCTTTCTTTATGTCTAACAATCCATTCTGCGACGCCCAGATCGACGTCCAAGTCGTAATCCTCATTAAAATTGGTCAGCTCACTAAGTTTGGTTCATTTCCTTACAGAACAAAAAAATTCGGTTTCTGACAGTTCAATTCAATACCTATGTTTTGATTCCAAAAAAAAAGTTTAATTCATATTAAACCTCCATTGTCTTCAGTTAATTTTTCATCCGTCTTCCCAATGTTTGCAAGTTATAAATATACAGACTTTTCCGCAAGGTTGGTATTAAAAAACACAAATACAAGTTAATTTAACCTGCTTAGTATCGGTTTCTTGCCTTCATTGGAAACTTGAACATGTACCTTCCGCGGAGATAGCCTGCCACGCACAAAATCGTGGCAAGGCTAGAAAGAGAGGGCAATAAAGACAGTAACAGGCTATTTCACTTAGTGAGTTGAAGCAGCCAATGAACAACATGCTGATCATATTTCATTGGAAGCAGCTCCCAAGCGAGTGAAATAGCCTCTTGCCCTCTCTAAGATTAGAAATTATAACATTTTCACAAGACACAAGCCCGATAAATGTCAATAATAGTGACAGCGCCTTCTGGGGCTTGTTTCATAATCAACTTGTATCCGAAATATTAGTATTCGAACTGTGAACGTCGTAGAATAATTTTGTTGCATTACCAATATTGGACGTAGCTCATTGTAGTGATATAGCCTCTTGCCTTCTCTAATGTCGTCTCTTTCTAGTTTTCTAGTCTTGGCACGATATTTGTGTATTGAAGGCTACTTCCAGAAGTATAAGCTCTAAGGTGCACTAGAATAAACCAGTGACCTATAAACCTGTTTAGGTTACCTTTATTATCAGTGGGAAAGAAAATGTTAATGATTTTTTCCCGTACGAAAATAATGATTAATCAACACTTCAAACCCTTTTTTTACTCCATTTGCCCACCAACGAAAATAAATATCTTCAAACAACATGCGCAACCAAGATTTTCGTAAAAGTTTGAGTCAAAATGCACTAGTGCTAAGAACGTGCCTTAAAGTGCAGGAATTAAGTCATATGAAAGTAGCGAGAGTGCTGCCAAAACGTCAAATCACCCTGGTATAAATAAATTACTTTTTTTGTACCCTAACAAACAGCCGTTATTTTCCACATTCAATGTCGCACCAAAAAAGTTCAAAGTTATTTTCGGTGTACCTGGTCTTATAAATACAAAAGAAGTAAATAATTATAACAGCTATTAAGGTGACTTACATGTTGTTGGCGCTGTATTTTTTAAGTTAAAGCAAACATGTGTGTTTTTTTATGTTTAGCATGCTTGTGTCTGCAAATATATCGCCTTTGGTTCGTTGAAATTGGCCGTATTTAGCTCTGAACAGCAGCTGTTTACAAAGATGCACATTAGCAATTATATGGAAAACACGAAATTTATAACTGCATATATACCCACACTTGGGAATGAAAACTGTATAGGTATTTAAACTCCAAACGTTTCAAACGCCGATGTTAATATCGTAATCACCGGAATTATAATCAGAATTATAATAACATGTAAATTTGAAATTGGATGTTAGCCATATAACAATGTCTTATGCCATTGTAAAATGTCTAACATTATATTTAAAATTTATATTGTACTAACTAAACCCGACTTAGCCACGCTGTCCTCTGTCTAACAGTAATTAATAAGGAAGTAAATGAAATTATTTTAGCATCGATTCATTGCTTCTAACATTTTTTTGACTCTTCTGTATAACTGAAATTGTACTCCGCCCTGTAATTCGAATCTCCTAACTGCTTATGCTTTTTTAACATTTTTTTACATTTTTTGAACCACACTGTGTAACTATAATTCCACTCCATCTTTATTTCAACCACCTTGTATACAATACAATATTTTTTGGACCGCCCTGTATAATTCTATTCCAGCATATATTTCAACCATCCTATATATACAACTGCTTACCACCCAATATTACATTTCATTTTAAGATGTTTTGAACCCACCTATATACTGTAATTTTTCTACTTTCTTATATTTCAACCGCGCACATTGCTTGCTGCACGACGCATACACACACACACATACATACTTTTTTCACTCCGATTGAAGTATCTCCGAAACATGCATTCTAAACGCAGCAACCGCTTCTTCAAGTGTCGTTTGTCATTTGGTGACAAGTCAGGACTATACGGCGGATGACTCATCAAATCGATGTTTTGAGTGGTCAAAAATGCAGTTGTTTGAGCCGATGTGTGAGAGCTCGCATTGTCGTGGTGAAGAGTGATCCGTCTTCGGCGGTTGGTTTTCCTCATTTCTTGGAAGACAACTGGCAAACAAATGGTTGTGTACCACTCAGAATTGACTGTTCTGCGTTGTTCTAGTGGTACGGTTGCGACATGTCCAGTTTTTCCGAAAAAACAGGCGATCATTTGCTTGGAAGTGCTTCGTGCGCGAACAACTTGTTGGATTCGGCTCAACTTGAAACACCCATACAGTCGACTGCTGTTTACTTTCGGGTTCATACGCGTAAATCCACGATTCATCACCTGCCACCATATCATAAACGTGTTTTGAAGCACTACGATCGTATTTTTTGAGCTTTTCTTTCGGCCAATCGACACGAGCCTTTTTTGAACGATTGACAAATTGTGAGGGATCCAACGCGAACAAATTTTTTTGACATTCAAATGTTTATGCAATATTGAATGTATGCTGGTCCCACTAATGTGTAAGGTTGACTCAATCTCACGATAGGTCACATGACGATCTTGCAATATCAGTTCGCGCACAGCATCAATGGTTTCCGGAACAACAACTGTTTTTGGACGACCTTCACGAAATTCGTCTTGGAGTGAACTACGACTTCGATTGAATTCACCATACTATCGATAAACAGTGGTCCTTGATGGAGTTTCATCGCCAAAATTAAATTAAGTTCATCCATGCACTCTTGCTGACTTAATCCACGTCGAAATTTGTAAAAAATAATCGCACGAAAATGTTCACGATTTAATTCCATTTTTTGGCCGAGATGAATCCTTTAAGTTACTGTAAACAATAGGTAGCGCTAGTATGTCAAAACGTTCTGAGTACGTATAACTTCATAAATGTCAAACTTTACGATAGAGCTGTCAGTTGTCAGATTGCAACACTAGGTTTGTCCAATCCCGAAATATAACAGGCAGCCCTCGTACATGCTGAAAAATGTAAGACTATAAGTTCTATCCATCTTGAGACGAAATTTGGTAATTGTTCAATTTATCCATCAAGTTTTTGTGCCAGTCTAAAAAAATAATAAAAAAGCCGTTATTAATTTACTAAACACACTAACACACATATGTCAATTTTATTAATGGGATAAAAGAAATTGGTTTTCAGAAATGGCTCATAATAAAAAGATGATTTAAAAGAATTTAGGGCAATACTTCGAACTCTATTAATATTCTAACAAATAATTAATCATTCAGTACCGAAAAGTGGAGTACTATTAGTGTTATACTGTAATAACAATAACAATAACCATCACATGAAGTGGCATTACCATATCAATGCACACAACAAATGAATACGGTGTCAACATGATAATTAAAAATTTAAACACCTTTTAAACAATGAAGGCCCAATTCGATATAAATTGCGATATTTTTTTGAGCTTAATCATTAAAATCATCATCGAAGGTCACCACTAACTAAAATTTTCAGTAGTTATAATCGCAATAAAACCGATAACTACCCAAAATATTGAAATATCAAAGTAAGCTTGTGATATGGTTGATATTTTAATCAAGTTTTTATTTTGTCAAGGTAATTTCTACGCCATAAAGATTTTTTGTGTATTGAGTTGGCTTAAGATATCATCAATGTTATTTATCGATTTAAATCACTTCATTTACAATTTCTGGAATATTTTTTACAACATGAGAGTTAATTGACTTTAATAACAAAAAAATTAATACTGAATTATTTTATTTTAAAAAAGAACCGATTGAAATAGATTTAGAGATTAGTTTTGAAAATTGACGTGACCTTTACGGTTTTCTGCATTCATTTTTCTGAAAAACAGTATATATATATATATATATATATATATATATATATATATAATGTATAGGTTCACTTCTGAATCTGCCTTAATAGAATGCAATTTAATATAACCAAATTGATTAAGAAGTTTGAGAGAAATCAGTGGAGATTCATTGAACAGTATTAAGTAGTTAGATTAATCAATGAGCGTTCATACAAAATAATCCGACGAATTGACATCATTTTTGTTGAAGTCGGAAAACCGACCATTTGTTAAACTTCTAACCCCAAAATTTTCAAAAAATTAAGGATCATGACCGTTTGCAAAACACCCAAAAGTTTAGTTTGTTTACAAGTCCAACTCACAACCGACCAAATTATTTTAACTAAAGACTTTTTTTAAAAAACTAAAGTAAACGTATTTATTTATTTGTAATTTCATTGTAATTGTTATCGTCATTCTACACGGAACACGTAATCTCTTTGCATATTTTTATGTTTATCGTATTTTGGTAAATCCATACTTTCATGTTTAATTTATCACATCGAATGCGATCAATGACTAACAGTCCAAATTCCACATCATTTTCCCTGATTGATTTTAAACTATTTCGTTAAAATTTCAAGAACTGTAATCACTTTCTTGGCAAATGTGGTAACAGAAATTTTGTGACAGCTGATATAAAGCTATTCTAATTAAATTAACATTTCATATAACTTTCGGTGTTTCATATAGAATATTATGAATTTTTGTTAATATTTGTTTTATTTTTATTGAGTGAAGTTTCACTAATTTTGATAGATTTTTATGTAAGTGTATTATTTCTTGCATGACAAACAAAATAAATATCCTTTTACTGTGAATCTTATGTATTTGTACTTATAAAACGATATAAGATATCTTACATTAAATATTTGTTTAATGAAGGTACGTTTATATTTAAACAGTTATCATAGTAATTTCAGATTATTCAGAGTAGAAATTGAGGTGCTTAACCTACCTGTACATCAGATAACCTCGAATAAATTTATTAGCAGAAACGGTACTCAAATTCTTTACTTGTTCCCCAATAATGTGTAACAGATGCACATTAACAAATCTTAATACAAAAGTTTTAACATTCGGTGTGTATGTTTCTACAGTAATTTTATCATCTGGTGTGAATAATATCGTTTATTTGTGAATAGTGTAAGGAATTATGTGAAAAGAACATCATAATATCGAACATTCTTTAATTTTTTCTCAGTCAATTAAACTCATTTGGCATATTATAAATCATACTTTTACACAATTTGATTACTTCGTTACCAAATATTCACCAATATTTCTGTTCAATCTACTTTAATCATTATCTTCAGTATGCATATTTTTTACTATTACATTACTTATTCTATGAGGATTATACTTGGAGTATTTCCAGACCCCCGCAACATCCTTATATGTTTTTCCTCGAGAAATTTATAATTTTCATGGCATTATGGTATGGAGCTCTTGTTACTATTTGGATACCCATCCTCGATTTGAGGGTTCAATCGATTCTCGAACATTTTTTATAGAGATTTTGTCTCGTAATTTCTTCTATATACAGGGTGAGTTTTTTTTTATGATCAGTATAGGGATCTCGGAAACTAGCGGAGATAGAGCAATGGTTAAATTGGGAAGGATTTGTGGTTTTACTGGCCCAATTTAATGACACTTTCGGATTTTTGTAAAAAGTCATGGCTTACTAGATATTTAAAAAAAAAACGAAATTCTGTTGATTTAGTTAAATCCCTCTAGCTCCTTTGTTTTTGATTTCATGAAAAAAGTGTAAATATCAAAATTGAAGGGAATTCTATCCCGAATTATGATTGTCATGTCCTCGTTTGCGTGACAGCTCTCGTTTTCGAGATATGATACAAACTTATCTTTTTTTTAATGGAAATCATAGTTGGCTATTGTTTTCACTTTGACGTTTCCTCATTTGAGATTAATTCCATTAGTAGTGCTGAACTGACAGTCGATATTGACAAGTTTTCGTGATAAAATGGAATATTCTAACGAAGAAAAACTGAATATGGTGGAAAGTTATATCATATGCCATAAAAATTCAGTTCGTACAGCTGAGAAATACTTTCATAGATATTTTAATCGACGTCAACCTGCTCTATGTATATTTAAAAGGCGTTACGATAGTTTACGCAGATATGGATCTTTTACTAAACCACCAAAGGAACGTAATCGAATTAACGAAGCAGCACAAATAAATGTTTAGGCAATGGTAAATCAAAATCCATCTACATCAACTCGTGATATTTGCGGTAGAAGCTGGCACATCTCAACGAACTGTAGTTAAGGTACTGAAAGCGCACAAGTTCCACCCCTACAAACTTTCAGTTTTTCAAACTTTGCATGTTGGTGACGAACATCGACGTATTTTGTTTTGTACATGATTTAGAGACCTTTGCCTTGACAATCCACAGTTTCCATTAAAGGTGTTATGGTCAGATGAAACTAGATTTACTAACTGCGGTATGTTCAATAGGCACAATGAGCATATCTGAGCTAAAGCAAACCCTTTCCATGTAGAACAAAGACGACCCCAGATAAAATTTGGTTTTAATGATTGGTGTGGTATCATAGGGTCTACTATTATGGGGCCTTTTATCTATGACGAATCACTTACTGGGGAGCGCTACTTGTATTTCTTGCAATACACTTTTCAAGACGTGTTGCATAATTTGAATTTGAGAACTCGTTTAGAAGTTGAGTGGTTTCAACATGATGGAGCACCTGCTCATAACTCGTTATTAGTAAGACACTTAGATAATGTCTATCCAAACTCTTGGATAGGAAGAAATGGCTCACGCGAATGGCCACCCCGGATTTGGCAGTTATAGACTTCTATTTATGGAGTTTGCTAAAAAACAAAGTATACACAAGAAAGTATGAGACAGTTGGTGACCTAAGGGAGGCGGTATTACAAGCAATTGAAGAAATTGATAGGCAGTCTGTGAGGAAAGCGGTAATGTCAATATTAAAAAGATGCAATCTTTGTCTAAATAACAATGGTGGACTTTTCGAACATAAATTGTAACCATTTATTATGTACTTTAATTTCTTAAGTTTTTAGTAAGTACCTACTTATTTAGTTTTTTCGTTATATCTGATATACCTAATAAAAAAATCGTTCAATGTTTTTTGGAATAGTTATTAATAAATCAATCTATTTCATGGCTAACAACGTTAAAAGTGAAAATAAGAGAGAAAAGCATCCATAACTCCGTTATTTTTATGAATAACTATATCGAGTATTATATCGTTGAAAAGCTCTAAAATGTCCGATTTTTTGAGATCATATGCTATGCTTTCCATTCAAAAAAAGGTAAGTTAGTGTCATATCTCGAAAACGAGAGCTGTCACGCAAACGAGGACATGACAATCATATTCGGGATACAATTCCCTTCGATTTTGATATTTACACTTTTTTATAAAATCAAGAACAAAGGAGCTAGAGGGATTTGACTAAATCGACAGAATTTCGTTTTTTCAAAATATCTAGTAAGCCATGACTTTTTACAAAAATCCGAAAGTGTCATTAAATTGGGCCTGTAAAACTGCAAATCTTTCCCAATTAAACCATTGCTCCATCTCCCGCTAGTTTCCGAGATCCCCATACTGATCATCAAAAAAAACTCACCCTTTATAATGTATAGACGTTCAGGACCACAAATATGGGGTACTATAAATTCTACTTTTGGCCGGCGGAAAAATAAACTCGTCACTAAAACACAAATACATAGCAAGTTGTAAAAATTATAAATTGTTGTAGGAATGTTAAAAAAAAACTGAACCTAGATACAATTACATACTTAAACATTGACAAACGGTCGACTAACAGCAACCATCAAAACTCCAACCGATATTTGAAAAAAATACCTAAGGAAAGGTTTCTTAAAGTCTCTACATGCCCTTTAATTTCGATGGATAAGGTACAATTTTGTACATACATATTTTATTCTAGTCGTTGCTTATTTTGCCGATATTATTATTGATTTGTAGTTTGTGTGACTCATTTAATTTCTTAGTTTACGATTATTATTATTGAAAACTTTTAAATAAAATGCAGATTTTTCAAAGACTAGGGAACTATCTGAAACTGATATCATCGTAATCTAAATAGTTTGTGTGCAATTAATCTTTTTCTAAAACGACATAAAATCTTACGTAAGAAGGGAGTAGGGAAGGTCAAAAATGACCCAAATCGTGCTCATGTAGTTAATTAAGTCTCCAACTCTTCAATATAATAATGCGAGAAAGAATAACCAAAGTCAAAACAGTAGGCATCTTATGTTATGCTGATGAAACATTTATTGCAGCGGAAAATAAGAAAAACCTGCAAATACTGTATCAATTCAGCCAAAAATATAGAAGCAGTCATGTGCATACTTGTAAAATGCGAGAATAGGTAAAATGTAAACAATTTCAGTTAGAAATACAAATAAAGGAAAACCAGAATAGGTTTTATGAAGCAAATGGGAGAAACAGAATAGATCGAGCACTAAAGTTTTTTTATGGAATAAAAAGACGACTCGTGTAATGCCAGTTATGAAACGGGAGTCAACAGTAAGAGTACAATAGAGCTGAAAATACGGAAGAGACAGAAAAAGGAAATCAGAAGAAAATGAAAAATCCAAGATGTAATAAGATGGAGACTTGAATAAAAAAAGCTTGTTCATTTACGGACACCCAACACATTAAAAATATTATTGGACATCAAAATTGAACCAGAACTATAGACATGTTTTAGGCAGATTTGCCTAAGTAATTCTGGCTTAGGTCTCGCTATACCAACTTCTTGTCCAAGTACTTATAGTTTTCATGTAGGTTCTATAACTTAGCACCGATCTATTTTCATCTTCCTTGTGTTTTTCGCCAATTTTTCATTGGATTTTGAACGTATTCCAGAATTTTTTTTATTGTTTTGTACAAGTAATTTAATCCATAGATTGGATGTCTTTTCGTTTTTGTCAGTTCTTCCCATTTGTTTTGTACATAGTATTACGTTATTCATCGATTAGTACTAGAATTTATTTCCTATGTTGTGGGTTGTTGCCTTTCGCGTTTCATATTAAATAATACGAAGATCGCTTCCTGTCCTGAATCTGTTTAATGTCTTTGACGGTGCTGATCATCTTTGCCAAGATGAAGTTGACTCATTCCTGCTTCATGCATTGAGAACGCCCTCGATCCCCTTTCTGTTGATCCCTCCTTGAGAAGAAGTTTTTATATGTACATATTCTAGTGTGGAAACTGTTTTTGATTCTTATACTGTTGTTTTTTTTCACTTTGACATTGAAGTCACTCATAAAGGATGGGCCATCTAACTTTTTTTTTTGAACTAGCGGTCATTTTCATCACGGTAACATTTATGTCAGATCTGTTTTGACAGAAAATTAGTTTGAAGCCTCCCGTGAACGAAAATGGTTGGATATACGCTTGAACAACGTTGGGAAATAATCAAAAATTATTTCCAAAGTGAGTGTGTTGTTCCCGAATGTGTTCGAAAATGCCGTACTTCTATGGGCCGAAAAGAAGCGCCGTCCGCTCCGTATGTGAGACAATTTGTGAAAAAAGTGCGTGAAACTGGTTTGCTCATTGACAAACCAACACGTCAACGTGCTCCTACTGTGCGTACACAGGGGAATATTGATGCTGTAGCACAAAGTGTGGCCAATACTCCGAGCACATCAACTCGCCATCGATCGCAAGATTTGCACATTTCGCGCACTTCTTTGAGGAGAATTTTGCATAAAGACCTCGGAATGACACCGTATAAAGTTCAATTGGTACAGGAGTTGAAGCCAACAGACCATCCAATGCTCTATCGCTTCGCACAATGGGTCAATGAGCACTTGAACGAAGACCCGGAATTTTACCGAAAAATCATCTTTTCGGACGAAGCTCATTTCCACCTCGGTGGATATGTTAACAAGCAAAATTGCCGAATTTGGGGAACGGAAAATCCACATGTGGTCGTTGAGAAGCCAATGCACTCCCAAAGAGTGACAGTTTGGTGTGGATTTTGGTCTGGCGGCATCATCGGCCCATTTTTCTTTGAAAATGAGGCTGTTACTGTGAATGGCGAACGCTACCGCGCCATGTTGAACGATTTTTGTTTCACGGAAATTGATGAACTGGACATGGGCGGCATCTGGTTTCAACAGGATGGTGCCACGTGCCACACATCGCGCCCATCAATTGAGTTATGCCACACTCGATTTGAAAATCGTTTAATTAGCCGTTTTGGAGATGTGAATTAGCCATCAAGAAGCTGCGATTTGACACCGCTGGACTATTATTTGTGGGGCGCTGTTAAAGACAAGTGTTATGCCGATAATCCATAATTGACGCGCTCAAAAACAATATTCGTGCTTGCATCGTCGAAATACAGCCGCATACAATTGAAAATGTATTGAAAAATTGGACCGGCCGAATTAGCTACTGTGAGGCCAGCCGTGGAAGCCATTTTAATGAAATTGTTTTCCATAAATAACCGGAAGGATTGTACTTTCGAATAAAAAAAACCAAATTGAAAAATCTTCACTAGTTTTTTTATATTGCATTTAAAAAAAAAGTTAGATGGCCCACCCGTTATATCTAACATAGGTTTGGAGAATATCTAACAAAAGAGAGAAGTGAAAATAATACACTAGATCTCCTTCAAGCATCAAAACAAATTTAAAAATATATGGCTAACAGTAGGTAATCGTAATTTAAAAAATGTAACTGGATATTTAGGTCTGTTTTGCCAAGTTTTTATTAACTCGCTATCGTGTCTCTCTGAATGTTCGATATAAATTTGGCAATCGATTGTAAACTAACCTAAATGATTAAATCTTTAAAGATATCACAGAAATAGTTGATAATTTAATTTGCTAATATATCGTTAAAGTGAGATAAATGAAACACTTAGATTTCCTTTGACATGTTCAGTTAACCTGAAGCATTTTTCGTGAGGATGCAAAGTGACACCAATGTCAAGTCAAACTCGAAAAAAGAGTTATTACATCTTTGACAGGTTCAATTAACCTGCGGCATTTTGTGGAATTAAAAACAGGAAGATCGAGCGACACCCAACTTATTTTTCTAAAAGTCCTTCTCACTTCAACAAATCGAGTATAGTTTAGTGAAAAACAGTAGTAAAGTGACGGGCGAAGAAAAGGGAAACGATATTAATTATATAAATACAATAACTTATTATAGAATAACTTTGTAATAGATTATAGAAAGTAACTTAAAAGTCTTTGGAAAACTAACACAACATTTCATAATTAAAATAATAAGTGCCCTACGTAAACTATTTATGTATTAAATCTGATATATTAAAAAGGGCACTTCAAGAATTATGTTAATTTATTATCCCTGCAACTATTTCCTTTAGTTTTGTTCAAAATTTCATCACGAGGCCAGTCACACTTCTAAAACAGATAATAATTTATTTGTTACATATAAAAAAATACCCAGAATCTATAACTCCAACAAATTTCTACATTTGACTTTTTGAACTTTATATAGATTCTTGTGAAATTATGTAAAGGCTTGATAAGAAAGCTCAACGTACAATAAAAATAAAATATATTCATCCTTGACTTTCAGACGGTTATCTTTTTGTGAACTTTGATCTATACATCAAGTCTAGTGTTTTTATTTTACCAGAGCAAGGTTTTTTATATAAGTTGCCGTCTGATGTAAAATCAGTAGCATACTGTTTAAAGAATATATACTGATTTTCGAAAAAAAAATAAGAATTGATGATATTAATAAAATTTAACATAATATTGAATCAAACTGAAAAATGATTGCGGTTTTCAAACTAAGATTTCAAAAATTAAGTCTCATCGCAAGCTTCTTAAATATTCGATTAGTGACAAATCTGGAAAGCGAGAAGGCCAAGGAAGCAGGTTCCTGTTACTTTTCTTTCAGGAACCTTCTAATAACATTTCCTTTAGAAGAGTGAGCATTGTCTTGTTTACAAAATCATCGGGAGCCACAAAATTTTAAACAAGTAGTATGTTTACGTTGTTTAATTTGACACAATCTTAATTATTTCATTATATATTGGAACATTCATATATTCTTGTACTATCGGCGGTGTTCTGTTAGACAATGGTGAGATTATCACTGCATAAACCAATAGATTGGTAAAATATAACCCATAGAGTTGCCCGCTAAATCAACACACATAAGTCCATCTGATTTGTTCTTATAGGGTCACTTGAAATCGGGTATGTACAATCGATCAAACTTTTTGTGGAGTTGAAGCGTGCATATTACTAAAAATGTGTCATTTTAAGAGAAACATTGAAAAAGTTCTTGAAAATAAGCATAACAAAGTTTTTACAGCTTACAACGGAACGAAATCCATTTTTGTGAAGGATAATTTAAACAAATATTATAAATCCTTAGTTCTTTTTTCCTTTTTTTACGACTTTGAGATACAAAAACGGTTTTAATTACTATAATTGTTTAACCTTTTGACAAGGTAATATTTATAAATTAAATTAATTGTTGGCAATAATTACTAATAATTGATAGATCATAAAAATATATATTGTATCCGAGTATGAAACCGATTTTTCACACTAATCTTACGTTCATCTAAACTAAAGGAATATCTTTTTTTCTTTTCTGACTGATATTTGTGGCATATTTTTCAATATTTAAGTACTTCTTGGGAAATAACACCACAGTTACGAAAATTTCTGTAAATTCCAAACGTTTCGGGGTCTAGGCCAGACCCCTTTGTCAATGGTGAAGAAACTAGGATAAAAAAGGCACAATTCTAAGATGTAAAATTAAAATATTTGACAATATGTATTATTTGATTTCTGACGTAACTAAGAGAATTTTATTTGTAATATACAGGGTAGCACAACAACTTCTAAAGTTCATATAATCATAAAGTTCCTTTCAAATTGGAAGAATTTGAAAGGAAGATCTTCAGAATTTTATGTGGCGCTCCTAGGTGCGACTTTTTGCATTCGCTAAAAATGCGACCAAAGAACTTTGTTGATTCAGTGATTCCATTAAAATCATTAGGAAAAACCTTATGAACTATCTCGATATTGGGTTGTTCACAAGGATATTACCATTAGCAATTTCTTCCTTAATCATCGGCAACCAGGAACGATTGAATTCTACGGAGGTAGTAGCGATACAATCGTTTTCATTTAAAAAAATTAAAGCAGACTCTTAATTTTTTTTTTTGGTGTTGTGTCCTTCTTTGTGTAATATAACTGAATTTTGAAACTGTATTTTATGACCAAGGTCCCAAGCATGTTCACAAATTTTGGATTTTTCAAACTGCCGTTTTCTTATGTAATTTTTGTGTTCGTTTGGAATTTACAGCAATTTTCGTAACTGTGGTGTTATTTCCCAAGAAGTCCTTAAACAATGTATTTTTTGTTGACATGTCTAGTTCTAAGCTAGAGTTTCTTCTTTTTGTTTCTTGTTTCGTTGCCCCAAGTGTTACAATACTGTATATTAGCCCCCACGAATTACCAAAATTTCATGCAACATGAAGACGACCTGTTTTTGTAGACAAGGCCGCAGCCAGAAAATTTGTTCGGGGTGGGTTGGACAATATTTTCGGGGGGGTTAGATAATTTTTTTGATTGGTGGTGGAATGATTAGTACTGCAAAATCTGTATGTGTATTCCCCCAGACCTCCCCCTCGCTGGCTACGGCCTTGTTTGTAGAAATGGGTTCTAGAACTTTTCTGAGTTTTATTCTTTATAATTTATATATATATATATATATATATATATATATATATATTTATATATAATTTACTATATAGGTTAGAAAAAAAGTTCCTTAAGTTATTTCGAATTAAATTTTCTGGACCATTCGATGAAATGAATTTCCATTAGAGCCAGCCGCCGACACCCTCTAGTCGACAGAACAACATTTCGGGTTCCACGAAATATCGGATGAATGACGATTCCACGAAATTTCAGATGCAATATGCAATTTCTTGAAAAGGCTGAGATTTTCAATTGTTTGTGCATTCAAAGGTAGAATACATTTAGCATATAAAACGTTTAAAAAAAAATTACCCGTTTTTTCGTCAATTCACAAATTATAGCCTCAAAAATTTTGTGAAACGATTGAGCTCATATCCTTTATAAATAAATTTAATGGTAATTTTAATATTATTTTCATGTTTGTACTGGTCAATAAAATATGAATTTAACTTTTAAAAATTCTCAATTCTGTTTTTAATTTACTTAATTTTATTACATACGTCTTAGTTTAGTTTGAAACTATATATGTATAAAAAAATATTTGTATATTTATATGAAGTGGGACAATTTTTCAATGAAAATATAAGTAAATATTGTTTTTTAGATTATTAGACATAAGAATGACTATTAAACGGTGTTTGTTGGTTTCAACACTTTACATTTTATAGATATAATATATTGTTATATGTATTGACTTTGACAAAGTATGAGAAGTCATCATTTCAACGTCATTACAATTATTACTCCAGAATTACCATTTTGTCATTAAAATGAAACAAATTATTATTGTTATTACTTGGTTACTAATTACACAAAGAATTTATTTTATTTTATGGTCAAATATTAATGGCAGTCATTTGTTTGCGAACAAAGACCACATTTTGATTATTTTTTAATTTATTTTTCGTCACTTCCATTTTATATATATAAGTAACAAATTTGATTTGTTCATTATTTTTACACAAGTCATTTGAAATTGTACAATAAATATTGTCAGCTAGAAGAATTGGTAAGATTTCCAATCTACTTTTTATCTTTGGGTTTTTTTATTATATATTTTTTAAGATTTTTTGTTTTTATAATAATTCTGCAGCCATTATTCAATTCAGTTTGTCAGTGGAAAGTGATTTTTTTCAAATTAGAGACAATTATAGTGGCTTTGAAATCCTTGAAAATGAAAAGAAAATTTTTTACTCCCTTTTTGTTATTTTTTTTTCAAGCCGTCCTGTTTAAAAGCAGGCTTAATGAACAATACAAAATTGTATTTGAAATTGTTGTTTATTTATAACTCAATATATCTCAATATGAACGTTTTTATTAGTAAAAAAATATTCATTGAATTTGTAAGCTTTCACACAAAGACCTTTGTTGTGTCATTTACAAAATATAGTTAAATTTCTCTAGCATTTTTACATCAATAGCCATCACAATAACATTTTCATGGGTACCTATATTGGTTTTAGGGTGATGTCTGATGCCTAGATTCAAAAGGCTTGCATCAGTATAGGGGCTCTTCTCTTAAATTCTCCTGCATTTCATTTTTTTTTATTTGTTACGTTTCAGTGACACTTGTCATAGCTCCAGTTATTTGTGTATGCTGTCTTATTTGTTGGAATTTAAGCAGGAGCAGCTGTCCCTTAAGTGCACTCGTGCGCTGAACCACCAAATTTAATAAGCTTATAATAAGGTTAAAAATCAACACGAAATATGTAATAAATATCATTTCAATAACAACGAATTTATCAAAAAACAATTTAAGCTCTAATCCAAACTTGTATTAAGACTTATCTTCGCTTGATAGAGTATTACCGTGCGCTAGCCGAAGTGCACGGTGAAACTTATATAGCTTCTATGAGATACGATATAGCAGGCTTAGCGCGTGAGATTTAATGCAAACTATATGGAGTGATGAGCTGATTCTCGTACGCCGCACGGAGACACTGAGCTGTGCTGATATTTAACGTTTCGGTAATTCAAATTTTTGTTTAAGTGATTTAATTAGTGGTAGCTTTGTTTTTGTCCTCGTATTCTGAAAGAATATTTAATATACAGAGTATGTGTGTGTATGTGTGTTTACATAACTGTGAAAATAAGTATCAACTTCAACATTGACTATATTAAAAACAATAATAAATCGTTTCAAAACAAATTAGATATAAAATTGGCTGGTCCACCTAGGCCATATCTTAATTGAAAACAAAAGTGCAAAATGAAAAATAAAGTATTTACAGGAAGTTTTAAAAGTGAAATTTATAATAAAAAGAAAAGGTTGTGTGGATGTGATCGCATCAATACATTATTTTGTTTTCCTTGCATTATTTATGGCGGTGAATCAATTTGGACCGAAACTGGAGTGAAGGATTAAATGGTTTCTTAGAAATACGATGTCTCAAGACTGGCTAAATGCTCTTTTTGTGCTTAGTATTAAAAAAAATATATTTAATCAATGCCAGACTTTAATAAAATGGTAATTGAACATTTCGCTTTCGAAAAAAGTATACGAATATTTTAATTAATAAAAAATAAATGCAGTATTAGCAAAGCTATGGTTTGTTTTGTTGCATCTTTGAATTCCAATATTCGACCAGTAAAGTGCATCACCAGTTTCATAACCCACCAGCAGCCACTGAATTTAAGGTTGTCTTTGCAAACGAACTAATTTTTAATTAATAAATAAAAAATTTGGGATAAGCCCCACCCTAGCAATAATGCCATAATATTTATCATTTCCTAGAGATAAGTCACATTAACATCAAGTAACCTATTGTTTATTACTAACCTTCGGCAATTATTTGTTGAACAAACTTTGCCACCAAATACTACAACTTTCTCATCTGCAAAGGACACAGTGATATCTTCAGGCATTTTTAACGTAGATCATTGATATAGAGAGTGAACAAAAGGAAGTCTAGGGTGGTTCCATGAGGAACACCATTTTGAATGGAGTGGAGTTTTAACACATTGCTCTATATTAGTTCGGTAGCTAGTTAGTACCTAAGCATAATTTTGAAGGTTTTCGAGTAATATGTTCTTACCTATTGAAAGCTTTCGCTAGACAATTGATTTGAAGCACGTCTTGCCCCTATAAGTAA
The DNA here is from genome assembly GCA_034190945.1 of Octodonta nipae. Lineage (NCBI taxonomy): Eukaryota > Metazoa > Arthropoda > Insecta > Coleoptera > Chrysomelidae > Octodonta > Octodonta nipae. The sequence goes on along the minus strand of CM067220.1, from coordinate 15,735,152 downwards.
CATTGTTTTTGGGGAAAAACATTATAAACTGACATTGTTTTGGTGATGGCATCGCAGAATATGAAAATAGGTTTGTTTATTGTCATTCTTATAGACTGGGTAGCTTAAGAATGCGAATTGAAATTACGTAAATATAAAGTAATTTAAGAGATTTTGGAGGAGTATTGTCAACTACTTACATCTATTTTAGATTTCAAGGTAAAAATTGTGTTATAAAATGTATTTAAATTTAATACTTATTTTTAGACATTTCTGCCGATTGGCTTGACCACTTTACCAATAAAAACTATTGCAAAATATATTTATTTTGCAAATTTTGCGAAAAAACAATAAATATTTTGTTTAATTTATTGACACATGTATATTTACAGTGGAAGCATATGGCATAATGTCTCTTATTACGTCAATTTGTATTTCACATAGTTCAGTTGCTTCAATTTGTTATTGAAAATATAAATTTTCTGCACAACCTACATTTTTATTGTAAAATAATGCCGTGATGGAAAAAAAAGAGTTGGCGTCATCAAACATTGATCTTGCAGTGACACCGATGATATACTTTAAACCAGGTTATCGTGTAACCATTTTAGAACAAATTCATATTACATCAGTTAGTGTTGTTTAATTTCGATGCTTATTGAAATGTTTTAACGAATACTTTTTCGGAATAAGCTGAAGCAATTAGTTTTATCGGGATTCGTTATCACTGTGCATTAATTTAGAAAAATCACGCTGTGTACACGAAGCGGTCATTTTGTTACTTAGTGGATTTATTTGTTGCACTGCTGTAGTTAATTTAGGAGGAAATTAGTTTCTATCATTTTCTCGTGCATTTATGAGTGTAGTTATTGATATTTGTAAGTTTTAAAATTAACAAAATTACGAAACAAAAACTCGGTTATTATGGGTGTTAAAAAAAACGTGCAAATGTGTTCTTTTAACTTAATAATATTTTTGTTTATTATATATGATACATGACAAATACTATAATAACGATGTAAGTGAACGGAATAGATTTAGATTTCTTCGTAGTCTTATTAAATAGTAAGTACATAATTAGTATTCGTAGCTGAGATGTAGAAGAAACTGGTGTTGATTTTATTTGAGTGTGGTGAATTAGGAGTTTAAATTAAAGAAAATTGTGTTCCCACAACAACGAATAATGTGTTTAGTTTATTTTTGGTTAGTTTAAGGAGTAAGACATCTGTAAACATTGAAATGGTACTGTCAGTTGTTCAATTTTTAACTTCTTTTACAGTAGTTAATAAACCTTCATTTTGACTACTATGCTATACGATTGTATGATGAATTGGAGACAACTCAGACACAATTCTATAAGCACTTTAATTTCTTGTTGTCCGCTTATTAGTTATTTATTATCGCATAATTCTTGAAGAAGCTGAATGTGTTATGAGAAATTTAATTTTGTGCAAAATTGGTGTAATCTTACAACAAAAAGTATTTTATAGGAATACTTTTCTTAATACAGTAATACATAAAACATATCAAATGTTTTTGTCTGGAAAAATGCATTTTCATTTCACTAAAAATATTGTAAATAAATTGATCCTCGTAATGCAAATAAAACGTTATTTTTTCAAATTTGCTGAATGAGAATATGATTCGTTAGAATATGAATAAAATGATATTTAGAGAGCGAGGTAGCCTTGGACTTCCGGCATTTTCACTAATTCTAACACAAATATTTCACCACCAGAGCATCTTTGTCACTTTATATAAGCGTTTATTGGATGTTTTAGACGAAATCAAGAAAAAACCTAAAGACTGGGATATCATTGCACGGAATTTACTTAACGATAATCTTAAGACGCTCGCACCCATGCGGCTACCACGTCATCTTGCCCGGAAGTTTCAACATGAGTCTTATGAAAATTGACATAAATGAAGTTTAACCCATACATTAAACTTTATTTATGTCAATTTTCATAAGACATACGTCCTTCGTCGAGTGGTTGAGCTGTCGAATTGTTTCAAGAATCGGGGACCTCTGAACTTTGATACAGGAAATTTTAAAAGCACCAAAATATGTATATAATATAATATACAGAGAGTTCAATTTGTAAACTGTAAAATTATAATTTTTTATGCATTTTCGCGTAAATGTAGTAATAATTAATTTTGGAGTCATTCCATTTATAAACTATTAATATTGAATATTCCTTTTCACTAATCAATTTAATTTTTTTAAATATCTACTTAACCATCCCCCGTTTACGATTTCATACCAGATCTTATATAAAAACATCAACTATATTTGTTGTTGTGATTTGCTTGTCTTAATCTTTACACTAGGTACAAATTTTTCTTTTTTTTGTGTAAATTCTTATTCATCTCCACCATCTACTTAATCTTATTAATTAATATAAACTGATAAGCCCTTCTTATTTTTCTACTAGTTTCAATTTTATATTCTTCTGCATATAATAATCTTTTCTTTCCTTAACAGAATTTTTCTATATTTCATTAGTATTTCTGCTGTATATTTTCATTTCTATTTTTTGCAATTACATATATTATTTGGATTGTTCTTACCTCAACTATAGCGTCTTCTAAACGTTGTTTGTGGCATACTCTTGATTACTTTTATGTTTTTTTGGGCAATAACACCACAGTGGAAATAAAACGACGTATATTGCAGGAATACCAAACGTTTCAAACTCTATTCTGACTTCGTTGTCAATGGCTTTATATTTATTGATGTAGATTGCAAAATGAAAATTTGATTTATGACATTTAAAATTGACATTAGAAAATTTGTTGTTTTTAGATATACAGGGGGCACATAAAAGTCTAAAGATCATGAATTATAGTTAACCAGAAAATTAGAATTAGAAGAATTTGAAAGAGTTGTCTTTAGAATTCATAAATGGTTAACTATAATTCATGATCTTTAGAATTTTTTGTGCTACCTGTATATCTAAAAACAACAAATTTTCTAATGTCAATTTTAAATGTCATAAATCAAATTTTCATTTTGCAATCTACATCAATAAATATAAAGCCATTGACAACGAAGTCAGAATAGACTTTGAAACGTTTGGTATTCCTGCAATATACGTCGTTTTATTTCTATTGTGGTGTTATTGCCCAAAAAAACATAAAAGTACTCAACTATAGCTTTCTTCTGTAGTATTTTTTCAATTCTTGTATATTTTTATGCATTTTTTATTCTTATTTATTAGTTCTTAACACAGTTTTCCATGATACTATCCATTCGAGATTTTTGATTTTTCAGTCCACTGAACGCAAGACAATATATTGTTTCTAGTCAAGAACCTTCGTTAATTGAGCTCCCCTCAACTGATTGAAATCTCGAATAATTATTATTAATGCATTTAGTACATATAACTGAATTTTAATTTTATCGCGAAATGAATTTCGACATGTAGTTTCAGATTTCCATGTTGAATTCTTCATACTAAGTTATATTCATTATTAAATAATGTATTTCAATTTTCCGTTTCTATATCCCTTCACACTCTGTTTATTTTCTTCCATTTCGTATTCATTGTCTTTTTCAATTACTTGATCCATTTCTTCTTCGGTCCGTTTTCTGTTTTTTTTTAATTTCAGTGATCAGCCATTTTCTTGGATGTTTTTAGACACCTTGAATATATATTTTAAACTTCACAGGTTTTTATGTTTTACGAGCTTTTTATATGAAAATAAATATTAGGTAAGTTAAACGAAGAACGCATTTGCATGGTCTTGTATTAAAGTTATTACATTTATATTTAAACACGTACACATTTTTTATAATATTATGTAAACTTTTGTTGTAAATCTAAAATAAAATGCTCTATTAAATTATTTTTTTTATTGTTACAGAATATACACTACCAAAGATGTCTAGTACTATGACACAAACTGAACTGAAAAATCTTTCAACTACTGCTGTGGCTCCCACAAAAATGGAGGATAAACAATCAAAGTTCGTGAGGAGTTCTTCAATTGACAGAATCAAGAGATTCAACACTTATATATGCTCTCAACAATACTACATCTTACCAGCACTTCTCAGCTGGTTAAAATCGTCCCAATCGGGACTACAATCATCAACCGAAAAAACAATTTTCTTCTTTCGATCATTGTTCTTCAGATCTGTATTGTATAAATATTTTTTAATTTGTCTTAAATTATCTGGAATATGGACATTAGAAGAATTACATCGTAGAACTCATAGTTTTAAAGAAGTTTCGATAAAGTATTGTAACGATGTATATGCCAAATGTTTGGACTCATCGTTTTTACTTGCAGTTGCTGTTTACGGAGCATGCGCAATGATATTGGTGCAATTCTTGACAACTATTTATTTATTATATTTTACTTTAGTACCATTCGGGTTTCTATTTCTCGTTGGGTGTATGGTAACAATTAAATGTATTTGCTACAAGACCTTATTTTTTTATTTGCAAAACAGTGCAAATAAAAGCAAATAGCTTTTTGTGAATTATTTAAAGTTCAGTGATAAATTTCTTGAACGATCAATTTCAACGGGCTACAGTCTAAAACCTAAGAGATCAAATTTTTCTAACTGTTCAGAATATTTTAATATCTATTTTTTTTTTCTATTTATTTTAAATATATTTTGATTAAATAACTTTAGTAGAATGTGAAACAAAAGTATGCACTGTAGTCTGTACCCATTTGGTAATTAAAGACAAGTGCTGGTTGAAGTAGCTCTGTAGTAAGAGTGATTTATCACCAGATGTCGTCGACATCAATCGGTAAACGTACAGAAAGTACAAAAATATTGACTCCATATGTAGCCAATATGTTGAAGACTGAACTGAGATTGTCCAAAAGTAATTTGTTTTTAAGCGTATTTATGACAATCGATCGAATACATATTAGTTATATGAAAAGGGCATTTCGGAGCATTTGCAATTTCGTGTCTTTTTTTGGTTTACAATTTGAAAAATGTACTTTTTGCTGTAAATTATAAAAATTATTACACAATGAGATATTTATATTCATTCAGAAGGTGTAAAAGTGTCATTTTGCTTTATGTAAATCCATTTTTATCATTCAAATCATGTTGGTACGAACTTACTAGTAAATGTGTCGAAAAAATGAAGTTGTACATATACTACTTAATTGATAATTGTGATTTATTGTATATATTGGTAGTTATTATTGTGACAAGCCTACTTAGTTTTATATATTTTATACAAAGAATTAAAAAAATAATTATTAATTTTTGTTTGAATTCTAGACCATCATTGCACCCCATTGTTTTCTGCTAATCTTTAATATTGGTTAATTTACCAAACCCTTTAAAAAGTTTATATATTATTATCGGAGAACTAGTAACTTAAAGTATACCTTGAAACTAAATATACAAAAATTATTGGCATTATTTGTAAGTGTAAAATACTGGTTTATTACATGGTAGATCCAGGAAGGGGCGATGGAGACGATCAGCCCCTCCGAGAGTTTCAAGAACTTCGAGTTTTGCACATCAGAAAACTGAATTCTTAAATTCACAAGCTTGAAAAAAAGCCATTTTTGCGAGTTTAATGCAGTAGTTTTAATACGCAATACAACCCAGGAAATATAATTTTTATGAAACCCTACAGAAGCCCCCCCTGTACTTATGTGAACTTCGTACGAGATCGCCCCCTCTGACGTAACTGACTGATTTCTCCCCCCCTCAAGCTCGAGTCTGGTTCCGCCCTGGTTTATTATATGGTCTTTATAGTAATTATACTTGATCAAGAGCGTACCCAGTTTTTGATTTATGAAAGGACAAAATTAGAAAGAAAAATCCTAGAGGGGGCAAATCGGAAAAAAATTGTCCTACAGCGAGGGACAAATCTGAAAGTTTTTGGTGACGGGGGCAAGTCACCAATTTTACGGTTAGCTTTAATGACCCATGGCAGGTTTTTTAGGTCCGGGGAAGCTGCCCCCACACTAGGTACGCCCATGTACTTGATCCATATCAATATTTTCTTTTTCATTTATATGTATTCTCATATTTATAAGATTAAATGGCAATTTATCGAAAGTTTCTTACATCATCTAACAATCTAGTCATTTCATTAAGTCTGGGTAGCAATCATGATTACCACAGCACTGTCATCAGCTTATGGCTATATGATTCATAATTATTCTAGTCAGTAAAACATTGATATATAATACAAATAATAGGGGTCCTGCTAATTAACCTTTGTGATATACCCTTGTTACAAATTTGAGAAAACAAATTTCAATTTCGGTTCTACCACTGTTAAATAATGAAGCTTCTACATTAAACCTTTATTTTTAACACTCACCGTTACATCAACTTTTTCTCGCCCAGTAGTAAAAAAATAGTAATTTATACAGGGGTGAGTGTTCAAAATGGGGATTTGGTGTGATTATTTATCCATCTGCCGTAAAATAGAAATTATTCATATACTAAACTGTTTTCCTTCTGACCAACAATGTGGTAAAGATATACAAAATGTTTCGATAAGGTGAGTAGAGGATAATGGCTCCTTTAAAAATTTTGCTTTGATCACATTATGCAGCTACCATGATAAATAAACAAGTCCAAACATTTTTAGCAAATAGAAGGAGTTGCTCTGAAGTAGGTATTGGTAGGTAGTTATTTATGAAAGACAGAATTGTGAATAAAATAAGCAGGTATGCGCACCAATTAAATTCCTAAAAGATTAATTATTCACAAACTGGTTGCATAGTACTTGCTTATTTTATTACATAGAAAATGAAACAGAAAATAATAACTGCTTTACTATAAATTATATTGTATAACGTAGTTAGTGAGTTCCATACAGAATTACAGAAACCGTAATAGTGTACATTGGAAAAAAAAATCAGATAACTTCAATTTTTAACTGGTAGTCCAATAGTGTGAGTAACGCGTGGGAATGTTATTTTGTAGTTCATTTAGATTTATGTCTTTCGTAAAACGGAATGGAAAATGTTTTTACGGTTTTAACAGATGGAAAATAATAACCCTCTGTATCAGCTATATTGAAAATATTTTTATTGACATGCATGGGATTTTTTCCACAGGGATATTGTTCGTCCTTCATCATTAAGTTACATGATTCATGTACTGACAAAAAACAAGGAGTAGAATAAACAAATTTTAACTTTTGATTTTTACCGACCGAATTGAGAAAAAATTAAAATTTGTTTTACAGTGTCATCTATTGGAGAGTAGTGAAAGTATAATGAAATTGATTTACTACTAGTTGCAAGTCAATAATTGTCATATTTAAGGGAATTCTGTTAGTAATATTTTGTATTATGTTGTTTTATCTATAAAGACACTCACACACTAAAATTGCAGATGTTTCAAATTGGACCATCTTGTTTTGACTAAGTCAAAGTTATTAATTATTTAGAATAGACATATACCTATCTTGTTTCCTTTCATTTGACATTTTGGTAACCAGTTTGCAGGTGCTTCTTCAACTAAAAGTTACGTTTTGACCTAACATACAGCACACACAGTTTGACTTAAGGTAATTAAAGTAATCTTGTCATTCATGTTCATAAGATTACTATAAATATTTGCATAAGTAGTAGAAACAACTGAATACAAATGTTGTTTCCATCCTTACTGGAAATTTTGATATTCAATATCCATAAATAAAAGTGTGACAACTGTAAACACAGTTATTGTGAAACTGTTTGAAAGACTCTAGTGTACCAGTTGTAACTCTCGGAGTTTTCATATGTTGAATGTATGGAAATCATGTTTAATATCATTTTCATTTCAGATATGTTTTTTTGAGTTTCTACATTTCTCTGATTAGGGTGCTTTAGTGAAATAACAATTTCAATTGCAATAATCTACAGATATTTGATTGGTATTTCTTGAAGATTTAACACACATGTTAATTTTTTGTTATAACTTTGTAATTTTTCCGATTGGTTAATTAGTCATTTGCGAAAAATTTGAAAAAGTTCAAAAAATTGTTCATAGGTATTATGATCCACATGTCAACTGCACTGCTTTTACCGTTTTCTCCCACAATTTTTTTAAGTGATGCTTAAAATGCCCCAATGCTTGTAAACTTGAAGTTGCTTAACTTAGCCAACGTAAAGTAAGAAAGTTCAGTGATCAATAATAGCTATAAAACATACTTTATTAAACAGTTAGTAAATAATGAAGGGCACAGAGTCAATAATGAATAGGTCAAACACGTCTACGACGCCCTCCTTTTAATGGACATTTTGCCTTGTGCGAGATTCGATATGTATATTTTCACCTTGCATCCGTCAGGTTTTTTAATCCATATGGCATCTGTACCCACGGCAGATATATTACCAGGGAATTTCGGAGTATCAATACCTGAAATACAAAATGAAACATATACTCAAAAAAACTTAGTGTCAACAGAAAAATACCTTCAGCAAAAACTGACTGCCCTCGGTGATACCAACGTTTCTCGTATAATAATTTACCATCTTCAATTCTGGTTTCTATCTGAGGAATCTCTGTAATCTGTTGAATTGTAACTCCCTGGAACACATTTTAGCAGTGATAAACATTATTTATATAAATAAAAAACTATTGGGTGAATATTCAACAAACCTGTACAACTATGACGCAATAAGTACTTTTAACAGGTAGATAGAGTTCAGTAACTTATATGGAGGAAGCATTAGAAATAAAGTTGAAATAAAAATTTAAGATTTAATATAAAATTGTTTGATGGAATATTAGGTGAGTTTTTCTTTGTAACCTAAAAGTTTCAGTATTATTTTCAGTATTATATATATATATATGTTTATAAATACAGGAATTATATGCATTTAATTATAGAAATTTGCTCGATCGCCCAACGATGCAAGTTAAGTCAAGATCTGAGAGATCGTTTCCCCATCACGGCCTGGTGTGGCCGATTTCGATATCAATGAGCACCCGGTGTGGCCAGTACAAAGAGTGATGTATATGTCCACTTTTAAAAGCATCTAAATACATGGGCTCATATAACTAAGCAGTGGTGCCAGATCTACTGATTTTACGGTTTTTACTTTACTTTTACTAAAAAATCTAATGATTCGAAGTGACATCTACTGAAGAATCAACAATTAATTTGGCAGTATAGCAGGTACTAGGGTACCCACAAAAAATCTATGTACAAGAAAAAATAATCGGATATCATTTGTTAGGTATATACACATTAAGTAACACATTTTTGAAGACAACTGAATAATGTAAAACTGGATAAATAAAACCAACAAACTAAGGTTTTTTGAGATATATGAATGAAAGTGAAAGAGAGTATCGACTTGGATTAGATTTTTGTTTGTGGGTGCAATATAAAGTTGGGAATGTGTTTGAGCTAAACAAGGGCAACGAGATCATGAGACGGTGTTTGAGGAACAAAATCTTAGGGTGCCCCGCAAAAAACACAGGGATCTGCTTCCCAGGCTGAGGGATCATGATTAGGCCTACAAAATTCGTTAGTATATGGGCAGCTTTCTCAATGATAGGTGGACCATGCACAGGTATAAAAGCCCAAAAGGTGACAGCAGCTCTCAGCATGAATTGCCAAATATTGAGGTTAACGAAAGTCGGAAGATATGTGAGGATGTATAGATAGATGTTACCGCAGATAAATATTTCATAACAGCGTCTTAGTTAATAAATTTCCATTATTCTCGCATCCAACATCGTCATTTTTCAAGAAGTATTAATCACCAGCATAGATGATCTGTTAACAATGGGCAAAAATTCTCAAAGACCATATAATTGGACTATACCTTTAAACGAAAAATAATTTAATAGATTTCTAAAAGAAAATGTATTAAGTATTTTGCAAGACATATCATTAAAGACAATACAACTAATGTGGGTGCCTTTGAATGTTGCGCCTGTTTGTTTCCATCGAGAATTACGTAATAGTATAAACCAAATGTGGATTGGCAAAAGCCGATAATTCCACCGTTGTATAGGTATATGCACTATATTTACGTCTGTTGACTAAATCTCACAAAACAGTAAATATGAATGTTTACCTGAACACTATGAGCTGGGCTTGAAGAGCAAGAGTTTTCGCTTTGTTTTCTAACAGGTGTACTACCCAATTTCCCTTTGTTAATTATCCTTAGGTCATTTTCGATGTCCTTCTCATCCAAAATAAATGTGATCTGCGCAGTTGGGGCTTTTCGACGTTTTTCTGGTAAAGGCATGGGATCGTTTGGTCGTCTGCGTAATTTTCTGGTCATTACAGGTTTCACCTGAAATATAAATTTGACAATTATTTACTACTTAATCAACTGTAATGTTTTTTATTAATATTCAATTAAAATTAAATTATATAACAATGTTATTTAACAGAGCTATAATTGTGTTAGAAATCAGGTTAATTTCTCAGATGTTCAGAGGCTAAGAAGAAAATAGAATAAAATTATAACTCCTTTTAAAAAAGCATATATACACAGCACAAGGGGATTTACAACAATAACTATGATTGCACATGTATGTATTACATGTATGATATACTTTCATGGAATATCTTGACATTTAAGCTAGATATTTATGATGAAAATTTTATATTTACAATGATGTTTACCGTTTTTCGCACATATTTTTTACGATTTTGAGAAAAACAGAATGTTTTACGTTATAGAAAAATATATGGAATCAAGCTGGAATATATTTTTATAGAATTCAATTTAAAATATTCAAATTGCTTGAGCCGTTTTAGAGAAAACATTGAAGATCATTGACATTCATTGAAATGTAGTCCCTTAATGATTGTTTTTTCTGATTTTCTGGAAAATCGTAATCTTACGTTTTAGAAAATTGTATGGTACCTTTCTGTAAAATTGCTTAATACAATTCAATTTATATTATCAAAACTGAATCACTGAGCATACATCAACAAAAAAGATGGTGACGAATTCATAACCTCCTCCTTTTTGGAAGTCAATTAAAAACAACAGTGGCTTCGAAATATCCATACAAAGTTGGGTATACTACAAATTTCAAAAAACTGCATACAGAAATATGAAGAAATCTGCATGATAAGGGTAGACCAGTTTCAAGTAAATAATGGAATTTTAACCGAATTGATTAATCCTTAACTACAAGAAGATCCCGCTACAACCGTTTTTGAAGGCCTATCAAGTTATTTGTCTACGAAAACTACTACTGTAAAAAGGCTTGCTACTAAGCCAAACAGACTAGTCGGAATAGGACAATCAAAATAAACAGGTTGATAAATGCTTGCCAACGTTTCGCTTTATTATATTCAAAGCTTCATCAGGGCTTGCATTTGTTATTGTTTACCGGATTGAAAAACAAAGACTTTGAGGGTGAAAATAGAAAACGTTCCACAATCAAAAATTCCCAAGAAGTTGTGTGTGCTGAATACTCTTTTTACTTTAGAGGAACTTTTAAAGTTTTAGAAGATTAACTGAAAAGTTATGATGAGTTTCATGCATGGGCGGATCTAAGGAGGGAGCGATGGGGAGATCGCCCCCACCGAGAGTCTCAAAGTTAATTAATTTAATATTAAAACGAGGTAATCTTAACCCCAAGAGCCTAGAAAAAGGTCACTTCTATGGGTTTAAGCCACATAATGACTACTTTTAATGTAATAGTCCCAGAAATATATGGATTTAAAATTATATTTTGGTAAATTTAACACAGCAACGCCCCCCCCCCTCTCCGAAGCATGAAATCGCCCCCACGTGTCTGGATCCGCCCCTGGTTTCATGTAATAGATTCTTGTAATCATCAACATTAGCCAAAATGCATATAAAAGATAATTTATTTCTTATTGATACTTGCCGCCTTCTATGGTACCCTGACTGTGAAAATCGCTTGGGGCCCCAGGGCCATTTGTTTATTAGTGGGTCACGGTAAACCTTAAAGGGTAATTATGCCTCTTCTCAAAAAATAAATTATAAATAAATAAAATTTCACTGTAAGCTCTGTTGAACTTATTAAATAACGTTAAACAATTTACCTCCATAGAATCCCCAGTCAATTCCATATTGTACCTCTCAGATTCGATACTTTTCTTCTTATCTTCCAAATCAGATATTAGATTTTCTTTAAGATCGATTTTCTTTTCTTCAAATTCCCGAGCCGCGGCTTTCTTTTCTTGTATGTATTCTCGTTCGGCACACTCTATCATGTAATCTTTATGCAAAACATTCAATCTCAGCCGTTCTTTGTACTGGTACTCGAGTTTTCTCACTTTTTTATTGTACTCGTGGTGCGTTCCATCTTTAAGTTGTTGGAGCTTCTTCTTCAAAGTTGCCAGCTTATCTTGGTACATCTGCTCCTTGATTTCGAGGGGTTCTTCTTGGCGGCCTGCAATGGAAAATTGCAATATTAGTAACTTGACAAAATCGAAAATCTTTAGCAACAACCCCTATTTGGGAAAGCAACAAAAATTGAAGAGAAAAACACGCAATTGAAACGATATTCACAATAAAACAATTTACTGAACGAGTTTAACAAACCACTGTATTGTTCTTTATGGATCACAAACGTATTTAACACACCAGAAAACTGGTCACACTATAAATTCTAAATTATTAAAATGTTCCCTCAGACTTAGTAAAATTTCTCACAAAAGACCTTTTACTATAACTACATAACAATCGTAATGGATCCAACGCGATGTAAATGTAACAAAAATTTCCCAACAAAGACAAAATGAACACAAAATTGGTTCTAGAAAAAAATTTCAACTAAAACCTACTTTCAGTTTTATATTTTGAAAGCATTTTTTAGCTAATAATTCACAGAATACTCTTTAAATGCTACTGTCGGACTCAGTTATAGCTCAGTGTGCAGACGCTATTGTTCTTATCAACATTAGCTAGTTGTGTGTAAAATACCTTTAGCATGATGCATACATATCAGTTTCAAGAAATGTAAAACAGTGACAATAAAAAATTGACAGTCATTTAGTAATAATGCATTTTAACATACGAGTTGCATATATTTGTAATTGTGCGAGTCAAAAGAAGTTATCTTGTGCATTTATTTTATTAATTAATTAATTTAGTGAAGTGGAACTATTTTAGAAACTATAATATAAAGAAGCAAGAGGAATTGCAGAGGAAAAACGTATCATTTGAAACATGTCACAATAAAAATTCGACTATGATTTGGAGTATATACGGCGGTCCAATACAGTGTTCTCATTATGACAGATGAATTTTTTAAATACAAATTGTAGGTGCTACTGACTAACTACAAAACAAAAGTAGGTATTTCTGTTTACACCATGTGTATATAAATTTATCGTATAGCATACATTTACATTTTTATTCATAAGCAAGAGATTGATGAAAGAGAAAATTATGGAATATAGACAGTTGTAAAAGATTTTTAACTTGCTGCTAATTTAAAAAGCATACTGGTTAGTACCTTAAAATGTAAAAAATAAATGTAACAAGCTTTTTGTACTAAGCATAACATAATATGGAAAGAGTGGCAATGTTTTTTAGTATTGGGTTGTCTACTAATCAACCAAGACTACATAAAAATTAGCAAATCAATAGACAACAAATATATTATTACACAACTAAAAACCTCTTTCATATTTCTATGAATACTCAAAATAAGGAGTCACATGGGTTTGAGTTATTGGGAATTTTGTCATGGGTCTACATTTTTTGAGAGGCTTTACAAAAGGAGGATCACAATACAGTTGAATTATTTATTTATTTTTTCACTAATTATGACCAGATAAGAATAATAATTTTTTTGTTGAACAGGTCATAGAGTGTGGTCTCATTTAATAAATAAAGTAAAGTAAGTCTGTATGCCTACTGATCCTTTGAACTCTTCATTTCCACTACTTGCAAAAATTCCTTCAATCTCTAATTCCCATTTCCTTCTTTACTTCCCCGTCCTCCTTCTTCCAATAATATTTTTAAACTGTCTTTTGTTGGGCACTCCTTCTTTGCTAATCACATTTAGCACCACTGAGAAATAATGTGCAAATCTTTTCAGTTTTTTTCAGTTTTTAAATAATGGAGTATTCTTTCACTGGTACCTTTATTTTGTATAACTATTATATTAAGGTATTAGTTCTCTATTAGTGTAAGATTCTTCTATAACTTATAATTCTTCCTCTAAATGTCATATTTTCTTTATTTCCAACTCTGCCACCCTTAAATGTTAGATGTGACTCGTTTCTTTGTTTTTCTTTGTTAAGTTGTTGTTAAGTTTTAATACAAATATATTCAATTATAGCAGTACAATTCTGTGCTAGAACGAATTTTCATGATAAACTCCAATTCCAAATGCTGATTTGCTCACATGTGCATAAAAGAATTCTAAGTGGAAACAAGATCTCCTGTTAAATGTCTCTAAATGTAAAAACTATTTTCTTTTATGAGACAAACCCAAAAACATCCTATAAAATTGAATAAGCCCTTCTAGATAAAGTCACTGAATTTAAAGACCAGTACTTTGATAGGTCATTCAGCTTCCCCAACCCATCCATGGCTATGTGATTGTAAGCTTTTTAAAAAGATTCGATTGTGGTAGCCGTTACTTTGTGATAGTCAATCATGATGATCAAACACAAAAAAATACTCTGTTTTCTATCACTCACTATAGATACGTATAAACGTGACTATAGTTTCGACACAGATTTCGTGTCATTATCAAACGACGAAACATAATTTAATGAAAGACTGACAAGATTCAAGACAAAGGTAAAATAATTTAGGGGTACCAATGAGTAAATTACAGAAATTATGGGATTAAACGAACGTTAACTAGCAACTACAGTATTAATAAATCAAAAAAAAAATAATCCTATTACAATTTAGTTGGTCATTTAGGATGGTACTCTTGGAAAAGGTTAAGCCTCGTTGAATTTCTACCAGTTCTAATATCGGAATTTTATGGTACAGGTTTTGACAATGCAAAATTTTTGTATCTTCTAGTTTTGGAAAAGAATGTCCTGCATCAAGTATATGGTTTGAAAATGTTTTTTGGATATTTAAATGAGCGAAAATGTTCACTGTAATGGGTCATAAAATTTCTTGTAGTCATTCCTACATAAAAACTATTACAGTTTGGACAGATTAGCTTATAAACTCCAGATTTACTATATAAGTTATCTTTATCTTTGGCGTTAAAAATAATGTTTGAAAGTTTATTCTGAGATTTGAAACTGACTTTATTGATATGAAATTTCAATAATTTTGAGATTCTATTACTAACCTTTCCAAAGTATGTTAGAGACATATCTGAATTACTCTGTAGATTTTACAAATGGGTAAATGCTTTGATACACTCATTGTTGTTCTTTGCAAAAAAATAATTTATTGATTACACTAGTTTGAAAACCGTTATTTGCGGCTATAGAATGGATAATATTTAATTCATTAGTTAGATTAGTTTTTGACAAGGGGGATAGTTTAATGAACTAGCCAATGAGCAATGAATAGTAGAATCTGTGAAAGTGAGTGATACAAAGTTTTTTGTGTTTGATCATAATTTTTAAAAAGAGCCTACTAATCAATTTAAAAACATCTGGATTATGTAGATACAGTATAGAAGCTTAAAAATTCCCATCTTTTGTATGCCTCTCATTTAAGGTATCTAACAATTTAACTGAAAGTCATTCAGCAGAAATTTCTATATCATGTCACTTATAAGTTATGACATCCAATGCTTTACCAGATCATGGTTATAATTCAATTTCATATGCCCTTGAGGTTCCATCTGTTGCTGTCACATAGTGATAATGATGTGATAACAGTATTTCCACAATCTATTTGTGAGTACAACCCATAACAATGAAAAGTATGGAACAGCTTCACCACTGAAATGCAAATTCTAATGTTTCTCAATTTCAAGCAGATACCAAATTTTTGTTTAAGAATATTTCTGTATTATAAAAATTATTTTTTTATACATTGTGATTACTTTATATTTTATACCTTTTCTTTTAAAATTGCATATTATTCTGTAAATGGTCTTCAACCCATCAATTGTAAAAAATAAGTAAATAAAAACCTGTTTGCAAATACCTATGCCATGGTAATGGCTTGTTAAACTACAAACATAAGACAATAAGAAAGTAAAACAATAAAATTGCTAATTCACTAAATTTATAAACTTATGATTAGGAGTCTCTGTGAGCTAGATTCTCATTTCTCCAGATGTCAAAATTTATTAGCAATTAAATATTATATAAACTTGTTACTGGTAAAATCAAAATACACATAATGCACTGAGTAACCAATATAAATCTAATACACAGTGAGGGTTTTTTGTAATGCTAATGACATTTGCTCAAAAATATTTTGTTTGTTATTCTGTGCATGGAGAAAAGGAAATGATAATCATGTCAATGCAGGGAAAAGAAATAAAGCTGGCTAGTTTTGTATAAATACAACATAATTTAAATGGTTATGGATATGTGGTAGTCAAACTGCTTTATTTCAGAATTAGAAATTAAATTTAATTTTTTTACCTGCATCTGTCTCACTGGCATCTTCAGTGTCTTCATCGCTTTCATCTTGTTCCTCATGATCTTTTTCATCGTCATCTTCGTACTTGTTTTCTTCATATTCAAATTCATGATTGTAGGAATTAGAAAATGGGGAGCCCCAAAAAGACATTTTAAAAGTTTCTTTTACATGAATGAAAGCCAGTTTAACTTACATTGATGTGTTTAAATTGAAGTTTAATACATAAGATTATTTTTTCTATAATTACTAAGAATTAATATCAATAGTCGTACTAATCTAACTTTCTGTTTACTATTCCATCACATTTTTAGGTTATATTTTGACTCGCGCAAAAAATTGTCATGTATTAGCTCTTAAGCGATAGGAGGCGCTATATGACGGTTGGTCTGAGAAATAATCTTGTCCGCAAAATAGTTTAAACATACCTACAAGGCATCCGAATAGAAAATTTTAAGATTTTGGGATAACTTATCTTTATGTGTCTAGTCTACCCGTAGATACTCTAAAAACAGATATCTTTGTCAAATCTTTAAAACCCGTGACATTTTTTAAGTTTTGAAACAGAAAATAATTCGAAGGTGTTAAATCTGGCGAATTTTCCAGTATGTGACTTTTTCATATGTTCCGCAGCGATTACATCGTAAATGATTCTGCAGACCTTCTACGTTGGCAAAAAATATGCCACACTGGCAGAACATATTGATTAAATTTTGCCGATGTTTTTAGGATTACTTCGCATGGTCCGTTTATGGCAGGCTTTTAATCAGGGAAATCCCACTTAAACAAAAAAAGAATGATGGGATGAGTTGTCGTTATGTATTGGATCTCTAGGCAAAGAAAATTTTCTGGAGATCTATTAGCTCTGGTATCTATCAGATATTGATGTCCACCGCATGGTTATCCGTCAAGTGGATACACCAAGAACATATATGCAGTTTCTCCCAAGTCCGTTATGAAATAAAGCGCCTGAAACAAAGGAACACCTCTAAATTCAGTATTATCGGACGAGTCCGTGATTAACTTGTTCTGAGAATATTTTTTTCTTAAATGCATCCACTATTGCGTTAACGAATGTATGAATTGGTGCATTGTTGTGATAAAAAGTTTCCTTATAGCTAAATGCGACGGTTTTTTTTGCTTTCATCACTTAAACTTTGTAATAAGTCCGCTGATTTTTTGTATTCTGAAGATAATCAAGAATCGTCTAACCCGAATCTCAAAAAGCCGACGTTATGACAGTCCTTTGTTTTGGCAGTTCCCTTCATTTCAAGTGACTGGAACATCCTCACGGAGCTGTTATACTTTCAGTAAAAGTTAAGGCGTTACTCATATGTTGCACATCTCTGAAGTAATAATTTCTGGCCAATATTCGTTGGCCAGCACTTGTCGAAATGTGTACTAACGCTGCCAGCTTGCATACTTTCAGCTGAGTCTTTTAATAGTACTTGGAGGATTTATATCACCATTCTAACGTTGTGCCACCTATTTGGTCGAGCTCTGTGATATTTTTCTTGGCCATTTGTATGGCCACGTTCAAACTCAGCCACCAAGTTACTGTTGTAAACTAAGGAAATAATCTCCCCTTGAAACTTGCTCAGCTGTTATATTACCCCACACAAGTCACATAAGAGGACAAATAACAACAACGTAGCTTCGTCACCTGCTTAAGGATTATAAGGCTGATATTTCCTAACCTATCATTCATTTCAAATAACAAGGATATATTTATTAGGAGGGGTACTTCTGGGATCCTCATATTTTCAAGAAGCAGCGTGCCACTCATACGAGTATATTTTAAAAATGTAAATATGGGGGGGGGGTTAACTTAATGCAGTGCAGATATTTTAGTTGGTGATATATCTAAAAAAGTTCTATATCACATCTGTCATAAAGTTTATGAGAAAGAATTGTTCAAATTTGTCAACCTAAGTAAACACTTGAGTGTGTATTATTTATTTGCAAGAGCAGAGTTAAAACAGAAATTAAACCAACAAAAACACATGACGACATTATGTAAAATTATGAATTGTAGTAAAGCTACTAAGATTAAATTAAATTATAAATATCATTAAAGATCATGTTTGATAATGACGCATTAGTCTTCTACAATCAAATATTTGAATAGGTATGTGTTAATATTTGCAAAGGATTTCAAATAGAGTCGAATTATAAATAATAATATTTATTAAATCATCTGTGCTCCATATTTACAATGTACAATAATAAAATCTCCACTTTACAATATTATTAAAAAGAATTCATGATATATTAATCATATTTATGTAAAAAAGAACATATATTACGACTGTGTTTGAAGCAAATGCATTGTTTGTTTTTTTTTAATTCCATAAAGATATTTAGGGAAATAATGGTTTTATTTCAAATAAATTTCATAAATAATGGAAAACAACATTTAATATATTGTTACGGTTTGGTATGGTCATGCTATTTATCAAAAATTAATAAGGTAAGAAATTTAATTTCACTAAAAAAAAGACTAGAGGAGTAGAATTATGCAGAGGTTTTTAAGAAAATAAGTTTTTTAATAGAAAGTTAATTGCCTTTAGCTGTTGGATTATTTAGCTGGGAGACCATTGGGGTTAAATTATTCCCAAAATTATTATTCATTAAATATCTGATAACAAATTTTTACTTCAGCTCATGATAATCTTATGCTGATAATGTTTCCCCAAATATTTTTATGCTAAAATATATCTTAGAAATCATTAATTTTTTGTCTATTATTAAAACATCATTCTTACAATAATGTCAAGTTAAGTAACAGAACACAAAAAAATTCATTTTTTTTATATCATTTCTAAGATAATACCTACTAGTGGAATTATCACAGACATTTAAGCATATAATATATATATATTAAATTTTGAATTTCCACTTTCTAGGTCGTGTGAGCAATAATTAGAATAGGATTAATTGAATACCTGAGCAGTCCTGCTCTGCAGCAATCAACACGAGATTCAGACTGATCTAAAAGCAAACCCACATTTTGATCTCAGTGCCTGGATAGCCATTTATATGTATGGAAAATGACCAGAAAAGTACTGGCAGAATAATTTACACCCCGGGGAATAAATGAGAAAAAAACAATACTCTGAACTTAGAAGCATGACTGACAACAATATGTGTAGTTTCTGCAAAATTGTATTATTGTTCTTGACTAAATAATCTTTGTAGTAGGAAATATTTGAAATCCAAATGTTTAAAATTGAAATATTAAATTGCTCTGTTAGTATGGTGGGACAAATCTAGTAAGTGAATTTTAAACTAGTTATCCCCAACTGATTGAATTGAAATTTTGCAGCCAAAAGTTTGCATGGTTAGCTACATGACATCTAAATCCTATATGACGGACTCTCAAAAATGGCAGATCAATTATTTTTATGCATCCTCATTAGATGGGTGTTAAATGAAGGGGTTTTCTGAGAAGGCAATAAAAAATAAATGACGCCCCTCTAAATTCAATATGGTGGACGTACCAAGATGGCGAATTATTTTCTATTTAACAAAATTGAATTATTTAAAAAAACCATGTTCTAAAACGTTGAGAAGTTGGATAAACCTGCTTCATTGTATTTCAAAATACAATTTTCCAATACTCAATAACACTTCAAAGCTCTATAAATCTTTATATTCCTCTTAGGATGCTAGTACAATTAATGCAGCATAATAATTGAATAAAAATAATTTAATTTTGCACCAAAACGGTAAAAAGCCAAGGGATTTTAAATATGACCCAGATTTGCAAAATATCTGGTAATAGTTATCAAGCGATTGATATTAATAAAAAATTGGGATAAAAATATCAACAAGGAAAAATATTCCCTTTATTAATTTGATATCAATGATTAGAATAACAGATTATGTTAATGGCACAATTAAATTTAATAAATTTATTTTAAACTCTGCAAAAAAGCAAATATTTAAAACCAGAAGTGTTTCAGATTAGATATATTCAATACAATGAATCAATAAAAATGAAAAAAATAATACTTTCTATTTTCAAATAAAAAGTCCAAAAGCATAATACTTAAATTCAAATTTTATAAGGTTTAATTCTTTCTCACCAAAATGTGGGTTTACCATAGCAAAAATATATGTACCCAAATTGATCAATTATATATTTATTTATTAATAATTTCAAATGTTTTGAAAAAATTCAAACAATGCATTGATAACAACAAAACCTGAATATATTATTATTATTATTTCTGTTTGCACAAGACAAAACATATGTCTAATTCTATTAAAGCAAGAGTATTTTTAGAGAAAATCCTTAAAATTTATATGGTGTTAAATTCTACATCTAAAGAAACCTTAAAAGGCACCTCATAGCTGCTACTTTACAAAGTAATTTACAAATAATAATAAAAAATCTATTTATAGGGAGTCAGGCACTTTTTTCTCAAAAAAATTCACAAAAAAATCGAAATACCCAGTTGATTTTGAAAATCAAAAAATGCAATAGCGTTATAGTACTTTCCCATGAAAATGTACTGGAAAAAGTGGGATTAATGGACTAGAAATCAGAGTTTTTTGGTATATGATATATTTTTGAAATTAAACGGGGAAATGTTAATTAAAAAAACTCTTTAATATACCAATAAAATATAAAAAAAACATTATTTTTTTTATGTACCTCTCTGAGAACCTCTGAATAAATAGCAACACAGTTAATACTGAACCTACTGTTGATAATTGAATTTTTTTTAATACATTAAACATATTGGACTGCATGAGCAGATTTATCAACTTAAATTAATATCTTCTTTATCAATGCCTTCAAACAACTTAATGTCAAAATCTAACCTAAATAAATAGATTTAATATTTTTACGGATTTTGCCACAAAAGATTACAATCAATTACTGGTTATATTAAAATCGGTTCTCTTTAGCATTTATCAGAGGAAATAAGCATGATTTGGCTACATATTAATTACATGAGAGAAAACAAGGGAATACTCAGCTTCAAAATAATAAGGAACGACTCAACACGTCCCACGTCATTTTGTTAATAAGAACTTATTTAAGAAGTTTTGTTGTATTTAGCATGTGTAAAAATACGACTTATTTTTCAAAACCCCATTACAATATTTTTTTCCAGTACATTTTCTGTGTCGGTACTTCTTTGTAAATTAAAGAAAATAATAAACCAATCTAAAACTAAAATCATTCACCACCCTCGACTATTTTTTCACTATTTTTATTATCACTAAGATCATTTTTCCTTTCCGCTGATTTAGCTGATTTTGATCCTGAGCTTTCGTCATTCGTTTTTATGTTTTCTGTACATTGCGACGTTTTTACGGTATCGTTAGATTCGGAACGTTTCGCGTCGTCTGTTGGAGGATTTTCACTACTCACGACAGAATGCGTTGGCGATTTTTCATTACCATTCTTTTCACGAACGTTCATACTTACGGGGGATTCCCTTGAATTGCTTGCCGCCGGCAGGACATCTGAGTTCCTTTCTTTCGTCTGACCTGCCTGGTGTTCCGAAGATTTCTTTGCTTCCCCAGCTGGAGCCTGTGATGCTGTACCTTTCTCCGAAGTTGTACCATTCGAAGTGCTCGTATGGCTTATACTCGTCGTCGTTGCAGGAGTTGATTTTTCCTTGGATTCCGATTTTGTTGCATCTTCAGCACTGGGTTTCGATTCATCGCTGGTTTCAGGTTTGTTGTTCAACTCTTTGTGTCGGTTTTGCGTTAGTTTTTCGAGGGTAGTTTCGAGACTTTTTTCGCTCTTTGATTCCTTCTTTTTAGATGATGCAACTGATTTGCTCGGAACTGATGGTAAGTTGGGTAATCTAGAAATCGGAGATATGGGTGGGGTTGTAATTTGCATAGATTTCGAGCCATCTGAAACAAAAATTGTAAACTTTTAGTGAATATGTAAAAACATACAAAATGATGAAAATGATTATTTAAATAAGTTTATATCTACCTAAAATGGAAGACAATGGAGATGTCACTACCATCGACACATAGAAATGCAATTTGACGAGTTTTTATAATTGTGTGTACATTTGCCATTTTTGTTACAAATTATAGTTATATCATTGTATTTTTTATGTCTTGTCATACATTATAACAACAAGCTTTCTTTAGTTATACTAAAGACAATCAACTTCTGATTCTAATGAAATTTAAGCCTTTTTAATCAACTTTCAAAAAGGAACAGGTTATCAATTCATCAGCATTTTTTTTTATTATGACCAGCGATTATTCAAAAATTGGTGATTTAAACTGCATAAAATGAGATTTACGGTTTTCCAGAAAGTCAGAAAAAAGTAAATAAACGACTACATTTCAGTGAATCTTCACTGTTTTCTCTAAATCGGCTCAAGCAATATGAATATTATAAATTGAATTCTACAAAGATATGTTCCAGCTTGATTCCGTATATTTTTCTATAACGTAAATATACCATTTTTCTGAAAATCAGAAAAATATGTGGAAAAAAACTCTAAACATCAATGTAAATGTCAAATTTTCATCATAAATATCTAGTAAATGTCAATGTTAAGTTACGGGGCTTATAGTCGCCTTAAATGGCAGAAAATATTCTATTGGCTTATCGAAACGAAAATTTGTTATGCCGGAGATCTGTTCTATATGGTACGGTTGTAGGGTTGTGTGTGCGTTGTTTGTGATATTAGGTGGTAAATAAGCAGATGCATACATAGGGTGGTTGAAATAAAAGGTGGAATTGAATTAGTTATAAAGGGTGGTTCTAAAAATATTGTATTGGGTGGCACATAAGAAGTTGCGTATACAAGGTGGTTCAAATAAGAGTGGAGCAAAACCATAGTTATACAGAGTGGATATTTGTGTTATGGAACGGACAATAATTACAGTTATACAAAAGGCTTTAAAAATTGTCAGAAGCAGTTGAG
Organism: Octodonta nipae; assembly: GCA_034190945.1. NCBI lineage: Eukaryota > Metazoa > Arthropoda > Insecta > Coleoptera > Chrysomelidae > Octodonta > Octodonta nipae. The sequence continues at coordinate 15,711,792 of CM067220.1, read as the reverse complement.
TATAAAGGATGGTAGAAATATAAGGTGGAGTATAATTACAGTTATACAGGGCGGATTAAAAAAGTTATATAGTTTGGAACATAAGTAGTTGCTTAGACAAGGTGTTTGAAGTAAGGGTGGGGTAAAATTATTGTTATTGAGGGTGTATCAAAAATTTGTTATATAAGCATAAGCAGTTAGGATATTTGTATTATAGGACGTAGGACGGGGTATAATTATAGACATGGGTTAAAAAAAATTAGTTGAGTTTAGTTGCATAAACAGGGTGATCGAAATAAATGGTAGGGTAAATTTATAGTCCTAAAATGTGGTTCAAAAAGGTGAATTTTCTTATATAGGATAGACCATGAGCAGTTGCATAAATGGAAGACTAGACATATGGGGCGAAGTAAAATCATTGGTGTACAGGAATAATTTAAACAATAGAAAAATAGAAAGAGTGTGGAGGGCATTTGTACTTATACAGGGTGGTTATAAAGACATCAGGACCGTTGTAATAATGTGTTGAGTTGAATTATAGTTATAGTGTGATTCAGAAAATGATAGACCAATAAGTTATATAGGAGTGACCAGTATACAGAAGCATATAGAGTATGGATGCAATACAGAGTGAATTAGTTACAGTTATAGAAAGTGGTCCAAATAATAAAACAAATAAAAAAATTAAAATATATTTGGAAAATATAGACAAAGATTAAAACTTTCAATTGAATTGTACATTAATTAAATCAGATAAAAAAGAAGATATATCTGAAAATAGTGGTTGATTGCACACAGTTTCTAAACTGTTTTTTATTTTAAATCAGCTGAAGTCGGTTCTTAAATATAAATTATTTTTTATTAATTCAGTGTTACCTGAGCCGTGTGCGCAGCTGCCAAAAGCTCGAAATTCTTCCGTTGCTGTTGAGTTATTTGCGAGTTAAGATCCAAGCCAATTCCAGGATGAGGCAGGCCAGCTGCCCCACCGGCGAACCCGGCCAAGCGTTGCCCGTACCACAAACTTGTGTATGCAGCTGCCATGACTCTGGGATCATACGGTGGAGGCGGGTAGAGGAACTGACCCGGCCCGAGAGTGGTTGGCGATGCAAGACGTGGTACAAAGGGATTCGGGGGTGTAAAAGTAACGCTGACCTGAAAACAAATAGTTTTAAACAAATATATAACCAATATACTCTGAAGTTAAATTATGCGGCGTCTTTGGCATCCAAATTTTTAACCTTTTTTAATTTACCAGTTGGTCTTGCATATTATGTCTGCCTTAGATTGTTTTATTTCGTCTTTCCATGAAACTCCCGGGCTTCATTTTCTTTTTTATTGCGTTGGGCTTCCAGAGCTAGATTTTCAAAGGTCATAACTCTTTTAGTGTTCTTCTTAAATGTGGTTACCAATTGTGACATTGACGTTGATAATATCTATTATGTGAACAGTTACTTCATTTATTCTCATCTCACTATCCATTTCTGATTCTTTACTGATATGCTCCACATTTCTGCTCCATAAGTGTAATACTTTCAACAATGGCTTTATATATTTTATCGCAATTCCCTTGTTTAGCATGTGCTTTAACAACATTTATTCACAGTCCCCACTGTCCATACACTGATTCAGCTTTTTTAACATATAAAAAGCATTGTTAGCAAAATTTAATGTACCTATGTAATTTGTCATCTGAGTTATGGAGTACATTTTCTATCCTAGATTCTTCGCGCTTCATTTGTGAAGAGTCTGGATGCTAAGCAACACTTTTGCCTCAAGCCCTTATTTACATTGAAAGTGGGTAATAATAACTGCTCAGTCTTAACAAAGTGTTGTTATTTGTATATAAGTTACAAATCTCTAACTACTTTTATATATATTTGATTCATTTTCTGATTTAAATCACTTGTCACATTTCCATCATACTATTATATATACATGATCTTACTACACGGAATTCGCTCTGTTATCCTGGCTCTTTCACTTCTTTTTCAAGTCTGCTCTTTAGGATCCTGCCATATATTATTCCAATGGAACTAAACAACGTAATCCATTGGTAGTTTGTAAAGTCATCTTTCTTTTTTTTTCAAGATACAAGTTAAACAGGTCGACTAGTTGCTCAATAGAATTCTGGGCATGTGTGTTTCAATTCTATTCACCTCAGGTTCAGGAGCTCTTCCATTATTGCAATATTTTACTGCATTCAATATTTAGTGAATTTTGCAACATCCTGAATTTTTTGATTAAGATTTTGGTTAAAACTATTATCTGCCTTCCTGTAGTAGTTTTTCAGATTTTCCAAGTTCTTTGATCCTGTCTTATTTGTGAAGCCAACTTCATTTATCTTAGTTTTGGAATTTGTTTCTTCCGTCTCAGGTAACTCTGCGTACTACGTTTTTCCTTCGGAGTCTCTGGCGGAAAGCTATTTGTAGTGGTTATGTTTGACTCATTTACCTTGCGTGTTAACCGTTCAATGTAGGGTGAACATTGTCTCTTCAGAGAAAATAATATTTCTGGGAAACATCTGATTCTCTCGGCCTTAAAATCATTATCACCAGCTACTTCCCTTGTACGTTTTTTGTGTTTTTTCCTCAACACTTAACAATATATCAAATTTCTTTTACACATTCAATTTTTAGGTTTGGGAAACTCTTTGGCAGTTTCAAATTGACGGAATTTTTGTTCTATTCTACTCATTATAGACTGGGAAATGCGAGGTCAGGATACTTCTCATTAAATATTCTGAATACCTCAGAATGCGATCTTGTTTTATCATTAACTCCAATTATAACTATTAATATCTCAATTCCTGTGAATATATAGAAATTCTTAAACAAACGATTAATAACTAAAATTATTAACGATGTCTAACGAAATAAAATAAATTTTAAATAAGTCTTAAATGCCAAAAAAGATCCGATTTTACTTTTTTTCAAAAAGATAACTTATAGACTAGCAAATCTTGACACATATTTGACTCCAGGGCTACGTGTATGCATAAAATAAATTTAATTTTTTTCTTGAGTATCTACATCCAAAAATCAAAAAGTCCTATATTGCTGAATAGAGAATTCAAAAACCTTTCAAACGCGGTATTCACAGGCATTTTTCGTTTCAAAATTTGGTTATGGGTAGTTCTTACCCTTAGGGGATTGAAGGTGCAGGTGAATAATTTTATTCATAAAGTAATAGTTTCATATATGAAGATTGACCTGTTTCAGGATTTTTCGATTACATTCACAATTATTAGGACCCCCAATGTACGCATTCCATGTTGTATATCTTTTATATCCTTGCCTTATTTTTCTAGTTCTGTTAGTGAAACTATATCTAGTTCGATCGCTATTGTAGAGATACCTTGAATATTTCACGATTCAAGCATATTCGTATTTCATGTGCTGTTCGGTCGCCATAGCCTTTTGCTTGGGATTTTAACTGTATTTTTCAAACTGATGAGGTAGTTAGCTCAACCTTCCTTTTTTGTTCAGGCTTAGGACTGGCTATGGTAGTTGCTCGGCTACTTAATCGACCCAGCACTACACTCAGGAGGAATTGTTTTAAATAAATAGTGACGTAAAAATATATGGAAGACAAGGAAACGCTACAAACCTTATCTCTTTTGCTGCTAGAACTCCCGTTGCCGCTGCTCACTGTAGGTGAAGTTGAAGTTTTCAATTTGGGTGATTGCGGACTTTTCGGACTCCTCCTGTCGTTCTTCGGAGAACTCTGCAACTTCAAAGGATTGAAAATTGAAACCGAACTGGTGTTGATCTTCAGTTCCGTTTGAAGATTACTGATCGCGTGGTTGCTCAGGTTTGTCGACGCAGAAAAGTTTTGTGTCACCGAGTTGTGACTGTTTGGAAGCCCTGCATTACTCGAACTGTGATTGCTTAAGCTACTCGTTTCGGGTGCTTTCTCTGAAATTGGTTTGAGGGTTTTCGGATCGATTTTTACGATAGAATGCTTTTTAATTTCGCTTTTCTCCGTCTTATTCGTTTCCGCGGGTTTGTCTTTCTCCGGACTGACGTGTACTTGGTACATCGGTTTAACACCAGAAGCTGGGGCACCTGAAAGTAAAAATTATTCAGTTGTTCAATAAAATTTATTTAAAATTTGATGAAACATTTAATATCATTTTTCCTGATTTGGCTTCCTATAACTTTTCAATCTAATAAATTGTGGAACATACTTTAAAAGGTGCATTTAACCCTTGGGGAAAGTGAAAATTTTGTCCATATTGTTGTTGTTTGTTATCAGCGACAAAACGGAGTAATACAGAAATATAGGTACAGGGTTCTTATAAATGATGGAACTATTTTAAAAAAATATTTCTAATTAAACGCAAATCCAAAATGAACCATCTTTATACCAATGGCAAAGTTTCGGCAGGCAATGCTGGTTTCAGAAGCGGCGGATAGAGTTCGCGCGGTAATAACCGATCACTCGGATGGTACGTTTATGATTCTAACGACTCTCGTTTGTTTTATTCTCATCAACCTGTGCTACGTGTCAGCGACTGCCTTGTGTGTGAACATTTAAATCTAGATAAAATTATAGTATAAAATTTCTCCAAAATTCATTTAATTTAAAAAGCATGTGTGAAGAACTGTTATTAATAATTCAAAGAACAGTATAAGGTTCCTTAATCTACACTACATTAACCAATTCCTCAAATTACTTTGCATTGCATTAATTGCACGTACCCTGAAAATACACTATTTACAAATATATTTATTCTGTCCAATAAAAACGTAAACAAGCGACTGCATAAGAGCGAGAACAAACGAAACTGCCTCTATATGAACGCTGAATAGCAGAAAAGCATTTCTCGATTCCCAAGGAAATCATTCGGATTTTAACTCGAATGCAGTATCACTCGTCCTCGTCGCTCATTTGTGTCATTCGGTCAATATTTCGAGTTAAATATTCGATTATTTTTCATTCGAATGCTTTGATTCCATAATCGGAATACTTGAGTGATTTTCATAATCGAATGATTTCATTCGAATGATCCCATCCTAGTGTGAGGGACGAGTTCGACTACCGCATAGATGTTTGTCGTGCAGGAGACGGTGTATACATTGAACATTATGTATTGCAAAAAAAACGTTGAAACTTCCATTTTCATTGGTATAAAGATGGTTCATTTGGATTTGTACTTTAATAAATACTCATATTTAAAAATAGGTCCATCATTTGTAATAAACCGGTATATTGCAATTGATTGTCAGAACAAAACATATGTTTTCTAATTTTTATAGGATATAGTAAGAATAAACTATTCATATATTCATTTAAAATCAACAATAACTAAGTCTGAAAATATGTTAATTAAGCGTAATAAGAATCATGTTTTTACTGGTTTGAAAAATTGTACATTAGCAACGTCTTCACCTTCATTCATGTGTGCAGCTATTTATGATTCATAAAGATCAATATTCTATCCAAATAAATCGAAAATTAACCTCCAGAAAGTTTGAGTATCAATGTGATTTCCACCTCGGCACTAAAAATCAAATTGAAAGAAGTTAGTAATGAGGGAGATGTAACAATTAAACGGACTCAAAACCATATAACGATGTACCAAATATTTCATTTTATAACTAGAATAAAAAAGGGGAATTTTGAGAATTTAAAGCATTTTATACCTAGTTTAATTGAAATACAAATAATTGTTTATTAGGATAGTTAAACAGTCCATATAACAAATACCAAATATCTTAAATACATACTTATGTAACAAATAAAGGGTGACATCTATGTTAGTCTGAAGCTGGTAGACAATGCAACTCGTTCCTTGAAGTTTCTTTGGACTTCCATCGTGTTGAAATGTTTGTTCTCAAATCGTTTCAATAGCTTTAGATCTGCTTGCGTCATCAATTATTTCAAGACGATGGAAGTCCAAGGAAACTTCGAGTGAAATCTATGTTAAAAGTCAAGTTGACTTAAAATATTAATATTATTTTTATAGAATATACCAAAGTATTAGTGGCGCCCAACGTGGAAGCTGTCAAAAAAAGTTGTAATAAAAATAAGTTAAAAATAAAATGATCCAATTATTAGAATTGTACGGAAAATTTATGATCTAACAGACTACCTAACTGTTAGTCTGAAGTTGGTAGACAATGTAACTCGTTCCTCGAAGTTTCCTTGGACTTCCATCGTCTTGAAGTGGTTGATCTCACAACGTTTCAATAGCTGTGCATCTGCTATCGTCATCAGGTGAATGATAGGAAATTCAGATTATCCGTCGTATTTATATTATACCCTTAACCGGTCATGCGTCGCCGGTCATGGTCATTGGGTCTCATCTGGTCCAATCAGCGTCCTCGTACCTCGTACTTGGAGGTTAGTTGCCCGTGATGCGTAGCGGCAGAGGCCGAAGAAGAGCTCTCCAAATATTTTTAATTTGGACGCTGGGCTCGCTAATTATATTTTCGTTCGAGATTATATATGCTGTCTCTATGAATTTTCTTTTGTACCAGTGCTCTTCCTTGTGAATTGCTCTGGCCTGGTCCCAGTTGATATTATGGTGTTCGATAAGGCTTGTCGGAGAAACTTAGAAGAATTGCACACAGCTATGGAATCACAATGATCTTCAAAAGCAACAACACCTTGAGGAGCATGATAACAAGAACGAGGCCCGACGCACCAGCAATACCAAAGAACTGTATATACAGCATACCGTGTGAATGTGGCGATCTTTACATTGGAGAGACAAAGCGATCGCTGGACACCAGGGTTAAGGAACACCGCACAGCTACTCAAAGGGCGGAGGTAACGAAGTCTGGGCTAGCTAATCACGCATGGACCGAACACCATAATATCAACTGGGACCAGGCCAGAGCAATTCACAAGGAAGAGCACTGGTACAAAAGAAAATTCATAGAGACAGCATATATAATCTCGAACGAAAATATAATTAGCGATCCCAGCGTCCAAATTGAAAATATTTGGAGAGCTCTTCTTCGGACTCTGCCGCTACGCATCACTGGCAACCAGCCTCCAAGTACGAGGTGCGAGCACGTTGATTGGACCAGATGAGACCCAATGACCATGACCGGCGACCTAACCCGTCGGTTAGGGTATAATATAAATACGAGGCATAATCTGAATTTAATTTCCTATCATTCACCTGATGACGATAGCAGATACACAGCTATTAAAACGTTGTGAGATCAACCACTTCAAGACGATGGAAGTCCAAGGAAACTTCGAGAAGACTACCTAACTTCTATGCACTATATAAGAAATTGAAGAAACAGAGAAAAATGGAAAAACCAAGGAATAACTAGTTAAACTAAACACATATCTTCTCAGATACTAACTACTTCATGGCAGTGTTTGCTTATATTTAAGATAACATCGCTACAGTTACTAATCAGAACACATAATCAACTATTTCGGATTATCTAATCCGGAACATTGCTTGTTGTCTTTCACCTATAACATTTTATGTAAACGCCAAGAGAAGTTCCTGTCATATAGAATGGATTTCCAAGCAAAAATAAAAAAGTATTCTTACCTAGATATCTCGGCATGTTATTCCTCATCTTGAAAAATTTCGGTCGAACGTTTTTCAATTCGGAATACTTCGGATCTGGAATCGACTTGTTGAAATTGGCTTTTGAAATCTGAGAGTTCCAACTCTTTGGCGGATCACGTAAAGTTTTATACCCTATCGGTGTCGCAGACTTTGTCTTACCGGGAGGTTTCGGATTAGCAGTTGAATTTGATATGTGTGTTGGTTGTTGAGAGTTAATATTCAACACTTTTGTATCTGCTTTTGATGTAGTCGCGGTGCTGGTACTTGTTGAAGTTGAGTTCAAAATCATTTCTGGTTTCACGTGGTTAGAAAGGCTGAAATAAAAAACAGAATTAAATATATTAAGAGAGATCGCTATGCATTTCATGTTCATACATTCAATTATATATTTTCAAATTTATTCACATTTTGGTTCTAAGCCTAATCCATTTGATGGTTCGATCAGGCACAAGGTATTGTCTTATGTTCAGGGTAACAGCTTGTGCTGGTTATTGGAAAAACTGAGTCCTTATATAGTGACATTTATAATCACGATACCGGAAATAGTGAACGAATACTTTGAAAATAATTTATCCAGAGATAAGATGATTAACAGAGTCTAATCTAGAATGGGTGATTGATTGAAACAATATGGAGGTTGTGGAGTTAGGTCGAAAATAAAACAAAATAATTAAAATTCGGGTGGAAATCCACGGTAATTTGAGTAATTTAGGAGAAAAAAAGAAAAATGGAAGCTGGAACAATGGAAATGTACGTCACTGCTAGAGTGGTGTTCAAAAAGACGAAAATAGGGAATAGCAAACTTAATGAAAATAAATTGATAAAGGCAATCGAACTTTAGAAGCCCACAAAATGAAAAAAAATTATAAAAATTGCTATAACGATATAAGGAAGTAACATAATCATATTTGGGGCCAACATGGGATAGCCCTATATCTGACAAAGTATAATTTATGAGCATTTTTCACACATCATAAAATAAAAACAAACAGGATACGTAGAAGCGAAAATGACCCGACAATTAGCGTTTGGAGAGGAAGTGATAAAGAGCTAAGATCAATTATAGACATTATAGTAAAAAACAACAGTATCTTCAAAATTAATTGTTTTTTCCTATTTACTAGGTCAACAAGAATCCTGAAGTCTCAGGAAAAATCTAATGATAGAAACTGCGCCCTAAGGGAATATTTAAAATATTCACAAATTATATTATCAAAAAAATATGATTAAGGAGTAAATGAAGGAAGCAATTCTAGAAGATTTAGCAGAATTATGGAAAACATAAAAACGATATAAACGGAACACAATAAAAATCAGTACAGAAAGCAGTCTATGAAAAATTCTTAAATCCCAAAAATCAGAAAAAAAAAACAAAGAACTTTAAATAAAAAATAAGGAAGTCAGAAGTAAAATACTGAAGGAAAAAGTAAAATGGGATGATTATCAATTATAAATGGCAAGAATTAGAGTTCTAAAAAGACATGTGAAAGAATAACAAGAAAATAAGAAGGCAATATATGTAGGTATTTTCTTACAATGTAGCTTTAACATAATTAAACTTACCTGCTATTTGTTGTCAATGGCTTAGGTACATTCAAGACCGGACTGTAAGTTGTCTTTGGCATGTAACAGGGCTGTTTCTGTCCTACATATGTGGTAGACGGAAGTTTTGGGGGAATAATAGAAGCTTTCGTCGACATTATAGTTTTGGTTACCGACACCGGCGTGTTTGGCCTTGGCGAATGTACGGTAGTGATGATTTTATTAAGTGTAATGGGTTTAGACACCGGTACGTCGATTTTGATACTCGACGTTAACATCGAAGGTGGTTCGATGATGTTGTGTTCTAAAATCACCACTTTAGGAGAAGAATTCTTAACGTTCTCTCCATTGTGATTCAATTTTGAATGTTTTTTCAACGGGTGGTTGTTGGACAAGTTCAAAAACTGAAGGGAGTGATTCAAAATGTTCGGTTTCATTTGTTTTGACGGTGGCTCGTTTTCGGGCTCGGATGTCGTTTCACATTTCCTTTTGAGATTCGTCTCGTGCGAATTAGTAGCTATACTATTGCACGGTGTACTTATTTCCAGCATCCTGCTGCTGTTCTGTAATGCGTGTTCAGCTGATGTAGGAACCACATTACTGGTTCCTGTCTTTGCCTGCACAAAATTTTCTTGTATCTGGTTTTGGTCCAGTTTTATTGGAGTGTCATCCGATTTTGTACTGCATTTAGTTTCGTTAATTGTACTGTAGACAGTTGTGGTAGTAGCAGATGATAAACTAGCACTTGCCGATATCATAGGCTGCATGCCTATATCAGTGGTCCTAGAGTCTGATATCCCCAACAGAGGTATGTTCAAGGTAACTGCAGTAAGATTACTAGTGTTTGTTGAGTTAGTAACGTCTTGTACATCATTTACACTCTGTGGTTCACTAATCTTGTTTGTAATTTCCGGCAAAGGAATACCTGAAAATCAAACAAAACAAATGTCAGCTAACATAAAATTTCAAAAAACATAAATCTGAACTAAATAATTTTCTCCCACTGATATTACGCTTTATATATATAAAATATTGGTTTTGTCTGCTACAAATTTATTTTATGTAAAAACTAGTCACTTGACTATGCTAAGAGACATGGGCAACGCCACTGCCCGACAGAAATTTCAAAATTGCTCGACTAAGCATCGAATTATAGAAGAATAGCCAATATGTTAGTCGACTATAGATAATTAATTTTTGAAGTTATACATTTTAATCGAGGTTTATTTGTGATTTGTTCACAGTTGAATAAAGTGGAATTTAAACCAAAAGTGCATTCATCGAATCCAGTTGGTAAAGCGTCAGTGTGATATTTCATGAAAAATATATAAAATGTGGAAGAAAACAAGAAAAAATACATTCAACATATTAACGCGAAATAAATATAGTCAGATAGAAATTTCAGGAAAAACTAGCACAAATCGAGAGTGTGTGTAGTGTTGTTACCCAGTTACATGTATGTAATACTTAATTTTTTGAGATTTCGAGCAGTTGAAGAAAACGCCACTGATGAAGGTTCTTCACTAGAAACAATATATTGTCTGGCATTCAATCAAATATAAAATCTCGAAACGATAGTGTCATGATCTCGATTGGACATTACTTCACTAAGTAGAGTGTTGTTTTTTTAAAAGTTGCATTTTTTGAGGATACTGTAAAGAAAGAAAATAATGTGCAGTTAGTTTATTCCTCAGAACCATCAATTACTAACAAACTGGCCAAATATTCTAAAATGTCTAAATGTTTAAAAACTATTTATTTTAGCAAATGCACAATTTGGAACGGAAAAAAGCAATTTTAAGATAATTTTCATATGTAAATACACCTACTGAATCCAAAACCACCGTCAGAATTGAAGTCGTCGGTGTATAATCACAAAAAAACTGCTCAGAAATAGATATTTTTATAGATTTTTATAGATAGGTTTTTATTTTAGATATGAAAATTCTGGAGGATGTGAAAAAACAAATTCTTTGTTTTATCTATTCTTTTCCACCACTTTTGTTATTCTTGATCAGTTATTCAAGATTAAGAACAAAATATGTGTTACCAAATTCTGACATCGAATTTGTAATCAGGAGGAAAAATTACATTGGAAAACATATATTGCATAAAAAATATACCCAACTTTTTTTGTTATTTTGCTGTTCATCAAACTGGGAAATTTTCTTAAAATTGCTTTTTTCCATTCCAAATTGTGCATTTGCTAAAATAAATAGTTTTTAAACATTTAGACATTTTAGAATATTTGGCCAGTTTGTTAGTAATTGATGGTTCTGAGGAATAAACTAACTGCACATTATTTTCTTTCTTTACTGTAATCTCAAAAAATGCAACTTTTAAAATAACAATACTTCACTTAGTGAAGTAATGTCCAATCGAGATCGTGACACTATCGTTTTGAGATTTTTTATTTTCAACAGATTGCGACAATAAAGTCAAATAAGCAAAATTCAAAATGGCGGATCCAATATGGCAGACCAGCATCCAATATTACGGATAAAATTTGCAATACCCAGCAAATTAAGATCATATTTGATTTAAGCTTTCAATATTGATTTACAAAACTCGAAATGACATAATCAGTATGAGATAATGAGCAAGACCCAGTTTGTATCCTGGTTAAGTATCTCAAGATCAAAACAATCGTTATACAAGTTTTTAATTTTATCCATTATAGCTACTCAGGTCTTGCTCAATATGTCGTATTGCATTGAATTTTGCAATCTAACTTCAGATTCGGGATCAGCAACCTCAAAAACCTCCATATACCAACTTTTGCTTTAATCTGCAAGTTTTATCCGTCATTTTGTATACTGGTCCGCCATATTGGATTCAACATCTGAAACTTTGTTAATTTGACCTTAACATTTTTGCAATCAGCAACCTCAAAAACCGCTACTTGGTCGATTTCACATAATTCTGTACACTTTTTAGAGATTTCGAATTCTAAGCAGTTTCTTGAGGTTGGAAAACGAAAAAGTGGTGGTACTTTAATTCTGACTCTGGAGAATTTATTTTTTAATCCATCCTTTAAAAGTGGTTTTGGTATTTTTGATCTGTTTTTTGAGAAAGTATACCCACTTTTTATTTATGTGAAGCTGTGTTTATCTGTTAACTTTTTAAGAAAAATATTGTAAAGTACTAATTTAAAAATTGTCATATATTTAAACTAGCACAATATTTTCAAGCCAGGACGTGTACTGTTCATCAAATTTGTTTGAAAACATGCATTTTTCAGTGTAATTCATGTGCACATTTATTTACAATGCAGCTTTTATTAAAAAAGTAAATGAAACGCTTTCTAAAATATATGAAAATTGTTCTCAACAAATCCCTAAGCTACTTATTAATTATATCATTAATGTATCAGTTATGAACTCACTAATTAAAAAATCGAATTCCAATGTAGGAATTACAAGCTCTTACCCTTTTTAGTGAAGTTTCCCTCGAATTTATCCTGTCGCGCAGCATCCGTAGTAACCGAAGTCGTCGGCACCATCGTAACGACGACTTCATTTTTGTACTTTGGTTCGCTATTGACTATTTCTAAAAGTGATGAATCCAAATTAGTATCGATACCGGTGATGGACATTTCACCGTTCTCGCTTATTCTCAATTGAACTTCTTTCCAATTGTTGTTGTTAGTGAAGTTGTTATTATTAACGATGCAGTTGACTGACATTGGAGATTCTTCAGGTAGCTCAGCTTCCGTTTTAATTTTTTTCACAGCACATTCATATATCCTATAAGTTAGTTCTATTGGTCCTTTCTGTAAATAAAGAAACATTTTAGTCTTTTCATACTATAACATCAAATCACATCAAAATTATTTGGTGTAACACTGGAAACCAAAGTAATGCAACACCATGAAAGACAAATTATTTTATTTTAATTTAATTTTATTTTTTGTTAATGAAAGACACAGTGTGATCAGTGGCATAGTTACAAGTTGTCTGATTTCATTTAATCTACCAGGCATTTATACAATTAATGTTGTATATCATATTCAAAAATAATCATCCAAATCCACAACAGATTCTGACGTCCCATATCCCATACATGTTCGATGGGGGTCAAATCAGGTGATATTGATGGTCATTCTGTGCTTGATTTTGTATAAAAGTTTTCCTGTTGAAAGATAGGTATGGTAGGTATGTAAAATTGGTTGCAGCAGTTCTTTAATATACCGCCGAGACTTCAGATTGCTCTGGATGAGAAGTCTTGCTGTCTGCGGTTCATGAGCGCCCAAACAAAAACCTGGATTCGTCACTCAAGCATATGATATGTCATTGATCATTCCGTGGTTTACCAAGTTCTCCATCACTCCAAGCAACGAGCCTTATGTTGTGGTGTCAAAAAGCTGTTCCAGTAGTCTGTTCCTAGAGAATATCCGTACTGTCGCTGCAACTACACCATCAATATAAAGCATAATGGCACTGCCGAGAGTGTTACAGGAGGTCCACGAGCGATGTAAAGATGGCAATAGGAGGACCGTGCTTCTTGCACAATTATCCTATTTGCTATTATGCGTAGAATTAAGTCGCCGTCGCCGCATGTAGTCGCCGGTAGAAATGTGTCCATCTCAGGACTATACGATTATACGAGGTACCGTGCAGTGTGCCGGCAGTGACTCAATTCACTACTTTGCACAGAATTAGGTCGCCGGTAATAACAGCAACCATCACTGGTTAAAGTCACATGTATAGAAATGTCGCCCATCAATAATGCCAGTTGGCGTGTGGAAATAATATTCCCTCTCTGTTAGCATACAGTTTGAAACCTAACGTTTATAGTGCATTTTATGAAAGTACAGTATGAAAAAGTTCTTTGTCAACACGAGTTAAACAGCGTGGTGGTATCGAGTTTTTAAAATGACTCGTACTACGATTCATCGTCTTTAAAGGCTGGCTATGTTGACGATGCTGTATATAGACGGATGATAAAATTTCATAGTTGAGAGCCTGGAGAAATTTTGATTCACAAACTATATTGGAACTTGTCGGCTTCGGAAATTAACAATTAGAATACAGCGCCGATTGGAAGGCTCCTAGCACTTTTTGGAGTGATATCATGACTTCGGACGACGACGAGGTAATTGCATCTAGCTTGTAGTAGAAACCGGAATATTTTTTCAGTGATATGATCCATAATATAATATGTGCTATATGTTACTTCATTTTCTTTCCTGAAATATTTACATTTGTTGTGCAATTAGCATACAGATGCTGTAAGTAGGAGGGATATGTTATATCACATTGCAAGAGCAAATAAATTTTATACATGTCAAACAGAAAATTTGATATTACGTTTTCCAATAATATTTCCTCTGTTTTTGTCTTCTAAACGTTGTTTGTGGCATATTCTTGATTATTTTTCTGTTTTTTTTTTTGGCAATAACACCACAATGGAAATAAAACGATGTATATTGATGGAAAACCAAACGTTTCAAAGTCTATTCTGAAGTCAGAAGGGTGTAAAATGGTTAAGGGATACATTTTCTACAACAAGTAAAACTGGTAGCTGGTCAATAAGGACCCTTAGGTTCAAGACCATATTCGCCTGTACAACAGGCACCCTTGAAGAAGAAGAAGAAGAAGAATTTCCTCTGTTAGTCTGAAGTTGGTGGACAATGTAACTCATTCTTCAAAGTTTCTTTGGACTTCCATTGTCTTAAAGTGGTTGATCTCACAACGTTTCAATAGCTGTGTATCTGCTATCCTTCATTCACCTGATGACGATAGATACACAGCTATTGGAACATTGTGAGATCAACCACTTCAAGACAATGGAAGTCCAAGGAAACTTCGGGGAAAGATTTCCTCTAGTGCCTTGAGTCAATGACACTATAATGGATACAATATTAAACTGAAGTGATAGTAAATACCTTAAAATTTTGAATTTAGTATATTTTGAGGAACATTTTTATTCATAGTAGATTTTAGACAATTGTTATATTATTAGCATGTGCAGATTAAAATCTGTTTGAAATGTGCTGTATTTGGTGACATGTTAAGAAAAATACCATAAAAGCAATAAGTAAAATTCTTCTGGGGGGAAGGAAAATATATCAACGTTAATTACAACAAATTAAATATAAACTAATTTATTTTCATTTAGATTTTTTAAATCTTTTATGGTGTATTGATGGATACATAGATCCACACTTTATTTCAGGAAAAGTAGTGTGCCCACTTTTATTTTACACATTCCATGTCCTAGAAGTACTAGTGACAGCTAGTATTTGTGTTTAAATTACAAAAAGCAGTCAAGAGAAAACTATAAGTAAGATTTGAAATGTGAGAACTGCTATTTTCTTATTACTCAGTGGCATATACAGAAGTAAGAAGACAATTTTGTCCATCATCTACAACTAAAACAATTCTTTTAACTTACCCGTTTCCACAAATATATATATGCTACATCCATCAAAGTAAGAGAGGCATTAAGGCAATCTTGATTGTAAAATATATCAACTCTATGGTTCTCTTTCAAAGCATATTTGGCTCTGATGAGTTTCTGTAAATGTGCTACAGATACTGCAGCTGGACATCGCAAGTATCTTAAAAATAAAAATCATATAGTCTACAATAGACAATATAAATAATACTGCTAACCTGGGTTTATTTTCGGATCCATGGTAACTAAGAGTGAGACAAACGGTCTCCTCAGGTGTTAACAAATGTTGATAAGAACTTTCCCCACACTGTTCGAAACTTGAAGGTTTCGCTTCTGGGTGGTTAGAATAGAAATCTCGTCGTCTCTGCATTTCATCTAAAAAAAAAAAGACAAAAGATATACAAATGAATGAGAAATAAATTTTATTTTACTTTGAAATAGTCTTGGAACCAATTTGTAGACGACATCTTGTATAGTTTTATCTGGTCGAATGTTAAGTAAAGGCTTCGTTTTGTGAACCTGGACATCGCAGACAGGGCAATACTTATTTGCTTGTAAGTATTTAACAATGCAACTTCGGCAGACTGAAATTAAAGCAATTTAAGGTAAGGAAGTATTATTTGTTAAATAATATTCAGACTGATAAAAGTAAAACAAAAACATGAATTAAGTTGTTAGTAAACAAAAACTGAGTATGAATATTTTCTGAGGTATATCATCAAATTTAAAAATAGGGTTAACATGTTAAATTCTTTAGTTTTTAGTTTTACTGGACTAAAGACATGTAAGAATAAAAATATTTACAGAATTGAATGCAACAAATTGTGGAGATATATAAGCATTTAAAGGCCACCACCTTATTAAGCATAGCGATTTATTTGAAGTGCCTGATAATTTCTTACGGAAATTTTTTGCCTAAATTGTTCTACATTGTCATTCTTATTGAGGTCAAACTGACAGAAATTTATATGATGTAGTAATTACCGTGTGAAACTGTCACATAAAATCAAAATTATGTTGCAATTGGCCAATTTATTTCTGATAATATTTTGTTACTTTTGACAGTGGTTTGAATATAAGTTTTTTGTATTTTTACAGACAAAATTTCAACAATTGAACATAGGTTACAAAAATCATGAAATTATTTACAGTTATAATGAGATCACTTTAAAATCAAGAATCTGGCAAACATATATAAGCCAGTATATATGTGGCAGTCATTGTACTCATATATATTAGCACCATGTAGTTCAGCTTCCACAGAATTACCCTCATAAGCTGACAAATAACAAAAGACATATAGAGAATGCCAAATTACAGATGGCCCAAGAAAATATTAGAATGGATGCTGCTTGAAAGTAGGAAGAGAGGATCAGCATGTGAATTGGGAAGATGACAATGAAGAAGCCACAAAATCAAGAAACTTAAAAGAATATACATGCTTTGAGACAAAAATTTGGAACAATAATATTCACAAACATTGAGTTTGCACTATTAAATCTAATGAATATCTAGGTTGTTGGTCTGGCACAGTACAATTTCCACAGGTCATACCCATGTAGAACTTATTAGTCTGAACATGTAAGATTATAAATTTCAGATGTAAGTTGTTTAGAATGTTGGTTCAGCAATAATTTGGTTATTCTCTTACTGAGATTTTCAAAATATGAAAAGACCCATATTTCAATGCTTAGAATTAACAGACAAAATGTGTTTGAGAAATCTTTGATTTATCTCTAATATTTTAAGATGTTACAGCAACATTGTTGTCATTATTAGGTATAAACAGAACTACAATCTATGCCCAATCTAAGTTTTTAATTATTCCAGTTGATGACAACTTTGCTGTTGAAACATGCATGGAACATTAAAATAACATCTTCTGTTAGGGATTAATAGTTTGGTTATTAATGAACATTAAGTATATTAAAAATATGAGTATATTTCAGTTGTTCAAAATCACTGCCCTCATGAATATTCTTTTATTTTTGCAGTGATAAATTAAGAAATATGAATGAACTCATGAATTTGGTATTCCCCAATGTTACTATAATGAATGCCAAAAATAAAAAGAATGATGAATAAGATTTTTTCTATTTTTAATGATATGCAAAAACTGATTACTCACATGTATGTAGACATTCGATAATTGTAGTAGCATCAACAAAATAACCTTTACATATTTGGCAAGTAATGTATTGATTGAGATCATTAATGGGTAATTTTTTGGATCCTTGCATGATCCTTCAATGGACGTAATCCTCGTTACATTATGTCCCTTTGAAAGACCATTCCTTCACAGTTGCTTTATGCCCATATTGGTCAAAGGCACTTGACCTAAAAAAAGTATTGAACTTATAAACATATCGGTTTAATATTAAAAATTAAATGATATATGAAAATGAATCTTAACCTACCTGATTCTTATCTTGCCAAAACCATTTGTTTTTATTACGATAAATATTTATTGTTTATTTCCAAAAATTATTATTTGACAGATCAACCTTGTGTTGATTTGACAGATTACATAAAAAATGGCGTTATTGCACTTTTAAGGTAATTATTTTCACACATTTAACTTGATATCAATACATTTCCTTGCCGCAACGAGCCCCACAAATATTCGTCAGCTTTAATGTATATTTTCGTCATCAAAACTCTTTATTTGTGTTAAAGTATACAACGTTAAAAATGCCACCAAATCAAACGCATTATTTTACATAATACCAACATAAAAGTGACAAATTTGTAGGGTCATAAACCATATATTGTAGGCTTGTTTTGGCGGCTGCAATTTTTTTTCAAATATATGAAATGGAAAATTATTGCAATTCTATAATTTAACAAATTTCCTACATTCTTGTTAATCTATGATATTTTAACTCATATAATCATTATAACATTGTTACAATTTGGTCTTTTTTTAAAGTTTGGTAATATTCCACAAGAGAGCGAGCTTGAAACGACAAAATATACTTAACTGACGTACCACCTCGACCATTTTCAACCTGTTTTCAACTTTGACAATATTTGCGTTAAATGGCAATCCTGACTGAGTCAATGGTCTGTCGCCAGGGGAACATGGTCGTAGGTGTTCTTGTTCTAAACTTTTGTATTTCTTATTTCATAGAAGACTGATGGGCCATAAATAAATACTACGAATTATTTAAATAATTAGTTAAAGCAAATATACTTTCACCATATGTTGAAAATGACCAACCCTTACAATGCGTCAGGACAAATTTATTTTATTCTTCAAAATCTTTACTGGTATTGAATCCATCAATAAACTTGAATTGTTTATTTCACAGGCTATTAAGCTTAAGAATTCTTCTTTATGTTGTGTTAGAAATAAGAACAAAATAATTCGACTTATTAAGCGATGAGTGGTGCCACGTGGCGGCTGGTTGAGTCATACTATTTTCCGTACACGTGGAAAATACCTAGTTGTTTGAACGGTTGTGTATTAATGAAAGTTAATTTACCTATATACGATTGTGACAATGGATGCTTGACAGGAAATATAGCGTGCATTAAAGCAATCCAATTCTTTGCTCTCGCTGAATGTAGATTTTTGTTACTATCTATATGTAATTTTTATAATTCAGTGTTGGTGCCATTCTTTCATAGGTAATTGTGTAATAGAATTGTACCTTTATCTTCATCGCTACGTTTCCCTGAATGCACCCAATGTAAATTTATAGTACTACAGCTATTAAGAAACATGGTATTGTTATTATTTTAGCATTACAACACATAAATTCTATTCAATTTGATTATTAATACAAATACTAATCTTTTTGCGGACAAGTATATTCTTAAACCAACCGTTATGTCACTGAATCCATCGCTATGGTCAATACTCGATTCGTGGAGAAGTTTACAAACCCCTGGAATCATAAGCAATTGGCGTTTACGAACATATCCAATTTGTAGTAGTTCGTTTAAATAAATTTTAGTTCTTTTAACTTGTATCTTGTGTCGCGAGAATGACAGTGTAGGTTAATCGTAATGATTATAAAAAAATAAATACAAATTACAAAAAGAAAAAATTTAATAAATAAAACATTTTTGTGTAAACCTGTGGACATTCTTAAAGAAATTGCCTTCAAAGAAGGAAATACTGATAATTTAAAATGACCAATGAATTATACTTGAAAATATCTGATACTCAATATAGTTATGGACAATTTTTAATTAAAGAATTTTGTATAGAAGAAATAGATGGAAAGTCATACTGTAATCCAAAATTTAAATGTATAAAATTGGACAGTGCTTTTGTGCATTATTTGATTAAAGAAATTAAACTGTGTAGTTTCTATCGAAAATGTTTTTGTAACCATTGGAGAAGTTCATTAAAATTATTACTAAAAAGGACCAATTATGATTTGATAGATTACAATTGGAATGAAAGGGTATATGTCATGGTAAGAGAGCGATGTGAATTAGACCATGCACTCTCATGGCTGTCTACATTGGGTGGAGCTTTTTCTGCACTTGGTAAATAATCCAGTAATTTATTTTAAATTTGCTTATATTGAGCTTTTAGGTGATTATTTCCTTAGCTGCGCAGAAACTGCAGGAAAGATATCATATCACCAACTGAAGTTAGCACTATTATTGGGAGATCCCAATATTGCCTCTAGATGTTGTTTGTATTACAGTCTTAGTTTAATTCAAAAAAAGGACTATAAAAAAGCTCAACATATCATATCTCAAGAATATGTAAAAGCAAAATATGCTTTTGTTAAAGATGACAAATTGTTAAATATGTGCAAAGGAATTTGGGCAAAATTAAAATATGAATATAACCTTTCAAAGGACCAAAAGAAAAACTATTGTAAATAAAAATAATTAATATTTAGTAACTTATTCTTTGTACATGGTTAAGGTTTTCTACAAGTCTGGTATCATAGTTCCCTTTATTTTTTTAACACTTCTTTCTGTTGGTCTTGTCGAAATATATTTTCCATAAACAGTAAACTTCATATTGTCCAGGTGGAACTCAAACACTGCATTATTCTTAATTATTACTAAAAATAAAACAATAAAACCTCACGTTACATGAAAATATAGATTATAGATAATTTTACCTTTTAGTTTTGATTCTTTGGTGACAATTTGAAAAGTCATTTTTGTTTCCAGAATTACTGTGCCACTCATCATGACCTGATTGGGTACTTTAGATTTGATAACTGTAATTTCAGCCCCAATGAGTTCAGATTTTGCTATGATATTACTAAAGGAACTCCACTCTTGCTGAGTAAATGATGGTGCTTTGGAAACAGAGTCTAGATTCTCCTTCATATATTTTTTCCACATATCTCTTAAAGTTTGCAAGGAGTCATAACTCCAACCATCCTTTGGTAAAGTCAACAAATTAAGTTTTCTTCTCTGCTTTCTTGTAAGAAATGTTTTCTTTTTTTGTAAGGTTTTCTTTTTAGTCAATGAATGTTTATCTAATAAAAAGTTCCATTTCATCTCATTATTCAAGTTTTTACTATCTGTACTTGGTAAAGTTTTTAGTAATAAATGTCTAATGTAATTTCTCGATTCTTCAGCATTTACATTGATCCCAGAAAGAATTTCTTTTGGAAGTGTACTCTGGGCTATACCTACAAAGCAAATATTAAATTCTTTACCCAAAATAAATTTAGTAATACTTACTTTTCAAATCTATATCCATTTTCCCAAAATTTCAAAACAAAGTTTTTTGGTTATGTTCACAGTTATGTTTCGATGTGTCGTAAAACAGCAAAGGGTACTGGAATTTCTGTGCAGCAGCACATAGTGGTCGGTTTGAGAACTATTTTTGACTGCAAAATACTCATTTCAATGATGGGGGTTAGTTGTGATAGAATTTTATAGTGTTGTAACAATGCAATTTTATAGTACTACAACAATAAGCGAACTTTGTATTGTTATTTCATTATTACAACAAATAAGTACGTCTTAATTTGATTATCAATATAAATATCAATCAACTTTTAAGGATCACCAGTGTATTTTCAAACAGTTGTGTGACGTCACCCATCGCTTAGGTCGAATTATTAACAGCAGACAACGATTTTTTAACACTCATTACTGTTTAAAAACAGTAATACCAAAATGCATATCAATTTGTGCATCAATTGAACTAAACTAATACTGTTTTGGTGTATTACAAGAAGGTGTTAACGTTATAAACAGTTATCAACCCATAAATTCAAAAATACTTAAAGGTAGATAAGTCTCTATGATAATTATAGATTCGAAGTTAGCGCCACTGACGAATTTATACAATCGGTCATTTTTATGTTTCGGTATCTAGGTTGCTTTCTTTTGAATTTCGGTTGCTTATCTCTCCTTTTATCTTATGATAAAGAATATCCTCTCCTGCTCCTTATTTAAAAGACAAACAGCTGTGACTGAGCTGTGACAAACATCAGTAAAGTTGGAAGTCGAAAGTAATTGCATCAATAGTAGAGTGAATTGTAATTTCTAAAAATGGAAAGTGGTGAGTGAAATTTTAAATTAATCGTTTATATTAAAGAATATCCAGATTCTTATTATTTATTTTTAAATTTAATTTTGAGGTGCTCTAAATAAGGACAGTTTGGAGAAATTGAGGATTAAGTTTTTTGATGACCAAAAGAATGTTCTTGCTCAAAATGTTTGTTCTAGAAACGATCCCATTGAAGTATGTTTATCAAGGAAAGTAATTGAAGAGACCCAGCATGTATTCAACCATAAGGTAAAATGAATATTAAATATTTTGTAAATAAAGGTTAGCTTAAGTTACAAGAAATCTAAAAGTCAGCTACTTTTTGCTAAAAAAGTCTAATTGGTTACAAATTTTCATGATTGTAAAAAGCCAATTAAGTGATAACTGACGCTCATAAATTATCAGATATCAGACTGTTTATCTTATTGCAATATGTTGCTGCTTGCTTGCTTGAGCAGCTCATGGTCAGAGTTTAACCACTTTCTAGTTTTGGATGTTGATTAGGGTTGAATTCAATTTTTTCTTGACAATTCTTTAACAAATGTGTTGTGAATTTCTGACCTATTTTGCTGGAGTCTATTGGATTTTTTTTTCAAACATTTTATCTACAATGAAGCAACTATCTTCAGTAGTATGGGCGTAGGTAACATAGCATATAGAATACACAAGTTGAATAAGACTGTTAAGTCTGTTAGGCTGTGTCCCACATAAATAGATGTATGCATTTTGAATGGTACTTTGCATTAATGTGACATCTGTAAACTATAAGATACATAAAAATAATTTAGAAAAATAAATTAGTATGATTCCAGCAAATTTTAAGTTGTCACATTGCTCAGTAGGTTTGTTTTTGCTTGTGATTACAGTTTTTAATTATCACATAGACATATCACACTGCCTGCACTGCGCAAATCATGTTTATGTGGGACACAGCCTAAGCTCATTGCCCTGATTGGCCAATGGCAATCGAAAAGATGGGGACTACGAGTCTCACCAATGGTGTTTGAATCACACGTCAGTGCAGAGAGATACATAATTACATAGAAAATAGAAATTATCTGTTACCTTAGGACCTCACTGTATAAAGCTCAAAAAAATAGTTTTTATATTATTCCAAGTTATTTTTGTTTTAATGAGCCTTTTCTGAGATTAATTTGTTTTTCAATTAATAATTATTTATTTGTGTTATTATGCTATTTTGAAAATTAACTTATTTTTAGAATTAATACTCCTTAGTCAGCTCTCTCTTTTTTACTAAATGAATCATCTAATTTTAGATAGTATAACAGATTATAATCTCATTTTATCTATTTATGCCTCTAAACACATCCTTGAAAACTTTCTGTAAGTTGCAATTAATACTCAGGCAAGCCCATAACCAGCGGGTTCAAGATTCAATTTTAATTAATTAATCATGTTTTTCATATGAAAATTTTTTATATTTATACAATTTTATATATCCTGGAAATACATAAAGAAAAATATAAATTTTGCAGTCCTAATCAGCCCACCACCAATCAAAAAATTATCTAACCCCTCCGAAAAAAATCCCTGGCTACGGCCTTACCTCAGGCAAATGTATCTAATCTTTGTTTTAAAGGAAAATTAAAAAACATATGTTTCAAGAGAATCCTAATATAATAAATATAATGTAATGACAAATATTGTTCAGTATAGTTTGTTTTCATTGGCTTATGAGAGTCATCAGTTGTACTTGTGATAATTATCTCATTGCAAAGTAAATAATGTTCCAACAAATACATGATATCCATATAACAATATTTAAAAATACAATCTTTATCTGAATGCTCTTAAGATTTTTCAAGGTGCAATTGTTTGAATTTTAATTTTTTCATTTAATTATATCTATATCAATGTTTAGTCTCCAAGCATTATTTGTAGAATCCAAAATTTCTTTTGACAATAGTCACCCATTTTGAAATGATAGCTGAATGCAACCACATACTAGAATACTTTATACCAGTTTGATTCTATTAAATAATTTTAAGAATTCTAGGTGAATGCTTAGCAAGATTGACTATTTGTTTCAAACAATCAGTTAAAAAAGCTTATATTGAATAACATAAGATAAACAACCAAATATGTAAAATCATTTTATTTATTTGTATATAGGGGAGTAAAAATTTCCTTAAAACTAATATTTGAATATCAAGTCAAAAGAAAATGCACTGCCTGATTGCTTTATTCTCTTGATGACCAAAAGGATGGATGTCCAAATATCTAAAAATGTTAAAACACCAAAACTCTCACCAACAATGAAAACATGGAAACTCAAAGTCTTAAAAACACTCAAAATCTCAGACTAAAAATCAATATTTTTTTCCAACTCCTTCCATATTTTTAGTCACTTGCCTCAGACTGGTGCCTCTTCAATCCATTTCAGTCCATTAACTCTTAATATATCCTCAGGCCATCACATTTTCTTTTCATCCCTATGACCCTTCTATATGTCTGCTATTGGAGAAATTTATAAAGGACTTTTATTTTCTATTATTATTAGAATTAGAATGTCTTCAGTAGTTTTGGTAACGACAGTTATATTAGGTTTATCTTTTACTAATTTATGTTCAGGTTCCTTCCATTCCTCTTGCATTTTTCACTCATTCATTATGTTGTTAAATAGTTTAAATAGTTATAAATATATATGTATTAGATGGTTTCCGGGAATTCATCCGAGTAGTTGATAACTGATCCATGCCGGGATCGATGGTAAAATGACGACGTTTCGGCAGAGTCACATCTGCCCTCTTCAGGTCGGTTCGCATAATTCTCGTAGCCTTCTGCTTTCGCTTCTAGTTACTCGAATACTGATATTTTCAGGAGCGCACGGTGTTATATAGTCGCGGCTCGGCGCCTATTGGTTGGCACTGTGAACGGCTGCGTGTGATTGGCCCTGGGCGCTCAGTGGGCACGCCTCCCGCCTGCTTATTTGTTATTTCCGGTTGAGTTGTAATTGGACGGGACCGGGCCGGTACGGTGTTTAATAGAATTTTCCAACAATTTGATAAGTTCTGGATTTCATTGCGTGCGTTTAGTCTGTGAGGCCTCTTCGCTATTTCAATTGCCTCTCTTACGAGTCTTGATTTGGGATGTTCTATATTGAACACCGAATAGACTTTGAGAACACCAGAGTACTGGCAAATCCAGAACTTATCGAATTGTTGGAAAATTCTATTAAACACCGTACCGGCCCGGTCCCGTCCAATTACAACTCAACCGGAAATAACAAATCAGCAGGCGGGAGGCGTGCCCACTGAGCGCCCAGAGCCAATCACACGCAGCCGTTCACGGTGCCAATCACTAGGCGCCGAGCCGCGACTATATAACACCGTGCGCGCTCCTGAAAATATCAGTATTCGAGTAACTAGAAGCGAAAGCAGAAGGCTACGAGAATTATGCGAACCGACCTGAAGAGGGCAGATGTGACTCTGCCGAAACGTCGTCATTTTACCATCGATCCCGGCATGGATCAGTTATTAACTACGCGGATGAATTCCCGGAAACCATCTAATACATTTAGTGCCCGCGAAAACTTAAAAACAAATATATATATATATATATATATATATATATATATATATATATATATGCATGTTGCTTCCTCTGTATTTTGCTTGCCTTTCTGCTTTATTCTTGTGGTTAGTTCGTCTACTGAAATTTGTACTCTATCATTAAAATGTGAATATTGTTTATCTCAACTTGTAAGTTTCTTCAATTTTCAGATTGAAGCCGAAGGAAAACCAGTGACGCATCAAAAAAGTTCCGGTCGCTGTTGGCTCTTCGCGGCTCTCAACGTCATTCGTCTACCGTTCGTGAAAAAAATTAACGTAGATGATTTTGAATTTTCCCAAAGTTACCTGTTTTTCTGGGACAAAATCGAAAGGTGTAACTTTGTTTTGCACAATATCGTAGAAACTGCGAGAAGAAATGAAAGCGTCGATGGACGATTGGTATCCTTCATCTTAAACGTAAGTATTTAAAATGATTTATTGGCAAAAATACAATGCTAACACGATACGTATACTGATATAACAATATAGGCATTACATCTGTATATAATTGCTGCTCAGATTTCTATTCGTCTAGCTGCAGTGGATATTTTCTCACGATACAAGTGAAGTAATTAGCCCATACTGCTTAAGGAAAGTCAGGTCCCCGTTCTTCCCCTTTCTCCCCACTATACTCCTACCAGATCTCCTAATTTTATTAAAAAATCCATCCCTTCGATGTTCCAACCCGCCCAGCGATGAAGTATAATGTCAAAAAAGTAGTTTGAAAAATATTTTTTTATTTAACTACAAGGTTAAAAATTAATCTTTAAATACATTTGCATCATTGATTTGATGAATTTTAAAAAACTTTTACTGATAGTCAACGTAAAAAGGTTGATGGTTATGTCACAATTTTCGGAAATAATGGGAATTTTCACAAAAAGAAACTGAAGAGATTTGTACTGAAGTTAGTATTAATGTGGAAATGGTAAAGCAGGAGTTAAGAACTTGCCATATTACCATATTACATGAGTTTGAATTTGGTCAGTTTATATAATACATACTTATATCCTGTTTACTGGTAAAACTACAACCACAGATCAGTTTAAGACAATGCATTCTTTGTGACTGTTAAAATATTATGTTGTAGTAAAAGTTAATTGAAGAGTATTTCAATAAATACAATTTATAAAATACTTTAAGATCTATAACATTATTTAAAAGTGTGTAATAAGTAATTATTCTATCATTTAGATGTGAAATTTTAAAATTTGTCACTTAATTCTTGTGCCTATTAGTTTTTGTAGACCAATGTAGAACCACTACTTTAATTTACACTATTTTAACAAAAAAATACTGTTGTTGTCAATTCACTGATTTTAATCCATTTTTTTTTGTCTGGGCGTTAATTGTGGTAATGTATAAAAGTGGCAGTGGTTTCGCTGAATAATGACAGTAGTAGGGCGTTTTGGAAGTTGCACGATGCCAATAATAGGTATTAGCGTGGACAGAAAATGGGATGGAAACATATTTACTCTAAAATTAGGCAACATCGTGACTATTGTGAAACACATGAAAGAAAAAGGGAATTAAGATTCACATACATTTAATGTACTAACTTTGAATCATTGCAAAAAACAAACATTGCACTATGATGAAACAATAGAACTGAATTACTGTAATTCGTACAATAATTTTATGTAAACTAGGTACACACGCGGATCCATTTGAGATTGTAATTAAAATGAACGCCCCAGAAAGAAATGAAAGGGTAGGTTTCTATTAAACTTCCCACTAGAACAGCTTTACAATCGGAAGTGATCATCGAAAAATTTGACCTACAGTGAAGATAAAGGAGACAAAAGAAATGATGCAAACACAAAAAAACTGACACATGGACACAACATAAGGCGTTACAAGAATTATAAACAGTAAAGCACTGGGTTCTTTAATAGAGTTTTTTGCATATAGAATTGGTAAACAATTTTGTTTTGTGATTTTATGTCTTAAAAAGACTTGTGTTTATATCATATGTATATAGCATTATTTTGACTTTAAACATATGTATTCTAAAGGCATTCTTAACATGTAATCATCAAAGCCAAGAAATTAAATTATACAATTGAATAATCTACGGCGTGAGTTATCTTAAAGTCGTTCACTTGTAATAAAAAATAATAACTACAAAAACACCTTCAAACATGACAACATTAACCTTCATAAACTATTTAAAACCATTTTTGTTCAATGTTTATCGGTTTCGTACTACTCGGTGAACGGTAGTCACTATGTTAATTAGACTATTCCACTCCCTTTTGTTACTAATATATATATTTTTGTTATAGTATACATATGTTTTTCCAATACTCTCTTTTTCAAATAAAATTCCATTGTTAGGAATATTGCATTTTTCTATGAAATTATATCTGGCGTTTTCGTGTTTAGTCAGGAGTATTTATTATTTTTTGGCATATTGAAGACTTCTTAACCTGTTTTCAAGATACTGAGTTCTTTGTCCAATATATACTGCATTATGACTCTTAAAATCTGAAAATGCAATATCATTTTCTATTTGATCAAAGTTATGAAAATAATGCAATTTTTTTGTGAAACTTATCCATAAACTAACACCGAGAAAAATATGTATATAATATTTATTTATAGATAGTATTAAAAATACATAATGATTGTTTTTTCATATTGCAGGAGCCGATATCTGACGGTGGTCAGTGGGACATGATAGTAAACTTGGTCAACAAATATGGGTTGATGCCGAAAAAATGTTTTCCCGAAACGTTTTGTAGCGAAAACAGTCAACGAATGAATTTGATATTGAGAAGTAAACTGCGAGAATACGCCAAGGCCATAAGAGATTTGGTCGCCAAAGGCGGCAGTGACGCAGATATTCAAAGTCTAATTGAAGGACAAATGGATCACATTTACAGGATAATCGGCATATGCCTGGGAATTCCGAACCAAACTTTTACGTGGACTTACTACGATAAAAACAAGGCGTTCCACAGCATCGGACCGATAACTCCTTTGGAATTCTACGAACAGCACGTGAAACCCGTTTTCAACATTGATGATAAGGTGAGAAATTTTAAGTTACTTAGTCAATAAAAGGATAGTTCAAGACGATGGAAGTCCAAGGAACTTCGAGGAACGTTATTCATTGTCTACCAACTTCAGAATAACTATTGTGTTTGAATAGAAAGTCAGCATAATTCAAAATACCAAATGTTTCAGGTTATAATTCAGACCCCGTTGTCAATAACATTTAATTTTCAAATTTGTTTAGCTAGTTTCAAATCTCATCTAATTAGCTGAGTTCGTTGATTTATATTTGAACAAGGGTCGTGATCATTTTTTGCCATTTGCCTGTTATTGAATGCTATCGCAATTTAGCCGATTTTTTTATCTGGAAGTTTCCATCATCTTGAAATGGTTAATTTCACAACGTTTCAATCGATTTAAATCTATCATTTGAATGATGAGAAATTCAGATTTTAATCCCTTGACTCTCGTCCAGTCAGCGTCGCCGTACATGGCGATTGGTTGTCGGTGATGCGTAGTGGCAGTGGGTCAAGAAGCAGTCTCCAAACGTTTTTAATATGGACCCTGGACTCGCTAATTATGTTCTTGTTTGAAATTATGTATGCCGTCTCTAAGAATTTTCTTTTATACCAATGCTCTTCCTTGTGAATTACCTTGCCTGGTCCCAGATGATGTGGGTCTCGGTCCATGCATGATGAATCCGCATTTGAATACCTATGGGGTGGTACTTAACCCTGTTGTCCAGTGGTTGCATTGTCTCTCCAACATAGAGATTGCCACATTCACAGGGTATGCTGTATATACAGTTTTTTGGTACTGCAAGAGTATCTGGCTTTGTTTTTGTGATCATGCTTCTCAAGGTGTTGTTGCTCTTGTCTACCAGCTTCAGACTAACATATATTTTTATATCGCATGTCAAAAGCTTGGAGATGCCCACAGATTTTCTTCTCAATTTGTGCCTAGATTTTAGGATTTTGTCGGTTAGCAGACAATTTGTCGGTCTACTTCTCACTTTTAGCACACAAGATTTATCAGTTCCATTTCTGCTATTGTTTCAGCGACGTTTTATATTTTTGTTGTGCTTCTTATTCATATGTTTGGCGCTTAGTTTATTCATCAATTATTATCTATAACACAATGTTTAAGCTCCATAAATCAGAACTGATAGGTTATAAAAGTCCAATGATTACTGTATGTTTGAGTTCTTGCTTAACTTCTCAAATGCAGCTCAGGTCGGTATTTTGTTCTTCTTCTTTAAAATTTTATCATATGTACTAAAGAAACACAACTATCAACTTCTTCCAGCCTCATGGTCCTAATTTTTATTTTCTGGTACAGTTACTTTGTCGAATACTCGTTGAGACGATTCATAATGCTGGTCAGCACTTACATAACTGCTGAGTAAATTTACATAGTGCGGTTTTTGTGTTGTTGAATATAGCACATATGCCCCACAAAATACATGGCTTGGCATCCAACATTTTTTTGGCTTAACTTGGACTTAGACCGTCTTATGATGTCATTTAACCGTTCAACATTGACGGTGGACTTGTAGTCTAGTGGTTCTGTAGATCTTGTCTCTTGTCTAGTTTCCTTTCTCATTAGTTTGATTTCCTTATATTTACCTTCCTTAAATAGTTACATTTTTTCTTTTAATTTTCTTTTTTGGGTCAAGTTTTCTTTAAAGCCTTTTAGGCTAGCAGCTTTTTCTCCATCTTTTTTCAACGCTTTTTTGTGAATTTTTTTTTAAGTTTATCTCGTTTTAGTATCTCTATGCCAATCTTTTTTGTTTGTTTTCACAACGTCCTACTTTTCCTGTTTGTGTCTAAAATTTCTGTAATTATTTTAGGTATGTCTGGTAACCGATCCCCGACCTACGAACGGATACGGGAAAGCGTATACCGTGGACTGTTTGGGTAACATGGTGGGCGGTCGTAAGTGCATTTACAACAATCAACCTGTAGAGCTTCTTCTCGACGTGACTGCAAAGAGCATCGAGGCCGGTGAAGCCGTCTGGTTCGGATGTGAAGTTTCAAAAAGATTTGCGAATAAACAGGGCTTACAAGACTTGAAAGCGTAAGTATCTATTATCAATTAATTATCTATTATTTTCGTTTCTAACGGCAATATATTAGTAAACGGATTTTTGACTTATATATATATGTATATCTTCTTTATCCAGAAAATTATCATTGATTTTTGTATTTTCAATATTACACTGTGATAAAAAGATGTATTTTAGTGTGAACGAATCAAAAAGAGCTTCCAATTTCCAATCGGGACAGTTCGTTTCCCATGATACTATTACTGAATGAAAGCTCACTTCGCCATTCAAATTCATTCGTTTGTAGGGGGTGGATCCCCGCCCCCCTTTAGAGAAAGCCTCAAGGTCAGCAATTTCATTATTAAAACTGGAAGTTGTATATAGGTTAAAACAACAGATCGACTAATTTTAACGCAATAGTATTGAAAAACAATGTATCCAAATCTATAGAGAAGCCTCCTCCTACTTCGATCAGTTTAGTACTAGATCGCCCCCACAGAAACACAAAATCGCTCCGAGTGAAGCACAAGATCGCTTTCAGTGAAGCACAAGATCGCTCCCAGTGAAGCACAAGATCGCTCCCAGTGAAGCACAAGATCGCTCCCAGTGAAGCACAAGATCGCTCCCAGTGAAGCACAAGGTCGATCCCAGTGAAGCACAAGATCGCTCCCAGTGAAGCACAAGATCGCTCACAGTGAAGCACAAGATCGCTCACAGTGAAGCACAAGGTCGATCCCAGTGAAGCACAAGATCGCTCACAGTGAAGCACAAGATCGCCCCCACTGAAGCACAAGGTCTCTGTTCGTTGGGGCGCATAACGTCACGCTGTGACAACTAATCAATCATAATATTATTATAATGGCATAATAAACTTATTAAAATTTAAAATCTAATATATAATATTGGGGGTACACTTATTATAAAAATGAAAGAAATATACGACAATAAACCTATTTATATTTTCTTAATTAACACACACACACATATATATATATATATATATATATATATATATATATATATATATATATATATATATTTTTTAAATAATTTATAAAACTCTGAATATAAAAACGTTAATTTTGTGCTTTGCAACAATTTACAAAACACCAAATGTTAATTTATGATTTTTGATAGTTGCTTTTTTCGAATAGTTTTTTCTTCCATATTTATATTTAGTGTTAGAATTTTAAGACATTTTACAATAAAAGAACAGATGCTTAGAATCAGTATTTATATATACTTTGTGCCAGATTCATTAGGTCTTATAAATAAT
This sequence comes from Octodonta nipae, assembly GCA_034190945.1. Taxonomy (NCBI): domain Eukaryota; kingdom Metazoa; phylum Arthropoda; class Insecta; order Coleoptera; family Chrysomelidae; genus Octodonta; species Octodonta nipae. The sequence continues at coordinate 15,679,956 of CM067220.1, read as the reverse complement.
TTTTGGTTAGTCTTAGAGATTGCCCATGAAAGTAATTGATAATGTGGTCTAATTATCGATTTTAGAGACCATTTTCAAAAAGCTGGTTTATCCAAGAAAATGGCATCTTATTGTCTGGAATATACCCCATTTTTTCTGTAACTAAATGTCGTAAATGCAGCCAAAATTCCCAAACAATATCATTAAGTAAAAAATGTGTTATTAACAATATATTTTCAACAACAATAAAGTGTCATTTTTAATCAAGTAAACCCAGAATTTGAAAAATATCTATAAAACAAACATCTACTTTCACATTTTTATCATAAGCTCCCTATTCAGACTTTTTTTGTTGCTCATAGCGCGTTTTTGCAGAGAAGCCCTTGTTTTCTTATTGTTGCTATTTAAAGAACTGACCAGTTGATTACCTTACAGTGACATAGGCAACCAACTCCAATTTCAATTAGAAATAAAGTAATAAAGCAGTAATTTTCGCGAGTTACCAAAAATACTTGCTTATACAAATGTAAATAAATTGATAGGAGTTTATCTTTTCAGTAATAGTACCATTATCATTTCCTGTCTAGACCGGAAGTAATATTAATCATTTGATGGCTGACTTGAAACCCTATAACTTTTGTCTGAAACTTTTTCTAAATAAAGGAATTCACCGACATATTTGAAATTCAAACACTCGAAACTATTATCTGGTCAAAATATTCATAGACCTAATAATACTTCGTATGGACGAAGTCCGCTCCAATTAGACATACGTAAAAGAAGCGGTGACAACATGCGAGACTGTCTGAGAGAGAAGGCGCAATTTACATGTTGGAAAATAAGGATGAAATATTTCGGTCATGTGATGACCGGCAAAAGTGACGTTAATCGCATTGCAATTTTGTAGGAATTATTTGCGATAGATGGTTTTTGTGCAACATATTCCCGATTTTGGTTAGCAATCCTGTGGCAGTGATAAAAAAAATTGTAAAAATCGTACTTATAATATTTTATGAGTCGATATTTTCCTGAATTTATGAGTTTAATTGTCTTCTAAATGTTATTTGTGGCGTGTTCTTGATTGTTTTTAAATCTTGAGAAATAACACCACAACTTAATTAAAAAAGCTGTATGTTGAAAGAAAATACCAAACGTTTCAAAGTCGATTCTGACTTCGTTGTCAATGGCTTTAAAATATGTTCCTAATGAAAATGCAAATTGCAATTGAAATCAAATAATCAAACTTTCAATTGCAATTTATATTTTCATTACATATTTTAAAGCCATTGACAACGAAGTCAGAATCGACTTTGACACGTTTGGTATTTTCTTTCAAAATACATACAGCTTTTTTAATTCAATTGTGGTGTTATTCCCAAGAAAACTTAAAAATAATGTATGAGTTTATTTTGAAATATAGATTATATTTTCATTGTCTTAGAATAATATGTATTTTAAGAAGTATATACCTAGGTATAGTTTACATAGTATATTTTTGATTTCCTGGTATGTTTTTGAGTTAAAGTTCAAGAACACGTTATTTACAACGTTAGTTACTGAAATAAAAATTGTTAAAAAACTTATGGGTTTGTTGGTTGCAATAATTACTTTATAGTTTGAATTTTTATTACACTAATTCATACTTACATTAAATACAATAAAAAAAAACAATAGTTGAAAAATATCATGTGAAAAACAAATAGGTACATAACTTATACATGCTTATTACAACAGCTTAAGCAAACACAAAAGTAGGTCATGACATGTATTAATAGCTACTGATTTTTAATTATAAACTCGTGTTGAAAGAGAAGGTGTAAAGTTTACACTGTTTGTTGCAATTATCCCCTTGACCCCTAATTTTTCACCAACAGGAAATTACTTATGGAATGCAATCGAAGTTCCCTTAATTTGTCGTTGAGTGCAATTATGAGCGCAGCAAGATGAAACCATTTTTAATACGCTTTTATTAGGTTCATGTGTACGTATCTGTGTAACGGAAACTTTTAACGCAATTTTCACCAACTTAAAGAAGACCAATTAAGTTGATAATTGGCACACTTGTCAAAGGCCGATGACAATACAATTCTTAAAGTTGAATTTTCCCGTTTGTTATCTTTTTGTCACTGTTCTTGCCTAAATACAAATTCGTCTATTAACCACTGCCATCTAGTTAGCAATAGTAGAACTTGCTGTAATGAAATGGAAAGGTTACCTAAACATGAACTAAACTTTTTAATTATTTAGATCTGAATGACCTCCTTTCTTGTATATCAACTATTAATTACTAACTTTACGATGTGTAAATATAGTATTGTGCAACGAGTTATATTAAGGCATAAAGTCGATTATTCTCATAAAAAATAGAATACAAACTTGACATTCTTTTACATTCATTAAATTGAAAATGTTAATCGCCAAACAATAACATTGGGATCGTTGGCTATTCTTCAAAACTCAAAATAGGGCAAATTTCAAGGATATTTTCTGTTCACAAAGATTTTACACATGGTCATACGAGACGTATTTCAGATCTAAAATCCATGCGGTCTTAAAAATATCACCTCAAGAGAAATGATTTTTATTTACTTTAATACTAGATATGTATTAAAATATTTCTAAGAACAATTTAAGAAATTAAAAATTGTCTCGCATTTTGCCTGCATACATTTTAAAATTTTGGAAATATGCATTTTCAGTGTTAGTACTAAAATAATCAGATTTTTTATTGTTTTTTATTATTTGTACTGATACCACGCTAAAAATATTTACATAGCAGCTTATTAAAATATTCTTAACTAAAACAATATTTTTTTTAGGTTCATGTGTACGTATCTGTGTAACGGAAACTTTTACGTAATTTTCACCAACTTAAAGAAGAAGACCAATTAAGTTGATAATTGGCACACTTGTCAAAGGCCGATGACAATACAATTCTTAAAGTTGAATTTTTCGGTTTGATGTCTTTTTATCACTATTCTTGCCTAAATACAAATTCGTCTATTAACTACTGCCATCTAGTTGGCAATAGTAGAACTTGCTGTAATGAAATGGAAAGATTACCCAAACATGAAGTAAACTTTTTAATTATAAATCCTATAGACTTCGTTATGACACTAAAAACTTGGGGTGCTTGAAATATTAAATTTTACAAATATTCTATGGGCAACTATTTATTAGAGGAGAGTTATACAAATATAGTGAAATGCGAAATACACCCCACGTTTTTAACTCTGAATCGAATTATTCTGTTAATAACTTAAATTTTATTATATTTTTATTTTGAGATAATGAATCATGATTCATTGTTCGACTTTATACTGCTGTAATATAAACTGTTTATAATTAAAAATTATTTTGTGCTTTTTAGTTCGGTTTGCTACTAAAGCATATTTTTTAGTTTTTTTTAACTATAATTTTTTAAACATATATCCAATGCAAATACCTAATAAACAAAATTTTGATAACAACGAAAAAACTAGGTAGCACTTGATACAACGTATTAATATCGCGCCTCACAAAAATTTTACCGGTCATGAGCTGTTTTGCTATTGCTATCTTTCTCTCAAGTCGTCACCGCCGGTTCGAAAAAATGGCAACCAACAAAAGTGTTTGTATCTCAATTTTCTTCTTCTTTGATAATATGGGTCATTTGAGGACCCACTTGAAAGCTACAAAATTTGTCAAAATAACTTAATATTTTGCTGTTTGAATTTGTTTGGTGTATATTTAAACACTCTTATTTTCCACCACTAAAAATATATTTTTTTGTTTTAGGCATGATTACCCGTTAGTCTTTGGTACTGAAATTCAGACTGTTCTTTCTAAAGCGGATCGATTAATATATGGCGAAAGTGCAATGACACACGCTATGGTGTTCACAGCTTTGTGCAAAAATGTAAATAATTTTGTGTATACATTTTCAACATTTAAAATGTCATGTGTTTTCATATTTTTCAGGACGATGGTCAAATAACCAAACTGAGAGTGGAGAATTCATGGGGTGAAGACAGAGGTGAAAAAGGTTACATACTAATGACTGCCGATTGGTTCAATGAATTCACATTTGAGGTAGTCGTTGACAAAAAGTTTGTATCTCAGGAGGTGTTAGATGTTTTCAATCAAGAACCAATTGTTCTTCCTGCATGGGATCCCATGGGTGCTTTGGCATCTTGTTAGTATTAAACAAACGTTTGGATCCCGGTAATTTATTCCCTTAAAAAAATTACGCGGTATCGGTTTTGAGTTTGGAAACAGATGGCAGACAAAGTCTACATAAGATAACATAATATTTGTTTCAGTTTAATACTCATAAATATGTTTGGGTTAAAGAATATTTTAAAAGGGCTTAGGATTTCATTTTTAGCTCTGGATGATATACAAGCTGCATTATCAGAACGATATCTTGCAAAATAGAAAAGGGGAACTGAACAATAACTAAATTATTGATGAGTTGGCAAAAAGTAGTGTCCATGAAATCGCTATATTTACGTAAGACTTTTTTTCGTATCTAATAAAATTGTTTTAATATTTTAATTAGATAAATGCATATGAAGGTAGTTTTTGGTACATATGTTTAGCAATATTGCCAATCAATCATGTCATTTAAAATCAAAAGAAAAATTGAACATAGATAACCTGATAATTTTATTCATATTTAATCAGGGGACAAGCATATATATATATATACATATATTTATTTCTCAACTACTTTGAGTGTGTCTCAAAAATACGTTGACATTAAAATAATGCCTCCAATTATGATAATCCCCCTTATGTTTTATCTCTCTGACGTTAAACAACATGCATGTTACCCACATTTCCTGTTATGTTCGTTGATAAATCTGTAGTTATGAATGAACATAACAGGAAATGGCCGTAACAAGCATGTTTAACATAAGAGAGATACATCATAAGGGAGATTACATACAAATAGACGTTGATTGTTTCCTATAGAATTGCATAGTCAATTAGTCAATTGTTGTGTCATTTAGTCATTTGTTGTGTCATTTAGTCCGTGACACTTCCACTGACGGGCGATAGCAATATAGTCTTAAATATTTATTTATTTTTATTTCTCGAGGGCTGAACCATTTTAGAAAAATATACAAATGGGTATTTGAGTGTATTAAAAATATACATCTGGCGAAATACCAATTAATTTTGTAATAGACGCAATAGAAATCTAAAATGTTAAATAACAGTCTATCTATGCATTATTAAAAGTAAGTTCTGTGTTCATGTATGGGTTCCCAGCTTAGAGCATATACTTCTGGAGGGCAATGAGCTATGTGCAGTATGTAGTTCATTGCCTGCACCTTCCAATCGAGTGAAATAGCCTCTTGCTCTTTCCTGGCTTTTTCTGTTGCCCTCTCCTTTTACTTTTGGCACGATATTTGTGCATTGCAGGATACCTCCAGACGTATATGCTCTAAGCTTGGTAGTTGAAGCTGCCAATGATTTGTGGAAGCAGCTCACAATCGAGTGAAATAGCCACTTACTGTTTCTATTGCCTTCTCTATCTACTTTTATCACCTAATTACTGTTTCTCGAAAATAAAAAACAATGCAAGACTTAAATAACAAGAGATAATATTAAATTCAGTTACAAAATTAAGTATCATAATGACCATCAACTTACTGTTATCAGGGAACATAAGAAAAGGGCTGCTATTTGGTAAAAATATTGTAAGATCAACAAAAGGATAGGGCCTCAATGGGATCCCTGGGGGACTCCAGACAGGGTAAATATTTGCCTCTAGACTGAAATACTAATTAACCCTAGATAGTAACAGATCAATAATTCCTTAGGCTTGTAATCTTAGAATGAGGAGATGGTGGTTGATTCTGTCAAATGCTTTCGAAAAGTTAGCCTAGACCAATTCAACCTGGTATTGTAGCAGAGTCTGTGTAGGTGTGAGCGCCGACTGAGGGGACGGTAGTTATGTCTGTATGACCTCCTTTCTTGTATATCAACTAATTACTAACTTTACGATGTGTAAATATAGTATTGTGCAACGAGCTATATTAAGGCATAAAGTCTATTATTCTGATAAAAAATAGAATACAACCGTGACATTCTTTTGCATTCATTAAATTGAACATGTTAATCGCCAAACATTAACATTGTTATTGTTGACTGTTCTTCAACACCCAAAATAGGGCAAGTTTCAAGGATATTTTCTGTTCACACATGGTCATAAGAGGTGTATTTCAGATCTAAAGTCCATCCAGTCTTAAAAATATCAGCTCAAGAGAAATGATTTTTATTTACTTTAATACTAGATATGTATTCAAATATTTCTAAGAACAATTTAAGGAATTAAAAATTGATTCGTATTTTGCCTGCATACATTTTAAAATTTGGGAAATGTGCTTTTTCAGTGTTAATACTAAAATAATCATTTCTTATTATATATTTTATTATTTGTACTGATACCACGATAAAAATACGATTTTGAGGCATTTTACTTTACATAGCAGCTTATTAAAATATTCTTGACTGGAACAATATCTTTTTATCTTATGGTGTTCAGTTTTGTTTGAAGTTACCATTTTGTAATAATCACTTTCATTTCTATACACTTATATAAATAAAAAACTGTAACTTGTACTGAATTAATATAACTTGTAAAAACTACAATAAAAATGATATACATTTTTATTAATTGTTTTAATTGTTGACCTGTCAATTGACCTTGGCCTCTGACCTTCAGGGTCAAGACATTTTTTTAAATCTTAATACCTACTTTTAACCACAGAAAGTTCACGGTCAGTTGTGACCTTGACCTTGAAATCTGCTTCACGATAGAATTGGTTTTTGTATATAATTTCGACCTCGACAATGAAAACTCATTCACTTCGCACACCCTTGAATGTGATCTTGGCTACGATCTTAAGATCATTTTACAGGCAATTCAATTCTTTAAACGGAAAATTATATATTATCGTGACCGTTATTTTGTTCACGAACTTGAAGGTCATTTCGAGGGCAAATTAATATTTTTAATGCGAAACATCACTTTTGACCTCTACATGGAAATCACGGAAGATTATACCTTAGGACATCTTGGATTATCTACCGGCTCTTGAAGGTTAACTACAATCAACGTTCTCGTTGGCGCTCAAGCTTATGGGCAAGGTCAATTCAAGGTCGTCATGTTTGGTCTTCCAATACTAGGCCCCTTCAAATCCTGAATGAAAAATGGGAATTTCCTCCTGTAAAAAACATTTGACCTTTGTTGTGGTCAAGGTAACAAACATCTTTTGGCCGTAAAAATTTCCGCTCTATCTGAATCTAGAATAAAAAATAAGGGTTCTCGTTTAAAAAAATGCATTTAACCTTGATATGACCGTTAAGTTCAAGGACGTCCTTAGATAACCAGGGAAAATGCTCTAAACCTTTCGTATTTATCTTTTTTTTAAATTATGCATTCCTGAAGAGTTATTCAGGGTTTTCATATGTTTGGACTACCCTGTATATTTGGGACCTTCGGAAACAACTCGATAGTTTTCCAAGTTTAGAATGCGAGTCCATCTCTAGAAAATCATATTTGATCAGGGTGTTTTAGCAGTGGATTTACGATTGTGTTGTAAAACTTGGATTTTGAAAATTAAAATTACATTAAACTTTAAGTTACATGAAGATTTATGGAATAAAGCATGATCGAATTAATAAAGAACGATCGAAAATGTGAATTAGAACTAAGACCAAGGAAGAAGAAGAAATGGCTATAATTCAATCAACTTAAACATTTGAAATATCACAAACTCCCGGAAAGCTGAAATTTCGTGGAGAGTTTGGGTTCACCATAAGAAAGGAAGTTTTAAAAGTTCTTATTAATCCCATGTGCGCTACAAAAGATATTCGGGGTCAAAGGTCAAAACATGAGGATTTTTGGATTTTTTTCGAAAACGTTAAGTTTTACTTTTATGTTTTTTTGGACAATAACACCACAATAGAAATAAAACGACGTATATTGCAGGAATACTAAACGTTTCAAAGTCTATTCTGACTGCGTTGTCAATAGCTTTATATTTATTGATGTAGATTGCAAAATGAAAATTTGATTTATGACATTTAAAATTGACATTAGAAAATTTGTTGTTTTTAGATATACAGGTAGCACAAAAAAAATTCTAAAGATCATGAATTATAGTTAACCAGCTTTCAAATTAGAAGAATTTGAAAGAGTTGTCTTTAGAATTTATAAGTGGCGTTCCTAGGTACGTCATAAGGGAAAACCTAGGAAAAACCTTACGGACTATCCCGATATTGGGTTGTTCAAAAGGAGGTTACCATTTATAATTTCTTCCTTAATTGTCGGTAACCAGATACGATTAAATTCTACAGAAGTAGAAGCGATACAATCGTTTTTATTCAAAAGAATTAAGGCAGACTCTTTTATTTTCCGTTTTGTGTTATGTTGGTCTTTGTGAAGTATAGTTTAATTGTCAAATTGTATTTAATGGCCTAGGTCCCAAGCATGTTCACAAATTTTTGCTTTTCAAATTGTCGTTTCTTTATGTAATTCTTGTGTTCATTTATTCGTACGTTTAATGGTCTCGATGTTTCTCCAATATAAAATTTATTGCATTCGCAAGGAATCTTATATATGCAGTTTTTTGAGTTCTGGGTTTTGTTTGTTGGTTTTGTTTTCGATATTAAACATTTCAATGTATTTCTTGTTAAGTTTTATCGAAAAAAACCTCAAACCAAAGTTGTTGATGCTAAAATGATCTACACATTATCCTTACGATTTTTTTGTAAGAGTTACCATTTCTGTATATATCGCGATTGTAACATGATTTCCCCAGTAGGCCTATTCTCCAAACTATTATAATGTAATTTTCAGGGACAATACTTTTTTAAATGTATATTGATATTGGATATTACTTTAATTGTCGTTTTATTTTTTATTGATATTTTAATCTGATTCATACTCTTCAACGTCTTCTTCTTCCCCTTCCTCTAGCTGGATGATCATCAATTTTTGAAATGAAGATGATTCAGTTGTCTCTTCATCAAAATCACATGATTCTTTCTCTGTCGTATTTAATTGGACAATTGAGCAATACTGACCTCGGCAATTGGTACATGCTGGAGAAAACAGTAATCTTATAGGTATATTTGGCTGTCACATTTGCCACTGTAACCTTATTTGTAATTGCAAAAAATAGAATTAACAAGTTTTTCTGGAGCGAGTAGCATTAAACTTTTTAATCGGTTCCAAAGTATTATCTATGAATTCCAACCTCAATCTTCTGGGTAAGTTGAATGCCTAGCCATGTCTGAACTTGCTAGAATACTCGATACAAGTGTTGAATAGCAGATGCCGATGTTGGGTGGAGATGATAATTCTACTTGCTTCTTGTGGCAATTATTTTTAACAAAAGTTAAATATCGCTATTCAACTAGACAATGAACTTTTGTGGAACTCCATAAAAAGCATTAACAACTAAATAAGGATAAGCGAATTCCTGCTGTGATTATTATTTGCGGAGAAGAATCAAATCTTTTTTTCCGCATTTCCACTGCTGATGTAGTATCTCAGCCGGTTATTGTATGTTCAAATAAAATATGGTTTTGGCATGTGGATAAACATAGAAACTTTGTGAAGAATTTATTTCTGTTCGCTGTTGAGCTTTTCCAGGTTTCAATAGCATCCATCTTGTCGTATTTACGGAATAAACGAGACAACACGAAAGTGTGAATGCAACATCCGACAAGTTTCCATTTCTCGCCGAGATATCCGGCAGGTTTCCAGTGTAGTAAGTGTGAATCCATGAATGTGCAGGGGCCCTTTGTGCAAATTGGAATTCGCTGCAATAGTGTGGAGACGGCATAACACTAAAAGAAGCATCTATATGAACACCACACGAGCTATACCAGATGTTATTCAAGGCCATGCAGGTGCATATGATGTATAACGTCTCTTATAATCACGATATCTCAGAAATGGTGACTCTTGCAAATAATCATATATGGACCATTTTTGTAGATAATTTTAAGATCTCTCTGATCTAAGGTACTTTTCGGAAAAATCCAAAACAAACTCAAAATTTTGACCTTGACTGTTATAGCGCACATGGGATTAATGGGGACTTGCGCACATGGCATTAATGGGGGCTTGCGCACATGGGATTAATGGGGACTTGCGCACATGGGATTAATGGGGACTTGCGCACATGGGATTAATGGGGACTTGCACACATGGAATTAATGTGGACTTTTAAAACTTCCTTTCTCATGGTGAACCCAAGCTCTCCACGAAATTTCAGCATTCCGGGGTGAACCCAAGCTCTCCACGAAATTTCAGCATTCCGGGAGTTTTTGTTATTTGTCTAGATTGATCGGAATACTATGGGCATAACAGTTGGCCAGACGGATACAGCTCGTCTTGTTGATGCCTGTCCGCTGTTTTTCCAAAAGTGTATCTAGGGTTGGCAGGCTATGAAATTCTACTTCATCCAGGGACTCTTGTTCTTCTATCTTTCTTTGCAAGATGCATTGCAAAAGAATTCAAAGTGAAACTTTTTGCTTGGCGTGTTGAAGAAATAACCATGTTTAACCATGTCATATTAATGACATGGTTAAACACAACGAAGGAATATCACAAAAAATTTAAAGACAAGAAAAGATAAACGGTAACTAAGATTGCAGAACGAAAACAAGAATCATGGGACCCAAAATGCAATGAGATAGAAACTACATTGGAGAAAAGGGCGAACATGGAAGTTCATAAGAAAACTAAAAACAACGAAAAATCCTCCAGCGGCATTAATTTGGTGAAAAAATTTTTTCAGGATATTTTTTCTGAGGTACTATCGAAAAAAAAATCGGCGCTCCTAATCGGTGACCCACACCCGTACTTTCGTGGAAAATAATATACCAGGTGTCCCAGATAAATGCAACTACATATGAGGATTTCCGAAACTGCAAGAGATTCAGCCGAAACTTAAATGACAAAAAAGTTGCGCTATTCCAAGCCCAATCAGGTAGTGTATCGAAATTAAAAATATCTACAGGGTTTTTCACAATAATGAGAAAAAAATATTTAAGGTTTTCGAAAATTTTTAACATATTCGCCATTTTGTAAAGAAATTTGATTATAGTAGTAGTTTTGTGTTAGCGACTACTTCCAATCGATTGAGGCTAACGATTTTTTTTTCTAAGCCTTCTAGATTTTTTGCAACCATAATAAACTTTGTTATTTCTTATATTGAATTTGTACGTCATTGAATAAAGAGCTTTTCAACCATGTATAACCGGGCTATCTTTAGATGACAGAAAATATAAATTATCAAAAAAATACAGTTTTTCATTAAGTTGACTATGAAATAAAATGCCGTTTATTGTCGTAGTTATGTATCTCTCTGTCAAAATTTTAAATATTTGGTTCTACCTGTTAAGACTAATATTTTTCAAAATATATTTTCTTCATTTTTGTTTTGTTGTGTAGCTATTGACGACCTTCAGTGCAGAATACTAATATTAATTTATAATATTGGTTCATTCATTAACTAAAATATAATAAAAATTCATTATTTACGTCCATACTGTCAACGCCAAACAACTGACAGTGCCGCCGCCGCCAGACGGTCAAAACATTGAGTAATTATACCTATTTGGAAAGAGCGATCGTTAGATGCTGTTTTATTCTTAGAGCATGTACTTCTGGAAGAGGCATGCAATCGTTGTTATTGTTTAGTGGTAAAATAGTCAATGTAGTAGAACGCGTTGCAGTAACTTTCATATTAAATATTCTGTTTTTAATGTAAATTTAATTATTTGATTATTATATTATTATCACAACCTTCCCGAAGGTGTTCTGTAAAAAAAATGTCGGACAGCGGACAATATATAATATATTAAATATTTAAGTTCTCCTAGGGTTGTTGGTCATCTCTTTTCTTTAATTTTCCTGACCTTGATTGAAACCGCAAATAGCGAAAACTTTTAGGTTGCAAAGAACAATCGGCCAATTATTATATGGAATATTTTGCCAGGAGCGGTTCTAGCCAAAATTAGGGGGTCATTCATTTGTTAAAAAATATTTCGAATACTGATATTTGATTACATTTTTATTTTCTTTTTATTTCAATAGATTTGTCAATATGAGTGAACAATTTTGGTCATTACATCTACTTCTCCGATTTCTCCACAACTCTGTTTCTAATAAAAATATAGTTTTTACAATTTCATGAAATAAGGTCGAGTTTCGACCACTGGGCGACCACTAGTAAAATTAAATATGGAAAGGTATTCAAATTTGGTAAAAGTGGAAATGTATGATTGCTTTATTTTATGCATCAGGAAAGCTGAACTATGCAGACGAATTGATAAGCTTCCTTTCTAGAAGTCGGTTATTAAAAAGAAAAAGAATTTTTATAGTAAAACAAAATGTCTGTCCAACTAAACTATTTTACTTAAATGTGATAATAACAACAAAATATTGTAAATTTGTCTCTTATTCATTAAGAATGTTAAGTTTCGCTTGCATTTTCTCCAATTCCACTTTCAAAATAGCAATTTGTTCCCTTTGTGTGATGTTTTCTAGTTGTCGTTTGGCAATTTTTTCTACACATTTGGCATTTGTTTCTTGTAAAGCTGAAGACTTTCTTATTTCTCTTTGATATAATTTTTTTAATTCTTGTTCCATCAATTGACGTGCATCTTTGCTTTGTACCAATTTATCTTTATGAGATTTCAAAATTCTGCGGTTGTCAAGACACATTTTGGTTAATCTGATAACTTCCGTTTTGTAATTACTAATTTCATAGTCTTTTCCTTTTAACTTATTGTACAATTGTTTTTTAACTCGTTCTGCATTTTCTTCATACATATATTTTCCTTTCAAGCAGTCCATTAATTGCTTTTGTAATTTTTCTTTTTCTTTTGTAAAATTATAGCAAAATGTTTTTAATTTGCCTTTGAATTTTTCCAGTTTTTTAATGGCACTGAATAAACGGCTTTCTAACTGATTCACTTCCTTCTGTTGTATTTCTCTCTGTATGTCATTAGATAATTTTGCTCGATTTACCAAAATCTCTAAGCGATTTCTCAATTTAACTATGGAGTTTTTCATGGATTCTTCATATCGACTGGTACGACGGTATTCTTTAAACCTGTGGAAATAAGAATAAAAATTCTCATTATGACGAAAACCAATATAATTTTTTCATATGTTTAAAATAAATTAATTAAAAGATATTAACAAGAATATAAAAAATATATCCATTCCCCCCCCCCTTATCTCCGAAACCATAAGCTGTAAAAATTTGAAAAAAATACAGGTATAACGCCTCACCTGAACTTTACAGGAAAAAAAATGAGAAACCCTTAATATTTATTTTGGAGGGCAAATTATAGAAGTAAATGGAAAACAAAAAATTATAATTGTTTCTAACGGATCAAGCAATATATCAAATTAAAGGGCTCTTTATGACGAATACTAATATATTTTTTTTTATTTTTTTTAAATAAATATTTTAAAATATATTAAAAAAATGTTTAGAAAATTACCCATTCCCCCTTTATTCCCCAAACTATAAGACCTAAACTTTTTTTACAGGAAAAATACGAAGAAATCCCTAATATTATTATAGAAATTATAGAATTAAACAGAAAATAAAAATATATTTTTCACGCATCAAGCAATACATCAAATGAAAGGGTTGATTATGAGGAATACAAATACATACGTTTCATATTTTTAAAATTAATTGTTTACAAGATATTAACATAAAGATATAAAAAATTCTCATTTCTCGCTTTATTTCCGAAACCATACTACCTAAAATTTTGAAAATAATTAGGGGTACTGGTGCTCACTTGAAATTTATAAGAAAAATTATTAGAAAACCTCCATAGTAATTTTAGAGACAAATTATACAATTAAGTCGAAAATAAAAATTCAATTTTCAAACGCATCAAACTCGTATCAGATAAAAGGCTCATTATGTGAATTATAAATATATCATATTTTTAAATCACTTGTTTAAAAAATATTAAACATCGACTTAATTCCCACATTAGAAACTACACTATTTAAATTTTGAAATATATATTTTATTTGTATTTTTAAATAATTTGAATAATATATTTAATAATTTATAATTTAAAACTTGACCTATTTTGCCGTATATCTTCCAATCTACAGAGCCTCAAAATTGAGACAGTAGATTATAAAAAGCTTCCCTGAAAGTTTATTAGTAAAATAAAACTCTAATGTTAATTTTTGGGGGCCAAATTAGAAAATTAAATACATATGGATTCTTGTAAAAATCAAGCGAATCCTGAAGCAGATAAAATAAAAAGTTTATATGTGGAAAATGAAAGTGTATATTTTTTATAAATCTAAAACGCTTCCTTTAAAAGATATTAGGGCAAATATAAGAAAATGCACTCAGTCCCTGCTTGTCTGAAACTGGAATATTAGAATCTTGAAGGTGGTACAGAACCCTTAGTATGCGAGTCCAACTCGCACTTGACCAAATGATTTCTATTATATTCTCATTTTTCATCGTCAGGTTAGTATTGGCCCATCATTTTCATTTTAAAATTTATTTTAAACTTAGAATATTAAATATAAACAAATTACAATCCGCTTTTGCACCATCTAGTACCTACTAAGTATATTTGGTTGCATAGGAACTCGAGGGTCAAATAACCAGCTGTATTATTGAGATATCACCAAATTTCATAATATTAATAAATAGTAAGATGTGAACTTTGGAAAAATTCTTTCATAATGATTATGAAATTCAATGGAATCTCAATAAGATTATTTGGCCATCGACATTGCTATGCAATCGAATGTAATACTTTTCCTGAGAATAGTGTTGCAAATTTCTCACGGGATGCAGCAATTTCAGTGGATCGCACGACTGTTTGGTTGACGTTTCAGAACAGAGATGTCAAGTTTAATTATTGTGTTTACGGATCTTTTGGAATAACACAATACTTTGGGAAAAAGTTTGTACATTTCAAAATACTCAAACGTTTCAGGGTCTAAATCAAATATTTTAATTTCACATTGTAGATTGGCTTATGCTTTGCGTAAATTTTTAACTTTTTCTTATTCTTACCTTTAAGTGCCATTGAAAACGGGGTTTGATTTAAGCCCTGAAACGTTTGGAAATTCTGAAATATACGGACTTCTTCCTGAAGTAGGATTAAAACACAAAGTAGGGGTGCTAAAATTATCACTTAGAAGACAACTAGGTGTAATTATTGGCCCATAATCCATGAATTCAAGAAAATGACGCTCTTTTATACTTAAACTGATTTCGGTGAACTTGAATGGAGTCACTGAATTGACTGTTTCGATTCTGCGTTGCTGTATGCTTTAAAGACTGTCGTACAGTAGGCATTCTTTGCTCTTTGTGCCGATCAGTAAGCATTTTTGGAACTCACCACGCAGATAGTTTGTGATATCCAATCTGCTTAATGATAATCCAAGTTGTTTACTGACAATCCTCGCTAGCTTATTTTTAATTATCAATTGAATTTCGAAAACTTCTTTTGTAGAGGGTTTAATTTCCTTCAAAAACATATATTTTTCTCTCTTAGAAAGCGAGATTGGTTTATGTTTCAAAATTCCAATTGAAAAGTTAAATCATAAAAACAGATCAATGATTGAGGCATGATTACTTGGTAATGGCTTGTCGGACCAAAACTGCAATCAGACCTTTTTTGTAGAGAATTTAATTTTGCCGATACATTGTAAAAAAATCCAAATTCGCTATGATATTAAAATTAAGGGCTCAATTTTTGGAGTATACTTATTTCACCCTAAATAATATTTTCGGTATTCTATTAAAAACACATAGTAAAAGTTGCAAAAATACTGCTTGTTGTTTTTTGAAAATTATTTGTTACTTATATTTGAAACTACTTAGGCAATAAATTTGAAAATTGCAAAAAAACTTAAGCGAATTTTCTGGGCAAAACAGACAATAAAAAATATACTCACTGGACAAAGAAATCGCAACACCCAGTAGGAGATGCTATAGTAAGGAGTAAATGATTAAAATTTGGTAAAGTTGGATGAATGTTTTTTCCTGTTACTTTTTTAATATTGTAATTTCGAAAAGATTGTTGAGGTCTTGAGTTATTTTGCGTGTTTATTGGATTTTCTCATTTTTTTTCCTGCACCAGATAAACCTTCTACCCATCATATCCCAAACATATGGACAAATCAAATAATGTATTAACCAGCACCGGCAGCCATAGGATAGACTGGCATAAAACACAGATCTTGTTGAAAGAGGAAAATTTAAGAGAAAACTCAAAGAAGCAGTCTTATGATGATAAACAACACGGAAATCGGGGCACCTTTAATCGACCCTTCATTTAGACTGTACAAATCTATTGCTAACCGAGCAGAAAAAAGGTACCCTCAGTATCAAGTGATCGCCAAACGAAAAAATGTCACTGTCAAATTTTTTAAAAACATCAAAGTGAAATTTTTTAGAAAAATCCTCGAAATACAATACTAAGCGATTGACAACGACTCCCGAGTCGGAGTTGAAACGTCTCCAAACACAGATGAGTATAACACAATATACTACTTATATACAGGAATACTGCTTGATCATTTTGTAGTCATCTCTTTCTCGGAATAAGTGTTGAAGAAGAAATTACAATATTAAATGATAAAAAAACATTTACCACTCTTTACCAAAACAATATTAAATTTAAATATTTCTTTGTCAGTGAGTATACAGGGTGTAAATAGTTTGAGTGCATATATTTTAGGTGGAGGTAGTATACACCAAATTAAACAAAAAACTCTTATACCACTATGGTCAGTAGGCCTTAATAACCAAGAAAATCCCTAAAACATATTAAGTAAATTATTGTCAATCCGGCAACGTCGGTCGCGTTCGAAGCAGATTCACTCTTAGCGCGAATAATAAAGGAATGACTACGCCGACAAAAAACCTGTGTTTTTGTATTGACTGATGATATTGACCTTAGAATTAAATAAAAATGTATGAAATATTTTGTTGAAAATATTTACGTTTTTAATACAAAGTATTGCAATTAGAATTTGTATTTGGCGGTTTCTTTTATGCAATTATACAAAGTTGGGTACATATGACATTCAACTCAAGAGATCTGTATATGTAGTTTTTTACCAGTTAAATTATTCGAAGAGTCATTATTACTGATTTAATTAATATTATTTATATTAGACAAGTAAATATGTAATCCTACTTACCGAATTTATTATAATGATAGAACTGAGCTGAAACAACGGATTATTCACAGCCTTTCCCTGTATAACATTCTTGCTATTCTGCAATTACGTCTGCTTTCCCATAAATTAATGTCATGTCTTCCCCTAATTGTATAATAGGCCATTATTTATCACAAATAAATACTGTCGCTCTATTCTTAATTTTCGAACTTACACACTAATCACAACCGATTTTATTTATTTAAAAAATATATTAAATGGAAAGCAAACCACGAGGTCTACATCAAATAGATATCATTCAAATCACTTTACCGTTTATCTATTCTTATTTACAAGAATCGATATCGTAAAAAACAATCGTAACTCTCAGTCGTCGTTAAAGTAAAATGCCACGTTGCCATATCTATTCGGAGAAACTTACACTAAATTATAAAAGCATATTTCCAGTTTAAATAATCAATTTTCATTTTTAATGTGGCTATTAAAGATGTATAAGCAATTGAGTATTTACATATTTAGGTTTACCGACATTTGGAAATCGAAATTATTGTATTATTCACTGTAGCAAGGGCTACATAAACTCTTAACTTTATGTGTCCTTTTTGGCAAAACTATAGTTTATTTTAGAAAATGTTATAAAGCTTTTTGATTTGTTTTTACCTGAAGTATTGTTCTTCAAAATCTTTGCACTCAAACCGTTTACACCCTATATATATATATATATATATATATATATATATTATTTACTTGGATTATAACAAATTTCAAAGATTTTGACCAAATGATTTGGAAAATAACGTCACACGTTAAGATTTAGAACTGTATAAACCCTTTCAATAAAAAATTTTCAAATTATTACTTTCAGTAAATTAAGGAATTAAATTTATTAGAATCATTAGAAACTAATACGTCTAAAAACCCCGGCAAATCGTTAAATAACAGAATATATTTGAATAGGTAATTCACTCTTCTTGAATTTTTTTATCACATCTTTCTATCAACAGTAAATCTCCATCCCAGTAATTTAAAAAAAAAACTTTTTACCTGTTATAACAGTTAACGACAGAATGTTTTTGGTGTCTATAATCTTTATATTTAAAATTATGTCAGGAAATGCACCCAAATATTTGAACACATTCATTACATTCTATCGCCAGGTTCATGAACATCATACAAGTGGTGCAAATAATTTCTAAGTATCTAGGACACCTTATAGTCTGACAATGAATTTCATTTTTCTTAATGGGTTAATAAAGTTTAATGTGTTCCCTGAACAAATTAAGAGTTCCAAGAGTATACAAATTTTTAAAAGTAGTTTGACAACTTTCACCTGGATGATATAATTATTTTATCAAATGTTATTAAACTGATTTTTGTTTTTATATTTTTTTATCAATGTACTTATTACAAAGTTTTGTTGTGTTATTGTTTGTCAAAAAATGTAATTTTGTATATAGTTTGTATATTAGGGTCACCAATTTAATAAAGTTTTTTCAGTTTTCAATTTAATTGGTGTCTATGATTTATGTATATAAATACAATAACTTTGTACATGTTATTAAATCAAAACTAAATATTGTAAAGTTTTATCCTGTGTATGTTGGATTCAGCTTAAACTGCATTTTCTCCAATTCCACTTTTAAAATAGCAATTTCTTCCCTTAATGCGACGTTTTCTTGACGATGTTTGGCCATTTTTTCCTCAATTTTGTCATTATAACTTTTTTCCACCTGTTCTTTCATCAGTTCAAATTCCTTCATTATGGATGCATTTTCATTGCGCTTTTCAACTACCTTGTCTTGTAAAGCTAAACACTTCTGTTTTTCTTTAAGATACAATCTTCTTAAGTCTTGTTCCATCTCCTGACGATCACGTCTGCATTGCTCCCGTTTCTGTTTTTGAATTTTCATAGTTTCCCTGTATTGAAGACAAATGTTTGATAGTCTGATAACTTCCTTTTTGTAATTATTAATTTCAGTGTTCTTTTCTTTTATCTTACTAAACAATTGTTTTTTCACTTGTTCTGTGTGATCTTCATACAAATACTTCACTTTTACGCTGTCTGTTAATTCTTTTTGTAATTTTTCTTTTTCTCGGGCAGTGTCATAATACAATTTCTTTAATTTACAATTTGCCACTATGTTGCTTTTAAGTTTTTCCAGGTTCTTGATGGCTAGGAATAATCGAGTTTCTAATTTCGTCATTTCATTTTGTTGAATTCGCTTTTGCGTGACATTCGCTACTTTTGCTTTATTTACAACGGTCTCTAAGCGATTTTTCAATTTTACAATGCAGTTCCTCATGGTTTCTTCATTTTGACTGTTACGAAGATATTCTTTTAACCTGCAGAAATAAGAAGAACAATATTAGATTCGATGGGAAATGTCAGTATAACAAAAGTTTTACAGGAGACAACTTATTTGGTCTCTTAAATCTTCTACATTGTCTGCAGTAGTGATGTGGCGTTATTAACATAGCTGCTATTAAACAACTATTATTTACTCGATAACAATAGCAACTGTTATTGCCGACTAAAAATAACAGATAACAGATATAAGTTTATTACAGCTTAGCGCTAATCAAACAATAACGTAAACAGTTCTAACCTCAACTGCCTTCGACCGAAAACTAAACGACTGAAAAAACAGTTGTTCTGTTTCAACCGATAACGCACACAGCAGTTTTCATACACAACGTTTCTGTTCGCAGTTGAAAATAAAACGTAGGCTGAATACCAAAAGCTGTTAACTGATTCGTACTGAACGCGCTGAACGGCCAAGCAGAAAAACATTATTGAAAAATTTAACAGGAGTTTGTCTGATCTTGCAAACGTAATAATAGCGTTCAGATATACTTTCGTTCATCGTTGTCATTGCTGAAATCTTGACAATGTAATTATAAAAATATATTATATGTATTAGAAATTATATTAAGGGTTTATATTTTATTATTATTATAATGGTTTATGTTCTTGAAAAAAATATATTTAAATTGTTTCTAGAATATTAACATATAGTGAATTAGTTCTTTACATTAATTAACGAATATTAACATAAGCCACAAATAAGACTATTCTTTATATTGACCACGGTATGAAAATGATGTACCAATCTTTATTTAAAAAATAGTGCTAAGTAAGAAGTAAGTAGGTAATTACAAATGTTTTAAAATCATCATTTCTTTGTTGATTGTTTCAGTCTCCACTTGATGAAATTTCATTGTTAAAATTACTTAAAAACAACAAACACCTGGTTAAATTTTCACTTTTTTATTTATTTTTAATTTGATATGTTTTGCTTCATTAGAAATTGGAAATACAAGGAATGCTAAATTTATATTTCTTAGAAAGAAAGTACGGATAGGGTAATAAAATAATTAAAGGTATCGTCTTAATTCTGAGGATTTCTGAGGAAGTGGGTGTGGTGTAGCTCAGGTAAATTATACATTTATAAAACATTGTTGACAACTGATGTGGATAATATAATATTATTTAAAACTGGTTGTTCAGATGTATGATCTGTGGTTCAGATTAAGTAAGGGAGATGAATTGGTATCAGTTTGAACATTCAAGGATTCGGAGAATGTTGTTTTTGTTCGTTTCCAGGGATTCATGAAGGTATAATTTTTTACTTTTGTTTTGTAAATCTAAATTTTGGGATATATTTTGAGGTATATGGTTTTCTGAGTGTTCAGAAAATGTAATTTATTGAGCTCTCATTTTCAAAAGCATTAGAGTGTTCACGCCATCTTGAATTGAACGATCTTCCAGTGTGACCAATATAGAAGTTGGGGCAACTCCCACAGTTCAACCTGGTGACACACGAGTTAGAATTTGTCACTCATCTTTTTTGTTTTTTATATGTCTAGGTAAATTATTGTTTGTTATCAAGGCTGTATATATATTCCTGTTCTGTAAAACAGATTCCATAGAATGTGAGAGTATGTTATAATTTAGGTATGGGATTGGGGTCAGTGGGATATATTTCTTTGTACTTTATCAGTAGATAACCGCCTTCTATGACGTGAGTTTTCCAGTTTTTGAGAAAAGCCTATTGCAATACAATGACTTAGCAACAGTGCCAAACAATCTCTTCCCATAATCCCTTCAATTTGGATAGTTAGATATATTCATTAATATAATTGAGAATTACGCCAGCATTAAATATATAATATTTCCATAACAGCACTACCAAGCATAAAAATAAAACGTCAGAAGATTGTTTGGTGTATTTTAATTTTTGGTTCTGAATTTGCAGTTTAATATTATTCTTAAACATACAAAATTGCAGGAATAATAAGTCTTACAAATATATTCTATATCGTACTAAATGCGAAGATCTCTATCATATTAGTAGCCAACCGAGATGAATTTTGCATATTTTAGTTTCTTACCAAGAGATGGCGACAGCAATTTTCAGCGTAAACAATATAATTGTTATCTGTTATTTTCAGTTGTTATTTGCAAATAGCAATAACAATAGCAACTATTATTTAAATTTATCAGTTTTGCCCATCTCTAGTCTGCAGTTTTAAACAACAGATTTTAAATTTATCTAAACTACATCCAGGCTATTGAGATTAGGAGGTCATGCCAGCCATTACTGAGGCCTTCTGCAATCTATTCTACAATTAGTACGAATTGCATGTAAATAGTCCAGATCCATTAGTCCACAATAAGCAGGAGCACTTTTGCATATCATATTTTGTTCATGTATCACATTTTGTTCCTTAACCTATTTTGGTAACCTTGACTTCCAGGAATGCAGGTTCTCATGCAGGAAAATGTAAGATTGCCCAGGTAGAAAAAATGATAATGATTATTGATAATTTTGTCAATCATTAACTGAGAATTGCTCTTGTTATGACGGGGATTTTTTTCTGCACGCTAATGATTGTTATTGAAATTTTTGTCTATGAACAAAATTTTTAATTTAATATATTGATTTTGTTTCAAATGCTGAAGGTACCATTGATAGAAGTTTATATGTGGATAGTCCCTGGGAAGTGATAGCTATTTGCCAAACAATTTGGTACGAGATATTCAGAATTTTAGTGATCATCCTTGAACTCATATAAGAAACACAAAGCTTTCACCTATAGACGATAGGACGAACGCTAGGTTGGGTACTTCCAGTACATCACTAAACGCTAATTTACGGAAAACTGAAATTGATTTTTGTAATATTTGTTTTGTGAATGCAATGTTGACAAAAATCTCAAAAGAATTATATTTATCAATCCCAACATGAGATTAAGATAACTATCTTATTTTCATTATCAGAAATACTAAATGGAAATGTCATACCACCTATGTAAACAGTGCATTTTTGATAATATAAACATGAATAAGAAAATATAAGGGTAACTTCAATTTAAATCACATAAAATGAATTTATAACTTATTTTCTCAAAGAACTACATATAAACAGTTTTTATGTGAAAACTCACATCATAAAACTTAAAATGTAATATTTGGCCCTTGTTCCTCAAGTGTATGCATTGCAGTAAAGTTCTGTCTTACATTATTCAGACAAGTACATATTATGCACATTATAAAAAACATTAGATATGGAGAAATTTATACTAGACCTTTAACCTTATCCAGTAAGTTGGAAAAGCATTTAGCAACATCAACTAGTTGTATATGATATGATGTCTTTCATATACTTGTTAAGAATAATAGATAAAATAATTATAAATTCATTTAAGTTAAATTACTTATTTTCTCCAGTCATATTTGAATCATGTCTATTTCCTGAATACAGGGAAATATGTGGTATTTGCTATTTAAGTCTTTATAAACTGGGAACACTGCACTTATTGATGTGTTTCATATTGAAATCAAGTAACATGAATGCCTTACTGCAAATACAAAAGCTCAAAAAATTAAACATTTTATCTCACTACACTAAACTCTTCAAACACTCAAACCAAAACAACATGTGGAATGTGGAGAAAAATATCAATGCTGTGCCAATAGGCAATCAACAATACCCAGCACCAAGCGTAAATTTAAAAAACTTGGTTAGGAACATTGTAAAAAATATTTGACCTTGTCATATCTCATTAAACCTCTATAGGTGAATGCTTTGTAACGAGATGAAGCAGATTTCCTGCTTAACTGTTTACTCTGTTCCTAGTGTTCTGACTGTTTCAGTTGAGTACTTTTGAAAAGATTGTTCAGGAGCTCTTGAATTATTTTGCCTCTGTTCATTAGAGTTTTCTCTCCACAATTTTTTCCTGCAACAGATAAGTATTTGAAAATTCTATAGAGAGAACAAATTTCGTAAAATTGCCCGTATTACTGACTGTCTGAACAGAGAATTTTCCTCACAGTTATTCTGAGAGGAAGAGGTGTCTACAAATGATCAACCAGTATTCCTGTGTATAAATAGTGTTTTGTATTTTGTGTTATACTTATTTGTGTTTGGAGATGTTTCAACTCCGACTCTGGAGTCGTTGTTAATCGCTTTGTAATATATTTCGAGTGTTTTTTTCCAAAAAAATTTGCTTTGATATTGATTTTCTTGTTTGTCAAAAAATTTGAAAGTGACAGCTTATCATTTGACTCTCACTTGATACTGAGGGTACCGTTTTTTTTCTCGTATAGCAATAGATTTCTTCAGCCTAAATCGAGGTCAATTGAAGGTGCCCCGATTTGCGTGTTGTTTATCATCATATTTCTGTAAGTTTTGTCTTTTTCAAATTTTCCTCTTTCAACAAGATTTTCATTTTATCCCAGCCTGTCTACCAGTGCTGGTTAATACATGGTCAGCCAAAATTGATTTGTCCATATGTTTTCTGTTTTTTTTTCCCTTGCCTTGCAGTTTCATGGGTATAAGTATGGCCACAGTTACACACAACTCTGTACACCCAATTTTTTGAATTCTGAGTGGCTTAAATGGTTTGGTATGTGTGATAATAGAGTGCAATGTATTATTTGTTTTAAAAACAGTTTTAACATCGTACCACATACCAAACCATTTAACACAAAATTGGGTGTACAGTGTTGTGTGTGAGTGGCTATATAAGGAAAAAACAAAGATCTTGCTGAAAGAGAAAAATTAAAAAAAAAAGAGGAAACTTAAAGAAGCCAGCTTTATGATGATAAACATGAAATTTTTTGAAAAAACAAAAATCAAATATAATATAAATGGATTGACAACAACTTCAGAGTTGGAGTGTCATACTCAGATAAGTATAACACAATATACAAACACTATTTACATACAGGAATACTGGTTTATGCTTTTGTAGACATCTCTTTCTCTCAGAATAACCCTGAGGAAGAATTTCTGTATGCACAGCCAATAATCCAGACATTTTTATGAAATTGCCTTACTACACTTTGTTCTCCATATATAACTGTCAAATACTTATGTGTTGCAGAAAAAACTGTGAGGGGAGAAAACCGTAATGAACAGGAAAAATAATGTTTGAGGTGAGGTTTACCTTCCAAAATCCACTTATGGGAACAATCAGTTTCACTGAGCTAACAATGAATATTCAAAAATGTTCAGCCATCTGGCATGTTGAAGATATTTAAAAATATATATTTTAAAAAATAAAATTTTAGTGGTCTGTAGCACAAAATCAAAACCTTTATGCACATACATTCATACCTGAGAAATCACATTGCTCAATATTGGCACAACTAAGGAATACCCTATATAGAACAGGTTTTTCCAAGTTTTAAATAATAAAATTCATAATTATGAAATAAGTGAATTATATGGATAAGTATAAATTAAACTTACTTTTGTTGCAAAAATAAATTCTCCTTTTTCAAGTTAAATATTTTCCACTTCAGATCATTGCTCAGAATTTGAGCTGTTTTAAGCTCTGTTTGAAACTGTTTTACTTGGTCAACAGACATACTGTTTCTTAATTTATTCCTTTCAGTTGTCAAAGAACTAATTTTTGCTGCATATGTTATATTTTCTTGCATAGAAGCATTATAAAGTGTATACAAATGCTACAAAAAAAAACAGATTAGATATTTACAACAGATTTATGTTGCTTTATACCTTAAATTTCGTTTGTAATTCTGAATATTTTGTCTTAGGCACAAAATCACTATCACTTAAAATCGGACTGTCTTGGGAAATTGAATTAACTAGTTCACCAGAAACATCTGCACCCGAAATCTCATTTAAATTTGTGATATATTCAGGAATGTCAATTTCATTGTTTGGCATACTTAATTGAACATCTTCAGTTTCTGACTCCATTTTAATTTCTACATTTTCTAAAATTTCAGTATCATCTTCAGTTTTAATTTTGTCTAGATCACATGGCAATATTTTCAGTGGATCTTCATCTGCAGGATTATGAGTATGGGAAGTGTTTAAATTTTCTTTTGAGGCATATGCGTGGTCTTGCTTCACAATTACTCCTTGTTCTGTTGTATTAGTTTTTCCATCCCGTTTGTGTAATAGGACTCCAGTTTCATCTGGTGTAGGAAATTCCTACAATTGGGAACAATTTAATTGTGTTAACTCATTTCTGTGAAAATATGTGTATGTAGGTATTTAATTTACTAACACTAAAAACTAGCATGAATCTTCAATGTAAAATTGAGCTGCATGGTAAATATAAGTTAGGACATTCATGAGAACTGTAGCAAAATCAGATCAGATGTGTTTAGTGGATCAACCTATATTATACTGTTCTCTGAATGATAATTATGGCATCTCTGGTTTTTATTTTTTTCAGAGTTCTTTGGGAATAACACCACATAAACTTGAAAGTCTGTATATTTCAAAAGTCCAAACATTTCAAGGTCTAAATCAGAGCCTGTTTTCAATGCTACACAACAAGAACAAGAAATTAAAAAATTTAAAGGATTCATAATGAAAAATATCGTAAACACAATTTGACATTAATTCATTGTGATTACGATATATATCATTGTGAATCCTTTTAATTTTTTAATTTATTGTTCATTTTGTGTTAATACCATTGAAAACAGGGTCTGATTTAGACCCTGAAATGTTTGGACTTTTGAAATATACAGACTTTCAAGTTAATGTGGTGTTACTCCCAAAGAACTCACAAAAAAAGATTATACTGGACAATAACAGAATTTCATGTACTCACCAATGGTACAGCAGAACTCCCTACAGCTTCAGTCGTGTCTGAATCTGGTGAAATGTCTGAAGTAGGATTATTAGCAGTTTCAGCTAGCTCTCTTAATGCCCTTTGCCTTGCTCTGTATTCTTTCACATGTTCAATATTACTCTTTGGAGGTCGCTTGACAAGTGCAGGAGCTTGTCCCTTTTTTCGCTGACGACAAACTCTCGATCGTTCACTTGATGTCTTCACCATAATGAAAGATAAATGTCTCAATTCAATATATACAATGAACACAACTAAGTGAACGTTTTTATGTTATACAATGTAACCACAATATTCATAATTCCGTTGTCTCGTATTCACCTCTCTAAACTGTTTGGAGGCATACATATATTAAATCTCTTATCTATATGGCTGTAATGTAACTTATCCTCAGCTCAGTACTATCCTGACCGCTCTACTAGCTCTTAGTATTAGCAAAGTTTCCAACCATTCATTTCATTACATTACGTTTTTAGTTACAGGAATTAATCTTGGTTTACCACGCTAAAAGAAGTTTCATCAAATAGTTTATAAAAAGCCATAAACAAATAAATATTTGTTTATTTATATCACATAACAGACATATTTAACCAAAAACTAATGACGTATATTTAACCTTAATAACCACACACCATTCACCTGGAAATTAATATATAGGTTCTGCGAGCTGTGTTCATACCTTGAAATCATTGAGCTTATATCAACTGGAAGACTCAACGGTTATTAGAATTAAATAACCATCTCTTTAGAATCTTTTGACCATAAATCTTATTAAAAGCTTTAATTTTTGGTGTATGTATTTATTATATTTAAATTAAAAATAAATGGTAGAAACAAATTAATTTGTTCTTTCACACTTTATCAATTTATAGTAGGAACCACTGCCACCTTGTACATGTGGGCGCTGGCCGATGGCATCGGAGTAGTTTAAATTTAAGTGGGAAATTTATTAACATTTATAGGTTAAGGTATTCTTAAAATATTGAAATTATTTTTCAATAGTTAATTTAGCATAATGCAGAAATGCGTAGTGATATTCAAAATTATTCAAACTTAAACTATTACAAGTATTCACCTGTTAACACTGTCAGCCTTGCAGATTTAGAAAGCATTTGCAAAGAGCGTTTACTTTTATATGGAATTTTTGTAGAAGCCACACAAGAGAATTTAAAGTCTTATACAGCAAAATGGAAGGATTTTGTACATTATAAAATAAATAATTTTCAACTACAAAATTACCTCACACTCTGCAATAATCCCAGGGAATTTAAAGCTAGGAGAAGTGATAATTTAGCACATTGGATGATGAGTTTGTGTATGTATGTCTTTTATGTAGAAGTAATAAAATCACCTACTTTTTTGGCTTTAAGGTTACTGTAAGAATTTGGAGCTAAGAAAATCTTTTATAAGATGGGAACTTGATTGGTTTATGTGTAGATACAATCCAATTAATGAAAAAGATACAATCGAATTTTTCATTGATGACAGTTCCAGATTTGTACCATTAAAAATTGATGAAAAACAAGTTCTTAAAGATAAGTTAATACAATCAATAAGTAAAATAAACTGTGAAAATTTTGATAACACAAACTACTACAAAACAAAATTTGCAAACATCAGCATGCTAGTACAACAAAGGCAAGTTTATCTTGATAACGGATATGCATATTTCCCAGAAACTGATTTGATTTATTTAGCTTTAGGTGAATTGCATTCACAATTTAAAAAACAACTTGAATGGAATATTAAAATGCTACCCAATATTTTAAAAGATGATAGAGTTAATAAACTTTTTAGTGATCTTCCTATTATAACACAAAATGTCACAAATATTTCTGGTGCTGATATAAAACTGGATGATCTACCAGAATTATCACACTATCACTTTCCACTGTGTATGAAACACATTCATAATATTCTAATTTCTTCTCATCATTTGAAGCATGACTGTCGAATGCAATATGGGATTTTTTTGAAAAATCTTGGATTACCATATGAAGATGCTATGAAGTTTTTTGAGCAAGAATTCACAAAAGGTATGTCTAAAGATTTGTTTACCCGAAAGTATTCATATTACTTTAAACATTATTATGGAAAAGTAGGTGGTAAAATAGACTACAAACCCTACAGCTGTAAATTTATCCAGGAGATGAGTCCAGGACCTGATCAACACCATGGCTGCCCTTTTAAGCATTGGGACAAGGAATTTTTAATTGGAAGGCTAAAAAATGAGACAACAAATATTCGTGATATTGAGGATTTGATAGATAGTAAGAAATATCAGCATGCTTGTACACAATATTTTGGTGCCTCAAGAAAAATATATAGGGATACTCTTATAGAAAGCCCAAATCATTACTGCATTGAAAGTTTGAACTTTGAGAAAAACTTAGATAATTTTATGCAAACAGTTTGTAGTTCTTTATAAAAGTTTACAAATTGTTATTTACTGTTGGTTTTATCTGTAATTCATGTTCTATGTAGGAGATTTACCAAAGTTTTGTCAATAAAATATTTTCTGAATAGTTGTATATATCAATAATTTAAATAAATATTAATTACAATATTAAAAAGAGATTATATATAATTTCTGAAATTGGATTATATGAGGTGTATTCCAAAACTAAGCCCAGTTCATCGACGTTTTGAAATCGTTGAATACCCTCCCCCTTGGTTCAAATGCAAGAAGAGGAAATAGTTGCTTGGTGCATGTCTGTACAGTATGGTGCATCCTCAAAATTCTCTAATGAAAATCTTTACTGTTTTTTTGGTAGCAGTGTGAGGGTGTGTTTATAGATGGGAACCAGACAACAAGAAAAAGTCTGTATTCAAAATTTCCAAGTGTGTCAGGGTCTAAACCAATCATGAAAAATTTTAAGGTTTTTTTATTCTGAGTGTTATGAGCCATTGAAAACAGGGTTTGATTTACACCCTGAAAGTTTGGAAATTGTGTCTTCTTTCCCAAGTGTGTATAGTCTTATTCCTAAAAAGTACATAATCACAAAGCTGAGATTCCATAATTAGCACTCACACAAAATACATGTAGGTGTAATGGCCCACTGTCCTTAAATTTAACTAAAAGGACGCTCTCTTCATCCCAAAAAAGGTAGCAAACATTTTTTCGATTCGAAAACGGAGATTGCTTAAACTTTTTTGGTTTTGGTGAACCTGATTGAATTATAATCACCATTCACCTGATGATAGCAGATTCAAAACTGTTGGAACGTTTTGAGTCCAAGGAAACGTTGTAGAACAAGTTAGATTGTTTACCAGCAGCAGACTAACATTGAATGAATTATTTGATCAAGAATCTTATATTTAAAAAATAACCATATTTACAAATACATTAGATCAGATAGAAAAACACACTTTCAGTGAAAATATTTAGATATATTACAATTTGTAAGTTAAGGCAGGAAATTACATCCAGTAGAATCATTAATAAATAATTTATTTATGTATTTACGGTTGTACCACTTTACAAGAAATTAACATTAATTTTAATAAAGAGTAAACAGTGATCAAAAATATGTATACATAAAATGTAATAAATCCTGCAAATCGTTAAATAACCAACTACATTTGAATAATTCACTTTTACTACATTTGTTTAACTTAACCTTTTACCGACAGTAAATCCACAGATCATACAGAGTGAATCTCCATCCTAGTAATTCTTGAAAAACCTCATTTACCTGTTAACTGGTGTTGTCTGTGATATTATGTAGACAATATATAAGAAAACTTCCTGAAATAATTTTAATACATAGAAAAATGAACTGTATAGAAGGGAAGCTCTTATGGGAGATACCACAGAGAACACTAAAAAAGCTTTTCCCTGCATCCGTATGAGGCAGCTGATATCGGAATTTTTGTAATTTCTTTACAGTTTTCTTTAACATAAATTTTAGCAAGATAACTCACCAAAGTTGATTGTCGTTATTAATTTATTAACCTTAAAAATATGGCGTTTGTTGTCACAAAGCTGAAAGCAGTGTTGTTTTCAAAATTATTTGACTATTGAGTAATGAATACTGAAATCGGGAACTTATTCCAAAATAAAGAAAACATATTTAAGATATTCTTTGAAGGTTTGATTCGAACAGTTTAACGAAAATGGCAGTGTACAAAAAAATAACTACTACATTACTAATACTGGCGTAGATTGAGTACCTATATTATGATAAATACCAAAACAGGTTTATCATCCAGTGCATTCCTTTATTTATACCAGATAATTGATCATTTGTTTCATATGCCCCATGGAGTAGCGGCATTGAAGTACCTAACTTACTAAAGAACTTCAAGTGGTTCAAAAAAATAGTAAAATTGATTTTCATTGAAGACTTATGACTATGATTCTGTCATCATTTTGACTATTGTAAACCCACAGATGTCCATGTTATCAAAAATGAAGTAAACAAATTAAGTTCAATATTTTACAGAAATGTTAGCATTGCTGAAAAGAAAATTTGATTGGGGTATGTTAGCATTAACTACATTTGGGACATTGTATTTTTAATATGTATTTTTTCAGACACCAAGGACAACAGGGTCTGACCTAGACTCCAAAATGTTTGGAATATATAGCAATTTTTTGTAATTTGTGGTGTTATTTCCCAAGAAGTACTTTTAAACACCAAGGATAAAGACAAATTATTTGTTCACGCAACAGGAACAATTTTATGGCTAAACATTCCCCCAGTTATACCTAATTACAAATAAGATGTTTGTAAAGAAAGTTTAGACAATTTAAAACATTTTTTAACTGGGCAGTATGCTCCAACTATCAGAACTACTTGTAAAACTTCAATATCAGCCCCATTACCTTCCAACTTGTTAGGACAGAGTTCTAAAATTGCTAGATGTAAAATTGTTTATATGAGTGGGTACATCCAGAGGTTATTAAAAAAATATTATAATTGTAATGATTATTTACAAATTGTAAACTCTAATTTAGAATCAGAAGATTGTGAATTCTTGATGCTAGGAAGTATCCAAGAGGACATTGGCAAGTACCAAATACATATTTAAATTTTTTAATAACACATTGTTTATCCTCCTTATATTTCTTAATTCCAAAATTGTGTTGCAAGCAGAACATTTCTCAAGTGTTGG
The DNA here is from genome assembly GCA_034190945.1 of Octodonta nipae. Lineage (NCBI taxonomy): Eukaryota > Metazoa > Arthropoda > Insecta > Coleoptera > Chrysomelidae > Octodonta > Octodonta nipae. The sequence continues at coordinate 15,648,536 of CM067220.1, read as the reverse complement.
AACATGTGTTACAACACAATTATTTAATTAATCCTTTGAATTGTTAGCAACAACATGATCTTGGTAATAAGCTATGCCAACTCCTAGTTAAATGTACTTTGTTTTGGTGGTGTAGAAGTGTAAATAATATTGCTAAGGGAAGAGAAGACAAATTTTCTAAATATTTAGCTTTAAAACCAAATATAGTTGATCCTATAAAAGTCCATGCATATAGAAAATATCAGTCAAAACAAAAGTTTAAAAACTGTTAAGCAACTTTCAAATCTTTAAATGTTTTTTTACAAACTATACCTTAGGAAAAATTTTTATTTATATTTCATGATCTAAAATATAAAATGAATTTACAATATTTTGTAACTGTAAATTGCACACTTAACTATGTGAATATGGATTCAATATTTCTATTTTTTTTTAACAAATATCAGTGCTGTGTTGTGTAGATAACACTCATATATTAATTGTGTTCTGTTTTGTATATCTAAGTCATGAACATGTTTTTATCTAAAATATTTTATAAATTTCTGTATATATTTTTGTTAATACACTTATTATTTCAATATGTTTTAATTGTTTTATTGAAAGTGTGCATACATATATTTAATAGCAAAAATTATGCTAATCTCATGCTTACTTATTTTGGGGCTATATATGTACAAGGTGTTCTGGATGTTTCTTTACAGCTGATATCTTGTTTTTTAGTAAAGATATGAACAATTTCAAAAAATCATTGTTGACGAGAACATGTTATCCTTAAAAAACTGTAATCAAAAACTTGTGCCAGTACATTCAACTTTTTTTTGTCAAATTTTGTCCGTTTTTGTTACATTTATAAAACATAATTTGTTCTCATTAACATTATTTTTAGAAAATGTTCCTACCATTACTAAAAAAACAAGGTATCAGCTGTAAAGAAACATCTGGAACACCTTGTATATATTTGAATAATTTAGTGTCATATCTACCGCTAGATGTCAGCACCTGTAAGATTGAGTAGATTAGTTCAACTATTGACTAATAGAGGGCGCTGATTGCAGCTAAAACTTTTCCCTGCATCCGTACAGTGCGCTGAAAACTGTGTTCCAAATCGAAACACGTGAGTTTCCCTTCTATACAGTTCATTTTTCTATGAACTAAAGGTATGATACTAAAATGATGTCAATTTCGCGCGTGACGTCACGTGGCGAGTTCGTACAGCGATTGCCCATAAGAAATACATTGCAGTGGACATAATTTTATGTTTGAAATTGATTATTGTTTGACTGTAGTAGAATTCGGTAAATGTTTATAGTTTATTAAATAGTTAAAAGCTGTAAAAACCGTATTTAAAACGCAGAACTACAGTTATATAATTATTTTGGTTGATATTTAGTATTGTCGATTGTGATTGTATTCCGAAAAAGCACCTTACACAGTCATTTTATTTTAAAGAGTTATAAAATTAACCACACAAATGTGTTGTACATCGTGTAAACAAATTAAAGTGAAAACACACACATTTTTTCGTGGCAAGCTTGTTATAAAACCATATGAAAAATGTGGAAATCTCAACAGCTTCAGCGATATATGTAGTACAACTATCAATAGTGGAAGTGTTATGCCCTCGGAGTATCAATGATTAATTCTCAAAATTAATTGAAAAGTTCTTTCTTGGCTGGGAATGAATAATAGAAGATAAAATGCCCATTATTTGTCTACCTACTTAAGAAGAAATAGTAACACTTAAAAAAGTAACTTTATGCAGCAGTAAAGATTGGTATAAAAAGGGCAATTGAAGATGTTCAAGAACATAGATGTGTGTGTGTGTTATTAAAAATCTAAACACAAAGTATCCACTCTACTATAATTTGTGGATCTAAAGTTATGATGTAGATTCCGAAGAAAGAATTCTATGAATTGAATAGATTTAGAGAGTGAATAAACAGAATTTTGTGATTGTCATAAATGAAATGGATTCAAAAACTCATAAGCATGTTGAAAATAAATTAATTACATTTCAACTGGAGATATTATTACAAATGTTAACGTCAAAAAGTATTCTAACAGGTGGAAATGTGGGCGTTTTTGCAAGAGATTGCAGGAAGGAATTATCAACATGTCAAAAATGTGTACCTAGGAGATCTGACTGCCAACCAGTTGAACTGTGTTGTGTAGATTGTAAATATGATTTACAAATTTTAACAATATTTTTAATGTACTATAAATGCCCGTGACGGAAACATTACATTTTTTGGAAGTTGAATGCACAGATCAGGCATCAAGAAGATGGGGTTTGATTACATTTTTTGGAAGATGAATGCACAGATCAGGCATCAAGAAGATGAATGGCTTGAGTAGGACCACCAAGGGCGGATCCAGACACGTGCTTCCGGGGGGGCGATTTGATGCTTCAGGGGGGTGATTTGATGTTTCAGGGGGGTGATTTGATCTTTGGGGGGGGATCCTGTACTAAATTTACCAAAATATAATTTTAAACTCATATTTCTGGGCCTATTACATTAAAAATAGTCGCTATGTGGTTTAAACCAATAGAAATGACCTTCTTCTAGGCTCTTGGAGTTAAGATTACCTCGTTTTAATATTAAATTTACTAACTTTGAGGTTCTCGGTGGGGGCAATCGCCCCCATCGCCCCCTTGCATCCGGCCATGAGGACCACAAAAGCTATTTTTATATTTATGTATTTTCAGTATTGTTACGAGAATTCATCCGACAGCTGGTGCAATCGGACATCAACCAATTTGTGCAAGGAACATTATTCTGATAAATTCTGGGAATCCAAAATGTTTGTCTCTCAACAGGCGGACCGCTGCCGTTACTGGGAATTCTCTTAAAGCTTCCAGAACATGATAGAGTTTCCCGATGGTTCGTGGACGTACCAGACAATTCGCAGATAAATATATAAATATGAATAGCTGGCGATAGGAGGCATTCAGTTTTCGCCGGTCGTATTGTACAGTTAAGATAAAATGTAAATAGTAGTTTCTGAGAATATAATTGTGTAAAAGTAGTGGAAATAAATTAGAGTGAGTTGGACTGTGTGTTTAAATAAATCCAAGAACTGAACTGAACCCTGCCTGACTGCGGACTTACTGACTTACAGAATCCTGATGCAGCATAGTGATTCTTCTGGATTGACTCTTCTATTTCCGCAAGCATCTTGGCTTCTATAGGTATATAGTAGGGAAAACTGTTTTTGTCGATCAGTTAACTGCCATTCTAGTTATAGTTATGTTAAGGATCTTTTCATTTTATGATACACGACTTGTATTTGCTTGATGTTGTTTTTAGTGGCCAATGTAGGCCATGTATTATTACTCTAGGGAAGTTAGTATTTTCAGTTGCAACAAAATTCCACATGTATTTGATTAGCTTTTCTTGAAGAATATATATATATATATATATATATATATATGTTTTAGGTGGTTTCCGGGAATTCATCCGCGTAGTTGATAACTGATCCCTGCCGGGATCCATGGTAAAACGACGACGTTTCGACAGAGTCACATCTGCCCTTTTCAGGTCGGTTCGCATAATTCTCGTAGCCTTGTGCTTTCGCTTCTAGTTACTCGAATATATATATGTGTATATATATATATATATATATATATATATATATATATATATATTATAAGTTATTCCATCGACTTATGTGAAACCATCTAGCAACAGTTCCCAAGCTGAATCAGCATCCACGTGTCGTCTCAGGTTACCTTCGACGACGTACATCCGTGAGAACAGCAAACGCTGCGACAGCTTAGTCAGCATTCTAATGTTATAAATTGTTCAATTGCCTTATGTCTGCATTCATTGTTACTTTCAGATTTGTCTAGTTAGTTTAACACTCATTTTTTTCCTTTTTTATTGTTATAAAGTTTTATTATTATTTTCATTATATTCAAGTTTATATCAAAAGTTTTATTAATTGTGCAAGTATAAATAAAGTCTTTTTTAAAAAGTGAAATTTTGGAAGTGTGATATAACAAATTGGCGCAGTCAGTAGGATCCGTCTAACGTTACTAGAACACGAGTACTCTAACTGGTAGCGGCGGATTCCTATCCCTCAACGGAACAACGAACCTGGAAGAAGTCCTCACTGCAATCAAACGTAGAACACGGCGCTTTCAATGTTCCTGTTGATGTAAGTAATGGTGAATCGTCATTCGTTTTAAGTAATTATTATTTGATTTATTTTATTGAGAATTGATTTTTAATAATTTGATTTCATTGATTTTTATTGATTTTATTATTTGATTTTTATATATTTGTTTTGAATGAAATATTGATCTATTTCATTACTTGATTTATTTGATATATTTATTTTATTTATTTATTGCCATTTCATATATCTGATTTACTTATTTTATTGATTTATTATCTGAATAATTGATTTATTTGAGTTGATATTTTCATCTATCGTTTTTAATTGCTTTACATTTTATACCATACTGTTCTATCGTTCAAACAATCGTTTATCCCAATTAACACATTCTACAGTATATTAATTTTCTATACCCTTTAATATTTTATTTTTATACACTTTATTCTCTTGTTCCAATTCTTTTATATCGATACACATAAAATGGCACAAGTTTCACCAACTCCGGTTACCACCGAAACCGAGAGATATCGGTTAACGGAAATATTTTCCGTTATACCCGAATTTGAAGGCGAACAAATTTCCTTGGGAACCTTCATAGATGCGTGTAATTGCGCATATAATATGTCTACCGCGGATCAAAAGTATTTATTAGTGATCCATATAAAGAACAAACTCAAAGGGAAAGCGGCGCAGTTAGTTAATTCAAGGAATCCCGGATCATACCTTGAAATTAAACAACTCTTGACCCTACACTTTGGAGATTCTCGTGATCTCTCTTCCCTGATTCATGACCTACAACGTCTGAAACAACTTTCAAATGAGTCCCCACTGACATTTTATAATCGACTCCAAGTTTTGAGTGCGAAAATGCACTCTTGTATCCACAAAACCGCTGGGCTTAGTCCAGAACAAAAAGACGCCCAGACCACTCTAGTGGATACAATGGTTATGAACACCCTTCTTACGGGATTAGAACCCCGCTTAGGTCAGGTTATACGTGCCAGTAATCCTAAAGACCTTCTAGAGGCACACTCCCGTATTAGAAGAGAGCTCCAACTTTCTTATTTCGAGGATCAGAAAACAAACAAATCTGTTCCTCTCAAACCAAATTTCCCACCTCGAAAGCCGACACAACCACTTAACTGTCTTCATTGTGGTCGATTAGGCCACATAGCTGCAAATTGCCGTTTGAAAACACAAAATAGTTCTCAAACATTTAATCAGAACTATAGACCAACTCCTGTTGGGCCTAACCAACAAACAAGGCCAAATTTCCCCCCAAATAATCCCCCGGTTCAACAAGGACAACAGTTTCGTCCACAAAACTTCCAGAGACCCCCTTTTAGGTCTCAAATGAACCCGAATTATTCTCGTCCTTCGGTTATACAGAACAATCCCAACAACCGTCCTGAAAGGACGCACCACTTCAACCAACATCTAAATGATGGTTATTCCCACTATCCAGAATACAATTACTATACCGAGGATAGCAACACTTACGATTATGAGGATGATCTTCAAAATTATCTTATCGTCGAACAAACTTTTGAAGATAGCCTTTTAATAGTCATCAATATCAGGATTTTCTAGCGCTTCCGAGCCTAGACCAACCTCCCGATTCGACAGCAACTTTGTGCGAAGTCGAAACCCAGACTCAAAACCTCAATCTCGACGATCTGAACCCAGATTTGAACTTCCCGGAACAACTATTTCTTTAAGCCCACTTCTTACTGTAAACTCTAAAAATCTCTACTATATTCTTGACGCTTCTTCTAAATTTAAACTTCTTATTGATACCGGAGCTGGTATCTCTATCTTCAAGAAAAATACCGTAAAGAATTTCACCCAAAGATCTCCTGAAAGGGTAACGATTCAAGGTATTACCCATGAAAAAATCCCCATTTCACAATCTACCCTAATTCCATTCGCTCCACGTAACCCACATAAAGTCTTCATATACGATTTGGACATTGAGTTTGACGGCATACTAGGATTAGATTTTCTCGAACACTATGAATGCATAGTTGACTTAAAATCTAAACAGCTAATAACAAATTTTAAAACCATCCCTTTACACAAAGTTCCCGATAACGATCAACCCTTGACTGATGTACCCGACACACCCAATGTTAAGCCAAATATTAACTCACAAACACCCACACAAAACAAAATAACTTTTGAGGCACGAACAGAAAAGATCTTTAAACTTAAATGCGATCTTTCTAACATCGACGCCATCTTACCAACTCAAGAAATTGACAGAGTACGACTTCCAAACGCACTCGTACATATTAACGCAAATGGTGAATTTCTAACGTCTATAATAAACGCTAACGCGATGCCCAAAACAGTAACTTTTTCTGACTTAAAACTGGAACCACTTGACAAAACTCACCCTCTTCTGAATTTCAATACAGAAGATTATCATGATTCCGAATACATAGACAGAAACTCAACTATTAGACAACAAATTAGAACTGATCATCTAAATGACGAAGAACGCGAACAAATCACTAATCTTTGTTTGGAATTTCAAGACATTTTCTATCTTGACGGTGACGTCTTGACTTTAACTAACGAGGTTAAACATTCGATTGATACGAATAACGCAAAGCCCGTTTTCACTAAATCATACAGATATCCTCAAGTTCATAAAGAGGAAGTGAAAACCCAAATTGGAAAAATGCTTGAACAAGGTATCATTAGGCACTCCTCATCTCCTTGGTCCTCCCCTGTATGGGTCGTCCCCAAGAAGCTCGATGCTTCTGGTAAACAAAAGTGGCGAGTTGTTATCGATTACAGGAAATTAAATGAATTGACTGTAGACGATAAATATCCTCTGCCAAATATCTCTGATCTTCTCGACCAACTTGGAAAGTGTCAATATTTTTCGACACTGGATCTCGCTTCCGGGTTCCACCAGTTGGAAATCCAAGAGGAAGATATTCTTAAGACTGGCTTTTCTGTCGAAAATGGTCATTACGAATTTGCTCGTATGCCATTTGGTTTAAAAAATGCACCTTCTACTTTTCAGAGGGTCATGGACAATATTCTTCTCGGTATACAGAATGAACGTTGTCTCGTCTACATGGATGATATCATCGTCTACTCTCCGACCATCCATGAACATATTTCCCGGTTAACAGAAGTTTTTAAACGACTTCGGAAGTCTAACCTCAAAATTCAACCTGATAAGTGCGAATTTCTTCGTAAAGAAGTGGCTTATCTTGGCCATCTTATCACACAAGAAGGTGTAAAACCAAACCCTTCAAAGGTTGAATGTATTCAGAACTTTCCTCAACCCCAAACTCCGAAAGACATTAAATCTTTTCTTGGTCTCGCTGGGTATTACAGACGCTTCATACCAAATTTTGCGAAGATCTCTAAACCTCTGACAAAACTACTTCAAAAAGACGTCAAGTTCATCTTTGACGCAGATTGCAAGTCTTCCTTCAATGAACTGAAGCAAGCCCTTGTATCTGACCCAATCCTGATATATCCAAACTTTGAAGAACCCTTCCTGCTCACTACTGATGCTAGTGCTTTTGCTATTGGAGCGGTTCTTTCTCAAGGCCCCGTGGGAAAAGATCTCCCTGTCGCATACGCTTCTCGCACCCTCTGTGCTGCAGAGACACGATATTCCACCATCGAACGAGAATTGTTGGCCATAGTTTGGGCTGTTAAGCACTACAGACCGTATCTTTTTGGGAGAAGGTTTACACTCCTGTGTGACCACCGTCCGCTTACTTGGCTCTTTTCCATCAAAGATCCTGGCAGTCGTCTAGCCAGATGGCGCCTTAAGCTAGAGGAATACAATTATAAGATCGAGTACAAGCCCGGCAAGGTAAACCAAAACGCAGATGCTCTTTCTCGCATCAAAATCAACCATTTCAAGCAATGTGCTGATTTCCTTTCCAAAATCAAAATTTTCGCTAACAACGAAACTGACTCCGAACAACCTGAAAACTCTGACAATGACGACGAACATGACGAAAGAATTATCGCTGAGTTTAATCGATTTGTTCAACTCTACAAAACTGAGTCAATAATCGATTACTCTAAAATTGAAATATCCAATTCTCAACTTTTAGACAAGTCCCACAAACGCATAGTTACATTCTTTTGGCAAAACAAAACTAACGACTTACACGACAAAATTATTGATGACTTTTTCGCAGAAGAACCTAATTTTAGTAATGACACTCTTAACATCATGGCCAGTAAATCAGTCAGGCATAGAAAATACTTAGTTGTACCTTTGCCCTATGACCCTGAAACTGTCGTCTCACATCTTTTCAAAATTATTTATACCAACCAAGACCAATTCAACGACTCCGAAATATACTGCATAGAAAATAACATAGAACTTCCCATTCTTGAAATTCTATCTTTCATTCTCTCCGACAAAGAAATCAAATTTAAAATCTGCCAAAACATTGTTACAACTCCTACCGAAGACGAAATTCCTATAATAATACAACAATACCACTCTGGTAAAAACAACCTCCATCGTGGCATTAACGAAACCATCAGACGTATTAGGGAAAAATACAATTGGACCGGCTTAATTAAAACTGTAGAACAATTTATCAAATCCTGTGAAACTTGCCAAAAGGTAAAGTTCTGCAGGAAAAACTTAAGTGCACCTTTTGTTATTACAGAAACACCCAAGACTCCTTTCGAACGTATTAACATTGACATCTTTGAATATCCATCTAGAAATCATGCACTCACTATTAGGGACGAACTCACGAAATTTACGCCAGCCTACCCCATTAACGACAAAACAGCTTCAACTGTCGTAAACACCCTTCTGATTTTTCTTTCAACATTACGGAACTCCACTTCGCATCCATTGTGACTATGGACGTGAATTTGACAACACTTTAATGCGGGATCTATGCCAACTATACGACATAAAACTGACATTCTCCAGCGTTCAACATCCCGAGTCAAACGGTTCTATTGAAAGATTTCACGCGACCTTAGCAGAAATGATAAGGGCAAATACAGCGGAACATCCAGACGAACATCCATTTAATGTCCTCCCTTATGCCATCATCTGTTATAATAACACGAAAAATAAAACCACCGGTTTCACGCCCTACGAACTTATATTTGGGCACACTTCAAGTAGGCCTCCAGAAAACCCTTTACAACCAGGAAAAACTGATTTCGAAATACGTAAGAGACCTAAATAACAGAATGGACTATTACTACAGACTCGCCCGTGCTAAAACCGAAAGACAGAAAGAAAAATCTAAAGTGCGATTTGACCAACACGTTTCTACTAAACAACCCGATTACAAAGTAGGCGACAAAGTCTACGTAAAAGAGTCCCAAATCAAAAACAAAGCCGAAAACAAATTCAACGGCCCCTTCGAAATTACCGCAATACGAAAAAACTCTGCCACCGTCATAAATTTACAAACAAACCAAATAACTAAAGTTAACTTTGACAGACTAAAACCCTATTTTGAATAAATCCCTTTTTTCAGATTCTGTGGACTGTTTTCAATCGTGAACCTTCAACAGTACTCCATTACGCCTGTTAACAATACTATAGGAGTTTTCTTCCATGAAGAAGGCACCCTTAAAATTTCTAATGAAAAATGGACACTCCTTGTTTACAAAGATCTAAACCCCTTTCGAGACGCTATTTCTAACAACGACAATATACGGAACAGACTTTTAGAAACTATTAACGACAACAAAACTAACATTAAAATATTCAAATCAAAAGTACAGACTCACGTAAGCCTCCTGAAACAAATATCAAAATCTGTTAACATCAAATATACAGAAATTTTCGCTGACACTGAGACTTACAGTACCAACAGAAAGAAACGCGGACTAATTAATGGACTGGGATCGATTTGGAAATCTATTTCCGGTAACTTAGATGCAACAGACGGAGAATACTTTAGTGACTCTATAAACAAAATTACTAAAGACCAACATCAAATTGAAAACTTAATGAAACGACAATTATCAGTAACAACTTCGGTCATTAAGAACCTTAACACCACAATACAAAAATTTCAGTCCGAAGAGAAAATATTTTCGGAAAATATCGAAGCAGTTAGGAAGTCAATTGTGTTCATTACAGACGATCTTGCTTTTTATGAACTTCAAGCCAATGTCTTAGATTTGTGTGAAAGCTTAATGGAAAGTTACGTATACATTGAAGATACTCTCAACGATGTATTAACTGCAGTCTCTTTCGCCCGTCTAAAAATTTTACATAGCTCAATTATAAACCCAGTAGATTTGGTCGATTCCCTTCAGAAAATATCACAGTCACTTTATGAAAATAACTTACCACTTCCAACTTATAGTTCAAATGTTGCTCGATACATCGATCTAATAGAATTGAAAGCTTTTCAAATCAATACTAAAATTGTTTTTGTACTAAAAATCATCTTAGTCAATCCTGAAACGTATACACTATACCGCTTGTATCCTATCCCAGTTTTGGATTATCGAACAGGATTTCACCATATTCTTCCAACAAAATTAAAATATATCGCGAGAGATGACGATTTGCTATTGTACGCATCTTTCGAAGAATTGAGTGACTGTAAGCCATTATCTAAAGAACATAAGATCTGTTCCAAAGTTATTCCACACACCATAGACAAAGAAGCCCTCTGCGAAGCACAGCTTCTTAGACAGCCAGCAGCCCTTCCTCCAACTTGCAAGCCTTTAATATTATATGCCGAAGAGTATAATATTCAAGAGATTGACCTGAACCTTTGGTTAATCTCGATTTCCGGACAGTTGCCCATCAACATCAAGTGCAAGGGAGAAGATGTCGTTACCCATTCCATATCGACAAATTCTCTACTGACCATCCAACCCAGTTGCAATGCCTTCATCGGAAACACCAGGGTCCATGCCAGAAGGACCACCAGCAACGTTGACAACATCACACTTAAGAGTCACCCAGTCAACATCTCCTACAACTGTTGCGACAACCTGCCAACCATCAGTCAGCTTCCAAAGTTGAAACCGATGAGACTACAAGAATTGGATGCCAGAGACCTGAATATCGCTAACCATAAGCTTAGACAATACTCCAGGGAATTGGAAAAGCTCCTAGACCAAGAATTCTTGGAGAAACACACCTCCTGGTTTACGATCATCACAATGGCAACAACCGCAATTGTGGTTGCCCTCCTTTCCATCATCAGGAAGAAATTCCAGAAGCCTCCAACGATCAGCCCTCCTGCCGATCCAGCACCACCACCAGGTCCATCAACCATCAAGCCCAGGGTAAAACTCCATAGCCTTCTTAGTCCTGTCGAGGATATGGAATTGCAGAACCTCCCTTAAAAGTCGATGCTGTAGCATCAACTTTTTTATATGGATGGGAGTTGTTATATAAGTTATTCCATCGACTTATGTGAAACCATCTAGCAACAGTTCCCAAGCTGAATCAGCATCCACGTGTCGTCTCAGGTTACCTTCGACGACGTACATCCGTGAGAACAGCAAACGCTGCGACAGCTTAGTCAGCATTCTAATGTTATAAATTGTTCAATTGCCTTATGTCTGCATTCATTGTTACTTACAGATTTGTCTAGTTAGTTTAACACTCATTTTTTTCCTTTTTTATTGTTATAAAGTTTTATTATTATTTTCATTATATTCAAGTTTATATCAAAAGTTTTATTAATTGTGCAAGTATAAATAAAGTCTTTTTAAAAAGTGAAATTTTGGAAGTGTGATATATATATATATTATATATATATATATATATATTTCGGGGTTTTAATCCAAGGGGGAATGTCGGGTTTGATCCAAAAGGGAATAAATGTGGGCTAAACATTTATTCGACAAATAATAATCACACTAAATTGACCGAAGGCACCACAATGATCCACCACTGGAGTTTCAAACTATATGAACAGTAGATAATGTTGATGATCAATTTATCTTCGGTGCCACCTAACATAAGTTCGATAGGCGTAGCGATATGATATTATTAATCTAAATTGGTACTCAAGGTATTATACTCGGAACCGCGGCGAAATCCCGATTACGTGATAGCCTCTACGATCTTACCTCGCTCGAGGTTCGAACAGAACTGCCCTCGTTCATCTCGATATGATTCTCATGACAAACATCTGACTCACCGACTATCACGTAATCAACAGCTCGCCGGGTGATTATTTATTCATATTTATTCATGATTCACCCCCGGTCCCTAGCTGGCAAATTTGTAATAAAATATAATAAACGCAATAATGGCAAACAAAAGTACGAAAGCATAAATACCCTGTTTCTGATAATATAAACTATATAGTCTTTAGACCTTCCCCACTTGAGAACCCAACTATTTCGTTATCTCCGACACGGCCATCCTGACTCCTGACACACGTCCTCGGGTGTATCTCAAATGTCATTCCCATGACATTAAACTCAATATTACAAGTACTCGTACTTATCCATCAATTCAAATATCTAATTCAATAGCAAGAGGAAGTGAAATGTGTTTAACGAATTGACTTTATAATTACAAGTATTACAGGTGTCAGTTACAATCCTTGTAGTCATTTGTTACGGAACGACTAGTACTCTCAAGTTATATCGCTAACATTTGGCCAATATGGAAATATTCCAAGCATGCTCGATCTCACATTGAACCACATCTAAATTTCTTTAGACCACACTACCAAAATAGGCACATGTTAAATCAGTGTACGAACTTGCACCTCAACACCTCATATTGCCAACACTAGGCCAGTATGGAAATACTATACGCATGCTCGATCTCACACTGAACAAAATCTAAATTTCTTTAGACCACACTACCAAAATAGGCAAATGTTAAATCAGTGTTCGATCTTGCACCTAAACTCATCATCTTGCCAATGCAGCAGAGAAACGTGTGTACTCATGCCGTAGTTGTCACTGTCCGCTCTGCGGACTTTCGACTCACTAGGAATGTAACTCTCCGGCATTTTCTCAATTTATCATGATTGTATCTTTATGTTTTATTTTTTTTAATTAATAAAAATTAAAATTACCAAAATTAAATTTAATGACCTTTACCTTTATCGTCTCTATTCTTTTCATACCTAGCATTACCTTCAACAATATTGACTCCCTGTACTCTTTCTTCTATCACAAGCTAATAGTCCGTAAGGTGTGGTGACCTTACCAATTAATAAGTCAAGCAAATTATTGTCAAAATCCACACTACCATGTCCCATTAAATCCAGTAACTACTTAATTATGGTATACACCATGTCAAATTAATCAGGTACAATAATTCCATTAAACCTGCATACAGAACCTGCATATAGAACCATGATTTACAGAGCATACTCTATTCCCTTATCCAAACGCCAATCTAACTAATGAAGTCATTATTATACGTTGTATAGCCACAAACAACGGTTTTCATACTAGTGAAATAAAAAGTTATATCCTTTTTTTGCAAATTGTACTTAGGGCTTTTTTTAAATTAATGTGAGATATTTTCGCAACCTTTCGTAGGTATTTACTATTACAAATATTTCATTCGAACCTAATATTTGCTGGTTATTCAAGGGATAATCATTACTTTAATTTCGGAGTTTTGAAACTCAAAACTCCAGCGGAACATCATTCCGGCTTTCCTTTTTTTGTGTTGGATAGATTTCATTTAGAAAGACCTCTAAAACCCAATTCACTCATTATACCAATTAACTCACGAGTCCTAGTAAAAATTAGATTTTATCAGAGTTTAATATTGTGTAATTTTGGTGTATTATTAACTAATTGATTATTATACAGTGCTTACACACATACATTGTCGTTTAGCTTTCGTATTTCCCCAAATTATTAACATTTCAATTTACGGATTACCATTATCTTGTTTTTATTTGGGTTAACTTGTTGGTAGTTTTCTCATACCTTTTGAAGAATCTCTAGAAACACTTTATTCTAGGTTGAAACTATAGCCCTTCAAACATGTCGACTTCGCTAAATATATCGCTTTTTAATTTAACGAGTTATTTCAAATATCATGATTTGAGAATCATTTCCAGATTTTAGAAATTTAACTTAAACTACGTTTGCATTGCAACTATTGTTAATTACTTTCTAAACTTTATAGTTGTTGCTATAATATTAGTCCATCTTTGGACAGAGCCTAACAGAAACTGCCATTCGCAATTTTCCCATCTTTACATTAGACAAAGAAATCTAAAGAAATCTGAATTTCACTATCAAAGTAATAACAGTTAAGATTGCAGGAGATACTTATTATAAAAACTGACCTTGCTCTTTTCTAAAGTACGTGAAAAACACGCAATAAAAATGTAAAACTTTTAATAGTGGCAGTTAATTTGCTCTTATACCGTCAGTATGAAACTTATCCAGACGTTAGCGATTTTGTTACAAAGTCAATTATTTTCGTCTCATAAATATCGAAACTATTTTATCTGAACTCTGGGGTAAAATTTCAATACCTCTCATTATGTCATATTGTCAATAAATATCAGAAAAAAAAAACTGTCAATATTAACAGTTTGAAACTTACTTACATAGTTAGAACTGCATTAATAGTTTATCTGGAAAATCTTAAAGCTAGCGATTCTTTTATTAATGAGCACTCGGCACAATAATCGAAACAAAATGTGTTTTAATGTACCAAATCAAACTGCTGTCAAGATTTAACACTGATTCTTCAGTCACCGTATCACTATGATATTATATATATATATATATATATATATATATATATTATATATATATATATATATATATATATATATATATATATCGTTTCGCCAAAATCTCACTTGGCATTTTCATAAGGCTTTTCTCTTTTTCCAACACGAAGGGTGGCTGCAGGTTCGGACCTTTCCGGACTTCCACTTCAGACGTGTTATTATATATTATATATATATATAATATATATATATATATATACATATATAACACATAAAACTGTTGTTAACTAATCTTTGTTCCATAATTAATTATATGGGGTGTTTAAAGTTGCCAAAATCGTGGTTTTGGCAGTTTTTGTAACTTTTCAGCAACTGAATGAAAAGTTCTGGTGTCAAAAATGACATGTTCCCCTTCCACTAATATTTATGCATTGTCGACTACCAAAATGTAGAATTTTAAATTAAATTTGCATACATTAGAACAAAGACGAAAGAATCTTAATATATGACGAGTTGTGCTGAAAAATTTGATAATTATCATGATTCATTCAGATTTATAAAAGAAGTAATTTGTTACAGAATTTGAGCATTGAAAACATCACCAAAAATAAGGATCTCTCGGAAAAAATTACATTTATGAGAAAATCTTTAAAGCCATGAAGTTGAAATTTTGAATTTGATACTGTAAATTTTTATTCTGTTGTTGAGAAGTCACAAAAACTCCCGAAACTACGGTTTTTGCTATTTTTAAATATCTCGTATAATTAACTAAGAAGTAAAAATAACCTTTTTTGTGTTATGCCGTGTACCTTCTTCAAGATAAACCATTCATTAAAGTAAAATTTATATTTGATATTAATAAAAATACAAATTTTGTCCAAGTATTCAAAACATACACCTTCAGAAAAGTCTTACTAGACCTCCAAAAACTTTTTCTGACTGTTTGTATTGATCAGGTTAATCTTATTATAAATTTGAATTTGTGTGTGAAAATCACATTGAATTTTTCGGTGAGGGGGTGTAGACTTTTTGGTTAATTTTGCACGTAAGGAATATTAGGTATAATTAATTAACAGTGAGTTCTTGTATATTCATATTTATAAATAGAACGTTATATTGGAGATTCAAGATACTCAAAAGTCACATATACCATAAGTTAAAGAAATGGGGAAAAAACGACATCAATTCAAGATCAACGCCGAAGAAATAGCAACTGGTAAAGATCACTGTCGTGACTACTCTGAAAAAAAACTATAGATGATGGTCGTTTTTCGCCCTATTCCCTTCTATGGGAAAGCTTTGAAGCCTGCATACATCCATATTTAAAAAATATAATAGTCCAGTCAATGACCAGTTTCTATAAATTATTTTTCATCCCCGAGAACGAGTAGCATCCCCCCGGGAAAAAAGCAACCCCCGGCACAGGGTGAACTTTGAAGTACAGGGTGAGTAGAAATTAAATCCAAATTTTTAGGAAAATCGGTGCTGCTTGGGCAAATTACCCAGTATTACGGTTTGTTGCCTTCATTGACTGGGCTATAAGAAGAAGTGCGAAAACTATGCAGGAATATAGCTTGCATCAGTAAGGTAAACACACCGGTAATGGACAATGAATTAAAACTTCTATAATAAGTACAGGGATATTTTTAATACGTTGGCACATTCACTTTTTACATAGACAAAAGTGATAGACTTGTCAACATTTCTCATTTTACTCGCTTCCGTCGTTTTGATACATAATTGCGTGACTTTCCAGGTGCTCTTGTAATTGGTACATTAGCAATTTTTATTAAGGCAACTGTTAGTAAGGTAAATCGAAAGTTTACCTGTCAATTTATTATTGTTACTCATATTTTAACTAGAATGTGTTGATGGTTGGCTTATCCATGAAATTAAGACGAAAACACACTGTGTTGTTACTTCAGAGGGGTTATGTTTTTTAATATTTTATGAATGTTTATTATTGGTGCACTAAAGTGTAATAGTTGCAATAATGGACAAATGTTCAAACTTATGTTAATTATTATGTATTCAGATTTTGAACAAATTCTATACTCTTCTTTATTACTCTTTGTCACAATCTCGTTGAAAATGATAGAAATATATATACCTACTAATAACGGATGCATGTGTCCATTATTGGATAATACATAGCAATCCAATTATGAATAATGAAGTAAAACATCATCATAAACTAGGTTCATGTACATTACCTACTAGGTGTCCGTGAATAGGTTCATGTTCATCACAGGGTGTCTAAAAATTGTTTTTTTTATTGTTCATAACTGGTTAACGTAGTTTTTATTTCTTAGGTCTATTGAAACCGATCGTAATATCTTACAATAAAAATGTAGAATAAAGGTAAGATTTTCAACGTTCAATGCACCTAAAGTTAGAACTTTCACAGGTCGTAAAAATATGACAAAATTGTTCCTTAAGTGTCTACCTTAAAGAGAAGAGAAAATAGTCAACAAAATAAACTAAGTTCACGCAGGTAATATATGGAAGAAAGTGGAAACCCAAGCACCCTCACCAAAGTTGTACAAAACTGTATGAATAGAACAGCGAATCAGTAAAGTCAGGAAAAGCACTAATAAACAATTTTAAAACAAGTAAATGTCTCATACGGATATGCTTTACTTCACATTTAAAATGTTCCTACCACAACTACGGCACCCCTTAAGCTTTGCAGGTGATGGCGATAATGATAATGTGATAATTGGACAGGATAAGAAAGAACTGAACTATATACTTAAGAATCAAGGGGGGGAATATAAAAATGACAATGAATTTGGGTACCCAGCAACATCACAAGATATAATATCAATCTGGAACTGGACTGTAATTGTCAAATAAAGAGGATATATACAGGATGTAAATAGTTTGAGTGCATATATTTTAGGTGGAGGTAGTATACACCAAATTAAACAAAAAACTCTTATACCACTATGGTCAGTAGGCCTTAATAACCAAGAAAATCCCTAAAACATATTAAGTAAATTATTGTCAATCCGGCAACGTCGCTCGCGTTCGAAGCAGATTCACTCTTAGCGCGAATAATAAAGGAATGACTACGCCGACAAAAAAATATAAACACCTGTGTTTTTGTATTGACTGATGATATTGACCTTAGAATTAAATAAAAATGTATGAAATATTTTGTTGGAAATATTTACGTTTTTAATACAAGGTATTGCAATTAGAATTTGTATTTGGCGGTTTCTTTTATGCAATTATACAGAGTTGGGTAAATGCATATGATATTCAACTCAAGAGATCTGTATATGTAGTTTTTTACCAGTTAAATTATTCGAAGAGTAATTATTACTGATTTAATTAATATTATTTATATTAAACAAGTAAATATGTAATCCTACTTACCGAATTTATTATAATGATAGAACTGAGTTGAAACAACGGATTATTCACAGCAAATGTGCAAAATGCCCACCATTACTATCGACACAAGCACAACACCGTTTAATCCAATTTTCACGTATGCGAGAAATTAAGAGCATGTCATGTCTTTCCCTAATTGTATAATCGGCTATTATTTATCACAAATAAATACTGTCGCACTATTCTTAATTTTCAAACTTACACACTAATCACAACCGATTTTATTTATTTAAAAAATATATTAAATGGAAAGCAAACCACGAAGTCTCCATCAAATAGATATCATTCAAATCACTTTACAGTTTATCTATTCTTGTTTACAAGAATCGAAATCGCAAAAAACAATCGTAACTCTCAGTCGTCGTTACAGTAAAAAAAATGTAGTAAATAAGTTGGTCTGTATGCCACGTTGCCATATCTATTCGAAGAAACACTAAATTATAAAAGCATATTTCGAGTTTAAATAATCAATTTTCATTTTTAATGTGGCTATTAAAGATGTATAAGCTATTGAGTATTTACATATTTAGATTTACCGACATTTTGAAATCGAAATTATTGTATTATTCACTGTAGCAAGGGCTACATAAAATCTAACTTTATGTGTTTTTTTTGGCAAAACTATAGTTTATTTTAGAAAATGTTATAAAGCTTTTTGAGTTGTTTTTTGCCTGAAGTATTGTTCTTCAAAATCTTTGCACTCAAACCGTTTACACCCTGTATATTTAAATACCTAGGGTTCATAATAGGTAAGAACGGCAACAACAGAAGAAGAAATACCGTAGATGTAACAGTAGCACTCAGGTCTCTGTTTGGGGGGCGACAATTTGAGCTTATCTGCACTTTAGGTTTGTTTGCACTGGCGGATCCAGGGGGTAGGCTAATGGGCCGAGGCCCCCCACAAAATCATTTGAATGGTATGCTTTTTTAGTTTTTATTGTGTTAAAATCAACCTTCAGTGGTGTAGCCCCCCCCCTAAACGAGATCAACCCCCCCAAATGACAATCCTGGATCCGCCCCTGTTTGTTTGGCACTGATTTCAAGAATATACCAGATGGGTAGGTAATTAATGGTTATATATATACTAAGTACTGGATATTGTTTCTAATCATTACTTTCTGTCAAGGTATCTACGAGCATTTATTTCTTGAATATAAATTTTATATATGTACTTAATAAGTAGCAACTTATTTTAGACAATAATTTTATATGGGATATTTGTTAATTATTTTACGTTTATTTTTACCGGTGTATGCCATATGTAACAATTATATTAACAAAGAGATTTTTCTTATATAACACAGACAAAACACGGTTCGATATTCTATTTTGCAATAGGGAGGGTCAGAGATTATCAATATATCATCAGAACTGGTATTAACTAGTTCCAAATTCGTTATTTAATTAACTTGGTTTTGTTTAATAAACTGTTCTCAGAAGAGACGTAAATTCTTAAGAACGATAAGCAATTCATAATAATTGAAGACATTGCATCATACTGATAATACGGTAAATAATTTATATAATAATAATTTCCTGAATGTATGTCTTGTATTAAATGTTTGCATTTGCATTTTTTGGATCTTATTAAATGAGTTTAATGAAGAAAACAGTATAAATGCTAAATATTGGGTAGGTATATTGTATTACTAAATAAAATATCAGTGCAAAGAAATAATTGTATGTAATTATTATAATAAAGACCTCAATTTGTGAGCCTTGAGATCTAAATTTTTCCCTGTTGCGTTTGGTAACTACATTATATCTAGTTACTGAGTACATACGTTTGAAAGTTTCATGATAATATGTGAAGGAAGTCTTTGTCCACGAGCGGTGTCTTATAACATTCAACATCTTCTAGCGACTTTCTCTGTTACGTACAATTGTAGTGTTCTTCATTTTAGGAAATTTTTATTTCATGTTATCATTTATACAGGGTTTGGATCCATGCAAATATCTTTTTTATAGTTGTTTAGATTTTTGTGAAGGTTGTTTGTGAATATTGTGGACATATAATCAGAATAAATGTGGATAATCAGAAAAACTAATAGTTCAAGGAAAAGTAGAAGGTCGAAGACTATGGGAATATCGCCGGCAAGGTGCCTGGATCAATTAAAAAGGGGAAAGAGAGCGGGTGAGCCTTTATATTTTTGTGATTGCTAAGATATAAATCACACGAAAGAACTCGTGGCTTAACTAAAACCTTCTAAAGTGATTGAAGTTTTTTAACGAAGGCTCACAACACTGGCGCATCCAGGAGGTGGGTTAAGGGGCTGAAGCCCCCCCCAAATTCATCTGCGTGGTATGCTTTTTGAGTGTTTATTGTGCTTAAATCAATTTTCAGTGACGTCAAGCCTCCCCCAAACGAGATCAAGTACTTCGTTACCTTGTATTACTAATTGCAATTCTTCTAATATTTTGCGTTAATTTGGTCTCTCTTTTTTTAATGTTATAAGTTCATCTAGTTACTTTTCTTCGAAATTTTTAAATAGACCTTCCATTAATTTGTGTTGTTTTTCTCAATTGTTGTTTTTCATCTGTTGCTGTCACAACATTTTTTTATTCAATTATGCGATTTTTATTAACCGTTCCTGAATTTCTTCTAGAATTTGCGTCTCCTTTTTATCTCCGTTTCCAGTATTTCATTTAACTTTCGTGAAGTTTATCTGTGAAATTCTTAGAAATTTCTTTGGTAGTCTCGACCATATGAGTCTTCCATACTTTTCGTAGTCGCCATAGGCAAATTTAGAATTTAAATCCAGATAATTCCACTTCAGACACTACTGCTACGGACGTTTACTGTGCGTTTTTCTTCATTTTCACACCAGAAATTCATAATCAATGTTGCACTACGTGTTTAAGACGAACACTTTGATGAATCAATCGCAGAACTGCTGAACCACTACTGCCCCGCTGCTTCTGTACGTCAGCATTTATGATCCATTTCAGTCACTCTCGAATATTCCCGTTCTCTCTAATATAAGACTGCAAATGTCGGTGCTTCTTTATATCAGCAATCATACGTTCAGGAAATACTTGTTATTGTCCAATTCGGAATTTGGTTTTTGTTCTGATGAATAATTTCTAGAGAACTTTTTTATTAGTAATGTAAAATTAAACGTTGTAACAACATGCAAAATAGTAGGTAAAATAGAAAATTATTAAAAATATTATGAACTATGTTCTCACACTTCCCTCTCTCTCATTACCTAACTGTTCATTAATATGGTAACTACTTTGAAGAAAGTCTCCTATAACATTTTGAAACATCATATACTTTTGGGAAAAAGAGCTATGTATGGAATTGGGATTAGTGATAAGAATTTTGGATTTGGCTCTTCACTTAAATGTTCAACTCAGTATTAATATGTAGAGAGATTTCTCAATTTTTTTGTTAGAAAGACTCCAAATTAGAATCATCAACAATATTCCAGAAGAAAACATGTGCAGGAGAAAGTATTCCTCTAGCGTTGGGACCATGTAAGTTATCTATAATTTTGGTTCTTGATCCTATAATAACTAAGTTTTTTTGATAAATAATAATAGATACAAATTATTCACAGTCCTTTACTGTTTCAAACCCTTACGAAAACTATTATTAAGGATAGATAATTATTTTTTTTTTCTCTTATACTAAATGTTCTTATAGTGCTACAGGGGTGAAGTTTATTCCTAGCATATGGCAACACCATGAAAAACGAAAGCTGGAAATCACGCATCAACACCAAATGAACAAAATAAAGTGTTGAGGTCGTTGAAAAGTCAATTATTTGCAAAAAACAAAGAAAATAAACATTAAACACCCTTGTTTTCTGAGTGATACTTGTGGCATATTTTTTTCAATGTCTTAGTGCTTCTTGGGAAATAATACCACAGTTTAAAGAAAATTGCTGTATATTCCAAACGTTTCGGGGTCTAGATCAGACCCCGTTGTCAATGGTTAAGGAACTACGGATAAAAAAGGCACAACTCTAAGATGTAAATTAAAATATTTGACAATGTGTATTATTTGATTTTTGACATAACTAAGAGAATTTTATTTGTAATATACAGGGTAGCACAGAAATTTCTAAAGATCATATAATCATAAAGTTCGTTTCAAATTGGAAGATTTTGAAAGGGAGATCTTCAGAATTTTATGTGGCGCTCCTAGGTGCGACTTTGTTATAAGATAGTGCATTCGCCAAAAATGCGACCAAAGAACTTTGTTGATTCAGTGATCCCATTTAAACCATAAGGAAAAACTTAGGAAAAACCTTATGAACTATCCCGATATTGGGTTGTTCATAAGGACATGACCATTAGCAATATCTTCCTTAATCATCGGCAACCAGGAACGACTGAATTCTACGGAGGTAGTAGCGATACAATCGTTTTCATTTAACAAAATTAAAGCAGACTCTTTTAGTTTTATTTTGGTGTTGTGTTCTTCTTTGTATAATATAACTGAATTTTGAAACTGTATTTTACGACCAAGGTCCCAAGCATGTTCACAAATTTTGGATTTTTCAAATTATCGTTTTTTTTATGTAATTTTTGTGTTCTTTATTCAAACATTCAGAGGTCTAGAGGTTTCTCCAATATAGAATTTATTACATTCACACGGGATTTTATAAATGCATTTTTTTGTGTTTTGAGTTGTGTAATTTGGTTTGGTTTTTGATATAATTGATTTTAGAGTATTTCTTGTTTTAAATGATGTTTTGATATTATATCTGTTTCCTACTCTTTTTAGTCTTTCTGGTAGACCCTGTATGTATGGTATAGCTATTGTATTAATGTGATTATCTTGGGAGTCAGTGTTGCTTCGTGAAGTTTGATGTTGGTTCTTAGGGATTGTTTGGTATTCCAATTTGTTTAACTCGTTATTAATAAATTAAGTACATTTTTTATAAACGTTTTTTCTTCATTGAATTTATTGATATTAGAACAGTTAGTTTTTGCTCTGTCATATAGAGATTTAATGATACCTCTTTTAACTGAACTTGGATGATTAGAGTTAAAGTTGAGATACCTGTTAGTATGAGTTGGTTTTCTGTAAACTTGGATCCGCCCCTGGCCCACACCACACCACCTTGATCTTTAAATACCCATTCGACATAGTTTTTTCTGTGTAAGACACAGGAACCAGGTGGAATTAATAACTTGCAGTAAACAACAAGTTTAATATCTGATTAGTACACGATACCTACACACAATTTGCTTTTCGTTCTAATAAACATTCCAATTCTCTGTTTGCGATATTTTAAATTAAAGGCTTGACATTTGACATACGTCAGAACAGCACAAAACAGCCAAGTTTATAGATGGTAGCGACACTCCAGGATGACAAATTAAAACTCCCCAAACAGGTCAGATTATAAATGGTAGAAACAAGGATGACAAACTTATATGGGGGTTAATATGAAAATGTGTCTAGCTGATAGCATTAAATAACAAGTTCAAGAACTGACCAGAATGGCGTTGGTGTAGAAAGAGGGTATGATGTGAATTGGTAAATATAAAATAATATTAATGTTAACCAAGATATCTAAAATATATATTTTTTCCTACATATCTATGAGATACTCTAAAAACTTTTGGTGTTCTGTTTAAAATCCACCCTCTTGCTACATCAGCACCTCCGTCATTTAATGCATTTTGACACACACTTATTCCATCTAAAACACTTGCAGCTGAACTCCTCACATTGTCTGCATCTAAGGCCACAATATCCTCTGTAAAGGATTCCAAATTTGGTACTTCCAACTGATAAACTATTCTTCCTATATGTACTTCGATTTTACCAGATTTTCTAATAATTAATTTTCCCATTTGGCCTTCTAGCATATCATTTAGGCAATAATCAAATAACTCCTTGCAGTTGGGATCGTCAGTCAATCTTTCCCTACAAAGAGAATCAGACAACTTCCAAAGGGATAGTGCTGGATTATCCTCTTCAAAAGTTACATCAAAGTATTCAGAATAAATATTCTGGTTGTTTTCACATGTAAATTTGTTTAGTGCTGTTTTAATACTTGATACATTATTTGATGGTCCATCAACATCAACTGCAGTCTTCATTTCATTTTTAAATTCTGTTGTGAAGTTAAACCAATTAAGTTGAAATGGAAATTTCTCATCAAATTCATTTTCGTCATCCTTGCTTATCAAGTTTTCAAAAACATTGTGTTCAGCTTTCTTATCAACCGAATTTTTTTTCTTTAGAGAACGTATCGTAATAGCTGATGAACCTCCATCATTTTCTTTATCACTACATTTGCCACTAAATCTGTTTGGTCTTCTTGCATCACTTCTCACACCATCCGAAAATATTCCAGAAAATTGTACCAACCTGCTATCACCATTTCGTCAATCTATCTATTTGATCCTTTCTTCTAAAATTTACCTTCTTTTGGAATAGGGGATATTCCATTATTTTTCAAAGTATCTTTGGCTTTTTCCTTATTCCTTGCAACATTTAAATTTGGGGTGAATTGTTTTTTTAGTAGCCGGGGGCCTCCAAGAGTTAAATCACGCGGTAATCTTAAGGAGTTTAGACGTTGACCACCAGGGTTTTCTTCTTTGATAAACTTTTTTAAATTACTAATTTGATTATTTTCCATATTCTACAAATCAAACGTGGGAAGTGAAGTTAATATGTATTGGTTTAAACTATATTACTATAGCCATTTTGACCAATAGTTTGGAGATGCTATGGTATTTAAAAAACATCTACTTAAGTAATGTTTCCATAACTTAATCTGTTATAATTAAAGTGACCTCGATGTGAGATATTATAATACAACAAATTTTATATTTTAATTAGAAATTAACTTACACGTCATATGTTCCTTTGCAGTTAAATTTAAAGTAAGTTAAACTATATATTAGGTTTAATACTTGAGTCCTATCGAAATAGTGAAATTATATATCACTTACTAAGAATGACACAAAGAAAGAGAAACAAAAACAGGGAGATAACTAGAAATGGTTGCTGCTTTTCTTTATGATGCCATCTTTTTATAATCCATTGAACGCAAGTACACAAATATTGTTTTTCATCGAGAACCTTCACCAGTTGCACTTCCCTCAACTGATTGAAATTTTAAATAATTATTAGAGTATTTAATACATGTATTTAACCCTTTATCGCAAATCAATTTCGGCATCTAGGAGTTTTAACAATCACAGCGAAATGCCGTTACACAGTACCACTACTGAACTAGTTTTCCCTGAAAGAATACCAGTACGGATCCTTATTATAAAATGAAGTCAGATTGAGCGGCAATGTTATTTGAGACAAACAAAGAGATTTTTCAAAACGACTACGGTTTGGAGTCGTCTTCTCCTTAAATAAGTATACAAAATTATTTCCGTAAATGTAGACTGAGGCCCAACAAAACGGAGACGGCGTGCTTCCATCTCTCTAACAGAGCAGCAAACAGACAGCTCCAAGTCTACTTTGAGGATACTTTACTGCGCCACAATACGCACCCGAAATATCTTGGTGTCAACCTAGTTAGGACATTGACCTACAGGAGGCACCTGGAGAACACGACTGCGAAGGTACGAACTCGGAACAACATCCCCCATAAGCTGGGCGGTACTACGAGAGGCTCTTCCGCTGAATGACTAAGAAGTGCAGCACTTGGGCTGGCTTACTCATCTGCAGAATACGGTGTTCCGATTTGGCTCAACAGTGCACCTACCCAAAAGGTAGACAGACAACTAAATGAGTCAATGAGCATAATCAGCGGGACGCTAAAATCGACTCCTACTGAATGCCTAGCAATATTGAGCCATATACCTCCTCCAGATATCCGGCGCAAAGCAGCTCTACTCCGAGAATATAAATTTTTACAAGGCAACCTTCAATTTCTCATACACCAGGATACTGATGAATCATGCAGAAACAGACTACAATCCAGAAGATCAACCATAAGAACTACTAGAGAACTGCACACGTTACAGTTTCACCCCGTATACTCTTGGGAGCGAAAATGGACAGATAACTGCCCCCCTCAAGGTTGAAACCTCGCGTGTATAAGAATAAAACCTCCCGCCTTTGATCAGCCCCGTAAAATATGGACCTCACTGAACAGAATAAGTACCAACCATGGCATATGTGCGGACTCACTACATAAATGGTGTAGGGCGCAATCTGCGAGGTCTGACTGCGGGGCGGAAAAGCAAACCCTTCAACGTATGGTGATGGAATGCCCAAATACCGCATACGAGGGAAACTTTGACGACTTCCTAATGGCAACCGACGCTTCCATTGACTATGTATCTAATTTAAATGTGTGTTTGTGAATTTGAATAATGTATTTTATATAATGTGCAGCCATTCGATAAATACAAATATAGTGTACACAATATATATAATTGTTGTACACAGGAAGATTAGTTGGTCATATTATAGAGATTTCTATGTCTTAGACCATCTGTGAGGGAGACGCTCAATAGAAGAAAGAATTTTCAATGAACTGTTAAAATAATCTAATTATTTATGAAATAAAATTTATTACAATTATATACTTTATTTACAGTTACAAATGTTACTAATTGCCTGAGTATTCCATAAACCTTTAAATACTTTGGATTACAATAAATTATGTCGTCAACCGATGGTGCAGACAACGTCTAACCGTAGGATCGCTTCAAATGCTTGTACGGAAATTATCGGCTGAATTCATTTGTAATTATAATAAATAGTTTTGAAACTGGAAATAACCAGTTACTGCAGTTCTTAAGTTCATTATTTGGTGGAACAACATGTCAAGTTGCGTGTTCCTAATAGATCTTATACTGGTTATGTTTGAATATACACGAAGGTGAAATCAAATGAAACGTATCTAATGACTGTTAAAAAATGCTTTCGGAAATAGGTCGTTTAAAATAAGATTTGTTACTAAATTTGTTGGTTTTAATTTATACGCGTTTTCGTATTTTATTCAATTTATTAGTATCTAAAAGAATAAATTTTTAATGATTTTTCAGAGTTTTTCATATAATTAATTTTTTGATGAACACTCTTCCATTCCAAGTTACAGCTTTTTACAGGTTAGGAAAAATTGTTTTAATTTAAAATATTTAGCCCCTATGGAAGAATTTTGAATAATGAAATTTGGCATCATTTGGCAGTATTTGCAATTTGTGGAACTCTGTCTTATAAGTTTATATATATTTTATTTCAGAAAATTTTAAAACGCCTACATTTTCCTTTTTATAAATTGGTTCAGAATGACGGATTTAAATTTGCAATTTTTTATGTCTTAACTTTCTCTCTTTAAATTTGTTAACCTGATCACAAAATACTTTAACTTTAAAAAATAACCGACTATAAATGACTCAAATTGAAAACAGTTTAAACATAGAGGGCAATCAATAACTCTTTGCTGACATATTTTTAACCGACTTCCAAAAAGGAGGTTATCAATTCGTCGTGTATTTTTTTACGTGTGTTACCTGATTTCTTCTCCTGTGGAGAACCGTTTTGAATGAATATGGTCTTATGTAATAGAGTATATCCGAATTGGTGAAATCTTCAAATTTGGGAAAAGAATTCTATTGGTAAAGTGATGAAATTTGTGAATGACAACATGCGTGCATGGAAATCGACCAATATGTTCAATATCCCTAACATATCGGTCGATTTTTCGAAAACTCCTTATGGATGTGTATCGTTTTTAACATTTAATCTATTAGGGAAGATCCCTAGGTGATCTTATATACTTTTCTGCGACCTGCAACTTGCAATTTTGCAGAAAATCACCGAAAATTCCAAAATTCTTATCAAAAATTTCATCGAAATGACATAACGGACATTTCCTCAGAAATTTTTTAATTTCAACGTCATAGTGCGGGAATTGTAGGCACTGGAAGTTTTAATTGCGAATTTGAAAATTTTCTATTTACATCTCAAGCATATAGGTAGTAAAGCATAGTATTTTCGGCTTAATGAGTACCAACCTCGTTTTTATTTGTAAACCAGGCAAATACCTATTTAAATGAAAATTTTTCCATTTTGCTAAGACGGTGCTTTTGGTTGTCTCATTCTCCCGGCCTAAGAGAAAATTCAGTGACAATAAATGTCAAACTTTAAACTGCTATTTGGTGGGTTTATAGACAGGGTGTTTAGTTATAGCAAACAAAATCACAAAGTAAAGTGGTAGAAGGAGTTGCATTTATATGAAGATTGAAATATAGGACAGACTAGAATGATAGTGGTCCGTAGGCAGCCGTATATACAGGATGGTTGGAATATAGGGTGGACTGGACGTTTGGTGGCATTAAAATGTTGGAAAACATGTGAAATTAAAATTATATAGGGTGATTAAAAAAATGTTATATGATGTGGACATAAGCAAATCATATACAGGATGGTTGAAATATATGCTGGACTTGAATTATATTTATACAATGTGATTAAAAAAATATTTATTTTATAGCCCATAAGAAGTTGCATAAAGTGTAAGTGTGGAGAGGAATTAATGCTACACAGGGCGATAATATAAAATGTTACAAATGAAATAATTTATGGTGTAGCCCACAAGGTGTTATATACGATGGTTGAAATATAGGACGAATTTGACTCCGTAAATATGGGATGGATTCTACTCCGTCCTATAATTTACAAAAGGCAGCTAACAAATTTATGCCTGGCCGTGGGCAGTCGTATGTACAGGATGGTTGGTACATAGGGTGGAGTGGAATTATCTATAGCTATACAGAGTTGTCAAAAAAAGTTGAAGAAAGGTTACATGGCGTGATCCATAAGGCATAAATATATTTTGGGCTTGTTAAGTCAACGCGTACTAGTAGGTAGATTTTGTTCGTAAACATTTACCTGTCAATTTAAATGAAAATGTATCATTGTGTATTGTTGAGGCTTTCGATGTTACCTGGTTCTGTCTATTAAGGTCATATATAGAAAATAAAAAATAAAGAATGAAATCTAGTAAAAAAAACTAAAAAGTTGAAAATAAAACATTTAAAAAATATATAACCGACATCCACCTATAACTAAAAAGCTAAAAATAATTATAACAAAATACTACTCTAGCAAATAAATAACACATTCAATGTTGTTAGGTACCTATATGCAACATATATTATACCGAATTTTGCGACTATTTGGCTGATAACCTTCATATAAATAGAATTTTGATTCTGAAAATAAATGATCATCTGTATTTGAATCAGGGTCGAAAAGATAACATGTGATTCCCTCTAAACTAGTGGTTACCAGTTATTCAGTTGCGACAAACTGAACAATTGAAAACATTTATATCTAAAATCCAATAAAACATATTTTAAAAATATATAACCGACTTCCACCTATAACTATAAAGCTGAAAATAATTATAACAAAATACAACTCTAGCAAATACATAACACATTAAATGTTGTACCTACCCAAGAAGTAAAAAATGTAAACATTAAAATGTGCTCATTCTGTACAAATTAATTACCTACCAATCTAGTATATTTTTGAAGTCGGTGCCAAGCAACAATCAAGTTTGAAGAAGTAGTAGATAAGTACGCAATGCAGGATGTTAGATTTCAAATTCAATTACTGCAGTATTTTATCGAGTGGGCCGTTGTCAAATTAAAAACGATGAACAATTTTGTACATTTTTTGTATGCTACATACGTACATTATTTATCTTTATTCACTGAAAAAATGCATTATTATGAAAATTATATTAATTGTCTTTGAGTATTATTTTCTATAAATAAATATTATGTAAAGCGCTTGTAAACTTCTCTATTAGTGGTAACAGATGACGTAACAGTAATATATGGCATCAGAGGGACACTGTGGCCATTAATTTTCTGCAAAGTTTTTGTAAAAAACTTCATATCTTAAATATTTAGTTATATTATTATTTTACGAGACGTCTGAGAGTTGATATAAGCAAAAAGGTACGTACTCAAGGAGACAAAGTATCAGCTGCCTTAATAATTGGTGTATGTAGAAAGGATCTGCATGAAGTGGAACGTTTATTTAATAAGAGGTACCCAGATCGTACTATATCGAGGACTTACTTGAGGAAGCTTCTTCAGAAGTTTGAAGCAACAGGTAGTGTTAAAGATGGCAAGAGATCTGGTCGACCAACAGTTAGTGATCACATACACCAGTTTATAGAGCAAATTTTAACTCATTTGCGGACCTAAAATTCAACAGCAATGCGCTTATACCATCGCGTCAGTAACAGTTTATAAAGAATAATTGATAATATTTTGACAGCAAACTCTTAGAAGTAAACTATTTAAGTAAAAATAATAATCCGCAAAAAAACGAATTTGTTGTGTTTTTTGCTTATAAAAGTAATGAAGGAATCGTGATGCTGTCTACAGAAAAGTTGTAGAAAATAAGAAGTCCTTCTTAATGATTGGATCATTTATAACTTTCTGGTAACTAATACTGGAATATTAGTCATCGTCAAAACTATAGTTTATGATATTGAGTTTATATGGGCTCATGATGGATACCATTGAATAAGTAATTTCTGAAGAATTGGAATTTAAATAATTTAGAGAGGTATTTTGCACACACAGTCCGACCGGGATATACTAAAGATATTTTGAAAGTTCATAAATTCCACTTCAATTTGGTTTTTCGCTATAATGCCGAGAAATTGGTTTAAAATAAGAGTAAACATCGCATTAAGTGTACGAATATGTGGCAGCCAGCCAGCGGTGCACTGTCAATTGCTGTTAAGGCACATGGGCAGATCTAGAATTCTCTTAAGGTGCGGGCACGAGATGCAAATTATAGTAAATTGTTGTATTATTTGTTTTTTATAAGCAGTTTATTAGGTTTTTATTTACATAACTATTGCCTGCGCATATTGCTTTATTTTTTCATTTGTATATTAAGTTAATGATTACCTGTATACAGTTTACTGATATTAATTAAATTACTATTTTCCACTGACTACATCTGCCACTGTCAAAACATCGGAGGGTCCATCGTTCAAGCCAAATTTCAAAAGCAGTATTAATATATTTTACGGCACTATAAAAACAATCCAAGATATACGAAGTGACGTGCTTTCAAAATATATTTTGCAAATCGCTATCGAACTTTCGTGGTTAATACGATACGTTCTGCAAAATATTTCTACAAATTGTTTAAATTGTATTTCTACAAGATCTACTTAACGTACAACATCGATCTTCAGCGTTGTTAATTTCATCGTTATAAGCTATCACTAGGAGGCAGATTAAGGTTCCAGCTGTTGTTACAACCAAGTTGCGAATTTTTTAAAATCACATACTTTATATGGATTTTTCCAGCTTTTCTTTATGAAAAATGCTGCCATCAAATTTTGTAAACACTCATTTTAAAGATTTTCTGATTCTCTACAATTTTTCTATTGACGTTTTTGAGTTTTTACACTATAAGCAAAAAAAAAAACGAAAATACACCATATTTTTTAGGGTTTTTATTAAGGCTCAAATAATTTACTTGTATGAGTTTGCTGTTAAAATTATGTCAGTTATGACTTATAAACTATTATTTATTTTATTTTATTTCACTTAAAAATCTCTATTCACTGGTGTAACAAATTTTTTTACATAATTGCACAAATGGTGTAAACCATACTTCGTCTACAGCTAAAGTTGCATCTATCTGTGAAGTTAGTCAAAGTACATGTGTTGGTAAAAAACATATATCCTTCATACAAATTATAGATGACAATATGAACCGAATCCAACACCACACAAAAAACATTTGTTTTAGTGATGAAACTTTTCCTCCAATGGTAATGTGCCCACACAAAATATACGTTATTGGGTGACACAAATCCACTTTTTTTTTGTGGAAAACTTACTGAATTTATAGAAAAAGTGAACATTTTGACAAACATTATGAGAAACCAAACAATAGATCCTGTTTTGCTTAATACAAACTTACGGTGAAGTGTATCTGGAGATGTTACAAAATACAATTGAGCCGTTAATTCTTGAAATTTTGGAAGATAATCCAGATGAGTTCGGAATTTTCAACATTTCAACAAGATCCTGAACATTATTATGGTGCAGTAAGACGTTACTTGGATGAATTGTATGGTGATAGATTATACAGCGAGGTCCCGAAGAATGGCCAGCTCCATCACAGGAACTGATACCAGTAGATTTTTTTGTGCAGAGGTACTGAAAATCCAAGGTTTACGCTACTGAACCGGACAAAAGTAACGTTTTAAAATAACGACTTATTGATGAATGCAGGACAGTTTCAGCTGACACATGGGAACAGGTACAATAAGATTTTACTAATACCTAGAATGCAGTTATGTCAGCAAGTAGACGGAGTACATTTTGAACATTTGGTCTAAGAATTATTTTAATTAACTACTATTAATTGTGAAATATTAATATTTGTATTTATTGAATTTATCAAAATGGTTGAAACTCAAATTAGTATGGCGGAAAAGGTATGGTCAATGCCTTTCAAATGAGCTGTCACTTGTCTTAATTTTATATTTAAAATTAGTGGACAGAGTGGCCGTGTGAGGTCATATATTACCATTAATAAGAAGTTTACCAAAGTTTATTTTCACCCTCTAAATTTCATTTATTTAAGTACAATCGTTCAAAAGATAGGAGGGGACTTTTGTCTAGCAGTGTATAAGTAGCAAAAAAAATCTTTGGCATTCATTATTGTTTAACACTCGGTATTTTCAAAACCAAGTATTTTCGGGCCTAAGTTTTTTTGAACTTTTATGTTATTTTTTGGATGACTAATTTCTAGAAGAGATTTTTTAAACATCCAGTAAATTGTGTTTTTGCTTACAGACCAGCAGTAAATTCGCTATTTGAAGGTGTTCAAATGTTTAAAAAGAAATAGCTAGAATAATTTCGTTAAATCAAATAGCTGTCCATGCCGTATATGTAGGCATAAAAAGAGAAAGGACTAATAATAATCGTCTAATGCTTCGCTTACGGACAGATAACAAATTTTTACATCATATATAATACTGGCAAGTTGTACTTTACCAGTCAGATGGTCGCAGCTTTCAATTAGTTCCGACAAAATAACGATAACCCAATTAAACCTTTCGACTAAACAATTTTTAAACTACCAATTGATTAAATAGTGATCTGAATTTAGTTAGTTCAGTGCATTGGTAGTTTTGTGTTGTGTTTGGACTTAAAAAAGATTAATAATGCCCCCCAATGTAAGTTAAAAAATATTTTTGTTCAAAATGTATTTTATTGATATTTGTTTTTACATATTTATAAAATTTATAGATTTGTATGTTAAATAAAAGAGATTTTTTTTTAATATATAAAAAATATTTATTTACAAAATCAGTCAATTTTGTGTTGGAAATTTCCGTAATTGAGATTTGGGGAGTAAATTTCTATTTGTATTAATGTCCATACATACTGAATAAATTCTACAGTGTATTCAAAAATCGTTCAGCTTTAAATTTGTTGTTCTTTAGTGGAAGTATCATATTTTTTTATTGTCATAAAAGAGATTCTTTGAAAAGTGGTATGTTATACATTATAGAAAATTGTATAGAATCACCTCTGAATACACCTTAATAGAATATAGATCAAAATATTCAAATAGATTAGGCCCTTTCAGACATGACAGTGGAGAATTTCAAACAAACAAATTGAAACCTGCATATTTTTTCTTCCTTGCAGTAGTGTTTGTAATTTGGACATTAGTCTTAAATTGTGAAACTAAATACTTCCTAAAGTATTTTTTACTGTGAATTATACTGTATAATGTTTTTTGCGTTTTATTTCTATAAAAATTCGAGATGAGTTGAATGAAACGAACACCGAAGACCATCCTGATGATTTACCTGACGGCGTTTAACCTTTATTTTTAATACAGCAGTGGTTTTGCATATCTCTTGAAGATTTCCTTTTAATTGTCCCCAAAATGTAGAAAAAAATGTTTTCTTTTGATATTACTTTTAGCTATTAGATGAAAACTCCTTTACACAGTATTGTGTTTTGCAGCAAAAAGAGGTGGGTTCCACGAACTCCCTAAAAATAGCAATAATTGGACAGAGCCCTTTCGCAGTGGATGTTATGCAGAAGTTGATGCTACATGGTCATAACATCGTAGGAGTCTTTACCATTCCCGACAAAGGAAAACGGGAAGATCCTCTGGGTAAGTTTCATCTTCAATTTTAATATGACATTTTTTCCATATGTTAATAGAACTTAAAAAACATTTCAGAAAACCTTTTTGTCAACCAATATTATAAACCAATAATTAATATCTGAAAAAATATATTTTGTTTGTTGATTATGTAACATATATTATACCGAATTTTGCGAATATTTGGCTGATAACCTTTAACCTTCATATAAATAGAATTCTGATTCTGAAAATAAATGATAATCTGTATTTGAATCAGGGTCGAAAAGATAACATGTGATTCCCTATAAACTGGTGGTTACCAGTTATTCAGTTGCGACAAACTGAACAACTGAAAACATTTATATCTAAAATCCAATAAAACATTAAAAAAAAATAACCGACTTCCACCTATAAGTAAAGAGCGGAAAATAATAATAACAAAATACAACTCTAACAAATAAATAACACATTCAATGTTTTTAGGTACCTACCCAGGAAGTAAAAAATGTAAACATTTAGTATATTTTTTATGTCGGTGCCAAGCAAATCTAAAATCCTTCATTGCGTACTTATCTACTACTTCATCAAACTGGATTGTTTTTTGATTACTACTTTGTGATTTTGTTTGCTATAACTAAACACCCTGGGTATAAATGTACCAAATAGCAGTTTAGAGTTTGACATGTGTTGTCACTGAATTTTCTATTAGGCCGGGAGAATATGACATCCAAAAGCACCGTCTTCCCAAAATTGAAAAAAAATCATTTAAATAGGTATTTGCCTGGTATACAAACAAAACGAGCTTGGTACTCATTGATTTAAGGAGCCGAAAATACTATGCTTTACTACATATATGCTTGAGATTTACATAGAAAATTTTTAAATTCGCAATTAAAACTTCCAGTGCCTACAATTCCCGGACTATTACGTTGGAATTAAAATATTTATGAGGAAACTAGCGGACCCGACAAACGTTGTCCTGTCCCATGTAAACTTTTAAAAATTAGCTGTAACAATATAATCTGAACGCTATCTATCAGACGTAACTGAAACTAAAGCAAACTCTTGAATATTTGACACAGCGACTACAGCGCAGTCTGCCGGATCCTATGTAACTTGTGCTAACATCAACAACAATTTTTAAATAAATAATTTAACTAAAAAAACAATATCTAGTTGACCGTATTGTGAATCTAAACCATCCTCAAACCCCCTGGAATACACACAAAAAATTTCATCAAGGAGGAAGAGTTCAATGACTAACACACGTACAGAAGATTTATATATATAAAGATGTCCGTTATGTCATTTCGATGAAATTTTTGATAAGAATTTTGGAAAATTCGGCGATTTTCTGCAAAACTGCAGGTTGCACGTCGCAGAAAGGCATGTGAGGTCACCTAGGGATCTTCCTTAATAGATTAAACGTTAAAAATCCATAAGGAGTTTTCGAAAAATTGACCAATATGTTAGGGATATTGGTCGATTTCCATGCACGCATGTGTTCATTGACGAATTTCATCACTTTACCAATAGAATTCTTTTCCAAAATTTGAAGTTTTCACCAATCCGGATATACTCTATTACACAAGACCATATTCATTCAAAACGGTTCTCCACAGGAGAAGAAATCAGGTAACATACATATAAAAAAAAACGCGTGAGTTGATAACCTCCACCTTTTTGGAAATCGGTTAAAAAATAACATAACCCTCAAACATCAAACAAGTAAAACACCGGGACCACTTTTTTATGAAAGTGGGATATAGATCCATATGAATTTTCGATTTTATTCCACCATTGGGGCTCGAATTATGTTTTTCAAATTGAAAAGGGACCACCCCCAGAGGGTTAATCAATACAAAACTAATATCACTAAAAACGATTGATAGTCGGTGAATATAAACAAAAAGATCAGCAGAATTGAAAACCTCACCTTTTAAAGCCGGTTAAAATTAAAAATATAAGAAACTAAATTAAGTGTATTACCATCGTTTTTCGACCGGCAAGATCTTTACGATAAAACAACTTGAAATTAGTTTTTCTAACAATATTTTTAATATTTCGTTATTTTGGTAATTAAATTATACACGCTATTTGTTGAACAGATTTAGTATTTGATGAATCATTCAAATGACTAAACAATGATAATAAAATTGTTGTTCTTAATACTATATTGCAGATTATTTCCGCCATATCACACGAAATTTTGTGCAATTAGCTACGGTATTCATACAAATTATTATTGCAATTGTATCAGCTTCTGATTCCACATAAATCTCTAATTACAGTATGGAGATATTTATAGCAGTAGCTTTTTGAATGAAAGCATAAATGCACGTTATATTTCTTAGTTATAGTTTTTGTAAGGAATGTAAGAAAATAATAGTTTGGTGTTAGGGTGCCATACATCTATTTAGGGACATGATATCGAATAGAAAGTATAGATACTGTACTCATGAGTAGTATCGAAAAAAAAGGTATCGTGCTCGTTAACGTATCTAAACAAACGTATCGATACTTCATAGTATAGAGTACTTTTCTTAGAGCCTAATGCCCACACAACTAGACATCATAACGGAATGTCGCTCAGTTAAGTGAGTTCAGCTTTAGTAGTAGTCTAGACAGGAGCCTTGCTCCCCATAGCAAAATTATTGCATTTTTTTGCTAATTCTTATGCAAAAAGGTCTTCTGAAAACGAATTCAAAGGTTGCCGGGCAGTAACCTGGTCGAGTAATTGTATACCCAATTTTTTTAAAGCATAAAAAATCAACATTTTTCTGTCGTTTTTTAATTTTCAGGTTTTTTGGGTCATTCTGGACAACAAGGCTCTCTTGTGATTTTTCCCCAAAGTTGATCGTTTTTGAGTTATAAGTGATTTGATTAGTTGGAAAAAACCCAAAAATGACCTTTTTTAACCGACTTCTAAAAAGGAGGAGGTTATCAATTCGTTGCCAATTTTTTTGTATGTATGTTACTTGATCTCTTCTCATATGGTGAACCGTTTTGAATGAATATGGTCTTGTTTAATAGAGTATATATCCGGATTGGTGAAACTTAAAATTTTGGAAAAGAATTCTATTGGTAAAGTGATGAAATTTGTGAATGAACACATGCGTGCATGGAAATCGACCATTATCCCTAACATATTGGTCGATTTTTCGAAAACTCCTTATGGATGTGAATAGTTCTTTAGCGTTTAATCTATTACTGAAGATCCCTAGGTGATCTCTCTCGCAATTGAAATTAAAAGAATAAAATAATTAACAATACCTCTATTGAGTACCACAATATGGATGTATTTTACTGTCAAATATCTACTTGATATCAACCAATTTTCGATTTCCATGAATTCCAGAGCAGGATAGAAAGTGTGGCAAGAGAAATAGGCTCTTGCCCTCTCTATTGTCCTCTCTGTCTAGTCTTGTCACGGTATTTATGAATTGCCGGCTATAGAGACAAAATTTTAAGAGTAATTATTTAAGTTTTATTCGATACGATACCTACCTAAATGTACTAAATGAGTAAAAATATCGCATACAAAGTACTGAGTACAAAAGTATCGGTATCGAAAAAAAAAGTACTCGATACCACTTAGTTCGTGTCCCTATATCTGTTAAATTTCTTATATTTTACTTTAGATGTTCCTCTGCAATTTTCTTACACCGTTGCCTCTTGTCTATCCAATCAATCCAGTGGCCTGTAATTGTTTGTCTGGTTTGGACTGGTTCCTTTTATAACTGGTTCAAAAGTTCCAGTTTATGTATTTTCTTAGTCAGATCTCTCTTTATCAGCAACAGGAGTTTTAAGCATTAGTAATGTCACTATATCAAGGTCCTTCTTGTGATTTTCAGAAATGAAATTAGAGGAGATCTTGAGAAATAATTATTATAAACAAGTTTTGTTGTAGTTATACTAATCTCAATTGAGATTACATAGACACGTTATCTGCAGACATCTCTTTGTGGTAACTGACTTTGTGTAGTATTTACCTACATAGACGGGGCTAGTAAATTTATTTATTATGAAAGTGTTACTGGAATTTATTTTCTAATCTGAAAGAAGTAAACTTATTACGGGGTTTGTATTTGTGAATTCTTTGGGGAATTACTCTACACGTTAGGAAAAGTCTATATTTCAAATCTTTCAAACATTTCAGGGTTTAATTCTAGAGACCGTTCTCAATGGAAATAATAACACCACGATGTTTTAAAAAAATGAGCGGTTAGCAAAGAAAGTATACAGTTTGACATTAAAATGTTAACTAACTCAGAAAATTTATTTCTTTTTGACATATAGAGGGTTGCACAAAAAATGTATAGATCATATAAATATAATAAAGGTTACACAGGTAAAAAAGATTTTTAAAGAATTTGTTTTAAGTGAGATATTGCATTCGCCAAAAAGGCGATCGAAGAATTCTGATGATTCAAAGGTCCCATTAAGGCCATAAGAGAAAACATACGAAAAACATTTTGAACTAGCCCGATATAGGGTTCTTCAAGAGGGCATGACGATTACTAATTTCATCCTTGATTATCGATGAGCAGGAGCGAATGAAGTCTACCGAACTGGTAGTGATGCAATCGCTTTTATTTAATAAACACATTGCATACTATTTATCTTTTGTTTTGTATTTTTGCCAAATATGGTGTCAACTGTCACAAGGCATCCTGGCTACAAACCCAATAGACCAAACCTCTCGCTTCCAGTAATCCAACGCGGTATCGTCAGTTAAATCCGGAACGATCGGAACTCACAAAGTTCGTATAATTTGAAACTCCCTAAAGTCATACAATGGTATTTCAACACGACTTGTTCTGTCCCAATAAACAATTTTAACGAATCGCCTTCTTGTATGCTTAAACAGATAAATGTGAGTTGTATCTGGTATTATAGAATCTATCCCCTTCCAGAAGCTACACGTGCTTACTAACATACAGACTCCTGAAATTTGACCCAAAGTGGTGCTGTCGAAGAAATGACAGAAATGATGCAAACTTGGCCAAAAACTCATTGATGTGGATTTCAACTCGACTGATTCTTGGTGGGAAGAAAGGGCGACAAAAAAAAAACAGATAGTCTGCATATGATACCAGACCCAAAAGAATGCCCCACGTGGTTTGCTCTCAGCAGAAGGGAATGGACAAGCTTTGTGTTCATTTAGAGCGCTTTGGAGTTTTTGCTTACAACAAAATAGCGGACAGTTTAAGGTTTTTGTGGGACTGTACGTTTTGAGGGCTATTGTTGCTTAAATTGAATAACTGTTTTTGCTATTACATCAAATGATAACGATTTCTTTACAGCTCATGTTAATTATTTAATACTATTTTATTGTTTAATATATTTCATTTTTAAAATTGATATATTTTATAATTATGTAAAAAGAACTAGGTTCTGATAAAAATTGCTAACAATTAATAATAAAATAATTTTTGATCGCATAGGGTAATTATTTCCCACAAATACTTTACAAAATTTATACTATAGATCATAATTTCGTACACTCATTTTATTGTCGATAGTTTTCATAACATAGTATTGAGCTTGTTACTCTTATGATTGTTGTGATTAATGTGTTTTATTTTATTTTTTTAGCCAAAGCCGCTGCCGAAGAAGGGATACCGGTATTCAAATTCAAGGCTTGGAGAAAAGCCGGAAAAGTTCTTCCAGAAATCCTTGATCAATATAGAAGTGTTAAGGCAGATTTAAATGTTTTACCATACTGTTCACAATTTATCCCAATGGAAGTCATCAACAGTCCGAGGTTTACTAGTATTTGTTACCATCCATCTCTACTACCCAAACACAGAGGAGCAAGTTCTATCAATTGGTAAGGGACACAATATAGCCAAATACATAAATTTAACAAAAATAGAATTTCAACACTTTATTTCATTAAACAATTAATAACAACTAATCCAACTTATGGACTTATGGTGCAAAAAATGAAACCCTATGTAAATATTGTTTCTTCAATGAAATTTATATACTCTCTTTGAGGTTTAATTCTTTTTTATGCAAACTGAAAAATTTATCGTGACAATATTTATATGGAACAGCTCCAGATTTAAAATCATGCTTCTAGGGGGGCATCAATGGTTTCGGACATACAGCATATCCTGCAATTAATTGATCAAAGCCTAAAGCCATTAAAAGTTTCTTTCTACCAAGCTCTTGTAGTAAAGATTCTCTCGCCACCATCGTTCACTTTGATTCGCCCCTGAGTCTTCCTAAGTGTGAATCTATCGACAGGCGAAGGCCTAATATGGAGGACCACAGAATAGACACAATTATGTAATATGAGAATGTTTTTTTAAGAAAAGGACCCCTTTAACTTCAACAAACGTCAACATCTAGGTGAAAGGGTTTGAAGAACAGGTACTGGAGAACTACGATAAATAGTCAAAGTCTGGTTCAGTTAAGTCATTTAGATATGGCAACATTGAAAGGAAGAACTACAGAGAAAAATAAACCAGGTGAACCAATCAGATCCACCCGTTAAATTCATCAAGGAGATGAAAGAGAATAGTTGCCTTTTACCTTTCCTTGATGGTATATTCCATGTCAGATTAAACCCAAATTGGACAAGTGCAGACAATCAACAACGATTCTGGACAAAACCAGGTCATCATCAACGAGTTTTCTCGGTGATGTTGCTCTGTAATGTTGGGGTGGGGAGTGATAATGTTTCATTATCGTACCCGGTTAATTCATACACCACAGAATTTGAAGCTCATTTTCCCCCATTTTGTGTTTAAGAACGAAAACGCCCACATAGGACAAGAAGGGTTCAGAATACATTGGAAGCAGGACCTATCAGTGGATTGAATTGGCTAGCTAACTCTCCTGATATGAATTCAAGGGGAAACATGTGGGATTTCATTGCTAAAATCCTTCACAATCGTATCATCCCACCTCACACTGTAGTTACTCGGAGCGGCGGTAGAGCCGGTAGAGGAATCTAATGACATTCTCTAAAAGACTATCAATCGCTTATTTTTAAGTTTTCTTGGGAATAACACCACAATTGAATTAAAAAAGCTGTATATTGAAAGAAAATACCAAACGTTTCAAAGTCGATTCTGACTTCGTTGTCAATGGCTTTAAAATATGTAATGAAAATGTAAATTGCAAATTGAAAGTTTGATTTATGACATTTATGTTAACATAAGATTTTTGTTGTTTTTAAATATACAGGTAGTTGTCGTTAGAATTTAGAAGTGGCGTTCCTAGGTACGACTTTGCATTCGCCAAAAATGCGATCAAAGTATTCTGCTGTTTGAGTGATCCCATTAACGTCTTAAGGGAAAACCTAGGAAAAACCTTATGAACTATCCCGATACTGGGTTGTTCAAAAGGAGATGACGATTAATAATTTCTTCCTTAATTGTCGGTAACCAGATACGAATGAATTCTACAGAAGTAGAAGCGATAAAATCGTCTTCATTCAAAAGAATTAAGGCAGACTCTTTTATTTTTCGTTTTGTGTTATGTTGTTCTTCGTGAAGTATAGTTGAATTGTCAAATTGTATTTTATGGCCTAGGTCCCATACATGTTCACAAATTTTCGATTTTTCAAATTGTCGTTTCTTTCTGTAATTCTTGTGTTCATTTATTCGTATGTTTAATGGTCTCGATGTTTCTCCAATATAAAATTTATTGCATTCGCAAGGA
Source organism: Octodonta nipae (assembly GCA_034190945.1). Taxonomy (NCBI): domain Eukaryota; kingdom Metazoa; phylum Arthropoda; class Insecta; order Coleoptera; family Chrysomelidae; genus Octodonta; species Octodonta nipae. The sequence goes on along the minus strand of CM067220.1, from coordinate 15,606,596 downwards.
ATCTTGTATATGCAGTTTTTTGAATTTTGAGTTTTGTTGGTTGGTTTTGTTTTCGATATTAGTGATTTCAGTGTATTTTTGTTTGGAATGTTGTTTTAACATTAAATGTGTTGCCCACTCTTTCCTATCTTTCTAACAGACCCTGTATGTATGGTATAATTGTAGCTGTAATGTGCTTGTCTTGAGTAGCAGTGTCAATCGCTTGATCATTTCAATGCCCAGACGTGTCATTATATTAGTGGAACATGGAGGAGGAGACATAGACTCTTAGTCAATGTGTTATTACTTTTTTTCGTTCAATGTATTTGTTGACAGATTCGTACATTGCTTCGTTCTTAATTTTCTACATATACTAGTTTCTGGAAATTACTTCTTTCACAAAAACCACAATCAGAAAAAAATATAGATACTTTTTATAAATATATTCTGTTTATATAATCAAACATGTCTTCAAACAGATTAAGGGCTCCAAGAATCTTTAGGTGTGTTTAGTTCAAGTTAAATATTATATATTTTTTATTCATGAAAATATTATGTTAAAACTAATTGTAAAGTCATTAGTGGGCACCTTTGAGTTAAGGTGGGGCAAAAAATAAGGTGGGATAAAAAATGTCAAAAGTATGTACAAAATATTGCTTTAAACTTTGCTGAACTAAATAATTCCATTGATATTGATAGAAATAAAAATTATGTTATCTTTTAATATTTAAATGTTTGCTCTATTTAGTATTGACAGTGGTGCCACTTGTTATAGTGTTTATTTAACGACAAAGTCTTCATTTAAGCGTTGACGATTTTAAATTGTATGAACTCATTATGTAATTTGATATTCGATACGTGATTGTAACTTCACAAAACATAAACAGTTACTGATTAAAGTTGTGCATAGTCACCTAATTTATAATAATTAAGATAATAATTTCTCCTTGTTTATACAAGCATGTCAATTGAATTACTAAAATTAAAATTCACTACACAACCAACTCTAAGTAATGGAATATTTGTGCTACTAAATTCTAAATACCATATTTAACTAAAAACTAAAAGGCTAGCCCAAAAAATTTCGCGTAGTAGTAGTTTAAATTTTGTTACAAATATTTATAATTGAACCTTGAAACTCGTGAAAGGTTTAGAGAATAAAATCAGGGTGCTGTTAAACTGGCAAAAACGATATTATTGTAGAATGAAGTGAGAGGAAATTTGCAAAAGAGTCACATTATCATCAGATGGATTGAATAACGATAAGAGGTGGGAAAATACTCATTAGAGGTACTGAACCACAATATATATATATCGACTCAGCTCTTCGTGGTATACTCTGACCATAAATATAAAGTTAATCATAACTTGAAAATCATCAGTAATCGGACTTTGCGGCCATGAAGGCATTTGTTCATTTTGTTGAGATCTACAAAATATCAAAATTTCAGCCAAATCCACCGGGCGCCACTTTCCATAAGAAATGTGCGGGGTCCTTTGGTGACATGACTTTTTATTTATGTAAAACTAGCATTTGAAATATAAAAGGCTCATTATTTGGCTTCATTATTGTTACTGCAGGACACTGATAAGTGGAGACGCCAAAGCTGGACTAACCATTTTTTGGGCTGATGATGGTTTGGACACCGGCCCGATTCTGCTTCAAGAAGAATGCGATGTTTACGAAGACGATACAGTGGACACACTATATAAACGTTTTCTTTATCCAGTTGGTGTTTCAGCGGTAGCTAGAGCTGTAGACATGGTAGCTAGGGAGACGGCACCCAAAATTATACAGTCCGAGAAGGGAGCGACGTACGATCCTATGCTGAACAAGCCTGAGTTGCAAAAAGTAAGATTTGAATATTTTATTTAAATACATATAAAAATATTTTGGACATTAAAATTATTTCTCTGGGAGAATTTACTATCATAACAGTATTTTAACCTTTCTTTGAAATAATCGTTTTTAATTCTGACCGAATAGATTTGCAGATGACTCAGCCCGAAAGATCTCTTGATATCGTCCATCAATCACATTCGAGTTCGTCTTTTGCATCTCGCCCCCAAAGAGGGCTCCCGTTTCATGATTATGCTGGTTCACTTTTCTAGGAGACTCAATCAAACCAGTCCTTATATCGAGTTACAAGAAATATATTTTATCCAGATCATTTAACAGGTTGATCCGCAGATGTTAGATATTTAGCCAATAAAGATAAGGTGGAATTAAGGACTACAAAGTGACAGAACTCTAAAGAAACGTTTTAAGATACTGAAAAGTGGAAATACTACAAGACCTGTCTTAGTCATAGGCCATCAACCTATTAGAGTGTCATCTTTACAAACTTTCTTATTTTCAGATTGACTGGAGTAAAACAGCTCAGGAGTTACACAATTTCATTCGAGGCATGGATTCGGTGCCTGGTGCAAGTTGCCTGATTCGACTTCCCGGTACTCAAGAGTTCCAAGAAGCGTTACTCTTCGGATCATCATTGTGGAGATCTGCTGTCCCTATTGGAAAAGAAATCGAAATCAAAGGTACTATGTCCGGTATCATACACGAAGGAGGTTTGCTCTTAACAGGATCTGACAAGGAATATGTTAATGTGAAAAGGGTTAAAATCAATGGTAAGTAATCTAGCACATTTTATTACATATTTAGGTTCAGATACTAAATTTTTAACATAAACCCCACTTTAAATACTTTATTTACCTTTAAACTAATCTCTTTATTTTATACTTGATATATACATTTTTAACGGTCGCTCAAGGACCGGAATAAACGTTCTATTTCGCAGCATTGTCCACTTCATTAACTCCCGATCGGACTCAGATGGACCTAGCCAGTCGGCACCCTTCTACGGTAGGTTCTCCGAATAGGAACTGTTTCTGAAGCTGTCTTTGGAAACGGTGACCGCTTGGATGCTCAACTCTTACCCACTGCTTCTCTATGTTCGTTAGCTAATTTGTTTGTTTTTTCTTTTTTTCTGTCCGGACTGTATTCGTATTTCCAGAAGTAGGTTTCGTAGTTTTGGCAGACAGAGCTAATTTCAGATTATGTCGTTCTTTGACATCCTTCCTTCCGTCTCGGGGGTTGTGGGGAGGACGGATTCATTATGGTTATTTTCAAATCTTCTATGCCCAAACCCTCGTCATTATCCCCTACGACAAATTTTTCTAAAACAGACTTTGCCGTATTCCAAATATCGATCTCCTTCCTGATCCTGACCCATAAGTTAGCTAGGTCTACTTCCATTTCTCAGTCCGTTAATCCAGAGTCGTAATTACCTCTTTCTTCTTCTACTGGGGACCCTTAGCGAAATCCCTGGTTTTCGATTGTAGATAAGTTTCGCCAATACAAGTTCTTCGTCCAAAAATATCAGGGTTTTACTCCGATAAAATGCGAACCCATGCTATCTAATAGAATTCATGCCTGTGTGTGTTCTAAAGTGCATTAGCTGATTTGGCGTCCAGCATTCGAAACATCTCTTAGGAGGTCGAGCTGGGGTCTTTTACTCTGTTTCTGGTCTTTATGTCATTTCGCGACTCTGTTTTGTTCCATCCTGTCTACGTCGTCTCTACATTCTCTTCTTCTTCGTCGTATCCATCTAACTACGTCTTCGACCTGGATTTTTTCTCTTATGATATTTAAGCTGGCAGTGTTGAGGTAACACAAAAGAGGTTTTGTCGTTTTCAATGCTTTCATTTCAGCGTTTCGTTCTGGATGCTTCCTCCCTAGTTTCCGTTGCGTAAATAAAAACTGGTCTCACACATGTTTTTTAAATTCTCACTTTGCTCGACAGTGACACGTGCTTACTGATCCAACTACGCTTCCAGATATCCTTGAGGCGTTTATAGTGTTTGCCTTGGCTTTTTCGGTTAGGTTTCTATTATTGAGATTTGTGAGCCAAGATAATTAAGCTTTCATTAACTGTTCTATTATTTTCTATCTGCGGCTAACTTTCATGTAGAGGGTTCCTATCATAATAAAATATGTTTCCTCTCTGGAGATAAAGATATAACTAACTAAAAAAAAATTTTATCACTCACTTGATTAGATTCGACACAGACTTTGAGTCATTATCAAACGAGGAAGTTAATCAAGACAAGGTACAAGAAAAATGTACTTTAGGGGTTCATATGAATAAATTAAAGAAATTATGGGATTAAATGAACGTTAAGTAGAAATTCGGGTGTTAACAAATCGAACAAAAAACTTCTACAACAATTTAATTGGTCATTTAGGATGGTATTCTTGGAAAAGGTTAAGCCTCGTAAAATTTCTACCTGTTCTAATAATGAAATTTTATGGTACAGGCTTTGACAATTTTTGTATCCTCAAGTTTTGGGAAAGAGTTTCCTGAATCAAGTATATGGTTTGAAAATGTGCAATCTGTTTTTTGATATGAGCCGAAATGTTCACTATAACGGGTAATAAAATTTCTTGTAGTTATTCCTACTAAAAAATTAGTACAGTCTGGACAGATTAGCTGATAAACTCCAGATTTACTATATCTAAATTCTCTTTATCTTTGGCGTTAAAAATAATGTTTGAAAGTTTATTCTGAGATTTGAAACTGATTTTATAACGTAGGAAATTTCAAATAACTTTGCGATTCTGTCAATAACCTTTCCAAAGTATGTTAGTGAGACATATCTGATTTGCTCTGTAGATTTTACAAAGGGATACATGCTTTCTTTGATACACTAATTGTTGTTCTTCGCGAAATATTAACTTATAGATTACACTAATTTGAAACCGTTATTTGTGGCTATAGAACACGGATAATATATATCAGGTGACCGTTCCTTTACAGGGACAAAACTTTCAACGGACGAACACCCGGACCATCAAGAGAGCTACATATATATATATATATATATTAAAATACATATTAAAATGACTCGAATACGAGTAACTAGAAGCGAAAGCAGAAGGCTAAGAGAATTATGCGAACCGACCTGAAGAGGGCAGATGTGACTCTGCCGAAACGTCGTCACGATACCATCGATCCCGGCAGGGATCAGTTATCAACTACGCGGATGAATATATATATATATATACATTATCCGTGTTCTATAGCGGTTGCAAATTAGTACAGTTATCTAAGGAGAACCCATTGCTAAACCTTTATCTTGTACATGAAACTTATTATTGAATTGGCAGTAATTTTGACTATTTGAAAAGCTTATTCAAAATCGTGTTGTTTAGAGAATGTCAGATGACAGCAAGCTTTTGCCGGTATATTTGGAAACATGTTTGTTACATCAAAAGATACAAAAAAACCGTTATGTTTGTTAATTAATTTAGTTAATTCTGTGGAGTTTCGGATTGTATATTGGGGATGGAATTATGTTCAGTGTTATCGCTAAATCTTTTCTGGGGCTGTTTATATAGGATACTAATGGCCGAATCGGGTTATCTTGTTTGTGATTCTTAATAAGACCATAAAATTTTGCAGATAAAGGATTTTTATTGATTAATCTATATTTATCATAATTGTTAATGAATAGTGAATTTGAGCTGTTTAAAAAATTCTTTAATTTCTGTTATTATTGTTGTTCTGTATTTGATAATGACAAAGTCTTAAGACTATAGTCACTTTTATACGTATCTAATCAAGTGAGTGATAGAAAACAAAGTAAGTTTTTTGTGTTTGATCATCATGATTGACTATCATAAAGTCTACCACCATCAGATTTTTTATATAACTAATTTCTTGAGATCTTTTTAAATTTTAACAGTAGTCGCTGCAAACCACATTCATCCTCTACTATTAACGTGACATCATCTGTATAGCACCATTCTCTTGTGGGTTTATTGCCTATTTACATTAACTATCGAACAGACGAATCATTATGTTATCGGCCTAAGCTTACTAGAATGCAGTAATATTATATTCAGAATTACATGTATATTTTTTATATGTATAGGTAGAATGAAAAACGCTGCAACACTAGATCAGGTAAGCAAACTGGTAAGCATTGAGTATACAGCAGAAGAAAAAATTTTGATAGAGTCAGTGAAGGGAATTTGGGAAGCAATTTTGAGCGTTGACATTGAAGAAGGAACTGATTTCTTTGCTTGCGGGGCTGGCTCAATGGATGTCGTCAGGTAAATAAATAGTGCAATATGAAACATGAATTTCCTAAAATAATGAGTTTACAGACTCGTAGAAGAAGTGAAAGAAGTGTTCAACGCTGAACTGGAAAACGAAGACGTATTTTTAACACCGACCTTTTCTGAATTCTGCATGAACGTCGTATCCAAAAGCCGTGGCGGTTCCACACAAACTGAGATTAACTACAAAGCTGTTGAACTAGAAGCTAACAAAATGAAACTCAGGTTTCCTTGTCAGTTGTTTATCAACGGAGAATTCGTTGATGCAGAAAATGGAAAAACTATACCGACAGTCAATCCCGCCACCGAAGAAGTTATATGTGAAGTAAGTAGTTTTTTATGGTAACACATTCTAAAACAACCAAAAGGTAGTTTTTCGGAAACGTTTCAAGATTAACAGTCTTCATTTGACCTGAAGTTTGTCTCTATTTAAGTATTTTCGAAAACAAGATTAAATCACTTCAAGCAAAATCGGGGTAATATGGTGCATCATAGAGAACTAGCTAAGTCAATTCAAATAATTTCGTGATTGGAAGCAGTCGAGTGAGAGGCCTTATTATCCACATGCAACAACACTATTTCCTATAAAAATCGGATAGGTTTTTCCTCAATATTCTCTTCGAGGTGTCACTCTCTTGAACGCAAGACAATATATATTGTCTAGTATTTAGGGATATTCATATATAATATATGTCCTGTAATTCTTTATATATATATATATAGGGATACCTGTTTCATCTAGATTTTCTCACACAGAGTTCCGATCTGCTCATGCTCGTCGAAGTTAGAATGTTAAGATTACAGTTTATTTTAATTTTCTTTATCAGAGTCAAATTGTGATACGTTTCATCCTGTATTTCGTTTCGTTGAAATTATGTTGACAAATATGTATGTTACCTTTGATTTTAAATATACTGCACAAGTTCCGATCATTAAAATCAAAAAAAAAAAACAAGTGGAAGAACTGAAAAAGTCTTCAGATTTTGGCGTTCTAGGGGACTTTCTTTTAACTTAGACACTGAATTACAGAAGATCGTGGCAAATCTATCGAAATCGAACGGAAGCAATTTTCGTTCTTCCATTTCTTGTGCTGTATATTTAAAATTGAAATTTTCCATTAACATCATATTTGTGTCATATATTTCTATTTTACATCCATTTCCGAAGGTTGAAAGATTTTAAAAATACACAAGTTGAACTGATGTGGTAAAAATCTATAAACAGAAGTGCCACAAATAACATTCAAAACAATTTCAGTTTGCGGGATAACAGTCATGACATGGAGCGGCTCCAGATTGGGAACCTCTGTGTGTTACTCGAAGTTTCCTTGGACTTCCATCATCATGAAATGGTTGATCTCAGAACGCTTCAATAGCTTGGTATCTGCTATCGTCGTCAGGAGAATGATGGGAAATTCAGATTATCCCTTACCCTTAACCCGTCATGGGTTCGCGGTCATGGTTTTGGTGTTATCCGCGTCAATCAATGGCACGTAGTCAAAGAAAGGGGTTCCGTTTTTATTTACGCTGGCTCGGTTTCATTATATATGGTCTCTATAAATTTTCTTTATACTCTTTCGTTCCCGGTTGATATTCGTCCAGCGTAATTAGGCCACGTGTTAGCCTTTGAAGCTGTTCTGGTGAGAGCTTTGGTAAAGTGCTCACATGCTGTGATACAGTGGTTTTAGTATGCAGGAGCGTTGGTAAATGCTCAAGGGTAGCTCGACCTCAGAATATCTGTGCGCAATTCGTCTAAGTTTCTCCTTTAGTATACGTTAATAATAGAACTGCTATCGTGGTTTCCTCTTCCTGCCTAGGTGGTTTGTCAAGTTTTGTGAACGCATTGTTAATGCTGATATCCGGATGGATACCCATTCACCAAAAGGTCTTCTCTAAGTTTCACTTTAAGTGACTTCTGGTGTGCTGCAGATATTCTTGACTCTATGGATTAGTGTTTTGATGATGCCAGTTTTTGGTTGCTTCAGACTATCTCTGTGTGCTAGATGCTCGAAAATCCTATATCGATCATTAAATTAGCGTTAACAGGTTTTTCCTCACTTTAATATCATAAGCAAGATAATATTTTCCAGTTTAGAATCCCAATAGCTGTATCTATAACCTTATTGGTCAGTTCGTGTCTCACTGAGACCATATTAAGCGGAAGAAGCCCTTGATTTTCATTAAGTTTTTGTTTCGGAAGTATAAAGATTTGTCTAAGTTTCAACTGAAGTAAAAGACATTTGCCTTTCGATCAACATTAAAAAACTGCAACTATCATTAGGCGAAAAGCGCCCGTTCAGTTAAGATGTTGATTATTTTTAGCTATCTCAAGCTCCTTATTGATAACTACATGGGAACATCGGAAATTAGTAACAATAAAATGACGTTACACATACAAAAAACACATTAGCGGATATATAGAATTTACAAAGCAATAAAATTAACACTTTTGGGAATTATGTGAATTAGTTTCAAGTTAATTGAAAAACAGAAATTGGAAATAAAGGCCCTGTAGCAATTAATGATAATAAATAACAGTTGAAATGAACCAATGTGGGAACAAATGTCTGCAAAAATCATTTTTCCGTCAAACTATGATCAACCTGATGATAAAACATAATTCTAGGTTGCTTGTGCCTCTAAAAATGATGTAGATAGAGCAGTCAAGGCTGCCAAGAAAGCATTCGAAGATGGCGAATGGTCTAAAATTAGTGCTAGAGAAAGAGGACAATTGCTGTATAGGTAAGTTGACATAATTATAAACGAATAAACTGTCTTTATCAAATATCTTCAACTTATTTTATAGGCTTCTATGTAATAATATTTATTGCAGATTCGAATGTATTTTGATATGAAATGTTATGTGTGTGAAACCTGCACATAGTTTCAAGTCTGAAGCCACTTCATGTCATTGCTGTCACCCCAGGTCTTAGAGCTTTAACTTCTGAAGATAGTCTGCAATGCACAATTATCGTGACAAGACTAGAAAGAGAGGGCAATAGAGAGAATAATAGGCTATTTCACTTGGCTGGTGGAACAAGCTCCCAATCGAGTGAACTAGTATATATATTGCCTTTTTTTTCTAGGCTTGTCATAATATTTGTCCCAGGTTAACTTAACTTGTCAATGAGCTATCCCATAATTTCTGTACATGATATCATTAGCTTGTATTGAATATGAGTTGTGGATAGACGATGGTAATATTTATGTCTTTATAGGTTGGCCGATTTGATGCAACAACACAAAGAAGAACTTGCCACAATAGAGGCTATCGATTCTGGAGCTGTTTACACCCTCGCCCTGAAAACACACGTAGGCATGAGTATTGAAACCTGGAGATATTTCGCTGGGTGGACCGACAAAATTCAAGGCTCGACAATTCCAGTATCACACGCTCGACCAAACAGAAACTTATCTTTCACCAAGAGGGAACCGATTGGGTAGGTAATTCCTTAAAATAAATTCGTGTGAATAGTTGTTGGAGTCGCGTTTCCAAATTTTTCGATCTTTTGCACGCTGGACAATATATTGTTCACCGACCGCATCCTCTGAGACTTGAACCCCTTTCATAGGATTGATTATCATCAATAAACCTTGCCCGGAAATAATAATATTGTCTTTCATTCAGAGAATTATAAAATTTACAACAGCCACTGCTATGAAAGTTAAATTATTATTTGGGTCTCTGTGATTAAGTGGAGTTCAGTATTTCCGGTAAAAACTGGATAAGTTTTACATGGGTGACCTTGGATTTGACCTTTAGCTTTAGGTCTTTCTGAAGCTCAAATCCATTTTTAAAATGGGTGCAGACATCAAGAATGCTTAATGCGGAGAATTTCAGTGAGATATACGTGTGTTGTTAAGGTCAAATGTTTGGGTCACTTCAAGGTTTTTCCAATCGTGACCTACGTTTTAAAACTGGTTGGTGAACACGGAAACAGATTTAGTTTTCGAGGAACCCTTCAAAGTGATGTTGTGGACATTTTCTTAATTAATAGTTAAAGTAGTTGTGTAAGTTTAGCAATCGACCTTCAAAATCACTACTTTCCGATGTATTTTTACAAGTAATAACGCTACATTGACGAATTTTCATCTTTCACCATTGGCATAATATTATTTACGTCTCCCCTTCAAGCAGTAGAATGGGTCTAATATAGTAACAACATTACTAATATTCTCCATAAGCAACAACCATTTACGGATACCCTTATAATATGACCCCGGATTTCTGCCTCTGTCACATTAGAGCAATTTTCTCCTAAACTACTGGACGGAAGAGGTTGAAATTTGGTATCAATGTATAGTTTGGTGACCCGATTAGAAGTACATATCGCAAAAGAAGAACATTTGATTTTAGGGGTACCTTTGGGGGGGAAAACTAAAAAAAATCGACAGTTCCCCCCCCTGATCACCGATTTGAAAAAAATAGGAAATATAGAACCTTGCCCGAACTTTACAGGAAAAATAAGGAGAAACTATTAATATTAATTTTGGGGGGCAAATTATAGAATTAAATAAAAATTTAAAAATTAATTTTTTTTAAACGCATCATGTAATATATCAAATGAAAGGTCTTATTCTGACGAACACAAATATGTTTTTTTCATATTAAAAAAATAATTTAAAAGATATTAACGAAAATATACCAAAATTTACCCATTCCTCCCCCTCTTATCTCCGAAACTATAAAACGTAAAGTTTTCAAAAAAATTAGGAGGATAGAGTCAGACCTCAAGTTTACTGGAAAAATAAGGGGAACCCCCTACTTTTAATTTTGGGGGGCAAATTACAGAATTAAATGGAAAATATAAAATTAAAATTGTTTCTAACGCATCATGTTATATATCAAATGAAAGGGCTTGTTATGACGAAAACAAATATTTTTTTTTCATATTTTTAAAATAAATTAATTAAAAGATATTAACAAAAATATAAAAAAATTTACCCATTCCCCCCTTATCTCTGAAACCATATGCTGTAAAATGTTGAAAAAAAATAGAGGTATAGCGCCTCACCTGAACTTTACTGGAAAAATAAGGAGAAACCCCTAATATTCATTTTGGGGGGCAAATTATAGAATTAAATGAAAAATAAAAAATTAAACTTGTTTCTAACGGATCATATAATATATTAAATCACAGGGCTCATTATGTCTAATACAAATATTTTTTTTTATTTTTTTAAAATAAATATTTTAAAATATATTAAAAAAATATTAAAAAATACCCATTCCCCCTTTATTCCCCAAACTATAAGACCTATTTTTTTATTTACAGGAAAAATACCAAGAAATCTTTAATATTAATATTGGGGGCCAAATTATAGAATTAAACGGAAAATAAAAAATATATTTTTTAAGGCATCATGCAATATATCAAATGAAGGGGCTCATTATGAGGAATACAAATATACATTTTTCATATCCGAAACCATACTACATAAAATTTTGAGAATAATTAGGGGTACTGGGCTCACTTGAAATTTATAAGAAAAATTATTAGAAAACCTCCATTTTAGGGACAAATTATACAATTAAATGGAAAATAAAAATTCAATTTTCAAACGTATCATGTAATATATCAAATAAAAGGCTTGTTATGTGAATTACAAATATATCATATTTTTAAATCATTTATTTAAAAGATATTAGTAAAAATATTAAACATCGACTTAATTCCCATTTTAGAAACTACACTATTTAAATTTTGAAAAATATATTTTATTTGTATTTTTAAACAATTTGAATAAAATATTTAATAATTAATAATATAAAACTTGACCTATTTTGCCCTTTATCTTCCAATCTATAGAGCCTCAAAATTCAGACAGTAGATTACAAAAGGCTTCCCTGAAAGTTTATTAGTAAAATAAAACTCTAATGTTAATTTTTGGGGGCCAAATTAGAAAACAAAATACATATGTATTTTTATAAAAATCAAGCGAATCTTGAAGGTGGTACGGAACCCTTAGTATGCGAGTCCAACTCGCACTTGACCAAATTATTTCTTGTAATACTTCAAAATGACGGAGCAATCAATCTGTTTAGAAATGGAAGTGAAATGACGATTTATTGCTTTTAATGAATATATTTTATCACAAATGATTCTACTCATTTCCGGAGTCAAAAATATGTCTTTTGTAACCTTTTGCTTGAATATTTACCGAACTAATGACTGCCAAATAAAATATTTCAATGTTTCAAGATAAACATTTCTGACACGAGATATGTAAGCTACAAAGTACAGAGTTGCAACTTCACACAAAATGTCTCCCGATTTGCCGTTTCTGTGGACTTATTTTACTGAAATACGGTTTAACATAAAACTTATTTTTCAGAGTATGTGCGCTGATAACACCATGGAATTATCCACTTATGATGCTTTCCTGGAAAATGGCAGCATGTTTAGCAGCTGGTAATACGGTTCTAATCAAGCCAGCTCAGGTTTGTCCGTTGACAGCTTTAAAATTCGCAGAGCTTTCTGTAAAAGCTGGAATACCCAATGGAGTCATAAACATTTTGATCGGAACAGGTTTGCTATAAATCCCAAAAATTAACTCAAAGTATACGCATATCGTCCTGGTTTTAGGTTCAGTGGCAGGACAAGCTTTAGCAGACCACCCTGATGTAAGAAAGCTGGGCTTTACTGGAAGCACCGAGATCGGAAAAACTATAATGAAAAGTTGTGCTGTGTCTAATTTGAAGAAAGTTTCCTTGGAACTTGGCGGAAAATCTCCTTTAGTAATATTTGCCGATTGTGATCTTGACAAAGCTGTTAGGTTGGTATGTATTAACCACAACATGATGTTAAAGACGGGTCTAACTAGAATATATGTTTAGGGAATGCAAAGTGTTTTCTTCAACAAAGGTGAGAACTGCATCGCAGCTGGACGATTGTTCGTTGAAAATAGTGTACATGATGAGTTTATACGTAGAGTCGTTCAGGAAACGAAAAAAATTCAAATTGGTGATCCTCTGAACCGATCCACAGCGCATGGACCTCAAAATCATCTGGCACATCTGAAGAAATTACTGGAATATGTCGAAATAGGTAAGAATATACACTACTCAAAGTTAATTAGGGATCACGATCACTTAATACACTGTGTCCACGGATTTTATTTTTATTTGTAACCAAAAATGTCATTATTGACAAAAAGTTATGCTTGCTCTAAAACCCCATAAAATGAAATAAAACGCAAGCTTTTAAAAACCTGCTTTTCCAATTGTCATTCTTTTTCAAGAATTCTGCAACAAAGAACATATCTTGTAAAGTGCTGTGGTATTGGGGCTGGTATAGGTATGCAACACAACTATTTAATGAAAAAATAACGAAGATTAAACTTTTTCTTAAAGAAAATAAATTAAAGAGACGTACAATGATGATTATGATGCAGCTACTGTATTCAGTAAGAAAAAATACAAAAAGTTGAGTGAAGAAAAAGAGCAGCTGAAAGTGGTTTTAGCTTAAGCCACTTACATTAAACGTACAAGCAACATAAAATTCATCCATTCAAACTGATATTTATACACACTTTACGAGATTGTGATTATGACAGGAGATTTGACGTTTTTTCAATCAAATCACAGATGAAAAACTTATAAATGGAAATCTTTTCACTGTCTATTTTATTTTCTGATGAAGCAATGTTTACGACAAACGGAACTGTTTAATCCCAAAACTGTTAATATTGGGCCACTAAAAAAGGTAAATGTTTAGTGAGAAAATAATGGGATCATATTTTCTGGAGGAGACGTTAAATCAGGAAGTACATTTGGATTAGCTGTGTGACTTTTTAATAACGGAATTAGAATACCTTCCCTAGGAGCCCAGGCGTAAAATGTATTTTTAACATGATGGTTGTTTGTCACACTAGACTTTGCTGATAAGAGGAAGGGTGGATGAATATTTTCCTGAACGATGGATTGGACGGTATGGACCGATATTTTTTACCGCCCCGATCTCCAGATTTAACAATTTTGGATTTTTTATGGGGCTACCTAAAACAATGTTCATGAAACAAATTTAAATCATTTGATTGAAGATCTGAAACGAGCAATCATGACCTAAATGAAATCACCACAGACATGCAAATAAACGCTAATAAAGAATTTAGAAATGGAGTGGAGAGATATTTTGAAGTTTACACCAAACTTCAAAATATGTCAAATAGTTGTTTTTTTCTTTTTTATTATTTTTGTAACCCTACCAACACGAATTTTAACCCAGATTTTAAGAAGTGTCATGAAGTTAACATTCGCCTCAGACGAGTGACTGCTGCATTTAAGTGCTAAGGAGCCGTTCATAAAATACGTCACACTAAATTTTGCCTTTCGTAGCCCTTCCTACTGTTCTTCATGCAGTTTTACACTTTCTACGACCCCCCTATAAATATTACGTCATGAATGTTAACTCAACTCATACTTGATAGATTGGGATTAATAATACACAAATAAATATTTAATAGAATTATTTGTAATCGACATTTCACTATCTTCTTCTTTTTCTTCCAAACTATCATTTACTCCCTAATTTCTGTACCAGCGTTTTCATCTCCCAATATGCATACCTAATAGCTCTCGAGCTTTGCTTTCCGATGTGAGTATTCATTTATAATTGTTTTTTTCTGGATAACACATTTTATAAGTTTTTGTTTTAAAAGATTCATTGTGGCACAATCATTAACGCTAGGACTAACTCTCGTTACAAATCACCAGAAAAATATAAAAATCTATTTAAACAGTGGTGTATGAACCGACTTTTGTATATGATATAATATTTCAGGAAAAACTCTTAAATAGTTTTGCATAACAAGAAGTCTGAGGTAATAAGATAAGTGATTCAGAGTTATTAAAACGTATTGACAACTTTTTTTATGTTTGGTCACGAAAAATTCCGGAATATCTGAAGAATAGATGTGAACACGGGCAAACCGTGTGGGGGTGGGGGTTAGGGGGCAGCTCCCCCTGGACCTGAAAAATCTACCATGAGCCATTAAACCTTAACATAAATTTGCTGACTTGCCCTTTAAGACATTTTTTTTAGATTTGCCCCCCTCTAAGACAACCTTTCTTCAAAATATTGGACTACTTTTCCTTTCAATTTTTATCATGGCAATTTAAACACATTTTTGTTAATGAACAGCATGGATTTCTTTCTGGTAGATTTACTTTAACCAATTTGACCGTCTACGAGTCATTTATAGTAAAAACATTGGAGAATAGACTACAAGTTGATTCTGTTTATAGGGATTTCGCTAAAGCGTTTGATAGAGTTAACCATAGAATACTTTTGGCCAAACTTCATGCTCTAGGATTTAATGGGCCACTTTTAGAGTGGATAAAGAGTTATCTCTCAGACCGATACCATTATGTTAAAGTGGCGGGTATTATCTCCAGTATATAAGTGTGGACCATTTCTTTTTAATTTATTTATTAATGATTTTGGCAAAATAGTTAATCACTGTAATATCTTAATGTATGCTGATGATTTCAAATTGTTTAAAGAAATTGCAACTTGCAATGTTACTCCAATCCGATTTAAACTCTTTATTTGCATGGTGTATTAGCAATGATCTTGACCTGAATACCAATAAATGTTTTATTATTACTTTTGCAAAAATTTCACAACCTATAATAATTTCATACGCTATTAATTCACAAACGATACAGCGAGTAAGTGTTTTGGGTTTTATCAAACGTTCATCTAAAAAATTTTCTCATAATACGATTCGTTTACTATATTGTACGATCTATTCTGGAGTACTGTTCTGTCATATGGAACCCCCACTATAACACACATATAGCTAATATTGAGAAAGTTCAAAATAAATTTCTTCGTATAGTAGCATTTAACATGGGTTATTATCAATATAGTGATATTTTATTACAAATGCATTTACAATCTTTGCAAAATCGGCGTAACATAGCTGACATTTGTTTTCTATACAAGTTGTTGGTAGGTGAACTTGACTGCCCTTCCTTACTTGACAGAATTTCTTTGAATACGACAATGAGAACTCATTCTTCAGAACTCTTCCATGTTTCATTTCATAGAACTAACTATGGATTTTGTTCAGGAATAACTAGGTTAATGCGTACAGCCAATCAGTACTCCTCGCATATTGATGTGTTTTATAACTCCGTCAATGTAATCAAGCGCTCCATATTTTATAATATTTAATGCTGAATTTTTTCTAAAATTTTAGTCCAATGTTAGACATATCAACTTTAGGTTTATACATTTTTTAGATTTAATGTTATTTACACAAAATTTTTTGTTTTTGGTATTTTATGTAAAATGGGTCAACCGTATAAGAATAAATAAATAAATAAAAATTTGCCCTTCTTTAAACCAAAATCTGGGTACGCCCTCGGTTGTGAAGACTATTCCATCACGGTTGGAACAACCTGTTTTATTTTCTCTATCAATCATTTTTAAAGTAGAGTTTAATAAACCATTTTTCTGTGAGTATGTGTATGTGTTTTTTCAGGTGTTAAGGAAGGAGCAAAACTCGAATACGGTGGCAAAAGACTTAACAGACCAGGTTATTTCCTTGAACCAACTATTTTCAGCAACGTCGAAGACCACATGTTTATAGCAAAGGAAGAATCTTTCGGTCCCATTATGGTTATTAGCAGGTTTAGCAATGGGTAAATGTCATCTCTGAATAGAAAAATAACCCATATTAATTTCCATTTGTTTCAGTGACGTCGATGGTGTTCTGAAGAGAGCCAACAACACAGAATACGGCTTGGCTTCAGGCGTTTTTACTAAGGACATTTCGAAGGCTTTAAGGTTCGCTGAAAAAGTAGAAGCTGGTACCGTATTCGTTAACACTTACAACAAAACTGACGTGGCTGCTCCATTTGGTGGAATCAAACAGTCTGGATTCGGAAAAGATTTAGGTAATGTGATTTTCTATAAGTCACTTTAATAAGTAAATGCCATTCTACATCGTGAAACCCTCATGCATGACATCTTGAAGTGACCCTTGCATTTATTTTGCTGTAAAATGCACGTTTCAATGAGTTTGGTAGAGAGCCAATTGTTTTTCTGAGAAAAGGCAATATTGCAATCTTGACTAACATGGACAGCTTCACTTCCATAATTTCCACTTAAGAAGTTTTACGCTGTTTAATACCATTCTCATCTTGTTAGTCCCAGAGGGGGGCCCTACTTAGTACATCACCAAACGCTACTTCTTAAGGTCAGCACAGGTCGGATATGAAAATGCCAGCCGGTTTTCCCGGACGAAAAAATTTACTGAAAAACCTCATAGGGGGCGCGATTTGAACATCAAATAAGAACGGTGTAATAGCGCAAGAAGTTTTGCAGGCCAGAAAACCCTCGTAAGAAGTGATCGATAATGCCGGAAAATTCATCTGAAAAACCTCATAACGTGCGCACGTGAAACCTTTCGTAACGTGTGGTTTGAACGTCAAATAAGAGAGGTGTAATAGTGCAAGAAGTTTTGCAGGCCGGAAAACCTTCGTAAGAAGTGATCGATAGTGCCGGGAAACTCATCTGAAAAACCTCATAACGTGCCGGCCAAATTATTTTATTAAATTTCTGGGGTCTCAACTAAGAGCGGTCTGATATCGCAAGAAGTTTGTCAGGTTGGAAAACCTCCGAAAAAAATTAAAGAATATCGGCGTACATTTGAAAAGAAAATTTTTCGCATTCGGCTTAATGGAAAATTATTTTTGATGACTCCATTCAAAAAATTGTTTTTGCTACCCAAAATTAAAAAAAAAAATCAGATGAGTTTTCCGGCACTTTCGATCACTTCTTACGAGGGCTTTCCGACCTGCAAAACTTCTTGCGCTATTACACTGCTCTTATTTGACGTTCAAACAACACGTTACGAAAGGTTAAAATTTTTTCGTCCGGAAAACCGGCTGGCATTTTCATATCCGACCTGTGCTGACCCTAAGAAGAGGCGTTTGGTGATGTAATAAGTTGGGCCCCCCAGTTTATAAACTGAAACTGCACGCACCTTATCGACCCTGTTTTATGTAGCTCCCCGTTTATGTGTAGCCCTTTTATTCGGCTATAGCCAGGCAGACATTGATTGCCCTGTATTTGGAATGAAGTACAATAATCGTTAGTGGCAAATCTAGGCAGAAGACGACGTGGTCAAGGTCAAAAATGGAACGCTTTATAGTGATTTGAGTAGAAGAGGGTCAGTCACCCTAGGTTTTCGTGTCTGGTACATTGGCCCGTCTAGGTGTGGCCTTAGTTATGTTGGGATATTTTACAGAGAATCCAATCACATTAGTTGTCCAGAAATTTCAATCTTGCACTCTTTGAACGTGCCTGAGATGTTATGGGTAGATAAGTATGTAGAAATTAAGAAATATACACAGGTTCTAGAGGTACTTAGTCACAAAATACAGATAATGAGTACTCTAGTTACGTTATTAGGAACATGAGGTCTGATAAGTAATAACCGCACTGAGGTGGTTCAGGGAAACAATAAACTGTTTGCAAACTGAATTTTCCGGTTGCATTATTTCACATGTCGGCATTTGTCTGTGAGGCAAGTTAAAAGCCACATTTTCATTAATTGGTCAGAAACCTGCTGACGTAACACCTGGAGTGTTGTACAGAATGTTAAATGCAATAAAATGAAAATGAGTCGAATTTTGTTCTATCTAACAGATATGATTTCAAATTATAAATTGATAAGTGTGTTTGTTGGTTTGTTCCACTTTTACGGTGAAATAAAGCAACGGATCAACAGGAAATATATTTAGGGGAGATTGATATATGTCCTTGTGTAATTACCATGTCTTGCTGAAACGTCAGAATGGGTTTTAATTGATTGAATTTGTGGTATGTAAGTATTTCTAGTTCTTGGAGTAACATAGAATAGACAGTTTTAATCAAAGAAAATTGAATAGCTTCTGCACTAATTTCAATGAAATGTTTCTGTGTGTATATGTACTACATTTATAGGTACGTATGTATAAAATGATGTTCTCATTTAAGGCAAACATTAATAATGCTTTGCTCCTGCCCTGGAAACAAAACTGCCGAGTGCTACCTTTCATGTAATAATTTATCTAGAATCTTAATTTTATTTCTCATCGAACCCCTTAATTATTCGAACAGTACTGAATCCATCAGAAATCGATGAACTGAGTTCGCCAATGAAAGATGTGGAGGAGACTGAGTAGTTTGAAACGGAGGTAGTCCTTTCGTTATTTTGCAAACAAAATGAGTTTAACAATTGATAGTTCAACAAGCATTCAAAAGTCAAAAATCCTGGGCAAGTTCTTAAGTGTTTTCATTTGAGGGGAATCCAAAATCTGATATGAATTGGGTCAAGATTCATCCTGGATTGTTAGCGCAAATGCATTCAGCTGAGAGCTGCGTGGGTTTAAACAATTCAATTACACCAAAAATAAAACGTCTTTATTTTTCTCACAATTAGGTCTTCTACACTTCGATATGTCAATCGAATATCACCACGATGATTAACGTCTGCCCTCCCTTCTGAACTTCACTGCTTCTGTACGGCCGTATATATAGATGGTAATCCAAAAGTATGGAAACGGCAGAATATGTCGTTTCCTGAATGATATTTATCGCATATTTTTCAATGTCTAAGTACTTCTTGGGAAATAACACCACAGTTAAGAAAATTGCTGTATATTCGAAACGTTTCGGGGTCTAGGTCAGACCCCGTTGTCAATGGTTAAGAAACTTGGATAAAAAAGGCACAATTCTAAGATGTAAATTAAAATATTTGACAATATGTATTATTTGATTTCTGACGTAACTGAGAGATTTTATTTGTAATATACACAGAATAGCACAGAAACTTCTAAAGATCATATAATCATAAAGTTCCTTTAAAATTAGAAGAATTTGAAAGGGAGATCTTCAGAATTTTATGTGGCGCTCCTAGGTGCGACTTTCTTATAAGATAGTGCATTCGCCAAAAATGCGACCAAAGAATTCTGTTGATTCAGTGATCCCATTAAAACCATAAGGGAAAACCTATAAAAAACCTTATGAACTATCCCGATATTGGGTTGTTCACAAGGACATGAGCATTAGCAATTTCTTCCTTAATCATCGGCAACCAGGAACGACTGAATTTTACGGAGGTAGTAGCGATACAATCGTTTTCATTTTACAAAATTAAAGCAGACTCTTTTAGTTTTCTTTTGGTGTTGTGTTCTTCTTTGTGTAATATAACTGAATTTTGAACAGAATTCTTTGGTCGCATTTTTGGCGAATGCACTATCTTATAACAAAGTCGCACCTAGGAGCGCCACATAAAATTCTGAAGATCTCCCTTTCAAATTCTTCCAATTTGAAAGGAACTTTATGATTATATGATCTTTAGAAGTTTCTGTGCTACCCTGTATATTACAAATAAAATCTCTTAGTTACGCCAGAAATCAAATAATATTTTATCCAAGTTTCTTAACCATTGACAACGGGGTCTGACCGAGACCCCGAAACGTTTGGAATATACAGCAATTTTCTTAACTGTGGTGTTATTTCCCAAGAAGTACTTAGACATTGGCAGAATACGTCGACACGAAACCATTTTAGAGAAAAAAGTTTAATACATAAAATTTACAATTTTTCCCTGTCTCTCTAATGGTGATATTGCCCATCACCTTGGCCATGACCATGTAGGTAATCTTAAAGTCAATTAGATTTTTTTTAAATAGACGCCCCTAATTTTGACTTCGGAATCGGAATAAGCCAGAAATTTTACGTTCAAATATAAACCTGACAATTTAAAAATTTCACCTTGACAAAGACACAGTTGGTTAAGGCAAGGTCGTGTGGTCTGAGTTAATCTTGTGTCTGCCATCTACTTCTTGACAATAATCCGTGCGGGTATAAAGAGTTGATAGATCTTCATGAATTATTTCTTCGTTGTTACTAGGTTTCGTTCAACATACTGCATGCTTGATGTAAAGGAAATAATCAACTGGGGTGAAATCAGGGGATTTTGGTGGCCATGTCATTCTGTCTACCTCTCCTTGAATATTTTACTCAAATAATTGCGAACACTTCCAGCGGAATGAGGCGTACCTCCATCGTGTTGAAACCAGACCAGGTTGATAACTTGAACGTAAAATTTCCCGCCTTTTCCGATTTCGGAGTCAAAATTAAAGACTTCCATTGAAAAAAAAATTAATTGAGAACGATTGCTTTTTAGTACCGTAAAATTAAATGTTTCAACAATACCTTACATTTAAATAAACAATCTGTTAGATTTACATCGATATTCGAACACTGAAAATGTATAATTTAAATAAATTGTCTTTATTTTGTTGCAGGTCAGGAAGCATTGAATGAGTATTTGAAAACAAAATGTATAACAGTAGAATATTAGCACAAAAAGAAGGTTTTTTAATAGAACTATTCAATTAATAGATATTATATATCAATATTGTAATAAAAAAATGTAATATTACTCAGACTTTTATTGCAACAATCCGTTACAATTGGTAATCTTAAAAAATGGGTATTTGTAAAAATTGTATAGACATAAATAGATGTAATATTAACTATAGGAATAATATTTACAATAACAATACCAACCTTTAAAGTAAACATATAAAACTATGTTGAGTTGTTCAAAATCAGTCCTTTGTAGAACTAAAGAAAAGATGGCTAACTCCTTACAATTTCAAAAATTCATAACATCACAATAATGATATTGCTAATCTAATGTTATATACAAAAAATACAGGTTTATAGTTTAAGTTTTCAGTATGTGTCAAAATTGTGGGTTTACTTTTAGACCAATCAATAGAAATTTTTTCGTTCAAAAAATACTATCCTGTGGCCTGTGCCATTACATTAAGAATGATTTGTAGTGATATTTTGCTACCTTTTCCACTCGCATCTATGGTTTTTTTACTTTATTATAAACAATTGAAACAAGAAAATTGCGTTTTTTTTTCGTTGCATGTTTATAAAATGAAAAATAATAAACTAATCTCAATGGTGTCAACAGGTGAATTGTAGAGCATGGAAATACCAATGAAATGAGCCCAGGATCGATCCGATAAGATCTTTAGTAACAGGGAAAAACAAAAAATATTGGAAAATTTAGCGGTTTTCTTTATATTATCATAACTCCGTCACTATCGAAGTTGTAGAACTGGGCTTGTGGGAACTGATAGTAATTGATATCTCCCTTATGCGTGACTAACCAGGCGCTATCGGTTTATTAGTTTTTGAATAATTGCGATCTGAAGTTTTTAGTCCACTATTCTTGCAGTGTGTCTCCAGGCGACATGGATCCTCAAATATCAATTCAGAATAGAGATGTTGAAAGTAGAGGTATCATTCTACAACGCCTCTATTTTCATTTTTCATTAAATCTCTGTGAAATATACCAAAAATGTTAGCACAAATGATCAAAGTTTGGTGAGCGTATGAATGTGTTCGAGTAGGGGGGGAAACACGGTTGTTGAGGGGAACTGCTGACAATAACTATTATCGATAGTAACTGACACTATGATAGATGGTGAAAGAATCGAATCGCTAAAAAAACTTCTATACAGAGTGATTTGTTTGATTTTATTATATCAAATGAGCACTGTTTGTTTATTAATATATTTATATGTAAATGGTTTCTCCTTTTTGCTTTAATTTGTGGATTTTGGGTTTACGGAACATTGAATGAGAGCGGTCATTAGAAAAATACTTACTTGTGAGGATTTTAAATATTAAAACGATCTATGTATGTGCCTCTACTATATATTACTATACGCTTCCCATCAACCACCGTGTTTCCCCCACTCCTTGGATACATTCACACGCTCGCCCATATATTGTCATGTTTGCTAACATTTTTCAGATATTTCACAGACATTTAGTGAAAAATGAGAATAGAGGCTTTGTAGAATAACACCTCTACTTTCAACAACTTTTTTCAAAATTGAAATTTGATTATCTATGACGAATAGGGACACAATGCAAAAATAGTGTACAGAAAACTTTACATTACAATTGTTCAAAAACTAATAAACCGGTAGCGTCTGGTTTTGGCTTACATAAAATAGATGTAAATTACTATCAGTTCCTACAAGCCCAGATCTACAGCTACTAAAGTGAAGAAGCAACGATTTTTTTTTTTAAAAATGCTACATTTTTCAGTATTTTGTTTTTCCCTGTTACTAATGATCCAATCGGATCGAGCCTGGGCTCATTTCATTGGTATTTTCATGTTTTACAATTGACCTGTTGGCACCATTGAGATTAGTTTATTATTTTTGATTTTATAAACATTCTAAGAAAAAAATACGTAATTTTCTTGCTTCAATTGTTTATAATAAAGTAAAAAACCATAGTTGCGAGTGGAAAACAGCAAAATATCGCTAGGAATCTTTGTTAGTGTGATGGCACAGTCGGTATCCTGATAGTACTTTTAACACATTGTCAGTTAATTTTTGCTCTATTGATTGGTCTATTAATATTTGGAAACGTACACTGGACGGATTAGGGGACCAGATTATACGATGGACATGAATATTCATAATATACGGATTTTCTTGTAAAATTTACGACAAAGTTTTGAGGTTTTATATACAGATATATATCCACATATTTAGAACTATATCATTCAACGTATGACAGCCGTTTCGAACCAGGAGTTCTCGTCAGATACGGTTCCTTGAATGACAAGTTCTAAAGTGAAATACTTGGATGTTATACACATCAGTAAGACAACAGTCAGTGTGTTGAACCTAATAGATGTCGGTGACATCTACCGTCAATTGAGTAATTTAAGTATATGAACGCATACTATGCTATAACATATACCATACTCTTGACAGATGGTTCGAGTGTTTTATATAAAAACACATAAGTAAATATATATACAGATATATATCCACATATTTAGAACTATATCATTCAACGTATGACAGCCGTTTCGAACCAGGAGTTCTCGTCAGATACGGTTCCTTGAATGACAAGTTCTAAAGTGAAATACTTGGATGTTATACACATCAGTAAGACAACAGTCAGTGTATTGAACCTAATAGATGTCGGTGACATCTACCGTCAATTGAGTAATTTAAGTATATGAACGCATACTATGCTATAACATATACCATACTCTTGACAGATGGTTCGAGTGTTTTATATAAAAACACATAAGTAAATATATATACAGATATATATCCACATATTTAGAACTATATCATTCAACGTATGACAGCCGTTTCGAACCAGGAGTTCTCGTCAGATACGGTTCCTTGAATGACAAGTTCTAAAGTGAAATACTTGGATGTTATACACATCAGTAAGACAACAGTCAGACTATTGAACCTAATAGATGTCGGTGACATCTACCGTCATGCGTTCATATACTTAAATTACTCAATTGACGGTAGATGTCACCGACATCTATTAGGTTCAATACACTGACTGTTGTCTTACTGATGTGTATAACATCCAAGTATTTCACTTTAGAACTTGTCATTCAAGGAACCGTATCTGACGAGAACTCCTGGTTCGAAACGGCTGTCATACGTTGAATGATATAGTTCTAAATATGTGGATATATATCTGTATATATATTTACTTATGTGTTTTTATATAAAACACTCGAACCATCTGTCAAGAGTATGGTATATGTTATAGCATAGTATGCGTTCATATACTTAAATTACTCAATTGACGGTAGATGTCACCGACATCTATTAGGTTCAATACACTGACTGTTTTGAGGTTTTTGTTGTTTTTTTTTCATTTTGTATAGTTAATGAGAAATATATTTATCCAAGGAAGAAATAGTTGTAGTGCCTTTTATTTATGGTATTTGAGTTAACTATAAAATTTATTATTAACATTAATACAATTGTACAATCAAAAATAAAGGTAAACTTCTCAATAAAAACCAGCTAATAAAGACTAAACGATTTTTATATGAGAACAATTTTGTTTTTTAGTATTTCGAAACGCCATTTGACTAAGCTATTGTATGAATCCTATATTTCAGAATAAATTTCTTGTTAAAGTAAAAACCGTAATGTTTTTTTACCCACAATTTTGATATGTGACTAACTTTGAAATATTGATATGTTCATCTAATATATCTAACACAGTCTCTTTATATATATTCTGATATAAACACTTTTTTTAAATCAGGTACACTTCCCGTAAACTTATTGTCTTTCCTATCGTTTGAGTAATATTTATTGTTGCTATCTCTTAGGTCTTCTACAAAAATTATATTCGAATTTGGCAACGATTCAACCGATTTCATTTTTTGTCTAATACTGTTGAAATGCGAGTCTGATGATGGTGTTGCAACAGACTGATGAACTCTTCTACCAGAATGGCCTCTTCTTTTGTCTTCTATAGTGGAACTCGATCGTTGTAGTGTTGATTTGTTGTCAGTTTCTTCGACTTGAATGAATGCATGAAGACTTTCTAAAGATCTGAAATAAATGGAGCATAGACTATTATTTTTCTCGTAAAAAAGGATAAATACAATTAATGCGAATATTAGCCCAGTTTACTACTTCATGAAACCTAATTGTTACCTGGCCCCGACATCAAAAATATACTAAATAGCTAGGTAATTAATTTGTACAAGAGGAGCAACAATAACCGAAAATGTTTTGGAACTCAATAAGTACATATATCTACATGAGTGTTGATTGTAAAGTTCTATGCTTTGTTAATTAATTTAAATTTTTTAGTTTAATTTTAAGTCAATTATATATATATATATATATATATATACAGGGTGTAAATAGTTTGGCTGCATATATTTTAGGTGCAGATAGTACCCACCAAACAAAACAAAAAACTCTTATAACACTATGGTCTAATAAGCAATAAAATTTGAAATACATGTTAAGTAAATTATTGTCAATGTGGAATAATAAAGGAATGAAAAATGAACACCTGTTATTTTTTTGTATTAAATAATTGCATAGTTTCGAGTGCCGGTAGATTTATTTAGGTACATAAAATTTTATGAAATATTATTTTCAAAAATGTACCCTTTTAATATTTATGTATTGAAATGAATATTTATATTTGGCGATTTATTTTATGCATCAAGTTGAAGAAGGGAGGATACAAAGTTGTTTACATTATGATACAAAAATAATGCGATACAAAGTATATTAAACAAAACATTTCTTATATGTAGTTCTTTTATGTGTTAAATTCTTCGAGAAATAATTGTTACTAAGAAATTAATATTACTTATCTTAGACAAATAAAAACCTTTAACCTGCAGGATGTCATTATGAGAGAGCTCTGGCGAGCAAACGGATTATTTATAGTAAATATTCAAAATTCAAAATTCTTGTTATTACCTTTGCTTTCCCTACAAATTAATAGCATGTCAGGTCACTGTTTGTCACAAAATAATACACTGGAAATCACAATTCACAACAGATTTTATTTATTTTTCCAATTTATATTTTAAAATGAAAATCTTCTTCTTCTTCTTCAGCAAGGGTGTCTGTTGCGAGACGGGGGTGGCTTTGATCTTTCCGATCTTATTAGCCAGAAACCAGTGATATTTATAAAAAAATATTTTTTATATACAATTTCTATATACAACGCGGGATAGCCTTGGAGTTCCGGCCACCACTAAACTAACACATAATTCACTTCGAGAGCGTCTTAATTACTATATAGCGTCTTTGGGATGGGAAAATTTTGTAATCATTTCTATGAACACTCCATAGTCATTTACACGGTAAGAGGATAGATTAAACCTGCCGGAATTCCTTTTATATATTGATCATCATAATTTTAAACTACTGTACTAGATAACTAACACCACTATTTACACTTTTTGCACATATATTTAAATGTAGATGTTGATTTACGTTCAAAAATTAATATATTGTTATGAGATGAAGAATGTGCATATGGCTATCCCGCCATCTTTACCGGAACCCCCAAAATGAAAATCAAATAATTTACGCTATGTGGAATGTCAGGCACAAATCACTTTCACTTTCTTAAAAGAACCGAGCAGCAAAAAAGCATTCATGGCAGCGGCCAGCTGTAGTACTGAATATATGCTATGTTGCCACATCTGATCGGAGAAACGTAGGACAAATTATAACGGAATATTTAGAGTTTAAATAATAATTTTCTGTGTTAATACAGTTATTAAAGGTGTATACGCTATTGAGTATTTACATATTTAGCTTTACAATCATTTTGAAGCCGGAAATAATATATTATTCACTGTAATAAAGGCTACAGAACTTCTAACTTTTTCATTTTTTTTTGGCAAAACTATAGTTTATTTCTGGAAATGTTATAAAGCTTTTTAATTTGTTTTGACCTGAAGTATTGATCCTCAAAATCTTTGCAGTCAAACCGTTTACACCCTGTATATATATATATATATATATATATATATATATATTAATTTCAGACTTTCTAGTGCATCGCACTTCGCCATTTCCATATAGAGACGATTAAATCAATATTAAGTACATAAATGTTCGGTCTAAAAGAATATATTCTAGTTATTCTAATTATTTAGTAAATAACAGCCTCTTTATAGCATTTTTGAAATATCACCAGCTAGTAATTTTTCACTTATCCAAATTGAAATAGAAGAATACCTATTTATGAAAAAAGATGATGCGGTAATTTGTTAAAGTTTATGATTCATTGTTTTTTTCCAAATTTCTGAAAAACATGTCAATAAAAAAAGATATGGAAAAACGTGTCTTAACAAATACAGTTTAAACTATCCAAATAGTTAAAACCTGTTTTAAAATATCGGTGACTATACTCAAACGAACGTATGCCTGTTATAAATATTATTAGTTACAATTACATGTACCAATCGCAATTTGTAATCAAATCTCAAATTATTTGGCCATATACTTCAAAAGAGTTATGCTAAGGTCAGACTGGAGGGATTTCACGCTACGTTTCGGCAGGAAAACACGCAAAAATAATAGGCAGTACTATTGGAAATCGGCGAGCCAAAAGCGGCGAGAATTTTCACCCAATGGCTCGGTGTCGGGCGCGTTATTTCACGCTGTGTTGAGTAGCCATTTTGGCAAGAAAAAACGCGGTATTTATTTCGTGATGGAGCTCGACCAAACTGAAGGCACGCGAATGACTGCAACTGGGGTGTGGCCAGGGTGTGAGGGGAACTCCAAGCGCGTGAAAAACCGTCAGTGTGGCCTACTATGTGAGAACTCGAAAAGAAATTAGACAACCCAGTGTGAAATCCCACCAGTCTGACCTTAGGCTAAGGCCTGACTGGCGGGAATTCACGCTCTTGATATCCTGCTCTACCCTGGCCACACAAGCCGGTTGCAGTCAATCCGCGTTCTTCTCTACCAGTGTGGCCACTCAACAGCGTGAAATAACGCAGAAAAATGAAACCGATCCTATTCTTCGGCGGCTGACCTTGAAGATGCGCCCGACACCAACCTGTTGGGTGGAAATTCACGCCGCGTCTGGCCTCGTCGATTTGCAATA
This sequence comes from Octodonta nipae, assembly GCA_034190945.1. NCBI lineage: Eukaryota > Metazoa > Arthropoda > Insecta > Coleoptera > Chrysomelidae > Octodonta > Octodonta nipae. The sequence goes on along the minus strand of CM067220.1, from coordinate 15,578,025 downwards.
GTACGGCCCATTGTTTTTGCGTTTTTTCCTACCAAAATGCGGCGAGAAATCCCGCCAGTCTGGCCTTAAGCTAAGGCTAGGGCCAGACTGGCGGGATTTCACGCTGCGTTTTCGACGTTTTTTTTCGAGCTCTCACATAGTATGCCACACCAGCAGTTTTTCACGCGCTTGAAATCCAGCTTTACCCTAACCGGTTGCAGTCATTCGCGTGCCTTCTGTTTGGTCGAGCTCCATGACGAAATAAATACCGCGTTATTTTCTACCAGTGTGGCCACTTAACAGCGTGAAATAACGCAGAAAAATGGAACCGATCCTATCGTTCGGCGGCTGACCTTGAAGATGCGCCCGACACTGAACCTTTGGGTGGAAATTCACGCTGCGTCTGGCCTCGCCGATTTAAAATAGTACGGCCTATTGTGTTTGGGGTTTTTGCGGCCAAAACGTGGCGTGAAATCCCACCAGTCTGGCCTTAGCCCTAATACCAAAACAGCTTTGAAATTCTTCGCTAAGAACCTACACTTTCGTGAACATAGACGGATATTGTCATGTACAACTCTGTTAATAGGCTAAGAGGATTCTAGGCCAAAATCTACCAAAAACGTATGTAATTTCCCATAAGAGATTCTAAGGTTAAAATTAGCCAAAATTTACCACGACGACCGCGACAATCGCCAAGGTTAGCGGGCTTGATTTTATGGTTTAGGAGTGAGAAACGGCGTAATTAGAATCATTTTGGCTTAACATCATATTTAGGGGTGCATTCATCATATTTATGGGTGTCATTTGTTCAGTGCACAAGGGTTCTCGGACCGTGACGAAGCGAATAGGACTGCGGGGGCTCCGCTGTGACGTGTTGAAGAGGTTAACCGTTGCCTACGGCTGCGATGAGTGCCCCGACCAGAGCTGCGTGACGTGTAGAGGTTAGGATGGAGAAGTTGGTGATGACAGGCTGCGATTTAGGTTATGTTGTATCCCATTGTGTACTTCGGTCAGGACGACGGGTACTTTTTTCTTTGTTGGGACTTGGTTTCCAGGCCGACATTGCTTTCCCAAATTCTGTTTAACATTCCATTCTCTACTCTTAGAGAGTCCCAACTAGTAGTCCTAAAGAGAAAGGTACACAATGGGATACAACATAAGCTAAATCGCAGCCTGTCATCATAGTCAATGGTTGACCTCTTACAACAGCACTGGTAGTGGCCAAAATTAAAGGAAGTGTGCAAATTGGCCACAATTTACTAGCTGATAATGAGCAATTCGATTTTCAAATTCTTGTTTAACCTTGGTTTTCACTGGAGGAGTGATTAGTCTGATTTGTTTTGATTTCAGATAGCCCCACAAAAATAAATCGAGCGGAGTTAGGTCGGGAGATCTAGCAGGCCATTCGTCGGCCCTCTCCTACCAATCCATTTGATTGGGAAACGGTATCTTAAATAATTTAGAATTTTGAATAATCTGGCTCCATCCTGTTGAAACCATAGAACATCATCAGGCATGCCGGGATGCTCTGTATTTGGAAAGACTTCCGGAATTGCCGGTATTATGTTTTGCTGTAGTAAATAATTCGCATCATTTAGTGTACCTTGGATAAAAACGGACCCATGGCTGCAATTCCTGTTCATACGTTGACCTTCTGTTGACGTTGTGAATGTGCTTCCATCATCTAGTGTGGGTTTTCAGGTATCCAATATCTAGAGTTCTGCCTATTGAGAGAACCCTTTAAACAAAAACAAGCTTCGTCTGAGAAAATTAGACCACTTGAAAATTGCAGACGTCCTGTATGAAAAATTACTGGATCTTTCAAATGGATATACCAAATATTGTAGTTGCCATTTAAAAAATTGTATATGATGTCATACAAACCACATTAATGATGCCATGCGAAATCGATTTTTGAATTAAGGTTGACTTTTCCGAAGGTTTTTTCTTCTTTTATCTGGATAGATTTTATTTGGTATGTTCCATACTTTACGTGCACACTGTATCTTGTGCTGCAGTTATCATTTTTCTGAAAATATCGGACATGCGTCATGAGCAAACTAAAGCTTGAACGAATTACAGGTTTCCGGATCACTATTTATGGGAAAATGTCCTCAAATTTCGTTGATTTTCATGATTTATGGCTTTTGCTGCTATTTTCTGAAATTTCCATCTTATGAATTCTGTTAAAATGCATGGGACTATCTCGAGAGATCTTTCTCAATAGATTACTTTTTAAATTATTCAAATCGGTTGTTTTCGAGAAAGTTGTAATTTACAAAATTTAGATATTTTAATAATTATTCACTGAGTTTTTCGACTTTAACATAACCCCGTTTAAGTCATACAATTTTTTAAGCAGTTTTCGAACAAACCATTATCATAAATAAAAGAGGAGACACAGTTGCCGAATATAGTACCTCTATTTTTTGAAGTCGGTAAAAAAAGAAAAACCATTCACCTTTTTGAATTAGATCTGGTTATCCTGAAGTTCTTGTTGAGATCCGTCTGCGCACTGTTTATAGACAAATTGACGGACTTGCACGATGTCATTATGGGACGATCGTTTACGTTATTTATGATGAAAAATTCACTGTTACTAGGCATAGTGATGTTTGAATCGAAATCAGCCTCCTTGGTTGAGTTGTCGTTGCTTTGGAAGAACTCAAAATCCCCATTGGCTTCTGTTGTGATCGAGTAGCCGCTTTTGGAGCTTATAGAGTCGAAATTCTCACCCATATTGTTATTGAGGATCGTCTCGTTAACGTCTGTTAGATAATCATCATCTGAACTTGAGTAACCAGTTTGGATGTTGACATCTGCTTTGCTTTTGTTGTGTTTTTGTAAAACAGCAGAAGGTCGGTCAGACCTGTACGACTTTTGGTGATTCGAAACAGGTGCTTTCGCTGCAAACAAAAAAAATGAAAATGAGATGCATAATTAGTAACATATGTCAGCTAAGAATAACTAACGAAAGATTAGATTAGATTATACCCATTTCAAGAGCAATGCTACCCAAAGTATTGCCAATGGCAGCAGAAACCCCAAAATTCACGGCCTCAGTGGCTCAAGAAAGTGCAGGATGACAGAAGTTTTACTAGACCATTTGGGCCTGGAGGTAACCAGATAGACGAGTTACAAAAGTTCTTGTTCAATATGGGAAAGATGTTTGAGCAGACAATGCAGAAACATGAGAACAGGTCTAACAGAGCATCTACCAGGTGCAAGTTCATGCTACTACCGGCTGAACTAGAAGTAGAACTGAGCTGAAGTGAAGTCAATATCTAGCATAAGGTTTTAATGACAGATACTTCTTGTCTTCGTACAAGGAATAAATTACATTAGAAGATGTAGGTTCTCATTTGATACGACGTGCTACATACTTCGGTTATAGGAGTTCAAACTTGTACTGACGAGAACTACCAGTAAACGTGGGCTTTCCATAAGACTTTGGGTGAAATTCTCAACGGTAGTAGAATTGAGTCGGTCAGAACAGAATATTTAAAGCTATAGTTTAACAAATCGATGAGGTGGAAATACTTTTAGCGGAAATGTGGCTCAGAATGAAGAAAAATATATTTTAACCTTGAAAATAATGGCAATTCTAGAAAGTTGAACATCATTGAGGAGAACAACATGGTAGTGGGCCTAGAACACGAAAACTCTCTTATACTAGCTCCACGTACCAGATCTATTGAATATGCACTAGTAAATGGATCAGAAATAGGAGAGAAATGCTGTAAGAAATAAAGTGAGAGGAGTCATTGTAGGTGGTTATCAAACACGAGAATACCTCTTCAAAGATCTGTCCAGAAACAATCCATACTAAGAGAGCCTAGAGGCAATTTTCGATTGGTAAACAGAGTAACGCAAATTAATAGTGCCTACCTGGATCAACCGGTTCCTTACCTCATTGAAGATGTTTAATCGGGAAGTGGAAACATACCTACTCAATTCTCTAACTTCTAAATCATTTAGGCTATCCTCACTTCTACTGAGCCTCATCCGATTCAACCTTGCCAAATTTCTCGAGTTTTTCACCACGTTGTTGTTCACCAACATATTCAATCCCATGTCAGAATTTCGATGGAACATGTGATGACCGTTCTCATCTAAGAAATCCAACGACTCCTGGCTGTAGCTGACTCTATTTGGAAGCAGTTTTCTGGGATTTAGTTTTTGACAGTCTCGGTGAAGCATATTGCCGTTAACAAGTGGTATGTTGTGTTTTGATTGTATCACGTATTCCTTACTTTGCTGCTGCGGTTGACATAAAATGTTCTTGTTCTGTTTGGGAGGAGTTGAGTTTTGTTGTAGCAGGTGTAACTGTTTGTTTATGTAGGCTGGAGTGAGATGGTGTAAGTTTGAATGACTCGGGCACAAGTCCATTTCGCAACTTGTACATGATGGAAATTTGGCCATTGATTTTTGAAATTCATGGCGATTTAGGTTCGAAGAATGGAGCGTCACGTTGGAGGATTGCTTTTCGAGCTGTAGACGACCTGAAAAATAAAAGAAATATTATTTATTTAGTTACATGAAATGTATCACAGTAATACAGTCAAAGCTGTATCCAGTTGAAGGTAACAGAACCTATATAATGGTCTGGTATATATAACAAAATAATAACAGGAAAAATAAACAAACAAGAATAGAAAAATGGAAAAATAATAATGGTAATAGCTTAATACTAGATTAATACTAGACCATCTTAAAAATCACATTAAATTTGTGGGATTAGAAATAGAATTGAAATTAGAATTCGGATGCCAGAATCCATTGTTTTAGTTTATGGGCAAATATTTTTTAGAATGTTGAAATGAACTTCTAGAGAAATGAGCGAGAAAGATTTTATAAACAAAACATATAGAGAAATACTAGGGTTAAACAAGCACCCAAAAAGCTCTATAATATGAAAACTAGAAAGGGTTATGGTGTAATCTTACAATTCCTTAAACATAAAGCTTCAAGTCCTTTTTTAATTTCCCGATAATTCCTTCATCTTAGAAGCCCAGTTAGTTCCAGTCTCCTAAAAAAAAGTGTGAAGTGAAAAATTATTTTGGAGAAACACATTTACTAGGAGAATATTTCTCATCTTTACTTTGTTTTCTTTATTTCTAAGCACTATTTTAGCTTCTATTTTTGTTGAAATATTTATCTGTGTGTTCAGATGGAGAAGTTCGATTGTTTCTACTCCATTTTCCGGTTATTATTTAGTTATTAGTTGCTTTTATCATGATTTTTGATTTGAGTATATGGGTGTGTCCACTACCTTTATAGAAACGCCTTTAACTAACTACATCTGACAGTGACTTTTCTGGACCCTTGAAAAACTTCGCACAAGAGAAAATGTGAAGAAACGCATAAGAAGTGTTTGTACAGCTATTCCACGAAGATTTTTCTATCCAGTATAACAAATTTCTTGAAAAGAGTTGATTATGTATAGATGAAAACGGTGAACACATAGTACATATCTTTAATTGTTATTCCATGTATAAATTTGTTTACTCTTAATTCATCCATAATGTGACCTACAAACTTATTTTGGTCCAAACACGGCCAAGTTTGACCTTAATTAAAAATGACTCTTACAAGAAATGTTGCTATTTTCTGCTCTATCCAAATTCCCCATAAAAAATGGGGTTTTCCATTAAAAAATAGTTTGACCTTCAAATAACCTTCAATGTCATGGTCATCAAAATTGTTGGATGAGCCCTTTAGTATCCTAGGACATATACCTTTTGAAATATTCTCAATTAGAGATTAAAAAGATCTTCCGTGTATATTGAAGTAGAATATCTAAATTAAAAAAACATCCTACCTCTGTTGTCTTTATTTCTTCTATAATTGTGAACAACCGGAAGTCTTCCATCTATGCTAGTATACAAGGATCCATTTGTTATTGGAAACCTGTGTTCTACTGCTTGATAGCCTCTCACGTTCCGATCGGAATTGGTTACCTCCAAACTCTGTGGTTGACTTGTTGTGCCAAAAGGTCGAAATTTTCCGTCCAGCCCAACTAAAATCATCCAAATTTTCTTTGTTGTTTAACTCATTATGGATACTCACCATGTGGTAATTTTTCTTCTGGAGTTTTGCTGGAACATTTGTAAACGTTGGAGACCCACTGGCAGAATCGGGAATCGACTATTCCTAAACCAATTGGAATAAGAAAATCTTGAACTAAGCCTAACCAAACGGCTATTCCTGCTACTGGCCAGGGATTTATGAGCCTTGGATATATACATAATACCTGGAATGTAAAAAAATATCATTTAAAATTAATTTGTACTTGTATAATAAAAAGCTGATCAAAATCTAGTATTTAATCGTAATATAGTGAAACAGTTTTCCGTAATGGAAACAGAAAAACAAAATAACTCAGGTCTGGTGAGTGTATTGGCTTATGTTACTTATTAGTATCTACCAATAAAATGCGATGCTTCTTTTTTTAAGGATGTGTCCCACGTAAACGCGATATACGCGTTTTCGATGGTGCTTTAAATTAGTGTGACAGCTACAAACTATTAAAAACTTAAAAATAACTCATTTTGTCCTTACATGAAAATAGATTTGCTCTAATTTTAAGTTGTTGCATCGCTCAGTTGGTTTGTTTTCGCCTGCAGTTGCAGTTTTTAATTGTCATATTGACGTATCTCATATGGAACACACCCTTACAGGGGATCTCATGGAAGAATTACTTTTTATTTAACTAACTGCTCGCAATGTTTATTTAGATCCGTCTGTCGAAAGTTGTTGGGAAAGAAAGTAATTTTACTTTTAAAATAATAGTTTGATCAAGTACGAGTTGATTTAGCAAATTAAGTGTGCATATCACTTTTGACATTACTTATAATGTTGTAAGTGATAATCATGGGCGTACCGAGATAGGGGTAGCTGCCCCCCGGAACCTGAAAAACTTACCATGAGCCATTAAAGCTTCTCATAAAATTGCTGACTTGCCCCCTCCCCCGACAAAAAAATGCTGATTTGTCCCTCTTTTTAGGACATTTTTTTTCCGATTTGCCCCCCTCTAGGATTTTTTTTGCTAATTTAGCTCATCCCTTAACCAAAAGCTGGGTACGCCTTGGTGATAATAATATTTTTCTAATTTTTTAGTTTAAGATGAGGAGCGAATCAGAGATTTTTCTTATATTTTCCTTGATATAGTTGAGACTACGAGTTTTAAAATTAGAATATTATATTATCTACACTTTTATTTCTCACAACCAGCTGTTTCATTAGATCTGATACATAATGGGCTTGATTGTTATAAAGATAGTTTGTCTCCAAAAATCAAGAGTGATCTTGAAATTCTAATTCTAATTCTAAATTTTATGATCAGTAGTTTAGAAAATAAAGAAAATTTTAAATCCCAAAATATTAACACTTAATAAATTATTTTTTAGTAAGTTATTAAAATCTTGTACTTTCGGAGAAAAAGGAGAGGTATTGGTCAGTTTTTCTGTGTTTTTGTTAATAGTTTTTAAAAGAAAATCCTAGTCTCTGTGAGGAAAATATCCAAATCGCTATCGGGTAACATAACATAATCAACAGTCAGCACAATTTTACGAGAAAATAAATTTTCACCTAGACACTTTGCAGTTCGTTTTCTGTTCACTGCTTGGTTTCAAGGAGAAGCTGTAGATGGTTCTTTCTTCGCCAGATAAATATTATTTATATATATTTATATTATTTACCGATGAGGCGACATTTACGTCAAACGGAGTCGTGTGCTCACAGAACGCCCTCTGGTGGTGTGATGAAAATTCAAATTTTCTCATGGTGTCACAATCAATACTCATTTAAAACAAATGTGTGGTGCGGTATTATGGAACACCAAATACTTGGTCCGTATTTCTTTTGTGAAAATTTGACTAGCCAAATTTGCTTGATTCTTTTAAATACTCAATTGTTTGACTTTGTTGAAGGATAGCCATTAAGTATCAGGCGTTCACCTGCTACCAACACGACAGAGCACCATGTCATAGTACACAGATAGTTTCCAATGTTTAGCAAAGGGCTTTTTCAAATCGCTGGATAGGAAGGTATTCTGCAATCCCGTTGCCAGTCATGTCTCCTGACCTAACCCCGTTGGAGTTTTTGCTCTGGGGACTGCTTAAAGAGAAGGTTTACCTTTACAGGTCATTCCAAAACGCCGATCACCTGGAAACAGTCATCAGGCAGCGTGCACAAGAAATTACGCCAGCTATGGTAAGAGCGGCAAGCAGAAGAATCATAATTTGTATGGAACGGGATGGCGCTTCCGTAGAAGCATAATTTGTTCATTGTTCATTCTTAGTTGTTTTTTTTGTATTTGTTTTTACTCCATTTCTGAAGACTCAAAATAATTCTTTTATGGTATTTTGGTATTTTTCTCTAAAACTACTTTCTGCTCAGGCTTTTTTAGATTTTCTTAGTTTTTTGCAACCCTTTACAATGTTTTTTAAGTTCTATAATTCCAATAATACATATATAATACATATACATATACATACATACATACATATATATATATGTTATATACGTCGTAAACAATACTTAGAATAATAATATGACAACACCGTGTAACCGGTCAAATGAGTCGTTCACATGGTGTCATATTACACGATATAGCAATTCCCAGGAAATACGCAAATGCCCATCGCACGTGTAAAACTGCTGATGCTGACAATGCAAGACGTAGCTTATAAATGCACATGCGATGGCTGTGAGCGTCATTAAGTGTATCGCATTCAATTATCTCATTTATATTGTTTAACGTAATTTTTGAAGTAAAATATTTAATTTGTGTTTTAAATAAAAATAATTTTTTTTAAAAAAGCATTTGTGTTTGTGAAGATATAAAATTGGCGCAGTCAGTAGGATTGTTCCAAAACGACTAGAACACGAGAATTCTAACTAGTCGTGGTGGTTTCCAAACCTTCGTGGGACAATCAACCTCTTGCTGGAGACACAACTGGAAGCGAGCTAGCACCAGGAACACGCAACGGCTAACCAGTGCAGTCAACTTACAGAACAGTCCATGCCAGGAATTATATTGTAAGGATTACGTTATTATTATTTTATTATTTCCATTTATTGATACACTTAATCACCATTTCTATCATCAAAGATAAATCCTTTAATATTCTTTAAATATTTTAAATATATTACATCACTACCCTTGATATATTCAGTTCATTTATTTTGAGTAAAATTGCAAGGTAAGAAATATTTTTGGTACATATTGATAATTACACATTAAATTTATACCATTATTTTGAACGACAACTTATAATAACTTGATCTAATTATTTTAATATCTATCTATTTTCACATTTATTTATTTAAACATTGATTTATACGTTTTACCATTGTCAATTCGACAATATAATCTGATTTAAATTTTTAATATTGTGCAAATACTTTGACTATGACCACTACAAGGCAAGGTGCAGCCACTCCAACTGTGGAGCCCTATAAAATTTCCGAGATTTTTGCGATAGTACCAGAGTACGACGGTAACCCTATCTTTCTAAATACCTTTATCACATCATGTAACACCGCCCACAGTATGGCGACCGATAACCAACAGGTCTTACTTATACTCCACATAAAAAATAAACTCCGTGGCAGGGCAGCGGAATTAGTAAATTCACGAAACCCTAGCCTGTTAACTGAAATCATTACTCTTCTCGAAAACCACTTCGGAGACCCCCGAGACCTATCGGCACTCATTCAAGATCTCCAACGAATGAAACAATTATCATCCGAGTCACCCTTAACTTTCTCGACTAGAATTCAGACTCACCAGGCAAAAATGTTGGCCGCAGTCACAAAACAAAATATAACTTCCAAGGAAAAACAAGCCCAAATAGATCTCATTGAACCCATGGCACTAAACAGCCTTCTTGCAGGCCTAGAGCCAAAAATGGGACAATTAATTCGAGCAAGCGACCCAAAAGATATCTTAACCGCGATCTCTAGAATTAAAAGAGAAATTCAATTAAATCATCTCGAAACTCAAAAATTCTCTAACTTCAAAAATACAACTCCGACCTTTAGAAGACCCAATCAATTGCCACCCCCAAAACACTGTACATTCTGTAAGAAAATGGGCCATTCAGTTAATGAATGCATCACTAGATCGAGGCAATTCCAACAGAATCAAAGCTTTGGACAAAATCAAAGTTTTGGGCAAAACTTTCAAAGACCTCGCCCTAATCCATTCGCCCAAAATTTTAATCAACAAAATTATCAACAACCCCGCCAAACAAACTTTCCTCCCAATAGGAGTTTCCAACAACAACGCCCATCAACAAGCAATCAACCCCCAAATACCGACCAATTTAAACCGAACCCTAATTTTTACCGCCAACAACGTACTCATCACCTAAATAATCATGAGTTCGAAAATCCTAGAAGTGAACAGACTTATTCGAACCCAACACCCAACGAGTACCAATACACAGATTTCGACTATAACGATTATTGTCCCTACGACAATTACCAGAACGACTTTAACGATTACTTTAAAACAGACTTCGAGAGCGAAAATTACTCTCAAAACTACGAAGAACTTTCTCCTACAAATTTTCAGGACACTACCCCTCAACCAGAGCCCCCGGATATGTCAGACCTTCAAACCCACATTCAAACCTTGAATTTAGACAGCTTCGACCCCAACCTGAATATCCCCGAACAGAGATTTCTGTAAGACCCCTCTTGTCCGTAAACTCTAAGAACTTATATTACATCACCGATGCATCCAACACTTACAAACTTCTTGTGGATACCGGTGCAGGACTCTCTATTTTTAAGCCAGAAACTTGCAAACGCTTCAGGGAAAGGTTCCAAGAAAATGTGGTCATCCAGGGAATAACTAACGAGAAAATTCATATCAACGAATCGACTCTCGTCCCGTTTAATATCAATGATCCCCATAAGGTTTACATTTGCAATATCGATATCGAGTTCGATGGATTGTTAGGTTCCGATTTCCTGGAACATTATAATTGCATCATTGATTTCGAAAAGAAGCAACTAGTAACCAATTTCAAAACACTTCCCTTGTATAAAGTAACAGACGATTTAATCAGTAAAGATACCCCTAAAAACTTTTCATGTAACCCCGTCAACTCAATTTCCATTCAACCACGTACAGAGCAAATCTGTAAACTTACTTGCAACCTTAGAGATACAGATGCCTTATTAACAGGCATAGAAGTTGAAAAAGTCCATCTTCCGAATGCTCTAGTAAAAGTCGACAGTAATGGCCAATTTCTGACATCCGTATTAAATGCAAATGCCATCCCTAAAACTATAAATTTCACTGACATTAAACTTGAACCTTTACAACAGTTCAGTGTGAATTCTATTTCACAAACCCAACCAACAGACAACAACATACTAGAACGACAAGAGCAAATTTTCAATCAACTCCGACTTGACCACTTAAACGAAGAAGAATCCGACTTAATATCGCAACTATGTCTTGACTACTCTGACATATTTTATCTCGAAGGAGACCATCTGTCATTTACCAACGAAATTAAACATACCATCGAGACTAACAACTCTAGACCAGTTTTCACGAAATCTTATCGCTACCCTCAGATTCATAAAGAGGAAGTTAAATCCCAAGTAACGAAAATGCTAGACGAAGGTATTATACGCCATTCAAACTCACCCTGGTCCTCCCCTGTATGGGTAGTACCGAAAAAACTGGACGCTTCAGGAAAGCAAAAATGGCGCGTTGTAGTTGATTATCGAAAACTCAACGAACTAACGGTTGATGACAAATATCCTCTCCCTAACATTTCGGACTTATTAGATCAACTTGGCAAATGCCAATATTTCACAACACTTGACCTCGCCTCAGGATTCCATCAGATTGAGATTGACCCAAAAGACATTTCCAAAACCGCGTTTACCGTTGAGAATGGGCACTACGAATTCGTAAGGATGCCCTTTGGTCTAAAGAATGCCCCTTCAACATTCCAGAGGGTTATGGACAACATTCTTTTAGGTATTCAAAACGAACGTTGTCTCGTCTATATGGACGACATAATCGTATACTCTCCCACTATCAACGACCATTTGTCTCGTCTTACTGATGTTTTTAAACGCCTACGAAAGGCAAACCTCAAGATTCAACCCGACAAGTGCGAATTTCTTCGCAAAGAAGTTGCCTATCTCGGACATCTGATTACCAAAGATGGAGTTAAACCCAATCCATCAAAGGTAGAATGTATATTGAAATTTCCTCAGCCCCAAAATCAAAAAGATATCAAATCCTTTCTGGGATTAGCCGGGTATTATCGTCGATTCATACCCAATTTTGCTAAAATTTCAAAACCACTCACAAAATTGCTGCAAAAAGATGTTTCATTCTATTTCAGTTCTGAATGCGTTAATTCTTTCAATGAATTAAAGCAAGCCCTCACTTCGACCCCAATTTTAATTTACCCCGACTTCAATGAGCCCTTTATTTTGACAACTGATGCTAGCGCATTTGCAATCGGCGCTGTGCTTTCACAGGGACCAATAGGCAAAGATCTGCCAATTGGATACGCATCTAGGACCCTCTGCAAGGCTGAGACCCGATACTCCACAATAGAGCGTGAACTTCTGGCTATTGTTTGGGCCGTTAAACACTTCAGGCCAATAATTTTTGGACGAAAGTTTAAACTCCTGACCGACCACCGCCCGTTAACGTGGCTCTTTTCTATTAAAGATCCAGGTAGTCGACTTGCCAGATGGCGCCTCAAACTCGAGGAGTACGATTATGAAATTATATACAAACCGGGAAAAGTAAATAAGAACGCAGACGCCCTTTCACGCATTCGAATCAACCATTTTGATGAATGTATGACTTTCCAATCGAACACCAAACTCCAACACTACACGATAACTCCCTTAAACGAAAACGAAAACAGTGAGACAGAACAACTTGAAACTGACGACGAAGACAACTCAATTTTTACAGAATTTCGGACATTCGTAGAACGGTATAAGACCGTCTCACTTATCGACTATAGTAAAATTCAGTACTCCAACTGTCAACTCCTTGATAGAGAAAACAAAAATATCTTAGTTTTCTTTCAATCCGGCAATTTAAAAGATTTTCATAACCAAATTCTTGAGGATATCTTCGAAGAGAACGCCAACTTCGAGCAATTCAAAATTAACATTTTCAATAGTAAAAGCGTTCGAAAAAGACGATATTACATTATTCCCCTACCAACTGATTTCGACACTGTGAACGAGGTATTATTTGCCTCAATTTACAAGAGCAAAGACCTTCTAACTGACTCTGAACTATACTGCGTTGAAAATAACTTAGACCTACCTATACTCGAAATGCTTTCGTTTATATTTGCAGAAACAGACATAAAGTGGAAAGTCTGTCAGAACATAACAAAAACAGTAGGAAGAGATCAAGTGCCAATAATACTAGATCAATTCCATAACGGTAAAAACAACATACACAGAGGGATCAACGAAACTATTAGACGAATTAAAGAAAAGTATAACTGGCAAGGTATTACAAAAGACGTAGAAAACTTCATTAGAAACTGTCAAATCTGTCAGACAACTAAAGCTTTCCGTAAAAACCTTGACAACCCATTAGTAGTAACAGAAACTCCAAGAACCCCTTTTGAAAGAATAAACATCGACATTCTCGAAGTTCCTAGCAGAAATTACGCCCTCACTATCCGAGACGAATTAACTAAATATTCCCAGGCCTACCCGATTAGCGACAAGTCCGCCAAAACCGTCGTTAGTACACTCTTGGTGTTTTTCCAACACTTCGGAACGCCTCTGAGAATACACTGCGACTACGGTCGTGAATTCGACAATGCACTCCTCAAAGACCTTTGCAAATTGTTCGATATTAAACTTTCCTACTCTAGTGTAGGACACCCCCAATCTAACGGCTCATTAGAGCGTTTTCATTCAACTTTGTTAGATATGATCCGTATTCATAAGGCCGAGCACCCTGACGAACACCCCTTCAATATTCTGCCATACGCAATTATTACCTACAACAACTCCGCTAACAAAACCCATGGGTTCACACCCTATGAACTCGTTTTCGGGCACACATCTAGCCGACCCCCTGAAACCCTCTATAATGAAAAGGACTTGATTTCTAAATACATCAGAGACTTAAATAACCGCATTTCACAGTACTACAAAATAGCACGCGAAAGAACCGATACTCAAAAACAAAAAGCCAAAATTCGATTCGATAAACATGTTTCGGACAAAACCCCAAATTATCAAGTAGGTGACAAGGTTTACGTACGCGAATCTCAGTTCAAAGATAAACTACAAAACAAATTTAACGGACCATTTCAAATAGTAGAACTACATACAAACTCAGCTACTTTACTTAATTCTCGTACTAACCAAAAAACCAAAGTAAACTTTGACCGTATGAAACCTTTCACAGAAGACTGATTTCTTTACAGGGTCATCCTGCTGTTCGGATCGGCAGCATCCCAATTTGAAATAAAGCCAATCAATAACACCCTAGGGATTTATTATCATGAAGAATCACGTATAGCCGTGTCAAATCACAAATGGACTCTTCTAGTTCATAGAAATCTCTCCGCTCTAGAACAAGCTTTCGCTACCAACGACAGAATTCTCGATGCACTAACTTTATCACTAAAAACTAACGTCCACCCAACCAACGTATTCCGTGCTGACTTTCAATCACACATCAACTTACTTAACCAAATCTCAAACTCTGTCAAAAACAAATTCACTGAAATCCACATGGACACTCGAAGGTACAAACGTGGACTAATCGATGGCGCCGGATCAATTTTCAAAGCCATAACTGGTAACTTAGACGCCGCCGACGGCGAGTACTTCACCAACAGTATAAATAGTTTAAACAAAGGACAACTGCAGATCGAAAACCTTTTGAAAAACCAAATCAGCGTAACCACCTCAGTTATAAAGAACTTTAACGAAACTATTCAACGCATTCAGGTCGACGAGAAAATATTTAACGAAAATATTCGAAAAATGGAAAATATGATTCGTAAAGTAAACGACAAAATGGCGTACGTGGAAACAAAACTCTCATTTCTAGAAATGACGGAAAAACTGATGGAAAATTATCTCTTTCTAGAAGACAACTTAAATGATGTTCTTAATTCCATAACTTTTGCCCGTCTAAAAATTATCCATACTTCAATTTTAACTCCCGAACATTTCATTGCCGCCTTACAGGAAATATCACAGAATCTCGTGAAAAATAATTTACCTTTGCCCGTCAAATATTCAAGTATTGCACGATACTTGGAAATTACAGAATTAGAAGCTTTTCAAACAGATTCCGACCTTGTATTTATACTCAGAATTCCACTTATTGAACAGCAATCATTTACTGCTCTCCGCTTATACCCAATCCCCATCTATGATGATAGAACTGGGTTATACCATGTACTCTCATTCACTCATAAATATATAGCAAAAAACGACGATTCCTTACTGTATATTCCGATAAAAGACCTTAGTGCGTGCAAACCGTTGAACAATCAAAATAAATTGTGTTCCGAACTCTATGCATATCCGATAGACTCAAATGCTTTGTGCGAGGCCCAACTTTTAAGAAATTTTAAAAAAGTGCCGGACAATTGTCACAGTGCCGTGATCTCTGCTCAAGGGTACCACGTTCAAAAACTCGAAACCAACGTGTGGTTAATTATGGTTACCGAGCCTCTTAGCATTACCATCACCTGTACCGACATCAATACAAAACCCTTAACACTCAATGTTAACTCTTTATTAAAACTTCAGAAAGATTGCAGTGCCTTCATTGGAATAACCAAAATCGAAGCAGAAGCCACAAAAAGCAGCAACACCCTTGACAACTATCAACCAGTTCTTATCCCTTTCAACTGCTGCGATACCATACCAGAAAAAATTGTCGTTCCCGAACTTAAACCTTTGAAACTCCATGAATTGAATTTCGAGGAGTTAAACGTCGCAAACCACAAACTCAACGACTATTCAAAGGACCTAGACGAATTAATAAATCAGCCATTCGTCAAAAAGAACATTTCTTGGTTCACCTACGTGACAATATTTTCCATAATAATAATTGTCGCTGTATTTGTCCTCCAAACGCTTTGGCGTAAACGCAATACAACCAGCGAAAGTCCATCACCCACAACCAGAATTTCAAAATTGTTGCCAAGATTGAGACCGAACCTCCGACAGAACGAAACTGAAGACATCGAGCTAAGTACCCAAAATAATTTCAAAAATTGTTTTGTAAAACCCATTTATTGCTAAAAAGTATTGTTTTAGGTTTTATTTTTAAGGACCTTAATGCTAATTATATTTTTATTTTATACATTTATACAATTTACGCTGTTTTATACGCTTTTGCCTTCTACAAATATCATATGTATACAACCTTTATATTTTATTATTTTTCAAATTCTATTTTCAGAAAAGTTCCTGTAAAACAGCAACTTTTTCTTTGTGAGGGGAGTTGTTATATACGTCGTAAACAATACTTAGAATAATAATATGACAACACCGTGTAACCGGTCAAATGAGTCGTTCACATGGTGTCATATTACACGATATAGCAATTCCCAGGAAATACGCAAATGCCCATCGCACGTGTAAAACTGCTGATGCTGACAATGCAAGACGTAGCTTATAAATGCACATGCGATGGCTGTGAGCGTCACTAAGTGTATCGCATTCAATTATCTCATTTATATTGTTTAACGTAATTTTTGAAGTAAAATATTTAATTTGTGTTTTAAATAAAAATAATTTTTTTAAAAAGCATTTGTGTTTGTGAAGATATAATATATATATATATATATATATATATATATATATATGTTCTGAGAGGCTTCCGCGGTCATTATTATGAACTAAGCTAGGTTCCGGGTGAGAACCGCGTCTGAATTTATTGAATACTCGACGTTTCGACTCCTGCTTTGGAGCCATTATCAAGAGACAAAAGTGAAAAAGAGTTTCAGAGTCTAGATCGAACTCGGGGCCTCAATCTGCCTACTCCCCAAGAGTCACTAGGTAACTGAACTGAATTTGAGTCAAATTCAGTTCAGTTACCTAGTGACTCTTGGGGAGTAGGCAGATTGAGGCCCCGAGTTCGATCTAGACTCTGAAACTCTTTTTCACTTTTGTCTCTTGATAATGGCTCCAAAGCAGGAGTCGAAACGTCGAGTATTCAATAAATTCAGACGCGGTTCTCACTCGGAACCTAGCTTAGTTCATAATAATGACCGCGGAAGCCTCTCAGAACATTTCATTCGCCTCTACGGGGAGGATTTCTTCCAACTCACCAAAACATACAGCAAACTTCTTATTCGAAAATCTCTGCTTCTTTGTGATCTTGTTTTCCTCAAATCTTGTAGAACTTATAACGTCATTCCAAATACTTTCAAACTAAAACATCACACTTCTTCACGTTCAGTTTCCAATATTCTTAACAAAGCAAGTTTAGCCCTCTTACGAAATTCCATCCATTCAATCAGATATCAACTTGACCAAACCAACCGAAATTTGTATCACTGTTATTCATCATTACATACTTTCAATCCTCATCCAATTCTGTGGGACAATTTTAATCGCATTTCGAGCGATAAAGCCGAACACCTGGCCCAAAAGAAAACAGTCACTCAAAAACTTAAGCTAACACGACTTATTAAAAAACAACAACCCGCTGTCACCTCACCCCCTCAGACGACCGTCCATAACTTTTCTGACTTCCCCTTAGACTCTACCAGTTTACACGTCCTATCCAAAGGTTTCAATTTCGCAGTGACGCCGAAAACTATTCCAACTGAAAGAATCATTTCTCAAGTTGAGGTAGCTTTGGTTGAACTAACAGATATTGAGGCTGAAGATACTCGTCAAGACATTGCTAGAGTACTCCGCACATCAAAGCCACCAACATCAAACCTAACTTCTAACGAAAGACATGCACTAAAACAACTACGTAACAACGATGACATAACTATTCTTCCTGCCGACAAAGGTAACGCGACTGTTCTTCTCAATACTACGGACTATGTTCACAAGATGAATTCCCTACTCCACACTGCAGACTACGAAATAATGAACAATAATCCTACTACTTACTTAGAGAAAAAGACTAAGGAAATCATCAACAGGACACAACTTCCTCTTGACGTCAAAAAGATCATCATTCCTCGTGAAAAGTCTTCTAAAATTCCGAAAATTTACGGACTACCCAAAATTCATAAGCCGGACATTCCTCTTAGGCCCATTGTCAGTTCGGTTCAATCCCCGACCCAAGAATTAGCCCGGTACTTAGCCAAAACCCTCCAACCTCTAGCCGAGCAAGCATCCTCGTACGTAAAGAACTCTTCTTCCTTCCTAGATATCCTAAGTGGTTACAGAATTTCAGAAAATGATATCCTAGTTAGCTTCGATGTTGTATCTCTTTTCACCAATGTCCCCATTTCAGAAACGTTAGATATTCTAAAAACAAAACACAATATCTCTTCTGACATCATCAAACTTGTACAACACTGTTCTTCTAATACTTATTTTTCATTTCAAGGCACTCTGTTCAAACAAGTCCGTGGGGCCCATGGGTTCACCTCTTTCTCCAGTGCTTGCTAACATTTTCATGGAACAAATCGAAACCCAGGCTCTAAACTCGTCTAATTTAAAACCTTCCTGTTGGCTTAGATATGTAGATGATACTTTTGTCATTTGGCCTCATGGCAGAGATTCATTAGACTTCTTCCTACAACACCTCAATGGTATACATTCTAATATACAATTTACAATGGAAATCGAGTCCGATTCTTCTCTCCCGTTTCTTGATGTCCTCATAACAAAAACCAACAATGACAGATTCTCACATACCGTCTATAGAAAACCAACCCATACCAATCGATACTTAAATGCCCAATCACACCACCACCCTGCCCAATTGAGTTCTGTAATGAAATCTTTGACTCTTAGATCTATTCGTTTAACAGATATTGACAATAGACAAAACGAACTTAATAATCTTCAACAAATCCTTCGACAAAACGGTTATCATCCAGACCACATTGCGCGTATAATTCATCAATCTCAACAACCCCCAATCACACCAACCCTGTCAGAAACAGAACAACAACATCAAAAAGCCGTACTTCCATACATTCAAGGAGTCACTGACAAAATAGCACGGATTTTACAAAGACATCAAATAAAGACTATCTTCAACACCACTCAAACTATAGGCAACTTAACCGGTAACCCCAAAGACAAAGTACCTAACGAGGATCGAGGAGTTTACGAAATCTCATGTCGCGATTGCCCACAAAGCTACATCGGTCGTACCAACAGGCGCGTTAACCATCGAGTATATGAACACTCTCTGTCAGTTCGTAAAAAAGATCCGACTTCAGCTCTCGCGCATCACCATATCCAAACAGGACACTCTATCAACTTCGAGGACAGTAGGACTATCATATCTCTCAATTCTCTTAGGGCATCCACTATTCGCGAAGCCATCGAAATAGAGAAAAGACCTCTCTGTCTAAATAGACGCGATGACAGCACTCGCCTTCCCACAGCTTGGTCCTCCGTAATTGCCAGATTAAACAAAGCAGACACGCCCACCAATACCCAACCAATCACAACACAGCCTCATCACGTGACATCTTCTTCTATCCCAGCGCTACCTATAAATAAAAGAAGCAGAGCAGACTCAAATTCAGTTCAGTTACCTAGTGACTCTTGGGGAGTAGGCAGATTGAGGCCCCGAGTTCGATCTAGACTCTGAAACTCTTTTTCACTTTTGTCTCTTGATAATGGCTCCAAAGCAGGAGTCGAAACGTCGAGTATTCAATAAATTCAGACGCGGTTCTCACCCGGAACCTAGCTTAGTTCATATATATATATATATATATATATATATATATATATATATAAATTTATATCGCAATGCTTATTGAAATTTACAGAATTGTGAAGGGGAATCGTGAAATACCATGGCAGACTGACATTTCCCCCAAGCGAACGGATATTTCGAAACGAGATTGGAACACAGGTGTGTACGCGTATGTGCATTATGGAATAAAATATAAGGATTAATTTATAAATGGAGGTTGGGCAAAGTCTCGTGTTTCAAAATGAAAGAAAATGAATGAGAAATTAATAATTTATTAAGAACGTTTTGAATTATGCAAAGAATGTATTTAATTAATAACTGTAAATAACTTGAACATTATTGTTGCATTCTGAAATATTTTTAAATAATATTGCCAATAAATTATTATTAATGAAATGTCGATTTAGTATTTTTTCAACTGATTAATATTTTATTGCGAAATGAATATCGAAAAGTAGGAGTTTCGGGGAAAACTAGTTGGTAGATAATCCAAATCGTGAGTGACATTGTGTGTAACGCCGGACTATGGGTCAAATGGCTTTTTTTTAACGGAAACCTAATATCTTGAGCAAAAATAGAGATTTCGAAACAATATATTTTTTTTAATTGAACCTTAGGTTATGTAGATTAATGGAAAATTATATAGAATGTCATCATCTACTATTATAGCGATGGAAATGAGGGTTGAAATGGTGCACATTTCAAAATTCGACCTTTTTTTCTTTTGTTTATGGAATATTTCAAAGAAAACTAGAGATATTTATACGGATGTTTTCTTAAATTGTACGGTTATTAATATAGAGAAGAAAAATATTGCAAAGCTATCTTCCCAAAACTACCTATAGGTGAAAATAGGGTGAGAGTCTGAAAACGTGAAAAATTCCCCAAAAATACTGTTTACTGATTTATTGGACTCTGACCCCAGTTCTAAAAACCTAAAAACCAACTTTTGAGATCGTTTATCGTTATCATTTTTCACTATAGTGATGAAAACAGGGGTATGGGAGTGAAAAAAACAACACAAAAATCGTTGTTGAATCCCGTGAATGAGTTTTCAGTCAATTATTTTCAATATTTTTCGACAATGTATAGTTAAATCAATAATTTTTTATTTTTGCCATTTTAAGGGGTTATTGTGTTTGAAGTATGTGCTAAATGATCAGAGGCAATGCGTCACATTCATACTTTTTATCTTTCATCTTTTTTTATGATCCAACATTCTTGAGTACCTATTAACAAAAACGGTATATAATTATTGTTTTTGTTCTTCTTCTTCTTTAGGGGTTCCTCCAACTGGAGTGGATATGGGTGGTAACCCTTGATACTATTTACAAGTGTTTGTATTTGAAATAGATAAATATTGAAACTTTAACTTTTAGTGAAATGAAACATTTTCAGTCTTGTAATAATTTAACTTTTTAGGTTTTCCACTGTTATAATATATTAACATTTTTTTCCGTGACTATAGAATAGAATTTTTAAAGGCGAGGCAACCCCGGCTATCAATAGATCTAACACAAATTATCACTTCCTGAGCCTCTATTCACTTTCAAAGCGTCTTTTGGGATTGTGATATACGATACAGGACCAATGATTATTTATAAGGATTACTAAACCTAACTCCTAACCTATCTCACACACACAAGCGGTGGCTTCGCCATCTTAGCCTGAAGTCTATTGTTTTTGTTAAAGAAAATTTTTGTATTGCATTTTGAGAGATTAGTATGAATCGGACAACCATTTTTTAAGCCTTTCGAGAAAAATGATACGATAAACGATCTCCACAGTGGCGTGTTCAGCGCACAATGAATCACTTATAGTATTTTTTGGCTTTTTTTTCACATTTTCACCCGCTCACCCCCTATTTTCACCTATACTTTTGGGAGGCTTTAGAGCGTAAATAATGTAGATGAAATTGTTTTCTATTTATTTCTTCTTCTTGGGAGAAGCTGCTTTCTTCACCTTCGGGGATGCCGCGGATTTTGCTGTTTTCGGTTTTGGAGCTATCGGTTTTTTTGTAGGGGCACCTTTACTGTTTTTTTTGCTTTGGAAGGAGACTTCGCTTTGGATGCAAGCGAAACTGATGATGATGACGATGAAGTTGGTGTCGATAGGGTGGATTTCGGAGTCGAAGTCTTCTTTTCAGTTGCGGCAACTTTCTTAGGTTTGGTTGCAGTCGTAGTCTTTTTGGCCGATTTTTTTGCTGCTCCCGGTTTATCGCTGGAAGCTGCTCGTTTTGCAGGTGACTTCTTTGCTCTACCTCCAGCCCCAGTTTTCTTTTTGTCGCCGCTGGCCGGTTTCGATGCTGAAGCTCCTGAAGAGGACGAAGCTGCCAATTTGAAGGAACCGGATGCACCTTTTCCTTTAGTTTGCACTAAAACTCCTGAAGCGACGCCTGACTTTAAGTATTTCTTGATGAAAGGCGCTACTTTCTCGGCATCGACCTTGTAGTTGGCAGCAATATATTTCTTGATGGCTTGCAAAGATGATCCACCACGTTCCTTTAAACCCTTGATAGCGTTGTTGACCATCTCAGATGTCGGTGGATGAGAGGGTTTAGCCCTTGGGTTCTTTGATTTTTTTTCCTTCTTCGCCACTGTTTGGGTTTGTGGTGATGAATTCGACACGGATGTCGCAGAAGCAGTGGAACTATGAGTTTCCGTATCAGCCATGATTTGTATTAACTCTTACGATAGTCAATAATTTGGTTGTAAATAACGTCGCACGTACATGCACCTCTGTCTAGAGAGATACCTTTGTAATAAATATGTTTCTACTTTATATTAATAACCCTACAATTTAAAAAACATCCGTATAAATATCCCTATTTGTCTTTGAGATATACCATAAACAAAAGAAAAAAAATATGGAAATTTGAAATGTGCACCGTTTCAACCGCCATTTCCACCCCTATAATTGTGGATGATGACTTTCTAAATAATTTTCCTTTAATCTAGGTAACTTAAGGTTCCATTTACAAAAAAAGTGTTTCGATATCTCTATTTTTGCACAAGATATTAGGTTTTCGTTAAAAAAAAGCTAATTGACTCATAGTGCGCCGTTTCTCTGTGATCCTAGGGTAGTAATCATACAAAAGAACTCGTGGGTAAACTAATACCTATTAGAGCAATTATGATATTACATTGACAATATATTGTTTGTGGTCGAGGACCTTCATCAGTTGCGCACCCCTCAACTAATTGAAATCTCAGATAATTATTTGTGTATTTAGTAGACAAAATTGAATATAATAGTTTATGGCGTAATGATTGGGACCCGTTGTTATCCCTAGTAAGGAAAATTAAACGAAAGAATTCTTGGTTAACTAAAACCTATTTTAGGAATTACAAGGAAATGACATTGTTATGGAATGTCTTCGATGCACATTCCATAGAGAGAATAATATTCAAAAAAATGTATGAGTTAGATGTTGCGGTTTTAGTTCAATGCTGGTTCAATGCAAGTATATAATTGACGAAGGACCTTTAGCGGAACAATCAATAAACACGTAAAGTAATTCACCAAATAAAAGTTAATCACTGACCTTTTACTGCGAAGCTCTGCAAAGGGTGTTTTCTTGGTTCTTCTTTCTTCAGAGGCTAGCCCCTTGAACAGGAACAGTTTCTTAGAGCTTCATCTGGACAACACGTTACACAAAAAAATAGCGACGTAGTGTTCATTGATTGAGCATACAAAAATGCGGGTTTAACAACAAATGATGCGCTTTTGTAAACACAAAAGAAACAAAATGAAAGCGGTTTAGCGGTCGTTACAAACGGAGCTACTAACTCGCAACTCGTAACGCAAAAAAACAACAATAAGCGGCGTCTCTTCAGACGGAATCAAAGCCACCGAAAAGTTCGGAGTACATTGCACGAAACTCCCAAGCGTCTTAATAGCTCGGGATGCGAACCACGAATCACAATACTGTCTATATTTTACACGCATACAACACTTAAAATTAGCATTAGCGCGACTAAAGGTTTTGGAAAAGGTGCAGAAGTTTAAAAATCAATGAAGTAATTCAATCAAATTGAAAACAATACACTAAACAAATTGCGGGAACGCACCAGACATTATACACCAGTACAACTTTAAACTATAAATTATTTATGTTGTCAGGTTTACTTTTATACGGAATATTCCTAGATGATCGCATCAAAAGAGATCTAGTAGCATGAGATCCGGTATCCTTCGTGTCCTGGTCTACCGATCCGCTTATTTGAGAAAACAGGATTCAAATATCTTCGGATATCGGCTGCATAATTCCGTAAATAAATATAGGATTGCTTGCTATAGACTCCAACGAAAAAAAATCATCAAAGTTAGAATCAACAAGTTCATAAAAAATTGTAAATCAGTTTCAATAAAAAGTCCTCTGATTTTATTTTAAACAATTCCTGCCCAAACATAAATTTTCTGTGGATTTTGCGTGTGAGTATGATTAATTTCTTTAGGTTTTTCTTTTGCCCAATTTCTACAATTATGCCACTTCATGATTCAAAACTTTATGAACAGATAAAAAGAATAGCATAATTATAATTAATTAGCCGAACTCTATTATCTCGATAAACTTCCACAGGCAATAAAACGTTTAATTTAGTATGTCCAGAAATTGCTGGTTTAGGAAGATCCTTTCAACTTTGTTTAATATTGGATATGTACCCCTTAATTCTTAAACAAATCCCTTGTTGAGTTCGCATCTTATCCCCACAACGAATATAATATAAGATAGATAAAGGCACTTTTTGTACGTGGATATGCAAATTTAAAATAATCAACTGATGGTACTTTTAAATATGTCACTGTCATTAGTAATTGTTAGAAGTAGCCTACTGAATATGAACTAGTTTTTTAAGCTAGATAAGTTTTTACAAGATTTATTCCAAAAAGGTAAAAGTTAATGATATATAGATTGTTTACCATGGAGGTATATTTCCTTTTTTGTCTGTAAAAATACTTTAAACTCAAAAATATTGAAATGTAAAATCCAAAAAATAAACACACGCTATGCCATTTAAAAGAAAGATGTCATGTCTTACTCAGGAATTGTTTACCCTGTATATTTCACTATTATATAAAAATCTAATTTAAATCTTGAGCTATTCAGTGGTTTCAGAAGTATACCAAAATCTTAATTGCCATTGCTTCGTTATCAACAATTGGTTTTCTTCTTTGTCTTTTAGCCTTAAGGGATCCAAAATTCTTGAAATTCTCCAAAATCCGTTTCACAGTCATTGGTGTGAGTGTCCATTTTTGCGGATATCGAACTGCAAACATATTACATGTTCTAGATACCACTTTGTTGCATTGTCCATAAATAATAAGTAAATTTAAATAATCTTTGTTTGTATAATTTAGACTTTTTTTCAGATTTAACACACTAAGAAGTATCGTTTAATTCAATATTATTATACTGAATCAACTCACACTGACATTTCAGTTGAGTCCTTAGCAACCGTCTCAGCCAACTTACTTTTACTGAGGATGCTGAAAAATTTTAATTTTTGTCGATTAAGTCGAAATCTATTAGATTTTCGTATAGGTAACTTTTAACAAAGTACCTCTTATTTTCGATGCTTAATCTGATAATAATATAAAAAAGTGGTTTCCATTTGAAAAAAAAATAGTTTTTCATGATTTCGGATTTCAATTTTTGAAAATTTTTTTAACACTCTGTACATAATTTTCATACAATATTACATATTTTGGAAGTTCGAAGTTCATTCTATCCTCTTCCCGAAAAAAATCTCTTGATTCCACTGCGTTACTGTATAATTGGCAATTACCTGAAGGCCTTAAAAAGTAAATTTTTGGAATATCTCGAAAAGGGATGAAAGTAAGTATAGGGTATAATACATGAATTAGTTTTAAAATTACCCGTAGAATTCAGAATTGCAATAATTTACAGGGTGTTCCAATTGAAATAAGCAAGTTGGTATCAACTTCCGGTATAACCGGAAGGCACACATGCTTGAAATTATTTTAGCCCAATCGAAAAGTAAAAGTAAATTTTCATTGAATTTGTAAATACCGTTTTCTCATTATTGATCGATCTCATTCCCGGTGGGCCACCCTGTATATACATTATAATTATAAAAGATTTATTTAACATTGTGTTTTTTGTTGCATCAATAAATAAATTAAATTTATTTAATTCACCCGAATATTTTTCTATAGACTTCATTTCAAATTTGTCAGTTGTATGCGGAGTCGTAATTTCAAAATTTTCCCTCATTGTAAAAATCTAGTTTGGGATTCCTTTTTAGGGTTCCGTATATACAATATACGGATACCCTTATAATATCACTCCGGATTTCTGCCTCTGTCACATCACAGCAATTTTCTCCTAAACTACTGGACGGAAGAGGTTGAAATTTGGTATCAATGTATAGTTTGGTGACCCTATCAGGAGTACATATCGTGAATGAAGAAATTTTGATTTCACTTCTGGGGGGGGGAACTAAAAAAATCGACCGCCCCCCCCAAATCTCCGAAACTACTAAGTCTAAAATTTTGAAAAAATAGGAAATATAGATCGTTGCGAGAACTTTACAGGAAAAATAAGGAGAAACCATTAATATTAATTTTGGGGGACAAATTATAGAATTAAATCAAAATTTAAAAAAAAAAATTTTTCAAACGTATCACGTAAAATATGAAATGAAAGGTCTCATTCTGAGGAACACAAATATATTTTTTTTCATGTTTAAAAAAATAATAATTAAAAAGATATTAACAAAAATATAGCAAAATTTACCCATCCCCCCCTTATCACCAAAACTATAAAACGTAAAGTTTTGAAAAAATTAGAGGTGTAGGGTCTGATCTGAAGTTTACTGGAAAAATAAGGAGAAACCTTTACTCTTAATTTTGGGGGGCAAATTACAGTATCATGTTATATATCAAATGAAAGGGCTCATTATGAGAAAAAAACATATTTTTTCCATATTTTTAAAATAAATTAATTAAAAAATATTAACAAAAACATTAAAAAATTTAACCATTCCCCCCTCTTATCTCCGAAACCATAAGCTGTAAAATTTTGAAAAAAATAGAGGTATAGCGCCTCATCTGAACTTTACTGGAAAAATAAGGAGAAACCCCTAATATTCATTTTGGGGGGCAAATTATAGAATTAAATGTTAAATAAAAAATTATAATTGTTTCTAATGGATCAAGTAATATATCAAATCCAAGGGCTCATTATGACGAATACTAATGCATTTTTTTATTTTGTTTTAATAAATATTTTAAAATATTTTTAAAAAATTACCCATTCCCCCCTTTATTTCCCAAACTATAAGACCTAATTTTTTTGTTTACAGGAAAAGTACGAAGAAATCCCTAATATTAATATTGGAGGCCAAATTATAGAATTAAACGCAAAATAAAAAAATATTTTTTAACGCATCATGCAATACATCAAATGAAAGGCCTCATTATTAGGAATACAAATATATATTTTTCATATTTTTAAAATTAATTGTTTACAAGATATTAACATAAAGATATAAAAAAAATCTCATTTGTCGGTTTATTTCCGAAACCATAGTACCCAAAATTTTGAAAATAATTAGGGGTACTGGTGCTCACTTGAAATTTATAAGAAAAATTATTAGAAAACCCCCAAAGTAATTTCAGGGACAAATTATACAATTAAGTGGAAAATAAAAATTCAATTTTTAAACGCATCATATCAGATAAAAGGCTCATTATGTGAATTACAAATATATCATATTTTTAAATCATTTGTTTAAAAGATATTAACAAAAATATTAAATTCTAAATTCCCACTTTAGAAACTACACTATTTAAATTTTCAAATATATATTTTATTTGTATTTTTAAATAATTTGAATTATAGATTTAATAATTTATAACTTAAAACTTGACCTATTTTGCCCTACACAGAGCCTCGAAATTCAGACAGTAGATTATAAAAGGCTTCCCTGAAAGTTTATTAGTAAAATAAAACTCTAATGTTAATTTTTGGGGGCCAAATTAGAAAATTAAATACATATGTATTCCGATAAAAATCAAGCGAATCCTGAAGCAGATAAAATAAAAAGTATATGTGTGGAAACTGAAAGTGTATATTTTTTATACATTTAAAACATATAAAAATATATTAGGGTAAATATAAGAAAATGCACTCATTCCCTGCTTTTCTGAAACTGGAATATTAGAATCTTGAAGGTGGTACGGAACCCTTAGTATGCAAGTCCAACTCCCACTTGTCCAAATTATTTTCGATGTATTTTGGGTTCTTCTACCCCCAACAGGAATATTAGTGGGGCAGATGCAAAAACATATAAACAAAAAACTGCACTTTTTTCCAGATGTGCAATACCTCTGGTACCATTAATACCAATGAACAAAAGTTTCCAGGTAGTCTGTGATAGCAGCCCAAACTGCTTTTTCATTTTCACTTTGAAGCCTAGGCAAGAATGTTTTCGGAGCATTTTGTTTTTCGAAATATGCATGAGTATACAATATTTATCTTTATTTCTCAAAATAGATTACTTTTTAGATGTTATTTCGCAAAAAGATTTGAAGTAATTTCTTGTATTTGTTAAAAGACGTTGTTTATTGTAAGTTTTTCAATCACAGGTAATTTAAATCGTGTTTGAATCGAAATAATGACAATTACACATCATTATCGATTTCACAAATCTTCCCCGATAATAATTTTTAGTGTGAAAAGAGAAATCCGGTGTAGGACAGCGAATCATGATTATGGTCGTTAGCATCACACGAACAATAATCATTTTCATACATTATTTCCGCCAGTGTGAACGCTCCGCACAAAATAACAATTAGAGGTTTTCAAGTTACAGAAAATAAAATTAATTGGAAATCCTAAACCGGAATTGCATTCCGATGCTTTGACGTAACTTCTACCTTTAGATCCTCCATTGTCTCAGTTTGTAAGTGAAACTGGTTTGAAAAATTCATAGTTTGAGGAATTTTAAAACATGGATAGTAGAGTAATGTCAATATCTCGGCAACTAAACTAACTAATCTCAGGGAATCTCAGAAATCAATTAAAAAAGAAAAACTAATGAAATTGCAAAAAAAAACAGTTATATATTTTTCAATTCTCTACAACTTTTGAACTCTGTATTGCAGAAACAAGAAAATCCAAAGATGTAAAAATATGGACGGTGTTCTATTAAACACCGTATTTGAGAAATGTGCTTCTTTCTATGCCTCAACTTTTACCTATATAAAGTTTTTTACAACTTCTGCTTCTCTTTTTCTTAGACTTAGAATTCTCATCTCCAATATTCTTTTTGCATGAGAGGTGTCAGGTCTGACTTAGGAGAAGTATGTCCATATTGTTATCTTATTGCTTTACACATTCGGACATTCTTAAGATATTTCGCTAAATATTTGGCCATGTTGTATGTTGGAGAGCCGATTAAGTTCACAATCGGTCGTAACAGAACTTGTTCTTTATGAATTTTCGGCAGGCCATATAGGCGTGGAAAGGTACAACTCCCAGGAATTAGATGTTTTTATGTTGCTTTAGGAATGTTCGACTCTTTTATCAATAAGGTTATTTCATGTTCTATTTTGGGAGTGGGATCCCGATGAATGGGAGAATAGGACCTATCTTGAAGTAAATTGAAGCTTGGGTAGAGGTTAGCCTACTAAACAACAGCTACAGTAAACGAGAGATTCGCAATTCCATTTCTCGTCACCAAAATCCCATTCCTAAGAAAGAATTGTTACCTAGTAAATCAGTAGCATATTTGCTATATATCAGCAAGGTCAAGGATAGGATTGGTAAGCTTCTCCATAAGCACGAGTTGAAAACCACTACCCAAAATCTCACAAATGTTACCCTCTCCAAAGGATAAACAAAATCCTCTTTCATCCAAGGGTGTTTATTCCATTCCATGATCGTGTGGGGCAGTATACATCGGTGAAGCAGGTCGATCCATAAACACTCGTCTATGTGAGCACAAACGTTGTTTGAAAACGGGCCTGCTTTCAAATTGTACTGTAGCTGAACATCGTCACGAAACGGGCCATCAACTCCTCTTCAACAGGTCCTCTGTCGTGGCTAAATCTATGTATTATTTCACCAGAAAATTCCGCCAGGCTGTTGAAATCGCCATAAATCCCAAGAATTTCAACCGAGACAAAGGTTTTGAACTTAGAATTAGTCATTTACAATTTGTGCGTCAGTATGACAAGTTTAATAACGTGAAGTTTCAAAGTGTGTTTGTGAGAAAAAGACTGAACGAATAGAGTCGCCGTAATGTATGTAACATTTGTTTTGTTTTTCTCATCCTTGAAAAAGCCCCTTATAATTGTGGGCGAAACGTCGGAAAACTTTGTTAATATGCTGGTTCAGATATATAAATAAATTAATTCGAGTAAAAATGACGCGGTCCAAATCCGGAAAAAGCAGAATCAACTATGACTCTGGCCGAGGAAACCTATGTTCTCAGTATACCAGTCTTTGTAACTGGTGAACCAGCTTTAAGTGCCGATGTTAACTGTGAACCACCCTTAAACGGCAAGTTTTGTTTGAGCAGCCCATTAAGGTAGTTGAAACCTATTGTGAAAATGGGGGTTCAAATCAAAATTTCCTAGGGGCCAAGGGCTTCCGTTGTTAATGTAGAAGAGACTAGATGAGAGCAGTCTTGGTTAATTTTGGGGACCCTAAACTTAACGCTATTGATTAAGCCACAATTGGGAAATTTTCTGCTATTTAGAATGTTATATATAAAGATAACAGGATGGGTCTTTCTCCTAGTACTCAAAGAACATAGACCGAAAGTTGCTAATATTGATCTATAAGATACCATCAAGGGATATATGCCATTCATTTTGACATAGAGGTAGCGTAGAAAACGTTTTTGAACTTTTCAATTTCATTGCTGTGGGTGTAAAAATTTGGTGACCAAATGTTGGAGGCATACTCAAGGAGAGGCCTCACCATAGATGTATAAGGTCTTATTGTTGTTTTTACACTAAAATCTTGGCTAGTACGTATGACAAATCCAAGAACTTTGTATGCTTTGTTTATCAGGTAGTTGAAATGGGTATTGAATTTGAAGTTATCTTGTTTAATATTACACCTCAATAACCTGTACTCATTGACATTTGATAAGCTTGCCTTACCTCTCGTTTTAAAGGGCATGTAACGACACTGATTGAGTCACCCCCTCTACACTTTTGTTGGTTTCGTGTCTCCCAACAAAGAATTTCCGTGATCTTCTGTTTCGATTTCTGGTCTTAACAAAACCACCATTATGGGATAAGTCATGCATAGGATTTTCAAGTTTTTGGATTTCCTTCGTATTTACGCTACTCTTTATCACGAGGAGTTCTCATTTTTTGTTTTTTTATGATTGGTGGTGTCGGAATTTCTGTTGACGTATGACGTTTTTACGGCTGATGGTCCAGGATTGGCGGCAACTGTTGTCACATAAGTGTTTGCAGTACTATTTACCAGTTGTAAGGACACCGCAGTTGTTACGCGTTTCACTTTTTTGTCCTTGACCATTTTTGATACTGTTATATATGCAAGTAGCAATTTTTCCTTATAGTTGCTAATAAGGCGTTTTTGTAAGTGGCTAGAGTAATTTTTCTCATCTAAGAGTTGGTCTTTCAGTAAGTTTTTCTTTAGATACTCAATTTCTTTCGCCAAGATTTCAACGTTAAATTTAGCTTGGTGCCTCCTACCAAAAACTACGTACACTACACCTTACTTCCGTTACAAAACCAGAAGATATTGATTTTTTCCACTTTTGCCATGATTCCTTAAAAACTTAACTTGGCAAAGCTTACATGCTATAAACTTCGATTTCACGATAAAATTATCAAGGCACGATGCACATGAGTCCGTGTCACTCGCCATTACAGTACAGTATTTCCTGCATTCATATGAGTCCGTGTCACTCGCCATTATAATGAATGAAAATAAAAAAATTAATGGGATTTCTTCGCAGTATTTCCTGCACCATGTATGTATATTGTATCTGGAGTATGCTTTACAATTACCAAACAATGATTGAAAATAAATTACTGTAACAAACCGAGATTTATGGAATAATGACGTAGAACGTCTCATAAAGAGCAGAAAAAATACGACTGCATAATGACTCATCCCCGTATACGAGCGAACAATTTCATTGCTAAGCAAACGTTTATTTCTTCCTTGCACGTTCGCCACAAAGAATTTTATCCGCTTGAATGCGTTATCTTGTTTTGTAACACTACCGTATTAATAAATAAAAGGCCTTTTAACTTCCTTTGGCGTGCCTTACGCAACGAAATGTTGGTTGGTTGCCAACGGATGGTCGTGCAACATGTTAAAAGAGCGATTCATTAATGTCATAAGAGAGTACTCAATGATTATTAATTAAAAATTAATTATTTGAATAACGACCACGTCCGGAGCTGCGCTTCTATTTCTTTAGAAATTTGATATTTTGCGTAACACATTGTGTCCTAGTTTTCGTTTTTGTAAGCGATATGGTAGGAATGTATCAAGTAATGTAACGGATTCTCAGGGTTATTTATTCATAAAATCAGCAAGATGAAAATAATATTTTATGATAACATTTGAAAATGCATGTGTACATAACAGATTTTCTTTCATAAGCTGCGGGTTCACCTTGGAAATTGGAATGTTCAACTACCAGTTTAGTCAAGATTTTCTTATGAAGCGCCTAGATCCCTTTTAACCCTTTAAGTGGCAAAACCTTTTTTTTTTAATTTTTCTTGAATTTGATCATGCTTGCTTATAAAGAGTGGTGCATATAACATGTGAAAAATATTCAAAAAATTCAAAATTGTCAATATTGTAAGAAAAACTTGGAAAAATGGTGGTATATACAGCTACCAATAAATAAATAAATAAATATTCCTTTTATTCAACATTTAAAATCACTGCATTTACAAAAAAAAATCTTACAAATACAAATGATTTATTTGCCTTGTCAAAACAATCACCACCCGTGTCACTCAGCATCTTTCAAAAATTCATCATACGAGTAGTATGCTTTTCTGGAGAGGTATATATAGAGCTCCTTTCCAAACGTCACTATACTTTTCTCATTCCCTCTAGCTCGCGTAGATTTATTAAAACTTATAGTCCCCCTATAGATATGGGAATTTCGCCCAACTGATAGCCTAGAGAATAGCTGATGTAGTTCATTGCTGCTACGAGTTGAATAAGTGTGTATTTGATCATTTCTAGTAAGTGATACTTGCTTTTTAATATTCATATTTAATAGGTAAATATATAATGAATGTCAGAATATTAAACTCAATGAAAAATTGCTTGCAACTGGTTAATGGAGGACACCAGCTATATATAGTAAGATATTTTTTTGTGTAAAGAAGACTTTGTCAATATGAGCTGAACAGCCCCAAAATATAAGGCCATATGACAAAATCGACTCCGCTAGGCCGAAATATGCTACTTTAAGAACGAGGTCTTACTTCATTTATTTCTTACATAATCAATGTGTTTTTCCCAAGTAAGTTTATTATCAACAATTATTCCTAAGAACGTACATAAATTTGTCTGCTCAATAGATTCATTATTTAACCTGAAAAGATAACTTAAATTATTTACCGTTAAACTATGTGAATTTTAATAGTCATGAAATTCCCGAGTCGCTACATTAGCATTTCTGGCAAGTTCAGAATCACTTTTCCCAAATATGCCAAAATTTGTGTCATCAGCATAAAGAATTTTGAGATCAGATGTGGGACATGATAATGAAACATCATTAATAAATATAAGAAATAGAACAGGGCCCAATATTGAGCCTTGTGGCACCCCCGTATGGACTGTCTTGAAATTGGATCTAGTTTCGCCTACTTGAACAGCTTGTGCAGGCTCATTTAATTGTATAAAAAAACTAAATACCAAGAAAGAACAAAAATAAAAAAAAACTACTGAGAATGCAAAAGTTCAAAACATATCTAGCATAAGACAACATCACATTTCTTACAAATTATATTGGAGCGTGTTTGCTTCTGAATCTTACTACAACCTGCACAACGACGATATGTTTCCTTTATAGGAAAATGTCCTGCATCATTAAATTTGTTCGAATTTCTTTGCAGTCCTGGATTACACTATCTGGAAATCAGAGCATTAGCAAGACTACTTCTGAACTGCAAATGGTTCTGGATATCTTCCTTGTACAATATGTAACTGTTCACAATTGCAGCATCAAATAAATAGAAGAATATCTTCATTCTCCATCTCCGAGACTTCCAAGACACCGAATAACTGGCATGGAACTGATCAACATTGTCAACACCCCCCATGTTTGAGGTGTAGTCCGCAATGGCTTGAGAACAAGATAATTTTTGACGTGTTCCAGTTTTATATGTACGCAATACTTCAGTTTGTTCTTGGAATTCATGCCTATTCCTCACATTTTACTCCCTGGTCTTTCAATTTATACACAGATATATCTCCAGAACATACGGAGTATGATTCACTCATTTTCAAACTTTCATCATGGCATAAAAAGTGTTATGGGAAATGTTTTCTGCTTTGCCGAACACTGCCACATGCAAAAATTTGCTTGTCGAGTGACTTTCGAAATAATGTCTGAGTGGAGACAAATTATCAAAATAGATTCAGTAACCTTTCTTAGCAAAATGTTCGCTCAGGTTCAGTGCGACACTTTCACCTAACATATCTGCATTCTAATTCTTGGCAGTTTTACTTCCATAAATTTCAAAATTGATAGATAACCAGTCTCAGCACAAGCAATTGCCTACACCTTGAACCCCCTTTTTATTGGTTTCATTGGAATATATTGCTTAAGCGACGTTCTGCCGTCAATTGAAAGATGCCTTGAGGGGGAAAATGCCGACAAAAATTTAGCTTTTATATATATATATATATATATATATATATATATATATATATATATCATCAGTGATTTTATGTTATGTCGAAATTTGGACTT
This sequence comes from Octodonta nipae, assembly GCA_034190945.1. NCBI lineage: Eukaryota > Metazoa > Arthropoda > Insecta > Coleoptera > Chrysomelidae > Octodonta > Octodonta nipae. The sequence continues at coordinate 15,543,183 of CM067220.1, read as the reverse complement.
CCAGGTACTGACATCTTATAATTGTCATTTATACGTAAATACCTTAGTATTTTTAAAAATTTCTTAAGGGTAAGTACATTGGTTATGCGGGTCACTCGAAAATTAGAATCATTAGACCAATATGATTTCGTGGTGGGTATGATGTGTTTTCTTGGGTAGCATATACATTTGATTGGGTGATGATATGTCCGCATAAATACTCATCAAAAAACTGTTTGGAATACGTAAGCGGGGAAATATTATTAGGATCTGTATTAGTATTGTGAATTGTACTAGTTTCCATAAGTTTTGCATATTTCAAAGGAGGCTGTTCTTTTTTTGGCCAAACAAAGATGTCTTGAGACGACACTGACTGAGCCTGTAGCAGGTCGTCAGTATCATGTTCGTCGAATTCCTCACTCTCGCTGTTTGGAGATGAACTAGTAGAAATCAATCGAAATATTTTTTTATTCGGAATGATATCATGGGGATCGAATGTGGGATCAGCATCAGAATTATCAAATGTGCTATCTACTTCAGCCTCTAATATATTTTCGTCATCAAATATATTATTTCTTTCAATTCTCTGAGGATGATCTATACCTCACGTAGAAGGTCCATTAAACAACGGCATAATGTCTTCTGCATCTGAATCACCTGCATAGTCCAATAGACAACAGTTTTCTTCATCAGACAACTCGTTAGCCCACTCTTCCAATTGTTCTTGGGTCAGATATCTTCTATCCTATAACAAGTTGGCCGAAAATCGAAGGTCAATCATTTAATGCTAATTTGGAAGTTACTGTTGTGATTGATAAGATCCCAAAAAACAAATAAAACTAAAAAATGATGGAAATAAATATTTGTTTGTTTCTGGTTCGGGGTTGTGTTATTATCATCCACTTATATCATTATTTTTTATTACTCATGAATATGCTTAGATTTCAACTTGTAAAATAAACTAAATATATTAGTATATATAGTAGAAGAACTTACCCATTTTTTTACAACTGCACTAGTTGTAACACAGAAAAAACAGCGAGAAAAACAAAAAGGCATTCGAAAGTGAGTAAATCCAAGAGAGGGGATTTTCCCACAATTATATTCACGTTGCGGTAGGATTTGATGCCAGGGCAAATTAGTGCATCACGTAGATGCTGTAACAATCAAATTCGCATGGCTGGTACTCAATAGCGGACCTTAAAAATAGATGGTAGCTATAGCTCCCTCTACCACTTTAAGGGTTAAGTAACCTTTTATGTGTTTCCAAAAAAGTTTCTCTCACGATTCTTGTATTATGGGGTGGTGCCCTGTCTTGTTGAAATTATTCCACATTATGATGAATATAAATTACTTAGTTTTTGTGTCGGGATATAGGGACCCCATTGTCCAGAGGTTTATGTTTTTAACCTTAGCGCCTCAGCCAACCGAGTATGAGTGGAATAACCCCAATATGTGTGGTGGAGGAAATGCCATCAACTACAACGCCGGATTTTTCCGAGCCAAGATTGAAGCTTACAGTTGGTACCCCCAACACCTGTCTATGATAGGATGGGCCAATCGGATATCAAATGATTACAGAAACTTCAAATGAAGAAAACCGGACGGATGAGTTGTTTACGTACGATTGGGTATATGGAAGATTAGAACGCTACTTGAAGGAAATCAATTCTTACAAAATTGAAATTATACGACCGACATAAATCCGATGAAATGGACAGGGTTTACTAGCATGGACACCGAGTTGTTTCCTGAAGGATAGTTGTGGCACATTTTGACAATGTTTAAGCATTTTTTGGGAAATAGCACCACAATTCACGAAATTACTGTCTAAGTCAAACCTCGTTGTCAATGGCAAAGAAACTATGGTGCTTCTTTGCGTCAGTCAAGTGACGTTTAGCTCTGGACAGAGACAGTCTATTCGGTTTCCTCTTTCTCTTCAGCTCCCATACCTTACGTATTCTAATTTTAAATATTACTTCTATGGCGACGTGCCCTGCTGATATGTTCTTTATGTTCCCTGTCATATCCACTGATTGGTTTTGTGGCTTTTAAGTTTATTGTCTACTTAGAGCTTATACATCTAGAGATAGCCTGCATGCATAAATATAGTAACACGACTAGAAAGAAGGGGGAAAAGAACGAAGCTATTTCATTCGATTGGGAGCTGTTTCCATTGAACTAGATACAGTAAAGTGCAATATCCTTGTTTCGACTGGCACTTTGATGGAAAGTAGTGGCAAACATTGCAGACCATTTTTCAGAAATTCTTCATAAAAAATTCGAAAATTGGACAACAACTTGTAAAGTGTCCCAAACTCGGTGAAAATTGGAAAACATTTCTGTCACTTTCCTTTAGTGCTAAATAAACGTTCCGTATCACTGACATACACCTACATTTCTCCATCCTTTCTTCTATTTGCAAATTTACGTATTTTTAATCAATACCAGACAAAAATATTCCGTTTTATTTTATTATTTTGTTCAATACTGATATAGTTACTTTTATGTTTTTTTGGGCAATAACACCACAATAGAAATAAAACGACGTATATTGCAGGAATACCAAACGTTTCAAAGTATATTCTGACTTCGTTGTCAATGGCTTTATATTTATTGATGTGTTGTACAACTACCAAACCTTCGGGTTTCAAAAGTGGAATTTACTAAAAATAAAAAAACTCCAATTGCCTCTTCCCTACACAACATTTTCACAAAACGGCGAATCTCATTTATTAATGAGTTTTAGAATCGGGTCAGTAGTTCCATATATTAGTCCTACAAACAAACACCTTGTAACTGCTCACGTTTTGGTATACATGTATTAATTCTGTTTTATTTCCAGATTTCAAATTTCCTTTTAGAAATTGATCTCGCTTGATAATATTTTTTACTTGAAACGTGTTTCTGTACAATGTCAATGTATAGCTGTTGATAATCATTATAGCCTGCGTCTAAGTACTCAGTTGCAATTGTAATTCTTCTTCGAAATAAGAACAATAAAATCTCAATATTAAATTGTGAAAAACGGTTTTATGACGCGTTTCACATTTTTTAAAGCATTTTATGGCTAACACGCATTCTTCTCCACCGTGTTATATGGTCGACTTATTATTTGTACTGTTAAAATAGCTCTCTGTTGGTATTGGGGTTTTTCATGGCATGCAGTGACGACCTCTTTGTTCTGTGTAGTTGCAATAATAAATTATTGCAGATAACAAGAATTGTTTAATTATAACAGAACTTTGCAATCGTTGTTACGCTAGAATTATGGGTCGGCCTCGAAATAATTTTGAATACATTAGTGTAGTGGTTATTTAGGTGAAGAAATAATAGGAAATTGAATAATGTATATTGCATAGAAGAGTTATCTAATTTGTATAAAACTAGCTGGCCCCCTCATTGCATGGAGTAGAAAAATTGGTGTTTAATTTAAATGCAAATATGATACAAAAAACCTAAAACCCGATTGCAGCACCCCTAGCGGGTATAATTGTGAATCAAAACGTGCCAGGCACAAATCTGGCCAACCATTTAGGAGGAGTTAAAAAAAATTCCTACAACTCAATTGTAGTGCCCCCTACCGGAACACACTCAGATACCCGCAAAAAAAACATGATTCATTAGGTTGAAACCTGGGAACTTCGTATTATTAGCAATACGCTCTAGCCAGTTGAGCTAATGTGTTCGCTCTCTGATGTAACGGCGGCCCGCCAGTATAGCAGCGACGCGTTGATTGCAGAATTATCGTCATATTTAAACAAATAAAGACAAAATAATCTTAATTAAAATATACGTATAAACCTTCCTCTTGAAACACTCGATCTATTGATGAAAACCGTATTAAAATCAGTGGCGTAGTTTCAAAGATCTATACGTATAGAGAGAAACGGCGGGAAGTGACATTGTTTTAAGCGGCGCTTAGACTTTCAATTATATTGTGACTTGCCCTAGACTGCGAACTTCGATAGCATACACCCAGACTGTTCTCGGTTTTAGGAGGAAAAATGCTGATATTGTGGTATTAGATTGTTGTGGCTGATACTAGATGTAAAACCATGATGAGAAACACAAAAACGAAAATATACTTTATTTTGACACGTGTTCCGGCATGCAATGTCTTTATCAAGTATCAAGGAATACTTATTCTAACATATTTTAACTACACCATTATACATACATTGTAAATGACCTAAATAATTACACAGAGCCATTAAAGAGATTTAAGAGTGGGAATGGATTAAGATATAACTGATTCTTTAATAGCCTACCTGAATATGTGTATTTGTTAATTTCTAGGCATTTTAATAAATTAATTTTACTGGGATTAGTTTCTAAATGTAAAATTTTTACATTATCATTAAAGTTATGATTATCGTCTATTAAATGACGTGCATAATAAGAATTATTATCAATTGCTAAATAACTCTTTTTTGCTCTCTAGTACAGGTATTAAAATGTCCTACCGATATACAAAGAGCACAAAAGAAGTTATTAAGCAGAGGATAATAAATCTTGATATGCACGACATTTAATAGAGGATAATTATAACTTTAATGATAATGTAAAAATTTTTAATTCCAGTAAAATTAATTTATTAGAATCCCTAGAAATTAACAATTACACACATATTCAGGTAGGCTATTTAGATCTTAATCCATCTCCATTCTTAAATCTTTTTAATGGCTGTGTATAATTATTTAGGTAAATTACAATGTATATATATATATATATATATATATATAATGGTGTAGTTAAAATAAGTTAGAATGAGTATTTTGTAAAACTTGATAAAGGCATTGTATGCCGAAACATGTGTCGTTGTGTCAAAATAAAGTGTAAATCTCGAAGTGTATGTTCGTTTTTGTGTTTCTGTTATTTTGGTACCATCGCAAACTTCCTTAACAAAAAATAGGCGAAGAAAAAGCGCAGATAAGTAAAATACTGGGATAAAGAGGAATAAATATATAAAGGAACAGCTGTTAAATGATCTGAGAATTACGGAATCACATGATTTTCACAACTTTCAGCAAAAGTACACTTTGGTCTTTAATGAAGAACACCCAGTTGCGAGACACTTTACTTACATTTCATGTTGATTTCTCTATGGTATTTGCCAACAGGCAATACGTTTGAGAATCTAAAATTCTTTGGTGCTATATCGCCACAGCCCAGTGCAGTAATTGTTTTGAAACGCAAGCTTCTTAACAGTGGCCCACACTTACACATATGAAACTAGATGAGCAAGGGAATGAAATGCATAACTCTAAATTTCATTTGTTTCGACACGACACGACACAACACGACCGAACGACTCCACACAATGCTTCGACCTTGAAATACCTCTCCAATTCAGTCCTCTCTGTAAATAACAGGGACCAGGTAATATATTAAGATGAGTCTCCTCTTTTATAAAAAATCAATAATAAATAGGAAATAAACCAATATAACATCCAAGTAATATAGAATACACACTCCAATTCTCTCTTTGTTATATATTAAACTGGCGACTTGACATACGTCAGGAATTAAGAATAATACCACATAAAAAGGCAACTCATAGAAGGATATACCTTAAGTAAAATATGTCCTTTGTTTACATCGTTTTGTTATCGTAATGAACAAAGTACGATTAACACTCAATAGAGGGACTGATGTATTACATACATCAGGAACTTTTATATCATCTAAAGAACATAACTGAATGAACGACAAGTGGTCCAGAGTTTAAAGCGAACTGCTGCGAATCCAGTTTATTTACTATTTTCAATTCACATAAAATGAATAAACCTGATTTTAATATTACATAAAATAGGAACTTGAAATTTTTAAATTGTTGCTACCGTTGAAGGTTAAAAATCAACACAAAATGTTTAATAAATATCATTTCAATACCAAGGAATTTATCAAAAAACAATTTAAGCTCTAATCCAAACTTGTATTAAGACTTATATTCGCTTGAAAGAATATTTCACCGTGCACTTCGGCTAGCGCACGGTGAGACTTATATAGCTTCTATGAGGTACGATATAACAAGCTTAGCGCGTGAGATAGAATATAGTTAATGCAAACCATATGGAGTAATGGGCTGATTCTCGTACGCCGCACGGAGACACCGAGCTGTGACCGGACCTATTCGAACGTTTCAATAATTCAAATTTTTGTTTATGTGATTTAATTAGTGGTTGCTTTGTTTTTGTCCTCGTAGTCTATGAAAGAATATATAATATACAGAGTGTGTGTGTGTTTACATAACTGTGAAAATGATTATCAACTTTAACATTGACTATATTAAAAACAATAATAAATCGTTTCAAAACAAATTAGATATAAAATTGGCTGGTCCATCTAAGCCATATCCTAATTGAAAACAAGAGTGCAAAATGAAAAATAAAGTATTTACACCAAGTTTTAAAAGTGAAATTTATAATAAAAAGAAATAGTTTCTATAACTTTCAATACATTCTAAAATGAAACGCCTTTCTTCCTCTTTCTGTGCTTTTTACTTCCACACTTGGTGACTAACTAGCAAATATTAATTAATATTGCACAATATTAACCCCATACTGAATCCTTTTTTCGATTTGCGCAATAATCTATCAAACCCTTCTTGATCTGCTCAATATATTGCACAATCTTTCAGTATCAGTCACACACAGTCTAGGAGCCGGTTTATACTATGTAAAGATGACGTAAAAAATTATAATAATGTTCATGAAATGCTTAATATAACTAACGCATTTAAGTTGATAAGGATTAATATTGTATCCGTCTAATTAGCTTTCCAATTACCGCACTGTACGTGACCTTTATTTAGAATATATAATGGGTATAGTAAGCTATCCTTAAAAGATAGACATATGTTATCGCGAACATTTTTGTAAATATTTTTTTTCTTCCATAAGGCAATCGCTTTTAAATATCGTCGCCAGGTCGAAAAGATTTGTCATTTCTGCTACACCAACGTGTATGGTTTCCAATTCTGGAATGAACTCGAAAGCTTGTTTTTATCATCAACCGAAGTAGATATAGATGCGTAAGTATAAAATGCATACTTTTATCCTGCATATATGGGAACCATAATAAACTCAAATGAATTTTTAGTTATTCCGGTAAAAGACTTGACAATATTAAAGGTTTATTCGAATTTTCAAACATTTCATGTTAAATGAAATCCCTCAGAACAAGTAACTCTGTAAGAAATCATTAAATGCTATGCAGATTTTGCTTAGTTATTAAAGCTCACTTTCATTTAATTTTTCTAAGATAAAGCATTTATCATGATCAATCTGAAGGTGACTTGGACTCAAAAAACATGACACTATTATATCATAATTTACAATGACTTATAATGTGTTTATATAAGGAAATAGTGAAGGATAAATTACACATTCACTTTTTTTGTGTCTTAATTTGATACTGTCAGTGTGAAGCAAACCTCATACATTCGATTTTATTATATTTGTTTAGTTAGATTTTTTTAGTGGAAAAAAGAAACCTTTCCTGAAATATGAGTGTGGACGAATTTTATAATGTGGTTTAATTAAGACATACTAAATGCTGAAAAAAATAACCTTCAGATCATTACAGATATGTAATACGTATGTAAATTTCAGAACTTTGATAAATATCAAAGAAAATATAAAACTTATAATTTTGATTGTTTTTAATAAATATCCTGAAAATATTATGATTTCTCATTAATCACGTACTTTTTATACTACCAGCCCTAAAGGGCTACTGAGAGATATGTTTACATAACTCATGTATGCCAAAGAACCTTTTGATGAAACATCTTATTTGAAAAATCCGTTGACAGCTGAATTATAGCTATCAGTTTCAACAATATTTACCATTTTATAGAACATAAGTGATAGTTTGGAATGTATTTTATCAGAATGCTTTCATAGAGCGCATGTTCAAAACTACCATTAAGTAGTCCAATATTATGACGTTATTGACGTTTAATAATAAAAATAAAATTAAAGCTCTCTAATTTTACAAATTGTAGTGGTTGGCTAATCGTTTGCACAGAATTCTATACCACCAAGGTTTAAAGATTTCATTATATTGATACAAACTATTTTTGATGCTAATAATCCTGGTCAGTATATCAGAACAAACTTATCAGACTAGTCTATTGTTCTTGAGACTTAATATGTGTACTAATTTTGAAAATATTCAGACGTTTTGAAGTCAGGTTAAGCAAATAAAAGCCTGTTAAGAATGAAGTAAACTTAGCTCAAGTGTAGCACATTCTGATCAAGCCAACTGAGTATTGATGGTTAACACTCAGTGTGATAAAGAAATTATGGGAAAACAAAGCCAAGAAGTCTATAAAGAAGTAACTCACAGACTAGATGCAAAACTCTCAACTATGGACAAGAAAGAATAGAAGGAAAGGCAAATAATATAATAATAAAATCGTTAGAAGAAAAACATTGGGCTGAATTTCAAAATTTGACATAACCATTGAAAAAGTATTTGAAAAAAAGTTAATAAAACAAGGCACCGAAATCCATTTATTTTGCTTTTTTAGGAAATACGGCAAAATTACTGATTAGACATGGAGAAGAATTAGTGAACAGGGTCCCCACCTGGTTCCCATTAATAAACGAAAAATTAAGAAGAATTTGTTCCAAATAAGTTCCTTCCAAGATCAGTAAACTATTCTTAAATTATGCTTGCGTATAAAAATGAAAATATTATCCAAAGAATATTGTAAAACACAGAACACATGATCCCCAGTGTCGTCAATCTTGCATAGAAATTTGCAGTACTATTGCATAAAAAAAGATGAAAACTTAACAAAATATTATCTTGCAGGACGACTGAAAATTTGTGCAAATGCAAATGCTCATACTACAAGGAAAAGTGAATACCAGGAAAAGTATATTTTTATTGAAAAGTTTCTGTATGAATTCACGACATTAGGACAATTTACCTTTGCGAGAAATTTGGTCCTATTGGTATAGCTTAGTTTCAGTGTGGTTTGTTTTTGGAAACTATTCGTCGTTCCGACAACTTAATTTTTTGAGTTTTATACGAATTTTACTTACATACCATTTTATTAAAAAGAAAACAAAGCTACAGTCAACTTCCGATATAACTGGCAACGCCATACAGCTGAAATTAATTCAGTTAAAAAGTGTAATTTTGAAAACTCCTAATTTTCAAAAATCTCTACGCTTAGTTTACCTAAACCCCTTAACGTACTACCTCGTTTGAAGGACTCTATATCGAAACAATATATGGTATTGCCTACAAAAGTATGTGTAGTATCGAAATGATAGTGTTTATATTATAAGCATGTAATTAAGACTTTTATTAAAATAATTTGGTCAAGTACCAGTTGGACTCGCATACTAAGAGTTCCGTTCCACCTTCAAGATTCTAATATTCCAGTTTCAGACAAGCAGAGATTTGTCTTATATTTGTCCTAATATCTTTTAAAGGAAGCGTTTTAAATTTATAAAAAATATTCCCTTTCATTTTTCACACATAGACTTTTTATTTTATCTGCTTCAGGATTTGCTTGAATTTTATAAGAATACATATGTATTTAATTTTCTAATTTGGCCCCCAAAAATTAACATTAGAGTTTTATTTTACTAATAAACTTTCAAGGATGACTTTTATAATCTACTGTCTGAATTTTGAGGTTCTGTAGATTGGAAGATATAGGACAAAATAGGTCAAGTTTTAAATTATAAATTATTAAATCTATTATTCAAATTATTTAAAAATACAAATAAAATATATATTACAAAATTTAAATAGTATAGTTTCTAAAGTGGAATTAAGTCGATGTTTAATATTTGTGTTAATATCTTTTAAACAAATGATTTAAAAACATGATATATTTGTAATTCACATAATGAGCCTTTTATCTGATATGATGCGTTTGAAAATTGAATTTTTATTTTCCACTTAATTGTATAATTTGTACTCTCTTCGAGGTGTCATTCCTTTGTACATCTCGCGTCTTCAAATGTATAATTTGTCCCTAAAATTACTATACTAATAATTTTTCTTATAAATTTCAAGTGAGCACCAGTACCTCTAATTATTTTCAAAATTTTAGGTAGTTTGGTTTCTGAAATAAAGCGAGAAATGAGAATTTTTTATATCTTTATGTTAATATCTTGTAAACAATTAATTTTAAAAATATGAAAAATATGTATTTGTGTTCCTCATAATAAACCCTTTCATTTGATGTACTGCATGATGCGTTAAAAATATTTTTGTATTTTCCGTTTAATTCTATAATTTGGCCCCCAATATTAATATTAGGGATTTCTTCAGGTTTTTCCTGTAAACAGAAAAATTTAGATCTTATAGTTTGGGGAATAAAGGGGGAATGGTTTATTTTTTAAATATTTTTTTAATATATTTTAAAATATTTATTAAAAAAATAATAAAAAAATATATTAGTATTCGTAATAATGAGCCCTTTGATTTGATATATTACTTGATCCGTTAGAAACAATTATAATTTTTTATTTTCCATTTAATTCTATAATTTGCCCCGAAAATGAATATTAGGGGTTTCTCCTTATTTTTCCAGTAAAGTTCAGGTGAGGTGCTATACCTGTATTTTTTTTTAAATTTTAGAGCTTATGGTTTCGGAGATAAGGGGGGGGGGGGAATGGGTAATTTTTGTTAATATCTTTTAATTAATTTATTTTAAAAATATGGAAAAAATATATTTGTTTTCGTCATAATGAGCCCTTTCATTTGGTATATAACATGATGGGTTAGAAACAATTTTAATTTTATATTTTATATTTAATTCTGTAATTTGCCCCCCAAAATTAAAAGTAGAGGTTTCTCCTTATTTTTCCAGTAAACTTCAGGTCAGACCCTATATCTCTAATTTTTTCAAAATTTTACGTTTTATAGTTTCGGAGATAAGGGGGGATGGGTAAATTTTAGTATATTTTCGTTAATATCTTTTTAATTATTTTTTTTTAATTTGAAAAAAAAATATTTGTGTTCCTCAGAATGTACCTTTCATTTGATATATTACATGATGCGTTTGTAAATTTTTTAATTTTTAAATTTTTGTTTAATTCTATAATTTACCCCCCACAATTAATATTAATGATTTCTAGTTATTTTCCCTGTAAAGTTCACGCAACGATTTATATTTCCTATTTTTTTCAAAAATTTTCAGTAGTTTCGGAGATCAGGGGGGAGGGGAACATTCGATTTTTTTTTAGTTTTTCCCCCCAAAAGTACCCCTAAAATCAAAATTTCTTCATTTACGATATGTACTCCTGATCAGGTCACCAAACTATACATTGGTGCCATATTTTAACCTCTTCCGTTCAGTAGTTTAGGAGAAAATTGCTGTGATGTTACAGAGGCAGAAATCCGGAGTGATATTATAAGGGCATCCGTATATTGTATATACGGAACCCTAAAAAGGGTGGCAGTTACTTGTGACTGATTCATGAAAGCGAAAGCTTCTTACGAAATATATTTCTGGTCTCTCATTATCTTACTGTCTCTGTTTCTATTTCTTAGCATCATTCTTAGTAATGGATATACATTTCAGGAGAATTAAAGTTATTGTCGTTATTGTTATTATTAACGGTAATATATAATTTAGGACTTAATTTAAATGTAAATGCAAAGGAACATATGGCGTGTAAGTTAGTTTTTAATTAAGATATAAAATTTGTTGAATTATAATAATTCAAAACTATTTTAGTTACATAATATTCTGGCAATATATAACGAGACCACTTTAATTATAACAGATTAAATTGTGAGAGTATTATTTAAGTATCAAATCATGTCCAGACTATTCTTCAAAAAAGCAGTTAAAACAATCTCCGTCAAAATGCATTAAATAAGGGTGGCGCTGATGTAGTAAGACAGAACGCCAAAAGTTTTTACACTGTTTCATAAATATTATGTAGAAGGTATATATTTTACATACCTTGGTTGAAAACTATTCTTCAAAATAGCAGTTGTAAAATAGTTTAATCTAATTCATGTTAAAACAAGTGTACGCTAAAATTCATTAAATTTGGGTGACGCTGATGTAGCAAAGGGTGGATTTTCAAAAGCGCGCCAAAAGTTTTTTGAATATCTAATAGATAGATCAATGAAAAAAAGACAAAACCAGTGAATGAACATCAATATTATTTTATATTTAGCATTTAACAATTCACCGCATACACTCTTTTTACACCAGCGCCATTCTCGTCATTTCATTGAACTTGTTATTTAATGCTCTCAGCCGAACATTTTTTCGGTTTATACCCTACATGAGTTTGTCATCCTTGTCTCTACTCTCCATAAACTTGGTAACATTGACTTTTTCTGGAGTTCTGACGTTTGTTAAGTCTCTAGTTTAAAATATCGAATACAGAAAATTGGAATGTTTTGTTAAAACGAAAAGTAAATTTTGTGCTGTTATTGTATATTAATTGGACGTTATTTTTGTTTTTCACTACAATTTATTGATATTCTATAAACGAAGAGAATCATAATATATAACCAGACAATAATCAAACATAGAAGTGAAACTCTTGTTAAAACTTTTGATGTTTTGTGGTCAAGACACAAAAAATATGGTACATATCTGTCTGCATTAATAGGTATCCTAAATAAGCTTACTGTTTTACTTTTTGGTCTGATGAAGCAACCCCGAACAGCACAATATGCGTTCCTGGTTTTCTCGCCATCATTTTCATATTTTCGAAATATTTTAAACAACAAACTGTAACTGTTAACTTCGTTCTAAATTATATTTACAACATTGGTTATTATATTAATGTTAGGAGAATTCATCCGATAGCTGGTGCAATCGGCCATCATCCAATTCGTGGAAGCGATATTCCTCCGATATGTCTGGGAAGCCGAAATATTGTTTGTCTATCGACCCGAGACCGACCGCTAGCGTTAATGGGAATTCCTCGAATTTTGTTGAAGCTTCGAGAATACATTTTCCGATGGCTCGTTGACTTACTAGATTCCGAGAGAAATATATGAATACAGACAGCAGGCGATGGAATTCATTCAGTATTCGACTGTCCTATAGTTAAGTAGAGATCAATTTTAAATAGTTCTGTGAATATAAATTGTGTTAAAATAGTGGAAATAAATTAGAGTGAGTTGGACTGTGTTTTTAAATAAATCCAAGAACTGAACTGAACCCGAGTGTGAAAATAAAAACATGACATTAATATTTCTTCGATCATAACCTGCAGTCACCTGGCACAAACAAAAGGATTATGTGACATATAAAATAGTCGATAGTTTGATTACTCTGTGAATTTACTGCCAAAATAATGGCTTTGTCGCACATGCACAAAGAGATTGTCGGAACAAAGTTTAGAAATAAATGCAATTTTTTCATTTCACTACCATACTAATCTATTTTCGTATGTGTAAATGTGAAGCCCCATTAAAAAGCTTTTGCTTCAAAAACAAAAATTTAAGGGTGTGCCGCCCAGGAAAAAATGGTCAAGTATATTTGTAAGTATTCGTAACTACGCAAATACATGTTTACACACTTTAAGGCGGCACTTCACTTGGGGTTAGCGTGTTTTTGTTTTGTATCGCTATATTCGTTCAAATATTTGATGTATCCGCAAATTTTCCAAACGTGCCATCCTCACATAGTGCAAAACACTCAAACATGCCAAATATTTTTGAATACCAGTGAAGGCTAGTCATGGATGCGCTGATAGCAACAGTAGCTTATTTTTACCATGCTCTATGTTATTATTACCTGATATATCTATATAATTACGAAGTAATTAAAAAACCATAGCGAATATTGCTCTTTTTTTAAGTCCGCAATTGTGCACGGTTGATCCATATTATTTTAAATATTTATCCATGCATCGTTTACATTGTTTCTATTTTTATGACTGCTATGTTTGGGATCCCAAATGCAAGGATGCATTTGGTACAACTCCAGAAACTTCATAACGTTTTGGTCGGACTAGTGCATTTTGCCACAAACACTACTTGCCATGAAAATCAACACTAGTTGATCACGATCGAAGCGCCGCGTGCCAGTCTGTGAACCAAGTGTGGACAGTTAAGGCAAATATTTGGCTTATTTGACTCCTTTGATTTGCATTGAAAACCAACAAGTGGACGGTAAGGCGTATTTGCTCATAGCGGTATTCGACTTATTTGTTCAAATAAAGCAAAAATAGCGAATATGCTCTCCACACTTCGTGGTTTTTGGATAAATAAAGAAAACTAGCTGTCGCCCAGTGGTCGAAATTCGACCAATTGTGTCAATATCTCTGGCAGGTTAAGTAACCTGAAAATTTTATCGTGAGATTCTATACTAGGACTTTAGGGAGAACTGCAATTACACGGAACGGATCCAGATTCGGAACGTCTGTGTGATTGTTTCCTCGAAAATCCTAGATGTCGGTCTTACATTTCGCTTCTAGAAATAAGTAACGAAATTCAAGTTTTTTTAGATATAATTCATAGGACTTTATTTCTGTTCAAATTCGTAATTCTTAATTTAATATGACAACAATTCAACCGCTAATGGGCTACCCTACATGTTTATTTTTTCTAACCTCCCTGTATAACTATAATTGCACTCAATTCTCTAACATTTATTAAAATCCTCATTATAATAATTCCATCTCATTATATATTTCCACCACCCTGTATATGCAACTGCTCATGGACCACGCATAATATTTTTTAACATTTTTGAACCTGCCGGTAAACCATTCTGTATATGACACTGCCTATGAGCCACCGTATTTACTCTTTTTGTTTATGAAATTTTTAACTATCTTCTGTAACTATAATTCTACTCCGATCTACATTTCAATCATCATATGTATGGAACTCTTCGTGGGCTACTCTATAAATTATTTCCTTTTCTAACATTTTTTATCATCATTCTGTATATCTATAATTCCTCTCACCCTATATTTCATCTTCCTTATATATACAACTGCTTATGTAATATTTTTTGCACCACCCTGTATAACTGTAATTCTACTGCACCTTCTATTCCAAGAACCCTGTAAATTCAACTGCTAATGGGCTTCCTTATATAATTATGTTATTAGTTATAATTGCACTCTACTCTATATTTTAAACACCCTATATATGCAACTGCTTATGTGCCACCCACGAAAAAAATTATTTCTAACATATCTGGCATCGCCCTGTATAATTATAATATACAACGATTACTTTACCACTAAACAATAACAACGCTTGCATGCCACTTCCACAAGTACATGCTCTAAGTATATAACAGCATTGGTCCCTCTATATATAATTACTCAATGTTTTGAGTCTGGCCGCGGCGGCACATTCAGTTGTTTGGCGTTGACATTATGGACGTAAATAATGAATTTTTATTATATTTTATTTAATGAATGAACCAGTATTATAAATTAATATTAGCATTCTGCACTGAAGGTCGTCAGTAGCTACTAAACAAAACAAAAATGAAGAAAATCAGTTGAGAGACAGAGGAGAAAATGGTACCTAATCGTTTTGTCTTTGCCTATGTATATATAGATATACGAATACGCTACGCCAAGTAAAGTGCCACCTTTACATGATTCTCAAGTAAATCGATCTGAATGTGTATGAAGGCGCAGCTGAAACGGCTGATTTCTTGCATAATGTGTACAGCAAATGACGTTAATGAATTTTATCAAAGCCTCCCGTGGACAATTAACTCGTTCATGTTTTTCAGAACAGTTAATGGTGCAACGAGGACAAGCAGTTGAAGCCTCAACTGAAACTCATACGGCCATTAAGTATCCGCAATCACGATAGAACAATTAACAATAACGTACGTTTAACAACATTGAAAAAACTTTAATCACAATTTGAATCTAATTAAGTGTACTTTTCTAATTAGACAAAAAGTATTAACCGTTAGATTGCTTGTCGGTCGGTAATGCTGTTGACATTTTCTCGAATACATTTTTTACTATGCCATTCTCTTTATGTCTGTTTCCTTTCCTTGAGTGATTGTTAATCTAAATAGTTTATCTGTTCTTATGAATATTTAAACACCTAGTTATGGTAAGTAAATCTGTTTAAAGTCTTCATTCATAGTTTAAATGACCTACTTCTGTTTTTTTACACGTTACACTTGTAAAGATTGCTACGATTTCGTTGATTCAGATCCGAAAATAAATCATTTTTTGTGAATAGATATTTTCTGGTAAAGACGACAGGTTTTATATGCATAGATATAGAATTAAAATAGAGATACCAGTACAACGAAAAGAAAATTGTTTTTAAGGAAAATGACAAAGAAATACAAAGGTTAATTGGCAAGATATCACTTACCTGAGAAAAACGAACGAGTTCTTTCGCCATAAAAGCATCTATAAGAATATTTGGAGCCAGGAAATCAGAAGACTAAGATCAATATGTAGAGTCCAAGCAGGAAACTGAAGGAAAGAAACAAGCTAAAGAACTGACCTAAGTAATTTCGAAAAGATTGTTGGGAAGATCTTTTGAATATTTTGATAATCAAGAAAATTGGTATCTAATTCTCTTAGTTACGCCATAAGTCAAATAAATTGTCTAATATTATAATTTGTATATTTTAGAATACAGACTGTTTTCATAGTTTCTTTACCATTGGCAACGGGGTTTGACCTAGACCCCGAACGTTTAGAAATATACAGTAATTTCGTGTATTGTGGAGTTATTTATGTTATTACAGAGGGCTCAATATGATACCACCAGTGTCTCAACAAAAATTAAGAATATTCATGTCCTAATAACATTAACGTATACAGTGAGGACGAGTGGGTTGGAAAAAATTCATTTAAAATTCAGGTATTGGTTTTTTGGAAAAACGCTCGGACACTCGTTTTTTTTTTGGACTGCGGTTTTTGTGAACTCATTTATACAGGGTGAGCCAGAAATAAATTGCGACCATCAACTTCATTTTTTCAAATGGAAACATTTGTTTTTTATTTTATTTTTGAAGTCTGCATTGAATTCTAAGTATTTTTCGTGTAAAATGTCCTATACCGAAAATTAACAGTTATTATACACATTACATTTAGTTGATGGTGGAAGCCATTACTTTGTGATATACTATCATTATGATTGTAGAAAAACGAATTACTTTGTTTTATATCACTAATTTATTTATTTATTTAATAAATAAACATAAAAACCTTGACTAGTTTCGACAATACTATGTCATTTTCAAACGGAAACGAAACGAAACGAAAATATTTTGAAACAGACCGAAGGGTCTTGTCTACAACAGTAGGTATGTGTTAAATTCTCGGAAGGATGACATAAATATGGCATTTTTGTGTATAAGAATATTGCATAGAAACAAAGTGGTAAACTGATTAAGAAAATTTAAATATATCATTTTTGATTATTAGTTACTTGAAAAATTTCAAATAGGATGCTATTTTTAAAATCTACCAGCTCGTTAAGTAGTAAATTGCAAGAAACGGAATTATTATGGCTTTTCTATGTTCTCAAGTGTTTCAACAAATGGCTTAAAATTCTTATAGTGAATGATGTCTATTTCTTGTAATTTAGGAAATGTATGCCCTGTAGTAAGAAAATGATTTGGAAATGAAATCTAAAAGAACGTAAGTGTTCAAGATATCGAATATTGAAATTTCTACAGGTCATACCAAGGTAAAAGCTATTGCACTCTGAAGATTTCAGTTTATATACTCCAGATTTCAAGAACTTATCACTTATTTGTCTTTGGCGTTAAAAACATGATTTGACAATTTTGATTGGGATCTAAAACTAACTTTAATAACTTTTGTCAAAGGTAATCTTGCACTGTTCGCGAATAGTGCGGTGGCGCTCCATCCTCCATTCCGAATCTGCCAGTATATTGGGGTTTTCACCATTCGGGTAAAGTTCTGTTAAACAGGGTATTATGTCATTTTGTAATAGGTCTAAATACTTTTCCAAGTTAAGTGTTCCCTCAATAAAAAAGTACCCACAATTCCGGCCCATACGTTAAAATTCTTGGAAAACTGTGTATGACTTTCCATAATCCAATGTGGGTTTTTTGATGCCCAATATCGAAAATTTTGCCTGTTTACTGAACCATTTAAACACTTGAAAAGTGTTGGTTGGCATTGCATCTTTCCATCATTATTTCGCATCTTCAGTAAGTTCCTGTACTAATGAACTTTGTATGGGTGCCATTTATTTCTTTGCAAGCATTTTAGAACAGAAGATTTACTTATTGACCGTTCTGGGGCTATTTGTCTAGTGGATTTGTGAGGATTTTCTTGTGAATAGAGCAAAACATTTAATTGTGTATCTTCTGGAAGAAGTTTAGTTTTGTAATTGTCTCTTACGTGGCCAAATTCTAGAAGCTTTTTTTCTATTTTAGTAACAACCGATCGTGTAATAGGCCGTTACGGGTACTTCATATTAAACAATTCGCAAACTTCAGCTTGTGTTCGAGTTCTGTCGCCATATCATATCATCGTCCAAATTTCTATTCTCTGCTTTTAGTTTAGGGCGTAACGATTGGGACCCGTTACCCTGTTATCCATAGCATAGAAAATTAAACGAAAGAATTCTGGGTTAACTTAAACCTATTCTGGGAATTACAAGGAAATGGCGTTACACACCAGTACAACTTTAAATTTGAATTATTTATGTTGTCCGGTTTACTTTTATACAGTACATTCCCTTCGTGTCCTAGTATACCGATCTGCTTATTTGAGAAAACAGGATTAAAACATCTTCGGACATCGGCTGCATAATGAGGTGGAGCCCCATCTTATTAATACAATATAATTCCGTAAATATTTCTAGGATTGCTTGCTCTAGACTCTAGAGATAAAAATCATTAAAGTTAGAATCAACAAGTTCATAAAAAATTGTAGATTGGTGATTATAAGATAACTGTGATTTTTTATGTCTAGTAATTTATTTATTATTCAACATGATTTTTTTTGAAGACGCGAGATGTAAGACCGACATCTAGGATTTTCAAGAGAATCAGTACACAGAGGTTCCGAATCTGGAGCCGTTCCGTGTAATTGATATTCTCCCTTAACTCCTAGGACAGAATGTCACGATAAAATTTTCAGGTTATTTCACCTGTCAGAGATATTGAATACTCTCTTCGAGGTGTCATTCCTTTGTACGCAAGACAATATATATTATATATAAATATAATATATATTGTTTCTGGTCGGGAACCTTCATCAGTTGCGCTTCCCACAATTGAATGTCCTCTCGAACACTTCTTTATGCATTTGATGCATTTCGTTAAATTTGAAGATTTCGTACAAAGGAATGACACCTCGAAGAGAGTATTCAATATCTCTGACAGGTGAAGTAACCTGAAAATTTTATCGTGACATTCTGTCCTAGGAGTTAAGGGAGAATAGCAATTACACGAAACGGCTCCAAATTCGGAACCTCTGTGTACTGATTCTCTTGAAAATCCTAGATGTCGGTCTTACATCTCGCGTCTTCAAATTTAACGAAATGCATCAAATGAATAAAGAAGTGTTCGAGAGGACATTCTATTGTGGGAAGCGCAACTGATGAAGGTTCCCGACCAGAAACAATATATGTTATATTTATATATAATCAGAAAAATATAAATATGAGAAATTTAATAGTATTTTACCATCGACATTGTATATTAAAGCATAAGTATTCATGGATCATGAATAACAGATATATACCCAAAATGTCATTACCGTTGCATGTCTGATTTTCGTTTTTCAAACTTAATGTAAAAATTTCTATAGAGTCGTTTATAATCTAAAGTTTAACTTTTATAACTAAAATCTATTGTATAATTCATCAAATTATGCTGCATTATACCCCAATATTGATTGGTAGAAAGGAATAATATATTATATTAATGTAAACTTTGTTTTATTCTAAAAAAATGTTATTTTAATTCTACTGTTAATAGATTTTAAAGACTGTTAACATCAAGAAAGAAAATACCGTAAATGTCTGTGTATGATTATCAAAGTCCTATAATTTATCACTTGTTTAATTATTTTAAGAATTTAAAGAGATTTATTAGGCAAGTATTTTGAATATTTCAATTTGGTGTCAGTACCGTGGCAGTATAATTTCTAATTTTTGTTCTAGTTTCTTTTCTATTGAAGTTCTAGTAGAACTACGTTACACTCTTAATTTTGAGCATAATAAAAGACCAATAGCATCCAGATTTTGCGTGTGAATCTCTTTCATTTCTTTAAAATTTTCTTTTGCCCAATTTCTACAATTCTGCCACTTAGTGCTTCAAAACTTTATGAACAGATGTAAAAAGAATAGCATAATTATCTAATTAGCCGAACATTATTGTCTGCATTTTCTTCCACAGGCAATAAACCTACTCAGAAATTGCTGGAATTAGGTAGATCCTTTCAACTTTGCGAAATATGGATTGAGTTATAAGTCACTTTGTATATATACCCCTTAATACTTGCACAAATCCCTTATTGAGTTCGCATCTTATCCACACAACGAATTAGTATAATATAAGAACTTCAATCTTTTGATAGATAAACGCAGTGTTTGTATTTGAATATGCAAATTTAAAATAATCAGCTGATGGTACTTTCAAATATGTCACTTTCATTAGTAATTCTTAGAAGTAGCCTACTGAATATGAACCAGTTTTTTAAGCTAGATAAGTTTTTACAAGATTTATTCTAAAAAGGTAAAAGTTACTGATTTTAAAATTTTTAACCGGCTTCCAAAAAGGAGGAGGTTATCAATTCGTCGCGTATTTCTTCGCTTTTTTTTTGTATGTATGTTACCTGATTTCTTCTCCTGTGGTGCACCGTTTTGAATGAATATGGTCTTGTTTAATAGAGTATATATCCGGATTGGTGAAACTTTACATTACTCTCTTCGAGGTGTCATTCCTTTGTACGCAAGACAATATACATTATATATAAATATAATATATATTGTTTCTGATCGGGAACCTTCATCAGTTGCGCTTCCCACAATTGAATGTCCTCTCGAACACTTCTTTATGCATTTGATGCATTTCGTTAAATTTGAAGACGCGAGATGTAAGACCGACATCTAGGATTTTCAAGAGAATCAGTACACAGAGGTTCCGAATCTGGAGCCGTTCCGTGTAATTGCTGTTCTCCCTTAACTCCTAGGACAGAATGTCACTATAAAATTTTTCAGGTTACTTCACCTGTCAGAGATATTGAATACTCTCTTCGAGGTGTCATTCCTTTGTACGCAAGACAATATACATTATATATAAATATAATATATATTGTTTCTGTTCGGGAACCTTCATCAGTTGCGCTTCCCACAATTGAATGTCCTCTCGAACACTTCTTTATGCATTTGATGCATTTCGTTAACATTTGAAGACGCGAGATGTAAGACCGACATCTAGGATTTTCAAGAGAATCAGTACACAGCAATTACACGGAACGGCTCCAGATTCGGAACCTCTGTGTACTGATTCTCTTGAAAATCCTAGATGTCGGTCTTACATCTCGCGTCTTCAAACTTTACATTGTACGAATTGTTTACCCTATATATTTCACTTTTATATAAAAATGTAATTTAAGTCTTGAGCTATCCCAAAATCATAATTTCCATTGCCTCGTTATCAACAATTGGTTTTCTTCTTTGAGTTTTAGCTTTAAAGGATCCAAAGTTCCTGAAATTCTCCAAAATCCGTTTAACAGTCATTGGTGTTGTTTTCGATTTTTGCGAACTGCAAACATATTACATGTTCTAGCACTTTGTTATATTGTCCATAAATAATAAGCTAATTTAAATAATCTTCGTTTGTATAATTTAGACGTGCTGGCATTTTTTTTCAGATTTAACAAGCTAAGAAGTATCATTTAATTCAATATTATTATACTATATCAACTCACATTGATATATCAGTTGAGTCCTTAGCAACCATCACAGCCAACTTAGTTACATTTATTGAGCATGCTGAAGTCGAAATCTATCAGATTTCGTATAGGTAAGTTTTAACAAAGTACCTCTTATTTTCGATGCTTAATCTGATAACGATATAAAAAATGGTGGTTACAAATTCCAGCATTAAAAAAAAGGTTTCCATTCATGCGACTAAAATACCGCCAACAAGCATAAAAACCAGATGTAAATAAATAGGTTGAAACCAACAAACACCTTATTTTTACCCTCGTTTTCTTAACTTTAGAAATAAATGTAATTTTCTTCATAACTGTTAATTTTCGGTATAGGACATAGTATATGAAAGATACTTAGAATTCAATGCAGAATTCAAAAATGAAATAAAAAACAAATGTTTCTATTTGAAAAAAAAAATGAAGTTGATGGTCGCAATTTATTTGTGGCCCACCCTGTATAAATGAATTTATCATCACAAAAACCGCAGTCCAAAATATATGTTCTCTTACTTACCATAGAAAAATTATTGTATAATGTAGTGAATCATCTAATTAGAAATAAACTTGCTCCTTGCTGTACAATTGTGATTTTTTAAATTTCACAGTGTATGTTTAAGATCAGTTATTAGAGGTGCGTTTAATAGTGATAACAAGTATTACAAGTACCACTCCCTTTATTTAACTGGTTTGTTATGTGTTTGTAGTAGCGTATTGTTTCGGAACCCTGCCTAATAAAAAATTGAAAATAATAGACCATGTACCGTTGTTTAGCGGCAATTTAATTTCAGTCACCAGTCGCTGGAATATTTATTACTGCAACAGCTACGTTTTGCAACGGCAAATATTTATAGACTGACTATAATGGAAAGTAAAAGTATCAACGTATTATATTCGGTTAATTTATAACTAACGTTTTGGTTTATCTTTCACCAACATTTGGTGGTTCAGTGGGTGAAATATATGGTAGAAAGTTGTATTTTCTCTTACTTTATCAAAAAAATCATGTTGTCAAATAACAAAGATTACTGGTTTCAGACTGGTTTTTGTCAAACAGGTCGGCTTATTAAATGTGCACTCGATTGTATGAGTGCAGTCGAAAGTTAGGTATGTTCAAATTAATAAAATCCTATATGTGAAAATTTGAATATTAATATTTTAACAACAGTAGTTTGCTTCACAAATCTTATATATTGTTCTTCAAAAATCGTATTATAAATAATGCCAACCTGAGTTACATAACTTCGTAATAGTTGGCACCAATTCAGCCACGCGGTAAATGCAACTGCTCCTAATTTTTTTCAACCAATGTCTTTAATTATATTATACCCTGTCCTATAATTTAAATATTCTAACTGCTTATGCTAATATAACAAATTTTTGATACACCCAGAATAACAATAATTTTACTTCACCCTTACACCCTTACTTCTAACACTTTGTATAAGCAACTACTCATATTTCGCACTATATAACTTTTTTTACCGCTCTGTATAACTCTAATTCTACTCTAACTTATATTTCAACCATTCTGTATATTCAACTGCTTTTAAATATTTTGAAGCCTTCTATATAACTGTAATTATACTCCATCCTATAACGCAATTATCCACTCTGTATAACTATAGTTTTGCTCTACTCTTATTTCAACCACTTCGTATAAACAACTACTAATGTGCCACACCATACCATATTTTTGAACTACCTTGTATAACTATTTCAATTTCAAATTAATTTCAACAATCCTTGTGTTCAACTACTTATGTACCGCCTAATAGCACATGCACGTACGCACCCACCTACAACCGTATACCATATAGAAGAGATCGCCGACATAACAAATTTTCCTTTCAATAAACTAATGGAAAATTTTCTGACATTTCACACGACTCTGAGCCCCGTAACTTTACTTCGTCTGTAAAAGAAACTGACTTTCAAATGAATCAAAATGAAAACCATTACGAACACCCTGTGTGATATATTATCATGGCATATCTTGACATTTAAACTAGATATTTATGATGAAAATTTGACATTTACCTCATGTCACAGTTTTTTTGGCAAATATTTTTACGATTTTCATAAAAATGTTTTACGTTATAGAAAAATATACGAAATCAAGCTGGAACATATCTTTGTAGAATACAATTTATAATATTTAAATTGCTTGAGAGTTTTAGAGGAAACAGTGAAGATTCATTGAAATTCACTGAAATGTAGTCCCTTATTTATTTTTTTTTCTGATTTTCTGGAAAACCGTAATCTCATGTTATAGACAAATATATGGTACGTTTCTGTAATGTTCCTTAATATAACGCAGTTTAAATCATCAAAATTGCCCAAGCAAATCGGTGGTCATAAATAAAAAAAAGTTGCAGAAGAATTGATAATCTCCTCCTTTTTGGAAATCAGTTAAAAATAAAAATTCCAAATTAATCCTTGATCAACTGGCTATCACATGAACTAGAATCGTTTAGATCGGAAGTAATTTTTTGGATTTTTATCCGATTTTCTAATCTCAAAAATGGTTTTTCTCTTCGAACGACCGACAATTTGTTATTATTTGATGAAATAAGTTTGTTCCAAATTATACTGTCACAACTGTACCATGTCGATAAATAATTTACAAGTTGATCAAAATTATTGAAAGACAAAAATAAAAAAAAACGAAAAATTTAAAAATTGTCTTAAATGAAGTATGGTATACTTCTTGTAGGTGCTCAGTGCACAAAGTTTTCAGATGGATGACGCTGGGTTAATAACAACTTGTTAAACGTGTTAAAAATAAACAGGTATAGATACAAACTTGGATTGCAAAGTGTGAGTTGAACCAAATATATCAAAATTTGCTATAAAACTTGCAGTGGAAGATCAAAGAAGTTATTGAATTTTTGAAGATGTATAAGAAAACCTTCTTTTACAGAAACTATCAAATATTTTATAAAATATAGGATGAAAACACTATTATAAAAGAACTTCTTCGCTCAGAAAGGTTGAGCTATTACGCTGTCACTAAGGAGTGAATTAAAATCTAAATGTCAGAAGATAGTTATATGTATTTAATTTTTTTGACATTATACTCTTACATTTATATTTGACCTACTATTTTTTTAATCGGCATATATGCAGTAATAGAACGAATTTGAAACTTTTAATTGTCCCTGAGAAAATCCCGAAGGTGATCTCTATTGTTAAGTTAAATGCGCATCACTATACAACAGCACTAAGCTAATTATCTGAAATAATTATCCTTTTAAATAAGACACGACACTGTGCGAAAGTAAACAACTTAATCCGTAATTGAAATTCATTATACAGTTTTCCGAGAATACGTGACTTAAGTTTATAATCGAGTAAAAGAGTCCTAAAAGAACAAAACAAAAAAATTCAGTATGAAAATTGAATCATTCTACCAATTTTAAGCGAATACAAAGGAAATTCTCAACTATCAAAAATAATTACTAAATATTATGTGAATACAAATTGATCCAATTAACTTAATTCATTGAAATACATCCACGTAATAATTTACTGTAATAAAACGCGATGTAGGTTTGTTAGAGTTTGGAGCATCTTTGTGGAGGTTTTAACATGTATTTGAATATAACATACTTGATTTTCGAGATTTGTTCAGTTGTGCTATTCTTAAAGTTTGAACTGTGGATAATTCGAAATAGATGTTTTTTAAATAGGACTAGATTCGTGAATGTGACAGTGCAAGCCTAAGAATGCATAATATCAAGTAATATTGGGAAAAGTTCTCCAAAGACGAACATGCTGGACCAAATCTGTAGAGACGGTGGATGAAAAGGATTAATTAAAAGGTTTAAAACACTCAACCAGGAAAGTAAATGAACTACCAGGCAAATAAATTCTTAAGAAACTGATTTCTATGAAAAAGAAGAACCGCTCAAGTCTTAGGATGAACTCAACGTCTGAGGATTTAGAAAGCTTGTAGAATGAAATAGTTCTTCTCTAAGAATAATGGTGTTCGAAGAACAAAGAACACGAAATTATGTTGCTTAAAAGTTGCCAAAACTAAAGTGTTACAGGATGAATTGGGGAAAGTGTAGGGGATGAAGAACTGAACTGGAATAGAAGAAGAGCTGAACTGGAAATTTTTTTCTAGGCAGAATTTTATTTGAAGGATTGAGAAGAGGGGTTGTGTTCAGTATGCTGCTTCAATGTGCATTGGTAAATATATGTGATCAATCTCGTTAAAGTCACTGCGGAATGCTGAATCCGATTTGTTCCAGTGTTGGCAGAATCTAGTGAACTTTTTATTCTGTTCTGCATGATCTGGGTGAACACTTTGTAAACTACCTGCAGGAGACTTATTTGGACTGTCATTCCTGAGTCGTGGATTATTACTACGAGAGCGCTACTCCGTTGTTCTGTCTAGTTCTTTGACATTACGTATAGCCAGCGCATTTTAGGAGTTCGGTCGTTAGTCTGGCGTTTCCTGCTGTCTTGCCATTCTTTATTTTCTTCTACCACAAGTATCTTATCTATCTTGTATCTTTGTCCGTCATCTCTATATGAAAAGATTTCGGGGCTTTATATAGGGACCTATTTAGTGACAGGCTCCGTTCTTGTTCATAGCTTTTTCGATCTTCACTTGTAGATTATCCTAGTTTCTCGTTTCTCATTGTGCCAAGTCTATTATGGCTTCCTGTCCTGAAATGCTCAAATCCTTGATTGTGCTAGTGTTGTTTGTTAAATCCACGTTATTTTCTTTTTCGATCTGATATAACGAAAGGCAATGTTTTTTTGGTCCATCTTTTATTGATGAGGAATTAATACTACTTCGCTAGTTCTTCCAGTTGATGGTCTGAGATGATGCCTCATGCCAAGTGTTATTAGTTCTTCATTTATACTTGCCTCTTGTTCTATCTTTACAATTATAGTTAGATTTGATAATGGTCATTTACGCCCTTGGAGTTTATTTCCCTAAGTTATGTGATTTGACACGTCCGGGGGTTCCGAAGCGTACCTTTTACCATGCTACTTCAAGGCAGGCTGGAGCAGTGGATAACTTTTTCATGAGCGAAGGCTGCTTATCCTGCGCAGCACTGTCTGTAGACGACAGAGAGCAACCTTTTCAGAACCCTGCCAGACATGCCCTGGCAATCCTCTGTCAGTGACTCTTATATTTCGCATCTTTTCCGTGGGTGGAGTTTTCAATTTCCAGATAACTTGCTTGAAAACCAGACCATTTTCTGAGGGTGGTGGGGAAGGATGGATAATAATTAGTAGGTCACCGTACAGTTGGCACACCTTACAGGACAGGCGGTGGATACCATGGTACCATACTTGATTCAATCTGGATTCAGTGTTCACAAGAAACACATATCTATTTCATTTATCTTTGCCATAGTAGTTTTTAGTCAGTTGTAGAGCATGCACTAAAATTTCGTATTTGAAGTTTTGACAGTAATATTGAATTTTTGACGTATTTTTAGAAATGTTTTGCGTTTTTAGTAAAACAGCATCTTCTCTCCTTAAGGCAATGTCTTGTTGTGGAAGGTTGTTGCCACTTCTTAGAAAACTCAAGGAGACGACGTACTCGTAGACATTTTTCTTCGAATTCTCATAAACTTCCAGAGGAAATGCCGTTGACATCATCCGTCCTGGGTATTGGGTATCTACATCAGAGGTGGTGTCTGTCGTGATATTCATATTCCTCGACCCTAAAAACTTATTCGACTTATTTCCGTCGTTATTTACAGTGTTGCAATTTTTTTACCAATTACCCCGAGATGCGCTTAAAAAACTGATTTTTCTTATGAACTGGTGCAAATTTTTAATAGTCATTGATCGCATCTCGATTCATCTGACTGCTCAAAAAGTCCATAGCTTAGTGGTTCATTTCTTCGATTAATAATTCATTTCCGGTTAAATTTTTATTTTATTTTATTAGTTTTCTAATATGATTGTTATCCCGTGAATTTATTAAATCAAATTGTCAAATCGTGCTTGAAACATTTCAATATTTCTCAATATTGTATTAGCAAATGTGTTAATTGCAGTCAACGTCATCTGAATTATTGTTAAACATCTCAGGTAACTTGAACTTGGGTAATTGGGAGTGACTATTTTAACCTTGAAAACACTTTAAAATGGTTTAGAATAGGAAATTAGGATGACGAATATAATTTAACGTAACATATGTATGAGCAATTAGCCTGGGAAAATTCTAATGCGTTAATTTCGGTTACATTTTAAACTACTTTTTATGTACTTAAGTTTTTGCTAATTGGCTGTTAATTGAGCTACTAAGATGACGGCATCTCTAACGATTTATTTAGATTACCGTTTTCCTGGTTTATTGTTGTTGAAAATGAACTAACAAAATGCATTTAACTCTTTCAACTGAATATAAATAAATTAATCAAACATTAAAGAGAAGTAAGCAAACAACTATTTTTTTTCTTCAAAATATTGCAGTGTAACCTGGTAATATATTAAGATTCTCTTTTTTTATAGAAAATCAATAATAAATAGGAAATTAAAGCAATATAACATCCAAGTATTATAGGATACCTGCACAAAATTTGCTTTTCGTTCTAATAAACACTCCAATTCTCTCTTTGTGGTACATTAGATTGGAGACTTGACATACGTCAGAACTTAAAGTGAATAGCACACAAAAAGGCAGCTTGGCATTAAATTTTCACATTATAAACGAATATAGACTTATAGAAATATACCCATTAAGCAAACATGTCCTTTGTTTTCATCATTTTGTTATTGTAATAAACAAAGTACGTTCTCTAATCTCTAAATAACATAATTAATTTGAAGACAAGTGGTCAAGAGTGTAAAGCACACTGCTGCAGATCCAAAGGTCTTTTTAGGGTTCCGTATATACAATATACGGATACCCTTATAATATCACTCAGGATTTCTGTCACATCACAGCCATTTTCTCCTAAACTACTGGACGGAAGAGGTTGAAATTTGGTATCAATGTATAGTTTGGTGACCCGATCAGAAGTACATATCGTAAAAGAAAAAAATTTGATTTTAGTGGTACTTCTGGGGGGAAAAACTAAAAAAATCGACCGTTCCCCCCCCTGATCTCCAAAACTACTGAGCCTAAAATTTTGAAAAAATTAGGAAATATAGAGCATTTCCCGAACTTTACAGGAAAATAAAGGAGAAACCATTAATATTAATTTTGGGGGGCAAATTATAGAATTAAATAAAAATTTAAAAATAAAAAAATATTCAAACGCATCATGTAATATCTCAAATGAAAGGTCTCATTCTGAGGAACACAAATATATTTTTTTCATATTAAAAAAATATTTAAAAAGATATTAACGAAAATATACCAAAATTTACCCATTCCCCCCCTTATCTCCGAAATTATAAAACGTAAAGTTTTGAAAAAAAAATAGATTTATAGGTTCTGACCTGAAGTTTACTGGAAAAATAAGAAGAAACCTGTACTTTTAATTTTGGGGGGCCAATTACAGAATTAAATGGTAAATATAAAATTAAAATTGTTTCTAACCCATCATGATATATATCAAATGAAAGGGCTCATTACGAGGAAAACAAATATATTTTTTTCATATTTTTAAAATAAATTAATTAAAAGATATTAACAAAAATATTAAAAAATTACCCATCCCCCCCTTATCTCCGAAACCATAAGCTGGAAAATTTTGAAAAAAAATATGGAGGTATAGCCCCCCACCCGAACTTTACTGGAAAAATAAGGAGAAACCCCTAATATTTATTTAGGGGGTCAAATTATAGAATTAAATAGAAAATTAAAATTAAAATTGTTTCTAACCCATCATGTTATATATCAAATGAAAATGCTCATTATAACGAAAACAAATATATTTTTTTTTCATATTTTTAAAATAAATAAATTAAAAGATATTAACAAAAATATAAAAAAAATTACACATCCCCCCCTTATCTCCAAAACCATAAGCTGGAAAATTTTGAAAAAACAATGGAGGTATAGCCACTCACCTGAACTTTACTGGAAAAATAAGGAAAAACCCCTAATATATTTTTTGGGGGGCAAATTATAGAATTAAATGGAAAATATAAAATTAAAATTGTTTCTAACCCAGCATGTTATATATCAAATAAAAGGGCTCATGATGAAGAAAACAAATATATTTTTTCCATATTTATAAAATAAATTAATTAAAAGATATTAACAAAAATATAAAAAAATTGACCCATTCCCCCCTTATCCCCGAAACCATAAGCTGAAAAATTAAAAAAACTGGAAGTATAGCCCCTCACCTGAACTTTACCGGAAAAATAAGAAGAAACCCCTAATATTCATTTTGGGGGGCAAATTATAGGATTAAATGGAAAATAAAAAATTATAATTGTTTCTATTCTATTGTTTATATCAAATCCCAGGGCTCCTTATGACCAATACAAATACAGGGTGTTCCTAAATTGGAGATACAAACGAAAAGGGGAGATTCCTTGAATAGTTTTAGGAAAAAGAAAAAGTCCCATAAACATGGGTCCGCAAACGTTTCGTTTTCAAGATACAGAGTGTTAAAGTTTGAATTTTTTTCAAGTTTTTTTCTCATAGTATCTGCACTTCACAAGATATTCAAATGAAATTTGGTATAGATATTACAATTAAGAGTTTACACCTTGTGACATGCCAATTTCGATTGCAAATCTACAGGGTGATATTTTTTCGGGAGCACTGTCCACTGTTGTCCTTCAGAACTTTTTTTGGGTGAGCCACTGGTACTTTCAAAAATTGTAAAGAAAAGCTTTGTTGTTATACCAAACTTTATGTTCTCTTGTAGTTTTGTCGTATCTACTACCGGTTTCGAGAAAAAAATTTTGAATGATTCTCTTGAAATCTTCAGAAAATTCCGAATTGTCATAGAAATCTAGTTACCTACCTAGTGGGCTGTGGTGAATGAATAACTTTATTGTTAGTTTTGACACATCAAATTAAACTCCTGTGTTTTGAAAATTAAATATGGTTGCATTTTAATATCAAAACATGCCGAATTTTACGAATTCCGAAATGGCTGACATGAATTTCATGTATGGTCTTGCAAATGGTAATTCAAGAGAAGCTAAGCGTCTTTACATGAAACGCTATCCCAATAGAGTGATGCCTGGTCATCGGATGTTCTCTTATATTCACAGGCGTCTTTCAGAAACTGGATCTTTTTCCGCGAAAAATATTAATGCAGGTAGACCACGAAGTGTGATAACACCACGACTCGAAGAGGCAGTGCTGAACGAAATAGAAGAACATCCAGGAACCAGTACAAGAAAAAATAGTGTTACCTTAAATACAAGTCATCAAGTTGTTTGGCGGATCTTGCGGGATTCTTTGCTCTATCCTTATCACATTCAGAGGGTGCAGGCGCTCTTGCCTCGAGATTGTCATCCAAGTATTATTTTTTGTCAGTGGTACCTCAACAGACTATTGAACAATCCTCATTTTGATTGCCAAATCCTATTCACTGATGAAGCCTGTTTCTCAAGGACTTCAATCATAAATTTTCATAATGAACACGTATGGGCTGCGGAGAATCCACATGAAATTGCAGAAGCTTATTTTCAAGAGGAATTTTCATTAAATGTGTGGGGTGGTAATATTGGCGATTATTTGATTGGTCCTTTCTTCTTGCCAGGGCGACTTACTGGTCAATCATACAGACATTTTTTAGAGAACGATTTGCCCTTATTATTGGATGATATACCTCTTATGATGCGACGTGAAATGTGGTTCATGTACGACGGTGCTCCTGCTAATTTTTCACTTTTGGCTAGGGAGTATTTGAACGAAAATTATGTAAACAGGTGGATTGGACGAGGTGGACATCAGCCATGGCCCGCCAGATCCCCAGATTTAAATAGTTTAGATTTTTTTCTATGGGGCCATCTGAAACCTCTAGTGTACATAACGCCAGTGAATACCGTAGACGAACTGAGAAATCGTATAATAGGCGCGTTTGATACAATTAGGAATACTCTAGGAGTGTTTGAAAGAGTTCGATCGTCTATGAGAAGACGAACAGAAGCTTGTACAAGGGTTGGGGGAGGATATTTTCAACAATTGCTGTAGTTTAGTTCCTTTGTTGTTATTTAGTTTTTTATTATGATTAATTTTTGAGTTGTACGTTTCTTGCAGTAATACATTTTTTTTGATGATTATACCAGTTTATCGAATCTTTAAGAATCATTGCTAGTTTAATAATTCAAATTTTTTTTTCTCGAAATCGGTAGTAGATACGACAAAACTACAAGAGTACCATAAAGTTTGGTATAACAACAAAGCTTTTCTTTACAATTTTTGAAAGTACCAGTGGCTCACCAAAAAAAGTTCTGAAGGACAACAGTGGACAGTGTTCCCGAAAAAATATCACCCTGTAGATTTGCAATCGAAATTTGCATGTCACAAGGTGTAAACTCTTAATTGTAATATCTATGCCAAATTTCATTTGAATATCTTGTGAAGTGCAGATACTATGAGAAAAAAACTTGAAAAAAATTGAAACTTTAACACTCTGTATCTTGAAAACGAAACGTTTGCGGACCCATGTTTATGGGACTTTTTTTCCTAAAACTATTCAAGGAATCTCCCCTTTTCGTATGTACCTCGAATTTAGGAACACCCTGTATATTTTTTTAATTTTTTTAAAATGAAGATTTTAAAATATATTAAAGACCTCATTTTTTTGTTTATAGGAAAAATATGACAAAAATCCCTAATTCTATTATTTGGCCTTAAACCTTAAACGGAAAATAAATTATTAGAAAACCCCCATAGTAATTTTAGGGAGAAATTATACAATTAAATGGAAAATAAAGATTAAATTTTCAAACGCATCACGTAATATATCAGATAAAAGGCTCATTATGTGAATTACAAATATATCATATTTTCAAATCATTTGTATAAAAGATATTAACAAAAATATTAAATATCGACTTAATTCCCACTTTAGCAACTACACTATTTAAAATTTGAAAAATATATTTTAATTATATTTTTAAATAATTTGAATAGCAGATTTAATAATTTTTAATTTAAACTTTGACCTATTTTGCCGTTTTCCTTCCAATCTACAGGGCCTCAAAACTCAGACAGTAGATTATAAAAGGCATCTCTGAAAGTTTATTAGTAAAATAAAACTCTAATGTTACTTTTTGGGGGCCAAATTAGAAAATTAAATACATATATATTGTGATAAAAATCAAGCGAATCATAAAGCAGATACAATAAAAAGTCTATGTGTGGAAAATCAAAGTGAATATTTTTTTATAAATTTAAAACGCTTCTTTTAAAAGATAATAACTGGAATATTCGAATCTTGAAAGTGGTACGGAACC
This sequence comes from Octodonta nipae, assembly GCA_034190945.1. NCBI lineage: Eukaryota > Metazoa > Arthropoda > Insecta > Coleoptera > Chrysomelidae > Octodonta > Octodonta nipae. The sequence continues at coordinate 15,509,977 of CM067220.1, read as the reverse complement.
CTAAGTATGCGAGTCCAACTCGCACTTGACCAAATTATTTTAATATCATTTCATTATGAATTAATTTTATGTACTCATTTTAATATTACCTAGAATAAGAACTTAAAAATTTTAAAATGTTGCTACCCTGGAATATATAGGTATATAATTTATTGTTTTGAATAGATGCTATGTGTTTGTTTACATCGTTTTGTTATCGTAATAAACGAAGTACGTTTACCATTCAATAGAGGATCTTATTTATTACATACAGCCGGAACTTTTATATCCTCAAATTAACATAATTGAATCCGACAAAAATTATACTTTTTTTAATATTATGTCATTATTAATTAATTTTATGTTCTATTTTCAATTCACATAAAATGAATAAAACTCATTTTAATATTACATAGAATAAGAACTTAAAAATTTAAAATTGTTGCTACCGTTGAATGTATAGGTATATAATTTATTGTTTTGTATAAATGTTATGTGTTTTGTAATGATGTTAGATAAGAACAAAACGAACTTATATTTCTTTACAGATATATTTAATTTAAAAGTTAAATTAGGATTAATACTTGACTCGTAACAAAATAGTGACAATTATTTTAATTCAACTGATATTTATATCCAATACTAAAGTGACACAAAGAAAGAACAATGGAGACAGTAAGATAACAAGAGAAGGAAAGAATATTTCGTAAGAAGCTTTCGCTTCCATCGGTCAGTCCCAAATGATTGCCACTCTCTTTTTTAATCTCACTTGGTCTTCCTGACCCTAGAGATCTCCTTGGTAAGTGCGCCCCTGTCTTGTTCCAAATGCATCAGTTCAATCTCTGATCGTGTACCAGTAGAAACTGGGAAATCTGGATATTTTCAACGTCCAGGGACTTCGAGCTTGAGCAGTCTCTTCTGATGGGACACGAAACGAGATTAATGTGGAATACCTAGGTTTATCAATGAGACATATCAATGTCTAAGTGCTTCTTGGGAAATAACACTACAGTTTAAAGAAAATTGCTGTATATTTCAAACGTTTCGGGGTCTAGATCAGACCCCGTTGTCAATGGCTAAGAAACTACGGATTAAAAAGGTACAATTCTAAGACATATCAATTGAATAATTTTACTTAAATTCAGATTGATTCTCAGGAAATATCATTAATCAACTATTAATTTGTTAGTTCTTATAATCACTGATATATTTTTAGAATTCCAAACATTAAAGGAATTTAAAGAATTCACAGCATTAAAAAAACTGAGCCTTGGTCGTTATAGTTATCTAGGATCTATTTATTTTTCCAATAATAAAATAGACTTTTAATAAAAATCTGTCTACTGATAGCTCTATCCAATTGTTTCTTTTGTATTTTTTAATTTAGTACATGGACAAAAATCTCTCATTTTCTACAAATCTCGGTTTTTTTTTGTATTTAAAGCGCCCTACAAACATTTTAAACTTTCATTAAGCTTCCCGGTGTTTTTTCTAAATTTCATTATGACCATTTAAAATAAATTATTAATTTTTGTACAATTCCATTTCTCTAGCCATTTTTGAAACAATGCATTTGTAAATATTCTAGTGAGCAACATTGCAGTAGCAAAATTAAAATTCGCATATCTTAAGGCATTAATTAATACATTGACTGGCTTATCATAAATAAAAAATTTCAAGAAAAAAATAATATTGTCAGGTCAGTAAGCAGAATCTAGTTATTATATAATGGTATAATGGTATTTTCGAACTCATAATAACTGAAAATTTAAAATTCATTCAGAATAAAATTAAGACAAATTGCTTGGTAATTAAGTTATAAATAATTTATTATAATAAAGGTATCTGGTTAAATAGCAAATATTTGATTTATTTATTATCCTAATGATCTAAAAGTAACTAACCTTACCACTATTTATTTATTTTTTGATAAACATTCTGCTTGATTCATTTACAACATCTAATCCCTAAAATATGTGCTTTTACAAGTAGTGTAAAAAGTTGTCTTCTTCAGGATATTTATTATCCCAAGTACAGTTCACAGAAAAACTTTTTGTTGGTAAGGTGGCTACTTAAAAATAAATATTTTTATTTGTTTAATTATTTTAAATAATTTAGATATATCACTTAAATATGACAAGGCATTATGGTTATCGCTAACGCAAGTGCTGCCACTCGTGAGAAGTTTGTTAATTAATTTAAAAAATAGCAGATTTAGATGAATGCTTTTCATACTTAAACTGGAAACTATAGAAAACAATCTCACAGACCACTATCACAATGTTGTTATGTTTAGATTAATATATGTGAAAATACTACTAGATAGGTGAAAACAGTTCATGTTTTGATTATAAATCACTGAGGTGAAAGTGAAGTAGGTTACTATGTAATATAAATCAGACTTCCTGTTATGAATAGAGTACAAAGAATATTAAGATAGTTAACTTTTTATTTTCCTAATTAAACGAGTTTTAGGCAAAACATTCATTTAACAATAACTCTTTACTTATACTGAGAAATTTATGTTAAATATTCACAGTTCCACAATGAGACATTAAATTAGTGAATGATATGAATGATAAAGTATATAAAAATGATGGTAGTATATACGTCACATGCAAGTGTTATATCTACAGCATACTTTGTGGGCATCCATACATTTGTGAGGCTTTGAGATCTATAAAAATAATTTGGTCAAGTGAGAGTTGGACTCGCATACTAAGGGTTCCGTAGCATCTTTAAGATTTGATACAATTTAGGTGAATCAAAGTTATATATTTTTTTAAAATTCTGATTTCAACAGAGAATAAGTCCATTTTCTGATATTTAGCTTAATAACTTTTAAACTAAACGTATTAAATTTATAAAAATATAAACTTTTATGTCTCTCTGCTACAAAATTTGCTTGATTTTTATAAAAATATTTATTTAATTTTCTAATTTGGCCCTCAAAATTAACATTAATGAATCAAGTTAAATAATAAATTATTAAATCTTTTAAATAATTACTTTAAAAATACATATAAAATATATTTTTCAAATTTTTAAAAGGTGTTGCTTCTGACTTAAAGGGGGACTAAGTCGATGTTTTATATTTTTGTTAATATCTTTTAAACAAACGATTTAAAAATATGAAAAAAACATATTTGTATTTCTCATAATGATCCCTCTTCTTTTATATATTACATGATGGTTATCTCACTGGAGAAAATAAAACGACAACATATTGATTGGCTTAGTAAGAAAACAATGTGTTTTGACACTGTTTTGGTATGTTCAACAGATAAATTGAAGGTATTATCATTAATAGCGTATAAAGTAAATATTTAACGAATATTTTTGAAAATAACTTAAGACCAATTTTGAGAGAATAAAATAAACAATGACTACTTACAATTAGCGGAAGATGATAGAATAAATAGCAAACTATCAGCACGGGATGAATCGTTTCTAGCCCTGTTCTGCATTCCGGCTCTTGTTCTTCTTTTTCCCGCAAATGTTTTCGTAAACATGGTTTTCTTGAATTTGTGGAACTAACGGTAGTCGACAAATCAGAATTCCAATTAATATCCCTGTTGGAACAGCAACCGTTTTGCAGATGGCCAGAATTCGGATGCTCGAAAAAGTGAGAATCGACACTGTGATTGTTCCCCTTGTGAATAGTATAAGTGTCATAGTAACTTTTCTTATTGTCTATGTTTAGAGTGTTCGTAAGACTCATATTGCTCAAGTCTGATGTGGATTTCTGTATGTATTCGAAACCATCGTTTTTGTTCTGGCAAAAATTGTAACATATAATGAGGAAACTAACGAACGAAACTGCAGCTAAGAACAGATGCAGGACTAGTATGAAAACGTTGTACTTGATGTCCAAATTGAAAGGCATGAACCTGCACGGACCAATTTCGAAAACGGGAGACACGATTTCGAAAAAAATCTCTTTGTCAGTCTGAGCCAAGATGGCTGCTACTCCAACACAAGCACAAAGCGTTGTCAGGCAAAACAAATGATACACGATGTGTGTAGGTGTTAAGAATAACTTTAGATTCTGTTGTTTTCGATGTAGCTTGACAGAAAACAATCCGATGACCGCAATTGTTGTTAGGGAACTTGCTTGGAAAGTGTGTAGAGAATTGAAAATCCACACGATCGCACTGCAGTATTCCAAATTGAAGATTTCTGCATTACCCATCATCAGGAATAGTAAATAAGAAAGAATGGTTATGTTCCTTATCACAGAAAGGATTAAAACTGCTATTATTGGGATATCGTATGGGCCCCATTGTTTGCGGTTCTTGTGAAAGATGGCGACTGTCCAAACAAGTAATATTGTAATTGTTGGTAAGGCTATTATTGTTGCTAACTGTTCGTTGGTGTATTTGATCATCGTAGTTATGGTGAGTCTGAAATAAAAACGAATAACTGGTATTAATTCTATGTCTCTACAGGGTGTTTAAAAAATGTGCGTGAACGTTCAGCTGAACATTTGTATCCAAAAGTAAAAACATTTACATAAACGTTTATCCGGAAATGGTTAGTTTTCAAGATTGATTGTGTTATACATTTTTAACAAATCAAGCCGTTCTGGAGAAACTGGAGAAAACTTCATTGCAGGTATGTCGCCTACAATCTAGGATTATCGAATTTCATTACCATCAATTTCCTCCAAATAACGCCAGAAAGAATCCAAAGGACTTACAACAATTGAAATTGGTGGTCACTCAACTCACGTACAATCCAATGAGCACCTTATGTTTCATCTCACCTCTATAGTATAAGTGTATGCCTATTATTGTTATTACTCCAGCCCATATGTTGATGGACAATTATATTGTGAACTGGCTACTCTCAAAAAATTTAAATCTCGTCGCCCCAAGTGTGTAGAACTTGAAAATTTGTAATACAATTGTTTCATCAGGTTACTGGATTCTTCAAAAAACGACGTTTCGAGTCCTGCTTTGGAGCCATTATCAAGAGACAAGATGTGAAAAAGAGTTTCAGAGTCTAGATCGAAGCCTCAATCTGCCTACTTCTCAAGAGTCACTAGGTAACTGAACTGAATGTAAATCTGCTCTGCTTCTTTTATCTATAGTTATCGGTCGTTTGGAAGGGGATCTCACGTAATGAAGGGGCTGTGCGGTGATTGGTTTGTATAATCTGGTAGTTACGGAAGTCCAAACTGTAGGATAGCGGGAGCTGTCATCGCGTCGGTTAGACAGGGGGGTCGCTTCTTTATTTCTATAGCTTCGCGAATAGTGGATGCCCTAAGGCAATTGAGAGATATGATAGCCCTACTGTTCTCGAAGTGTCCTTCAGCTCTTGCGCATCATCCGCAGAAAAACGGATGACCCATAAAAATTAAAGGTTAGAGGCACATCAACCGGAGTGGAAAAAGTACTTCGAAAATTGTTTCACGCCAATGCTAAAGTGTATTAACCTTCATGGAGAATATTCTGGAAAACCGTACGATGATTTTGATCTCTATTCCATAAATATAAAAGGTAACTCGTACTGTACTTAAATATTTTGTGTATATTGTACTGAAACATTTTGTGCAAATTTCCTATGCTATGACGATGTATGTCAGTCAGGTCGGGAAGAAGCCTTAATCCTGAGAGCTTTCCTAGCATGCGTTGCTGTAGGGGGTCATTTAAGTAGCATTATGAAATTAATATTATTTTATAAACATTTTGTTCTATAACGTTTAGAACCAGTAATTTGGTTTTGGAGGGGCATTTTTCGAATACAAAAACACATAGTACGTGTGTCATTCCTAGTACTCATAGATCTGCATGTAATCTTTAGAGGCGACAAGATGATCCCCGTTTTTGGTGCTTTCTCTTTGACACATCATTTGAGAGAGAGAGAGAGAGACCGAGAGAGAAGGACGCTTTAATAATGTTCAGAGAATAAATTAGGGGGTACTATTTTATTTATTTCATTATTTAAATAGACTACTAGAATGTTGAGTTAATATTTAGTAATTTAAGGTTGTTGTTTCTATTTAGATTCTTTAATATTACGGCCGTAATAGAACACTTTTATTTACAGAATATTTCTAGGGTGATGTATATGTTTAGGTATGTTTTTATTACAGTAGAGAAGTTATACCATAAGAAAAAAATATGGAATACTATTGAACTGTACGCAGGTACTATTATTGTTAGCATCGTTAATTAAGAGTCATCTTTTACTAAAACCAATTAAAATTAAAAAAACACCATCCCCTTTTTATAATTCAATTTTAGGGCGCATTAAACATCTCATGGACATAAAAATCGTGTAATAAATTGGTTCTTTAAACTATTGTTGGCGCCGAGCCATAATTTTTTTTCTATCCGATTTCACCATTGCACAAGAGTAGGTTCCGTTGGCAAGACTGGTCGTAAACAACGTACCATAAATAGACGTAAAAATTGTCGTTGCAGCTGAGACAAAAGCATTCCCAAATGCTCGGTCACATTCAAATACTTGCCTATTGCATAGGTCACGGACAAGTAAGATTATGTTTTTGTTTATGTAAGTTTGAAGCTTGGAATTATTGGCTTAGTAATTCATTGTGAAGAAGTCCAAGGTGATGAAAAATAAAATATGCGTAAATATTGAAGAGAATTTAAATTACTATAAAACTTGTATTACAAGGCTTTCTAATAGATCAAGTTAAATGTTAATATCTACAATAATAATATATAATAATATAATAACATCTTCTATGGCTACCAAATACCCCAAGTTATATATAAAGTAAACAACTAAAATTATTTCTGACACAAACACAATCGTCTAAATGCTTAATAAATTATTATAACATGTTATACTGTAATAGTAAGTTGTTAAAAATCTTATTCTGTTATTCGTTACAACTCACAAACATTTATTGGCTTAGTTTGACTGGCGAATATCGCTAATTGAGGTAAATGTTTGTATAGGTATAGTGGCAGAATTTTACGTTTACTATTGTAATTGTTGCAGTTCCTATGGTCTTGGTCCAGTAAAATAATTATTACATATGGCTGAGAGCTTAAGATAGAGTAAGTGTTTTGTAGTTTAATTTCTTTATTTTGGTCTAGTAGTTCTGTGATATAACATTCAAGGTATTTAAATTGAGTAACTCTCTCATTGTTTTCTTGATCAATATGCAAAGAAGTATCAGAATGCGGTTGACAAATTTTGTCTTAATAATATTCATTTTTAAATTCATTTTTCGTCCTATTTAGTTTCACAGTCTAACAACTTGAAGGCTCTGATTACGTGTCGTCAACAGGTCGTTTCTAATGCTGAAGTCAGGGGTTTCGCCATCTTTTGGTTTAGACGGGTGCAAATTGGGTTTTGGAAAGTTTCTGGTATCTTTCTCAGTCCAACCTTTCAAAAGCTTATAGTATCTCTTTACTAATACTTTCCAAGAGCTTCTGTCCTCTGCGGGATGGATGACTTTTTGCAGGCTTTCTCCTGTTACAATTTTTAATTGGTCAACCCATCGCGATGGTTATCGTCTTCTTGGTCTTCGACAGCCGAATTTCCCTTACATGGTAAGTTTTTTAACCGCTTCCGGTTATCTGGTGATGTGTCCAAAGTATTATCGAATCGTTGTGCGCTGTACAGTCAATGATATTCTATAGCACCGATTCTACGGCGGTCGGCCATCTTCATAGTCTACACCATAAGTTGATCAGAAACACTAAGGGGTCTACAAGTCTTAGTTCTATGGATTTCCGTCTCACACTCCCCTGTATCTATAACAATGGATCCCAAGTACTCGAACTGGTTGACTATCTCAAATCTAGCGACACAAGTGAATCCAGGAATGTTATGACTAAGGCGGTCTACGATCATCACTTTAATTTTGAAGGTCTAATTACCAGAGTTCTGCTTCGTTCGTCCAGTGATTGTGTGATGTTCTCGAGTTCTTGCTCTTCATTTGCGATTATCAGCATATCGTCAGCATATTGTTGTTTTTTTACCGCTAGCTGAAATACCATCATCCCAATTCCCTTCGACCTTTCTTTTAATAAGTTCGATGTAGATATTGAATAGGAGAGAGGAAATATTCACCCTTGTCTTACTAGAGCCGAAATTGAAAATTGGATTAGATGATTAGAAACACACAAGTTTTCTGTTAGCGTATATATGCGTCTAATACATTAGGTATTAACAAATATAAAGTATTATAAGTGTTATTTCATACTTATTCTATTTTGTTTGACCTTAGTGAATATTTTGTAGTAACAACATTATTGCTACGTACTTGGCTTAATTGAAATTCTCAAAGCTTCCAATCTTTCATTTTTCCTTAATACTAACTTCAGTCACGGGCGGTACCAGAAACGTGCTTTCGCCGGGGGGGAGGGGGAAATTTCATGCTTTAGGGGGGCGATCCTGTACTCAATATACCAAAATATAATTTTAAACTCAGATTTCTCGCTCTATTACATTAAAAATACTCATTATGTGGTTTAAACCCATATAAGTAACCTTCCTCTAGGCTCTTTGAGTTAAGATTACCTCGTATTAATATTAAATTTACTAACTTTGAGGCTCTCGGCTCGATCGCCCCCATCGCCCCCCTTTGGATCCGCCCATGACTTCAGTATAGGTGTTTGTTTATTGGTAGGGTTTATGTAATTATTAAAAATGTACAATTTGAAGGTAAAATGTTTGACAATATGAACATATTTTAATTTTTATTTTTATTTATCTTAAATTGCCATTGAGGACGTAGTATGATTTAGACCCTGAAACGTTTGGAAACTTTAAATTATGTAAGCTTCTCCTTAAGTGTGGTGTTATTCCCAAGAAATCCATCAATACAAACTCAAGATGCCACAGTTATCACTCGTAAAACAACGTGATTTTATTGCTTTATCGCGAAATGATACCGACATCCAGGAGTTTTAGGAAAATCTAGCTCACAGAGACTCCAAATCGGGAGTCGTACTGAGTGTAACGCCGTTTTCCTGTGATCCCTAGTACAGAAAACACACGACAGGATTCATGGGTTAACTAAAATCTAACAAAGTAAATTATGATACTATCTTTTTGCAATTTCAATCAGTGGTGATGAAGGTTCACGACGAGAAACAATATACTGTTTTGTGTTTAGTGGATTGTAAAATCTCGAAAGATAATATCATGGTTGTTCAGGAACTTTCTTTCGCATCTCGTAATTTAGGCAGCTGCTATGGCATTGCGTAAAAATTCATAATATACTGTTTAGCGTATTTTAGCTTCTTTCCTTCTCATAATTTGAGTATTGGCTAGTTGTTTAAGGCTTTTTAAATTTAAGAGAGTGTTTAAACAGTAAGTGCTATGCGGAATTAAATGTTCGACTGAAAGTAAAGCTTTCATGTTGTTTTTACTAAGGTTTACACCTACAATAATGTGTATGTTAGTAGGGGACAGTCATGACTAATCAGATTCCTAAGATTAACTTGCCCACTGTTGTTAGGCAGTCTAGTACGAACCTCTTGTTTTTTTATTGAGTCTTTTTAATATGGCTGTAGCCAATTTGGTGTTGATGATATCGTGTACTTTACTCTTTCCTTTATAGAAGTTCTCTGTTATTGATGTTGAAGTACCTGCTGGCTGACATTAAGATTTCGCTGTTAATAAATATGTAACTCGTTCCTCGAAGTTTCCTTGGACTTCCATCGTCTTGAAGTGGTTGATATCACAACGTTTCAATAGCTGTATATCTGCTATCGTCATCAGGTGAAATTCAGATTATTATTATTATACGCTTAAAGGGTCATGCGCCGCCGGTCATGGTCATTTGCTCTTATCCGGTCCAATCAGCGTCGTTGTACCTGGCGGTTGGTTGCCGGTGATTCGTAGCGGCAGAGGCAAGAAGAAGAGCTCCCTAAATATTTTTAATTTGGACGCTGGGCTCGCTAATTATATTTTCGTTCGAGATTATATATACTATTTCTATGAATTTTCTTTCGTACCAGTGCTCTTCCTTTTGAATTGCTCTGCCTGGTCCCAGTTGATATTATGGGGTTAAATTCATTCCGCCCTTTGAGTAGCTGGGCGGTGTTCCTTAATCTTGGTGTCCAGCGGTCGCTTTGTCTCTTAAATGTAAAGATTGCCACATTCACACGGTATGCTGTATATACAGTTATTGGGTATTGCTGGTGCGTCGGGCCTCGTTCTTGTTATCATGCTCCTCAAGGTGTTGTGGCTTTTGAAGATCATTTTGATTCCATAGCTGTGTGCAATTATTCTAAGTTTCTCCGACAAGCCTTTAGTATACGGTAATAGTATAGTTGCTACCGTGGTGTCCTCTTCCTGCCTAGGTGGTTTGTCCAGCTCTTCAAACGCCTTGGTAATGATCGTTTCCGGGTATCTATTCGCCAACAGGTCTTCTCTAAGTTTCACTTGTTCTTCTTTGAGGGCTTCTGGTGTGCTGCAGATATTTTTGGCTCTATAGATTAGTGTTTTGATGATGCCAGTTTGCGTTGCTGATGGCTGGTTAGAATTGTAGTGAATGTATAATTCTATATGCGTAGCCTTCCTGTAGTTCTTTGACACTTTACATCAAGTAATGGCAGGCACCCACTCTCTTCCATCTTCATGGTGAATCTAATAGATGGTTGGAATTGGTTCAGGTGCTCCAGGAATGCCTGTAGTTCTGTTTTTCCGTGTTGCCAAATAATAAAGGTGTCATCGACATACCTTAACCATAGCTTAGGCTGCTGCTCGTACCTCCTCAGTGCATGTTCTTCGAACCATTCCATGTAGATGTTGGCGATGGTTGGTGATAACGGGGAACCCATAGGCAATCCATCTTCTGGCATGAAGAACCGGTCCTTCTCCTGAAAGTAGCAGTTTGAGGCAACATTCAAGTAAGTCCATGATTGAGTCTATTGATAGCTCCGTCCTCTCCATCAGGGTTTCGTCTTCAGTAAGTTTCTCTCTCACTATGTTGAGAGATTCGTCTAGTGGTACCTTCGTGAAAAGGTTTTCAACGTCGAAATTTACTAAGCGAAAAGAAAATTCATAGAGACAGCATATAAAATCTGGAACGAAAATATAATTAGAGAGCCCAGAGTCTAAATTAAAAATATTTGGCTAGGTCTTCTTCGGCCTCTGCGGCTACGAATCACCGGCAACCAACCGCCAGGTACAACGACGCTGATTGGACCGGGTAAGACTAAATTACCATGACCGGCGGCGCATGACCGGTTAAGCGTATAATATAAATACGACTGATAATCTGAATTCCCTATCATTCACCTGATGACGATAGCAGATATACAGCTATTGAAACTTTGTGAGATCAACCACTTCAAGATGATAGAAGTCCAAGGAAACTTCGAGGAATTATCTTGCACTTCATGCACTATTGCGCCACTAGACCCTCAGTACTTTGTAAGCATCTCAGAACATATTCAAAGACTGCTAGCATGAGGAAATGTCAGCTAGATAGTGTGCTAATATGATGTCGTTTGGTCTTTCAGTATTTGTAGTGTGGACTGCACGTAGCACCGGCCTGCCTGCGTTGAAAAACTACCAGCTTTGTAGCGGGTATCCGAAAAGTATCCAAATGAAGACTGTTTTGATATATACATAGAACTCTCTATCAACTAATGAGACGTTTCTTGTTCATTAAGAAGAATTCTTTAACCAATGTGCTTTAGTTGAGGTATTGTGGAAAGTTGCTCAGTACTAACAACTCAGTGTAGTCCCCATTTCACAATGCAACTGAGGCAGGTACCGCGTCAAGGATCCAACCTGTGTAATGAACAAATGAATGAATAAGAGTCGTTGGACTTGACTTTTTCATTATAACCACCAGCTTTACAAGGTCAGGTAATCAATCAATCTCATATTCACTAATTTATACCTTCAGATTTTTTCCTCCTGTTTCATAACAACGGTGAAGAAACAGAATTGATAAAAAATTGTAACAAATTGCGTTCATGAGATCGAATCGAGAATAGAGACGATGTTTCAAGGCGAAACAAAAAATGCAGGCTCGCCCAAAATTATGATTGAACAAATTACAACGAATTAATCACAGCGCATAGACCGAACGGGCTGGCTGAAAGCCGAAAGCGATTGAATACCATGCCATATTTCAAGGTTGTCACGATGTGTTCCGCAAAGCGAAACAATTGTCAGTCAGAACAACAGGATTCATACATCAATTGTTAACAATGTAAATATTTAACGGAGCAACATTTTCAATTGTTTTCGATATTCGACGTGCAGCTGCGCTTAGCGATTCGGAAAAACAGACAGGAAGAAAATCTAATGTTCTAAATATCAATAATGAAACGTTCAGTCAACTGCGGTGGGCTTGGTGAAACCGTGAAGATTAGGAACCACATTATTTAGTTCTCAATGAAAAGATGTGTCTGATGAATAATTGAATCGCTGATTGCAGAAACCACATGAAATAATATTTTCAAATTTTCGAAAAATTGAAATACAGATTATAAATTCAACAAAGAAAAAACAACTATAAAAAATGTTCTCAGTGGAATCAATTACCCCACAAAATTTATCAACAAAGAGTTAAAAATACTTAAACAGAGAACAAACCTTCCGAATCAACCCAGAACTGTTCTTATTAACCCTGTTTCTCAGGACAACAATTACAGTTACAACTATACCATACATACAGGGTCTGTCAGAAAGATTAAAAAAAGTGGGCAACAGATTTGATGTTGAAACAACATTCCAAACAAGAAATACACTGAAATTACTAATATCGAAAACGAAACCAACCAACAAAACTCAGAACTCAAAAAACTGCATATTCAAGATTCCTTGCGAATGCAATGAATTTTATATTGGAGAAACATCGAGGCCATCAAACGTACGAATAAATGAAAACAAGAATTACATAAAGAAACGACAATTTGAAAAAATTCAATTTGACAATTCAACTATACTTCACAAAGCACACATTAAACAAAACGTAAAATAAAAGAGTCTGCCTTAATTCTTTTGAAGGAAGACGATTGTATTGCTTCTATTTCTGTAGAATTCAATAGTATCTGATTACCGACAATTAAGGAAGAAATTATTAATGGTCATCTCCTTTTGACCAACCCAGTACCGGGATAGTTCATAAGGTTTTTCCTAGGTTTTCCCTTATGACGTTAATGGGATCACTGAAACTGCAGAATTCTTTGATTGCATTTTTGGCGAATGCGCTATCTTATAACAAAGTCGTACCTAGAAACGCCACTTATAAATTCTAAAGACAACTCTTTTAAATTCTTCCAACTTGAAAGTGGTTTAACTTAATACATGATATTTAGAATTTTTTGTGCTACCTGTATATTTAAGACCAACAAACATTTTTCTTATGTCAACTTAAATGTCATAAATCAAACTTTCAATTTGCAATTTACATTTTCAATACATATTTTAAAGCCATTGACAACGAAGTCAGAATTGACTTTGAAACGTTATTATATACAGCTTTTTATTTCAATTGTGGTGTTATTCCCAAGAAAATATTTTAAATTTTTGACTCATGTGGTTTCTACACTCAATGGCAACTTTTCTAACACAAATCAATGAAATTCAAAAGAAAAATGAGCAATTTAGACAAGCGCACATTACAATACTGTAATGTTTATTTTGCAAATAATAATGGAGCAAATTAGTTAAACATTTTGTTATGCTTCCTCCAAGGTCGCCCATTCATAAATCATATTGTAATATTGTATTTTTCTTCTATATAGGGTTTCCGCTGCTTCAAGTTGTCCATCTTTTTAGTGTTAATGGTAACATTTCCTGTAGAGATTGGCGGAATTTACAGGTAACTGCACTCTACCTGATCCAAATTTTTCTAGACGAAAGGTGTGTTTTGACAATCCATGTATAAATTCTTGAACCGTGACAACCAGGGCCGGATTTAGATAAGGGTACTTTGGATACTGGCCCAGGGCCCCCACCAATTGAAGAAAAAATTGTAAATGAAAGCCAAAATCCAACAAAAGTTTACAATCAAGACAACAAAGATACAATGTTTATATTGTATGAATATTGATTTTGAAAATTTGTTAGTACGTTTTCGTACTCTCAAGCGTATATATAAATTATATTTAAGATTTTTTGTATATGTGGCTACCCTATTATTTTAAAATCAAATTTAAGATTTTTATAAATATGTGAGCAACTCTAAGGCTGTAATATAAACAGGAGATGCAATTAAATTTAGTAGGTAACTGTAGATAAACCTGAGTAAGATATATATTTTAAGCCAAGGGGAAGGGCTACTCAAGAACAACCAAGCAATTTTCAAAATCATTGTTCTCGAAGAGTTTATAACAGATTTGTTTGAAAATTGGTATACGTAATTTTTTTAATTTAATTTTTTTCTCTATTCTTAGTGTTATATATATATTTCGTATAATATATTTATTTTGACGTATTTTATATTAGTATGTAAAAATCCATTTATGTGACATGTTTTATTAAAAATAATAAAAGTAAAATAAAAATATGACTGGCAATTTTGAATCCCTTAAGTAAGCCCCCATTAGTTTTGTGCCCAGGGGCTCCCACCAGCTTTGTGCCCAGGGGCCCCACCAGTTTTGTGTCCACGGGCCCCCACCAACTTAAATCCGGCCCTGGTGACAACTCCCTTATGTACTGATTTATAGGTAAAAGATCTGTATTGTGAACGAGAAAACTTCTTTTACAACTTTTTAGGTACTTGCTTACCGTGACATTCAACAGAGACAACTTTTCTATAGTACTTAGTTCACAAATTTTTTATAGTCTAACTAGAACTTTGTAAGTGAGCAAGAATTCGGAATTTGTTACTGGCCTATGTAACAATATTTTTAGAGTAGTGTACACTCTGTTAAGTTTGTTCATTTTTCTATTTATTGTCCCAGAATCCCTGTCATTCAGGAGAAATGTAGGGCAAAGTAAAGGAAAATAGTGGAGAACCCTGTCGAAACGTCCTAGGTCAGTTAGAGCGAGACAAAACTGAATCATGATATTATACCTGTTTAGTTCGGGACAACCGTCAGAAAAAAGGTGCAATGTTTTCACAGATGCTGAAATACATACACGAATGTAATTTATTAATATTGAGCAAAGTTCGTTGGCTCCTTTTTTCCTCAACCTTCGTGGTATAGATACACTTTAGACCTGTCTGACTTTTATGGATGAATGCCGAAGCAATAAATCCAGAGTGCTTCAAGTAGAAGATGTCATGAACTGGTATGTTAGGTAAGGGTAAATTTTGCATAAAATCAAAAGTAATTCCACACACATCCCCGCGTTCTTTGCACAAAGCTGCCATGTCTTTAAGTTTGGAACAGAACTTTTTTGCCCCTCTTCTATGAGCCATAAATTCACCTAATGCCGCCCGCGTTGCAGTATCACCAAGAGCACTGCTTTTTGATCTTAAGGTCCATTTTTCACATTTTATGCAGGTGTTCACCTGCTGCCTGCCGAATTTCAGGAAAAAGTTTTAGTTGAAGTAGTTCAAATAAATCTCATATTTTACGATTCATGAAGCGAACTTTTCAGACAACATTATTTGCTTCGAACGAACATAATTCTTTACCACTGTAAGCTCTGGGAAGCTCTGAATATGAGTGTGAATCTTTTGGCAAATGTTGGCTGAAATGACTTTTGATTAGTGCAGAAACATGATGAGTCAGTGACTACTAGTGACTAGTAGAATTAGTGCAGAAACATCATGAGTCACTGAGTCATGATATTTCTGCACTAATTCTAGAATTCGCCGGTAGGACCAGCCGCTTCTAACAGCAAGACACATGCCGTTTCAATCGGATAATTGGAAATAAATATACACATGCATGTTATATCTCTTTTCAACAATCTCCCATTATCTGAAATTTTAAGTATTCTAAAAACTAAATATAATATCTTTTCTGACATCATCAAACTTGTACAAGACGACTTTTCGAACAGGTATTTTTCATTTCAGAACATTCAGTCCAGTCCGTGGAGTCCCGATGAGATCACATCTTTCTCTAGTGCTTGCTAACATTTCTTGGAACAAATCGAAACTCAAGCCATAAACTCGCCTATTTTAAAACTTTCCTGTTGGCTGACATAGTTTGGTGACACTTTTGCCATTTAGAAGAGACTCATTAGACTTCATTCTACAACACCTCAATAGTATACTGTAATGTTTTTATTTTCACACTCGGGTTCAGTTCAGTTCTTGTATTTATTTAAAAACACAGTCCAACTCACTCTAATTTATTTCCACTACTTTTACACAATTTATATTCACAAAAACAACTATTTACATTTTATCTTAACTGTACAATACGACTGTCGAAAACTGAATGCCTCTTATCGCCAGCTGTTCATATTTATGTATTTATCTTCGAATTGTCTGGTAAGTCCACGAACCATCGGGAAACTCTTTCATGTTTTGGAAGCTTTAAGGGAATTCCCAGAAACGGCAGCGGTCGGCCTGTTGAGAGACAAAACATTTCGCATTCCCAGAAGTGTCGGAATAACGTCCCTTCCACGAATTGGTTGATGGCCGATTGCACTAGCTGTCGGATGAATTCTCGTAACAATACATCCAAACATTCAGTTTACAAGAGATATCGAGCCCGATTCCTCCATCCCATTTCTTGATGTCCCCATAACCAAAACTAATTAATAGTGATAGATTTTCACATACCAATTCATACCAACCATGATTTCTCTAATGAAATCGTTGACCCTCAGAATTCCATAAATCCGTACAAATTTTATTTTATACGAATTTAAATTGTTAGGTATGGTTATGGTATTAAATAATTAATATTTTTAGTGATTTTAAATAAAATACTTCTTTGATAACTGCAAAATAAATAATGGAATTAATTTAAAGCAATATGAGCAATGGGTGCATTACAACCAGTATCACAAAATTATTATTAGATATATTTGGTATGGTTAAACCCAAAAAACAAATTATTGATAGTAAAGATAGAAGAAGTTTACTTCAAAATTAACTACAAAATCACATGTGGCCTGACCCTTAACTCCTATAATAATAAACTCATAAAATAACAATGTTTTCTCTTCTCACGATGTTAATATATGGGTTTTCACAAGCAAAAGCAATTTTTGAATGGGGCTTTGATTTAGTAAAACCGTTTTTCTGTATACCCTTTGTTTTCTGCATACAAATTTAAGGTGTTAATAATGTTACACACATTTTCAAGTTCGTGTTCGCTAGAGACAAAGGCGAAAACAAATTACGTAAATGGTATTTGCATTTTAACATTTTACTGCCAAATAATATTTTTATATAACACCGAGTTACACAACATAGACTAGCACGTGTATGGCATAAACAATTCGTTTACATGATTAGGTTGGAATTTTGACCTTCTCCGATTTTTTTATGGAATAATGACTTTCACAGATTTTTAGGTATTTTTTTCTACAGGGTGAGTTTTTTTTATGATCAGTATGGGGATCTCGGAAACTAGCGGAGATAGAGCAATGGTTAAATTGGGAAAGATTTGCAGTTTTACTGGCCCAATTTAATGACACTTTCGGATTTTTGTAAAAAGTCATGGCTTACTAGATATTTTGAAAAAACGAAATTCTGTCGATTTAGTCAAACTCCTTTGTTTTTGATTTTATAAAAAAAGTGTACATATCAAAATTGAAGGGAATTGTATCCCGAATATGATTGTCATATCCTCGTTTGGATGACAGCTCTCGTCTTCGAGATATGACACAAACTTATCTTTTTTTGAAAGGAAACCATAGTTGGCTATGAACTCAAAAAATCGGACATTTTTAGAGCTTTTCAACGATATAATACTCGATACAGTTATTATTAAAAATAATGGAGTTAAGGATGCTTTTCTCTCTTATTTTCACTTTTAACGTAGGTAGCCATGAAAAAGATTGTTTTCACTTTGACATTTCCTCATTTGAGAGTAATTCCATTAGTTGTGTTGAACTGACAGTCGATATTGACAAGTTTTCGTGATAAAATGGAATATTCTAACGAAGAAAAACTGAATATGGAGGAATGTTATATCATATGCCATACAAATTCAGTTCGTGCAGCTGAGGAATACTTTCATAGATATTTTAATCGTCGGCAACCTGCTCTATGTACATTTAAGAGGCTTTACGATAGTTTACGCAGATATGGATCTTTTACTAAACCACCAAAGGAACGTAATCAAATTAACGAAGCAGCACAAATAAATGTTTAGGCAATGGTAAATCAAAATCCATCTACATCAACTCGTGAGATTGCGGCAGAAGCTGGCACATCTCAACGAACTGTAGTTAACGTACTGAAAGCGCACAAGTTCCACCCGTACAAACTTTCAGTTTCTCAAACTTTGCATACTGGAGACGACATGTGCCTTGACAATCCTCAGTTTCCATTAAAGGTGTTATGGTCAGATGAAACTAGATTTACTAACTGCGGTATGTTCAATAGACATAATGAGCATATCTGGGCTAAAGAAAACCCTTTCATGTAGAACAAAGACGACCCCAGATAAAATTTAGTTTTAATGTTTGGTGTGGTATCATAGGGTCTACTATTCTGGGGCCTTTTATCTATGACGAATCACTTACTGGGGAGCGCTACTTGCATTTCTTGCAATACACTTTTCAAGACATGTTGCATAATTTGAATTTGAGAACTCGTTTAGAAATTGAGTGGTTCCAACATGATGGAGCACCTGCTCATAACTCGTTATTAGTAAGACAATACCTAGATAATATCTATCCAAACTCTTGAAAGAAATGGCCTACGCGAATGGCCACCCCGTTCTCCCAATTTGGCAGTTATAGATTTCTATTTATGGGGTGCGCTAAAAACAAAGTATTCAAAAAAAGTATGAGACAGTTGGTGACCTAAGGAAGGCAGTATTATAAGCAATTGAAGAAATTGATTGGCAGCCTGTGAAGAAAGCGGTAATGTCAATCTTAAAAAGATGCAATTATTGTCTAAATAACAATGGTGGACTTTTCGAACATACATTGTAACCATTATTATGTACTTTAATTTCTTAAGTTTTTAGTAAGTACCTACTTATTTAGTTTTTTCGTTATATCTGATATACCTAATAAAAAAATCGTCCAATGTTTTTTGAAATAGTTATTAATAAATCAATCTATTTCATGGCTAACTACGTTAAAAGTGAAAATAAGAAAGAAAAGCATCAATAACTCCGTTATTTTTATGAATAACTATATCGAGTATTATATCGTTGAAAAGTTCTAAAAATATCCGATTTTTTGAGGTCATAGCCAACTATGGTTTCCATTCAAAAAAAGATAAGTTTGTGTCATATCTCGAAAACGAGAGCTGTCACGCAAACGAGGACATTACAATCATATTTGGGATACAATTCCCTTCAATTTTGATATTTACACTTTTTTGTAAAATCAAAAACAAAGGAGCTAGAGGGATTTGACTAAATCGACAGAATTTCGTTTTTTCAAAATATCTAGTAAGCCATGACTTTTTACAAAAATCCGAAAGTGTCATTAAATTGGGCCAGTAAAACTGCAAATCTTTCCCAATTTAACCATTGCTCTATCTCCGCTAGTTTCCGAGATCCCCATACTTATTAAAAAAAACTCACCCTGTATACTTATGGAAAGTTGCACCCGAGAGAAGAGATTTGGAGTCGGAAGTTTGGGGTAATAAATTATCATTCAATTGGTGAGGACAAGAGCTGAAGAAAACATGGATAGGCAAGGTAAAGACCATGAACAAGCGTAAAATTATTAGAACAGAAAAAATAGAGCAACCACTATTAGACGAAAGAAGATCGAGAGCAATTTCAAGAAATGATACAGCTAAGAAAACACGTCGTTGAGCAAGATGATAACAAAATAACTGAAATAAAATCTGAAGTTGACAAAAAAAAACGATTGAAATAAAAGTGAATTACATTGGAGAAAAAATGCGAAAGAAAATTCACCTTCGGTGGAACTTCTAAATGTCATATGTACAAAAACACAGTTTTATGTGGTTCCAATAACCAATGCATGGCAAATAACAAAAAAGCTACAGTACTTATAATTTCACAGGCAGGTTTCGACAAATTGGTTTCAGAGTCAAGTTTACCACGAACAACTTAGGTCTTGAACACAAAAATCTGGTAAACCTAACCTATCCAACAGAAACATCTGACGTGTCGAAACTCGGAGAAGTTTGCCACACAACGCTCTAAAGATGGTGTTGAGAAGGGGAAACACAGAAACGTCTGGGACTCAGTGAGATCAAAAAGTTCAACGATGCCTTGCTTCGTGCCTTAGAAATTTAAGCAGTCATGAATATGTCTAAGCTCAAAGTTAGAGCAGTCTATTTTGTGTTTTGGTATAGAGTAGTCACTTTATGTTTCTGGTTATTCGACAGTTGTGGGTTTTCATGATACAAAGCTTTTACAAAAATGAAGTCTGAACTCCTCCATCAAGGCACTTTTCTATTGTAGAACTTTTTCATGTACAGCTACGTGGTCTTAATGGCAAAATTTGAAATATATGCAATTTATAACAATTTAGTCTCTAGTCCTACCTATAGACATTCTCTATTGGAACATTTTCTTGTTATCTTAATTTATTTACAGGCCCAATCTTATTTATTGGAGAAGCAAACGCATTACTTTTCGTCGTAAATATAATAACGAAGGTTTTCCTCCAGATGTCATGTCCATCCATACGGTGTATTTCATAAATTCTGAGTATCTCAATTAAGGTTATTGTACAACTATAAAAAAGTCGTAAATTTACCAAATTCGTGATAATCACTCTGGGCTACTGTTGAACTTACGTGGCCACCTGAAAGTGCGTTAATCCTAACCCG
Source organism: Octodonta nipae (assembly GCA_034190945.1). Classification (NCBI taxonomy): domain Eukaryota; kingdom Metazoa; phylum Arthropoda; class Insecta; order Coleoptera; family Chrysomelidae; genus Octodonta; species Octodonta nipae. The sequence continues at coordinate 15,489,201 of CM067220.1, read as the reverse complement.
GTATTTTTAAGATACTTAACATTCACAAAATGACACTATTTTAATGTAATTAATTCATGTCTTAACCATTTTCTTATAGTCTGATCCTTCCAGTTTCCATATGTTGAGATAATCTCCGCTTATGGAGATTTTATAATGTTATTGCTCTCTTATACACGTAATGTTGAAAAAATACTTGAAATATTTGTAATATACTTCGTTATGTCGGTATAATTTGAATATAATTACGTTTACTATAAACTTAATTTAAACCACCTGCGTATTTGAGTGTTTTATCGACACTGCAATTATCCACGGATTATAAAGGAAATGTATTTGATTTATAATTACGCTAAAAAACAGCAGCAAATTATGATTTCTAAAACCCACATAGTTAAATGCTATAAAAAATTAATACGTATATGCTGTTCTAAAGATATTATAACATAGAAAAAACAATATGTATATGCGTTATGTAATAGTTATGTATAGAGTACATTGACTTCCATGTCCAGTCACTGAAATGTTATTAATAGAGGAATGAGTACCATTCTTTGTTTTTAGAGAAACAGAAAGCACATTAAAAAAACTATCATTCTGTTTCTGTGAAAATAAGATTCAACATTTTCCCAATAACTGCAAAATTCTTTTTTAGTTTGACAGAATTTTCGTTATACACAATTAGAAGAAATATTTAAATGTCAGTTATGAGTTTAAATTAGTTTACCACCGGTAAAACTTTTACTTTGTCATTTACTGAGTAATTTCGTTGGAATGGTAGTGTCTTCAGCCAACGACAAGTTTCCAAGATATTGTTTGTACTAATGTCGAAGTACACATAAACTAAATTTAAGCGAAAAATATTCTTTTGGAATATTAAAGAATGTTTGCTAATAACCCAAAAATTCCAGTAAATATTTATAGATAGTATCAAAAACGTATGTTCATTACAACTGCTTAATTTCACTTACTGATTCTGCAACTAGAGTGCATAATTTTGTGTTATCAAATTCAAAGTCGAGAAAAGGTTAGTCATGGAACCTAGATTTACCAAGGCAATAGCTTAGGTCTACCACAAACTGATCTATTAATCCTGGATCTAACAAAGTTGTTTGTTCAAGAGAATTCTGGTAACAAAGCTTCCATGTACCTATAAGTATAATTATAAAAATAAATTAATTTATTGGTCCAAAAACCTTAACATCTGTTATTATTTAAATGTCTACACAGTAAAGATTTCTCAGATTGCATTAATTTTACAAACAGTACGTCACTTTCCAAACCACATGTTGTAATTTTCATTTCCTTCGATAGAATTTGTCATCAATTAGAATCACCAAATATAATCACACAAATCAATAAAATAATTCTATTCTCACCTTAGTTATGATTGAAACAAAAACAAATAGATACTTTCAGAAGAAGATAAATATGCCCACAAATAAAGGTAACCTTAAAAAGGATTGCATTTGTTATGACATTCAGACATCAAATAAGGAAATTTATGCACCAAATATATTAGAAAAACGTCAAAATGATTTTCATAGAAATAAATTGGGGAATTGATCCATACAGGATTTGGATGTCACCGGGCTAAGGGACGTAAACATACCTTGCAGGTAGCATTTTTATGTATATATAACTAAATTATGGCAACATCACCTCATATTTCCTGTTGACACACATACACGGGACATTACCCGGACGTTATGACACTGGCGACCGTTTTTGGCGTGAATTTTAAACTTCCAATTAAAACGACCTTATTTCATACCAAACCTTTATTTTCTGCAGAAATATTTGTTCCTTCTGAATTCATTAAACAGTTTTTCAAAATTAGTCATGCCTATTGTTTCACATATTACAATGTCTTCATCTTTGTATAATATAAAACATTTAAAAAATATATAACCGACTTCCACCTATAACTAAAAAGCTGAAAATAATTATAACAAAATACAACTTAGCAAATAAATAACACATCAATGTTGTTAGGTACCTACTCAGGAAGTAAAAAATGTAAACATTAAAAGGTGGTCATTCTGTATAAATTAATTACCTACCAATCTAGTATATTTATGAAGTCAGTGCCAACCAAATCTAAAATCCTGCATTACGTACTTATCTACTACTTCATGAAACGTGATATGTAAGACCGACATCTAGGATTTTCGAGAGAAGTAGCACACAGAGGTTCCGAATATAGAGCCGTTCCGTGTAATTGCTGTTCTCCCTTAACTCATAGGACAGAAGGTCACGATAAAATTTTTCAGGTTACTTCACCTGTCAGAGATATTGCATACTCTCTTCGAGGTGTCATTCTTTTGTACGCAAGATAATATATATTGTTTCTGGTCAGGGAGCCTTTATCAGTTGCGCTTCCCACAATTGAATGTCCTCTCGAACACTTCTTTATGTATTTGATACATTTCCTTAAATTTGAAGACGCGAGATGTATGACCGAACATCTAGGATTTTCGAGAGAATTAGCACACAGAGGTTCCGAATTTGGAGCCGTTCCGTGTAATTGCTGTTCTCCCTTACCTCCTAGGACAGAATGTCACGATAAATTTTTTCAGGTTACTTCACCTGTCAGAATATTGAATACTCTCTTAGAGGTGTCATTCTTTTGTACGCAAAACAATATATATAATGCATATATTGTTTCTGGTTAGGGGACCTTCATCAGTTGCGCTTCCCACAATTGAATGTCCTCTCGAACACTTCTTTATGTATTTGATACATTTCGTTAAATTCTGTCCTAGGAGTTAAGGGAGAACAGCAATTACACGGAACGCCTCTAGATTCGGAACCTCTGTGTGCTACTTCTCTCGAAAATCCTAGATGTCGGTCTTACATATCGCGTCTTCAAATTTAACGAAATGTAGTATCAAATACATAAAGAAGAGTTCGCGAGGACATTCAATTGTGGGAAGCGCAACTGATGAAGGTTTCCTAACCAGAAACAATATATATTGTCTTGCGTACAAAAGAATGACACCTCGAAGAGCGTTTTCAATATCTCTGACAGGTGAAGTAACCTGTAAATTTTTATCGTGACACTGTCCTAGGAGTTAAGGGAGAACAGCAATTACACGGAACGGCTCTAGATTCGGAACCTCTGTGTGCTACTCCTCTCGAAAATCCTTGATGTCGGTCTTACATATCGCGTCTTCAAACCTCCTCCTTTTTGGAAGTTGGTTAAAAAACTCTACTAGTAACTAACATGGCTAATAGATCACGGAAAGAGAGTTGGCTCCATTGAATTTGTATCAGGTTGTAGGAATACTGTGTTGTATTATTATGATATTACTATTATAAATTGTTTATATGAGTTAGATCTGTTCATTATTATCATATTCTACAGTATTTTCCGTACGTGATCTGTTCTGCATTAATTTGTCGAATAAATATCTTGCAAATATTTGGATTTATACTGAATTAATACAATTCAAAGCTTATTATTATATTTTTAACAACACTAATATAATCCATTTCCAGTCAAGTTGCTAGCAGGGGCGTCTTTAATTATAAAGTCAATGTTCATTAAAGTCTGTTATTAATATAATTTCATAATTTAATGTTATTATGTTAGTTTACAACTCAATAATTCAAATATTTGACAGGGTCATAGCTAAAAACAGAACAAGACAATGAGGTTAATGTAAGATTTAGCTCATTACATAAGTGCCAAATTTCTTGAAGTTGTTTGTGAACCAGTTTTAAAATGTTTGATTGAAAAAAAATTGTTTGTCAGTAACAAATTTCTCCAATAATACTAACAATCCGTATTTTTTCTCAAAATACAATATAAATCAATTAATTGTCCCTGCATATTTGTAGACTATAATACTTGTATATTTACTTGACTATTCGATTACTTTATATAAACGGAGGGCTCCTCCACGGCCTACTAATTACTGTATCTCATAGTATTGTCCGTGTCGAGTGTTATTTGACGAAAATTTTCATTTCAGAAGATTTTATTTCACAAATTTAAGATTTGTTTTTAGAGATTTCGAACACGAATCAAGATGTCAAAAAGATTTAAATTCAGCTGTTTATTTATTAACTCTTTCCGAGTGTTTGGATTTTTTCATAAAGATTACATATGCACTGAAAAATTTTATGCATTTTACGTGAGTAACATGTTATGGTATAATCTAGTTACGCACTAGAGTTCACTAGATGAATGCATTACAATGTATCGAACGTAACAACAGTTTTAAATTACTAGCTTATTAATCACCATTACCTTCCATACAAAGAGAGTTCGTAAACAATTGCATTTCAGTTTATTGACACGAACATAACAGATTGGATGTTGAAAACATGATTCATCCGATAACAAAATAAGGAGTTCATAATTATATGCGCTATTTTCACCCACGGATTATAACGTTTTGTATACAAGATACGAGTTTTTTTGACCTCAATGTCTTCGTGTTTAGAATATCAATTACGATGTTAACTTTCTCAAGAAATTCGTCTAAATAAATAAGGTTTCTTTTCAAAAAAAAAACTTATACACAATCCATAAGATCAGATAGAGTTTACCAACTAGAATCAAATTTTCTTTACTATCATGATTTGTATCTAATACTAATGCAGATAAAAAATTCTTCAAAAGACTTTTTAATTTCACAGGCCCATAAAAAAGTTTTTATAAAAATTTCTTGAAAAAATTTTCTTCAATCGATACTTATTATTTTGAAAATCGCAAAAATACGTCAAAAGATTTGGGAAAAGGGACATTATTAGTCCATATTAACCGATAATTAAATTACACCTCATCACGCCCGCGTTAGCTACCCAATATTTTTTTAATTAAACGCTACCATAAGTGACATCTCGTATAGTTATTCTACCAATATTTAAGAAATTTGCAAATTAAAACGTGATTCCTGAATATTTTTTTAATCTCTGATATTTTAATTAGGCATGCGTCAACGGCTGTCATAACTGCGGAGTAACACTGCAATTATTTACAGGGAATACTCCAAATCTTTAATCTGATCTCCAGTAGTTGACATGCAAACGCTGAAATCGAATATGAAATTTTAATAATACGAGATGAATCAAATATGAAATTCTCGCCCTGTAGGTAATCGAGTGGCGTGATCGATATATGTTAGGTAGGAAAATGAAACTGTTAAGAATGAATGAGTTTCGGTTTGGCATAGTCGCTTCAGTTTTCTTAAGTCTTTTCTTAATGATCTGTGGCGCTGTTAGTACCATCATGTAGCAAACATATGTTCGAATAATATCATTAATTTTTAAGTGAGGGCGTTAGACCGTCTGAAATTTTGCACTACCACATTCGGAATGAAAACTTTCAAGGAAAATACGACTGGCACAAAAAGTTTCAATGGCCGATTCAGACAATGGAAATATGAGCCTCAATGACAAATCAATGAGGCGAATATTGCAATTCGTGAGCTGATTGAAGGCGTACTGCTGATCGTAATTTCAATGAGAGGCATTCGAAACGACTCGTAAGACATGCTGAGTACATTACTGCGAACTACTCCAACAAGTGGAGCAAACTTGCCTATCAACGAATAGGCGGGATCCGTGTAAGATTCTGTTGCAGAAACGCTCGAGCCAAGAAGAATGACGTTGAAGTAGCAGCATTGACTGAAAATTGAAAAATCATTAAGACAAATTGAACACCCCCTTACAAAATTTGTCGCCAGACTATCCATAACATGTTAAATGGGACTTTGATAGAAGAATCACTGTGAACAACGGTCATAGGTGTAAAACAATGCCAATTTTTTATACAATACCAGTTTACTTGCTTCTTGAGAAAAGGTATTAAAAAACTTTCAATGGTGAGGAAAAATGTATACATAACTGCCGACTACTGGAGAAAAATAATATGTACTAAAATTTGTATTTACCATAAAATTTTTAAAACAAAAGGGTTCATATTTGACTTCACCCTCGTAACTTAATCTAATAATAGAAGACTGTTTTTCAGCACGACAGTTCTCCACCACATTATGTTATGCCAGTTAGAGAGTTTTTGGATAATCGATTACCTGATAGATGGCTTGGAAGACGAGGTGTCATCGTGTATGACCAGCGGGTCGCCAGATGTGACCCCTTGGATTTTTTTTTGGGGACATTTAAAGACCCCTGTGTCTGCTACTCTTCCAGAGTCACTGGATGATCTGAGACATCGTATCCAAGAACAATGTGGCTGACTTACTCCACATGTTTTTTCCAATGGGCGCAATGAATTGAGGTACGATTATCTCATTGCCTTGCAATGGATAGAGACCATTTCGAACATCTGTTGTAATAAAATGGTTTAAAGTTCATCTTCCTTATAATACCAAAAAGTCTTTAAAATTATAAGCGATTTATCTATTTTAATTATTATTCGTGAATAAAATCAGAGATCAGAAAAATATCCAGGAATCGCGTTTTAATTCTCAACTTCCTTAAATGTTGCTGGAATATCAAAAACGACATACCACTGAATTCCTTTTAAACAGACTTTAAAACAAGGTGTTACTTATGGCAGTGTTTCATTAAAAAAAATCTGTACCTAGCGTTGTGGTGATGAGGATGCAATTTAATTAACGGTTAGTATGGCCAAATATGTCCCTTCTTTCAATTCCACTTCTGATTGAAATGAAATTTTCCACACAAATATTTAAAACACCATCTTTAGGCAAAGCTTTACACATTGTTTCATTAAGTAATTTTATGTGTAATGGTGGGAGAAGAATCTTCTTGGTTTCAACTAAAGTTTTATCCAAATTGTTTTCTCATCAGTTTTTCTTATGGGTCATTGTTTTTGACCAATGTAGATAGTCTCAAACACACATTTAAAATAGGGACATTTTGTAAATTATTTTTGTTGGCCAAGGAGTATGGAAAGAACTTTTAAATCTCCACACAGCATCCAGTCATGTGAAATGTGAGAAATTGGTGGGTGATACGACTGCTGAAATACACAGGAATTAGTTTAAAATTTTCTTCACTGTTGGCCTGTTTTTTTTTTGAGAAAATGTTATCTTCTCTTTTTGTAGCAATATATGTTTGTCAATTAATTAATTTATGTCAATACGCCAATAAGCCTTTGAAGGAACATTTAGAGACAGAGGTTCCACAACACAGTGCATTGGAAATGCTTGATTGGAATTTTTGTGAACAGAGTCTCTAGTGTAATCTGGAATACGCGCTTTTGGACCACCTCCATATTCATATTATTTTTAACACCTCCACATCTGCAAATCATTAATTCCTAGATATCATCTAATTATTATCGAGGGAAATTTTAATGCTAATTATCACTTACGGGCGTTCTTCTACCTATTGTACTAATTCTGCATCTTTTATAAGACGGTGCTTGTTTTTATTTTTTCTTTGGTATAACACTACATAAACTTGAAAGTCTGTATATTTCAAAAGTCCAAACATTTTAAGGTGTAAATCAGACCTCGTTTTCAATCGTATTAACACAAATTAAAGAAAAATCCTCTTAATTTTTTATTTTTTTTTTAAATTCTGATTTAGACCTTGAGACGTTTGGACTTTTGAAATATACAGACTTTCAAGTTTATGTGGTGTTATTCCCAAAGAACTCAGAAAAGTAAAAATCAGAGATGCCACAATTATCATTCAGATAACAACAGTGCTTGTTGTAATACAGCGGAAGTTACTACAAAGTTTTTACAAGAAAAATAACCTTACATCATATACTTCTAGAGAGCATCATGTTGCCTCACTTGGTGGGTGGAAGCTGCCAATGATCTGTGAAAGCAGCTCCCAATCGGGTGAAATGGCTTGTTACTGCCTCTTTCTAGCTTCGGCACTAGATTTGTGGATTTCAGGCTACCTCCAGAAGTATGCTCTAAGCACTAGTGACAAAACAATACAAGGACATAAATGTTTTAATTGAAGGGCCGTTAGTTACGTCACAAATAAAAAATGAAACGTTTACGCGGTCTTTATTTCTAATTGAATTTAAATCCGATTTTTTTACAAAATATTAAAAATTATGAAGAAAAAAAAATGTTGCGAACCTATTACAACATTACTGACAATTTATGATGGTTTATAAAAACAGTCAAATATCCAATTGCAATCCACTCTGTAGTTTATCCAATAACTAAATATCGTAATGGACTTTCGGCACACAACTCAAGAAGCTTGGAATGACATTCTTCATGAAATAATAAATCATTTAACTTCAACATTGAATCAAAGAGTTACTAAAGAAACTGACATAACAACTCATTATTCACGAACTTTATTATTTTTGAACATTTGTTAAGTTTTAGTCGACAAACATGTGTAAATTGCATTAAAATTATTGAACTCTTACTGGATGTACTACAGTGGGTAAAGTTAAAATCCCATAAAAATTAATGCAACTTTACCCTATGCCTTAAACTTTCCACTGCTGCTGTATTTCTATTTTTCTTAGTTTTTCTCATTTGTTTTGACCTGAGCAGGTAGCCCTTAAACGACGGAGTTTCAGTTTCAGAACAGCACTTAAATAATGGTTTAATTATAGTATTGCTAGAATTTTTAGTCAGATACGGATTTTTATATTTTTCGAACATACAACTAAAAATTATAAGTGCAAGACAGTTTGGTTTTTTTAAAACATACTTTCAAATTATAAAACTATTTTTGGCGCAGTCAGTAGGATAGCTCTACTCACATTTAAGTTATAGAGGACTTCAAATCAAAATTAGGGAAAACAAATGGCGAAGATTGATGGTGACCTATACCCAAAAATACACCAAGGAAGAAACTTGATGAGGTGAGTTTATAGTTTTAACACTAGCGTCAAAAATTTGGTTTTTGGACAGTTTGCTATATATATTTTAGTTGATTTAAATATATGGTTTTTCGTTTTTAAGTTTAGAAATCTCAATACTTCTAAATCTTACACTGTTATTTTATTTTCTGTAGATGTTTTCAATAAAAAGATACAAGAATTTCTAACTCAGTTTTCTCGATAGAACATACTGTTTCAGATATAAAAGTTTCTAAAAACAAGAAAAATATTAATCTCTTCTTCTAAATTCATTTAGTACCAGTTATGAGCTGTAAACTCAAACTCAAATATTTATAAATATCAAGTATTTATCATGTTTCACGATTCTTACAAGTTATTCTCAGTTTCCGAACTTTACATTATTACTCAAATTACACATAAATTCCTGAAACTTAGTAAATTTCATTAATTATTTTTATTTTTTCGTTTCAATCGGATCGTTAACCCACATCGCGTTGCGTAAGATGACTGTAACGTTTGTTCTTCGTCTTGTCGGTTGTTAGAATTCAGAAATTTAGTAATGAGGTCAATTCGATACAAAGTAATTATGTGGACTTTAATGCTGAAGTGTTAATTGAAAAGATAGACGGAATGTAAAACAAATATGGGCATAATATTTAGCGTTTTAAAATTTAGCACATGATAATTATGTCCATGTATGCAAACTTATTAAAATAATTCGTATATTTTACTGGCATTTTAAAGTTTTATATAAGACAAATATTTGTGTTTTTTTATAGGTAGCATGATAATCAAAGCGCGATCTTTTCTGAAATTGCTTAGTTTAGCTGGTGAATTTTTATGTCTTTGAAAGTTAGGAATTAAAACGTTTTTTTTTCAGAGAGATTCATTCTAAGATTAGTTTTGGGAGTCGCCCTTTGTCCATTAGTCTCATTTTCGATATTATTTCAGTTGTCTTTTATGTTTTCTATTTACGTTATTTCTGTATTTATTATTATTCACTAGCTGTCCAGGTAGATTATTTGTAGAGGTTCTCGGTAGCTTCAATAAGTTTTTCTAGATGTTTTCGCGAATTTTACAATTTTCCCAGCAATTTTCCAATTTTTCTTTCCATCATAACCTAACTCAGATAATTAGATACAATTATTAAAAATAAAAATTAGCCAAATCTGTCTAGTCGTTCTCAAGTTGAGTTTACCAACAAAAGATCAACTCTTTTTATTAGTTAGGGAAGAAGATTAATAAATATTTATTGGCCAAACTTTCAAATAAATCATTTGTTAACTATTAATAAACCATATTTGACCCAAATAAATTCTTCTGTCAGTTTGCATTAGATTCATAAACACCATAGAGATAATACTTAAATATAGAGTATGCAGACCCTACGACCCTATATCAAATTGTGGGAAGGGCTTTCCCTTAAGTTAAATTCTTTAATATGCACCATGAACATCTTTCCATCAGGTCGCATGAACGCTTTAAGTGTCTGAACCCCTATAAAATCGGGTTAGTCGGGCTGTACCCGACGTAATCTCACCAAAAGCCAATGGGTCCACTACCATAAAATCTTCAAAGGAGCATGTTACCAATGACCATAGGGTAGGAAAACGATCCTTGCAAATATTTTCTCCTATTTAGCTGATATAGAGGGAAAATAATATCACCTCTTAGGTACCACTTTTGTACTATTACCAAACGGGTCCTCATCTACCCTCTTTAGAAAATATTTCCAACAAGTACTTGTTGCTTTCCTAATCTATCTTACTACTCCCTCACTCTATCTTTAGGTAGTACATCAATGATGAACACACAGTTGTTGTTGATTGACTGTCATTTAAATGGGAAAATGGGTTTTTTTTTTAAATTTTTCAGTAATTTTTAAAATATTTCTGATTAGAATCTTCCTCGGATTTCAACGAAAAATAAACTAGCTGATTTAGTCCAGCCGTTCTCGAGCAACACACTTAGCGACTCATTTTTTATTGATCTTGTAAACCAAATTGTTCACCTTTCCCTACAATTTCACAAATATTTTCTTGCATACAACCATGTGCTGAAGTTATGCGCTTACATACATTCGGGAATTGATTTTTATTAATATTCATTATTTATCACAATTAATATCATGAAATGCGTTACTTTTAAAAATATATGAAATAATTCTATACAATTACACGTAATCACCTGGCATCTCATACATATAGTTTTCATCAAAAATAATAATGTGTTTATATCATTTTTCAGCAAAAAAAAAAACAGTAATTTCTAATACAAATTTAGTACCTAATTATGACATACTTCAAAATACTCGATAGTACCCGTCATTAGTTTCGACCAAATGATTTCAAAATAAGATAATTCCAATCAAATAGTGCTGAAAGAGCAAGTAGGCCAATTTGTTTGAAATGCCAGATGGAAAATAATTTCGGTATTCTACAATTGCACCGAATGTTAACAACAATCAGGTATATACCCTACTTCGTTTTCCTTGTTGCGTTCACTATTAAGAATAAAAATAACATAATCATACGTAAATAATAGAAATTGTGTCAATAGTTGCAAAGAGAATTGGGCACAACGCGTGTGTTAAATATGTGTTTTGTAGTGAAAATGAACAAAAAGAATGTAATAATTAAGAAACATAATGACTCAAACTAAATCAAAAAATCAGTAATTATAAATTATTTGATTAATTCCCGAGGGCTACTAATCTTTTACAGTTCAAATTATTTATACAAAAACACCTTCTGATGCCAAAATTTATCAAACAGAACCAGGAGCAACAGATATTCGTTTTTCATTATTTTCAAGGAGTTTTCTTCGTTTTTAGCTATTTGGAATTAGGAAATCGGTTATTTTCCTTATATCAAAGTCTTTTCTTATAATTTATAGTCCATTGAAATTTTGCCTGAATCTGCAAAATGAGGTGGCAGATAATTAACACAGAACATTTATGTTTTCGAGGGCGTAGATTACGAATATGTAATTACTTTTTACCGCAAGCTTGCAATAAGGGGGAAAATGCCGCAAAACACCCCCAAAACAGGGTTTTTTACATCATTTCCGAAAACAATAATGAATATGGAAAAAGTATAACTTACTACATGTTGTCGATATGAAATTTCACAAGGAACACGATGGTTGAGTTACTTTTTTTATATTCTTTGTAGTTTTTGGGAATAATGTAAAAAAACCTTTTTTGGGGGTGTTTTTGGACATTTCTCGCCTTAGTGCAAGCTTGCTGTACAAAGTAATTGCAGATTCGTAATCTGCGCCCTCGAAAACATAAATGTTCTGTGTTAATTATTTACCACCTCATTTTGCAGATTCAGGCAAGATTTCAATGGACTATTTCGTTGTCTTGATCTTTTGACAGTTCTGTGATACCATTGAGTGATTTTTATTATCTACAAATTATCTTGTGGTCTTGCTAAATGTCCTAACGTTCCCTTTGCTATCTCGGAGATTTTACTTCATGGGTGACATCTATCACTTTGGTCTAATTTCGTGTCAACTCCATTTCTCAGTCTATCCAAAGATCTTTGTTGAACTGGAAGTTTTTGTGTAATTTCGGGTTTCATAAGCTTTGTCAGTGCTGATACAACACATTAATCAAACACTTTTTTCTTGAGACGCACGTGCATTATAGGCTTAAAGTCTGTTGAGTTTTTTCTGGATATAGGTATTAAATGGCCCAGGTATAAATATTCTTCCGCTACTTCCAGGTTGTCTACTAGTTCTTTGTACATTGTCTTCGGGTTTTATATATATTTTAAGGCATATTACATTACTAACTACGTTTGGATCAGTTATTTGTTAGTGAAATTTCTCTGAGGTTTTGGCAATTAAGAAAACATAAAAAAACTCACATGATTGAGAGTAGTAAATTTAACTTTCGAAAAACACCTATGAAGATCAAGACCAATGATATGGGATCAATTATTATATTGAAGCCTCTGCAGAATCTGGCTTATTCTCGTGGTCTGACGGAATATAGTGTACTGTGTATGTAGTTCTGTCATTCCTGCTGTCTTGCCATTCATTTTTCTTGATTATTCTCCTGTTTGCTATTGGTTGGCGTTCTCCAGGCGAGTTTGAATCTTTCATTTTATATGAATTTAGGGGTTTGATTGTGGGGATAAGCAGAGTAAGTTAATAGGTTCTGTTCTAAAAGTGTGAAAAGATGGAAAGTTTTGTTTGACCATCGAGCACAGTGGTATAAAACAAGCCTATATATTTCTTTCTTACAATCGAAGGGAATATAATCTCATGTTTAGTTTATATCGCCACCTACACCATAACTCAAACAATTTTAATTTTTTGCTTTTTGGACTAAATCTACTCGCGAAATTAACTTGCGGTTATAATAATTAAAGAGTTAAATTCTAAACATTTCAAAAAATCCTCTTTCGTTTAAATTACCTAGTTATCAAATGAGCAGAGGTGAGCTTATAATGGCTCATTTGGAGGTCTCACAATTAAGTCTCTACAACATTTACTATCTAGAAAACACCAGTTTTGTCGTTTATTTGAGTTTACGGTGTTAAAAAAACATTAAAAAAATATAACCGACTTCCACCTATAACTAAAAAGCTAAAAATAATTATAACAAAATACAACTCTAGCAAATAAATAACACATTCAATGTTGTTAGGTACCTACCCAGGAAGTAAAAAATGTAAACATTAAAAGGTGCTCATTCTGTACAAATTAATTACCTACCAATCTAGTATATTTTGGAAGTCGGTGCCAAGCAAATCTAAAATCCTTCATTGCGTCAAACTTTATTGTTCTTACCACTGTACATCTTTTAATGTTTAAACTGGGTGATTTGTGTTATTTATTTGCTACAGTTGTATTTTGTTATAATTATTTTTAGCTTTTTCGTTATAGGAGGAATTCGGTTATATATATTTTTAAATGTTTTATTTACAACTTTTTAGTTTTTCTGAACTCAGGTAGTTTTCATTCTTTATTTTTTAGTTTGTATGTATAACCTTAAGAGATAGAACCAGGTGACATCGAAAGCCTCAACATTACACATTGATACATTTTTATTTAAATTAACAGGTAAATGTTTACCAACAAAATATACTAGTACGCGGTGACTTAATTTTTTTTTCAGCTTTGTATAACTATAGATAATTCCACTCCGTCCTATGTACCAACGATCCTGTACATACGACTGCCCACGGACAAGCATAAATTTGTTAGCTGTCTTCTGTAAACTATAGGATGAAGTAGAATCCATCCGATATTTACAGAGTCAAATTCGGCCTATATTTCAACCATAGTATATAACTCCTTGTGGGCTAACCCATAAATTATTTCATTTTTAACATTTTATATTATCGCCCGGTGTAATATTAATTCCTCTCCACACTTTATGCAACTTCTTATGGGCTATAAAATAAATATTTTTTTAATCACAGTGTATAAATATAATTTAACTTCGGCATATATTTCAACCATTCTGTATATGATTTGTTTACGTCCACATCATATAACAGTTTTTTAATCACCTTATATAATTTTAATTCCACATTTTTTTCAACATATTTATACCACCAAACGTCCACTCCACCCTATATTCCAACCATTATCCGTCCTATATTTCAGTCATCATATAAGATGCAACTCCATCACTTTACTTTGTGATTTTGTTTGCTATAACTAAACACCCTGTGTATAAACTCACGAAATAGCATGTTAGAGTTTGACATGTGTTGTCACTGAATTTTCTATTACCAAAAGGACCGTCTTCGCAAAATGGAAAAATTTGCATTTAAATAGGTATTTGCCTGGTATACAAACAAAACGAGTTTGGTACTCATTGATTTAAGGAACCGAAAATACTATGCTTTACTCCCTATATGCTTGAGATGTACAAAGAAAATTTTCAAATTCGCAATTAAAACTTCCAGTGCACTATTACGTTAGAATTAAAATTTTATGAGGAAATGTCCCTTATGTCATTTCGATGCAATTTTTGATAAGAATTTTGGAATTTTCGGCGATTTTCTGTAAAACTGCAAGTTGCACGTCGCAGAAAAGTATGTGAGATCACTTAGGGATCTTCCTTAATAGATTACACGTTAAAAAACTATACACATTCATAAGGAGTTTTCATCACTTTACCAATAGAATTCTTTTCCAAAATTTGAAGTTTCACCAATCCGGATATATATTCTATTAAACAAGACCATATTTATCCACAACGGTTCGCCACAGGAGAAGAAATCAGGTAACATACATACAAAAAAAATACCCGACGAATTGAAAACCTTTTCCTTTTTGGGAGTCGGTTAAAAACAAAAATGTCATAATTTATCGATTTTGATGACATTTGGGATACGAGGATTTCGATGTCTCCAAATTAGCCTAGGATCTCATCTTTGAGAAAGTTCGTGTAATTGAAAAAATTAAATATTAAAAGTCTCTTCACAATTATGACAGCTGATGAAATTTCAAGATGTTATAAACAATACAGCGTGATTTGGTGAAGTACTTGAGAATAAAGCTGCTAGGGTTGAATACATATTGAGGTTTAGGAACAATTATTTTATTATGAGTCTTGTGAGTAGTTATCATTTCTTGTCAATACAATATCATTATAATTATAAAGGATGGTTCAGAAATGTTATATGTAACCCAAAAACAATTGCATACGCAAAAATTGATTAAAATACAAGGCATTGTCAAATAATAATTATATAGGGTGGTCTCAAATATGTTAGAAACTTAATGTTTTATTGATTAGCCCATGAGGAGTTGTACATAGAGGAGGGTCAAAATAGAGCAGGAAGTGGAATATATACATATATGATGATTTAAAAAATTTGAAAAAATTAATAGGGTAGCTCATAAGCTACTGAATATATGGGACAGTTCAAATATGTGGCGTAGTAGAATTATTGTTATACATACATTCTTTTAACATAGAAATATGTTAAAGGAATGTTATACATATAGGATAGCCCATCACCACTTGCATTTACAGGGTGGTTGGAATATAAGGTAGAGTAGAAAATTTAGTAATAATTATTATATACCCCAAAATACTCGATAGTACCCATCATTAATATCGACCAAATGACTTCAAAAACAAGATAATTCGAATCAAATAATGCTGAAAGAACAAGTAGGCCAATTTGTTTGAAATGCCAGATGGAAAATCATTTCGGTATTCCACAATTCAAACGAATGTTAACAACAATCAGGTTATTCTACTTCGTTTTCCTCATTGCGTTCACAATTAAGAACAAAAATAACATAATCATACGTAAATAATAGAAATTGTGTCAATAGTAGCAAAGAGAAATGTGCACAACGCGTATGTTAAATATGTGTTTTGTAGTGAAAATGAAATCAAAGAACGCGATAATACAAATCATCCGGTACAGAGAGCCACACTTGAAGAGTCTTCTCAATCTTATATGAAAAATAAAAACTTTCTAATACGTATCTGCTTGGTAAGTAATTAAGATAATAATAATGTTGCTAGTTGAATTCACAATAATGTTGCACAGCATGTATCGATACTTATGTCCGGCTGATTAACGTTGATAATAAAGAGATTGAATTGCAAGGAGTCCGAAGATAGTTAAGTCTGGCGAATAGCGTAAGATTAGCCGATGGTCTCAATATGAAAATGTTAGTAAACAATGTTATTGAAAGTAGTAAAAGGTATTTCTTTGTTTTTCAAATATAGGTCCTTTCGATTCCTCAGTTTGTAACAATTGCTGTTAATCCATATGTTGTTTTTGTGGTTGTTGTCCGGTTTTTCGATTATATATATTAACAACTTTAGACGGTAATTTCAAATTATAGTTATATTAAATGACAAATCTATAGTCAAAATACTTTTCGAACATCTCATATGGATTATGAGCAATTGTTATAAACTGAGAAATTGAATTCAGGTGTACATCCGTTCGTCAGTTGTATTCTGACGAAAAATCTCTTAACGCTAACCCAAAATCACATTTAGCATTTTGAAGAGGTACTAAGTCACTTTTAAAACCAATAATACAATGCTGTTCTCACGTAGACAAAACCGTCTAACGGTATGGTCACACGGGCGGGATTTCACGCCACGTTTTCTACGTTTTTTTCAAATTCCTACATAGTAGGCCACACCAGCAAGTTTTTCACACAGCTGGAATCCAGGTCTACCCAGGCCACAACAACTATCCAGATATCCCTCTTCAACTCCCAATTTTTATAATCCATATGCATAATGTCATAAAAGCAGAGACATTTCTGCACCTCAATTATAATCATTTCACTTTCGAGTTCTATGACGAAACAGAGAACGAGAAATAATGTTGCGTTCTTTTCTACTAATGTGGCCATTCAAGACTGCGTGAAATAACGCAGAAAATGAAACCCATCCTAACCTTCTGTGGCTGACCTTGAAGACGCACCTGACACCAGCCCTCTGGGCGGGATTTCACGCCGCGACTGGCCTATCCGATTTGCAATAGTAAAGTTTTTGTGTTTTTTCCTGTCGACACCGGTCGTGAAATCCCGCACATGTGGCCCTAGCCTAAGGCAGCCCAAAACTGTAAGAATTGAGTCTATATGGAAAGTTCAGTGCCAGTCAAAAGTCGTCTCCACTCCTCATCTTTTGACCGATTATATTTACACTAATGAAATATTTCATGGGTGAAAATAAACGGTCATAAATGTTCTACTAGTGGTAACAGATGAAGAAACAGCTATAGATGAAGTCACAGGGCCACTGTGGCCACTGATTTTAAATATGCACTACCTTATGGCAAGTGATAGCTCATTTGAAAGGTTTTTACAATAGCTACTCAGTCAAATCAATATTGTTTGGGCTTAGGTCAATTTTGATAGATTAATTAATTAAATGCTAAAATTAGTATTAAACAATTAATTAATGAAGATTATTCAGTCCGCATTTAGTTATTTGTCTTAAAAGTTCACGCATTTTAATTTTGTAGTAATCGTTAACCTTGCAAAGTTTTTTTAACACTTTGTATACTTTAAATATTTAGTTATTATTGTTTAACAAGGCGTTTAGGAGTTTAAATATGCAAAATGGTATGTACTCAAACCGACAAAGTAGCACCCGTCTTAATAATTGTACTATATCGAAGACTTAATTGAAAACTTCCTCAGAACAAGTAGTGGTAACGGTGCCAAACGATCTTGTCGACCAACAGTTAGT
This sequence comes from Octodonta nipae, assembly GCA_034190945.1. Classification (NCBI taxonomy): domain Eukaryota; kingdom Metazoa; phylum Arthropoda; class Insecta; order Coleoptera; family Chrysomelidae; genus Octodonta; species Octodonta nipae. Next base: position 15,471,259 of record CM067220.1, on the reverse strand, counting down.
GAGTGCAAAAAAATCAAAATTACACAAATAGTAGTAAGCCCCACTTCCCTTACAGCTAAAGGTGCGACTATCTATGAGGTTAGTCAAAGTAATATACAAGGATTTACTAATAGAATACATGCCATCAAGTAGAACCACATTTTGAACACTTGCTGTAATAATTCGTTAAATTAATTGCAGTGTAAATGTGAAAAAATATTAACAAAATTAATATGGCTGAAAAGGTATTGTCAGTACCTTTTAAATGAGCTATCACTTGCTATAAGGTCGTATTTAAAATTAGTTGCTACTGTCGCCCTGTGCCGTCATCTATTACTGTTACGTCATCTCTTACCGTTGGTAGAAAGTTTACAAGCGTTTATGTTCTTCCCCCAAATTTCAGTAGTGTAAGTACCCACCGTTCAAAAGAGATGGGGAGGTAACTTTTGACTACCACTTTACGAGTATATGATTGAAGCTTTGAAATCTCTGGAAGTAAGAAAAAAGAACACCAGTAAAATTTAACGAAGGCATATGGAAAAATCTAGCTTGGCAAACAAAATATTAAACTCTGCTAGTAATATAATAAGTTTTTGATGAAAGTGGAAAATTTAAAAAAATGGATACTTAATGAAACTAGATGTTTGATGATTAATAAAGCTGACACTTCTTGAGCTGGACCCTTTAATAGCGCAACCCTAAGTATCAAATGATTGAAAAGTTAGAGGAACTCTCAATCTCAAATTTATTTAACAAGCACAAAAAAAAGTTCAGCTAATATTCCAGAAATAACGGATAACTAATATATATAGTGATTGGCAACCCCTGTGGAGTTGGAGTTCTGTAAAGGATAATTAGTAATCTGGGCCTGCTACAGTTTGTCTCCAGTACTTTCAAATATTTATCTGCAACAGAAAAGAAGTGAGGAGAGAAAATACTGAAGAACCTGCAGAATAATCAAGGACTTCCTTAAATGGGGTGGCAAGTGGAAGCTAAACATTGGTCAATAACTTCTAACAATTCAAACAGAAAATATGTTAATTTCGGTTAAACAAGTCTAGAACTGACTGACTGAGTTCACCAACGTTTAGAGGTAAACATTTTGTAGCTTCCCTTGGTTTTAATGTGAGTTTTCTTTATCAATTTGTATGTTCACTCCCTCTTTCTTCCCCCCTGTCTGTCTCATACACTGTCCACCGACTCGATAAGCCAACGATACCTACTCAGACTATAGGATAATCCTGCCATGTGCACTTTATAGTCTGGTGGAATCATTTGTCTATAGGATCATCAAAATGAGAGAGATGATTACTTTCCTCATTTTTCTTGGCTCCATTGGCAGGCAATAATGTTGCAGATATTAAAGGAGTTTCAAAATCTATATCAAACATTATATAGTGCCAGTTAGAGAGTTTCTAGATAACCTATTTTTATTTGGGGGCATTTATAAAGGCCTTCGACTCCTACAAAATCACTGGATAATCTCAGACATCGTATACAAAAAGAAAGTGGCCGACTTACCAAAAACGTTTTTTCCGATGTGCGCAATGAATTTGAGGCAGGATTATATCACTGTTTTGCAGTGGATGGAGACCATTTCTAACATCTGATATAATAAAACGATTGTCAATTTCACGTTTCTGTTCGTAAAAGTCGACATACCGTTGAATTCCTTTTTAAACAGGCTGTAAAATGAGGTGTCACTTATTGGTAGGGTTTGATTAAAAAAATAGTAGCTAGCGTTGGGATGATGGGCGTGCAATTAAATTAACCATGGGCGTACGGAGGGGGACAGGGGGCAGCTGCCCCCCTGGACCTGAAAAAAATTCTTATTTGTCCCTCTCTCTAGGATATATTTTTTTCCGATTTGCCCCCTCTAGGACATTTTTTTTTCTAATTTGACCCTCTCTAACCAAACGCGGAGTACGCTCCTGAAATTAACAGTTAGTATGCGCAAATAATGTCTCCTTTTGTACATATTTGGACGTATTTTTGTGATTTAAAAATAATAAATGTTTTGGAAAATATGGTGGCCCGTTTTCGTTGGGACACCCCGTATATGGCACATGAGGGCCGAAGTTGGATCTTTTTTGGGAACTGATAGAAAGTGTTCGTCTATTCGATGATTCTGTTGGCAAGGGCGATGTAGCTTTGTGGACAATTGCGATATGATATTTCGGAAACTCCTAGATCCTCAATAGAAACCTTATTTTTTGGTGTCCTGGTTAGCCCGCCCCCCTATGGTCTGGTTGTTGTTGAAAACTTTTTAAATTTGATTTCTGTTTAGGATTTGAGCTATTTTGTCCTTAATTCCTGGAATGTATGGCTCTGCGCTGTCCATGTCTTTCATAAGGAGTTACGGTATTCGTTGGTTGTAGGGACTTTCGAATTGTACACGTTATGTGGGCCGGATGACTGCCGTTTTGTCCAAGAATTTGTTGAAAAGTATTTAGTTTGCCTTGTCTATTGTCAATAACTGTGTATTGAAGAGATCTATGACATAAAGTTTGCTGGACAGAATTCAGTTGAGTTGGATGATGGTGTGATTGGGTATTAAGATATCGATTTGTGTGGGTTGGTTTCCTGTATAGTGTATGTGAGAACAGTAAGGCCCTATGGTAGAGGAAAATATTAGTAAATACTGAAAGAATAGTTGACTTCAGTTGGAGGTTAGGATCTGTCAATGATTGTTTTAGTTATTTCTCTAAGCATGATTGTTGTTAATAGTTCAGTGGTTTGGAGTTAGTGTAAACTGTTCATAATTCTTGGTGTTTAGAATAACGGGGGCATTGCTTTATCACGAAGTTGTTTCAATTTGTATCTTTCACTGGACGTTACGTAGGACGTTTTTCCGTGCGAAGCACTCTTGCAATATTCTGACGAGTATCCGCAGCCTCAGTAACAGACAGACCAGTCATAGCGACCTCAGCCTGGGAAATGATTTTTTTTTTGTGAGACCTCTGTATAAGGTCTTGTAAACTAGTGTTTTATTATAGTATTAAGGGCGATACCGAGACCACATACAGGCAACCAGAGAGTTTCGTTTTTGGTCTCGAAAGAATTATGAAGGATTCGAAAATTTAGAAAAGTTCTACATAGAAAACAATATATTTTACAATATATAAAATCTGTGAAATATTTTATTGTAAATTTAAAAAAGACTCAATAACCAAGTATGATTTTTCACATTTTACTTTAACTTGTTAGCGCTTGTTATAGTAATATAGTATATTATCATAAATATTTATCCAGGCGGAATGCAGATGGGTTTTATATTTTAAGAATATATTTGCCTATATTAAACTAGAAAGTATTAAACGTATATACTATTAAAAAGTTTTTATGGTTGTAAATTTTCTACCTGGCAGACCCGCGTATTTACCGCAGAATATTAAACTTTCCTTCTATACGACTGATCCCGTTATAAATTCAATATTTAAAAGACAACTTTTATTGCCTCTAAATACAGACGTTTTGAAAATTTTATCTCTATTTGTACATCTGGAGAAATTTTTTGTTTTTCTTGTATTTCTCGTAGTAAAGATGGGAATAGTTTATGTAATAGAACTGGTCAATTACTCAAGTATTTGGTAACAAACTTAGATGCAAAAAAAATGTTTCAAGTATTCTGTAGAGATAAAATTTATGTTAAACTGCGTGACCAAAAATTGACAAAAACACTAGGTGTACATCATTGAAAGATGATGTGATGGAAGCGTTATTATGTTAAATTCTTAGTCATCGAGTAATTTAAATGATAAAATTAGAAGTTTGCAAAATAAAAACATTTAAGTACTTGTTAAAATATTTTTGATTAATATCGTATTAAATGTATCTTTAAAAAGTATTTATTATTGATTATTATTGAATTTATATAATATTTATCAGTATATAAATTTAAACGAGACGAGACCGATACTTGAACTTAATTTTTTAGGAATTGACGATACCAAGACGCGAATTTTGATACTCTCGCCTACTCTCGTCGCGTGTGAAGCCCTATTTATCATTTTCTTTTTATTTTGTCTTTTGATAATAGCATCAAAGCAGGACTAGTAACCTCCACATAAATTTAGACGCGATTCTCACCCGGAACCTAGCCCAGTTCATAATTATGGCCGCGGAAGTGCCATGGAATTATTCAAAAAAAAAAAAAAATAACAGGAATTGTATAATTAACAAAGCATGTTAAATAAAAGCTCTTATAGTAAATACATTTCTCGTACAAAATGTATCACTATTTGATATCAAAGGTTATAAATATACTTACCTAAAATGTTATTAGAGTTAAAATATCTAAATCCACTTAATTAATCCATTTCAGTCTTGAATCACATTACAAAAATATTTCGTCAAAAAAACACTCACACTTACTAACAAAAAAAAATAGAAATTCTAATTCGAATTCACACAATCCACATTTTAAACAAACGTTGAAATCAAATTCACTCCGTCGTAGTGTATCATTAGAAATTTGAACACAACTTCCGAATTGTTCTGTTCTACTTTGAAATTTAACTTTTCCGCAGCGCGATATATCTACACCGTGCAACACTCGGCGACTTGATCCCGCGAAAGGTAAGTCGCGAATGAAACAAACTCGACGATTGTTTTTTAATCAACAAAAACACGAGCACCGACGACTTGACTGCATACACACACTCACATACACTTCGGTGTTGATGAGAATGTAGGTTAAATTACAGCCGAAGCCGTACAAAATAAATGGTTTTCTCTATTTCAACGTACTAAATCACGATTTGAGGATTTATTGCATCGAATCGACTAGCGCGAATACCACGACGGTATGTGGTGGGTGGGTGGTGGCGAAGAAGAAGTATAACTGCTGCAACAATAATCTTTACAAACTCTTTGATAGAGTAATTTAGAGTACATTAGAAAGCGAAATCGATACGTTTCTGCGCTTTATTAGGTACAAACTGATATGTCACGACTGTATTGTTGTATACAAACATTATTTATTCATAAACGTGGTTTGGGAATCAATATGCAGTAAATGTTTGAGCTCTTGTGAGACAGTCCAACAAAAGAAATTGTTGGTTCTGGCCTTGGAGTGATAAAAACCGAGGTTTTACATAATGAGATCGATAGGATACTGTTAGCATGTCTATATTTATTTACGTTTTATTGTTCAATGATACAAACCATTAACAGAGCAATTATTGATAAGAGGAAGCTCCTTAATGGAAGCTCCCATTTATAAACGCGCGAATTCTTTCCATTGTTACATTATTCTTATGTAATTCTTCTTCTCGTTCATCGTTATTTGTATGTATATTTTCAGACATTCATATCAATTCATAACAGTTGTATTTAATTCTTGCATTTTGCCCTGATTAACTTGTCTACCCTGTACAATTACTTCGGTCCTAACCATTTCTTCAAATCCGGCATTCGCCGTACCTTAGCAAGGCTCTTTAATTTCTTGTCTTGATACATCTCTTCTTATACTTCTTATAAACTAAGGAGCTTATACGACTAGCTACTATCTTTTGATTAATTCACAGTGCAATTATTTAAGCATTACACGTAGAGATTATTTTCTAAAATTTGCTCAAAGTTATTTAATTAATTTTTTAAAATCAACATTTTTTAGAGCTCCACGTTGGGCGCCATTCTGTAAAATTCAGTATATTAAATACATTTTATTGGCATTAGAAGCGATAAAAGTAATTTGGACTCCAATTGCCATGTTATTAAAATTAATTTGGAAATCCTTTATTTTGTCACATTTTATGACAAAAACTATTATTAATACCTTTATAAAAGAGTTTGATTGTTAGTGAAACTTGTAGTGTAGTATAGTGTAGTGTATATTATTATGAATGTTTGCAGTAAGTTTTTATAAAATTTATTAAAAATTTAATTTGGGAAGAAATCACAAATATCAGGAAGATCTCTTCATTAGTTTTGGTTTTCAATACAATAATAGAGCTTTCAGAATATTTCTCATAATTTGAAAATTTTCGGTTTATGAAACGGCTCTAGTGACATTTTTTAAAGAAATCATAACTTGATGGTAATAACAGCTGGGACCTTAATCTGCCTCCTAGTGATAGCTTATAATGTTGAGATAGAAATATTTTACTGGACGTATCGTATTAAGCACTATAGTTCGATAGCGATGTGCAAAATATATTTTGAAAGCTTATAAAATGCACTTCACTTCGTATACCTTGGATTTTTTGTCATAGTGCCGTTAAATGTCTTTTTGAAATTTGGCTTAAACGATGGACCCTCCGATGTTTTGACAGTGGCGGATCCATTCGGAGAAAAAAAGTCATTTAATTAATATCAGTAAACTGTTACAGGTAACCATTAACTTAATAAACCAATCAAAAAATAGATCAATATGAGCAGGCAATAGTTATATAAATAAAAACATAATAAACTGCCGACAAAAAAACATAATAATACAATTTACCTTAAAAAAATTCTAGATCCGTCCATGTGCCTTGACAGCTATTGTCAGTACACCGCTGGCTGGCTGTCGCATATCGTACATTAATGCAATGTCTACTATTATTTTAAACCAACTTCTCGATATTATAGCGAAAAACCAAGATAGACAAATTGAAGTGGAATTTATGACTTCTTAAAATATCTTTAGTAGGTATATCCCGATCGGACTAATCTTATAAATATGGTGGGATGTGCAAAATAGCTCTCTAAATTATTTAAACTAGTGGTCGCCCAGTGGTTGAAATTCGACCCTATTGTTGTGGAGAAATCGGAGGATAAATCTAATGAAATAAAAAGAAAATAAAAATGTAATCAAATCAAATAGGTGTCGGTATTCGAAATATTTTTGACAAATGAATGACCCCTTCAAATTTTTGGCTAGAACCGATTCTGCAAAATATTAGATATAATAATTGGAAGATTGTTCTTTGCAACCTAAAAGTTTTCGTCATTTGCGGTTTCAATTAAGTTCAGGAATATTAAAGAAAAGATTGCACCAACAAGCCTAGGACAACTTAAATAATTAATACACATTCTCTATTGTCCGCTGTCTGACATTTTTTTACACAACACCTTCGGGAAGGTTGTGATAATAATATATTAATGAAATAATTATATTCACATTAAAAACAGAATATTTAATATGAAAGTTACTGCAACGCGTCCGAAAAATCAATACTGATCTACTGCATTGACTATTTTACCACTAAACAACAACTCGCATGCCACTTCCAGAAGTACATGCTCTAAGAATATATCTAACGATGGCTCCTTTCATATATAATTACTCAATGTTTTGAGTTTTGACCGCCTGGCGGCGGCGGCACCACAGATCAAATAGGCGGCACTGTCAGTTGTTTGGCGTTGACAGTATGGAGGTAAATAATGTATTTTTATTATATTTTATTTAATGAATGAACCAATATTATAAATTAATATTAGCATTCTGCACTTAAGGTCGTCAGTAGCTACTAAACAAAACAAAAATGAAGAAAATTGGTTGAGAGACAGGGGAGAAAATGGCACCTAATCGTTTTGTCTTTGCCTATTTATATATAGATTTGAATTGTTCAAACACTACTTATTCAATAGCATCCATCGTGGGCCCATATAAACTTAATCTCTTAAACTGCCGTTTTGAGGATGACTTATATTCCAGAATTAGTTACCAGAAAGTTAGGCATTTTTGAAAAAAGTCCACTATTGACCAGTTTTTTTTGAGTTTATTCGGTAAAAAATGATGCAATCAGAATGTAGAAACACTCATTAAGAAGGATTTCTTATTCTCTAGAACTTTCCTGTAGATGGCATTACGCTTCCTCCATTACTTTTCATTATATAAGCAAAAACAAAACAAATTTTTGCTGGTTTTTATTATTTAAATCCTTTACTTCTAGGGGTTTGCTGTTAAAATCTTAGCAATAATTCTCTATGAACTGTTACTGACGTGATGGTATAAGCGAATTGCCGAAAACGAGTTAAATTTTGCTCTATAAACTGGTGTATGGTGCAGTATTTTGCACGGCATTGTCTCGTTTTTTGTATTCAGTTGCAGCGAATGCTTGGCAACCTCCTGTGATATGCTGGATAGTTTCAGATGTTTGCCAACCATATCTGCATCTGTCCTTGTTGATGGAAGGGTCTTTAACGATAGTTTTTAGTTGGATTGCCAGTATACGTTTCAAAATACATCATTTTTTTACATTTTTTATATTCTTGGTATTTGTGACATTTTAGGTGCTTTTATTATTTCTTGTAATTTAGACATTTTTGATAAAGAGATTTATGATATCTTGTTATGTTAGACATTTGCGACGTTTTTGTAATCTGTGGTGTTTTCTATGTGTTTGGCACTGTTGATATTTTTAACCCACGATGCGAAAAACAGAGGACTGTTCTAAGTTTAAGATGTGTATCTCTGGATCTGCGTGTCTGTCTGTGGCATCGTACCTCCTAAACGAATGGACCGATTTTGATGGGTTTTTTTTGTGTTTGGAAGTTGACGTGATCTAGATGGTTCTTAGCTATAATTTCTATAAGACTTGTTCAACCGTTTGAAGATCATCAGCTACTTTTCTACTTGAGAAAAAGGTCTTACTAAGAATTCTTTAACTGTTTCTAAACGACTGGACCGATTTTGATGAAATTTTTTGTGGGTGTAAAAGTGGGTATGTGGATGGTTTATATTCCTAATTGGACCAGGTAGATGGCGCAGCAATCAAGTTCTAGGCAAACTTTTCTGAACTCCTAAATAGATGGACCGATTTTAATAATTTTTTTTGTGTGTGTTTGTGTGGGTCTCTCGATGGTTTAGATTGAAAATCTGGTCCGGTAGATGGCGCTATGGTTGGATCAAGGAATATATATTTTTTGAATATCCAAACATCTGGACCGATTTTGATGAATTTTTTTGTGCGTGTTTCAAAGGACCTGAGTTAGGTGACACCTAAACATTGGACCTGCTCAAGTGGAGCTTTCTTTTGCTTCCATTGACCAATGAGCACCGCTGTTTTTTTCTTGATCCTTTATTTGCTTTTATATTCTGCAATTGTTTATCAGTGTGGATAGTTGAGAACGTGTTAATCCGAATAGAATCCAAGTTCATATTTTAATGTGCTTTAACATCAATTAAACCACAGAATCCGAATGTCCTTCGACGTTAATAAAAACTTTTTTTATATTTGAAGATGCTTACTTAACTACAAACACGAGAAAACAACTGAACAAAAGTAATTAAGCCAAATTCATCAAAATGCTTTAATAATAGGTTGTCAAATTAATTTCGTAGATACTGTTTCTCACCTATTAGTTTCACACACCTTCGAACGGTGCGGCGTTTGTTTTTTTTTCTATCTCAATGTTTTATGCACCGAACGTGTTCGAACTTTCCAAACGGATACGAAAACGTGATTGAGAGACGCAAACAAACGACAAACTTTGCCCGCGAAACGTTTTCGTAATATAAATAATGGTGGCGATGTTGTTGCTGATGCAAATGCCAACAACATTTTTGTCGATTTTAATGGTTTTACGCATTCGTGTGAACAAGAGTCGTAAAATCGTACTTGGGAATACCGTATCGGTACTGAACTTGCTGCAGAAAAATCTATTGTTCGCCAAGTTCTTTGAACCGGTATTTATTTAGTATCAGGCGATTTATAGCGATATACTGGTTATAACTTTGGTTCTACCCTTGGTTGACAGTGGTTGTAATTTGACATCCCCATTTTCTTCACTGAAAGTAGTACCAAAACTGATTCGCTAGAATAAAATAAGGGTTGGTTTCTAAACAATAGTTGTGGCACCTCTGGTTTTTATTTTTTCTGAGTTCTTTGGGAATAACTTGAAACTGCGTATATTTTAGAAAGTCCAATCGTTTCAAGATCTAAATCAAACCATGTTTTCACAACTGAACGAGAAGTTAAAAAATTAAAAGGATTCGTAATGAAAAATTGAGTAAATCACAATTTGATATTAATATTTGACAATCACACTTTGATATATACAGGGTAGTACTAAAAATTCTAAAGATCAACATATAACAAAGCTTCTTTCAAATTGGAAGAATTTGAAAGAGTTTTCTTTAGAATTTGACGTGGCATTCCTAGGTACGACTTTGTTATAGGATAGTGCATTTGCCAAAAATTAGACTAAAGAAATTTGATGTTCCAGAGATCTCGTTAAAGCCATAAGAGAAAACCTAGGAAAAACCTTATGAACTATCCCGATATAGAGTTGTTCAAAAGGACGTTACCATTATTAATATCATCCTTAATTACTGGTAACCAGGAACGGCTGAATTCTATAGAACTACTAGGTATACAATCGCTTTCATTTAATAAAATTAAAGCAGATTCTTTCAGCTTTCGTTTTGTGTTGTGTTCTTCTTTATGTAATATGGTTGAATTTTGAAATTGTATATTATGACCAAGTTTACAGGCATGTTCACAAATTTTTGACTTTTCGAATTGTCGTGTCTTTATATAATTTTTGTGTTCATTTATTCGAACATTTATAGGTCTAGAAGTTTCTCCAATATAAAACTTGTTACATTCGCAAGGAATCTTATAAATGCAATTTTTTGAGTTTTGTATTACGTTTTTTGGTTTAGTTTTGATAAAATTGATTTCAGTGTATTTCTTGCTTTGAAAGTTGTTTTAATATTAAATCAGTTTCCCACTCTTTTCAGTCTTTCGGAAAGACCCTATATATATGGTATGGTTGTTGTAGTTGTTTGGAGTAGCTTGGTGTTGAATGTTAGTGATTGTTTTGTATTTAATTTTATCTAACTCTTTATCGATGAACTTTTTACGACAATTGTTAGCAAATAATACATTTTTTATTAATATTCTTCCTTTACCAAATTTATCCATATCAGAACAGTTGGTTTTTGCTCTATCTTATAAAGATTTTATTTAAAATTAGAGTTAAATTTGATATATCTATTATTGTGAGTCGATTTTCCGTAAGGTTTTATCTAAGTTGTCCCTTATGACTTTAATGAGATCTCTGGAACATCAGAAGTTCTTTGGGCTCATTTTTGGCGCATGCACTATCCTATAACAAAGTTGTACCTAGGAACGCCACATTAAATTCTAAAGATAACTCTTTCAAATTCTTCCACTTTGAAAGAAGCTTCGTCATTTCACATGATCTTTAGAATTTTTAGTGCTACCCTGTATATGTCAAATTTGCAGTAAATTCCCTTACTTACATCAGTTTCATTGTCAAACATTAATATCAAATTTTTCATTGTTTTCTGAATGTTATTTGTGGCATCTTCTAGTTTATTTTAGATTTTCTTGGGAATAATACCACATCAGAGTTCAAACTTGTGTATATTTTAAAACCAAACGTTTCAAAATCCTGTCGGATTTCGTTTTCAATGGATATAAATTTATAAAGTCATATATTTCAATTATACTTTATAAATTTATATCCATTGAAAACGAAATCCGACAGGATTTTGAAACGTTTGGTTTTAAAATATACACAAGTTTGAACTCTGATGTGGTATTATTCCCAAGAAAATCTAAAATAAATCAAATTTTTCATTAGGAATCCTTTTATTTTTTTAATTTCTTGTTCATTTGCGTTAATACCATTGAAAACGGGGTCTGATTTACACCTTGAAACGTTTGGACTTTTTGAAATATTCAAACTTTCAAGTTTATGTGGGGTTCTTCTCAAAGAACTCAAAAAGTTCTTGACGTTCTTGATGGCTCTGAGGCAATAAACAAAAGCGCACAACATTTGATAATGACAATTATATCTTAGTTAATTATTTTAATTTGTATAATAATTATCAGATTCGCCTTAAAATTTGTCACGAAACACCTTAGATGCCCCTTCGCCCATTTTTGGATCCGCCACTGGTTTCCGGCGTGTTTTTGGGCTATTGGAGAAGAATTCATTTGTTTCGAACTGGTGGAGATCATAGTCAACAAAGGCGTTGTCAATATTATTTGTCTTCACAATTTCATTTCAAGTAATTAGCTATCAGCTATTCTCTCATTTCGAAACCAAGGATGTTAGAAGGGTAACTGTTTTTTTAATTAATAGAGATTCAAAAGTAACAGCAGAAAGTTTGCATTTTTTCCCAAAATTAACAAGTCCACAACTTAGTCATTACAGGATTTAAATACCACAAAGAACCCTTTACAAGATAGAAAATGTGATTCAGAAAAAACATAACTTATATCCTTATTCATTATCATTAATACAAAATATCAGAGCAGGCCACAATCAAAGAATGTTTGATTTTTGTGAAATTATAATATAAGAACCTACCAAATAATTATTAGCTCAAAATTAGATCCACTTAATAATTAATTCCGAATCGATGTAATTATCGTTAGCTTAACCTAGAAAACGCAATATTGATATTATTTCTATTGAATGAAGTATCCCGGAATACTTTATGATTATATAATTTATGCCTCCTTCATTTCTATGAATCGTTATAAAAGATTGCTTGACCTCCTTTACACCCTTGAAAGCATGATATAAAATTGATGGTTGTTAAGATTTTGTTTGATCGATAACAAGTGAAAACAAAAAAGATTATTTTGTTGTGCAAAATTTGGGTCATAACGTAAGTTTTCGCTTTCAAGTATAACTTTGTTCTCATAAAAGGTATGTACATATTATAATAATACCATGAGAGGATTAAGTCTACTGTCAACTCGTTTATTTTAAAGATTAAATACGTATGGGCACCTCATTTATGCTTCAAATTGAACCACTAAGGATGTTTTGGCCTTGAATGGTGATGTTTGACACTTCGCTCTTTGACATGTCACTGTTAATTTAAATTTAAATTAAAAACTATTAAATATACAAGGCGAGCAATAGTATGTGGAGGAAAGATTATGGCTATATACATTATACAAAATATCGAATAATGCACAATGGTTTTAGTACCATATATGTTACATAAAGTCATTTTAAAATTGACTGAGTGATCTATATATGTAACATACAATATATTCCTCGGAATTACATTGAAAGTATGTTTAGTTTGCATATCTCACTATTCTCCATCCTTCCCGGTGCAGGTTTTTAAAATATATCTCAGTTTTTGGTTTACTCCTGATGATGACAGCTATACTGTTGAGTGAGTGGAAAAAGAAAGGTTTGGTGTTAGGGTTTAAAACTTTGTGTTTATACCTATATATCAGTATAGCCACGATCTTCCGTCCACAAACTACTTGCCCGCCCTGTATGTACAGTCATTCTTTAGCTTCAGGGTTAAACAAGATAATAATTCACTAACATAATCACTTCTTGGGTGTCTTTAGGTATCTGTTCAAAATTTTTCTTACTTTTAATACAAGGTAACTTTTACCTAAAATAATATAATTATTGCCTCTACTACATTTATGCATATTAAGTGTAACTAATTTTTATTTAAGAAATATTTGTTTACCAATTTTTTCATTGAAATCTGATATAATTAAACTTAACCAAATAAAGTTGTGAAATGTCGATGTTCTAATGAAATTCCTCACAACAACAATAGCCAGGGGAAAACATTGAATATTTATGAATTTTGCGGTACAATTAGTGTCGTCTGCTTAGTTTTGACGTTTAGGCTAGTCTCAAAATGAGACGCAGCGTCGTGACGTGACATGACGGGTGTCACGGTGAATTTTCACGGTCACAGTAAATCACGGCGACGAACATCGCAAAACAGACCGCAGTTTCATTGTATCAAGTATGGCGGTTTCTGCATATCTTGATTTGATTTCAGGATCGAAGTCCTACAGTACAGCACAGTCCTACGAATTCGTACTGCATCCATTAATTTTCTTCCATTTTTGTAAAGTTCTGAACACACTCACGGTGACAAACTGCGGCATAAACACTGCGTTCCGCAGGCCAGCGTGAATATTATGGTCAACATTTGATATAAGCAAATACACGGCTTACCATATATGGTACTAGGGATTTTTTGGGTCGCTGATCACGATGAGAGGGTCGCTTGACCACCATCACATCAGGGTCAAGGTCACTTGAAGGTCAAATCGAGAGATTTCTACCAAAAAATCAGAAAAAAATCATGCTTACGTATTTTAGTCGTCTCAATCCTAATATGGCCTCAGTTTGCCCTTTGCGGTCATCTTCGAGGTCATTCAAAGTCATTTCAAGGTCAGTAAAACGGTTTTTGAGTTAAAAATACCAAGTGAGCACCAAAAAAATCCGAAAAAATTCATACGTGCGTTGTATAGATCAAGGAATCAAAATCTGAGGTCAGCTGATCTCCAACACGTCAGGTGCAAGGTCATTTGAAGATCAAATGGGGAAGAAACCTGTGAAATAAACTGAAAAAATTCGTGCATATGTTTTCTAGGCCTCTGCATCTAAATCCTGCATTCCTTTATATTTGGCCGTAAATCTCTTCGTTACATATATTGCTTTCTCGGAATGAATGCATTGTGGTGACCAAAAATATCGAAATTGCTTAAATGTCTATACGTATGTGTGGGTATATGTTACCTTTATTAGTTATCCATAACTCGAAAGAATGGTTCGATCATGAAAATTCTTGTGTACACTCTTTATGTGGTTCTCACAAGGTCTATTAATTTGGTAAGGATCTGATAAAAATTGTGGAAATGGCAAATTTACGATTTTTAAAGGTTTAGTCAATCGTTCATTGCCTGTTGTTATGTAAAGATATCGAGTAGTGGTGGTAGTAGTAGTAGTATTTTTAGTAGCAGTAGTGTACTAGTATTAATAGTAGTAGTGTAGTAGGTAGTATTAGTAGTGGTTGTAGTATAGTGGTATTAGTAGTAGTAGTAGTGGAGTAGTATTAGTAGTAGTAGTAGTTTATTGGTTGTTGTTGTTATGTTGTTGTTATGTAATTAATGTGACGTGACGCAGATATCTATGTCACGTCACGTTGCATTGTCAATTATCGCAGTGGTATATATTTACGTGGAAACATGGAATACAAAAGTAAATAGATGTACCTGATTTCACAAAATAATTATTTCTCAGACATGAGAATACGAAGAGATGGTCCTCAATCTTCAGCAATTTTCTGGGAACTACTAAAGGAATTTGTTTACGCAACACCGGTAGAATTCCTTGAAGGTTTGGGAAACCGTGTTATTCAGTTCCAAAAACATTCAATTCGTAAAACATTTGGAATCTTTCAGTTCGTACGATAGAATATTTTGCCTTATATTAAAGTTTGTACTTAGGGGAGGACACTTTCAACATTTGGTTTCATTATTATTACTAGCTTCTTTTAACTATTCCAGTTTGTTATTTATTGTGCATTTAATAGTTGCTTTATTTGCATTAATTTTCACGCTAAAGCCAAATGATATTTATTTGTTCAGAAGTGCATAATAATTACACAAATCTTTTTACGAACGTGGGCGTCCCATAGTTTTCTTTGGAAATATATAGTGCCAACCCCAGCGTCAATGGAATAAATAAATGAAAATGTTGTACATCACAAATTGCAGCATAATGCATAGTACTCGTAGCTGTGTACTAAATTTGATTAAAATATCCTATGAAGTTTCATACATATTATAATAAAAACATCTTTTTTAAAACGTTATCACTCAGTATCTCAAAATTTGAGTAATTTAGGGCATAAGTTCTTATGAAGTTTTATTTTATTAAATCAACCCAAGAATCCCCCCTTAAATATTGTACCTTACTTTTGAAACACACGGAAATTTATGTTATTAGTGGGAATCAGGGGTGGGAATGTAATAATTTCACATAATACATTTTAAGTGATTTCATCTATACAATAATTTGACATCCAAGGACAATCAATCTTTTTACTAATTAATTTAACTAGAACCATTGCTTTTTTTTTACCCTTCAATAACTAATTCAATCATGTTTTTATATATTTGTCTCTATTTATAATAAAGGGACGACCACGTTTTTGTATCGTTTTTTTTTCTAGAAAAACTTTCACACCTGTTTCTGGATTTTGTCAGATGTGACATTTGGAATTTGAAAAATGTCCGATACGAAAGTGAAAGATCCTGTTCAAGACTATATCCGGAGGAAAAGAAGGAGAAGAAAGAAAAAACATCGAGATCCTTTCGATTTACCTGGGGTGCGAAAAATAATACTGTCGCCATTAGTGCAAAAAATAATTGGGTAAGTATTTGTTCCCTCTCATTTTACTTTTAATCTGTTAACGAACTATAATGTTCTGTTTCGGTTTTACCACAAAATCAAGAGTATGCTGGCTTAGTTAAAAAGTAGAAAAGGTTTTATTAATCTGTATTTTCTGGAAAACTTAGTCCCCACTGTTGTCAAAATCATCAATTTTAAAATTTTTGATATCCTAGAAGGGAAAAAATTCCCACCAAAATGGATGTTTGAATCTTAGCAGCTATTTTACCAGCTTTTATTTAGCTTGCAATGTTCAGCTATAAGTGTCCATTTAAAAATTTGCAAATCATGTTTTAATCATTTAATTATTTCTGATTGAGCTGAAATTTAGCATACCTATGTAAGGTGACAATGCAATATTAAGGTACCATCGAGCAGATCTGATCGTGGGGTCGGGATGAAGTGTCTGGACCTCCATTATAACAAATGGTATGACAGTCGAATTTGCGCTAGTATTTTTTGCTGTTATAAGTATTTTCCATGACATATAATGACGAGGCTCTGAAGATGGAGCAGAAAAATGCCACTGGAACTCCATGACGGAAAGTCCGCAAATGGTCGAGTTTAGGCTCGTTAGTTTCATTGTCTTCATTGTCCTTTATTCATAATGGTTTGAGAGAGTCATGGTTACGACCGCAGCGGCCCCCCAGTTCCCCAAGGACTCGTCGTTCCGAAAAAGTGTTTAGTATGCTGGTCCGACACCTCAAACGACAGCCTCTGTCCTCTGTGTTGGAGCGATCGAGCCTTGGTGTTTAGTCTCAGGTCTCGATATACGCACCGCGGAGTTCCTCCGTTACAGCTTTTAATCCCACACCCGAAGATTACAGGCGCGTGGTATAATGCATATCTGGACGTGAGATCCTAGTCAACCCAAAGCCTATAACCCTTATGTATGGACGATGTTACCGGTCCATGAGCGGACCCGGAGCACCTTACAGCGGTCGGGGCTGTAATTCTAGGTGTCCAGGCGCGGATGGGAATACGATTTGCCTGGGATACTAGACGGGTACACTCCCTTTCCAGGGCAGGAGCCCCCGTCCGACACCTCAAACGGCCATCGTCTATCCCCTCGCTCTCAAGGGCATGCACCTGAATGAGATTCGGAGTTCACATATGTCCACCCAGGGGTCCTATCTATTGCAACCTTTGCCCCTGCGAGGCCAACACCAGACGGATAGGCACCGCTAGCACAACACGGTGGGCTCTCCCCCGAAATACCCATTTGGTCCTTACGGACATTGCAGAAGTCAAAGACTGGAGTGACGACCCCTCCGATCGTACTTCTCC
Source organism: Octodonta nipae (assembly GCA_034190945.1). Classification (NCBI taxonomy): domain Eukaryota; kingdom Metazoa; phylum Arthropoda; class Insecta; order Coleoptera; family Chrysomelidae; genus Octodonta; species Octodonta nipae. The sequence continues at coordinate 15,453,856 of CM067220.1, read as the reverse complement.
TGACCGCGTCCGTTTAAGGTTTACCTAGCGTAGATGGGTCGCCGCCCGAGAAGGCTATACCTTCTCTCCCATGCTTGCTTTACTACACTGGTGTTTGTTTCCACTAAGTGGATCACAGAGCTAGTTTTATGAGTAACAGGCCCATGGTGAGCAAGAGGAACTGGTCTCGAATACTAGGTCGCGCCCCATACAGGGCGATGACCGACATCTTAAACGACGGCCCTCGCTGTTACCCCTAGCCTTCACGTTAGCAGTTCACTGTACATGAGATTACTCTCTAGACGGTGACCAGTACCCAGGAGAGACCACGTGGAGGTGGTGATAGGCACTTGTACGTTTCCCTTAACATCCATCGAGAATGCGTACTTTCTCTCCTAATGACCCATGACGAGGGTCTGAAGATCAAACCGAACGACCGTCACTAGACCTTACTGTGACGACTCGACAACATTCTTTATTTTCTTCGTTTGTCGAATGTTTTGGTTCCACATTTCACTTGGGTTCTTCATCTATAAGTTGAAATTGTTTTGCTTTTTGTGTGTTTCGGTAGCTTCACGATTCAAGCGTGGATCCTAACTTATATCCGGGTAGATCATCTATATCTTCAAAAAGATCATTGTGATGTTCAGAAAGAGTATGCTACTGTGAATTTTCCATTGTTTCCTGAATGTTAGTTGTGGCATCGTTGCTATATGTTTATAAACTTGTTGGGAATAACATCACACATACTTGTTCCACCAAAAATTCAGGTTTCGAAGTTTGTCTAGTTTGACGATGGTAATGTGCATAACATTTACATTTATTTCATGAAAAAGATTGGAATTTGTAAATGTTATCGAGATTGGTATTTGTATTTAAACGTTATTATATTTCAGCTGTGTAGTGGGTAATGAGGTGAATGCCGAGAGTCCATGGTTGTTCGTAAAAAAAGAAAACATTCTTGATAATATAGAGTTGCATGAAGAAAGTTCTGAATTTTTACCAGTGAAAAAAGAAATTCAAGAGTTTCCCGGTAATGAATTTTTAATAGGTGAGTTTTTCTTTTGTTTTTTGAAAAATTTACAATGTTTTCGTGGTTATTGGAGAAAATAAAGAACATGTTTTATATAAATATTTATTTTAATGTAAATTAGTTCAGTTTATGTATTATTTCAAACGTTTACTAATAGTTTCGTACTGTTTTGGCGGTTGTTACCAATTTCGTCTTTTAAACGACTTTGAAAAATGACACACCAAAGTTATTAAGAGTTTGATGGTCTAATGATGAAAGTTATCTTGACATCTTAGTCTTTTACAAGCAGTTATTTGCTTTCTTGTTCTCCGAAATAGATAAAACGTTGAAAGTGAAATAAGAGATGGTCTAGTTATAGCAACAGGATCATGATTTTCGAGGATGACAGTTAATCAAAGATTGCTTGAAATGGAGATTAGGTCTTACCTACCTGTGTAGCAGAACTGGAAAAAAATGCGACAAATCCAGGTTTCACTTGGGCCGTCACGATGTACTAATGAGGGTCAGGCAATTTCCAGCTGAAAGAGGAAATGCATATTTGACTGCAGGGCAGCAAAGTGTCATGGTATGGAGCGCTATATGAATCAGATTACCACCAGTTCTCAACAACAGCAATCTGACGGGTCTGCGGTATACTCATGTAGTGTTGCAACCAGTTTTACATCCTTACTTAATAAACCATACCAAATACAATCTTATTTATCAACAGGATAAGGCCCGACCTCATACTGCAGGTGACACTATGGCTTACAAGAATGTGGCATAGAGATTCTCGAATGTCCATCAATATTACCTGATTTTCACCTCATCGAACACGTGTGGAAACTTGGATGAACTCATGCATGTCATAATGAGGGTTTGGATAAGTATTCCTATCAATGTCCCATAGAATAAACTGGGGCAAAAATAACCATGAGGAGTTATTCATTATTAGATTTTACTTAAAATCATTATCGGAATCAATTCAAAAGATAACCGTTTACTGTGAATATTATAAAGTATCTCCGTATAATAAAATAATTTCCTATCTTGATGCGATTTTTTGATCTTCAGTATAATTATAAAAATGTTCTGTTATCAAGATACTAGCTAGCACTGCGCCAGCCAAGTTCGGAATGGAAAAAGGCTACATATCGGTTGTGTGAGAGGACTTTTTGAAACTTTCAGATTTTTTCAATTTTAGCCTGAGCATTGTCTTCGATATGTTTGTTTTTCGGGCCGACATTTCAATTTCATTTTGTATTTTATCTTTGATAGAATTAATTTTTAATAGCATCATATTCGAATTCGAGTTTTTGAATTGAATGAACCGTAGTTATTTTTAAAATTATTTCAAATTAACTTGCTTGCATTCATTGTTCTATTCTTATGTATTAACACTAAACAGTAAATGCGAAGGACTTTATTCTTTCAGTTTTTCCTTATATTGGCACTAAAACTAGTATGGGCAACTTCGGGAAAATGCCATATCTAATGTAGACTCCAAAAAATATACATTCTAAATTTAAAAGTATATTTCCAATTAAACCAGTAATAATTTAAATACCAAACTTATTGTTGGTAAGTGTAATATTACACTTATTACACTTACCAACAATGTTTCATATTGTGACGGGAATTCATCCGATAATTCGTGGATGCGGCATTCATCCGATATTTCGGGGAATCCGAAATATTGTTCGTCTGAGGCGTCGAGGTCGGCGGCTTGCTTTGATGTTCTCGAAGTATCCAGTATATGAAGGAAATCTCCCGGCGGCTCTTGGACCTTCTGGAAAATTCGGAGAAGAAATATATAAAGACGGAGAGAGCTGACGGATTCATGGACTAAGTATTCGATTGTCGTAGAGTAAAGATAAATTGTAAATAATTCTGTGAATATAAATTGTGTTAAAATAGTGGAAATAAATTAGAGGGAGTTGGACTGTGTTTATAAATAAATCCAAGAACCCGATTGGGAAAATTTAAACATTAGTGGTAACAGGTGTAAGTGTATTTGTGGAACTTTTTGAAGTGCAAAATAAATAGACTGACAATGTTTAAAGCGGTGAATTTGGACCAGTTGAAACTGGCGGATTTAAAATTTACTCGAGGAAAGGGATTTAGAAACTAGTGGAAGATGCCCTAATAACAACCCCGATATTTATTTGTTTGAAATTTCTTGTAATGGGGATATGAGTATGCTATTAAAAACATGAAAGAAAATTTAGAAAATAAACAACAAACATTACAAGAAAATTCTAAAACCATACAAATTACTAGGAAATTCTAACACCCTAGAAGACAAATTATTCGAAAATTCTAAAACACTAGAGACGAATTGCTAGAAAATTCTAAAACTTGAACGAGGCTTTAGAAGATAAAATCCTAGAAAATTCTAAATCTCTAGAAGCCCAATTACTGAAAAATTTTAAATCCTTATAAGAAAATTTGAAAAGCATGGTACCGAAAAATTCAGAAATGCTGGAAGAGAAAATAGTCGAGAATGAAGCTCGGATGGAAGAGCTAAAGCGGAGAATGGTTAAAGACCTGAAGCAGACGACAGTCAGAAATGAAACGCGGATAAAAGAGCTAAAGCAGACAATGGTCGAAGAGCTGAAACAGACGACAGACAAACATGAAACGCGGATAGAAGAGCTAAAGGAGATAATGGATGATGCTATCATCAAAATACAACAACATGTAGTCACACTACAAAGGGGAGAAACACAAACAAAAACTGAAAGCAGAAACAGTCCAGAAGTCGTGGTTTCGAAAATTGGCCTTGAGGGGGCAAGACACAAAATGAAACCTCCCCAATTTGATGGAAAATCGTCATGGGCTAATTATAGGCGCAAATTCGAGGCTGCAGCAAAGTGATTGGCAGAGAAGAAGGCAATCGCATGAACCCTAGCCTTAAGACGGAATGTTGCAGATATCTTGCAAACATTGAATACCTCTGAGCAAGAATACTACGAACAACTAAGTCAAGCATTTCGAACTAAGGTACGGATAAACCCCAAACCTGACACCACTGTAATGTTTTTATTTTCACAATTGGGTTCTTGGATTTATTTATAAACACAGTCTAACTCACTCTACTCTATTTCCACTAATTTCCACTACTTTAACACAATTTATATTCACAGACCTATTTATAATTTATGTTTACTATACGGCAATCTAATACTGAATCCATGAATCTGTCAGCTCTCCGTATTTATATATTTCTTCTCGGAATTCTCCGAAAGGTCAAAGAGCCACCGGAAGATTTCCTTTATAGACTAGATTATTCGAGAACTTATCAAAGCAAGCCGCCGACCTCGATGCGCCAGACGAAGAATATTTCGGATTCCCCGAAATATCGGATGAATGCCGCTTCCACGAATTATCGGATGTATTCCTGTCACAATATACAATGTTGGGCAAATGTGTCGAAACAGTAATAATTTTATTTGCATCTTCAGGATACATACCCGATGAAACTAGGGGATATGATGAATTTTATATTTGTTTGACACAAGAAGCGACTGAAGCTGTCACTCAAATAATTCAAAAATGGAAAGCGGAACAAGAAAAACGTCTGTACAACTCTATCAACAAAACTGTGCAACCTTGGTAAGAATTTTATACATCGATGATTTTTTTCAAATGTAGTTGATATGCCCCCATAACAGTTTTAAGTAATTCCCATGCCACTTAGCATCTTTATTCTAGATCTTTTGTTATGATACTATCACTGGTATTGTTTTGCTTTGTAGGCTTTCTCAAGGAACAGAAGTTGAAGTGAATGAAGCAATTTTAAAAAATAATCGACCTTTATTGGAAGTGGAAATTGAATCACAATATCCTATTTATCCCTCGAAAGCGAAATTCGATACAGTTAGAGCAGAAGAGAGGCGAGATGGATATATGGAATTAAAATGTGTTGAAGGTACTCACCAAAATGTGAGTCTGTCTTGTGAAAAAAATAACCGTAAATTTAAAAAACAAATAATTACTCAGGTATACAAAAAACGAATTGATGCCTACGTCCAGGTAGCGCCACAACGTGTAACGACAGAGGCCCAAACCATTTGCACTTACCCGTCTAATATGGCGACCCAGTACGCGTATAATGTCGAAAATACACAAGAATTATTTCGCAAATGTCAGCAACGACTTGAAGAATACTCTGGTGAAAATTACGACAACCTTTCTGATTTACTTCAAGTACGTATTTACTATCAGTTAGCCTTTTGTTAAAGCACACTTCTAATACTATTTAAAAAGTCTTATTTTAGCCTCAGAGACCAGCAGAGAGTTAGTTGCTCTCTTATTATTATGTAGCAAGTCAACAATTTTTCTTTAAAATTAATACACCTCTCTTACATATTTTCCCACAAGCCAATTTGCTAAACCTATCACGAGGAAAATAGGTCGGGCCAACAACTCCCATTTAAAAACAGTGATAGAGGCAGAGCGTGGTCGAAACAAAGTGAATCAGTCAAAAAGCACAGCTGATTCTAAATACAATTCACATCGAAATCATAACACTATGTATAACTTAGGAATTCTATATTGCTTTACGTTGCTTTAGTCAGGGACGGCGTAGATAAAATTTATAACAATACCATCGAAAATAACTGATTTCAATAAGCAAACGGTTTTAGCGATTGAAAAAAGTATTTTAGAACCTCAAAAGAAACCTCTTAAGAGAAACGAGGATCAAAAAAACGTACAAGACACATTTGACACACAAAAACTCAAAACGTATAAACAGAAAACAGGTGTGAATGGCAACACCACAGAGTGTATAAACAAAAGTGTAAAGGTGCGTTTATGTTGAGCTGCAATAAGTGATAAGATACTAGTAAAGCGAAGAAAATCTTAAACCTGTTTACCACAGATGTGTTTATATTCGAGCAGTGCGATAAATCGTTCTTCAGTAAGTGGGATCAAAAGGACAAAAATACAACACTTGTGCAAACTGTTTATTTTCCACTATATCCTCAGTAGCGGCAGTAGGATTCTGAAATTGTATATAAATTTTTGAAAGTGATTTTTGTTATATTTGGGAAATTCTACCTAGAACGCTGATCTTTTTCAAAATCGGAGATTTTAGAAGGGATTGTTTTTTATAAATGAATATTAATAATATTTAATTTAATACTGAAATTAATTATTTCTTTTATTAATAAATTTATTGCTTGGAGTCGCTTATTTAAAACAATGTTTTAATTGCTAAATTGCAATGTTAATATTGAGAGAACTTCACTGTTCGCTATTATCAAAGCTTCAACATTACCGCCCCTTACAAGCAGAGGGTCAACGCTATGCTTTTATCGTTGCTCTCGTCCATGCTCTTATCACATATCGCAGCTCCAACATAAACGCCCCCTAAGGCCTGTCCCCCACTTTATTTAGCATACGGATAGCAAGTGCGTCATTTTAATCCTCCTTTAGAATAAGTCAGTTTTGGTTTAGTCCAGATGATAACATCTTAGATGTTGAATCGTTCGTAGAGTGAAAAAATAATAGTTTGGTGTCAGCGTATAAAACTTTGTGTTTATATCTGTGACACACCAAAGGTTCCCCAGTTTTTCCAGAATATGTGAGTAAAAACAAAATTTTAATTGGTACAAGGTCCAAAAATAATGCTGACTTTGATTTTAAAGGTTTTTTCATGGTCAACTTGAAGTTTTTAAATGGAAAGATTTGTTTTAACACCGACATTTTTGGTAGGGTCACAAGGACCACAGATATAAGATAAGAAATCCAAATTAATTTGCTTTGATTAAAATAATGAAAATCAATGCAGACTTTTACTAAATCTCTGTGAACATGAAGTTTAGAATGGGCACCCAAAAAAAACCTTCAATTTGTACTTTGAGTAGATTTTCAAGGTTAACCTGGAAATCGGGGTGCCTGATTAAAGTGAATCTCCTGTGCCTCTCAATTTTCTTTAGAATTTAACGTACGTTCACTATTTTTTGGAAACTATCAACACCAGGGTTTTCGTTTTAAAGTTTATAAGTATCTCAACAGCATTAAATCATAATTAGAATCTTGAGATACTGGGTTAGGAATCTGTATGGGTATTAATCTCTAACATTAGCCCTATGCTAGCAGAAATAATTTATCTCATACAATTTTTACATCGAAAATAATCTTCTTTATTTACACACCAAAAATTGATAGTTTATAACAAACTGGTTTCCTTAGACTAATAATTTAATATTATAACGATGAGTCAAACGCAAATCGGCTGTCTACTACTGTCTGCTGCTAGTGTATCGCCGCTTTTATATTCCCTCTCGGTCGCTCTCGATAAACTTTAAGCTAGAAATTGCGGTCGATTTCTCTTTTTATCTGCAATCGTGCAGACCAGTAATACGTTTTGGCTAAACCTTTGTTTGTTCGGTTTTGTTTATGACGGTGACTAATTTCCTCTATTAGTAATGTCAAATTAAACGTTGTAGCACTGCCCCCTTTTTAATTCTGATCGTGCCGTCGTTTTATAATTATATATTTTTTAAGCGCGTTCACAACGTATACGTTTTGCCAACTGTATATCCTCCAACATGGTGGTTACACGTTTCCCATGGATAGCACACAAATTGGTATCTTCGAAAAGACCAAACAGATAAGCTTCGCTAGCTTCTTGCAAAGCCATTACTGCTGAGCTCTGAAATCTTAAGTCGGTCTTGAAATCCTGTACAATTTCCCTAACAAGACGTTGGAATGGCAGTTTTCTCATCAACAATTCGGTACTTTTTTGGTAGGGACGAATTTCACGAAGAGCTACTGTACCGGGTCTATAACGATGTGGTTTTTTTACACCCCCTGTAGCGGTCGCACGTTTACGTGCTACCTTTGTTGCTTCTAATTGCTTTCTAGGTGCTTTACCATCCGTCGAATTTCGAGCGGATTGATTAATGTAAAGTATGTGACAGCAACACGACAACGACGTTCACACTAACAGTACGCCATCTTGGTCTTTGGATTCCGGCGAATGGGATACATCACGTCGTTGAGCCTTTTAACTACTTCATATAGCCTATGCCAGGCTGGTGTAAGCTTTGACTTTTGCCCCTACACCTCTGATGGTTATATAGCCAGACCTAATCTCTCTCTTGAAACCCGACTGCATTTGTCTTGAACTCGTAGCGAGTCTTCATATCTTCCCGCTCAGTCACTCTCGAAGAGATGCTTTAAAATTCCACAAAAATATATTAAGATAATTTTTGATATATAATTTTGTTATATCTTCCTGAACCTTATAGCAACATGTCAAAGAGCAACTGGAGAAAATTAAAAATTTTACACGGTCTCACGTTTTGGAATTCTCTGATGAAGGGAATTTGAGAACAATTACAGTTTGTAAATCTACCAGATGATACGAAATCATTTCAGGTTAATGGAACTATCAACTTATACACGGACGACTATAACACGCTCGCTGCCGACGAAAAATTTAGTAAGGCCATTGCCGTCGAAGAAGTTAAAGAATACAAGTCGTTCATGGACGTTAACTTGTGTAAAGGTAAGATGATAGCTGACGCCTGCTGGCACCCGATGTGGAGTGGCGTCGTGGCTGTTTCCTACGTAGATGCTTCTCCATCTATATTCATCTCCGGACAAAATGTCGAAGACAAGGTAGGCATGAAGGGTCATCCAAAACGAATATGAAAGTGTAAACGCTTAATTTTAGGTACTGAAAGCTGTACACGGTCTCAACGTTGTTCTCATTTGGAGCAGTAACGATGGCCTCAAACCAAAATTGATTCTCGAATCACCTCGACCGATCCTTAAAGTATCTTTTTGTAACTTCGACGAGAATATTGTTGTAGGCGGATGTGCTAATGGTCAAATTGTGAGTATATTGGTACTGAAGTTAAAATGTGTTAAAATTTGTTACGTGACACGTCTTGACAAATCTGCTCAAGTTTAATTAACTCGTATAACGACTGCAAGTAATAATTTGAAAGAATTCTATTAAAAAGATCTGCATTCCCAGTTTCATTTGTAAGTAGCTAACAAAAAAATGACTGACTATGCAAAGAAATCTTGGAACTGGACTTGAACATATTTCGAGCCTCCGTTTCCATTTGAAACATTGCAAGGGTACGTAATTCTGTGACAATACAATAATTTCGTACTAATTTCTCAACACTCGTTCAGACATTTATTTTGAGGGAAAAAATGTAAAAGAAATAAAATGCGAAGATATTTGTTGAAAAAAAAAGAGGTTGACAAGGGGTAGTTTCAAGAATCTATTAAAAGTTTCTGGAACTGGAAATTCTAAAAATAGCCCCAGAAGTCGTCCAAGAGTTACTACAGAACTCCAGGACTGCTTCTTACTTCAAATAGCACGAAGAAATCCCACAACATCCCATCTAGAGCTACAAAGTCAACTTTTGCAAGCACCATTGAAGATGTGATATTTTCGGATGAAACGTGAATTGGCCTACAATCAGATGATGGGCGAATTCGTATACTAAGAGGTCGTAGGAGACAAGGTAAATTCCGTGCTGTTCTTCGAGACTCCCAAACACAAAGGTGGGACTGTAATGCTTTCATATAAGTGATAAGGAAACTAACTTAATTCCCATTAGGCAAATTCTAAGAGATCTAGAATATGTGCTACAACCTGTAGTCAGTCTTTAGAGGGGTGCTTTCGGCGACTATTTCCTATTTATTAACCGACTTCCAAAAAGGAGAAGGTTATCAATTCGTCGCGTATTTTTTTTACTTTTTTTTGTATGTATGTTACCTGATTTCTTCTCCTGTGGTGCATCGTTTTGAATGAATATGGTCTTGTTTAATAGAGTATATATCCGGATTGGTGAAACTTCAAATTTTGGAAAAGAATTCTATTGATAAAGTGATAAAATTTGTGAATGAATACATGCGTGCATGGAAATCGACCATTATCCCTAATATTTTAGTCGATTTTTCGATAACACCTTATGGATTTCCTCATAAATATTTTAATTCCAACGTAATAGTGCGGTAATTTTAGGCAGTGGAAGTTTTAATTGCGAATTTGAAAATTTTCTATGTACATCTCAAACATATAGGTAGTAAAGCATAGTATTTTTGGCTCATTAAATCAATGAGTACCAAGCTCGTTTTGTTTGTATACCAGGCAAATACCTATTTAAATGCAATTTTTTCCATTTTGCGAAGACGGTATATTTGGTTGTCACATTCTCCCGGCCTAATAGAAAATTCAGTGACAATACATGTCAAACTTTAAACTGCTATTTGGTGGGTTTATAGACAGGGTGTTTAGTTATAGCAAACAAAATCACAAAGTAAAATGGTAGAAGGAGTTGCATTTATATGAAGATTGAAATATAGGACGGACTAGAATGATAGTGGTCCGTAGGCAGCCGTATATACAGGATGGTTGCAATATAGGGTGGACTGGACGTTTGGTGGCATTAAAATGTTGGAAAAAATGTGAAACTAAAATTATATAGGGTGATTAAAAAAATGTTATATGATGTGGACATAAGCAAATCATATACAGGATGTTTGAAATATTTATATACAGTGTGATTAAAAAATTATTTCTTTTATAGCCCATAAGAAGTTGCATAAAGTATGGAGAGGAATTAATGTTACACAGGGCTATAATATAAAATGTTAAAAATGAAATAATTTATGGGGTAGCCCACAAGGAGTTATATACTATGGTTGAAATATAGGACGGATTTGACTCCGTAAATATGGGATGGATTCTACTCCGTCTGTACTTTACAGAAGGCAGCTAACAAATTTATGTTTGTCCGTGGGCAGTATGTACAGGATGGTTGGTACATAGGTTGGAGTGGAATTATCTATAGTTATACAGGGTTGTCAAAAAAGTTGAAAAAAAGTTACATGGCGTAGTCCATAAGGCATAAATACATTTTGGGCTTATTAAGTCAACGCGTACTAGTACATTTTGTTCGTAAAGATTTACCTGTCAATTTAAATGAGAAAGTATCATTGTGTAATGTTGTGGCTTTCGATGTTACCTGGTTCTGTCTATTAAGGTTATACACACAAAATCAAAAATAAAGAATGAAAACTACCTGTGTTCAAAAATAATAAAAAATTGAAAATAAAACATTTTTTAAAAAAATATTACCGACTTCTACCTATAACTAAAAAGCTAAAAATAATTATAACAAAATACAACTCTAGCAAATAAATAACACATTCAATGTTGTTATGTACCTACCCAGGAAGTAAAAAATGTAAACATTAAAAGGTGCTCATTTTGTACAAATTAATTACCTACCAATCTAGTATATTTTTGAAGTCGGTGCCAAGCAACAATCAAGTTTGATGAATTAGTAGATAAGTACGCAATGAAGGATTTTAGATTTACTTGGCACCGACTTCAAAAATATACTAGATTGGTAGGTAATTAATTTGTACAGAATGAGCACCTTTTAATGTTAACATTTTTTACTTCCTGGGTAGGTAACATTGCATATGTTATTTATTTGCTAGAGTTATATTTTGTTATAATTATTTTTAGCTTTTTAGTTATAGGTAGAAGTCGGTTATATTAAAAAAAAAATGTTTTATAGGAGATAAGAAGAGCTCCTAGAAATTGTTTATTAGAGTAAGGTGTTTCTGTTTTGGAATGACTTGGTTGTACCCCGGGTCTTCATTCAATTGAATACTTGTGAGATATGCTTAGATGAAGGATAAGAGCTCGTCAGAATAACGCTGGCAATGTAGAGCAACTCGTGGTAGCAGCGTTAGAGGAATGGAGAAATGTTTCAAGAAATTATTAAGGTCATATAAAGCATGCCACTTCGAATTTGTTCTTGCACTGATGTTATATACTGACTATTAAAATACCAAAATTGTATTATTAATATTTAGATTTGGTTATTAGTTAATTTTAGTTTTTGGAGATATTCATATTTCTGTTATTTGTGTAATATTTAATTATTTTTATTTATTTTCAATATGTTGATTTGGATAATCTGCTTTTTATTTCTTTATTATTTATTATTAGTAAAATACTGTTTCTTATATAATTCCTATGTGATTTCATAAAATTTGGGTGTGTATAATACTGGACAAAAACGGAATTTCTGATTGTTATAACCGGAAAAATCGAGTGTTGCAAAGCATGCACTACTTTCAGGAGACCACGTTATACAACACCAACTGAACGTTATGCTACCACTACATTCTACATTGGGAAGCCATAGAAATTTATAAACATCAGAACAGTTTTAATAGAGAAGAAGAAGATCTATAACTGAAATCGTATATGGTGTCCTGCTTTATGACGCGCGAATCCAAAGCTCGATGTGGCTCCAAGGTTCCACCCCCTTGATTGTCACTGGCCAATCAGTAAATGCCTAGATGTGACGGACAGAAATCAATAATAGTTCCTTTTCCTTTGCCATGCAAGCTCTCTAAGAGGTAGCACCTTCGCCCGCTGCTGAAGATGTCAGCGGCAAATGAAACGTTCAGAAGAAAGTGCAATAGACGTCGGGAAACTAGTGTGTATCTATGTTATCCACAACAACAATTACCAATTAAAGAAGGGGATGTTACGACGATCATGGACACAGTCAGAGGACTACAGTAAGAAGATTCATGATTTCCTTTTTGCTGCCGCATACCGCAAATTACAGAAGGATACAACGTCAAGAATTCTTAAGGTCAGAGCAAAATGAAGTCATCTGACGCCGTACCTCTATTATAGGTTCACCTAAAATCTATGAGCCGAATGGTCCGCTGCGCTACATCGTTAGTCTTTCGCTCTACAGTCTACAGTATTGACAAATACCAAAGTAAACTTCAAAAAGGAAAGGCGAGCACATATATTAAAGACTCCACCCGTTTTATAGAAAAAACTGAAAGTTCTCAAGCTACCACCTGGCGATATATTGTGAGTTGCGACATAGTTTATTTATATAATGCGGCTCAGGTAAAAGAAACCATCCAGTATCTACCTACTTGCAGTGAAGTCAAAAGTTTTATGAACGACTTGATAATATAGCCATAGGAAGTCGTCTGAATCCCGCCATGCCTAATTTTTATGTGGAGTTTATCGAAGACAAGATCTTGAACACAAGTAAACCGTCAAGGTACCGGGAGAATACCTATTACAGAATTAGACGCTTTGAAGTTCTTCGCAAGAACAAACCTCATTTTCTATCATCGCTTACGTTCCCACATAGTTGTAACACTGGATTATTCCGCGAGGTTTTCAGATTTTCTTTATCACACCGAATCTAGAGTAGAACAAAAACAACACTGTTGCGTGAACATCGAATAGATACTGGAAATTCACGGAGTCTGCCTCTGGCCCTTTGCAGCAACAACAAGCAGTTGACTGTATTCTATAAAAGTAGTACGGATGCAATCGAGTTTATTTACTGAAATTAAAGCAGGCGCTTTTAGTTTTCGTTTGTATTTTATGATCACTCTCCAAGGCATGTTCATAAATTTTTGTTTTTTCGAATTTTCTCTTCTTTATGTAATTTTTGTGTTCATTTATTCGTATTTAACGTAACAATCTTAACACTAGTTTTATATATTTTTACTGGTAGATCATTTGGGACATCCGTAAGAAACTTAGTAGAGTGGAAGAATTAGATATACTTACTCCAGCCCAACAAAAATATCGCAATTATATGCATTCGTTGGTAGGTTGGATGAAGAATATACATGACGTTTCTTTGGTAAGACCGGCTGTCGTTTCAGATTTGAGGTATTCCCCTAAAGGACCGATAACTGGTAAGTATGTAACGAAAACCCTTAAAATTATAAGTTTCAGACTAACACGTATTTCTAAAATATCTGACATCTGAAATTATCAAAAGTTACGAGATTATCTCTCATAGTATGAATTATTGTTTTTAAATCCTTATTGTATTTAACTGTTTAAAGTTATGAATTAGGAGATCTTCTGTATATATAAAATCATTTTCAATCAGATATCCCTATAAATTTCATGAAATCTCCATAAAGAAGCCAATGTTTAAAGCATATTCCTCTGTATCATAACATTTTCATATATCTGAGTGTTAACCAAAAATTTAGATAATTTGTTTGTATATAGGGTGCAACTTAAACTTATGCTACTACAGATATTTCACATTGTATATACTCACCTATACTAACACCCTGTATACTTACACCCTGCATATAGACACCCTGCATGTTGTTACAAGTACTTCACCATGTATAAATATATCATATGTAGGTACCCTATACGCATCATGTATACTTACACATAGGATCATCCTGTAAACTGGGTCTATGCACTACCCGTAAAGGAAGGGTGTGATCACTGTCATCAAAAGGTTCCCTTATCTCTAATTTTGCTCACACCAAAGTCATCAAAAATTGTTTATAATTTCATACAATATAAATACATCTTTTAGATCGTACGGATCAATAATATTACCTACCAAAATGTTTTCACATAATATTTACAAAACATTCACAAATAATTATAATTATTTACGACAACAATGTATGTATTAAAATATTTTTTACGTTTTTGAACCTTAACGAATAATTAATATTTTATACTCTCTTCGAGGTGTCTTTCCTTTGTACGCAAGACAATATACATTATATATTTTATATAATCTATATTGTTTCTGGTCAGGGAACCTTCATCAGTTGCGCTTCCCACAACTGAATGTCTTCTCGAACACTTCTTTATGTATTTGATACATTTCGTTAAATTTGAAAACGCGAGATGTAAGACCGACATCTAGGATTTTCGAGAGAATTAGCACACAGAGGTTCCGAATCTGGAGCCATTCCGTATAATTGCTGTTCTCCCTTAACTCCTAGGACAGAATGTCACGATAAAATTTTCAGGTTACTTCACCTGTCAGAGATATTGAATACTCTCTTCGATGTGTCATTCCTTTGTACGCAAAACAATATACATTATATATTTTATATAATATATATTGTTTCTGGTCAGGGAACCTTCATCAGTTGCGCTTTCCACAATTCAATGTCCTCTCGAACACTTCTTTATGTATTTGATACATTTCGTTAAATTTTTCTCGAAAATCCTAGATGTCGGTCTTACACCTTGCGTCTTCAAATTACTATTTTATTTGACATATAAATTATTTATCTCTACAAAACATTCATAAATTCATTAACAACACATCTGTAAACAAAGAGTATGTAAGAGACAGTGCAGCCCACCAAAATGTCGGTGATAGTGACTGTTTTACTGCATTTACTAAGTGGTATTTGGCGGCTGATCGCGTACTAATACTATAAAAGTTTTGCTTCGAAAATATGTGCGTGAGTGAATCAAGTAGCAAATAAAAATTATGAATTCAATTTAATTCCGCTTGCTTGAAATGTTAATATTGAATAATTTTCTTTTCTTAGGTATAACATGGATGTCACCTTATTTCGAACTTACAAAAAGTGGCATTTTAAAAGAACTTCCTGAAAACTCTGAACACTCCTTACAATTCTTGACATCAAGCGAAGATGGTACGGTATCAGTATGGGATCTATTAAAAAAACCTACAATTCAACCAGGTGGATTCAAGCAGAGAAAATTACGAAGACTGAAATCAAAACCTAGTGCATTAATGGTAATGTTCTCAAAAAACTAACATATATTTGCATACCATATATATTTTAAATAATTATTCCAGCTTTTCTGTAATATCTTAATTATGGCAGCCGGTTTGTGCCAAAACTCAAAAAAACCTTGAGTTTATGGGCATCCAAATCTCAGTGGGAGTCCGAGACCCCTGGAAGTAAGGCAAAAATGGCTCAGTCAGTAATCATTAAACGTCTTCATTGGTTATTGGAGATGCTGGCTGTTTAGGTTATACAATTTAAAATATAACTGCTAAACTTCTCAAGGATTTGTACACATGAGGTATTGACTATTCAGACAGGCAGCCTAAAACAAACTGAAATATATGCGTAATAAATTTGCCAATAACGCAATAAAGAATGGCACAAAATGATAACTCAGATATGTATGTATACCTACTGCTTATCAAGACCTTTGAACCCACAATTAAAGTATCAAAAAGTAATTGGACAGTTCAATTCAAAAATAAGGAATAAGGCGAAACAAGTGAATGAGGAAGTATACTTCCAGAAGTTTTAACAGCATAACGTTTAGAAGAATCTTTGTAAATTCTTAGACAGGATAGAGTTCGACATAATGCCAGAGATAACACCATAAGATATGCACTGAGTCTAATGAAGAAATGAGAATATTGATTAAAATGGTCAAAGAAGTAGAAAACGGCATTTTAACAAATATATAGCATAAATATATAGCATAGTAGTTGTCAATTATTTTGTCTGTTCATTGGGTTTTCTCTCCTCAAAATTTTTTCCTGCAACAGATAAGTATTTAAAAATTGTATATGTAGAACAAAGTGTAGTAGGCAATTTCTTAAAATTGCCCGGATTACTGACTGTCCGTACAGAGATTCTTCCTCACAGTTATTCTGAGAGAAAGATATGTTTACAAAATGATCAACCAGTATTCCTGTATATTAGTAATGTATTGTATACTGTGTAATACTTATCTGTGTTTGGAGACGTTTTAACTCCGAGTCTGGAGTCGTTGTCAATCGTTTAGTGTTATTTCGAGGTTTTTTCTAAAAAAATTTTGTTTTGATCTTGAATTTGTTGTTTGTCAAAAAATTTGACACTGACAATTTGTCGTTTGGCGATCACTTGACGCTGAGGTTACCGTTTTTTTGCTCTGTTGGCAATAAATTTCTCCAGTCCAAATGAAGGTCGGCTGAAGGTGCCCCCATTTCAGTGTTGTTTATCATCATACAGCTGGCTTCTTTAAGTTTCATCTTTCTAAGGGATTAAATTATTCAATCACTCCACAAAATATACCTAAACTAGATCTGATAGTTGCGATTGAAGACACAGCCCAAAAATTCCCCCCAGAAGTGTCCAGTGAATACAGAATAAGAAATAAATTACTTCTAGAGGAGCAACACAAAATGAAACACAATCTCACTCCTACAGAAAAATCTGCCGTAGAAAAACTTAAAAAAGACAACAAAATTAAAACTCTACCAGGCGATAAAGGTAACGCTACGGTTATACTTGATAAAAATGATTACAACACCAAAATGATGGACATTATTAATACAGGATCATATTCTAAGCTAAAAAAAAATCCTACGCAAAATATAGAAAAAGCCGCTAGAGACATTATAACAAAACACAAATAAGAATTCACTCCATTAGAACGAAAAGACTTAACACCTCACTACAGTAAACCTCCACATTTATATGGCCTTCCAAAAATACATAAAGAAGCAATACAAATGAGACCCATTGTAAGTTCAACAAATTCACCATTACAAAACATATCAAAATTTTTACTAAATATAATTAAACCTTACGAAAATAATCCAAACAATTTAAAACACACTAATGATTTTTTAACAAAATTAAAAAGCATTATTATAAACAGAAATGATATACTAGTAAGTTTCGACATAGTTAGTCTTTTTTACAAATGTACCTGTTGATAAATCATCACAAATTATAAAAAATAAATTACAACAAAATATTACCTTACACAACAAAACAAAATGAAACATTGACACAATTATGGAACTAACCGAACTTTGCTTAAACACTACATTTTTTCAATTTGAAGGGGATTTCAATAAACAAGAATTTGGTATGGCCATGGGTCCTTCTATATCTCATAAAATTAGTAATATATTCATGACATATTTTGAAGAAAGATTCATAGGCAATTATAAGAATAAACCAAAGGTGTGGTGGAGATACGTTGATGACATTTTTGTGGTTTGGGAGTATGGTGCTGGAGAACTGCACTCATTCCTAGATTACATCAATAGTCAAGAACCCACAATAAAATTTACATTGGAGATGGAAAATTTGCATAAACTTGCTTATCTTGATGTACTTAGAGATAGAACAAACAACACAATCAGTACAAGTACTTATCGAAAACCTACGAATACGAATAGATATTTGAATTTTCATTCCAACCATCCCTTGAATGTAAAGAAAGGTGTTGTAAAGTGCTGATATGAGCAAAAAACATATCTTCATCCGCCCAAATCTTTAACGACGAAGTCAAAATTATCAAAGAACATCTACTTCAAAATGAATATCCCCAAAACTTTATAAATAAAACAATAAATCAGCTAGAAAGAAAATCGCAACAACAAACCAGCACAAATAACCATCACACTAATACCAACCAAACACAGACAACCAAACTATGAACATAATTCCATATGTCCCAGGTATATCGGAAAAAATTAAGCGGTTAGGAAATAAATACAGCGTTAAAACGGTTTTTTAAACAAATAATACCTTGCGCTCTATCCTCACACTTACCAAACCGTTTAACGCAACCCAGAGTTCTAAAAATTGTGTGTACAGTGTTTAGTGTGACTGTGGCCATTCTTATACCGGTGAAACTTCAAGACCTTTAGAAGTAAGGAAAAAAGAACATCAATATAATATTTCCAGAAGACATGTGGACAAATCAAATTTGGCCAATCATGTATTAACGAGCATCGGCAGCCATAGGATAGACTGGGATAAAACAAAGATTTTGTTGAAAGAGGAAAATTTAAAAAAGAGGAAATTTAAAGAAGCCAGCTGTATGATGATAAACAACACTGAAATCGGGGCACCTTCAACCGACCTTCATCTGGACTGGAGGAATTTTTTGCTAACAGAGAAAAAAAAGGTAACCTCACCGTCAAGTGATCGCCAAACGACAAATTGTCAGTGTCAAATTTTTTGACAAACAACAAATTCAAGATCAAAACAAAAATTGTTTAGAAAAAACCTCGAAAACAACACTAAACGATTGACAACGACTCCAGACTCGGAGTTGAAACGTCTCCAAACACAGATAAGTATTACACAGTATACATTACTTATATACAGGAATACTGGTTGATCATTTAGTAGACATATCTTTCTCTCAAAATAACTGTGAGGAAGAATCTCTGTACGGACAGCCAGTAATCCGGGCAATTTTATGAAATTGCCTTACTACACTTTGTTCTACATATACAATTTTTAAATACTTATCTGTTGCAGGAAAAAAATAGGAAACCTACACCCACATACAGCTTTCTAATAAATAGGAAGATTCTCAGTAACCTGAGATTTACTGATGATATCGTTCTTGTCTTGTCTTGTGTAGTGAATCCCTAGAATAGAAAATGAAACATAAAGCCAAGATCTGAAAGAAATGGATAATTATGTCTATTAGGGCGTATCATGTGAAATTGCAGTAGCAGAATATTATTTTGGGCTGACTTTGGGAAATTGAGTACGACTTTAGAAAATATATACCGGTGCATCTACCAATCCTTCATGGCTGATTGTATTTTGAAGTGTTATTCGAGGACACTAAGTTTTAAGAAACTGCTCACTGAACAACAAGCGATTGTTGTTCAGAGGATGTACCCAGAATGTTTTTTCAAACTCTGTCTCATCTGTTTATAGCGCATAGCACAGACAGCAATTCACAATAGTTTGGCAGAATTATTTTCAATAAAACACTGTAACATTGAACGTCATGTGTAGAAAGATGAACATTCATGTTGAGAACGTAATAAAAGCACCACCGTCTAGTTTTAACACATAGTTTTCTAGCTCTCGTGTGAACTGGGACTTAGTGAACAGTTGACGAAGAAACTGAAGGTGCAATTTGAGATACGCGACCGAGGCAAGCACTGCGATATGCGACAGGAGCACAGATCAAACACAGGAACAGGAGTACGCGAGACACTACATGTATG
This sequence comes from Octodonta nipae, assembly GCA_034190945.1. Taxonomy (NCBI): domain Eukaryota; kingdom Metazoa; phylum Arthropoda; class Insecta; order Coleoptera; family Chrysomelidae; genus Octodonta; species Octodonta nipae. Next base: position 15,434,080 of record CM067220.1, on the reverse strand, counting down.
CTTTCTGTGCAATTGTATGAAGAAAATTTCAAGCGCGAGACTGAGACACGCGACGGCAACGGACGACACAGTTCGCCTTCATGCGACTGCTTCCGAAGCAGTAGTATCGCGTCTCCCGTCTATTTTTGAGCTTAAAAAATGACGAATATAAATTTTCTTGTGAAGACGACAATCTTCTGATTAATTTAATCGAAGAAAATAGGTCATCAAACTGAATAGTATAAAGACGTAAGAATAATTGATAAATGGTTATTAATTAATAGAGAATAAAAATCTTCTGCATCATCTGGTATAATGGATTTGTTTCACAATTACTTCTTCAAGAAATATTTGGCCACAGCAGCCTACCGATTTGATGTCGCTGACGTTTGTCGTGTTCCCCAAATAGGTAAAACGACAAGCGACATTGTCGCGGTCTTCTATCTGTTGTCTCAGGTCGCTGTCGCTTGTCTCAGTGACGTATTTCAAATACTCAAATTACTCCTTAAGAGTGGCGCACAGGTCGCCAAATATGGTCATTACACTTAAAGATCACAGCACAAACTCTAGAAAAAAAGTACCAAAAATAAGATGTTGTCAAAGCAATAGAGGAACTGAAATAGGACTAACTACGCCAACAAATGAAGATTAAACTGAAATCTATACAGACAATTTCAACTTTGATTTACTCACATGAGTTTATCTCGCTGCCTAGCTCTTAGATTAAAACTGTCTCTATGGGTTAACGAATTTAATAATGTTGGTTTAGATTTACTTATTCTACATGAAATTAGCATTTACAAACAAATATGTTTTTGGAATTTAAAATGTACGAAACCTACCTTTGTCATCTTCAATCTAAAATTCTCTCAAACTATAAGAGTCATTTATGATTTTCTTACAGATGGATGTATCCCCATTTAAGGTCCTTCATCTCAATCTAAAACCCATGTGCAAAATTAAAATTCTTGATACAGACCAAAAAAAATTGCTACCAGTTTCAAGTATATTCGCAAGATACTGCAATTTGGAGTACATAGAAAAATTTCCAGAATTTCAAAACGCCCCTACGGAAATTTTGAATGAAGAATATTCAAGAGGATCCGTTCCAGATAGTGAGAACACTAAAGTTATTAAACCGCAAATAATTGATCGTGTTGTTTATAAGCCTGTATTTGACAGAAAATTGCAAAAACTGGTCGAACCAAAGCTGCACATTGGAACTATGAAAGGTATTTATTGAAATTTAAAAACGGTAAATTTTGTTACTCCAATCGAAGATATACTACGAGGTATGGCTATTATATAACGAGACTGCTTATAAAAAAATAGATTTATTTTAAAAACTATTGTACAATCAAATGCTCTCCTTATTCCTACAATGTACACTTCTCCTCTCGCTACATATCGTTCCATTCGTTTTCTGCTCTGGTTCAAGCAATGCTGAAAGTCTTCTTTTGTAAGAGTATTTAAAAACTCCACCGATTATCGCTCCAACTCTTCCATCGACTTGAACCGGGTTGCTTTTAAGGCGTACTTGATCTTCGGAAACAAGAAAAAGTCTCAGGACGCTGAATCAGGCGAGTACGGCGCGTGTTCGAGCATTCATTATGCCTCTAGCCGTTAAATAAGTTGTCAAGTGCAAGATTCACAACTTTTTTGGCCACAACTCCGGAAGGTTCTTTAGAACACGATCTCGCAGTGTTGCCAAACTTTTAAATAGTATATTTGATTTACAGTTTGACACTCCGGAAGCCAATCAGTCATAACGATTAGCATGGCTTTAACTATTGAATTCGACATTCCACAACAAAACCCTAATCAAAAGTTTCATGAAAATATCCGTTTGCATGTGACTATCTTACTGGAAAAAACTTCATTATCCTTCTATAAGATACCGACCTAACGTCTAGTGCCGAGTTGCAGTGATTATCAAATCAGATTCAAATTTAAAAAAGAGTTGTACAGTACGACAACTGGGGAACAAAAGAATGATGGAAATTAAGATTACCCGTCGTATTTATACCCTTAACCGATTATTCTCATTGCTCGAGAAGAAGTCTCCAAACCTTTTTAATTTGAACCCTGGACTCGCTGATTATATTCTCATTAGAGATTATGTATGCCGTCTCGATGAATTTTCTTTTAAACTAGTGCTCTTCCTTGTGAATTACCCTCGCCTGATCCAAGTTGATGTTGTGGTGTTCGGTCTATGTGTGATTAGTTGATCCAGACTTTGTTAGCTCTCCCCTTTGAGTAGCTATGCGGTGTTCAGTGGTCGCTTAGTCTCCCCAATGTAGAGATTGCTAGATTCACATGGTATGCTGTATATACAGTTTTTTGGTACTGCTGATTATCCGGCTTTGTTTTTGTGATCATGCTCCTCAAGGTGTTGTTGCTCTTGAAAACCATTTTGATACCAAATCCGTGTCCAATACGTCTAAGTTTCTTCGATAAACCTTTGGTGTATGGTAGTAATACGGTTGCTATCGTGGTTTCCACTTCCTGCCTAGGTGGTTTCTCCAGTTGTTCAAATGCCATGTTAATGGTTTCCGTATATCCGTTCGTCAAAAGGTCTTCGCTAAGTTTCAGTTTTGCTTCTTTACAGGCCTCTGGTGTGCTGCAAATATTTTTGGCCAGTTTTTTTTGTTGATGGATAGAGTTGTAGTGTAAGTATAACCCTGTATGTGTAGCATTCATGATACTGTTATTTCGATTCCGGTCCTAGTTCTTTGTTGGCACTTCACATCAAGAAATGGTAGGCACCCACTCTCTTCCCTCGCCATGGTGAATCTGATGGGTGGTTGTGATCGGTTTAGATGCTCCAGATATACCTTTAATTCTCGCTCCCCGTGCTGCCAAATAATGAAGGTCTCGTCGACATACCTTAATCAGAGGTTTGGTTGCTTCTCGTACCTCTTCAGTGATTATATTCGACCATTCCATGTAGATATTGCCCATGGTTGGCGATAATGGGAAGCCCATAGGCAAATCATCTTCTTGCATGAAGAACTGGTCCTTCTTCTGAAAGAAGCAATTCTTGAGGCAACATTGTAGTAAGTCCATAATTGAAGCAATTTCCTCTCCATCATGGTTTCGTCCTCGGTAAGTTTGTTTCTCAATAAGTCCAGAGATTCCTCTAATGGTACCTTCGTGAAGAGGTTTTCATCTTCGAAACTTACTAAGCGATCTTCTGGCCCAGCTTCGTAGCACTGATGATGAACTACCACTCTTGCTTTAGCCAACGACCACTCAATTTCTTTAAAATTAAACCATTTCTAGGAGATTACAATTACATGAAGTGGGAGGGATTAGATTTCGACTCCGGGGAAATTGTCAACTCTGTTGAAGGTGAAAATATAAGCAGTGCCAGATACCATGACGGACCAGTCAATACAGTGGATTGCTCGCAAATAGACGATTTTACTCTGACAGTAGGTGGCAAAGTATTTGCCCTTTGGCACAAAGATTTGCCAAACAGACCGCTCTTGTGGCGTAAAAATAAATATTTGTACACCACAGGTGAATGGAATTTAATTGAAGTAAGTATAGTACAACACTGATTATGCTTGCTTTTGTTTAGTTGTTAGAAAACTGACAAATTTTTTTATTTTTTTTATATATGGTAAACTAGTTTGAATAGATCAACACCCTCTTAGGTTAGTATTCCCCGCCCACTCAGTTCCCTCTCGCCAATCAGGGCAAACTACGCTCCAACCGATAGGCATAATTACCAGCCCTCCACCGTTCGATCGACAGTGCTATTCGCTTCGAGCATACTACGAGGTTTGAACTATACGCCGCGCCGCCGTGCCGCTGAAGATGTCTGCCGCCGTTGCAGAAGAAACGTTTGGAAGAAATTCCGCTAGACCAAAGCGAAATAGCCCTAAAAACTACAGTGATTCCAATTTATGAATGATATAAAGATTGCTGATTTCAGTCACTGTGGATTACTGATAATTCATGGTCTAATTGAGGAACAACTAGCCGTCTGTTTTATGTCAATTGTTTTCCCAACAGCGTGCTGATTTTTTTGTCAGTCTTAAAAAGAGGGTCTTTCTGCTTTCGTCCTTGTTTCCCTGTCTTCCCAGTATCTGTAGTACATTTCTGCTGTCTACATTCTAGAGGGAGTGCTTTGTTCTCTTCTGCCTCTTCAGATTCATCTTGATCTAGTAGTTTTGCTTTTATTCGGTATCAAGAAGTCCTTAATTTCAGTAAGACAAGTGAATGGTCGGAATAGGACAATCAAATTAAAAGCCTATTAAATGCTAGCCAACGTTTCGCTCTAATGGATTAAAAGCTTCATCAGGGCTAAAAAACATGAAGTAACTATTGGCGTTAACTTGAAACGGTTAGGTTTCTGATACACAGTTTAAATAGGAATTACAGAATATCGTTCATAAATAACACTTATTACAATAAATCAACAATAGATGCCCAATTTATTTATCTGTCGAATTTTCCAATAACCTAGAAATATTGATTCGGCCTGACATAACATTTTATGTGTTCTTAACACAATAAAACGAAATTACTGCTTTTGATAAAGTTTAGTCGCTAAATATATTCAAGATGTTCTATATGCGTTGCTTATGTGTCTTAATAAATTCCTATGATGTTTAATTTTTTTTTCCAACACGGCAAGCAATGAAAAAATGCAAGGTATTGTTCACAAATTTTGTTGTTTTTTAGTACTTTGTAAAGTTGACTGTCTTAGAAAGTATGTTCTTGTCCAACCTAACTTGTATCTTAATAATTAATTATTGTATTGACCATGCCACATACTTATTTTTCATTATTTTGTTTAATCACTTTCTGTTTGTACTTGTTATCCAACTAAACAACATATAACTTTTAAGGTTCCGTCTATACAATATATGGATACCCTTATAATATCACTCAGGATTTCTGCCTCTGTCACATCACAGCAATTTTCTCCTAAACTACTGGACGGAAGAGGTTGAAATTTGGTATCAATGTATAGTTTGATGACCCGATCAGGAGTACATATCCTAAAAGAAGCAAATTTGATTTTATGGGTACTTTTGGGCGGGAAAACTAAAAGAATCTCCGAATCTACTGAGCCTAAAATTTTGAAAAAAATATGAAATATAGAACGTTGTTTACATATCGTAAATGAAGAAATTTTGATTTTAGGGGTACTTCTGGGAGGAAAAACTAAAAAAATCGACCGTTCCCCCCCCTGATCTCCGAAACTACTGAGCCTAAAATTTGGAAAAAAATAGGAAATATAGAACGTTGCCCGAACTTTACAGGAAAAATAAGGAGAAACCATTAATATTAATTTTTTTTAAATAAAAATTTAAAAATAAAAAAAATTCAAACGCATCATGTAATATATCAAATGAAAGGTCTCATTCTGAGGAACACAAATATATTTTTTCATATTTAAAAAAAATATTTAAAAAGATATTAACGAAAATATACCAAAATTTACCCATTCCCCCCGCCCTTATCTCCGAAACTATAAAACGTAAAGTTTTGAAAAAATTAGAGGTATAGGTTCTGACCTGAAGTTTACTGGAAAAATAAAGAGAAACCTCTACTTTTAATTTTGGGGGGCAAATTACAGAATTAAATGTAAAATATAAAATTAAAATTGTTTCTAACCCGTCATTTTATATATCAATAAAAGGGTTCATTACGACGAAAACAAATATATTTTTTCATATTTTTTAAATAAATTAATCAAAAGATATTAACAAAAATATAAAAAATTTTACCCATTCCCCTTCTTATCGCCGTAACCATAAGCTGAAAAATTTTGAAAAAAATGGAGGTATAGCCCCTCACCTGAACTTTACTGGAAAAATAAGGAGAAACCTCTAATATTCATTTTGGGGGGCAAATTATAGAATTAAATGGAAAATAAAAAATTATAATTGTTTCTAACGAGTCATGTAATATATCAAATCACAGGGCTCATTATGACGAATGCAAATATATTTTTTTAATTTTTTTAAAATGAATATTATAAAATATATTTAAAAAATATTTTTAAAAAATTACCCATTCTCCCCGTTATTCCCCAAATTTATAAGACCTCAATTTTTTTGTTTATAGGAAAAATATGAAAAAATCCCTAAACGGAAAATAAATTATTAGAAAACCCCCATAGTAATTTTAGGGACAAATTATACAATAAAATGGAAAATAAAGTTTCAATTTTCAAACGCATCATGTAATATATCAAATAAAGACTCATTATCTGAATTTATAATTTAATACTTGCCCTATTTTGCCCTTTATCTTCCAATCTACAGAGCCTCAAAATTCAGACAGTAGAATATAGAAGGCTTCCCTGAAAGTTTATTGGAATCTTGGAGGTGGTACGGAACCCTAAGTGTGCGAGTCCAACTCGCACTTGACCAAATTATTTAAATGTGGATAGGATATAAGCTTCTCACCATTCATCTGGCCAATTTTTCGCTCCTGAGGCATATTTGATAGGTTCTGGTGATATTCGTCACTAGTACTTGCATTACTTTAACACCTATTGTAGTGGGAATTTTTTCTTTATTGATTTATTAGCAAATTGTAATTTAACAGTTAATTGCTTCTAGTGTTACATTAGAAACGTTTTATATGCTATCCAATATGGCGATATTTGGTAATGTCCAACTCTTGAAAGCATAATAAACTCCTTTGAAAGCTTCCTTTGTAAGTTGTGGTTGATTACAATTCTTAATATAGACTAATACAATTCCCATAGATCTTCAAATTTTATATAGAAATTCACACTAATATACGAGGGTGAATCAAATATGAACCGGACTTTGGTTTTAAAAATTTTATTGGTACGATCAATACAAATTTTAATACATATTATTTTTCTACATAGTCTCCTCTCTTATGTATACATTTTTCCCACCGAATCGGAAGTTTTTTAATACCATTCTCAAAGAATGAAACTGGTCGTGTCGATAACCAATTGCGCACAAACATTTCTACACCTTCGTTGTCCTCAAAGTGGTGGCCTCCCAGTTCTTATTTAAGTTGCCCAAACATGTGGTAGTCACATGGCGACAAATCAGGACTGTAAGGCGGGTGTTCAAGGGTTTCTCAATCCATTTTGTTCAATTTTCCTTGAGTCAATGCAGCTGTATGTGGCCCAGCGTTGTCATGCAACAGAATCACACTTCGGATAGACATATCCCGCCTCTTTTGCCGATAGGCAAATTTCACTTGTTGGAGTAGTTCGCAGTAATACTCAGCATTAATTGTACAGCGTTCGTGCAGAAAATCGATCAGCAGTACGCCTTTCGAATCCCAAAAAACTGTTGCAAGAATTTTCCCTGCAGAAAGACGGGTCTTGGCTTTCCGCGGTGCTGCCTCTCCAGGTTTTCGCCACTCCATGCTTGCACGTTTGGACTCAGGGGTATAATGATGCACCCATGTCTCATCACAGGTAACAATATGTCTCAAAAACTCATCCCCCTCTGCTCGATATCTTGCTAACAGCCTTTCATATACGGCAAGACGGTTTGCTTTCTGAAGTTCCCTTAGAAGGCGAGGAACCCATCTTGCACACACTTTTCGGTAACCCAACTCATCTGAAATGGTTGATTGAGCACTCCCGTATGATATTCCAAGGTGTTCAGCAATTGCCAATACTGTAAGATGGCGGTGACCTTCAATCAGCTCACGAATTGCGTAGATATTCGCCTCATTGATGCTTGTCGTGGGACGGCGTGCATGAGGCTCATTTTCCACTGTCTCTCGGCCATCTGAAAACTTTTTGTGCCAGTCGTACACTTGGGTCCTTGAAAGTGTTTCATTGCCGAACTGTGCAGATAGTCGACGCAAAATTTCAGACGGTCTAACGCCAAAAATTTGATAACAACACGTTGCCCAACAGACGTATGCACCTCTTGCTCTGACATGATGCTACTAACAGCGCATCGACTACTACTCGCCAAACCGACGAACTCCCCTCTTCTTAACATCCCTACCTAACATATATCGAGACGTCACGCCACTCGCATTACCTACAGGGCGAGAAACAGAAAAGTCCGGTTCATATTTGATTCACCCTCGTAGTAAAATATTTCTAGTTTGTCATTAACCCTGATTTTGATTTTACACGCTGATGTTACTGTAATTGTTAAAAATTTAGCAAATTATTGAAAATAACTGAATACTCTGTTCTCAAGATAATAAAGTTCTCGAAAATTAAAATATTTTCAGCCATATTCCTTCATCAACAAAGTTTTCAATGGTGATGTCGAAACTTGGATCGTGTGTTTGAACAGCAAAACTCCAGTGTACAGTCTTACATTTTCAAGCAGTTACTTAACAGCGTCATCTTTACAACCTATGAATTTGAAGAAGAAAATTTACGGAGCGGGTGACAAGCAGGGTAAATTTGAATATCTCTTTAAGAGTGAACAAATCAGCTACATCACTTCTTAACAGGTACTTTTCGTCTTTACGTTCTTTCTGATGATAATACGCACGGCACACCACTGTCTAAAACTCAGAAATGTCGAGAATTCATAAAAAACGAAATAAATCGAAAAACGAAATTCCTGGAGTGGCAGGAAACGTGGAAGAAAAATAACGAGAGCCTACTCAAATTACGTGACGAAGAACTCCAACTTCTGAAACAAAAAGAAGAGGAAGCTCAAAAAAGAAAAGCCGCTGAACAAGCCGAGGAAAAAGCTGTGGAAAAACAAGAGAAAACTGGCCCCCAGCCTGGTAATTTTAATGAACTCAATCTGTCTATCTACCTAATAGCCTTAATCTCTCATTTTTTGAACATAGGCATCATCAAGATGCTTACATTCTTTCCCATCTTTTAGAATTGACCCTGGACATGATCATTTGCAAGGTCAAAGTCATTCTTTCAGATGAGAATCCTAATTTTTATGGCGTATTTGGAAAGAGCATAACATTTTACGTTCAAATATGACATTGAAACAACTAAGAAACTTCAATCTCAACATAATATATAAATTGTTTTGGACAGAATATGTCCATCAATGTCATATCAAAGAGGCCATAAAGGTCAAACGTCAACAATCTGATCTTTATATTTCTGACAAAATTCTACTCGATGACAAATGGACTTGACCTTGAAATGACCTGACAAGGTCCAATCCAAAGAAACGTTACCATTCTGTAAGTTTTTAATTGTCACAACGTCACATGAAATTACCTTTTTTAAGTCTAAGGTCCAGATCAAATTTAACCTCACCTTTAGATAGGCAAGAACATTTTTTGTATTTTTTTTTCTCCTAAAATACAGTACCGCTGAATATTGTACTGTCTCGGAACTTTGGTGACCCTCGGTATAATCTATGTTATCATAAAATTTCAGGTAAATTCGTGGAATGGGTTATACAGCAACGTCAGTTAGAAGAAGAAGCTAGAATTAGAAGTACGGTAATCAGCAAAAAACAATTAGACACCAAAGAGTTAGAGAAGCGTAGGAAACCTCTTCAAAAACTTGATGAAGAGAATGAAAGGAAGAAACGTAAACAAAAACAAAGGTAACGAACCATACTATCCTTGTTCTAGAGGTGCTAACTACCGTTTAATTTTACTGTTTTTATTAATGGAAAATATCTGAAGAGATTTCAAAACAGGTCTGTTAAATCTAGTACAGGAAATAATTCCTAGAGATAGTGCCATCAACACTATAATAGCCCAGGTCATTTACGAAAATACGTGACAAAATTAATAGTAGAACAAAACCGACATCAACTTGTTCTAATGATAAAACATAACTAATTGACATCAAATTCACCATTTTTTTATCGATCCGTTTTTGTTTTTTTTTACAAATCATTAACAATTTAGTTTTTTACCTACAAAATGAGCTACTACAAGCTCAACTTCGTTAATTGGTTTCTTAGATAATGGAATCTTTATCCAAAATTCCAAAAAATAAATAATCTCTTATATATTTTTTTATTTTATTGCTAAACATTCTTATTAACTGAAGCGATAGATCTTCTCCCCCACAATTCATGTTCTAAAAATAAATACTGTAGCCCCGGTAGTTTTTGCAAAATTTCATTCAATCGTATGTAAGACATATTTTTTTAAGAGACCATATTACCTTACCAGATGACCCTATCATTATGAAGAAACCACCGATAGAAAGTAGAAGAGTTGATCTCGAGATCTCTCATCTCACTTTTTCAAAATTTAAAGTATAAATACATATAAATACTGACGATATTTGGCCATTCTCTATAATTTTTCTGGACGAGTCCATTCGAAAAATTGCTAAGGGATGGTACCTGTGTAACTACATCCTTATAATAAATAATCTTGATGCAAATTTTTAATTTTGCAAAAACCACTAGCGCTACAGTATTTATTTTTAGGACATGATTGGGTATGAGAAGGTCTACCCTTTCAGTTAATAAGAATATTTCAGCTATAAAATAAAAATATATATAAAGGATTGGTTATTTTTTGGGAATTTCAGGTAAAGATTTCATTATCTACGAAACCAATTAACAAAATTGAGCGTATAGTAGTTCATTTTGTAAGTTTTTCATTTCTCTCCAATATTGCCCATAGTGGCAAACACGGGTCCATAGGTGGATTTTGTGTAAAAGGTAAAAAATTAAATTGTTACCAATGTTTTGAGGTTTTTTTGTAAAAAAAACAAAAACGCATCGATAAAAAATGTTGAATTTTATTTAAATTAGTCATGTTTTATCATTAGAACACATTGATGTTGGATTTATTCTACTATTCATTTTGTCACCAAAAGGGCTTTTTCTCTGTAAATGATCTGAGCTACTAATAGTTTGATTTACTGCTCTATATCTAAGGATAGGGCAATTTAGCGGTACAAACTGTTTGCAAGAAGTCAGAGAAAATACATCCAAATTTTTATTAATGACAGGCAATACAAATCAATAGGTCTCTCAGCTAATTTAGTATGAGAAATCGTAAATACAGACTAGAGGAAGTGAATATTAGCTGTAACAATAAATTATGCAGCGGGAATGAAAAGAAAGAAATATAAAAACAACAAATAATCTCTTATCATCATTTGGCCTTTATGTGGACGTATTATATGCTTGGGTGATATGAATTCTGACCAGGTAAACCCGAAAAAATTATTTATATATGTTTCAACCGTTTTAGTTTAGATTGGTTAATCTACGAACCTACTCGAAGAGGTAAAACCAGGTCTGAGCAAATAAAATGATCATTTTTAGATGTCATATTTGTTTTCGACAATGTTCTTGTCAATGACAATGAGGTGAAACGCAATCAAAATGTACCTGATAACCTTTTAATTTACTGTGACTTAAACTGTGTTAAATAAATCTTCCAAATTTTCTTAATATATCACTTTTAGTAATTTTAAAACTTTGTCTCACAAGCCTTTCTGTTTGATTTATCTGCAACATATGATATAATTTATATTAACAATATTGATGACAAAAAAATCCTCTTTCTTAACCGTGAGATATGCCTTGTGTATGTTAGGATTACAAACAACACAGCTCCATGAATTACACAACCAATAAAAATGATGAAAAGGCGGGACCAAGCCTTATCCAAAAGTAAATAAACTACTAATTAAAAAATGACAGCAACAAAAATACTGATAATTACAGACCCATGAGTATTTTATTGGGGCTTTAAAAAATACCCACAGAAGTTGTATTTTCTTAACTAACAGATTTTATTTTCAACCAGAACAATTTTTCTGACTTTCACCCTGAATTTGATAAACACCGCAGTACTTCCAGTGCTTTACTGAATATTCGATATGGCAGTAACATCAGGTGTGCCTCAAGGAACAAGCCTTAGCCCGCTGTGTAGTAAAACATACTCCACCTATATTTTAATCAGGGTTTCGCATTGTAAACTTTCTCATTCGTAATATTATATGTGTATCGTATAAATCGAATATTACTGAAATCTGATTTTTATAGCCTTTCAAATAAGGTGTCACATCAACTCCGTTGTTGTTTGAAAAAAATGGGGTTCATTGGAATAACGAACCTTTTATACCTTAGATTTTCGGATTTAATTAAAAATTGACGTGCCGAAGAGTTGTGGAGGGCAACACTTAACCCTCATACAGCATATAGTTTAAAACATTTATTTTTAGGTTAAAGGACGGTGACAAGATATTCAAAGAAACAGTTGCGTCTTTATTTCCAGAAGTGGTCAAAGAAAAACCACGCCCACCTCCCGATCCTTATGCCAAAGGAGATAACGTGGACGAACGAAAACAATACTACAACTTTTATTTAAATGTCGAACAAGAAGCAGAAGAGTTTGTACAATCACATCCATTTGAATATCAGTTCAGATGGAAACATGTACTTAAACGTAAGTCATTTGTCAATTGTCGACATCAATTTTAAATCATTCTGTCTTATATATATATATATATATATATATATATATATATATATATATATGGCATATAGAGTGTGTTGTTAAATAGCCGAGACATTAAATAAAAGGGGCGGATACAGAAAGGGGAAGGGCGAGTGCTGAGGTTAAAAAAAGTGATTTTTCTGAGTTTTAACCAAAAATCGACTATTTGATTACAATATCCCAGTACTTTTTAATTATTTTTATGTGTTCTTGGGCAATAACACCACAATCGAAAGAAAAATCTGTATATCCAAGGAACCAAACCTTTCCATTTCTACTCTGACCTCGTTTTCAATACCTTTAACATGTATTGAAAATATAAAATGCAAAATAAAAGTTTGATATATGACATTTAAGTTAACATAATAAAAAACTGTTATATATAGATATATAGGTAGCACAAAAAATTCTAAAAATCATGTATTACAGTTAAACAGCTTTCAAGTTGGAAGAACTTGAAAGAGTTGTCTTTAGAATTTATAAGTGGCGTTCCTAGGTACGACTTTGATATAAGATTGGGCATTCGCCAAAAATCCGATCAAAGAATTCTTTTACTTCAGGGATCCCATTAACCTCATAAGGGAAAACGTAGGAAAAACCTTATGACCTATCCCGATAACCAGATACGTTTGAATTCTACAGAAGTAGAAGCGATACAATCGTCTTCATTCAAAAGAATTAACACAGACTCTTTTATTTTTCATTATGTTGTTCTTTGTGAAGTCTAGTTGAATTTTCAAATTGTATTTTATAGTGTAGGTTCCAAGAATGTTCACAAATTTTAGATTTTTCAAATTGTCGTTTCTTTATGTAATTCTTGTGTTCATTAATTCGTACGTTTAATGGTCTCAATGTTTCTCCAATATAAAATTTATTGCATTCGCAAGGAATCTTGTATATGCGGTTTTTTGCGTTCTGAGTTTTGTTAGTTGTTTTTTTTTTCGATATAAATGATTTTAGTGTATTTCTTGTTTTGAATGCTGTTTTGACATTAAATATGTTGCCCCACTCTTTTCAATCTTTCTGGGAGACCCTATATATATGAAATAGTTGTAACTACAATGTGGTTGTCCTGAATAGTAGTATTAAGAGAAGTTCCGTGTTGATTCCGATGGTTTGTTTTCTGTTCAATTCTTTGTTTATAAATTTTGTAGGCTAATTGGTTCCAGTAAGAACATTTATTATTACTGGTTTTCTTTGTTGAATTTGTTATCATTAGAAGAGTTGGTCTTTGCTCTATCATATAATGACTTAATAACTGTATTTACTGTATTCCAGTAAATACAATGTATCTAAAACACTAGAGAAGCCCCCTCTCACACTATGTATTTTTTGTACGAAATCCGCCCGACCCCCGATAGCTGTTCTGAAAGCTTGTTTCTGGATCCGCCACTGTTAAATAAAAATATACCGGGAGTTTATAAAAAGCGCTTGAACCCGTCGATGTTTGTTTTTAGTTTAATATTTTAATACCTCAGACTCAAATATCAAGAAAGAGATATTAACCTAAATTTAAATTAAATATTATTATTATATTATCGAAAATAAAGTTTTCTTTTGAAAGGATTAAATAATCTCGAATACCTAAAGAGAGATGCGCATTCTAACGGTTGGTTTAGTCAACAGCATAACCTGGCATTAGCATTAGAACTATTAGTCAGTTGGTAGCAATGCTTAGTTGGCAGCGATATTTTAATCTCGAACCCAAGGAAAATAGTCTAGAAACCTGTATGCGCAGGAGAAGTAGCGCAGTGGTAATGTTAAAGAGAAATATGTCATCGTGAATCATAGTTTGTAGTTTAGGTTTAATGGTAGTTATTTAGTTATTGGTTTTCAATTTAGGTCGTAAAGCATTTTGGGAATGTAGACCATTGAAAGAAATTGTGTTAGTTAATACTTCGAAATAGTAAATCGTATTAGTTTAATGAATTAAAAGTTCTTGGAAGCAACTTTATTAAAACGATAAAAGTTTGTTTAGGTTACACAGCATTGTTCATAAAACAAATGAGGCGAAAATCCATAAAGCTTTTCTAAGTAGAAGTTTCTTGGAATACAAAATGCAATTGGCGTCAGTCAGCCATTGTAGTTTTGAACATAAGTGAAACGAGTACTGTTTCGTAAGACTCAAAAACAGTATTGCTGGAGAAATTTGTGATGGTTAAAATTAAATAAATTTTGTTATTGTTTGGAACTTGTTATTGAATGTACCCGCAAAGACGAAGGGAGTAAAACAGTAGTTCTCCTGTGTCTTCATGGTCAGATTCGAGCCTGAGTAAACACACATCTAGGTCTTTGTATTCATGGTCTGAAGAGCTGGAAAACTACCTCTTCATATTCGAATTGGCCAATAGTACCAAAATATGTAGAAGAGGGCCTATTGAGTAGCCAGTCAGATCACCCGATTATTATCATCTTGATATTTTATGTGCGGAAATTTGAAAATATTTTTAAAAAAAGCTAGTTTAAAAAAATATAAATAGTACCGCAGATGTCATCCACAACGTTCAAAAAGCATTTATTGAGCGCCTTGATTATTGTCAGAGCTACTGTCGACTTAACAGCTTTCTATACAGCAGCAATTTTGAAGTCTTTAAAAAACGCTAGAACTGAGCACTGATATACAATAAGGCAAAGAGGCACTCTCTTAATAAGAGTACCCAAATAAATTGAAGAATTACCGGTTATGAAGTTCTTATCGTAGAAACCCCAGAACAATACACAAC
This sequence comes from Octodonta nipae, assembly GCA_034190945.1. Classification (NCBI taxonomy): domain Eukaryota; kingdom Metazoa; phylum Arthropoda; class Insecta; order Coleoptera; family Chrysomelidae; genus Octodonta; species Octodonta nipae. Next base: position 15,418,994 of record CM067220.1, on the reverse strand, counting down.
AGAACTGAATAAAGTTACATTTAAAATCGGCCAAAAAATGAATTTAACGAAACAAAATTTATCTGTAGTAGATTCCTTGATAATAAAATTTAATAACCAAAAACTAGATGCACAGCAAACAAAGAGTTGTTAAACTGTCCGGTAAGCAAATGTCGTCTGCACACAGACAGTCTGAGCTTAAAGGCGATCACTTCCAACGAGGGAAGCTTCATAGACGTACATTCACAATTGTTCATTATTAAACAAACAAAAATTAATATTTGTTTCACTTTTTAATTATTTTCCGTCCGATTTCTTGATCCAAACAATTACACCAATCCTTTATTCTATTCCAACGAACTATTTATTTGAAAATAATATGTTGTTTATCGTAAAATCTTATTTAAACGTATGCCTGTCTCTGTATATTTTATTTCCAAACACTTGCCGAAAGTGCGTACAAAGGAGAACGAAGGAAAGATATGTTAGTCTGAAGCAATGTAACTCGTTCCTCGAAGTTTCCTTGGACTTCCATCGTCTTGAAATGATCGATCTCACAACGTTTTAATAGCTTTGTATGTGCTACCGTCATCAGGTGAATGATGGAAAATTCAGATTATCCCTCGTATTTATACCCTTAACCGGTTATGCTCATTAGTTCACTTAATGCCCTCTCTCGTCCAATCAGTGTCGCCGTACCTGGCGATTGGTTGCTGGTGATGCGTAGTGGCAGTGGCTCAAGAAGAGCTCTCAAAACCTGTTTAATTTGGACGTTGGGCACGCTGATTATATTCTAATTGGTTCCTACGTTACGCCAGAGACCTAAAGATACCAAATGGTTTCAAACTGAAGTCGCCAATCCCAGGGAAACAAGCACACAAGTTACTTGAAAAGGCTAGCCAAGCTATAGTGAGGTCAGAAATCAACCATCATGGTTGGAAAAAATCCCAACTCCTGAAGAACGCAGAAGAAAGGTTTTAAGAAATCAGAAGACACACACGAGGAGGACCCCATGCCGATTTTTGCTTCGATCCAAAAATACTGTGGCAACATACGACGAATCAGCCAAAAGGTGCACTCTGAGAAACTCAACAAACTTACCAGGAAGCAGTTGCCGAAGGATACAACCAACGAGGTAATTCGCAAGGAAGAACACTGGTATAGAAGAAAATTCATCGAGGCGGCATACATAATCTCTAATGAGAATATAATCAGCGACCCCAGCGTCCAAATTAAAAACGTTTGGAAACCTCTTCTCGAGCCACTACCGCTACGCATCACCGGCAAGCAATCGCCAGGTACGGCGGCGCTGATTGGAAGAGACGGATATATTGCTATTGAAACCTTGTGAGATCAATCAAAGATAATTGGGATGTACCTCAAATCACGCGTTGTTATGTCTGCACTCTGCAGGGCAATTTAGTCCACCATTGTACCAAAACTTAACTGGTGGCTAAGTAATAACGGTACGTTTTGTTTATTTACATTTTTAAATGCTGTTTATATTTCGGTTCTAATATTATCTTTCCTACTTTTCACGTGTTTGCATTAATTTTCCATGCTATTGCTACATAAATCTTTATTTGTCTTTAATTGAAGGTGGACAAGAACGTAGAAACTTGCTAAACATTTCACGTACGATATCTCAAGGAACTGTTTATGAAGAAAGTACCACCAATCTGAACAAAGAAGGCTCTTTTATCCAAATACCAGAAGAAACTGACACTGTCTAGGAATGAAATGTTTTTGTTATTATTAAAAAGTGGTTTGTAAAATAAAATAGTTCAGTTTGATGGCTGTTTTTCTATTATGTTATGTTAGCAAAAACAACCTTACTAGACAGTTGAAGGTAGATTATATAGCAGAGAAATTAGCGTCTATTTAATTTGCTACTGGATGTCAGCGATAAAAAATCTTTTGAAACAATTCATGAAATATTAAAACATTATTTCGTTCAATATTCCAGAAACATTTCAGAAAAATATATATTTTAACAATTTTACTGAAATATGTCTATAATATTAGTATATTCGTCAAAAAAACAATTTTATGAAATTTATTATAAATTATTACACAATATTTCATCAAATATTTCAAGAGTTTCTTTTCGCCAATGTGTGAACATCCCAGAACGTTTTTAATTCATATCAATCGTGTTGATCGAGTTTTGTGAACCACCCTATATAACTATAATACTTTATATTCCAACCATCCGGTATAATAATAACACATTATCTTCTAACGATTCTGGATATGCTACTGTCTGTGGACCACACTGTATACACTTTTTGTTTGGATTTTTTTAAGCACCAACTATAAATTTCATTCTATCCCGCCCTATATTTCGACCCATCGTATACAAACAACATCTTGTAGGGTACCCAATAAAACATTTCTTTTTCTAAAATTGTTTTAATCACTCCGTATAACTACAATTTTTCTCCAGCCTATATTGCAACTAGCTTATATATGCAACTGCCTATGGGCAAATATACAAATATACCCCACAGATATAACATTCTTTTACCATTTTTAAAAACTTTTCTTCTAACATTTTGTAACTGATTTCACTATTTTTTTTCTAGCTTTTTGCTAGCCCACCTTTTTATAACTGGCTACCCTATATTCACCCCTCTGTATAGCAACTGCTCATATATCCAACAAAACATTCTAATGTATTTTAACCACCTGTATATATTTTAAAAACAATTTCAAGGAATTTATTACATATAAAACTGTTCTACTCCACCCTATCTTTCTACTATCATATGTAATCAACTGCTTGTGGATTTCACGATATAATTTTTTTTCTAGCTTTTTGCTAGCCCACCTTTTTATAACTCAAGCATAGTTTCACTATCCACTACACCCATGCTCGATATTCTCGGGAACAACCTTCCTTTTTTTTGGTGAGCCACTGTACTTTCAAGAATTGTAAAGAAAAGCTTTGTTGCATCTTTACTGTATCTCATATGCTAGCATCCAACAAATCACATTACTAGTAACAACATTAAACTAATGTGAAAATTCCTCCCTAACCTTATCTTGTATATCGTGGACTATAATTGTTCTATTAACGATTTCTCAGTTTGTCTACGGCACTGGCTACATATTTCAACGAAATCTAAACTATTTAAATCTGGGGATCTTGGCTATGTCCATAAGCATATCAAAAACTCCCTGCAAAAGTGAAAACTATCGTGACTACAGGTATATCATCCATATCGTTTTAACTATCTTGTAATCGTAATAGAAACGCTAAACTGAAAATTTGATTATAACGATAGTAATAACAGGAAATAGTGACACAGAGAATTCTCCTTCATGTGTGCACTCAAATTCAGCACAAATGACTTGTAAGCTGTTACCCATCACTCTAAACAACTCTTTTTTTCTTTGCAAAATTTCGTCGTAATTCATGCAACCGGTCTACAGGAGTTTATTGAGAGCCACTAAGTAGACATGTCGGATGATTTCGTTTTAGTAGTTTCAAGACAATGCAATTTTTTTACCATAGTTCTGAGGGCAACAGTGGAACTTACCCTTAGATTTTCGAAATTGGCATGTCACAATAAACTTTTATTTAATATCTATGAAAATTTACCTTGTTACTTTTCTAACGTTTAATGTGGGCACCCTATATATATGCAGACAAATTGAAAACGTTCATTTGGAAATATTTTGATGAAATTCCAATTCCAATCTATTTTCAATTAATTTCAACTTAGATTTCGAATAACAATAACTAAAATGTTTTAATACCAACGCATTCACCATATATTATTATACATTAAGAACTCGGTTACAAGATTATTCCGATTTTTTTCCAAATTGGACCATTCTATGTCATTGAAAAAAATTGTAAAAAATATGGGACCAATGTGGAAGTATATTCTATCAAATGAAAAAAGAATGATCGAAATCGGTTCATAATTGCCGGAGTACTGAGTCTAAAAAAGTACAATCGAATTGAAAACCTCCTCCTTTTTGAAATCGATTAAAAAATGTAATGAAATAATACAGAAATAGTTGGTGATAATAAAAGTGGTTATCCAGGTTACCACTTCTTCAGTTTATTATGTTATCGCTTTCCTACCTATTGGTCAGAATCAAATAACTCAGTCGGTTGATTACTGTCTATTTTTTACTATCATTCATTACATTTTTTTTCTTTTTTACTAAACTTTAGGGGAGGCTCTGGTTGGACCGGCTATTGGTAGCAACTCATAAAAGACATATTATTTATCTTAGTTTCCCTACCTCTGTGCTCTAAAACAAAAACGTTTAGGCTGTTTTTCTTGTATCATCGAGAAAATTTCTGGAAAAGCTAACCAAATGTTAATGAAATACTGACTCCTGTAATTTATATTTAAAAAAGAACCGACTTCAACTGGCTTAAAATAAAAACCGTTTAGAAATCGTGTGCAACTATTTTCTGACATTCTTTTTTTATCTGATTTAGGGTACAATTCTATTGATTATTTTAGCGTATTCTTATTTCTCCCTCTCTCTCTCTCTATTTTGTATTTTTTTCTATATTACCCACATATATTTTAAGTTTTTTATTATTTTTATTATTTGGACTACTTTCTATAAGTGTAACTCAAATTCACCCTATATTGCACCCTATAATTCAACTCTACACGATGTTGCAACCGCCCCGTATAAGTTTTCATCCTCTCCACCCTATTGACTGTTTTTATTTTTCTATTTTTTAAACCACCCTGTATAGCTATATTTTTTCTTCGCCCCATATGTCAAGTATAAGCAACTACTTATGTTCCACACTTTATAACATTTTTTTAACCACACTGTATAACTATAATTCCACTCCACCTTATTTTTCAATCATCCTGTATATCCAACTGCTTCTAACATTTTTTGAACCCTCCGCCCTATAACTACAATAACCTTAATTCATATACTTATTTAAACATAAGTTTTTTGATCCAATCTCTATAACAATAGTTTTACTTAACTCCTATTTCAACCAGCTTGTATACACAACTACTCATGTACCATCCTATCACTCGAATATTCCTTACTGTATTTGCTTATTTAACCATTTTTTCAAGTTTTTGATCCAACCTTAATTCTATTCCATATGGAACTGCTTATGTACCACCCAATATCACATTTATCTGTAAGATTTTATGAACCCACCTGTCTAACTGTAATTTTACTTCGCCCTATATTTCAACTGCCCACATTGCTTGCTGCTTCGATGCACGAACACACACACCTACCACCGTATAGAGAAGACCGCTCCTCTAACAATTTTTCTTTTCAATACATTATTGGAATATTTTGTACCATTTCACTCGTTTGCAAGCCTTGAAGTGAAAACCGTTGCAAACACCCTGTACGATATACTTTATTTTGCACATATTTTTACTTTATAGAAAATTGTTCTAAATCAATCCGAAACATCTCTTTGTAGAATACAATTTAAAATATTGAAATTGCTTGAGCGTTTTAGAGAAAACAGTGTAGAATCATTGAAATTCACTGCAGTGTAGTTCCTTAATTACATCGTTGTCTGATTTTCTGGAAAACCGTAAATTTCAAGCCCAAGCCGTTTTTGAATAATCACTGAGCATACATAAAAAAACCTGCCGACGAATTGATAATCTCCTATTTTTTGGAAGTCCATTAAAGAAGAAAGAAGAAGAAGAAAAAATAAGCAGAATAAATCTTTATTGAATTCTAATTCCGATAATGTTAGATATTTTCTCTAATATTTTAACAACAACAAAATCACAAACTACATACATATTTGTAAATGACGATATGAAAATACATAAGATAAAATATAAATTAGGAATCTTTAATTGTCCTTCTAGGGTTGTACGTTCCTCCTTTGCTTAGGTATAGTTCTTATTTTGGCATTGGGTTTGTTTGTTTTCTTATCTGGGGGATGATACGTTAAAAACTGCTGATTTTTGTAGCTGGAATAATTCGAATCAGCGATGCTGCGTCCGTCCCCTTCGTCTCTTCGTGACATCTCGGAAAAAGGTGACAATCGCTTTGGTTCGGTGTCTTCTTTTGGTTTTGGTTCGGTTCTGAAAAGGCAACTTCGATTTATTGCAATTATAAATCTGTATGTTAAGATCTGTTTTACATTACGGAGTTATACTCGTATGTGATGTAGAACTTTTCCGTAGGATCTTAAAATATTAATGAGGCCCAGTAAAACATCCATGAAGGATAAGTAACGAGGGGACTCTCCAAATATATAAAGTGTACGTAAGTAAAGTCAATAAAATAAACAAGCATAATAGAAAACTAATATGCAATGATAACAAATAATTATACTTTTAGATCTAATAAAACAAATGTTCAGAGGTGTAAAGTGTAAGAGTATTTTAGTAACAAATTAAATTACACATCGGAATTATTGTTAAATAGTAATAATTATAAGCAACCAATATAGAACCTTATAGAAGGAAACGCCTTAAGTAAAATATGTCCTTTGTTTACATGTTAGTATGATACCCACACGATAGGGGCGCTGATGTACTACAAAACAAGCAACGTCGATACCGTCTGGAATCAACTGATCCAATTAGGGACTGGTGGCCGAAGGCGTAAGGCGCCCGGTTTTTAATTGGTGGTCTCATGAAACATTTTAGATTATTTTTTAAAATTACTAACACATGCTGTATGAATGTTAACTAATAATATTTTGGCATGTACAGTTGCATAACTAATCTGATTAACCAAATAATAATCACAAGTTGGAATATTCAAATCCAAATTGGAGTGAGGCTATCGAAACTATCCATATATTCCCATCATTAATAACTATTTTACATTTTTGATACTAATATCGTTCTAAACGTGAGATAGACAAGAGTTGGAGAAAAGAAAAAAGAGAGAAAATCGAAAGAGAAATAGAGACAAGAGAGAGAGAGAAGAAAACGAGAGAGAGAGGTGAGAGGACGACGAGAGAGAGAGAGAGAGAGACAGTAAATAGAAGAGGCAGAATGGAAAAAAAGACAAAGAAGAGAGAGAAAAGGAGCTAAGAGAGTAAAGCTCCAAATACTGCCATTCTAATTTTAGTTATCGATTATTACCGTGCAAATATAGTGGTTATTAATCAAAATACACTTACATACCTAGTCAGAACTTTCTTATTCTTGACTTCTCTCTCCAGTAAATCCGCTGTCGTTAGATCAGAACTGTGAATTTGCTGTAGAGCGCTCGCGTTATCCGACAACCAGGGTTTAGAAGCTTTACTTTTGCAACTACAATTATCTGCTTTGCATCTTTGACAAGGTAAGTTTTTTATTTCGCTGGTAATTTCTTCATTATCCAGAATTCCTAAAAATAAAAAACTAAGCATGCCCTTACTTCATGGCAGCGAAAATATCATACCTAGAGTAATTTTTTCCAAAACTGTACTGTCTGCCTTTGGTGCCGATTGGTTGGTTTGATTTAATAACAGCTTCGCAAGTGGTGGTGCTAATCCTAATCCGATGTTTCTTTCGTGGTAGACCTCAGAAATTGTAGGAGTTAGCTCTCTGTTAATATGGCGCAACTGAGTTGCAAGAATCGTATCATGTAAACCTGTAATGAAAAATTTTCCATAGACAATTTTCAATTTTCACAATTATTCGTTTGTTATATTTTTAACGTGGCCCCAAGCCACGTTTCTTTGACTCTGATTTGGTCGGATCAAAAGGCTGCAATTAAGCTACGTGCCTTTGCATTTGATTGGTTGGTTCAAATGGCAATCATTGGATCACTTGCCTGAAGCATAAAACCTAAAATATAATAGCCGAAACGTGAACTCCAGTCACAATAGACTAAAGTCAGACGTCCAAAAGGCCGTATGATCGGAAACTAATAATGATCAGTTCAAAGCTACTAGACATTAACAAAAAAATATATTGTATTTGCATTCAGTTCTGAATTAAAATAAAACATTAAAAAAAACATTTTTAAAAAATATATAACCGACTTCTACCTATAACTAAAAAGCTGAAAATAATTATAACAAAATACAACTCTAGCAAATAAATAACACATTCAATGTTGTAAGGAAGTAAAAAATGTAAACATTAAAAGGTGCTCATTCTGTACAAATTAATTACCTAACAATCTAGTACATTTTTGAAGTCGGTGCCAAGCAAATCTAAAATCCTTCATTGCGTACTTATCTACTAATTCATCAAACTTGAATCTTGCTTGGCACCGACTTCAAAAATATACTAGATTGGTAGGTAATTAATTTGTACAGAATGAGCACCTTTTAATTTTTACATTTTTTACTTCCTGGGTAGGTACCTAACAACATTGAATGTGTTATTTATTTGCTAGAGTTGTATTTTGTTATAATTATTTTTAGCTTTTTAGTTATAGGTAGAAGTCGGTTATATATATTTTTAAAATGTTTTATTTTCAACTTTTTAGTTTTTTTTTTGAACTCAGGTAGTTTTCATTCTTTATTTGTTATTTTGTATGTATAACCTTAATAGAGAGAACCAGGTAACATCGAAAGCCTCAACATTACACAATGATACTTTATCATTTAAATTGACAGGTAAATCTTTACAAATAAAATGTACTAGTAGCGTTGACTTAATAAGCCCAAAATATATTTATGCCTTATGGACTACGCCATGTAACCTTTCTTCAACTTTTTTTGACAACCCTGTATAACTAGATAATTCCACTCCAACCTATGTACCAACCAGCCTGTACATAGGACTGCCCACGGACAAGCATAAATTTGTTAGCTGCCTTCTGTAAACTATAGGACGGAGTAGAATCCTATATTTACGGAGTCAAATCCATTATTATTTCCTTTTTAACATTTTATGTTATCACACTGTGTAACATTAATTCCTCTCCACACTTTATGTAACTTCTTATGGGCTATAAAAGAAATAATTTTTTAATCACACTGTATAAATATAATTCAACTCCAGCATATATTTCAACCATCCTGTATATGATTTGCTTATGTCCACATCATATAACAGTTTTTTAATCACCCTAGATAATTTTAATTTCACATTTTTTCAACATTTTTATATGTTTTTTACGTCCAGTCCACCCTATATTCCAACCATCCTGTATATACGGCTTCCTACGGACCACTATCATTCTAGTCCGTCCTATATTTCAATCTTCATATAAATGCAACTCCTTCTACCACTTTACTTTGTGATTTTGTTTGTTATAACTAAACACCCTGTCTATAAGCCACCAAGTACCAGTTTAAAGTTTGACATGTGTTGTCACTGAATTTTCTATTAGGCCGGGAGAATGTGATAACCAAAAGTACCGTCTTCGCAAAATGGAAAAATTTGCATTTAAATAGGTATTTACCTGGTATACAAACAAAACGAGCTTGGTACTCATTGATTTAAGGAGCTGAAAATACTATGCTTTATTACGTATATGCTTGAGATGTACATAGAAAATTTTCAAATTCGTAATTAAAACTTCCAGTGCCTAAAATTACCGTACTATTACGTTGGAATTAAAATATATATGAGGAAATGTCCGTTATGTCATTTCGATGAATTTTCGGAATTTTCGGCGATTTTCTGCAAAACTGCAAGTTGCACATCGCAGAAAAGTATATGAGATCACCTAAGGATCTTCCTTAATAGATAACACGTTAAAAAACTATACACATCCATAAGGAGTTATCGAAAAATCTACTAAAATATTAGGGATATTGGTCGATTTCCATGCACGCATGTGTTCATTCACAAATTTTATCACTTTATCAATAGAATTCTTTTCCAAAATTTGAAGTTTCACCAATCCGGATATATACTCTATTAAACAAGACCATATTCATTCAAAACGGTGCACCACAGGAGAAGAAATCAGGTAACATACATACAAAAAAAAGCGAAAAAATACGCGACGAATTGATAAGCTCCTCCTTTTTGGAAGTCGGTTAAAAACAGCTGTTTTTATAAGGCCTAAATGAACGGTTTTTTCTTCAATTTCCTAAATTTTTTTATGAGAAACATTTACTTAGTTTGTAGATGTAAAAACCTGAGAGGTCACCATTTTCAGTATCTCCAGAATTTCTATTCTCGTGTTAACTTATTTCAGGAATACTGTGGGATACGAATAATGAGCCCTAGATATGCCCTGTTAGTTATTCATTTAAAAATCTACGGACCGCGCTATAAGCATTGTACTCACTTGAGCTATTTCCGGGTTTTCCGTCACTCTTGCTCATTTCTTGTTTGGAATCCTCTTTACTTGACGTTGAAGCTATAGAGGCCAAGCTCGTCACAGCTTCAGAATCATTAGGAGAGAAATACAACAATCTCTCATTGGAAGGTAAAGTTTCTTCGCTAGGTAACGTAATCGGTTTACGGTTGTGGCAAGTATTTGCGTGAAGCGTTTGGGGTGGACTGACCTAAATAGGAAAGGAATTAATACAGAAATAACAAAAATGTAAGTTTAGCTTACCTCAGTTCTAACAGTTAACCGGTCCAAAGTACACAACGGATTTCTAGCTTTTTTATAAGATACTTTGTTCCTAGCAGTGCAGTTGAACAGTTTTGCTTCCATTTTTTCTAGCTCGCTGTCCGAACTATTTTCAAATAAGCCTGGTGGAAGATTGTTATATAACGGAAGGTCAACAAGGGGTTTTGTCCTGGGAGGAGGCAGAGGAGGCATCTGTAACAAGACAAATAATTGTTTTTATATGTTAAAGGCCAAGATATCGGTAATTATTACTTGATTCTGAGTTTGTCTTCGAAGGACAGTAGCATGCCCGCTGTCCCAATCAGTTGCTGAACTAGCTGAACTAGAGCTATCGGGCCGAATGTTATCACTTTTTCTTTCGCTTTGAGGATAAAGGTGTCGTATTCTTGTTTGATGAACAAGTGATAAAGCTATATTTTGATTTTCATGCTGCAAATCAATACGTGAAGCATTTAGTTACTAGTTATAAAACTAGGAAAGATCCTAGCTGATTCTGCTTTTTCCGGATTTGGACCGCGTCCTTTTTTCGAATTAATTTATTTATATATCTGAACCAACATATAAACAAAGTTTTCCGACGTTTCGCCGACACTTATAAGGGGCTTTTTCAAGAATGAGAAATACAAATGTTACTTACCTTGCGGCGACTACATTCGTTTAGTCTTTTTCTCACAAACACACTTTGAAACTTCACTTTATTAAACTTCTAACACTGAAGCACAAATTGTTAATGACTAACACTTTGTATCTAGCCAAGGATCAAATAATAATTGGCCCCCCGAACTCATGTTTTTTTATGGTTGCAAGTGATTTATTTTGTTGATGTGTTGAAATTTGGATGCAGGGTTGCCAGATGGGCGAAAATGTCATCCAAGGGTGTTTATTCGATTCCATGCTCGTGTGGGGCAGTATACATCGGTGAAACAGGTCGATCTATAAACACCCGTCTATGTGAGCGCAAACGTAGTTTGAAAACGGACCTCCTTTCAAACTCCGATGTAGCTGAACATCATCACGAAACAGGCCACCAAATCCTGTTCGACAACTCTTCTGTCTTGGCCAAATCTCCGTATTAATTCGCCAGAAAATTCCGTGAGGCCGTCGAAATCGCCAAAAATCCCAAGAATTTCAACCGAGACAAGGGTTTTGAACTTTCGCCCATCTGACAACCCTGCATCCACATTTCAACACAAATCTCATCAACAAAATAAATCACTTACATTACCTAATAATTAAATTCGAGGAACGTATTCAAAAATATCTTCACAACCACAAAACAATCCACAATAATCCCATTAAGTACCTCCTACCCTTCTTTTACCTAGCCAATTATTATTTCATCCTTGACTAGATCCAAAGTGTTAGTCATTTACAATGTGTGCTTCAGTGTGAGAAGTTTAATAAAGTGAAGTTTCAAAGTGTGTTTGTGAGAAATAGACTAAACGAATGTAGTCGCTGCAAAGTAAGTAACATTTGTATTTCTCATCCTTGAAAAAGCCCGTTATGAGTGTAGGCGAATATATAAATAAATTAATTAGAAAAAATTACGCGTTCATAAGGAAAGAAAACAGAATTTATCTTAGTTTTCATATCACGTTTTATTTTCACTTTACTGTGACTAGTTTCGGCAAGAGGCTATGCCATTATCAAACAAGAGCGAACTGATGAAAGAATCCTTGTTTGATAATGGCATAGCCTCTTTGCCGAAACTAGTCACAGTAAAGTGAAAATAAAACGTGATATAAAAACTAAGTTAAATTCTGTTTTCTTTCATTATGAATATGATCGAGTAGCAAGTAACGGCTTCCGCAATCAATTTTTTGAAAAATGACCGGGTCCAAATCAGGAAAAAGCAAAATCAGCTATGATTCTGGCCGGGAAAACCTACGTTCTCATTAGGGAATATCCTAAACAGTATTGAAATGGATATTGTAAACCAAAAAGATACCTAAAGATATGAAACATGTACTAAAAAATAAATCATGACATACCGCGAATTGGATAAATAAGTGAACGTAGGGACTATTTATCAAAAAAAACACCCAATAAAAAAATATGACTAAATAAATGGCTAAACAGTCTCAACCCGAATAAACTTAGAAATAGGAACTACAGCATTAACTTAAGTTTATGTTCCAGAAAAAAGAAAAATCAATATACTGAAACTTTTTATAATAAATTTCAACAAGTCGTAGGCAGTAATTTTTTCGAGGGGGGGGATTGTGGATAATTCTCTTTGAAGGGTGGCGGATTTACTAGAATGGAAAGAATTTATACATTAGTTCACGTATTTATGAAATATAAATTTTATTTTAATGAAAAGAAATATAAATTAAAATTTAATATCAAATTGTCGGGGGAGGAGGGGGATTAAGACTTGAAAGTTTGGAGATACTGTGGTCCAAAAAAATTGGGTGGGGCAAAAAAATCTCAAAAGTAGGTACCAATATTGATAGAATTAAAAAAGATGTTGATGGAAATGAAAAGGTAACATGATAGCCGCCGCACTCTGCCCACTGTGTGACTTTGTAAAATAATACGATTCCGTCAGAATATCATGAAAACCATGGCTTTCTCTGGCTATGCTATTGTGATCTTGTATTTCACCTTGACATTAAGGTTATTTTAAGATCAAGCAGATTATAGCTAGTTCCAATATACCCTATACCATGACCTGGAGGTCATGGCTCAATGTCATATAAATACTGAATAAATATTTCTTCCCAGACAGTTAAGGCAAGATAAATGCACAAGTTATTCCTCAAGAAAAAGTCGCTTAAAACTAGTCCAATCAACTTGTAATCAATTAATTTTAATTTAAAAACGCTATTTGACCTCCAGCTCATGTCAAGCTCAATTTTTCTCTCATTCCATCTTCAGAGTCAAAGGTATGAGGTCTTGTTTGGAAAAATATTTAACCTCTAAATGATCTTGACCCTTGATCTGAAGGCCATGGTCGGGTAGATAAACCTTTTCGCAGATTTCATTTCCGGTATCAAAAATAGAGTCGTTTAAAAAATCTACTTGACCTTAAAATATCTGCTCAGGTCAAGGTCAGGTAACCATCGGCTAGCCAGAGAAATTTCCTAAAACTTATGTCTTGAAAACATTATTTGACCTCAAGCTCATGTTAAGGTCAGATATTTTCATCTTCATAGTCTAAGGTTTTGTTTTTGACCTCTAAATGACATAGACCCCTGATCTCAAGGGCAAGGTCAAGGAATCAGCTATGAAAGAGACTAATCAGTACCAACAAGCTGAACAACATATGTAAGCACCAGAAACTAAGTTTTTAAGGTTGTAAAGGGTTGTTCCATTACTGCTCGAAACAGTCAAAGTACAGATAGAGTAGATAAGAACGATTACTAGATTTACAAATGTGGGGAAAAGGTATAGACAGATTGAGGAAAACATAGGAACCGTAACATCCAACATACCAATACCTCAAGCGAAAAAAAAAAAAGAAGTAGAAATAATTGACTTTACCTGCAGTACGACTGGAGGACTTGGCGTGAATGCAGCGTCAGATTCTCCTCCACCAGGTCGGGCCAGCGTGGAACTTTTCTTCATTTTACTATCTGTTGCTAGTTTGCCATCTGACGGATTCGAAGTTCGTCCATCGGGTTCACCTCTTCTTCTAACGTACGAAGTAAAGGCACCACCAAGACGCTTAGTCGGCAAAACAGTTCTTCTAAAAGGGGGTAGAATACGGGGCATAGACTTAGAAGTATTTTTTGGTATGCCGCATACGTTCAATTCGTTATCTGAATGAGAAAATTCATTTTCAACGGAAGCTAATGATTCAAGACTACTTGAGGAGTCAATGGACAGACTCTTTGGGGCTTCTTGGGTATCTGTAAGAATGAGAGTTGAACATCATATATCATTACATAAATCAATTCACTCAAACATACTGGGACCAAATGCTTACCAAACAACGCTAGCAATGCCTGAGAGGTGAACTGAATGCTTCTTCTGTTAGCTTGTTTGCCTGTTCGTAAAGTAACTTTGTCCTGTCCAACATCAATTAAATCAAATCCTAATGAGGCCAGAAGTTCATGGCATCCAGGTACTCTCCATAAACTGCAAATATACGCAATATAAGTAAATACTATAAAAATTGTACGAAAAGTTAGTAATAACATTTTTGCCAATGAGAACTTATAACTTGAAAAAAATGGTAAATGTGGTGTAAAAATGCAAAAGCCAGCAATCCGCTTTAAGTAATTTTCAAGAACAATTTAAAAAAGACTTACCCAACATTTACAGTGACCTCTACACTGTCAGTGTCGACGTCTTTGCAACTGAACTGAGACAAAGCTGACTGAATTACCGAAATAATATCATCAGCTACTTCAGAATTGGCAGTCAACTTAGAAAGAGCACTTATCGATGTACTGGATAATCCTGGAACAACAGATTACGTGTATAGTACTAAAAATCTACAAATAAAACACATGTTTAGGTACCTAATAAAGCTTGGAGGCTAGCAGAACATTGAGTTAATCTTTCATCTGGATCTGATTGAGGGAAGAATACGCTGCTGGGAATACCATTGGAGGCGGGTTCAAACCGAAATCCTACCGACATCAATAACTCTTTCCATCCAGTTACAAGCCCCACCTAAATTGAAACAATAACAATTTATTAAATTAAAAAATTATATTTGTTGTAAATCTCACCTTATTTTCAATTGACTTTTGGGTAGTGTACATAGCATTCTTTTGGCCTCGATGGATTCTTTGCAAACTCTTTTCCACAAGGTGAAGTGTTACTCTAAGAGCGTCCCTGCACTTGTCTGGGATTTGAATAAGTTCACATAAAGCTTGACCCATGAGTGCTACTTTATTGGAAAGCCTGATGTTTAATCCTACTAGTACGAAACCAGCCCAATTAGCTGGATGCGCAAAATGTTTGGTGTGTTGAACTGTTTGCATTGCTTCCGCTAAGGCTCTGGAAATAATCAATTAACACCAAGCATAGGTGATAAAAGTTTTCCGTTTGCTTACCTAGCAGCCCTAGTTCCTTGCAACATAGATGAATAGAAAGCCCGCAGTAAAATTTTGGATGCTGCTTCGGGTACAGGCCAAAGGGAAACTAAAACTGCTTGGGCTCCTGCTGCTAACAAAGCCCTAACTAGCGCGACGAGTCCATCAGAAGTAGCCCAGCCATGTTGGTCTCTTGTGTGACAAGAACTTATCTGGAAATACTCGTTATCAATATTTTTATATTCGCTTTATGATCAAAGTACTAACAACAACTAATCTTGCCGAAAGTTTTAACGAAAGAATATCAGCAGCGCTCAGGAGGAATTCAGATAGTGGTGGTAGTTCTGCTGTGGTGGATACTTCGTTACCGTCTTCTTCTTCAGCAATATCAGTCATGTATAACCTCTTTGATTGGCTTTGATCTAGAACCTAAGCAATAAATTCGTTAAAGGCAAGCTCATACACGACCTTTAAAAAATACTTACTTCAGCTGGACTAAGAACTAATGACGAAAGCTTCCAAGATACGTGCGTGGCAAAATGAATACATTCAGCTTCTTGAATTTTCGTTAGGATTTGCTCTTTTGTCGCTGAACTGCCTGTCAACACCTGCGATTGTAATAATTCAGCTACTAAACTAGCTTCTTGTTCCGCCTGTGGAATATCTTTCCAGCCCCAATGTTCAGTAACAGCACTTGGTAGTTTGGGATTTCCTATAATTAAGCTTCTGACCTGAAATGTATTGCTTCAGTGCGAAATTCAGAGCAATATGTTTAAAAATCACCTGTTGATCACCGTCATGCCTTTTCGTTCTGCTAGATCGTAGAGTAAGCAGATTCGGAATTACAAACAAAGAATAACGTTCACAAAGATATTCAGCACAATCCTGGGAAGAACGTAAAACAGGGAAGGGTACCAAATAAAGATCGCCTTCTAGTACTAAAATAAGTTCTTTGCGGCATTCTCCTTCAACTGATGGTGAATCTAAAAAAATGCATTTACAAAACTTCACCTATCAGATATTGGTAATATTTTTTACTTTTATTTGGCAAATATTCTTCAAAAGGTTGCAAAAGTAAAGTATAAAGGGAATGTAGACAGCTGGGACCTTTCCAGGCTTGGCGGCGTCCAACCCTTGTAGACCCTTGAGCACTGGCGCTTGATCGGGTACTTCCTAAAACGTATTTGATAAGGAATTTAGTTTCATGGTAAAACAGCATAATACAGGGTGAGTTTTTTTTTGGTGATCATTATGGGCATCTCGGAAACTAGCGAAGATAGAGCAATGGTTAAATGGGAAAAGATTTGCAGTTTTACTGGCCTAATTTAATGACACTAGATATTTTGAAAAAACGAAATTCTGTCGATTTAGTCAAATCCCTCTAGCTCCTTTGTTTTTGATTTTATAAAAAAAGTGTAAATATCTAAATTGAAGGGAATTGTATTCCGAATATGATTGTTATGTGCTCGTTTGCGTGACAGCTCTTGTTTTCGAGATATGTCACAAACTTATCTTTTATTGAATGGAAACCATAGTTGGCTATGACCTCAAAAAATCTGACATTTTTAGAGCTTTTCAACGATATAATACTCCATATAGTTATTCATAAAAATAACGGAGTTATGGATGCTTTTCTCTCTTATTTTCTCTTTTAACGTAGTTAACCATGAAATAGATTGTTTTCACTTTGACGTTTCCTCATTTGAGAGTAATTCCATTAGTAGTGCTGAAATGGCAGTCGATATTGACAAGTTTTCGTGATAAAATGGAATATTCTAACGAAGAAAAACTGAATATGGTGGAATGTTATATCATAATGCCATAAAATTTCAGTTCGTGTAGCTGAGGAATACTTTCATAGATATTTTAATCGTCGTCAACCTGCTCTATGTACATTTAAGAGGCTTTACGATACGCAGATATGGATCTTTTACTAAACCACCAAAGGAACGTAATCAAATCAACGAAGCAGCACAAATAAATGTTTTGGCAATGGTAAACCAAAATTCATCTACATCAACTTGTGAGATTGCGGTAGAAGCTGGCACATCTGAACGAACTGTAGTTAAGGTACTGAAAGCGCACAAGTTCCACCCGTACAAACTTTCGGTTTCTCAAACTTTGCATGCTGGTGACGAACATCGACATATTTTATTTTGTAAATGGTTTAGAGAAATTTGCCAATCCACAGTTTCCATTAAAGGTGTTATGGTCAGATGAAACTAGATTTACTAACTGCGGTATGTTCAATAGACACAATGAGCATATCTGGGCTAAAGAAAACCCTTTCCATGTAGAACAAAGACGACCCCAGATAAAATTTGGTTTAATGTTTGGTGTGGTATCATAGGGTCTACTATTCTGAGAACTTTTATCTATGACGAATCACTTACTGGGGAGCGCTACTTGCATTTCTTGCAATACACTTTTCAAGAAGTGTTGCATAATTTGAATTTGAGAACTCGTTTAGAAATTGAGTGGTTCCAACATGATGGAGCACCTGCTCATAACTCGTTATTAGTAAGACAACACTTAGATAATATCTATCCAAACTCTTGGATAGGAAGAAATGGCCCACGCGAATGGCCACCCCGGTCTCCCGATTTGGCAGTTATAGACTTCTATTTATGGGATGCGCTAAAAAACAAAGTATATAAAAGAAAATATGAGACAGTTGGTGACCTAAGGGAGGCGGTATTACAAGCAATTGAAGAAACTGATAGGCGGTCTGTGAGGACAGCGGTAATGTCAATCTCAAAAAGATGCAATTTTTGTCTAAATAACAATGGTGGACTTTTCGAACATAAATTGTAACAATTATTATGTACTTTAATTTATTAAGTTTTCAGTAAGTACCTACTTATTTAGTTTTTTCGTTATATCTGATATACCTAATAAAAAAATCGTTCAATGTTATTTGGAATAGTTATTAATAAATCAATCTATTTCATGTCTAACTACGTTAAAAGTGAAAATAAGAGAGAAAAAAATCCATAGCTCCGTTATTTTTATGAATAACTATATCGAGTATTATATCGTTGAAAAGCTCTAAAAATGTCCGATTTTTTGAAGTCATAGCCAACTATGGTTTCCATTCAAAAAAAAAAAGTTTGTGTCATATCCCGAAAACGAGAGCTGTCACGCAAACGAGGACATGACAATTATATTCGGGATACAATTCCCTTCAATTTTGATATTTACACTTTTTTTATAAAATCAAAAACAAAGGAGCTAGAGGGATTTCACTAACTCGACAGAATTTCGTTTTTTCAAAATATCTAGTAAGCCATGACTTTTTACAAAAATCCAAAAGTGTCATTAAATTGGGCCAGTAAAACTCCAAGTCTTTCCCAATTTAACCATTGCTCTATCTCCACTAGTTTCCGATATCCCCATACTGATCATCAAAAAAAACTCACCCTGTTTAGAAAAATCAAGTGAAAAAAAGTTACATTTATGAGTTTAATCTCACCTTGTAAGGAAGCAACAGATCCACCAACACTTCCCAGAGAAAATACCGAACTTAGCGAATAGTTACTTGAATTCATAAGGTGTTGACGATTTACCATTCGTAAAAATCCAGTCCTTTCTGATAATGTGTCCTCTGAGTATTGGTCTTCTGCTATTGGAGTACACGGAGATAGTTCTAATCCCAAGCTGTCACGAACTGAAGAAACCAGTTTTTCCAACACACCGGTACCAGACGGTAACAGATCAGGATTTTCGCATGATTCCTTTTCATTTGTTTCAACGAGAGAGACAGAATGAAATTTGACAATACCTAAAAGTTTGTATACAATGTTTAATTTTATGATATAATAATTTTTATTTAACAAATTTCTGATGATGAAATGAAACTAATTACTTTGTTTACTATCACTAACACATTTATTCACTAAAATATGTGACTAGTTTCGATGCCTAGCGCATCATTTTCAAACATATATAAACAATGAAAAAACCCATCTAACAAACCTTAAATACAATCATTAGTCATTAGTTAGCTTTTTTTTCTTACCAATTTAAGGACGCTTTTAGTAACTAAAAATGCTCTAAGAGTGAATAGTGATAGTGATTGTTAAGGCCGAAATGTAAGGCTGTTCCGTTCCTATAAATAGTTCTACCTATATGTAAATTATTCAACATTATAAATCAGTTATAGGTTATTGCACGAATTAAAATAAAGAGTAAATATAATAATTATGATTATGCTAATTTACGTTTAAAAAATATTTTATTGAGCAAATATATGAAAAAAGTCAACTTTATTCTAGATGGCTTTTCGAAAATCGGCCAAAAATGCTTTTTTGTAATTTTTTGTGAAAAAATATCAATTTTGACAGATAAAACATGTACCTAGCTTGTTGAGACTTGTCCGCATCAATTTTTGTTTAAATTTAATAAAAACCTTACAAACCTTTGGTTGGGACAATGAGCCAAGCATAAAGATATCCAGCTGCTATACTGTAATAAATCACAGATGCCCTTTGTCGGTTGACGATATCTTTTAAATGGTCCAACGTGTTTAATCCTAAATCCTCCATTCTACTACTTTTAGATTTCATTTCTAGACCTTGACGTTCTAGTAATAGATCAACAAATGCACGATTTCGTCCCCTTTCTGCAATTAGTAAAGCCTCATCTGGGCGATTCAAACCTAAAAAAAGATTATTAGTCCAGAAATTTAAGACAATAAATACTACTAACAAACTAGAACTCTTTGAAGTGCCTGATAGCTTGATGATTGCAATTCAAAGAGTGAAAGTTTATAGTCTTGTGTATTTTTCGTCTCTCTCCGTATGCTCTCCAATAAATGCGTTGCAGCCTCTAGATGCTTCTGTGCGCCTTCCAAATCGCCGTTTGCCCAAAGTGCCAAACCAAGTTGATTGCGAATTTTAGCCTATAAAGACATTCAAAATAATTCATGTTTTAACGGATTTGTTAACCACTTACTTCCTCATCTCTTCTACCTAGCATTTCCGCAATACATAATCCTTGGGTAAGATAAGCAACGGCTTGCGTTCTGTTTCCTAGAAGCTGATGAAGTCTACCTAAGGCACTATAAGCAACGGTTTTTGCTAGCTGGTCGTTCGTACTTGCTGCTATGGATAGATGTTGTTCTTGGTAAAGAACAGCTTGATCCAAATTTCCTATAGACTCATATACAGCACCTACAAACACATACAGTTGAACTACCATAAGAATTGAATTGTTGCTACTATACCTAAGTTTCCACAAGCCCTGCTTTGTAGCATTGAAATCTTCAGTTGGTCAGCTATCTCTAAATCGTTTTGATGGTACCTCAAAGCTGTCGTAAATTCCCCCATTTGATGATAGACCATGCCCAGTCCGCAAACCGCGTCAGATTCCATTATTTTATCACTTAATTCCCTTGAGATATTTCTTTGGTGATCCAAACAGGAAACAGCTTGCTCAAGATTTCCCAAATTCGCATGAAGTTGTCCAAGTTCCCCATAAGCAGCTGCTTTGGCTTCTGGATTGCCAAGTTCATGAGAAACGACTAAGCGTTTTTCCAAACATACTAACGCTTGTTGAAGATTTCCAAGAGCTCGTTGGGAGGTACCCAAACCGCGATAAGCCCTTTCTTGATCCCTTGCGCTTTTCAATTTCAACGCAATCGATAAATATTGTTCGTGGCACTTGACAGCTTCTTCTGGATCTCCCAAGGCATCATAGCAATCACCCAAACTTCCAAAGGCTCTACCCTTATCCAGCTGGGACGTCGGCGTGCTGAGTCTTTCTAAAGTTGCTAATTGCTGTTCGAAGTATCCTATGGCATCTTCATAATGGCCCATATTCAGTCTTAAATACAATATACAGGTTCAACTACTGAACGGTACATTTAACTTTAGAATCTAACACTTACCTTGCGATTCCTTGGTTTCCACACGCCTGTGCTTCAACTGCGCAGTCTTGTAACTCTTGCGCCCTCTCCAGTTGTTCCTGATAACATTTGACAGCGTGATTGTAGTTTCCCAAAGCCATATGTACGGCACCAAGGTGTCCATGAGCTCTACACTCTCCGGCTACATCGGAAATTTCTTGCCGTATTGTAAGTTCTTGGGTATGATAACCTATAAACATTTTTGTCATTTTAATCCTAGACCATTAGTAAAGGTTAGGCTATGTTACTTAAAGCTTTGTCCAGTCGTTTGAGCATTCTATGCGCAGTACCTAAGGCACCGTATGCAGCGGCTTCCATGCTTCGATCTCTGCTGTTCCTTGCAAGTGCAAGTTGTCTGTGGTACATTTTGACAGCTTCTCCGGTTTCTTTCATTTTTATTAGAACGTCGCCTATGTTACCCAAAGCACGGAATTTTCCTAAAATACACATTAATTTATTTAACCCAAAGTAATCTAATTTGTCCAAAGGCTAAAGAATTATGATCACTTAGAACGAACCTGCTATGTTGTTGGTCATATGCGCAATGGCTAAGAAGTATTTTTGGCATTCCAGTGAAGTTTCCAGTTGACCAAGAGCTAGATGAGCCAAGCCAAGATTGCAATAGGCTCTGCCCATATTCATTTTGTCTTGTAAATCCTTAGCTAATGCTAAGTCTTGATCATAATACCTAACAGCTTCTCTGTAGTTTCCTATACAATAATGAGCATATCCTGCAAACAAGATACTGTGTCATAATGTAATAACAAGCGGACATATTACATACCTAAGAAATGGCAAGCTTTGGCTTCTCCCTCAACGTCAGCTAACTCTTGAGAGAGCATTAAATATTGTTCATAATATGGTATGGCTTCAGCAAATTTAGACCTAGAGCTCAAGCAGTTTGCTAAATTGAGTAAGGCGCAAGCTTCACCAGCTGTATCTTTTAATTCTCTAGCAATACCTGCAAATTAACGTTTTAAATCATCCTAGTGGTGTTAAAAGTTCAACATGCCCTTACCCAAGTGCGCTCTGTAATGTAACAACGCCATGTCATGTGCTCCTAGAGCTTGATAAGCAACTGCTAGATTCCCATGCGTACTGGCTTCGGAACTTCGATCATGAACTTCCTTACTAATTGTCAGTTCCTGTTTGTGGTACTTGATGGCAGACTCGTAAAAACCAGCTGCAGAATACGCATTACCGATGTTTCCGTAAGCTCTGCCCATACCGGCGCGATCTTGAAGGTTTCTGGCAATTGCCAAATGAGCTTGGTGGAGTTTCAAAGCTGCATCATATTCACCTAAAAGAAGCGTAACACTAGTCATACAAATATTTCGACCAAGGTTATTTTATTACCTAGCAGTTGATATACTATTCCTAAATTTGAACAAGCTCTTCCTTCTCCGACTTTGTCTCTTGTCGATAGAGCAACGTCTAGTTGTCTTTCGTGCCATTGTTTAGCTTGACCATAATCTCCTGCACACCGAGAGGCGTGACCTAGGCCAGCATAGGCTCTTGCTTCAACGGATCTAGAGAATATATTGTCATACAAAATATATTACTTAATTATATGGTAAAAATATCATTAAAGTTATTTGAACTATTCGTATATCGACATCTAGTAGTTTCAGGGAAAACTAGCCCCCAGAGACCATAAATCTGGAGTCCTCTGTGGGATAGGTTTTCCTGATGTTGATTTCATTTGGCGCTAACTAAATTAGGTTGCACATTTGGGAAAAAGTTTTTTAAAAAAAGAATATTTAAAAATCAGTAATTATGAAAATAACGATCTTTTTATTATTACCCTCAAACTATTTTAAACTGATTCAAAGTGTTAATAAGTAATCAGTACAAAATTAAATTTTATGCCTTTACACTTACTTATCACCTATAGCCTGCGCTAATCTTAACACCTTTTCATGGTAAACAATCGCCTGAGCAAAATTTCGCTTGTAATGATGACTCGATCCTAAGTTGCTGTAAGCTCTAGCTTCTTCAACCTAAAATTGTAACACTTTTAGTTATAACAGATAAATACATTTCTATATCCATACTTGGTTTCCTAGCCTTCTAGCTAACCTCAGATGTTGGGTATGACAATCGACAGCCGAATCGAAGTCACCCATGGCTAAATATACAGCACCCACGTTTCCAATCTCTCTGGCTTCCTGCAATCTGTCACCCATCTGCTTCACTAGTTGAACGCACTGTTTGTGAGAGGCCAGAGCGTTAGGATAATCTCCGATTGCTGTATACACGTGACCCAAGGAAGTCAGTGCCATTGCAGCAGCTTGGGTATCCTAAAAATAAATAGATTTGATGAAATTGCATAAACAATAAGTTCAGTTTTATAGTTGCCTTACCTTGCATTTCATAGCAAGTACCAATTGATATCTATGTGCTGTTAAAGCTTCTTTGTACGAACCATGGCTGAAGTAAGCGGATCCCAAGTTACCGTGAGCTCGACATTCTCCTGCCGTATCGCCGAGGCTTTTAGCTATGGCCAGATCTTGTTGCATGTAGCTACAAATCAAAGTGACAGTTATTGAGAGGTCAGGCTTTAATAATAAATAAGATTCTCACTGTTTTCTGTATAGACTGACTGTTTGCTAAATTTCATCCTATTGGCGATACAAAGTAAAATATAAGAATTGATTATCTTTATAGCGTCTTAGAAAATTACTCTACACTTGAGATTACGAAGTGTTTAAAAAGTACCAAACGTTTCTAGGTTTGGAATTATTATGACTTATATATTATTTGGTGCGTTTTTTAGTTATTGTGTAACTTCTGAACAACTTTAGCCGTTGAGGATTCAGGCTATTAGATTAACAACTGATAGACTGGTTTTAGAACGACGTATCCAAACATTATATAGAAAACGTACTACTTTCTCTTTTGAACGCCAATTAAAATGGTTTTGGCCCTTGTGACTTAGTGGAGTAATAACTATGGACCAAAGTCTCTGTTTAAGACTATAGTTCATAGCGATGCTATTATACGATCTATGGGGAATTGTTTCCTGGAGTACATCTGTTTGTTATTATAATTCATGTTTGAATCTTACAGACGTTTCACCCAGGTCTCACTCTGCATTATCAATGCGTTGTAAGGTAGTGCTAGCAGTTGCTAGCACTGGGAGTTGCTGTGCCCGTGTTATGTATTTATAGGCCTTCGTTGGAGATTGTAGCGACTCTCTCTGGTTGGAGTTTGCTCCTCCGCCTCTGAGGTCATTTGGGTCACGTGACCATTGCTCAGTTCCTCTCTGTGTGTTGCTGCTTCAGTTTTGTATTCATTGATTATTGATTTCCAAGTTTTGTGCAGTTTTGTCTACTTCAGTTGCCTTTCATAGCATCCCTGCTTTATAATTTGTTGTAATAGCTATTTGTTTGCAACTGTCAAAATTGATTTCTAGTTGGTTGGCTCCTTCAGAACACTTTCTTTATCGTAAAGTGGTATGTATGTGTTTTCGTTTTGTATTTTTTAGCTTCTGATATGTCAATTAAAACTTAAAGTTTTTTTCAAGAAAGATACTGTAGCACAATTTCAAATGTTCAAAAACTGCTCAAATTATTTAATTTGTTGCAATATTCAACAAATAGTAACTACATTTAATACTTACCCAATGGCTTTATCCAGTTGGTTCATTGCCCAATAAGCTGAACTTAATGCACTAAATACAGATCCTCGCAGTTTCAATGATCCTGAACCAATTCTCAAAGCCGATTCTAAAACCGTGATGGCTGAATGATAAAGTCCAGCTGACAATAACTCCTACAAAAAAATTTATTTTTTTTTTCCATCAGTAATGCTGTTTTATTTAATAACATACCTGACCAACAACAGACACCAATACGAATGGACTTTGGTCAAGTTTCATTGCCTCCAGTTGCTGAAATGTCGGTTCTAGATTATGTCGAAGAGGGGATTTGATTGAGGCTTCTACTAAACCGGAAAGCAGCTGTTGAGAATTGGGATCTTGAACGAGTCCTTGGCTGAAAGCAGCCAAGGCTTCACCATGTCTGCCGAGGCATTGAAGGGCAACTCCTTGTCTATAAAAAAGAAGTATTTTTAAAAGATGTTACGTGGCAGTTGATATACTATTCATAAATTTAAATGATGAATGTATTTCCAATGTCAATTGGAATTTGTAATAGAACTGGACAGTCTTGAAATGATGTTAAATGTCTTTGCCCAGCTTGAAATAAGAGTACTGGAAACCTAACAAGCCTGATGAAGTAATAACGATACCATGTGGATTTAAAGGAAGCAAATGGTTTGTTCTATTGGGTTGGCCCTTTCAGACTATTATATATACAGTGTTCAAAAAGTCCGAGTACGGCTGATTTACTCAGTGAGAAAGCATTTTAGAGGAAAAAGTTATTTGGATAACCTTTTATATTTTGCCCCGGCTACCCAATGGCCATGCCACCTTCAAGGTCATATCAAGGTCAAGTCGATTTTTCAAATGGGAACCCCATTTTTTATATCGCAAATGAAAAGAGCGAGAAATTTCACATCCAAATATGGCCTTGACCATTTTTTGACATGACCTTGATAGTCAGTGAAGGTCAAATTGAGGTAAGCATGATTTGGCTCCGAGCCACGAAAAATTAGTTTTGAAGTTGCTGATGACAAATCTAAGGTCATATATTGAAAACTCATCAGATTTGCCATCAACTACGTCAAAAACTAATTTTTCACCGTATTCCCCCACAGTCCTCGTAGCTTGGAGCCTAATCATGCTTTACCCCAATGTGAGCTTCACTGAGTATCAAGGTCATGTGAAAAAACTGGTCATGGCCACAATTGGACGTCAAATTTTCAGCTCTTTTCATTTCCGACATAAAAAAATGGGGTTCCCATTTGAAAAAATCGACTTGACCTTGATATGACCTTCAAGGTCATAGTCAAAGTCAAAGCGGACAGGGCCATTGGGTAGCCGGGGAAAAATACTAAAAGTTATACATTTAACTCTTTCCTCTAAAATGCTCTCCCACTGATTCAATCAGCCGTACTCGGACTTTTTGAACACCGTATATATTATATGTTATTGTAGTATAACAAAACTTGGCTCAAGAAATAAGATTATCAAACAGAATTTTGGATATTTAATAATACTCCCTAATAAGTGTTCTTCAGAAGGATTACTTTCATACTTTGTATTACTTTATTAGGAAATCCCAATTTCTATTACTGTAAATTAATGTCGTATTTTTAAAATCAACTTTTTATAAATTGCTATGTGATAAAGTTAGAAATTTAGACATACATAAAGTCAGCATATTGTCCAAAATATTATATAATATAAAATGAAAATTTTATAGGTCAAGGTTCACAGAGCAAAAGGAAAATTCAGAAATTGAAACTTATAGATGATGCTAGGAGAGTAAGATTATTTTAGCCGTTATTACAATTATTCACAAAATAACACGAAACTTTAAAGTAAAAGTACCGTAAAAGTTGTTAACTTCTGTTTGTAATACATAAAAAAATAATAGAAAATAAACAACAAGTTATAAAAATACATACAATTTTAATTTCTTAGGTTTTTTACAATATGAGTTTGAAGTTTGAACATTACAATTCATATTTGTTTCATTGTTGTTTTTAAAAATAACTTGGGCTAGTAATAACTAAGTAATTTTTAATAGATTTTTGGCAGATTTTATTTCTACAAAATTGTGTCCAATGTTTGAATACTTTCCAAATTCTTCTAAAGCAGATTTCTTAGCTTTTGACTGAATTTTATTTTAAAAAAATGCAAAAAGGAAATAAGCGATAATCGGCATCAATAATATCAGGAGAGCATGCAGGTTAAACCAGAACTTTCTGATCCAACGTAATTATTGTGCTAAAGGATTAAGTTGTATAAGTCTCTCTTGTTTCTTGTCTTGTGATCTTGAGACTAATGTAACGGCAAAGGGTTTTGAAGTAACAAAAGGAAATTGCAGTTGGACTTATTGAACTTTACCAACTGATCGCAACTGCTGGCAAAGGGATTTTTGGGAAAAGTTTAGTGTTGTGGCAACTTTTGTCGCGTTATTTGTGAATTTGGGATGGAAAGAACTTGATGTACTAAATCACTCTGGGCTTCATGCTCTCGTCAGCTAATAAAAAAAATTCCTTACACTGGACACTACCCATATTTTTTGTAACATTCCTTGTAATGCCGAATGCTTTATCTGACATTTTTTACAGGAGCTTTTAAAAGCGCACAGCTAGACTTTTAGAAGTAACATTTATTCACTAAATATCAAACCTGTATATGTGAAGTAGTACATCAAAAATTGCATTAATTGTCACTAGACATTATATAAACAGAATCTGTACATAGATTTTGACAAAACGATTACTTTGGGGAATCATGTTAAATCCCATGACTCACCTGTAGTAAGCTTTAGGCCAAGTTGGACATAATTCTCGTGCTGCGACTGCATCTTGAAGGGCTTGGGAAAAAAGACCTTGTTTAAGTCTAGCAGCCGATCTGTTTGAGTAGAGAATATGGTTGGTTGGATCCAGTTGGAGGGCGTCTGTGTATAAAGCCACTGCAGTGGAGAAATCCCCATTTTGGCAAGCCGTGTTTGATTGCCTTACCTACACATATATTTAAATGAAACATAGTATATATGTTACCATATTTGATAGAGACATCGTTTATAACAAGTTTAAAAAAATCAAACTGCCTAACAAATTTTTAAAATCGCCTTTGCTACTATTTTGTTTTTATAATAAATAATATAAGTGGTTGTTGTTAGTAAAAACAAGTAGTTTCAAAATTTTAATCACTAATAAATGTTGTTTGTTAAGCAAATATGAAATATCATGAAAAAATCTGGTTTCTCCACAAAAATTTACTGAAAATACAAAATTGACGTTTATGATCTGATTTTCTATTCGTATATTCTAAACCTGATGTTAGATTGTATGCCACATTCTGGAAAAACGGCTAATAATGCATCAATTCATGCATAAAAATTGAAAACTTGCTCGATGGAATGCCTGGTAAAAACATTTCAGGTAATAAAGGAAAACAACATAAGCAGACAGATAAAACTAAACAACCGCCGACTGCATGGTTCAATACTGACTCGTTGCCCTTCAGCTTGAATATTGCTGAAGACGGGCGGCAGCCACCCAACGAGATATAGTGGAGACCGACTCAATTGTCATAAATAACTTGGAATCATGCGTAATTACTTTCGACAGTGGAGACTCTAACCAAGTGTAGCCAAGACTGTAGTCATAATTTCCATTTTAACAATACATAAGCCTATAAACAGAACCGAATTTAGGAGAGGGCAACTGGGACGACAGACCCGGGGGCTCCACAATAGAGACTTTAAAAATACATTCGAAAATCTATGAATTCGTTAGTACGTTTTTCATTTGTTCTCAGGGCCCCCACCAACTTAAACCCAGGCCTCAATATAGAGAACTAAAAATTCTGTTGAACGTGCTAAATCATAACGAATCACCAAAATATCTACGAGTAACTTTGGACAACCCTAGCTACAAATAGAACTTTTCAAAAACAGCCGCAAAAATCGGCACCAGTAACAATATTATACAAAAACGTATGGTAGAGCGTGGGGATCATCAGCCTCTATACCCGAGCGTCTGCAGTGAAACTTGTCTAATCCATGCGGAATATTGCTCTTCCGTGTGGTTCAATAGCACCCTCATCAAGAAATTCTCGTCTTCACTGGTTACCAACTTTAAGTCTTATCCCACCACTACGTGTAGGCAGATAGGCTTATTCGGGAATCTCAGAAAATCCAAAATAATCAATAGCCATAATGAGAACGTATGTTTTTTCGACCAGAGTCATAGCTGATTGATGAGAAAACAAAACAAATATTACTTAACTTGCGGCGACTCCATTCATTTCGTCTTTTTCTCACAAACACACTTTGAAACTTCACTTTTTTAAACTTGTCACACTGACGCACAAATTGTAATTGAACTAATACTTTGGATCTAGCCAATAAAGAAGTAATAATTGGCTCCCTGAAATTTCAGGTAAAAGAAGGGGAGGAGGCACTTAAAGGGATTATTTTTGGATTGTTTTATGGTAGTGATAATATTTTTCAATAGATTCCTGGAATTTTTATTAGTAGGTAATGTAAGTGATTTATTTTGTTTATACGATTTCTATTGAAATGTGGATGCAGGGTTGCCAGAAGGGCGAAAGTTCAAAACCTTTGGCCCGGTTGAAGTTCTTGGGATTTTTGGCGATTTCAACGGCCTCACGGAATTTTGTGGTGAAATAATACGAAGATTTGGCCACGACTGGGGAGGCGTTGAACTTTTCGCCCATCTGGATTCATCCACATTTCAATAGAAATCGCATAAACAAAATAAATCACTTACTATTAAAAATAGGAGGAATCTGTTCAAAAATATTATCACGACCATAAAACAATTCAAAAATAATCCCATTAAGTGCCTCCTACCCTTCTTTTATCTGAAATTTCAGGGGGCCAATTATTACTTCTTTATTGACTAGAACCAAAGTATTAGTTCAATTACAATTTGTGCGTCAGTGTGACAAGTTTAAAAAAGTGAAGTTTCAAAGTGTGTTTGTGAGAAAAAGACGATATGAATGGAGTAGCCGCAAGTTAAGTAACATTTGTTTTGTTTTCCCATCCTAGAAGAAGCCTCTTATAACTCTGGGCGAAACGTCGGAAAACTTTGTTTATATGCTGGTTACAGATATATAAATAAATCAATACGAAAAAATGACGCCGTCCGAAACCGGAAAAAGCAGAATCAGCTATAATAGCCGTAATAGTCAACAACTAATTCAACAGTTAGAAATCTAGTCCCAAATCAAATTAACACCACGGGGGGAGAGAATGGGAGAAATGCTCTTCAACTCATTCAGTGGCCTTACGCTGGTGTATCTCCGAGAGACCACCGGGTTTTGATCTCCCCGAAAAATTTGGACACTCCTCAACAGAAGTAGAACCAATTACGACAGATGGGCTGATTCTCTACACAAATGGAATGTAGTTCCATCGCATGAATGCGATTGTGGCGAAGGGCAACAAACAATTCAGAACATAGTGCAAAAGTGCCCTTTGACAGTGTATCCAAGACAATTCGATGATTTCCTGAGCTCGCCGCGAAATGCGACTGATTACATTTGTCCTTTAGATATTTGCGTTTTATTTAAGGGAAACAAGTTGCATGATGATTAATAACACTGAAATCGGAGCTCCCTCTACATATGTGGATCTTTGTTGGAAACAGCTATTGTTAGCTGAGAAAAATAGCGAAACAGTGAGTATGAAGAAAAATTGTCACTGTCAAATTTATTTATTGACAAACAAAAAAATGGTGCTCCTCAGCGAACATCCAAGAAATAACGCCTAACGAAAACATACAGTTAGCTCAGGTCACTTACAGAGAAAAATACCTTGACAAAATTAATAGTAGAATGAAACTAACATCAACGTGTTCCAAAGATAAAACATAAAATGCAACAATTTTTATCGATGCGTTTTTGTTTTTTAACAAAAAAACCTCAAAAAATCAGTAACAATTTAGTTTTTTACCTTTTTCACAAAATTCACCCATGATACAATCATTTCGAAGTAACTTAATTTTCAAATAATAAACTAAATAAATAATTTGCAATGATGTTAAGATTTATTTACTTTTAATTTATGTTTTCTGTTTAGTGTTAATTCTTTAATGCGTATCATATGGGCTAATTTACCTTTCTTTTGCTTAGTGCCCAAGCTATAAAGAACTGTTTTAGTTTAGATAACAGAAAGCTTGTATTCTCAAAATTTGTTGGTAAATAATATCACGTTTTCTACATTTGATAGTAAATCATTAGTAACAGGTTTTCTTACCTTCTCAAGAAATAACGTTCGATTAGCGGCTGGCAATTCAGTGGTACCTTCTGGTTCAACCTGTAAAAATAATGCCAATGTAATTACCTTTTTACTGATTTATAAACAATTCAAATATATCTTATTAATGACACATTAATTGTTGCTTGCGTAGTATACTTGAGAATTTTTTGCACCAAATTTTAACTTAAGAATTTCACATTTTCTCGAAAAATCTTATTTTTTATTATTGTATTAATTCGTCAGCATCTTTTAATTATCAAAAATAGGTTTTAACTGCATTATATTAAGGAATATTATTCAATAACGTGAGATTTACAGTTTTCCAGAAATTCAGTAAAAAACATTAATTAAGAAACTAATTTTAATGAATGTTTTCTCTAAAACAGCTCTATAAATTTGAATATTTTAAATTGTTATTCTACCAAGATATATTCTAGCCTTATTCAGTACATTTTTCAATAACGTAAAAAGGTATACATTAATCTAAATGTCAAATTTTCTAAATAAATATCTTAAGATCAAGATATATCAAAAAATTATATCGTACAGGGTGTTTATAACGGTTTTCATTTTAATTCAATTGAAGTCAGTTTCTTGTTGAAATGAAGTTCTTTTACGGAACTTAGAGTAGAATGAAATTGAAGAAAACAGTCAATCGGTGTATCGAGACGAAAAATTGTTATGTCGGAGTCATTTTCTGTTGGGTATGCGGTTGTAGGTGTGTGTGTGAGTGCAAGTATCGAAATTTGAGATAGCAATATGTGCAGTTGAAATATACGGCGGAGTAAAAATACAGTTATGCAGATGGATTCAAAACCTTGAAAAGAAATTTGATTTTCGGTGGTACATAAGTAGTTGCATATGTAAGATGGTTGAAATATAAGGTGAAATAGAATTATAGTTTTCCGGAGTGGTTTAAAAAATGTATTAGGTGGCACATAAGTAGTTGCGTATACATGATGGTTGAGATGAGGGTGGAGTTCTGGAGTAGAATTATAGTTACACAGATTAGTTAAAAAAATATTAAATAATGTAGAACATAAGTAATTGCGTATACAAGGTGGTTGAAATAAGAGTAGAGTAGAATTATATTTATACAGGATGGATGAAAAATTTGTTGTATTTTAAGCATAACCAGTTAGTGTATTTGAATTATACGGCGGAGTATAATTATAGTTATAGACATGGGTTCAAAATATGTTAGAAGCAATAGCATTTACAGGCTATTTGAAATAAAGGGTAAAGTAAAATTATACTTATACAACGTGGTTCAACAATGTGAAAATTTTGGTTATATAGGGTGGTTGCATTTTTGGAATACTTGAAATGTGGAGTGTAGTAAAATTATAGGTATACTGGGTAATTCATATAATATTAGAAAAAGTCAATCGGATGGAGAGGATTTACACATATACAGGGTGGTTTAAAAAAATATCAGTGTGGTTGAAATATCGAGTGGAGTTAAATTATAGTTTTACAAACAGGGTGGTTCAGATAATGATAAACAAATAAGTTATACTGGGTGACCAATACACAGAAGCATAAACAGGATGGGTACAATCTACGGTGAATTAGAGTTATACTTATAGAAATAATAAATAAAAAAAAAAAAGCTAACAAATATGTGGAAAAAATTGAGAGAGAGGAAGTGGAAGAGAGACAGAGTGAGAAAGAGGGAGGGAGAGAGAGATAACAAAATCTCGTTTAGAACTGAAAAATAACTTAAGGAAGTTCAGTCCTGACAAATTATAAATTGTAACGTAAAACATACTATGTTTCAACAAATCAGAAAACTAAAGGCAAAAGTTCGTAAATGATTGATTGATTGATTGATTGAACACGGTTTATAAACTGTTTTCATTTTTAATTAGTTGGAAGTCGGTTATTTTTTTAATATAAATTACTAAAAATTACTTAAGCAATTTTGATGATTAAGAAATATTGTGGAAAGATTAGGAAAGTTTTCAATTTGATTCATTTGTAGTCAGTTCTTTTTAAAAAGTAGATTATAACTTATTTGCAATGCAACAAGTATTCTTATAAAGGGTGTTTTTTTTTAGAGGTACCTATAGAACTTTAAGTTGGCAACACTCTTTTAACCGGCGGCCATCTTGTCAGCTGTCAAGTGATTTATTTTTAGTTTGTCATTTCATCATGAATAGACTGACGCCTGAACAACGCTCCCAAATTGTGCAAATTTATTTTGAAAATCATGGTTCTGTTCGAAATACGTATCACGCACTACGTCTATTTTACGGTGAACATAATCGACCTTCAGAGCAATTAATAATCCACAGAGATGTCGTACTGTGCGTATAGAAGAATCCATTGCTGCTGTAGAGCGTAGCGTAGAGGAAAACCCGAATCAGTCTATCCGCCATCGTGCACAGGAATTGGATATGTGTCCATCCACTATGAAAGATTTTGCGGAAAGATCTTGGTTTGCGTGCTTACAAAATTCAACTATCCTGCAAGAATTGAAGCCACACGATCACCTAGCAAGGCGTACATTCGGTGAATGAGCCCAAAACAAGATTGCCGTTGATCCCGGTTTTCATAAGCGAATTTTGTTTAGCGATGAAGCTCACTTTTGGTTGAATGGATACGTCAGTAAACAAAACTGCTGTATTTGGAGTGATGATAATCCTCAAGTTCATGTTGAGTCACCGTTACATCCAGAAAAACTGACTGTTTGGTGTGCTTTATGGGCTAGTGGAATAATTGGTCCGTACTTCTTTAAGAAGAACCTTACAGTCAATGGTGATCGCTATAGAGCCATGATTACTAACTTTTTCGTTCATCAATTGAACAATCATGATGTACAGGAGCTGTGGTTTCAACAAGACGGGGCAACATGTCACACAGCTCGTGCCACAATTGATTTATTGAAAGAAACGTTTGGTAACCGCATAGTTTCACGTTTCGGACCCGTGAATTGGCCTCCAAGATCTTGCGATTTAACGTCGTTTGACTATTTTCTGTGGGGATACGTGAAGTCGCTAGTCTACGCCCATAAGCCCGAAACGATTGATCACTTGGAGGACAACATTCGCCGCGTTATTGCCGATATAAGACCACAAATGTTGGAAAAAGTCATCGAAAATTGGGCCTCCAGATTAGACTACGTCCGAGCCAGTCGTGGCGGTCATATGCCAGAAGTCATATTCAAATTATAATGTCAGTAGATTATCTTTCGAATAAAGTAAATTTCATGTCAATTTAAAAAATATATCCTTGTTTTATTCCATGTCAAAGTTCTATACCTCTAAAAAAACACCCGTTATAATAATAATATATGCATAAGGGGTCTTAGAGCATATACTTTCTGAAGGTAGCCTGCAATGCAGAAATGTCGTAAGAAGACTAAAAAGAGAGGGTCATAGAGAGAGTAACAGGCTCTTTCACTTGGTTGGTGGAAGAAGCCAATGAACTACATTCTGGACGTATTTCATTGGAATTGGAAGCAGCTCCCATTCAAAAATGAATTATTAAAAGATACATTAATTTGTATCACTAGGTAACGAAAATACGTAAGGCTGCCCCGACCTTAGAACCGGAAGTGAAAAGTGTATTAATATTGAAATGGATTCACCGTACATTACATTTTTCTGGAACGTAAAAACATATTTTTCAGCAAATGGGAACAATAAAGTCCGTAAACGTCAAAGTAAATCTCACATAAATATATTTCCAAATTTAAATTTCAAGTTATGTCAGAAAATAGTATTTGATTGCACGGTGTGTTTAAACTGTAATCATTTTAGTTAATTTGAACTCGGTGCTTTTTTAAATATAAATTACCCGGAAAATTTTGTTCAAAAACTGTTTCTCCATAGCCTATAGCAACGAAATTATATACAGGAAAAATGGAAAATGCCGATTTTTTAACCTTGATTTATTTACAAATAATTTTCTACAACTTTGTGTGTAATTTGTGCAGTAAAATAGATTAGGGCAGCTTTGCAACAAAATCGCTTAAAACTGTCTAATCCGAATGGATTATATTTCGATTTTTGACTAGTTTCGCCATTGTCTATCTACGCCACTGGGTTACTTTAAAATTAACCTCACAAACATTTCATTTGATTTAATACATAGCAGTTATAGAAAGTTCCCTATTCTGTATGTAAAATACTAAATTAATTGATAGCTAGCGCGGAGAAATTCTATTCTACACTGCATTTCAAAAATATTAATGGGAGCGACACACCTGTCGCAGCCAACTATGTATTAGATGACATTCTTCAGGTAAATCGTTAAGAGCGTGAAAAAGAGAAATACGGATGGCGAGGCTGATAAACTTCGTGAAACTGTTCTTTAATTAGGAAGTACATTTTTGCGATGGAAGTGTATAAGTAAAAAGAACGAGTACAAGACACGTTTCTGGTGATACGGTTCGGAGTGATTTTCTGTCTCGTCTTTAACATTCCATTGAATTGTCTAGAGAATATTCTATAAAGTATGCCAACTTAGATTTAATGTATAGTTTATAATCTCTAACTTTGCTTATAATTTTCAGTTAAATGTTTTTAATTAGTAGTTTTCAATAAAAAATGAACAATAACACAATACAATACTATAATGATATAACATTAGATTGATACCTACTTAAATATATTACTGTTCTGAGAGGCTTCCGCGCTCCTAATTAGGATCCGGGGTGAGATTTATGAAACACTCGTCGTTTCGACTCCTGATTTGGACCCATTATCAGTAGACAAAATGAAAACAATCTCGGGGTCTCAATCTCACATAAAAGACAGTCTTCAACACCAGTCAAACTAACCGGGATCTCTAAGGACAAAGGGCCTAACGAAGATCGCGAAATATACGAAATTCCATGACCACAAAAGCTACATCGGTTATACCAACAGGTCATCTCTATCAGTTCCTAAAAAAGATCCTCCTCAACTCTCGAATATCAGCATATCGAATTTCATTATCATATCTCTCAATTCCCTTAAGAGATCTACCATTTGCTAAACTATACAAATAAAGTGGGTTGGGGGCATATTATTGTGTACGGGTGGTTTTGAAGACCCGATATATATATATATATATATATATATATATATATATATATATATATATTAGGTGGTTTCCGGGAATTCATCCGCGCAGTTGATAACTGATCCCTGCCGGGATCGATGGTATAATGACGACGCTTCGGCAGAGTCACATCTGCCCTCTTCAGGTCGGTTCGCATAATTTATGTAGCCTTCTGCTTTCGCTTGTAGAATATATATATATATATATATATATATATATATATATATATATATATATATATATATATATATATATATGTTTGAAAACAAGTTGGCACGGACGGAACTATGTGTAGCTCTCTTGATGGTCCGGGTGTTCGTCCGTTGAAAGTTTTGTCCCTGTAAAGGAACGGTCGCCTGACGTTTCGCCAAAATCTCACTGGGCATTTTTATGAGGCTTTTCCTCTTCTTCCAACACGAAGGGTGGCTGCAGGTTCGGACCTTTCCGGACTACTTCGTATCCGAGATCGTCGGCTAGGACGTTCCTAGCATTTAATATTTGTGAGAAAAAACATGATTTCTAAAAAAAATTGGATAGCGCCCTCTAGAGTTTCGGTTTTTCATTAGAATTGTTATAATAGGTTTGTTCCTACCTGCAGTTTCCGTACCGCCATGAAACTGTCACGAAATCGCCTACATCGAATTTTTGCGCAACTGCGAGTTTAGCACCGTTCAACGTATTGCCATTGTATTGTCACAAAAAATATTAGTTGGAACAGTTTTCTGACAAGTTTATGATCTGAACTCTGCGACCTGCATTCCATGACCTTAATTTATTGACAGTTTCTACTGTGCATAATTAGTAAGAATCATCAAACGATTCTTGCTCTTCACCAAGGATTGAAATGACGATGTGAGAAACGGTACGTCATTTGGTTGGAACACCGTGATGCATCGTTTACTGAACAGTCATAACTTGGTTGGAACAGGTTTTCTTGAATGCGCATGATGGTGATCGTTACATTTACCGTTTCGCATCGGGTAGGAACAAACCTAGTATATAGGTAGTGGATAGATTAGTGGAGAATAGCCAATTCCAAAAAGCTTAAGTTAGTAAAAATCGGTTAGGACAAACAAGAATGACAATCGTTTGTTTTCAATAAGTTTCCCACTCGCCCCTACCATTTGCTTGACAAAATAGAACCAAATACTTCTAATAAAAAGTATGCGGAACGTGTATAAGATTACGATTTTCTAGTTTTTGGAATACTTTAATTGGGTGAATTTTGTAGAAAATGAGCGATTTGCACTTTTGGTCTGCAGTTACGCCCTCTCGCGGTCATCGTACAGCACTCTAATTAGTTTCAAGGTTTTTCTCGTGGCCACTTTAGTCTAGAATATTTTCCCCAAAAACTGTACTACGCACCGTTCCTAAGATATAGATTGCGGCCATTCTTATTTGCCCACCCTGTACATATGGGCTCAAAGATGCAAGCGACCAAGCAATTAATTCATAGTTAAAACAAGCTGAT
The DNA here is from genome assembly GCA_034190945.1 of Octodonta nipae. NCBI lineage: Eukaryota > Metazoa > Arthropoda > Insecta > Coleoptera > Chrysomelidae > Octodonta > Octodonta nipae. The sequence continues at coordinate 15,381,272 of CM067220.1, read as the reverse complement.
AACAATACTGATTTGTGCAGGCCAGTTGAACGGTGCAGTGCGATCCAAGAGACCCAGGTTCGAATCTCGACACCAGCTTTTTTTAATTAGGTACTGGTATACCTGCTACTGTGGAGACACCTTGTATACCTACACAGTGGGCACAAAGTCGTAAGGCACATAGACTGGTAAGACTCATTGATAGGATAGGTACTCCAGAAGGCAAATGCATAGGAAAGCGTATTTGCATTTTTGAATGGATTCCTTAATTCCCAAAGGCGGCCCAGGATATTTTCGTTCTTTTGTGAATTTCGTCAAATTTTTCTTATATGACTTTAATAGATATAGGTACTTATCCAGGTTTTCCAGTTCAGTGTTTTTAGTTTTCTGGCTGCTTTTGTTAAATTCATTTTTAAAACGACTTGGCATGCTAATTTGTTAAGTACTGTGAACATTACCTAAGTGTATTATTCTTCGATAAGAACGATATCATCAGCAAATCTAAGGTTACTGAGTCTCCTCTTTCATTTACCTATGACCAAATAATAAGTAGGTACCACCTTCAAGATTCTAATATTCCAGTTTCAGAAAAGCAGGGAATGAGTGCATTTTCTTATATTTACCCTAATATTTTTTAAAGGAAGCGTTTTAAATTTATAAAAAATATACATATATATATATATATATATATATATATATATATAATTTAATTTTCTAATTTGGCCCCCAAAAATTAACATTAGAGTTTTATTTTACTAATAAACTTTTAGGGAAGCCTTTTATAATCTATTGTCTGAATTTTGAGGATCTGTAGTTCGGAAGATATAGGGCAAAATAGGTCAAGTTTGAATTTATAAATTATTAAATCTGTTATTCAGATTATTTAAAAATACTAATAAAATATATTTTTCAAAATTTAAATAGTGTAGTTTCTAAAGTGGGAATTAAGTCGATGTTTAATATTTTTGTTAAAATCTTTTAAACAAATGATTTAAAAATATGATATATTTGTAATTCACATAATGAGCCTTTTATCTGATATGATGCGTTTGAATATTGAATTTTTATTTTCCATTTAATTGTATAATTTGTCCCTAAAATTACTATGGGGTTTGCTAATATTTTTTCTTATAAATTTCAAGTGAGCCCCAGTAACCCTAATTATTTTCAAAATTTTAGGTACTATGGTTTCGGAAATAAAGGGAGAATGAGAATTTTTTATATCTTTATGTTTATATCTTTAAACAATTAATTTAAAAAATATGAAAAATGTATATTTGTATTCATCATAATAAACCCTTTCATTTGATGTATTGCATCATGCGTTTAAAATATTTTTTATTTTCCCTTTAATTCTATAATTTGGCCCCCAATATTAATATTAGGGATTTCTTCGTATTTTTCCTGTAAACAAAAAAAATTAGGTCTTATAGTTTGGTGAATAAAGGGGAATGGGTAATTTTTTAAAAATATTTATTTAATATATTTTAAAATATTTATTTTAAAAAAATTAAAAAAATATATTAGTATTCGTCTTAATGAGCCCCTTGATTTGATATATTACTTGATCCATTAGAAACAATTTAATTTTTTTATTTTTTATTTAATTCTTTAATTTGTTTCTCCTTATTTTTCCAGTAAAGTTCAGGTGAGGTGCTATACCTCTATTTTTTCAACATTTTACAGCTTATGGTTTCGGAGATAAGAGGGGGGGGAATGGTTAAAAATATATATATTTTTGTTGATATCTTTTAATTAATTTATTTTAAAAATGTGGAAAAAATATATTTGTTTTCGTAATAATGAGCCCTTTCATTTGATATATAACATGATGCGTTAGAAACATTTTTAATTTTATATTTGCCATTTAATTCTGTAATTTGCCCCTCAAAATTAAAAGTAGAGGTTTGTTTCTCTTTATTTTTCCAGTAAACTTCAGGTCAAACCTTATACCTTTAATTTTTTTCAAAACTTTACGTTTTATAGTTTCGGAGATAAGGGGGGGATGGGTTTTGGTGTATTTTCGTTTTGTATTTTCATTTGACATATTACGTGATGTGTTTGACAAATTTTTTATTTCTAAATTTTCATTTAATCTAGAATTTGCCCCCCAAAATTAATATTAAAGGTTTCTCCTTATTTTTCCTGTAAAGTTCGTGCAACGATCTATATTTCCTATTTTTTTTCAAAATTTTAAGCTCAGTAGTTTCGGAGATCAGAGGGGGAACTGTAGATTTTTTTAGTTTTTCCCCCAGATATACCCCTAAAATCAAAATTTCTTGATTTACGATATGTACTCCTGATCGGGTCACCAAACTATACATTGATACCAAATTTCAACCTCTTCCGTCCAGTAGTTTAGGAGAAAATTGCTGCGATGTGACAGTGGCAGAAATCCGGAGTGATATTATAAGAGTATCCATATATTGTATATACGGAACCTTAAAAATGAAAATTACGTGCCTAGAAATTGCACAATTTTATCTGCAAATACCACTTACTTTGAGTAGTAGTTTTATGCAAACTTTGTAGTCACCAGACAAGAGATCCCTTTATTTTTAATAGTAGAAATAGAGATTTCAATGCCTGCATGAACAAGTAACCTGAACTTCACGTCTCAAATGAACATATTTAAAAAATGTTGCTAGTATAGCAAAACTACTTAAACAATAATTATCCAATATGTAGTAAATAAGAATTTTTTCAGAAAGCTATTTATTTGTTGATAAAGTATGAATAACAATTTGTAAGTAGGTATATAAGTACTCACCTCTGTAAAATCTCTATGTGACATTCTGTCTCAAAGGAAGTTCTTATAAAATGCATATTATTAAGAGTAAATGAACTGTAAGTATCTCAGTTATCCGTTATACAAAAAAAAAACAAATGCAACTACATCTTTCGCACGATTTTCCACAACCACTCTAAGCCCTAACACAAATATTATTTTTCAAGTTCACTTAAGTTTCGTCTTCGCCTGTGGGGATTTAAACACACTCTTAACAAAGCATAATTTGTCGCATTCCTTCACAATCCCCGACTAAAAAAAAACACACCGTGCACACTTTTCCTCCAAACCACCGCTTTTCCCGATTTATTTACATTTTGTTTCGACAAATGAACAAACAAACGCACATCTATTGCTCAAAGAGTACCGCCACAGCCTGCTTTTCAACAGGTAAGTATTTATTTCGTGCTCGCATTCTTCAGTTCACCACACGGCCATCTTGGATGGTGGAATGCAACCAATACTCTCGCAGGTGAGTTGATTTTGTCAGTGTGTACGCGCTTGGCTTTTGTCTTTTACCTGGGTGCCGAAGAAAAGAGGCATTCAACGCCGTTGTGTGCGGTTGTTAGCGTCTACAATGCAAGAGGCTAATTAGTACGTTCTAGCGTGTCAAAAGGATGATGGCATCTTCCTATTAGATACTCTTTTAACTCGTACGAGTTGTTGAAAGTATTTCAATTGCTTATTTCCTTTGAGCCTATCTATTATCTATATATAATTACTTTTCTTTTCTGTCTTTGAGGACGGTTCGATGAAAATTTCGACAGCTTTTTCAACGTTTCTGGGAAAACAATTTCAAGAGTGAAAATAAAGAAAAACAAGACTAAGATCTGAATTAGGTACCTATAGCTTTTCTCGCACAATATATACCTACAGTGTGGAACAATCAAAGGGAATAATTCGATAACAAATAAATGAGGGCTTGTCGGGAACAGCGCTTGGACATGTCGATTTGTATTTTTAAATGCGCATTTTTTCAACAAAATAAGTCTATAGGGTGTGTCATGTGACAGTGGCCAATACCAACTTTCTTATTTTAAATGTAAGCCCCTGTATATTATGCATTTTTTGGATTCTCCAGAAAATTTGAGATATAATTCATGTACAATGTCCTACAGATTCGGAAATATTCAGTGTTTTCAGATTTATTACAAAAATTAACATTAAAAAGAGAAAATTGTTTTATTACACGAATTTCAAAAACCATTCCTGCCTTCCTTTATACTGATTTGAAAAAAAAACAGTTTTGTTTATTTTCGTCAAAACTCATAACCTTAGCTTGTTGTCTGCCTGCATGACAGTGTTGATCAGTGTCAGTGTTATTGTCGTTTGAATTTCGTTAACTCTACGTAATAATATTAGAAAAATGGTTCATTTAACAGATATGCACAAAATCACTATTCTATAAATGATTGGTTATGGAGATAACACACTGACACAAATGGAAGTTTCTCGCTTACCTATTGCACGATATTTTTCCAAATTTGCCGTCTGTATCCCAAGGAACAAATAGAAAAGCTATTTCGCCAGCTTAGTCATGTAAGACAGATAAAAAAGTAGCTGCCGATTCTCTAAATGATAATACGAAATTGGATATTATGTTTCCTGAATGATATTTGTGGCATATTGTTCAATGTCTAAGTACTTCTTGGGAAATAACACCACAGTTAAGAAAATTGCTGTATATTCCAAACGTTTCGGGGTCTAGGTCAGACCCCGTTGTCAATGGTTAAGAAACTATGGATAAAAAAGGCACAATTCTAAGATGTAAATTAAAATATTTGACAATATGTATTATTTGATTTCTGACGTAACTAAGAGAATTTTATTTGTAATATACAGGGTAGCACAGAAACTTCTAAAGATCATGTAATCATAAAGTGCCTTTCAAATTGGAAGAATTTGAAAGGGAGATCTTCAGAATTTTATGTGGCGCTCCTAGGTGCGACTTTGTTATAAGATAGTGTATTCGCCAAAAATGCGACCAAAGAATTTTGTTGATTCAGTGATCCCATTAAAACCATAGGGAAAACCTAGGAAAAACCTTATGAACTATCCCGATATTGGGTTCTTCACAAGGACATGACCATTAGCAATTTCTTACTTAATCATCGGCAACCAGGGACGACTGAATTGTACGGCGGTGGTAACGATACAATCGTTTTCATTTAACAAAATTAAAGCAGACTCTTTTAATTTTCTTTTGGTATTGTTCTTCTTTGTGTAATATAACTGAACTTTTAAACTGTATTTTATGACCAAGGTCCCAAGCATGTTGACAAATTTTGGATTTTTCAAATTGTCGTTTTTTATGTAATTTTTGTGTTTGTTTATTCGAACATTTAAAGTTATTGTATTAATGTGATTATCTTGGGAGTTAGTGTTGCTTGGTGGTTGATGTTGGTTGTTAGGGATTGTTTGATATTCGATTTTGTTTAACTCGTTATTAATAAATTTATTTGAGTAATGATTGGCAGAAAGTACATTTTTTATAAACGTTTTTTCTTCATTGAATTTACTGATGTTAGAACAGTTCGTTTTTGCTCTGTCATATAGAGATTTGATGATACATCTTTTTACTAAATTTGGATGATTAGAGTTAAAGTTGAGATACCTTAGTATGAGTTGGTTTTCTGTAAACTTCTGTTTCAAATGTCGATTGTGTTTTGGTTATTAAAATGTCTAAGAATGGCAATTTGTTATTCTGTTCAAGCTCTAGTGTAAACTGAATAGTTTGTTCTGTGTTGTTTATGTCGTTAAGTAATGCATGTAAATCCCCAAGATTATGTTCCCAAATAACGAATATGTCATCAACATAACGACACCAAACCAAACGTTTAATCTATTTTGAGAAAATTATCTGTTCTTCAAATTTTTCCATAAAAATGTTGCTTAAAATAGGAGACAGACAGGAACCCTTTGCCATTTCAAAATCTTGTTGGTAGAGGTCATCTTTAAGTTGAAAATATGTCAATAATGTCTTTCTACAAAATGTTAGTAGTTCCATTATTGTATTAATGGACAATTGAGTACGTTGATTTAGTAAAGAATCTTGTTCTAATCGTTCTTTTACTATGGGAAGTGTTTTGGTGACAGGAACGTTATTGTATAGAAACGAAACGTTTGGAATATACAACGATTTTCTTAACTATGGTGTTATTTCTCAAGAAGTACTTAGACATTGGATATTATGCTTGAGTTTCAAGAAAACCCACATAATTCTGGTCGAAAAGCAGCCATGTTCAACGTTAGCCACACATCAATTTTTCGAGTATTAAAGGAAAGTAAAATGCATCTCTATAAAATGATGCCGACTCAGGAGCTCATGGAAGACGATTTCGATAGGAGAACGTATTTCTGTGAACAAATGATGGTAAGGTTAAATAAAAATGTGATCCAATTAGAACATCTTTTGTTTTCTGATGAGAGCACATTTACACTTTACGGTCATGCCGCTATTGGTCTAATGAGAATCATCACTGGATGACAGAGAAACATACGCAATATCCTGAAAAAGTTTAATGTTTGAGCAGGAATTGTTGGAAATCATATCTGAGGCCCCTTTGTCATTGATGGCAACTTGAATGGAGATAAATATTTAGAACTGCTCCAAAATATTGTCGTGTCAACTTTGACAAAGTTATATCCTGATCCAGTAAACCCACAAGTTCATGCCATCAATATACGGCAGTACCTGTAGCAAATTTGTTCAATCGATGGATTAGGAGGCGCGGATCGATAGAATGGCCAGCACGATCTCCTGATTTGACGCCATTGGACTACTCTTTGTGGGGATATGTCAAAAGTACTGTATACAAAACTAAACACCTCAACTTAGATTACCTAAAAAGACGAACCACGCCTTAGATGTTGTGTAACGTTAGAAGACATTTCTGTACCAGCTTAGCACGTTGCCAAGACGTTCGCGGAGAGCATTTTTAACATTTCCTACATTGTCATTAATGATTTTTTGTTTTTTTTTATATTATTAAGAAATAATCAGCATTACTTATGAGGTTATTATGGTCATTGAAATATTTCAATTGCTTTTCCTTCCCTATGGATAAAATTCTACGGATTCTAATAAAACAAAAGTGTATCTACATATGTACCTACCTATAGAATTTTCTAAGCAAAACATTAAGTTCTAAACTTTCAATAGAGCTGTTCCAAGTAGAAAACATTAAATTTACTGATTAGTGGAAAACCGTTATAAAATTTTTTTATTCTGTATTTGGAAACACGTGTAGGTAAGCTCCAGAATTCTTAACGAACTACAATAGGAACATATATAATCATACGTCCATATAGAATCCATACGATTACTTCAAGGGTACGTTAATAGTAAGTATCCATTAATTCCAATAATGAAAACTCTCTACCTATATTAGACTAGCATATCGATGTCAATAGGTTCACAAATGGTCTTTATCTGGCAAATTTTGGTTCCAGATAGAGCATACAAAATAAGTTCTGCAAGGGAATATACTGGATATTTTCAATAAAGTTGTTTTCTCTCTTGAATATCCCCCGGAAAGGTTAAAGAAGTCCATATTTACAGCGAAAGTTCTTGAAACAAATAAAAGGTTATACAACGCCTACTGTCATTAAGTATAATTTTAATTTTGAGCATACCTAATACTGTAGGTACCTACACCTAATATTATATAATAGGTACATAATCATAATACATATATCTACTCGTTCTACAGAACGCACTATGACAAATAGAAGCTTACACAAGCTAAATGAACGATAGAATCTTTTTTTATACCTTTTAAGTTATGAAAACAAAAGTTTAGAAAAGTTTTGGTGATTTCTTTCATAAGTTACAAACAATTTCATACTGCAGAGATTTTCAATACAATTAGGTATACCTACTTCATCTGTAGGTACCTACCTACATCATTTTTCTCATTTGATGAAGTCTTTTGTTTAACTTCTACCAGACATTTAGACAAAAAATACGCCCAGTAATTTTTGAGTTTTTGGAAGATTCTTCATCTCTATTTTTTGTTCTAAAGATCCAGTTCCCTATAATTATTAACTTGCCGCAGGTATAAAGAACTCAAACCGTGTTATAAAAATTTGATCGGTTGTTAATTCAAGCGTTAAATTTTTGGGAGCCAAAAGTACCTACCTAATAGAAACGTTAAAAATTATAGGTAGATTCTTCAGTATTATTTTTAGAGAAATTCCGTATTTTGGAAACAGAAAGTGACACAGGTATATAGGTATAAAACATGGTTTATATAGTTGTTTTCTGAAGGATACTTGTGGCATCTTTTTCAATGTCTAAGTGTTTATTGGGAAATAACACCACACTTTAAAGGAAATTGCTGTATATTCCAAACGTTTCGGGGTCTAGATCAGACCCCGTTGTCAATGGCTAAGAAACTACGGATTAAAAAGGTACAATTCCAAGATGTAAATTTAAATATTTGACAATGTTTATTATTTGATTTTTGAAAAATATTTAAATTTACATCTTGGAATTGTACCTTTTTAATCCGTAGTTTCTTAGCCATTGACAACGGGGTCTGATCTAGACCCCGAAACGTTTGGAATATACAGCAATTTCCTTTAAAGTGTGGTGTTATTTCCCAATAAACACTTAGACATGGTTTATATACTCACTAAAATCCAACACAATGAATTACCGATGCACAACCGATAATCGTCCTGGGCGGTGACTAGTTACGATGATGTTACGCGCAATACGATTATCGGTTGTTTATTAGTTTTACACGTCTAAGATTACCTCGCCTGAATATTAAATTTTCTTTATAAATCTACTCATGATCAAAAACAAGGTAATTTTATAAACTTCTGACTGCGAAATGGAAAATAAATCAAAGTGATAAGTGGCCAGCTTCAAAGGCTAAATTTAATATTGAAATGAGGTAATCCTGTAACTCCTAGAGCCTAGAAGAAGGTGACTTCTATAGATTTAAACCTCAAAACGACTATATTTAATGTAATAACCCAAGAAATCTGGGTTTAAAATTTTATTTAGATCAATTTAGGGATCCCCCAGACGCACGTGTCTCAATTCGCCTCTGAGTAGCAACAAGACGGTGACCTAAAACTGAGAATAACAGACCTTCCGAAAACAGCGAAATATTTTTTTATAATATGACTATTGTAAAGAACTCGTTTATAGATATTTCAATTAATGGAAATAAATTATTCGTCGTTTCTTACATTTAGTATTGTAGTAAAATGTGTCCTCATATTATAAAAACAATTGATTCGTGGTGGTGCGTTCCCGCAATTTGTTTAGTGTATTGTGTTCAATTTGATTGAATTACTTCATTGATTTTTAAACTTCTGCACCTTTTCTAAAACATTCCGTCGCGCTAATGCTAATTATAAGTGTTTTTTGCGTGTAAAATATAGACATTATTGACATTCGTGGTTCGGATCCCTAGCTGTTTAGACGCTTGGGAGGTTCGTGTTGTGCTCCGAACTATTCGGACATTTTTTGATCCCGTCTGAAGAGACGCCGCTTATTGTTGTTTGCGTTACGATTTCGCGAGTTAGTAGCTTCGTTCGTAACGACCGCTAAACCGCTTTCATTTTGTTTCTTTTGTGTTTACAAAAGCGCATCATTTGTTGTTAAACCCGCATTTTTTTGTATGCTCAATCAATGAACATTACGTCGCTATTTTTTGTGTAACGTGTTGTCCAGACGAAGCTCTAAGAAACTGTTCCTGCTATTACGGGGCTAGCCTCAGAAGAAAGAAGAACCAAGAAAACACCAGAGCTTCCGGACGTAAAAGGTTAGTGACCGCACGTGTTTATTGATTGTTCCGCTAAAGGTCCTTCGTCAATTATATACTTGCATTGAACCAGCATTGAACTAAAACCGCAACATCTAATTCATACATATTTTTGAATTCTCTCTATAGAATGTGCATCGAAGACATTCCACGTGGGTTTGTGATTTTTTAAGTGTTGAGTAATCACTAAGGATTCCCAAACTCTATGATTAAATCTGTGTTATTTTATTGTTTATAATTTGACGTTAACCTATCGTAATGATAATTCATTTGACCACTGCTAAGAGCCTTCTTAAGGCAAGGCGCAAATTGAGACGCGTATAGCGCGTGTGAAGTGACATGACACGAGTGGCGCGACCAGCACGTGTCACACATGTCACGTGGTGATCCGCATATTGAGACGCAGTTCGTAGCCAATTGCGTCAGAAAATGTATGATTTAAGAACGAATAAATTTTATATTTCAATTTTGTCTTTATATAATTAGTATATTTTCTATCATAGTATCCTATTTGACATCTTACCGCGTACATTATTGTTTTATCTTACCATTTTTCAAAACACTTGACAATTTGTTTACACGCGCGACACGAGAAACTGTGTCTCAACTACAGCGCGACGCGACTGCCAGTAGACGCGTGTCGTGCCTCACAGCACTTTCTTGGCAATTTGCGCTGGTCTGAGATGCGTATAGCTCGTGTGATATGACGCAGCACAGCCCGAACTTTTGTAGCCTATAGTAGTGAATAGACCAGCGCAAATCGCCAAGAAAGTGCTGCGAGGCACGACAGGCGTCTACTGGCAGTCGCGTCGCGCTGTAGTTGAGACACAGTTTCTCGTGTCGCGCGTGTAAACAAATTGTCAAGTGTTTTGAAAAATGGTAAGATAAAACAATAATGTACGCGGTAAGATGTCAAATAGGATACTATGATAGAAAATATACTAATTATATAAAGACAAAATTGAAATATAAAATTTATTCGTTCTTAAATCATACATTTTCTGACGCAATTGGCTACGAACTGCGTCTCAATATGCGGATCACCACGTGACATGTGTGACACGTGCTGGTCGCGCCACTCGTGTCATGTCACTTCACACGCGCTATACGCGTCTCAATTTGCGCCTTGCCTTATAGGTTACACAAGTTCGCGCTGTGCTGGGTCATGTCACACGCTCTATACGCGTCTCAATTTGCTCCTAGCCATAGGCAAAGCGCAAATTGAGACGCGTATAGCTCGTGTGAGGTGACATGACACGAGTGGCGCGACCAGCACGTGTCACACACGTCGCGTGGTGATCCGCATATTGAGACGAGGTTCATAGCCAATTGTATCAGAAAATATATGATTCACGAACGAACAAATTTTATATTTCAATTTTGTCTTTATATAATTAGTATATTTTGTATTGTAGCACCCTTTTTGATATCTTACCACCTCTATTAACGCCTGATCTTACCATTTTACAAAACACTTGACAATCTGTTTACACGCGCGACACGAGAAACTGTGTACTCAACTACAGCGCGACGCGACTGACAGTAGACGCGTGTCGTGCCTCGCGTATCTTTGTTGCCAATTTGGGCTGTTCCATTCAATACTATACGTTACAAAAGTTCGCGCTGTGCTGTGTCATGTCACACGCGCTATACAAGTCTCAATTTGCGCCTAGCCTTAGTTTGGGCGCTGCAATCACCCACACAGCGAATTTGCCTAATCCTCACTAGAAATTTCCAGTAGAGTCACTTAAAAATTATCTTAAAATCAATATTGATGCTTTCCCACACAAAATGTGCCAAATATTTTTTAGATGGAAATGGAATTTTGGAATACGGAATTTAAACAAATATTTGAGCAGAAACAGACAATTGTTTGAGAAACAGTATATAAATTATTTAATTATAACATTAATTAAAGTAATATTGTTTGCTTCTTCGTATCTGTGTAACAAATTTGACAAAACAGTATGATTGTTTTCTATTTTTGCAGATAGTTTAATAATTCCTAACCCAATAAAAATTTTTTGAAGTACCTAGGTAGTTGCATATAACTGAAGGTTTTATTCCACAATATAAAACGTAAATATTTTTTTCCATTAATTAAATATTGAAAATCATTTTGCTCTAAATTTTAGTTAACTTTAACACAAGAAAATAGTAACAATGAATTAGAAGCATAAAATATATCCTTTATAATGTATTGCTTATAAGCTAGAGAGAAGGAAATGAGTCTCTCTGTTAGGCTGCAGTCAGAGTGGCCCCGGTATCGGCAGAAATTTTTCTCTGGTGTATTCGGCCGAATACGCCTGCTCGAATGTTGTGGTCAGATTCATTCCGTTTTCTGGTGAAATCGGATAAATTATGTCATTAGACAAAATGGATTTTGATTCGCAAATTTAATTATTGGAAATGAGTCCTTTGCTGAAAATATTTTTGGATAAATCCTAATACAAAAAAGAACCCAACCTAGATCTCTGTGATGACAGGTCTTATCTCTTGTATCCTCTAAGGCTTTCGTTTCATATATTGCTGTAATTAATTTTTCAGAATCAACCATACAATTTTTTTGACATTAAATACTATTTTAAACCGATAATATGAAAAAAAATTGAAAGTATCCCAGACTAGACTGGCGTGTACGATCGAAAAAAAAACAAATTTATTTGTTTTCGTCCGATCGTCGGCAGCACGAAGTATAGATACCAGGAGTCCGAACGATATAGGCTTTTCCGCAGTATTTGTGGTATACAATATTAAACCCAGATCATAGTTATCTTTTCTGCCACTAGCTGCGCAAATGTTCAGGACGTACCGATGTTTTTATTATTATCAAACGTAAATACGCGCTGTCGAATGTCGAAATTATTAAAATTATAAAACTAAGTATAACATATTAATGTAATTGTTTAAAAATAGTTTTAATAAAAAAATGGAAAGGTGTTGTGCTGTTCATGATTGCCTCAGTGGCCGAAAGGCAAGTGAAAATGTGGCTAAAGTGGGTATATTCAAAGTTCCGAAAGTGAGTAACCTAAAAATAATATTAAACATCAGTGTTGTTAATAAATATTGTATTGTATACACTAGTGTATTTGTCAAATCTAAATTGTTTGGTATTTAAATGTTAAACGTCTTTTATTTATAACTAATACGATTAATAAATAATATATTTGATTGTAATCAATTACTTACTTTCCTATTATCAAGCATTGTAATACTGAAATAAATAGGTATTTAACCATTTTTGAATTTATATTTACAACTTAATTTGCAAATACTATGTTTAAATTCTTTACTTCACTTACGGTTTGTTTAATAGTTTAACACGTAGAGACAAAAGATGAACTATAATTTTAATTCTTAAAGACCTGTTGATAACATTAATTTATTTTTTAATAAAATTGTTTGCTACTGGTTAATTGTATTTATTTATTTACTAATATCACACATTTTAGCTTTGCAGATTATCGAAATAATATTTTCAGAGCTGTCAGGTGACTGTCAGTATCAACAAGATTAACTGCGTAAGGATTTAAACGAGTACTTCCTAAAAAGTAGCGCGCTCTACCGGCAAAACATTCTGTCCCCTAAAATGCTACCATTTATTTAACATTACGTTCGGACTCCTGGTATCTATACTTCGTGGTCGGCAGATACAGCAGTGTATAACGGTGCTACTGTTACCACCTCTATCCAGTAATACTGTTTTGATTTTTGACCGACTTCGGTAGTGTAGGGCAGAGTTAAAAATTCGGCCGATACCGGTGCTATTCTGACCGTACACTTTTATAAGCAATCTCTGACCGAACTCACGAGTGACGTCATGCGCAATCACTATATAAATCTCTTATCTATGATCACTAACTAAATTGTGACAGCTTGGTGTCTTATGAACTAAGTATAGGTGAAGAAGAAGAGCAAATCTGTCATTTTCAGTCCAATCTATTCTTAGAGCATTTACTTTCTAGAGATAGCTTGCAGTACACAAATGTCGTGGTAAGACTAAGGAGAGAGAGGGCAATAGAGAGGGCAAGAGGCTATTTCACTCGGTTGGGAGCTGCTTCCAATGAAATACGTTCAGCATGTTGTTCATTGGCTGCTTCCACCCACTAAATGAAATAGCCTCTTACTGTCTCTATTGCCCTCTCTTTTTAGCGTTGCCTCGATTTTATGCTTGACAGGCTATATCTAGATGGTAAATGATCTAAGAATCTATTGCAATCTATGACCTATGACGTACGTCGCACCATCATCTGTCTTGTGTTTGATCTGTGATCATCTGTTTTTGGTTTTTGTATTTCCTTGAACGCGCGAATGTTTGACGCAAGATTCAATAGTCAAAATTATAAATTGTTTTTGTAAACGTTGTAAGTTATTCACAGAGGCCAGTTGCCATTAATTCCAACGGTTTGAAAAATTATTCACAAATCAGCGATCTTGAAAATTAATGCTGCTGACTCTTTATTCGCCTATAATTTTCAAACTTGCATATACAAACCGTTGGAATTTGGAATTATTGGCAACTGACTTCTACGAACGTACCTAATATTTTATAATTTAAAGTGTATTCAGTCAAAAAAGAAAATAATTTTAGACAGTTTTGAATATTGTTCTTCGAATCTGAAAACTATTATTCACTTTTCTGCATAAACTCCACATATAAAAGGAAGAAATTCCTGCTATAACAAAAATAAATAAGTGTGCTGTGAACATATCTTACCAAGGAACTTTTTCAGCATAAGAAATCACATCCCTTGCATTTTGAATGGCTTCGGATATGGAAAGTGATAAACATCTTTTAAAACATAATGAAACTGATACTCTCATTGAGATCAATCATGACCCTGTAAGTAAACATACAAGAACTGATTTTTTACTAACAATTTATGTATTATAGTTTGTGATTGGGAGAGGACTATATTGTCATTATGTGATTGAAAGCCCTACAATCTCCAGAAAACATTGTGTCTTAGTGAAGATTGCAGGTCATTGGTTTGTAAAAAATTTGGTAAGTTTCTCCTTCAAACTCGGACACATTTGCGTGATTTTGTCTTTTTAATTTCAGAGTCAAAATGGTACTTTTGTAAATGGTGCTCTCATAAAAGATAATGCCAAACTTCATCATGCTGATATAATAACAGTAGAACCAAATCGATTTAGTTTTATGTTTCTAAAGATTAAACCCATTTCAAGTAAGTACAAAGGTTCTCTATTTTAATGGAATTAGCATGTTGTACATTTCACGTAAATTGAAGTATCTTATTTGAGTTTTTATTTTTGTTTGAATAATGCACTACAATATGTTTTCAAGTATCATATATTAATTAATCTTAAGTATAAATCTACAAACTAAAATTCATTGTATGTGTTTGTAACAAGTTTATGAGACAGACATTATTGATAATATAAATTATTAATAATACTAAGTTAAATTATTGATAATAATAAGGTAATATGAAGTAGTATTAATATAAAACAGATATTAATCTAAAGCTAGTAGAACATTTGCAACCACACTTTGATCATTTCCCTCTCTTTATGCTTGCAGTCAGGGCCCCAATTCTTGAAACCATTTGACAGCTCTAACACTCATCTGAGACCATATCTCTTAAGAAAACTGACATGAATGAAGTTTAATATATGTGTTAAAAATCATTTATGTTAATTTTCATACTACTTATGTCAAAAGTCGAGTGGTAGAGCAGTCAAATGGTTTCAAGAATTGAACATTTTTCATCTTTCTCATTCGAAGGGAGTGGGGGGGCAAGAAAAATAAAATACTGTGTTGTTACTCATGTTTTTATTCCATCATTTTATACCAACTAAATTTTGAGGGGCAACTGTCCCCTCTTGCTCCAGAAAATATGCCTATGCTTGCAGTATAAATAATATTAAAGCAAATAATAATATAATAGGGTGCTTTTGGATACCCTAAAAGGTGAAATATGATGATATAGATGATCTTGAAGTAACTATCAATGTCTTAATTACAGATACTCAAACTTATATTATAGTCTCTGTTACATATTTGTTTTACATTTCTTTCCATGTGTGTCCATTCTTAGCTTTTTCAGACTAGAATATACTGGTTATTTTCCTTATATGTTTTAAATAAAGAGTCCTTGATTTTTTCACATCACTGGGATACCATTGAGTGATTTATGTTGTCAATCAATGGTTAGAACATTAAGATAAATTTATATTTTTTTGTGATCTGTCCCTAATATGTGTGCAAAATATCAAATTTAACAGATGTCTTGAATTATGTTGGAAGATTCCATTGCATTAATATAGATCCATGAATAGAGGGCAAGGTTATAAAAGCATTTTACATAAAAACTGACCCGTATTCACTTAGCCCAGAGTAGACAAGTCAGCATATTTGTATTTTTTACTACCATTTATGACCTTATCAATTTTTACTTTTTTAACATTCTTAGTGAGAGGTACAGTGTTTGACATTTTGACTATTCTTTAAAAGTTGTAGATGTTGAACACTATACATCTCAGATTAACATTTTCAACAATATGTATTAAATATACAGGGTGTAACATAATGCAGGGTAGATGTTTCGGTAGGTGACAGTAGTGATCAGTATGAACTAAAAACTCTTAACAAAGACATATTTATCTTCTATAGCTAATTACCCATTCCATTAGAAATTTCAATACCTTTGACAATCTTGCCATTCGTGAATAAGACTGTGGAACTGAAAGACTATATATACTAAAAAGTGAAATGTCTTATGTTTTATATTTCTATGATGGTTTTTAAAAATATGTAGGATTTGTGTTTATTGTATTCATTTGTAAAACAATATTACTGTTACTTTTCAAGAGATTCTTAATAAATTCTTTCAACAGAAACATTCAATGAAAAAACAATGTCAATATATGTTTGATTTACTGAAGCATTATAAGGGAATTCTTTTCAACTTGTTTTTTAACATTTCCTTGCCTGAGTAAGCAGTTAATAATATTACCTTACTCCTCATATACATTGAAATTTCCAAAAAATAGTAACAAAAAATCAAAGCCTAGGTATCTAAAACATCTCATACCCGACTTAACCAACATAGAATTGAGAAATTTTATGAGAACATGAATTTGGAATGTCATAAACAGCTCACCAATAATTTAGTTATTTTTTTTCTATGCTTAACATTTTCATACTCATATTTCATAAACATAAACAAAAACTTCACAGTTGTTTCCTGAATTATAGTTGTGGGATATTTACTTAATGTTTGTGCACTTATTGGGACTAACACCACAACTGAAATAAAATTAACTCTCTTACCTAGCTTGTCTAAAAATTATTTTCAACACAAATAATTATCACTTTATTCTTTTGCAAGAGGGAATCATAACCTTGCGCAATAATTAATATATTACGGTCAGCCCTTAATGAACGAAAACAAATTTAATTATTGTTTAGTTTTCTTGGGAATAACACCACAATTGAAATAAAAAGCTGTATATTGAAAGAAAAACCAAATGTTTCAAAGTCAATTCTGACTTCGTTCTCAATGGCTTTAAAATATGCATTGAAAATATAAATTGCAAATTGAAAGTTTTTTTTAATCCGATGTTGCTATAATTTCTGTTGAAATATTAAATTATTTTTCTTTTAAATACGTCTTCATTTGACAAGAATGGTAGAAGATTTTGTTTATTATAGTGGTCAGTTGATAAATTTGTTGTCATTGTGCAAATAATTAAGTAAATACACATGTAAGTGCATACTTTGGTTGACAACTTTGAACAACTTTTTTATTTATAGTGATTAGTTATATTATTTATCAATATAACTGCATTGTACTATTTTTCGAAATGACATTAATTTTTGGAAAGCGCAACTGATAAGTTTTCCGACCAGAAACAATATATTTGTCTTGCTTACAAAAGAATGACATCTTGAATAGAGTATTTTTCACATTTTTGGATGTTTGCGTTTTTCAGATTTTTCTTAAGTACTACCAACTTTTCATTATCATTTAAAACCAGTAAAATTGAGCACTTACTCTTTTTTTCTCTATTTTCTCTTCAAAATGAGATATTTACTCGTGGCAAAAAGTAACATATATTAACACAGGTACTAAAGCACATCTGCACCAAATTTTATCAATATCCATCCAGTTGTTTTTACTTGATGTGTGTTCAGATAGGCAGACAGACAGTCAATTTCAAAAATTGATGTTTTCTATCTACACCACCAGCAAAATATTCAAAAAATATTTCATGTAGAAAATGTAATACATATTTATAGGTTGGAAAAAAGTGCCTGCCTTGTAGTGTAGCTGTAAATATTAAGAAGTTGTGTAGTTTAGATTTAAATTAGTTAATGGGTGTCAAGAAAAATATCCATATTTATTTATTCCTCTGAGTACATAATGGACATAATAGTTTTTTAATAGATACTAACAGCTGCTATGCTTATATTAAAAATAGTTTAAATATTTCAGTGTTTTATATCTAGTCTTTGTTTTTGTAATCACTTTTTTAACCTGTTTGTTATGGCTTTTTTTTTTCGTGCCAATGAATATAAAAAGAGAATCTTCGGAAGTAGTCAAGAAGAGATTTTTTGTTTAAGAACAGAACATTTCCGTACAGGGACAGAATTGTTTATATTGTTTAAACAATTTTTTCACAATTTGTCATTAAAATGTTTGACAATAGAAACCAATGTAATTTAGATATTTTATTCCTACGGTAGCACATAAAATAATTCAAAGATAATGTGAAATGACAGATTTGAAGAATTTGATAGAGTTTTCATTTGAACTTAATGTGGCACTCCTAGTTGCGACTTTGATATAAGATAGTGCATTCGCCATAAATGAGATCAAAGAAATCTGATGTTCCAGAGATCCCATAAAGTCATAAAACAAAACCTAGGAATTTTTTACCGTCTCGTAATAAAGCTGCAATGCACGGTACGACTTCTGGACTCAAATCTATTTTGGCAAAAATGTATGATAACTGACATTAAAATAAACTTTCATGCTCTGCAACTAGCGGCCAACTTTAAACATTTGCAATATTTTTTCTAAATAAACGATTTGAAAAATACGTATCTTGTTGAGGAATACATTTTCAAAGCTCCTAAACTGTTAGATAATTCTATCAGGGTGACTCAAAAGTCTGACTAATAACATATTTATGATTCTTCTGCTATGAAGCATCCCCGCGCGGTTATTCCACACATTAAAATTTGTTTTAAAAATTTGCCCAAAACGAAAATGTTGGAGTTTGAATTTAACAATATTTTAAAATGCGCGATTTTAGGCCGCTAGGTATTTTCAATTAATCGATTTTTTCCAGGAGCAAACTATCTAAACCAGTCAAATTTTTGGTTCCCATAAATAATACTATGAAAGTTCATTGAGAGAATACGATTGATTTTAATTCTATTTTACTGTATGTACTTTTTTCAAAAAATTCAAGTGACCCATCTTTATTCATCGAACTTGCTTATTTATGATGAAATCGAATTTGGTCACTTTTCGTTTTAAAGATATTTTCAAGTACTTCGCCTTCAACGAGTTCAATTCATCAAACGTTTCTTTGATTTTCGATAATTTTCATTTTTACTTCATACAGTTTTTTAACAAAACGAATAACCTATTGAAAACATTCTTGTTAAGAAATCATCATTTCGCTAATAACTCAAAAAATATTAGTTTAACAAAACACCTGTCCCTACTCTGAAAGGTTTGTGATTTTAAATATTATAAAAAACTAATTAAAAAAAACCATCAAAATTAGAGCTGCTTCTGAGGACTTCCGAGGAAAAGACTTCATTGACGAGATTATTTTATTATTTTTAAAAATTATTATAATACATTTATTGTGACATTATCAAAAGAAATAATATGGAAGTTATAATTGTTGTAAAATTCTGTTTTTAGTCCCCATTACTCCATTTATTGTTGAAGGAAGAAGTTCCATAAGTGACCTTGAAAGTGCTCCAAGTCTTAATGGGGGGGCAGTAAACTCTGAACCCGCACATAGGGAGGCCCTTTCTGCTGAAAATGAGGAAACTGGCAAAGCTACCAATGTACCTCCTGGTGAGCCTACGAATTATACAGTAATTTTATTTTGTAAGGGTTTGGTGAAGTTCATATCGGTATATTCTTCACAAATAAATATTTTCAAAATGGTTTTAGTAAATGAGTAATTTATTAAGTTAAGAATTGAGACAGAAAATGTTTGACTGAAAATCATCTGATGTTTTCAAATTTAAATTAAATCAATCTAATGTAGGCAGAATATTTATTTCTCAAAGCCAGCTATTAACTTTAGCAAAGATCGTGTAATTTTGCATTTATGCAAAGAAACAACACAGAATTTTAAACGAATTTTCTCGATTGTGGTATATCCTGAGCATTTGAGACAAGAACTTCTTTTTAGTCTAGACATCTCTGTCTAATGCAATCCATCAAATCCTGCATATTTTCTGACCTTTCACGATAAACTCCGTTCGTTCTTTACATGGCCGTACAAGAAGAAATCCATTGGGGACAAATCTGGAGATCATGGTTGTCTCTCAATTGGCCAATGTCTACCAATCCATCTTCCATTAAAGGTGATGTCCAGAAACCTTACTTGTACACCATAATGCGTCGGTACCAATCTTGTTGGATAAAAAATCGAGGATTTAAATTTTGCGCGTTGTTGGTATCTGAGAACGCTTGAATTAACTTAGGGAAAATCGATGTCCGCAGATGTAAATGTCGCTCAGCTATCAAATTGCCATTAAGAGTAAGGTCCTATCCATCTGTTATTTACTAGGCTTGCCAAACTTTGATTTTTTATGAATTCTGGGTGTGTACCGTTTGTACCAAGTGAAGATTTACTGCACAATTTTTAAAAAGTAGCCTCATCGGAGAAATTACCGTTGTGGGAAGGTTTTTTTTGTAACGTTAATAAAGCGTTTAATTTAGTGTAATCGTTCATTTTAGGTCTTCCACATCTAGGTAAATCTTTGATACCTCTTTTTTTATTTTGCCACAACTCTGTTTGCGTTAGTTCCAGAAATCGGAACACTTTTTACCATGAACTTCATTAAATAAGGAACATACTTTTTCATGACTTCATAAGTTAGCTCCGTAATTATTAAAATTGCTAGCGTTCTCCTACTGTTAAAAGCGTCATTTTGATATGTAATATTAGATAATGTCAAGTCGATAACAACGTTTTACAACTCAAAGCTACTAATTGAAGGTAATAGTCACTAAATAATTTTGATATAGTTATTAATCAAGAAAATCAGGAAATTTTTATAAAGCCGAGAGCATTTTGAAGTTCTAATATAGAACTGAGAAAAACATTCGAAAAATTTTCAAAATTTTAAGCAGTTTAAATTCTATTTGTTCTACAATAAATTATTTAAATTCAATAGGTATAGACTTTCAGGGCAGTTATCAATGGAAATGTCTGCATAGTTGGAAATGAAACGTTTTTATCACTTAGAAATCGACATATTTGTCGTATCGGACTATGGAAATGGCGTCTGAGTTTTATTAGATTATGTTATTACATAAATGCCTTAGTTGCAGATAAGGGAATTCGAATAGACCAAGTCTCATTTTGTTGGTCTTGTTTTGTCGGACGCAGAATTCGCCGTGTCGGGAAATAACATATTACATCAGTCGGATACTTACACGACTCTACATTTTTATCGGACCTTTTTCTCATTTGTTATTTAACTATGGTTACATTTAACTTAAAAGAAAGCGAGTAAAAAGTATTACAGTGTTAAATTGACATTTTTTCCGACTGTGCACTTGAA
Organism: Octodonta nipae; assembly: GCA_034190945.1. Lineage (NCBI taxonomy): Eukaryota > Metazoa > Arthropoda > Insecta > Coleoptera > Chrysomelidae > Octodonta > Octodonta nipae. The sequence continues at coordinate 15,359,932 of CM067220.1, read as the reverse complement.
AAGGCAGAGTTATTCAGAATGGTGAAAGGTAAAAAGTTTCTGCTATGATCATCCTTATGAAAATCATGTCGATGATGCGCACTAGTACTATTTATTTCAGCCAACTTATTGATAACACAGGACCAGCAAAAAAATCGACGAAAGGTCTCTTCCTCCAAACGCTATATGTTTTTGGGACGCTGAAACCGAATCTACAACTCATTTGGTACCATCACGTCAGAGTTTTTCTAACCCCAAAAAATAGCTGAAAAATGGTAGGATTCAACAAAATCAACCCTGCAACCTGTATAAAAACTCCACATCTTTATGATCTCGAACGAGCTCCTCAAGCCATAAAATGAAAACTCGCAACAGTAAAAACACATAATCTGAAAATTGGATGAACCCAAAAATCCAATAACCTAAAATAAGCAAGGAATAAACTTACACATGGAATACAAAACTTTATTTTTGAATAGTAAACCCCTTATAAGCTAAATCCCTGAAAACACGACAAGGCCTCAATCTGAAACTTCGAGCCTCACACATGAGCAGCGCGATACGCACTTCGAACAAAGAAGCCACAAGCCGAAACTCATCCCGAACCCACATACCCTTGGAGCACCCTACGCAGTAGGGTCTCTAAACCCAAAATGCCGAACCCACATACCCTAGGGGCACCCTACACAGTAGGGTCTCTAAACCCAAAATCCCAAACCCACATACCCTGGGCACAACGTACCTTGGGCGCACCAAGATCTACGTTTCCATCACCCAGGCCTTTGGCCAAAACCAAACTTCCACACCCTCATACCATAGGGGTAGAGTTTGCTGGGTTAGGTTTGATACCCATTTGCTTCTTTAACCTGTTTGTAACAAATATGGATTTCATTCCGACCAGAGTAAGTGGGCTTGGGAGCTTGGGTGTGAAAGAAAGCTGGCTTTGCTCGCTTATCTGTTGTGTGATGAACGTGTATCTCGCCCAAGTTTATGAGTTTCTGCTAGTGACGCTCGGGGTTTTGAGGTTTCAGATTGAGGCTGTGCCGTATTTTTAGGTGGTGAGTTTTCGGGGTTTTAGGTTAAAGGGGTTTACTATTCAAAACTGAATGTTTGTGTCCTATGTGTGTAAGTTTCTTCGTTGCTTAATTTAGGTTTTTGGGTTTGGGCTCATTCAATTTTGAAGTTATGTATTTTTATGGTTGCGAGTGATCATTTTAAGACTTGCCAAGCTTGTTCAATTTCATAAGGATGTGAAGTTTCAAGGGTTGATTTTGTTGAATTCTACATTTTTTCAGTACTTTTTTGACATTTGATAAAAACTGACGTGATGCAACTATTTTTTATTGTATCTGTACTTTGTACTTGTTCAAACAACATTTTCCTGTGGTTGTACAACAGCGACAGATAAAACGGTACAAAATGGGGATTGGGTAGGTACAAAATTGATGCAAGCGATTTCGTGGCTATAAGGACTACTAATTATAATATGTGGGAACAAACCTAATATTTATTGTAAAACTGTAATTTAACTAAATGCATTCAAAAGTTGTATGTATACTTAGTTTCAGCTCCAACAGACCTCGTAACTAATGAACTTGATAGTGATGTAGAATTTGAACAGGCTCTTTTAAACCTTGATTCCGAATATCAACAAGGGAAGCAGCTTGTACATAACACTGATGGAACAACCAACCTACCACAGATCAATAATTTAAATGTAAATTCGTTGCCTAGTACTAGTCGAATATCCAATTCGCCTGTCAGGAAAAAATCTAGGAATTCCAAAGAACTGAAATGTGATTTAGATTGTAATAAGGATAAGATTAAATTGGAAGTTGATGGTAAATGTTTTTATTTAACTTATAGATTTTCCCACCTTTTTGGTTTATAATAACTCTAACAAATGTTTAATAGAAATCTGTTGGCTCAAGCTTATATAATATTGGCATTCTCTGTGATACTGTTACTGAAAGATAAACTCAGTCCCTTACCCAAACTCGTACATTGCTGCTCATGACATAATGCAACTATAGGAGTGACATTTTATAAGTATCTATGTTATTCTAATTCTATTCTGTATGTATTGAGTTTTCTTTAGCATTATTATAATCGTATAGTGAACTTATCCTAGAACATTTAGAACGGTTCTAGGGGTTTTAATACCCATTACAAATGCTAACAATCGCATGCATCATCATGATCTGCATGTGTGTGGCAACATTTAAAACCTGTGTACTAGAACCGAACTCCGAAAGTGCTGCCTCTCGTGAGAAATTTGCAACACTACTCAGTGGAAAGTCTCATTAATCATAGGACCAGGCAAATCACCTTGCCTTTTATTTTAAAAAGTGAAAATACACTCTAAGTTCTTTAATTGTTATAAAGCATTAAGTTCCAAGATATTTACAATTTAATAACAATTTAATAACATATTATTATAAAAAAATCTTAAAATTTATGAAAAGAAAAATTTAAGAAAAATAAATTCTTCCTCGTAAGTTTTTCTCCAAAATTAATTGAACTGAAACACGAAAATAAAATTCTATGAAGAAAAAATAGTCATTAACGTTATATACCTCGAACATGGTGAATGAACAACTATAGGAAATTGTATTAATAACCAGCTGATTTTCTGTTTTTTTTTTATATAAAATCATTTGTGTTTAAAGCTTAATAATCATTATTATAAACTGAAAAATGTATATAGAACAGTAGTGACTATTGAAAATATATTTTTTCTGTCAGGCTATAGTTACAGCTCAATGTATTTGTCAGCATAATAAGTAGTGCTCTTCTGTATACAGGGTATATTTTAATCCATTATATTTCAAAAGGCAAGGTTTCTATAGAATAATTTTGCCCAGATATATAGTCTTCTCATCACACAACCATACAAACAATTATTTATAGGTATAACTTTGAGGTGGTGGAAAGAGAAAAAAGGACAGGTCCTTCCATTATTTTTCATTTAACAGATTAATAGTTTTCTTATAAACTGACTTAAAAAAAGGAGGAGGTTCTCAATGTGTATATGTTTTTTATGTGTGTTCAGCAAATACTTGAAAATTTGGATAAGTTAAATTGTATTCTGTTTTCAAAAAAATGGAAAAAACATGTTATTTTAGTATAAAATTTGTTGTTGGTGGATCCACCAAGTATCAAGTGCGTGATGTAATTGCATTATTTTAATTCTAGAATCAAATTATTTGAAAATGGAATGAAGTTAACTGAAAAAATATATAGTGTGTCTTTTTGAGTTGGAATTATATGGAAAACTTTTATTATTTTCAAACAGTTAATCTTGTTATAAAATGTGCATTGTTAGAAAAATATTATTTCTTGAACTTTAGTTAAGTGACTTTTGTGTTTTTAGAACTTATTTTATATTACAGTCTTATTTTTTAGAGTGCAACAAGAGTAACAAACCAGAATTAACCAATATTGATAAGATTGACAAAGCAAAAACTCAAGATAATATTGAGGTAAGTTATTTTCAACTATTTTGTTCTTCTAACATTTATTGGTGAAATTTACTTTGAATAGGCAGCTTTATTTTTTGAATTTTTCATATTATTATTAAAATTCTGATCACACGAATATAGCAAAATAAAATTCGTTTCTATACTTGTGAACAGTATTAATCCACGATCACACTTACTAAAACCGCACATCACTTAAATTTGGCACTAACATGTAATCTGATAAACAATATTTTTGTATACTCTTTTATTAGTTTATTAGCCATCCAAGCGAATTGAGTAAAAATCATGCCCAAGTTTGTTGCAAGTGAAGCTAATACAAGCAGAAAATAAGATAGAATGTCTGTAACAAAAAAACATTACGACCCAGGAATAAACAAATGGCCCCTTTTCACACTCAAACTTACACCATCTTTTTGTCGAATGCACACCGAAGCTTAAATTTTATCAAAATATACAACTTTTCTTAATTTAAAAGTAACCATTTGAAACGTAAAAACTAAAAACGAAAGAAATGCTACACTTTTTAGGTTAGATACAAAACAGATATACGCCTTATATCGTCACGTGGTACATCTAGTGCCAGGTAGCGTTGGGTTTTATGACTCTTTTTAGTGAGCCGGCTCATTTCGGTCACCTCACCAAAACGAGTCGTTCACAAAGAGTCGTTCAATTGAACGATCTCCTAAAACACAGCCGCTTAGCCTTAGACGGAGTTATATAATGTCTCTACTTGTCTAGTTTAGTGCTCAAACTAATATTAAAGTTTTGCTGAGTCATAATTTAAAGATCATTAATTTACGTAAATACAAAATTTTTATTTTTGTATTATTTAGAAACAAAAATAAGAAAAAAACTCTAAACATTAAAAACAAATAAAATTATTATGCTTACTTATAACCCAAATAGAAATTTATATAACAAAAACACTGCAAAACAATAACAATCCTATGCCTTAGTGCCTGTCATAATAAAAATTTAAAAAACCCATTCATCGATTCGTTGAAAATAAAACCTTCCGACCAAATTTTAAAATACCTTTTATCTCATGACCAAGGCGGCTGACGGCTCTTTTCTCTCCACTGCTCCGACCCGAGGTGACTGTGCCGGTTGAACGATTGAACGAGTCAACGAGTCTAGTTCGTGATTGAACGTTTAGCACATCCTATGACTCTCGACTTTCTCGAGCCGAATGACTCTATTAATGGCGAACTGAACGAACTATTTGACTTAACTGTGCCGCTCATTCGTGGCACATGTAGAAGAGTCGTTCGTTTTGAACGACTCATTCACGGACGACCCAAGCCTAGTGCCAGGGCCATTTGTTTATTAGTGGACCGTAAAAAAAAATGAAAAATTACATTCGCCATAACATACGCTTGTTAGGATATGTTTTCTTTGGTTATCTGCAATATAATGTTACAATAGAATAAATAGTGAAGATAATGGACAATGAGCTCTAGTGAACTTCTCATATTGATGGCTGTATCTCAATCTGTCAATTATCTCTCAACTTTTACAGTTTAAATAATAATCGTTAAATTTTAGGAACATTCTAAGTAAATTTTGGATTTTTTATTGTTGTCCGATCGCATATTCTTACAAAACCAATCAATTTAGGAGTGGTGTGTTTTTTGTATACATTTTAAAAAATATTTTGAGATATAACTAACTTAATTGTTTCAGGAAATGGAAGACGAGATGTTGTGCTCGATATGTTCGGAATTGTTCGTGAAAGCAATGACCTTAAATTGTTCTCATTCGTTTTGTAAATATTGCATTGAAACGTGGAAAAAGACTAAAAACATTTGCCCGATATGTAGAGCTAGAATAACTTCGCTTACTGCCACAATAGTTCTGGATAATTTAATTGAAAAAGTAAGTATGTCTTGGAACAGATCATTTTTTAAATCTTTGAGATGTCTGAATGAAAATAATGAATTTTGAACAAATCAGGACACCACATTTTTACTATTTTGACTTCAGATATAGCTTAGGTATTTCAATAATATATATGTATATTTTTATGCAGATAGTTCAAAACAGCTCTGAACAAATAAAACTACACAGAAAAGAATTATTAGAAGAACGAAAGAAATGTGAAGAAGCGGCAGTTATAGCAGCAAACCAATCTAGAGGAAGGGGCGGCAGAGGAGGTAATAGGAGAGGTCGAGGTAAGTATCATGTCAATATTGTTGTATACAGTATGTTCCTATATTCGACCTATAACCCTCTATCTGAGAAAGTTATTATTACTTAATGAATTTCAAGTCAAGATCCTTGAAAGTGCTTGGACGCATAGATACAGGGTGTAAATATTAAAAGTGAAAATTTATCATTATTTTAAAAAATCTGTATTTTTTTCAAACACTTAAGAAAGTTATAATAAGATTTCACTGCAAGAGACGGAATGAAATCGGAAGAAACAAAAAAAAACTTAGGAAAGGTCGGTACCGGTTTTAGAAATTCAAGAGCGAAATGGTAGAGAAATGCGTACTACTATAGCAATTTCTCCAAAAAAAATCTAGCAGAAAGTGGACCCAGATCAGCTCTGATATTACACGACATAACAACAATGTTGAAAACATCAAAGACACCCTTAATGAAATACCGAAACTGCAATAATTTGTATGCACTCCATCTGGAAAGAAAATTTGCCAAGTGAAAACCATATTTGATGCTGTCGGAATCTATCTCCTAGTCCAATATGCTGAGTTTTCTTTATTGGAAATAATGGGATTTTAATATATCCTGTAATCATATTGAGCCTATGTGGACTTAACCTGTGGGAATGTATCTGTTTCTATTTTAGTCCATTTGGAATTATGATACTTACACATATTTTCTCATTCAGAATGAAAAAATTTTTAATGATTTTCCCATACTGAGTAACTTTAATGTTTTCTGTTTGTAACAACTATATTGAAAATACAGAACTTAATGTTTTGCTTAGAATCTCATATAGGTTTATATGTGGATTGACAGTGACAAAAATACATTGGATTCCCATACACTGTTTTTATTGTAATCTGTGAAATTTTTTCTACAGGGAATATTTAACCAACTTTCTATTGGTCAGAGCGACTGTGGAAATAGATATAGAAAAGGAAAGGAACAAATTGAAGAGGAAAATTACCAGAATGAAATGGAAGAATCCAGATAATCCACAAGAATTCGAAAACATGATCAGTTCAACATTATTGATCGATACGAACACGCCGAAAACGTGTACAGAAACCGAAACAGAAAAATAGAGAAATTTATAAGAACTGAGAACTATACAAGTAAATAAAAGCAAGAAGATTCTCAGGCGAAAACTAGCTATCAGTCAAATCGAAATAACTGACAAACAAAGAAAGAAACATAACAGCAAACAGATATTAGATATTGCAAATAGAGGGAAAGTAGGGTACAATTATTAAAAAATCAAGGGGCAGCTAAGAAATTCCCGAATTTAATACTGAGGGAAGTCGAAAAGCACTCGGAAAAAATGAAAGCAAGAGAGCAGCAGGAGCAGATTCTTTAGTGATAGAAACGATTAAGATGGACGGTAACACCCTCCTCTTCTCTTTAAAAAGGAGTTTGAAGTAAGTGAATCCAATATTGGAAGCTTTTTAAATATGGAAATAAAACAGAACCTAGATGGATCGATTTATTTTCGTCAATCAGTTAATGGTAAAAGAAGTATTGATACACCAACCACTGAAGAACTTATGTGGATTAAAAGACTAGTGACGACAGATTTACGTTTCACGTTGGATAGACAATTTAAGTACAGTTGAGTGATTAAAAATCCATCTACATGTCACAAGTGAACCAAAAATATAGATATCAAATTAAATTATTTAAGAAAGATATTTAACAAAACTCATTTACACACCATCACAAAGGAAAAAATGTCAGACATTTTTTCTAAAACATTACCCAAAAGACAGTTAGAGGGTTTACAGAGCAACATTTTTCATAAAGTTTAAGTGATTTACTTTATAAGTTAAGAACTTTTAAATTCGTTTCATAGTCGATCATTGGAAGTGTTAAATCAAAGTGTTAAATTATTAAAAAAATGTGTTTAATTTGAAGATAGTTTTTAAGTAGTTATAAAATTTAAAAACAATTGAGTGTCACATTATTTTAATGAAATTTTTTCCGTTAGTTACTGAGGTCTATTTTTAATGATGTTAGTGGTAATCAATGAAACTGTATTATAAAACCTATTTATCCTATAATTTATAATTATTAGCATCAACACCATCTATTCAAAATTACAAAATTTATCCCCATCATAATCTTTTACTATCAATAATTAGAACTAAGATGAAGCATAACAAGAAGCAAAATATCCCAAACAAATGGAACGCAGAAAAGCTAAAAACAGGCGAATCCGAAGCATTTATGAACAAAATTGAGAAAAATGTGAAAATGGAAAATGAAGGGAAGAACAGTGCGAGAAAATAGAATATTGCAGTAAACTTGGTAGGTTCAATTAAATTTTAAAAACTGACATTCACTTTCTAGAACAATATTTACTCATAAAAATTCAGTATTTACAACAGTTGATCCCGAAAACATTATATATCAAAATTTAAAAACGACTTATGTAAGCTGAACTAAACTACCTGAACTGTCCAATGTCTTTTATAATTTACATCGATTTTTCTCGTAGTTCTCGATGGGCATTCTACTGTTCGAGTGTTTATGCCAACGTTTTTTGTTGCATAGAAGGTTCCGGATCAGATAACGTGGATGAAAACAAAGAAGTATGGGTGAAATATGTAGAAGATCTTTATAGCAGCAATGCGAACGAAAATATGAGTGATATAGAGCCAGAAGAGCAGACAGTGTGACACAAATAAATTGGTTCTCGAATAGAACATAAAGTTGAAAGGACAATTAAGGAATTAAAGTGTAAGAAAGCAGTGGGTAGTGATAACATCTTATCTGAAGCACTTAAGGTACTAGGACCTTTTGCTATCTCTAGAATCACGAACCTTAAATAAAATCTATGATTCAGGAATATGGCCTGACGATTTTTAAAAACGATTCTAGTTCTCTTCCAAGAAAACAAAAGCAACTTAATGGAAAGATTATAGAACCATAAGCTTCGTCTGCCATCTTACTAAAGTAATAACAAAGTTACTGTTGAAAATAACTGAAAATAAAATTGAAGAACATCTAGGAGAAGATCAATTTGGGTTTAGGAAAGGAAGAAGAACAAGGAAGTGTATGTGTGTTTTATTGACTGGGAGAAAAACTGAAGGATATTGAAGTGGAGTAGAAAGACAGACTCCTCATTCGAGAGCTTTACAAATGACAAAAAATTAGTGGTAAAGTTGAAAAATGAAGAAACAAAGAAATAATCATAGGACGAGGAGTGAGACAAGGTTGTTGTATGTCATCTGCACTATTCAATTTATATGCTGGAAAATTGATAAATGGAGCATTAAAACAGTACTGGGATTACGATAGCCAATGGAAAAGTGAAAAATATTCAGTGTGTTGATGACGAAGCACTCCTTGCAAAAACAGAAAACGAAATACAGAATACCTGGAAAATAAGCGGGACTGGTAAGAAGTGTGGTGTGAAGATAAATATTGGAAAAAAAAATGAGATGCAAGGATTAATGCTGCAAGGGCAACAACTGGAACAATGAATTAACTTTAAATATTTAGGAGGAATGATAAATTCAACTGGAAGTGCACTGAAAAAAAAACAGGAGTAAAGTAGCCATGGGCAAAACATTTGTAAAAGTAAAGGACCTGTTAATAGCTAGAAAATTTCCCTTTAAGCTGAGGAAAAGATTCGCTAAAAGCTATATCAGAGACCTGGGCATTAAGGCAATCAGAAGAAAAATACCTTATGAAATGTGGCTATGGAAAAGAATGGAAAACATCAAATGGTCAGATAAAATAAGAAATGAAGAGATCTTGATAAGATTAAAGGAAGATAGATCAATAATGAAAACTAACTAAGAATAAAGAAAGCTAACTGGATCGGATACATTTTAAGGATGGATTGTATTTAACGGAGAATAATGGAAGGAGAAATTCAAGGTACTAAGAGTAGAGGGAGACCAAAGAATGGAATACTTACTTCCCCGACATCGTGAAAGCTCGGACTTATGATAAGATGAAACAAGATGCCCAGGATCGGGAACCTTGGACAACGTTATGTTAATACCTGTCTTAGGAGATATACTAGTATATACCATCTATTCAAGCAGACTACGCAAAGGAGGAAATGACGCAACTGCAACCTCGGAAACTGTAGCCTGTAACTGATTTTAAACTGATTGGAAACCAGTCTCATTTCAGTCGCTCATGTGCGATCCCCACCGCTATACATTGCCAAGGTTGCAAAACAGTTGCAACTGCTCAATAGCGAACTGTGTGATGGGTAAGGTGTACAAACCAGTGTGTGCTTCCTATGGCGACCGCGAATTGTTAAATGAAACCCCCTTGAAGTGGAGAGACGATATGAGAATAAAAAGCCAGTGGATGAGTATGGTCCAGGAAGGTAAACTGTGGAAACTGAAAACTTTATTTGAAACGGAACCCTTAGTATGCGAATCCATTTGATCATATTTTTTTTTATTTGGAATATATCTGCGAAAGCTCTTATCGCTGAACCGATTCCTATTTCGTAAATGAACCTAATAAGTATTCAAAATTTCGTTTAAAAGTTCCCTCTTGACATTACTTTGTGTCATGCTGTCATTCGGTTATGTGATGATTTATTATCTATGATTACAGGTAACCAGTCGAACAGAGGACGTGGTAACGCTCCAAACTTCCAGATATCAGTGCCACCTATTTCTCAGCCAGTGGAAATCAGCAGTGAGTCAGAGAGCAGCGGTTTGGATCCTAGCGACTTTTCTGATAGCATGTCCGATGACTATGATGATGAAAACGATTGGTATTCTGTTTATGTGCCTTTGTTTCAGATGTTTTAAGTAAAAATATAAAAATTGGTAGCCCATGTTACCTGGTGCAAAATGCACAAAGATATGGTTAAATTTAGAGTGTTTTTTGAAAAGTTGAAGCTTAAGAGGTTGATTTAATTTTTTTGGCTACCAATTTTATTGGCTCATGTTTTCTTTCACATGTATGCTTTGATTTTCATATACTAGATTTTCTTGTTAGATTGTTTAATGTATATAAGTTGTTGTTTTTTTATTATTCACAACATCCCATGAGTAATTTTCCATTTGGAAGTGTAATACTTATTAATTTTTAGACTTAATTAAACATTCAGTAAGAACTCTAAAGTTTTAATCTGTGATAAAAAAATGCTTGTTATAAGGTTGAAAATAACAGTAGTAGAAATCAGGACACCCAGTAGTAAGTATCTCTAGTGGTGAGGAATACTGTGCTTATAAAACTGATGTAAATCTGGATAAACAAGATTCTAGTACAGATGAGGAAAATCTGAAGTGAGCTCTATAATGGTATATGCAAATGATGACCATCTTTGCTGTAAATGTCTAACTATTTAACTATTTCAAGCAGTGGCGGATCCAGGATTTTCGTTAGTGGGGCTGATGCTAGGTTTTAGCAAAAATAAACCCTTTAACCCCCACTTGGATCCGCCAGTGATTTCAAGTATATTGCAATAGATTTCAAATGCACAAATATTCACTCACTTAAAACGTCTTTATTTTGCCGAAATAAAATCTCTTATTTACAAAGTGACTAACAGATGATCGCTTCGCTCTTCAATTCAATTCACGTCAACAATTTATACTGTTCGCTTCACAAGACAGCCGGCCTTAGATAGGATCATAGAAGATACCCGAATTCGATGGTCACTTCTGGTATGCCCGAGTGTATGTGTATTCGATTCGTGTTTTCGGGACTGCCGTTCTTGCTTTTTTTTATTCAGCCGGTTTTTGTTTTGTATTCGCATTTTGTTATCAGAATGATTAACTTCTAGAAATTTCTTAATTTTTGGCGGCGGTAAAAGGAATGTTATAACAATATACAGAATTATGCTGTTAGTAATTTCACAGAGATAATAGACACATATAAATGTTTAGAAGGATTAGGGTTTGGAATTAATTAATAGCCTACCTGATTTAATCATTCTATCGGGTTAATTTAAGGGGTCTCTGTGAGCTAGTTTGCTCAGACACATTTCGCAATAACATTATATTCAGTCAGCGAAGCGCAACTGATGAAGGTTCTGCGCCATAAACAATAGATTGTCTTGAGTTCAATGGATTGCAAAGTATCGAAAAGATACCATAATTTTAAATTAAACATATTTTAAATTTAACATTATAATTTAAAATTATTTTTATTAATTCAACTGCTACAGATCATTTTGACAACTTCTTTAAGATAATGCTCCAGAACATAATTCAAGAAATGGACAGCGATATATTCTAAATATCCTCTAAAAAGAACTGGAACTCACAGTAAATTAGCCAGATTCCAATTATCGCTTGAAAATAAAATGTTGGAATATATTCTAAATTCTGCAGTAGAGTTTACTAAATTTGATCAACATGTAATAATAATATTTGTAATCTGGGCATATGAAAAGTGTGAAATCTCAAAAAATCTTGTTTTCTGATGCACTGATTTTAAAATCATATGTGAAACTAATTAAAAAGTTCTATCTTCCAATCTTCAGACGAAATAGATGAAAAAATGCTATCAGGAGGCCTCTGCAAGCAATCTGTGATGACATTTTGTTTTGCTGTCTCATCAATAATCAGTTATAAACAATTAAAACCTAACAAACGCCTGTATAGTGTTTGTTCTTATACATGGTGTAAATAGTTTAAATGCATATATTTTAGGTGGATAGAAAATACACCAAATAACACTGGTCTAAAGGCCTTAGTAACCAAGAAAATCCGAAATACATATTAAGTAAATAACTGTAACTGCAGCAACGTCGCTTCATGCCGTCGTACAAAAATACGTCGGTTACGAAATAATGTACGACCTGTAATTTTTATTCAGTAATTTGTATTGTAGAGAGTTAGATAGATAAAAAGCTATTACATTATATTCGGAAATAACTCGATACAATGTAATTTAAATGGATGGATCTATTTTAACTACTAAATTATATTTATTAAATTATTATATTCAACACAAAAACTGCACCAAGCTGCACGATTTAATCCACATTTTCCAAAACTCTAGCATCCTCCACTATGAATAAATGTTTGACAAAAATTGTACAAAGACCTAGCCTTTAGTATGTAAACAAAACACAACAGTACAAAAACAACAAATACAGATGTATTTGTTGGTAAGGATTTCTCAGCTATCGCGATGCTGAGAAAGCATTTTAAATGCAAAATTGACTATTTGGTAACTATAAAAATGTGTGTAATTCATAACGTATTCTTTTTTGGCAAAACTAGGTCTTTTTAAAAAATATTGTAAAGGTTCGACTTATTTTCACCTGAACTCTTATTTCAAAAGATTTTTGCATTTACACCCTGTATATACAAACAAGTGAAGTAATCTTAATATTGTAAACAGAGGAGTGGTAGTGTAGTAAAATACAGTGAGCTTTATATGAACTCGATTGCATTATTAGTAACGAAGAAAGACGAAATTCGGTTACAAAAAAAAACATATTAATAATAAGTTCTACTATTTATATGTAACTGATGATGGCACTATAAGATTACTATTTCCTGCACAATTTTCATTTGAACTTCTTAGTGCACCTGTCAGCATCTCTTGATGAGTCATGGGTGATTAGATTAGAATTTCGAAACTACAAGTATGAATCTACAAGACTGCATTTTTGACAATAAAATGTCTGAAACATGCTAACAAACATGATCAAAAGCAAATTTCTCCGTTATTAATAACCTGATTGAGTTCATTTTGTGGGTATTTTCATTCTCTACTATTAATCTGTTAAACCATGGAGATACTTCAAGAATTTTGAGTTTATATACAAAAAACGGACTATTTTTAATTTTTATAATAAATTTATGGTTGCTAGTAGAAAATGTAACAAAATATTACTGCAGATTGTTTTTAAAGTGATGGTACAGGCAATAATCTGATTACATCTTTGTCATGCAAACATCTCTTATTAGTTTTCACCTGTATTATACTTTCCAACAGTAATTTATTACAAGACTATCAATTTTCTATCATCTGTCACTGGGTGTCTTAGAAGAGATTATTTTGGCATTCAACTAGTCAAAACTGTTTTTATATCGACAGAGATCCATTTAGATAATTTATTGGTTTTGTTGATAATTATATTTTTATATTTTGTAAATAAATAATAATCTTTAAAAGCTTCAATTACATTCTTCAAATCAAACATATAGAATAATCAATTGCTGTTTGTTAGTCACCCTAAAACCCCAAAACAGCTTGACTAATTTGAACATTTTTTTGTTTATTTTGTATGCTCTAAAACAGGTAGAAAAACAAACGGGAAAACCCACAGACCTAAGAATTAAATAGACCCAATTGTTTACATTTTTATGCGATCCAACATTCAAATTATCTCTTTTTATTCTCGATACACTGTAGCCAGATTTCACAAAATCATTATAAGCGAATTGACAGGAATATAGAAACTAAAATATTTTACTCATTTACACACAAAATATGCAACAGAATTGTATAAGAAATGTGGCGCTGGCATATTTACTACAGTTAAATTGTAGTATAATACTCTCTGGCAATTACTACTTTTACGATGGGATCTCATAATTATTTACATTTTTGGTGATATTTTGAAGCTTTTTGTAAAAAAAACATTTTATTTATTGCTTTACTTATGTGTTTCCGTCGGTTAATGAATTGACTAATCTTAGAAGAGATTATTTTGGCTTTTTATAGTCTTTAGAATCTCATGTCAAACACATTATTTAAGGGAATGCAGGATATACCAGGCCTCAGTATTATGGTGGCTATGGGCAGTGTGTTATGCATGTGGACAGGAGAGGTCATTGGGGCCAGTGGCTGTCCATTTAGATGAATTGTTATTGGTTTTGTTAGATAAATTATAATTTTTACTACTTATTGGTAATATAAATAATAATCTTTAAATACGCTTCAATTATCATTCTTCTAAATCAAACATATTCAGAATTAAGTCAATTGCTGTTCTGTTAGTCACCCTAAAACCCCAAAACAGCTTGACATAATTATTGAACATTGTTTATTGTATGTATTGTTGTATGCTCTAAAACATGCATGAGAATGATTTAACAAACGGGAAAACCCAAAGGATCAAGTGATTAATTAAAAAATAATAAAATTGGCAATTTTTATGGTAATCGCCACCTCAGAATACTTCAATAAACAGATAAATGCGCAGCTACCATAAACAGCTAGAATAAAACATGATAAGCCTTCGGCAACAGCCAAGCAAATCCGGCGACCACAGAACTTAGTTGTACTGGTATAAGGACTGGAACTCTTAGGTCAACTAGTTAATAATAAGCAATTTTAACACCCAGCTATCTGGCTTTGAATGAGGTACATAAAGTATATTATTTTACTTTATCATTTTATGTACATTTTACTGGTTATCAGAATCGAATTCAGACAACATATAAAAAATCATCACCACATCAATGGTTAACAAATTAAAAAAATGTATATTTTATATCTTTACATTTTGAATTATATTCTTGTAAAACATTGCAAATTATAAAAATTAAATAGCAACAAACACTTATGTATTTTATAAATCTATAGTAATATCAGAAGAACTTAACACCTTGAATGTCATCTTGTAGTATTACTTCACATTTTCTTTCATTTTCCAATACTCTCAAAACTTTAACTAATACCTCTTGATTCATACCATTAAATTCTTCCTCTGCAACATCTTCACCTTGGGCCAATTCATATAATGTTACTACTGAGTTTCTCATCCCTGAAAAATATAATTAGCAATTTTAAGATATAAAAATTAATTATTTCAATGTAAAACAATGAAAAAGACACAATTAGTTTCAAATCTAAATGATTCAAAACTTTACTAATCTTAAACAATAAATAAAAATACAATGTATATAGTCCAGAACAAATCCTGAATGTACAAAAAAACGTATTTTGATATTTATAATCCAGTCATTTATAAAATAACAATTGGAATCTTATACAGCATTACCAGTTTGAAGGTAGATGAGTCCATTGTTGGTTGGCACTCTGTATATAAATTGTTTGAAATAAAATATATAATATGTATAAATATTTTTATTTTGCATTGGATTGTAACTAGGTAGATATTATATGATCAAAAGTAATAATAATCAAGCTTCATATCACAGTCTTAGTTCTTTGTTGTTTAAGTTAATACTGTTAATAGATCCAATGTCATATTTTGATAAATATTTCACATTCTTTGTGCTTTTCAAACAATACATTATACAGGTCAGTTTGAATATATCTGATTTTTTAATATTGATTTAATTGATTAATATTTTTATTTCATTTTTCAAATTGTAATGTATCAAAAATATCAACAAATTTTTGTCAAATTTGTCTGCTTTCAATTCCAAATATTGCACTAAAAGCTAAAGTTAACTGTAGTAAATAAGTACATACAAACTATAAATTGTACAATAGACTATAAACATGGTTGTACCGAGGGGGGGGGGGGCAGGGGAAAGTATTGTCCCTGAAGCTGCACATGGAAAACCTACTGTGAGCCATAAAAGCTTCCCATAAATTTGCTGCTTTCCCCTGTAAACCAAAAAATTTTGTGATTTGTTCCTCTCTCTAGGACATTTTTTTCTAATTTGCCTCCTAGGACAATTTTTGGTCAAATTTGCCCCTCCCTAAACCAAAAGCTGGGTATGCCCCTGACCATAAACATATATGTACTAATCACTGACTTATATAAATGATATAGTCAGAATAATCATGTACTGAAGTAACAAATATAAGTAATGAATACTCTGTACCAAAGTAACAATTAATAATGATTATACTAACACCAAATCTTTATTTTTTATATCCAATAACGTCAATAGCTACACTTTCACCTCCATGGAACAAACGAAAACAATAAGATCTTAGACTGAGATCATAATTTGAGACAAATTAATAAAAATGCCATCAAATACTTGAACATATTCAGAATGCCTAAACCAAACTAAAAATTGAGACTCAAATTTCTGATTGCACTTCATAATATTCTGTCCATTGGAATATCTCACTCCTCTTTTGTAACACATAAATATTTACTTCTACAACAAATTTCCAATACTCATTACAAAAAAGAAGCAAGAAGAGGAAATACCATTGAAGACAATAATCAAGGACCTATTCGACAATCATTTTCAAATTACTCTTCATAATATTCAGTTGCAAAACATTTTTCAACAACCAAGAGATTGTGTAAATGGAGTGTCTTAAGTTTATGTATGTCATATCATATGAAGATAAGTTACAAAAATAAACCTAAATATAAATAGGCAAAGACAAAACGGTTAGGTACCATTTTCTCCTCTGTCCCTCAGCCCATTTACTTTATTTTTGTTTTGTTTAGTAGCTAATGACGACCTTCAGTGCAGAATAATAAAATTTATTTGCAATTTGGTTCATTTAAAAATAAAATAAACTAAAAAATTCATAAAATACGTCCACACTGACAATGCTAAACAGTGCCGCCAGATTGGTTGGAGAGAAAATCGTAAAACAGATTGACTCGAATGAGAAAAACAAACTACTTTAAACAAAAAACTAACAAGCTTTGTTTTGTTCCGAAAATTAATCTACATTATTGAGATCTCACCCACAAAAATTTATATTATATGATAATGACAAGTTATTGGATTCTCACAAGTTTTTCTAAATAAAGTTTGTCAACTAAAATCGGAAATTTGTATTGCATGGCAACTGATTAATTATTTATTTTTCAGATAATATTTTATTATTTTACATTATACTTTTAATTCATATTGTTTTTATTTTAAAGGCTAATAGGTTCATGCAATTTAACTAAGATTACAAAGTCCAAGATATAAATACAAATAGTAAAATCCAAGATAAATATCTGACATCATGGCAATAAATCATAAGGTTCGCGGACAGTTCACGACCAACCTCATGGTAGCAGATTTCAATTTGACATTTCATAACAGTGTTAGCCGCTAGGTGAAAATTATCAATATATTACTTTCAAAATTTCAATGAACTTACAAAAATTTTCAACAAATAAAGGTATTATTGAACATAAATTAACAGGAGGTGAATTGTATTTCTTAAATGTTTTGATATAATCCCCATGAACAATTTACGTAAGTAAACTATCTATATAGAGATTATAAAGCTAAGTTATACATTTGATTTCAGATCCTTAAAAGTTGAGTGTTTTTTGACATGTGCAAATGAAACTTGAATAAGTATTAGTAGTATGTTGCTGTTTTACTCGATATAAGGTAATCTTTTAAATTAATTTTAACATGTCTAAAATATTAGGAGTCAGTCAAAAATTGTTAAATGATCTGTTAGCGAGATGTGATATGCTGCAAAAATATTTTTACTTCTTTATCTCACAATATAATACATATAATGTTAGTTTATTTTTATATATCTTATCAATATGTAATTCTCACAAACAGCAGCAGCATCATATTATAGTTACAGCAGAGATTTAAAAATTTCATAAACAAATACAGATTGGTTCGAGTGGAATTATAGTTTTACCGGGAGAATTGAGTGCTATTATAGTTATACAGGATGGTTAGAAAAAAGTAATTATATAGGGTAGCCCATTAGAGGGGTTGAATTTACAGGGTTCTTGGAATAGAGGGCGCAGTATAATTATAGTTATACAGGGTGTGCACACATATTTCTCGTATTAAATTAAGAATTACGAATATGAACACAAATAGTCTTAATAATTATATCTGAAAAAGAACTAGGATTTCGTTACTTATTGACACAATTGGTCGAATTTCGACCACTGGGCGAGAGCTAGTACTGTTTAATTGATCTTAATACATACCTTTATTATTAATGAATTCATATATCAGACTTGCCCATTCTTCAAGGGTATGCCAGTAAATCTCCCATCTATATTTTGGTTTGTCTAGAGGTGCTGCATTTCCACTTTTCTGTAATTCCGCAAGAATCGATATTATCACGCTCTGCTCAAGTTTTCTATTTATTGAAGAGTTATTAAACAACGAGATTTGACTGGCTTCTCTAACATCAACCAAGTAGGTTTTGGTTTTCTGGCAATAATTTAAGATAAGATTTTTCCAAGCAGCTACTTGCTTGGCCCTTGTTTCTGGGTGCGGTTGCAAAGTAAAAAAAGGAGGAAAATTGTATTGCCATGGCCATTCAATGTCTACTTCAGACATAATTAATAATTATAAATTTTCTAATAAATTTTATGATTCTTAACCTAAAAATGTGTGACCTAAAACAATAGTTTTGACATGGAACCATAAAACAATGTATTTAGTATAACATAGGGAATTATAACAATAGCATGCTTGATTCCAGTCAACGTTAAATAACGGCTACGCCAGCGCACCATTAGTAGGTCGAAATAACGAAAAAAGTGGGATATTCAAATTTGACGATTATCTGTATGAGAATCCCTCTTATGTTCAACAACATGCAGGTTATGGCCATTTCCTGTTATGTTCATTTATAACTATAGAATTTACGGGAATATCTTGATCAATATAAATCATCCGTGGTTACTTATAAAGAAAAAAAGAGTTGAAACAATTCGGAATATTCTTCTACTAACAATGTACATAAATTGGTATTAGGTTTTAATTTTTGTCCTAAGTGGATCTTGGATGCATGTAACTTAAAATCAATTTTAAAATATGGCGTGATATACTTATCCTTAATTCTGCAAAACAAGCTAAAGTGAAACGGAAACTTTGCTGTACGATCTTAATTCGTGAATACTACAAACTTATTTTCAACCGCGTCTACTACCAATTTCTTAATGAAAATAGCTTGGATACTGATGAAGTCTTGCAAATCGTACCCCACACGAAGTAAGGACCACCATAAATATGCTCTGTGGTCTCAATAAACTATCCATTGCTATTGAAACAAGTGAGCTCCTATCCCCTGAGGTTGATCTGTTAATTTGATTAAATTCATGGCCTACCTGTATATAATAAATTTTATTAATATACTAAAACAACATTTTCGCCAGTTCACCGTAAATTGAAACTGATTATAGATTAATTGCGAAATCATCATTAATTAATAACGCTTCTAACGAATTACCGTAAACGAAATGTATGACAGCCATTTCTGCATTTGAATAAACCGCCTTATTGGTGAAAATTAGCGAGACGAGAAGTCACGCACAACTATCACTGAGTGTTAGTAAAAATCATCGAGAATAAATTAACATCAATTAAGTCACAGTTGTTCAATAAGAGGAACTAGTATGATAGCCGCCTATTAGAAAAATAGATAACAGGATTGTTTGTTTCTATGGTAAATAAGAAATTGATCACTTTTACACAAAAGCTGTAGCAGATACGAAAAACAGCAGGTAATAAAAAAGGTTGCAAATTCATAAGAGATTCATTTACAATTTGTCAATTGCCAGGGACATAATGAAAAAAAGTTATAGGGACAGAAAGAACATGTGACTCCGGAAAAAGTAAAGATTTTCAATGACCGTTTATGTGATCTTATAATGAAGATTTCATAGAGGCATTAATGTTCCAAAATTGAACAAAATATCTCGAAAAATTTGGTAGTCAGAAGAAAAAACTGAAGAAATCTGAAGATTTCAACACATTGTACATCGCTAATGCGGACATATGTTCATAAGAACTTTTCGTCATAAAATGACTCGAGGAAGCATATCTTTAAATTTTTTGCACTTATTCATTAACATCCTGTACAGACAGCTCAATATGATTTTCTCAGCCATGTTAATAGCTTCCAAATAGTCAGATCAATGAAAATTATCAAATGCTCATCCCAACACATGGACGTAATGACCTTGCCTTTTTTGGAGTCGATTCTCCCATTTAATTAAATTTTTTCTGTTCCTTCATCTCAGGTATGAAATACTGTGGCTAATCAGTGGTACCAAATTTTGGTTGATTATTTCTTATTGCTACTGAAAATTAACCTGTAATTACAGAGGCTGCTAGGGGTACATAAAAAATAAAACGAACTCATCCTGGATGATCACTAACAGCAACTTTATTTGATAATTCACTTATATTTCACATCCAGAATCTGCATAAAATTTGAAAACAACTATACATAAGAATCTCTTTTAAAACATTTCTCTGTTAGAAATATAATAAATACAATTTTAGTTACTCGAAGCCGCGATCCTGGGGCTGGTGTTTATAGGCTGCGAACTGGTGTGGTGTTTCGGCATGTCTTCGCCGCAATTACGTTGCAGATCAGAATAGCAAGTCGTGCAAACGCGCACCGGGTTATACAGTTGTTCTGATGGTAGTCTCGTCCTGTTGTCCGAGCAATCGGCGCAGAAAATTTTACCACATTTCCTAGAAAGATTTATTTTTAATCAGCGTTCAAAATTAGTTTGCTCTTTATACAACCGTCATGAAACGATTAGAGCTTGTGAATATAAGATATATAAGAAAATTATTTAAACATTGTATTTAAAATACTGACAGAGAACTCAAGAACTTTTAATGATATCACAACATTATATAATGTTGCTGCTGCACTTGGAATTGACAGCTAAAATGAATAATGTAAAATCTGTGGAATTTACGGACAAAACAATATGAGTGGTGGAATGGTAAGGAAGTGGGTGAGAGCATTTTAAGATGGCCGCACAATTGTTCATGATGAACAACGGAGTGGACGTCCTTCGGTCGTTAATGAAAGTTTGGTGCAGCAAGTGGACAATAATAAAAGGTCTCATCACATCTTTTAAATGAGAAACGGTAGACCATCCACCGTACCGCCCTGATCTGGAGTGCTGTGACTACCATTTGTTCCTGCACTTAAAGAAAAATCTGGGCGGTCATCAAGACGATGACGAATTCAAAACAGTTGTGAAGCAGTGGTTAATAAGTCAGACGGCAGACCTCTAACTTCTATGAGGAGGGTATTTAGAAACTGGTACAACATTATGATAAGTGCATGAACATTGGAGGAATTTATGTAGAAAAGCAGATGAATGTACAGCCTTCATGTAAAAAGTAAAATTTTTCATATATGTTTGCACGTGTTTTTAATTTCACAACAGTACTTACACCCCTCGTACTAAAGCAAATAAACAGAAAATTTTCCTCAGTTTATAATTGAATATATTTAGTTTTCGAAACGTTCCTTTTTATATCGATTAGAAGTTTAACTTGCGATATAACAACGATTTTATGATGCAATATCCTCAAATAGCAACATATCGCGCGCTGTCATACAAGCAGAATGGATCCTTTATTTACGAATGCACATTTTACCAAAATGCATTTTTAAATATATACAATGCAGATCTTGGTGTAACGAAAATCTGAAGGATTCACAGCAGGACAAAATATAATACGATTTGCAACAATTTACCTGTTATAACTTTAGTTCCACCCTTGGTTTTTTTTTGAGATCTCGCTTTTCATTATTGATTATAAAACCTGCTTCTTATTTCAAGGTTCTCCCTATCGGGACGTGGGGTGCCTTTGATCGTGCGATCTCATTAGTCAGTTACCAGTGTTAAAAATCCGTAAAAAACAATAGATTTTACAATATTTGTACAGAGCTATATTTACAGGGCTAAACAGCCTACGACCTCCAACTTTATCACTAAATTAAGACACTTCCTGAGCGTCTATATCACTTTCTAAGCGTCTTTGTATTAAAAAGCGAATTAATTTTCGAACTAAAGATTTTACTGAAAAATTCCTCCCTAACATAAACATATGCGGCTGCCCCGTCATCTTGACTGGAACTAAATGTCGACTATAGAACACCAAAAATGATTCGCTGTCTCGTTCAACAACATACGTCAAAATCATATGTTAAAATCTACTGTTTTTTATATAAATAAATTTCTTGTTTATGTTATTTAATGGTTGTTAAATGACTATTATAAAATTGATAAAAAAATTATTTTATTGTATGTTGGCGTCAAATAATAAGTACCTATAATGTCATTTAAAAAAGAGTGTATGTGCATTCCTTTGAATAGACCAAGTCGCACTCCGACTCAAAAATGATCCATTTTGGGATCACATCAGTTAAGAATTCATATAGTATCCAAATGTACAAAATATGACACTTCTGCCAGTCACAATTTTTTGGTTGAAGAGCAGCTGTCTCAGTTTTACTCTAGCGGGAGTTCATGTTCATCAAGATGTGTGCAAGCAAATCTGTAATTTTGCCTGACAGCGAACAAGAATTTCTAGTTGAGACCATTTTCCTGATTAGAAGTGGGCAAATTCTATTATTTAACACTATCATAAATAAAAAGTGTCACTCATCTTGAACCTATTAACTAAAGATTCAATATTTATAATGTCACTTCAGAAAAATGCTTTATTCCTGGATTAGATAAATATGAAAAATGTGTGTAGGAGGAACATTCAACACAAGTAAGCGTAAGAAAAGATTGACAGAACTGTCGAATTTGGACAGCTAAACTATGGTATGTTACAATCAATGACAGTTCCAGTAACCAGCTTCAAAGAGGCATCTCATGTTTTAGGGAGGTAGATCTGCTATTAAATTTACTTGAGTAGGGGGGGGGCTTTTCCAGGGTTATGGACACTCTATATTTCCTTGTAACAAGATTTCTTCACTTTAGATCTCACTTTTGAAGGATCGACCTTCCTTGGACCCACCCTAAGTTAGAGTACTTGTTGTTGTTACTCTATATCTATTAGGGTTGACACTTCCATATATTCTGACTTTGAAAAAATCTCCTCAACAGTGTTGCAATTGAGTATTCCTCTCATAATTACCTGCAATGATGTTTCCTTCTGCCCATCCAAAACTCAGTACTGCAGCCTGTACACCTGTTGACAGCATAATCAGGTACCCATAACGTTTGGCATTCAACAGGCAGAGGACCCTCGTCTACGGCTACCCAAGATGACAAATCCGATCGGAAAGACTCGCCTACAGAAGCAGCTCCTCCTTCGCTGGTGCTGGCTTGGGATTCGGCCACAGAACACTGAAAAAATTAAACTCAAAAATCATTGTCTTTTTATATTACAGAACTATTTTAAGACCTACTCAGTATAAAATGTAACATATAAAATATTAACACGACATTGAAAGCTAATTAGAGACAAAGTTAAGCATCTAATAGCTCAGAAAGACTTATGAAGAGGAGAACAATAATAAAAGATGAAAAATTACTAAGTAAAAATAAGAAGGATTGAAAAAAAATGTACATAACCCGTATACGAAGAACATATATAATTATGCTTAAACCGAAACTTTGGAGGCTACATGAGACATGGATGTAGTCATTGAATTCTGCATATCAATGTTATAACCGAAATGTAACTTCCTAGAAACTTCGGCACAGATAGTATTTATATGACGGTTAAAGTTGAGCGGATGTTCAAACATTACTCCAGACCTTTAATAAAATTAAGCCCGGAATAATAAACCTTCAGCATATAGTTAAATTTAACAGATCTGCTTCTAAAATAGGATAATATGTTGAATTTGGAAAAACGGCAGTCTATTGGAAAAATTCCATTCACTAAATGTGAGGAGATCTCCTAAAGATTAGAGAGCTCTAAGATGTCTTAATGGACAGTTATATCTTCAGATCATCTCCAAAGGAGCTAAAATAAACCTTAAGTAAGATCAAATATAATTAATAAACAAAGTTAATGAGAATGGGTCAATGTGAGAGCCCTGAGGAACACAGAAAAACTTCTGAAATAGAATTATTAATTTTGGTAGCTTGCGATTTACACACTGTAGAAGCCACGGATTCCAATATTGTACAATCTACTAAGCAGATTATGATATACCATAACATTTATTACAGAATGAGTTAGTTACTATATATTTAGATTTATCATAATGGTACTGTGGAATAATCAAATGTTCAGCTAAATAATGTTTGACAATACTGTCAACCATTTTAATTTTACATTTTAGTATTGTACCTCTTTTATTCATAGTTTTGGAACCATTGACAACGGGGTCTGATCTAGACCCCGAAAGGTCAGGAATATACAGCAATTTTCGTGACTTGTGGTGTTGTTTCCCCAGAAGTACTTAAACATTGAAAAATATGCCACAAATATCAGTCACAAAACAATCAGAGTTTGACACATGAATTTACAATACATATGCTGGAATTAGTAACATTCTTGTAATTAGTGCCTTTAAAAATTTAAATTGTATGTAATATGGTTCTTACATTATCATCTTGTCTCTCGTTGTCAGTCTGGTTGCACCTGTGACAGCATTGTTTTATGAGACTTTGTCTGGCAATGTGAAGTTCTTTTTCAAGTGAAACTATTCTCTTCTGCAAATCAAAAGCATTACTTACAATTCTGCCTTTCTGTCAGAATCAGTAAAGTACCCTACCTGATACTCCTCTTCTATTTGGTTCAGCCTTTCTTGCACCGGCGACCGCAAAGTGACCAAGCCGTCTTCACCTAAGGGATGTTGAGGAACATAAAAAATTTTCTTTTGCGTTATGTGAAACATATTGTCCCAGCCGTTCATGCTGTTCTCACTGCAGCACCTCGTCCTGCGATCGTACTTGCAATGTTGGCTAGAATAATAAAGAGATTGTTATATGCTGATACATATTTTTGAAAAGATTTTTTTAGTGTGTTGTTTATTACATTTATTGCTAACTTATTTGAAATATATGCCCACACATTATAATTTGTGGGAATGTTTTGAAACTTGCTCAGTCATTAGTACAACAGCGATATTAGTAAATATTTTCATTTGATACACAATTTCATGAGTTTCCTTGAAGAAGATACATCATATAATGGATAAGTATTGTTAACACATTTTTACATGTTGAAAATTGATTTAGCAACGTTTATTTTTCACATTCAACGATGTTTCGACAGCAATCACCTTAGAATTTGTAATTTTTGTCTTTATTTATTAAATTAATTACATGTAAAATGTCTTAAATATCATGGGCCATTATTGCTATCTCCTAGAGTATAAGCATTACGAGGTCGGTTAAATTAGAGAAAAGTTGCCGTTTTTGACTCTCATTCAAGATCTTTTGACGTGTTTAAAAATCCCTATTAGTTTCTGAGATACAGGGTGATTTGTGAAAAATACCTAAATTAATTTTGTTGCATATTTCAAAAACCACTGAGTTTCGAGACACAGTTCGCATTTAAAAGTTTTATCATTTTTTCCGCTCTACAACATGATGTCTCATCGCAACCAACTCCCATTTTTTAAATACAGATCTGGATATTTTATTCATAATTTTGAGAGGAAATTTTATTTACATGGATATATTTACCGACGTTTGTGACCGAAAAATCCATCACCGAGAAATTTACAAAAATCCTTTGTACAGCCCTGTCTTTTGGGTATACCATTTATAAATGAAAATATTTAACCGTCTAAATAACTATAAAAAAATCGAGTCTGTCTCCTAGACTATTTTTAAAGGCTCATTGTTAGACCAATCAATAGAGATTTTTTCGTGCAAAAAATACTATCAGGATACTGCCTGTGCCATCACATTAAGAATTTGTAGTGATGTTTTGCTACCTTTTTCACTCGCAACTATGGTTTTTTACTTTATTATAAACAATTGAAACAAGAAAATTGTGTTTTTTTTTTCGTTGCATGTTTTTAAAATGAAAAATAAAAAACTAATCTCAATGGTGTAAACAGGTGAATTGTAAAGCATGAAAATACCAATGAAATGAGCCCAGGATCGATCCGATAGGATCTTTAGTAACACGGAAAATTTAGCGGTTTTCCTTATATTATCATAACTCCGTCACTATCGAAGTTGTACAACTGGGCTTGTGGGAACTGATAGTAATTGATATCTACCTTAAGCGTGACTAAACCAGGCGCTATCGGTTTATTAGTTTTTGAATAATTGTGATATGAAGTTTTTAGTCCACCATTCTTGCAGTGCGTCTACATGCGACATGGATCGTCAAATATCAATTCAGAATAGAGATATTGAAAGTAGAGGTATCATTCTACAACGCCTCTATTTTCATTTTTCATTAAATGTCTGTGAAATATACGAAAAATGTTAGGCAAAATGACCAAAATTCGGTGAGCGTATGAATGTGTTCGAGTAGTGGGGGGAACACGGTTGTTGAGGGGAACTGCTGACAATAATTATTATCGATAGTAACTGTCACTCTGACAGATGGTGAAAGAATCTAATCGCTAAAAAAGCTTATATACAGAGCGATTTGTTCGATTTTATTATATCAAATGAGAACTGTTTGTTTAATAATATATTTATATAAATTTTATAGAGAACTCCATAATTAAGGCAATAGGTTTATATTAGTGAAACAAACACTGAACTAAATAAGTCAAAAAAGTCTTGAAAAAATCTAAATTAGTTTCTGACAAAAGTAATAAAAATATTTATAAATTACAGGCAGCCTGCTTATATTATATATTACTAAACGCGTCCCCTCAACAACCGTGCTTCCCCCACTCCTTGGATACATTCATACGCTCGCCGATTTTTTGTCATGTTTAGTAATATTTTTCAGATATTTCACAGACATTTAGTGAAAAATGAGAATAGAGGCTTTGTAGAATGTCACCTCTACTTTCAACAACTTTTTTCAAAATTGAAATTTGATTATTAAGACGCATGGAGGCACAAAGCAGAAATAGGGAACAAAAAACTTTATATCACAATTGTTCAAAAACTAATAAACCGGTAGCGCCTAGTTTTGGCATACATACAATAGATATAAATTACTATCAGTTCTTACAAGCCCAGTTCTACAGCTTCTAAAGTGACGAAGATTCGATTTTTTTTTAAATGCTACATTTTCCAGTATTTTTTGTTTTTCCCTGTTACTAATGATCCAATCGGATCGAGCCTGGGCTCATTTCATTTGTATTTTCATGCTTTACAATCGACCTGTTGACACCATTGAGATTAGTTTATGTTTTGATTTTATAAACATGCTAAGAAAAAAAAAGTAATTTTCCTGCTTCAATTGTTTATAACAAAGTAAAAAAACATAGTTGCGAGTGGAAAACATAGCAAAATATCGCTACGAATCGTTGTTAATGTGATGGCACAGTCGTTGTCCGGATAGTATTTTTTAACACATTATCAGTTAATTTTTGCTCTATTGATTGGTCTATGTAGGAATACCTTGTGCCATATAGCACAGCAAAATATTTGACATTGGACGATATAAACACATTATTCTCTTAAAACAGACAAAAACATTTATACAGATATTCTGAATTTACGAAGATTGTGTTAAATTATTTGAAGAATTTACCTTGAACATTTTTTTCACTGGTAATTTTTATGTGAAAACCATTTTTCGGCGCTTGTAAAAATACATTATTTTGAAATAAAGAGTTCGACATATTTGAAATGCAAAGATTTTTGACTTATTTGATATTGTGGTTTTACTGTACTTCTGGTTTTATAAGCATGTTCGAAAATGCCCAAATTGTCTCGTCTGTTGTTGGTTATGTTTTCTCGCTGTTTGAGTCTTGGCAACGCTTGCGCAAAACGGTTTAGGCACAGTAGCACGGTAGAATCTGCTGTCTCTCTTAGTCGGTGACCCTTCCGCTTACGGGCGATAGCATTATATCAGTATTAGGCCGGGCACAGACCTACCGTTTCTGTTCTGTTTTTATAAATCAGAAGAGAATCCTGGTTCATCGCCACACCACTTGCCGGTCGCCGGGCTTTCTTGTTTTGCCCTCAGTCGTTATCTAGCGCTTGTGGTAGACACATCGAATATATGATAATTCGTAATGGACCATAACCAACTGATCAAACGCATAGTTGTAGGAGAACTGGGGTAAAATCGCTGGCGCCGGGTTGTAACCGGACTGTATGTGCCGATATATGGAGCTAGTACGTAACCCATGCCTCTTTCTTACCGGTGACTGGCGACGCTGGTCGGTTGCTTGCTGATCG
The DNA here is from genome assembly GCA_034190945.1 of Octodonta nipae. Classification (NCBI taxonomy): domain Eukaryota; kingdom Metazoa; phylum Arthropoda; class Insecta; order Coleoptera; family Chrysomelidae; genus Octodonta; species Octodonta nipae. The sequence continues at coordinate 15,331,441 of CM067220.1, read as the reverse complement.
GGCGTTCTTGCCGTTCCGGATCGGTAGGTATGTGCCCGGCCTACATATTTTATGATTTTGACATTTTTGGCATTTACGGTCAGGTTGACATTTTTAATTTCTGTTGGTCTTGATATTTTTGACGTTTTGTACAATTTATATTTCTTCGATTTTTGTTCTTTTAAATCTTTGAATAATCTTCACAGTTTTTATATTTTTTTATCTTTGGTATACATTCTAATATTCTTAACATTTCGATGTTTATGATAGTTTTGTCATTTACGGTTTTTTTTTTCTATTAACCTTTGTCACTCACCAATCCTTATTCTTCTCACTTTTTATATATTTTTTAGATTTCACCTGTGATTAATTAGATTGGTGAACACTTTTCAGCCCCCACTCCTTCGATAAATTTAATATTGGCAAAATGAGGAATAATGTTGTTTTATCAATTCTCATGCACACTATCGAGTTGGTAATTTTCGTTAAGATATTAAATTCTGCTTAAACATTTCAGAAGAAAAACATTTTTTTCCGTAACAATAACTGAAACCCTCCTTTTATTTTAATTATATAAATGTCACATTAATTCTCCATTAATCTAAAGAATTTAAAGTATTAGTATAATTCTCATACATATTTTATTTTCGGTTCCTGAGAAGTGTTGCATTTTTCTTAAAAAATATACCCTTGCCCTATGTCAGATGTTTGAATTTTCTCCAAATGATAAAATCACCTATTTATTTTAGAAGAATATATCAAGATTTGTATCAGTATTACTTTCTATTTCCCAGAAACAGAATTCTATGTAAAACAATAGTGCCCCCATTTCGTGTCTTAAGTCACTTAAAAAAGGAATCACCCTCTTAATTTTCATAAATGTATCACTTTAGGTTTCCGAAAAATAGTAAATATTTCAAAAAAATAATTATACTCGTTTTTATTTATTTGGGGGAGAAGAAAATATCCCAATTTTCAATGCTGTATCACTTTCTGTTTTTAAGATATTAAATTGAACTAAAAGTAATAGACACCCCACTGTCCCTCCTCCTATGAGTCATCAAATATTTAGTTAAAATAAAATATATCCTATTTTACTGGCGGATAGTGTAGCTTTCTATAAGTGAAGGACTTTTAAAATTGGTTCACTACCTACACGTAGAGATTACTCACTATAAACAAACATACAAATTTTACCTCTTTATATATGAGTGTAGATTGATCAGGTTATTACCTTATTTAAATAACAACCGAATATATCAAAATTCTCTTCTACGGTGCCACCCAAAAATATATTTACCTACCTAAAACTATTCAATAAAACTAAATTTAATGCTATACTTAACGGGAAACGATAAAGGGATTTAATAAAATTTTTCAGTAAAATATTTATTTTATAAATTACTGACATAATATTTCTTTTATTTGTTACAGTTTAGGTTCAAAGAATATAATAAAATGTCTTTTTTTTTTCAAGAACAACTCACACTTATAATAAAATCAAACACTGAACTATTGATAAGAGCTGGAGCAATACTAATTTCTGATATAGTGCAGCAGAGTTCAGAAATAAAAAATCATAAAGAGTTGCGTTATACATATCGGCAAAGTATCAGCACGATGGATGTCCAAATAAAATCTTGATTCGTTATTAAAGCATATGACATTCCATTGGCCTTCCCAGTTTTATCGAGTTCTGCATCATTCCAAAGGCATACCTTTTGTTGTGGTGTCAACACAGGGCCGCCTCCGGAGCCCATCTTCAAGGAGGGGGGGATCAACTGCGGTCAGAGGGAGATGCGTACGAAGTTAACTTAAGTAGGGTTTTGGATACATTATATATATTTCCTGACCTATTGTGTTACAAATAGTCGATCTTATGTTTAAGCACTCAGAATCTCTGAGTTGAAAGATTTTCTCGTTTCTCACTTTTCTAGAGGTTCGAGGAGGGGGCGATCGGTCTGGCAGTACCAAAAGGAGTCGGTAAGTACTACGAAGCAATCTTTGATTGACTGTCATCGTAGAGATTATCCGTCCTGTAGCAGCAATTAGATCATCTCGTATTTGACTTTGAAAGCAAGAAGTCTGGCCCAGCCCAAATCATCCAGACCCTGCACTTTAACGCCGATGATTCTTATTACTGGATCATCTCCAATTTATTATACTGGTTGATGAATTTCAATTAAATCTTGAAATTTCTGGCAAACCTAAACCAGCTTTATTCAGGCCCACAAAGTTGAAAGCAATCCAAAACAATGGGAAACTACTAGTAATCTAATTTTAAAATCCACAGTTCCTTTATCTTTGTTGTTTTTAACTGCTATAAGAGGAAAGATTTGAATACAAAATAGTTTAAAACATTTTTTGAGACAAGACATAAAAAGAACGCTTGTGCCTTTAAATATTCATAGACAAGGTGTTTAACTTTTGCTTGGCTTGTGTATTTCACATTATCTGAAATGTTATACAATATTATTCAGGGATTTCTTACCCAAGTATAAGCACTTTTAAAATTACTTCAGTCAAAGCAAAAATGATATAAAATTATTCCTGATTCATCAATAATTTCTGTTCCCAATGGATTGTGTTCCTATTGCTGTCTTCTATTCATTGTATTCATTTCAAAATTTCTTCTAAGATTAATTAATGAGATTTGTTTGGGGATATGCTAAACATGGCTCCCTCAAATATGGCTACATGAACTGTTCAACAATTTAGTCAATATTATTTACCATAGACACAGTACATATTCTCACACCTGATGTGAAAAATGACTGTGTCTCTTTTGACAATCTTTCAAAGGAAGCTAAAAATAAACACTAAACGGACAAATAATCCACTGTTAAAATGCTCCTGTTATCATTGAAAAAAAATTGGTTTTAATTTAGCCTATTCTTTAATATGTAAGTAAATTTAAAAAATCAGAATACTCAACTGCGTAAATGTGAACTTTAATTATAAAATCAAAACACTATATTGAGCCAGAAATTAACTTTAATAATGTGGAAACAAGATGACCTATACCTACACCACACCCTAAGCCGAGAACCATGCCCTATGGCTAGTTGTCAGTAAAATTATTCTGTAGAGAGTATCATTCGTATTCGCTCTCTTGTCAATTGAAGCAGTAAATACTATGTGGTGCACATTCTCACAACAATCTCACATAGTTGAGGACAATTAAATGTTGTTTCCTTTTTTAAAGTTCATTTTTACGCTATGCGGTTTTTGCATTTTATATTTAAAGTCCACTTTATATGCAGTAGGATTTTATGATTCTGTAATTTACTTTTTTCATTTTACACTTATTAGTTAGGATTGTCATTCCATAACATTGATTGAAAATAGTCGAGTAGTGCGATCAAATTAGCCTAAAAAATAATAGTGAAGCTGCAAAAATTCGTATAGGGCTAAAAATTGGTATAAATGTTCGGAACACAGTTATAAATGAACGCTGAAAGGTCCCCATCGATCCCGTACCTGGAAATATTTTTATTCAAGATAAAAGTTCTCAAAAAAGGGTTTTTCGCGTTTTTCAGTAAAACGATAAATTATGGCATAAAATTAGTTCAAGACAAAAATGAAAAAAGATGAAAAAGCCCTCTTCATAATATCCACAAATACGCAAAGTATATATACATCACCGAAGCTGTAATACAAGTAAAAATATTTTTCTATCGGTCAGTGCAACCTACATATACAAAAGAAACCCAGTTCCTCATTTTACACGGCAGTGTAACCTTCACCAGCCATCTGTCTCCTACAAAAAATTTCTTCATAATCGATCATTATAGATTATTCAAATTCTAATCGATTGGGGTCGATTATTTTAGTAATCGATTAATCGATTATTGATAATCGACTTCACACGTCACAAACATGGGCTGACAAATACATTACTCCCTCTGCATGGCGCATTCGGGTATATATCCTTATTGGTGAACAGCGATACTTTTATAACTAGGGACTGTAGCCAACACTTATTATGTTCAGTTCAATCCCAAGGTTACATTTCTAAACAATTTAATCTACTCTTAAATACATAAAATAAACAGAATTTTTTACAAAAATTTTATACATTTAAAAAAAAATTAAACTAGACAAACTGTTCAAGAAAAAGCACACATACAACACTTAATGCATTGTATAATAAGTTATAGCTACTAATTTTTAGAGAAAGTAAAAATTCGATAATATATGTAAATTAAAAAAAACAAGAACCGACTTAAAAATCAAAAAACAACAACCGATTTAAAAATCACAAAATTAACTTTACTACACAGCAAGAAATAACGTTTTTCTTCAACAATTAAACATTTACTCTGAAATCGGTTACAAAAAAAAAAGAAAAAGAAAATAGGCAGTGATTGAGTCATTGAGACAAAATTTTACCATGTTTTGATTTCTTTGAAATATTTGGTTATTAATTTTTATACCTAGATTAGCTGAACACTTGAATTTTAAAACAACTGTAGTTGAATCCATTTCTATTCAAAATTGGAAACTTAAATCAAAATTGATATATTTTTCCCCTATTGAGATACACACCCAATCAAGAAAGATTTATCAAATTGAAATTAACTTTTGCAAAATTATAACAAAAATGTTAATTTTTGAAGGTTTTTTAAAAATATTTTTTTATTTATTGGTTGATTTTAACTCAAATGTGGTCTCCATTTTATTAAGGTCCCATACATCATTCTTCCGTTTGATTCATAGTTTTGCTAATTTTTCTGTAAAACGACTATTTTTTATCACATTGTTTAAATAAAACAAACAAGTGACATGTTTTATTGACACTCAACACGTTTATGCAAAAAAATCAGTTGTAGAATTTTATTTTTATTGACAAATTAATTATTGACTAGACTAACAAAAGTGTGGTAAATAAAATCACCTGCAGCATCAAAATCACTTTACAGCAACGAGATATTGCAACTTGATAACAAAAATGACGATTTTTGAGATACGTTCATAATAAGAACTGAAGCCCATTTAGGTTTAAGTAGATTCAATAAACGCAACTGCTCAATTTCGTGTATACAAAATATACTATTCACAAAAAATCATTCGCGTGGAGTTACATATTGGTATGATGATTAGGCTAGGGCAATATTCAACCTTATTATTTTAAAAAGGTATCTGTAATGCCAAAAGTGTCTCTGGCGAGCCCAATCGATTCAATGCATATTTTGAGATAAATGTATCATGACCTTCTGATTTCTCGTTTTAGTCATAACCCCTGGCCTGCCAAATCGCCGTTTTAAAAGTTTCTGACTATTTTCTTCTGTGAAGGTTGTAACTACCACAACAAACATAGGGTCATTGCACACTTCAAGCACAAAATTAGTGATGCTACGAGGTATACTCCAAAATTAAGGTCTGGAAACCTATAATTAACTGATAGTAAGTCTGAATGTTTCAGGCATGCGGCGCCATCTACCATCTCTTTAGGAAACCAAGTCAGTTGTTGTTTTAATGCAGTATAGTATAACAGTAGCCGTGTGTCAGCTTTTGAGAGTAGATCTCAAAGGCTGACAATTTTCGTTCCCGCCAGTTGAGAAGTTCGTGGTGTCATAAGATTTTTGCAGGCAAAAAAATCGTCAGTAGCTTAAATCTATTATGCCTAGTGTATAGACCTAAAATAACGAGTTACAAAGAGATTCGAAAGTGGTATCAATTTGTCACTAATCCCTAAACTTTTCAACCAGCAGTGGTCAAAAAAATTATGCAGGAACGACTTCTTTTAAGATAAAAACAGTTTACACATATTTTTTCCATCGAGTAATACTAGAGAAATCGATGGACCTGAAGGATTTATTTTAAAACAAACATGTATATGAAATGTCGTCCGTGTTTTCTTTTGATTGGTTCATCCTGTATTAGCACCTTAGAGCTTCCTTTCCCTGAAGACTAATATATAGGGTGTAACATAACAAAGTATAGATATATTTGCCATGTGATAGAATTGATCATTATACATGAAAAAGTCATATAAGGTACACATCAAAAAGTTTAGGGTTTGTGAGAAAAAATAAGTCAATTAAAGTAAGCACTTGAATGTATATTTTTTTGAGAAAAAAATGTATTGACTGAACAAAACATAAAAAATTCTTACCACTCCTATTCAAGAAATGGACATTTATACCAATTTTAACTTGATTAAACTGCTTTCGTTCGAATCGTCGTGCATTGCAAAAACTTGTGATACTTGTTTTGAATGTAATATTTTGGCATTTGACTGCACGTAGAAATATAGTTTCATTTTAATACTAGATCAAACATTTTTCTGTTGGTGTGTGAAGTAATATTATGTTAATATTACGCTTTTTCGGGTGATATGCAATTTCGACTGTTACTTTCTTCCATAATGCTTGTTTTACAATACATTTTAGTTCTCCATTTAGAAAAAAATCACTTTTATTTTTGTACCTTACCTGTACAAAGTTGCCAGATGTATTGATGTTTAAAAAATTATAGATATATAATTGTTAAGACTTTTTAGTTAACAATGAATAGTACTACCACCTGCCAAAATATCTGTAATGTATTATTATGTTACTCCCCCTGCATATCAACAATTAAAGAACTATACAGGGTGTAAGATAATGCAGTGCAAATATTTTGGCATGTGATAGTACTGGTCAGTATGAACTAAAACCTCTTAACAAAGACATATCTATCTTGTTCAGTTAAGGACCTGTTCCATTACTACAATTTGGCAAATTTTAATGCACTTGGCAAACTGAATAACGTTGTGCGGAACAGTAAAAGTATACTAAAAAGTGAAATGTATTTGAAGTTTTAAACTTCTATGATGGTTTTCAAAATATGTAGTTTTTGTATTTATTATATTCATTTCTGAGACAATTTCACCGCTAGTTTTAAATAGATGCTTAATAAATTCTTTCAAAAGTGGATATACAATGAAAAGACAATGCCAATATGATTTGTTTGATTTACCGATAACGGGATGCTTTTCATCTTTTGAGTTGTTTTTTAACATTTCTTTGCCTGAATAAGCATTTAGTAATAATAACTTCAAAAAAATCAAGGTGTAAGTATATAAAACATATCATACCTGACTTTACCAACATAGAATGGAGAAATTTTACAAGTAACATAAATTTGCATTGTGATAAAAAAATCACCAATAATTCAGTTGATTTTTATTTCATGCTTAACGTACCCACCCTCATAATTCGTAAACAAACAAAAACTTCATTGTTGCTTCTTGAATGATAGTGTGGTATCTTTACTTAATGTTTATGCACTTATTGGGAATGACCCACAACTGAAAAAACAAATAAATACATAAATACTCTACTTTTCATCGGTGGTTTATTCATAATGATAGGGTCATCCGGTGAGGTAATATGTCTTCCATAAGAGTGACTGAAATCTACTGGGGCTACAGTATTTATTTTTAGAACATGAATTGGGTATGAGAAGATCTACCCTTTCAGTTAATAAGAATGTTTTAACTATAAAATATAAAAAAAATGTTATCTATTTTTCGCGGTTTTTTGTTATAAAACAAAAACGCATCAATAAAAAATGTTGAATTTTATGTCAATTAGTCATGATTTATCATTAGAACACATTGATGTTGGTTTTGTTCTACTATTAATTTTGTCACCAAAAGGTCCTTTTCTCCGTAACTGACCTAAGCTATTTGTAATACGGAACCATAACCTTAAGCAATAATTCCTTTATCGTAATAAAGGACTGTAGCAAACGAAGCAAATTTAATCCAATGTTGCCATCATTTCTGTTTCATTAACTCTTGAAAATTTAAAATATTTTTCATATAAATATCTCTTCATTTAAGAATGGTATAAAGGATTTTGTTTATTGTACTGTTCAGTTGATAAATTTGTTGCAGTTTTGAATTTTTTTTTTTTTTCATAAACCATTAACTTTTTGACATACTGATATAAAAGACACATTTTTACTTTATACTGATCAGTTCTATCATGTACCAAAATATCTGCACTGCACTATCTTACACCATGTAAAAGAATATCTCACTAAACGGTCTGTGTGTAAATTATTTGAATAAATATAGACCCAAAGTAAAATATCTAAATTCCCCCCACCCCATAAAAGAAAACACACAAATTGTCAACTAAATTTTATTGTAAAATTCTGCAGATCCTAAATGTTATCTCTTAGGCTTGTCAGATCTATTTCAAAGCTATTTCGTTTGGCATATGTTTACTCACCTTGGGACGTCGGCTACAATAGTTTCTGTGCTACTTTCAACAGTCTTTTCTAAACCTAAAAAAGCGTCCGATTCTGATAAAATGTCACTTATCTGTCTTTCACGATCGTCCTTCTGGTGGGAGTTCCACGGCGACTCGTCTGCCAACCGTACCGACGGCCCCGTTCTGCACAGTCCTTGAGGCGCTATCACCGCACAAATCACTAGATAAAACGTCAATCTCACTTTCTATCACATGTTTCACGGTCACCACACCGTTCTCTAAATGAGGAGTAGCAGGCTCGGCGGACGAACCGTTCTCTAAAATCGCGTCGCTTTGACGACCTTCGTCCTCGCTATGGCAACCGTCTTTGCCGTTCTGTTCGACTGGTTGCAGTTGAGGAGGATCACCGAAATCCATCTGTTCTATTCTGGCTATTTGATCGTCCAATGTTTTGCTGTCGTCCTTGAAAATGCAATCCTGATTGCAATCGCCGTCGTCTAGTTCGACGGGAAAAACAAGTCGGCACCTCTTTGTGGTTGTTGCAATCGGTTTTTATAATTGGGGCTTCTTTTGAGTTGATGTGGATTTTTCTGAAAAAAAAACAAACGATTTTTCAACATTAACAATGTGTGTAGAAAAAATTATGCAGAACAACTTAAATGAAAAAAAAGTCAATCAAAATATACTCACTGACAAAGAAATCGCAACACTAGATGTTTAAATTTAATATTGTTTAGGTAAAACATATGCTATTGTAAGGAGTAAATGATTACAATTTGTATAAAAAATACCAAGGCGTTAATTTTTTTTTCTTATAAGTTTGTTAATAATGTGTTTGTCCGTCGCGGCTATCTATGCACTACCCAACACGTCTTGAATCAATAAAGTGGTCTATTTCTTCTTGAGGATTACTATTCCAGGCTACCTCTATTTCATGTCTTAGAACTTCTAAAGTCCTTGGGGGAGCCTTCTATCCATCATATTCCAAACATCGCACGATCTGGAGATCTGGACGGCCATGGCAACTGATTCACATGGGTCTCTTCAAAAAAGTTGAAACTAACTCAAGCAACATGAGGCCGAGCATTATCTTGTTAAAATATGGGATCCATGAGCCGATTAAGGTAAGGTTGTACATAAGGCTTTAGTACTTCCTGAAGATAACGTTGCGCTGTCATGTTGCCTCGAACAAAGACTTAACATTACCTACTCCCATGTGCAATAGCACCCCATACCATAACACCTACTGTTCTGTGTACATGGCGTTCAACATCAAATTGAGGTTGACGTCTTTCTTCTCGAAGTCGTCTCACCCTTCTTTGGCCATCTTGTACACCCAAGCAGAATCTAGATTCATCAGTACAAAGAATACGACCTGATGCCATTCCACATTCCAATGTTGTCGTTCTCTGCACCACTGTACTCGTTGCCCTCGATGTTTAGTGGTCAGAGGTAGCACAAGATGGGCTCTACAATGTTGCAGTCCAAAAGACCTTAAACGGCGTTAAACCGTTCGGACACTTACAAGATGGCCTTGTTCTCCTAACCACTCATCCGGCAAATTTAGAGTGTCGAAAATCGTTCGTGCGGTTAGTGATTTGTCGAAATGAAAAATCCGCCTCCCCTGAACTAATAACTCTTTCAAATTCACTTAGCTCGCGATACATTTGGTGTACACGTATTCTAGGCATCTTAACATTACTAAACATTAATTTGGGTCTCATCAGTTTGTTTTTTGGTAAATTAAAAAATACCAAAAAAGACTACAATTGTAGTTGAAAGAAAAATGTATACATGAAAAAACATGCACCAAACTTTGCCAAAATTTAATAATTTTTTACCAAAACAACAATTAAATTTAAATATCTCCTTTTGGGTGTTGCAATTTCTTTGTCAGTGAGTATATATAGAAATCTTCACTGTTACATAATATCAATGTTGTGGATTGCATTAAACTAATTTCACCGCTCTATTTTAAGACTGTTAAATTATCAAGGGAACAAACGTCGTGTAGAAAATACAAAAACTATGAGAGATTCTGGCATAAGGACCTTATGTTGGCCTTACATGGGAAACCAAAATTAGCAGCTCCTTATAAATTTATAGCGAAAAGCTTCTGGCACTTTTAGTAATACCTTTTAGTGATATATCCTGTTAATAATTCATTGTCTGGCATGTCTTATGGTCTAACATTATTGAAAACTGTTTGCATATAATTCCACCACACTTCCTTTTTATTTCAGTTTTTCAAAAGTATTTGACCAGTAAAGTAGTACAAACGGGTTTCGAATATGCCTGTACTCAGTTTAGAGTTAAAATCAGTCATGAATATATTGGTACCTTACAGCAAGTCTGCTTCATGGCTGGCAAGAAAATTAGCAGTAGTTTTACAAAAACTACCTTTTTATTGTACGATACACAGTTATTGAGGCCTACTGATGAAAACGCAAACTCAAAACTATGCAAAAACTGCGTTTTATTGGATATTTAAATTAACTCCAGTTTAGTGAATTTCTGGTTTTATTAAACTAAACAACGCAAAAGTGTTCTAAGAAGTTAGCTATGTGACCCTCAGACCACATATTGACTCACTATTTTTAATATGATCTATAAAATCGTTTTATTTTTTACAATTACTTGTTTCTTATTTTATTTAGTCAAATGTACAGGAAACCTCATTTTACATTATTTATACACAAATACATTTGTCTAGTCGTAGGCTTTCACGGATGGAACAATATGAAGAAATATTTCTCCGGGAATACATCTGTTCGTTAGTATGAATCGAGTTTGAAACTCGCTGACGTTTTGCAAAGGTTTCATTTGGCACTCTCAATGCCTTAGTGTTTAGTGATTTGCCCAACCAAGAGATGGCTCGCAAAACAATTGTTAGATGTATAACACCATTTATCCGCTATAGTTGAATGTTTTGTGGTGTTCATAGAAGTTTACAATTAAAAGTCAATTAATAGAAAAACATAACACAATTGTTTGACCAAGAAAAGGAATAAAATTCAAATGAAAATACTTACAGTTCACAATTAATACTTGGATCACTACACCGCCTGCTGTGCTGGTTCAAATAAGCACCTTCGTTAATCAAGTCTCCGTAAGACCTCGTCTTAGTCATGTAATGATTCGCAGGCTCGGTCGAGTTCGAATGAATATCCGATTTTGATTCCATGTTGTGATTAGATTCCGAACCTAGATAGACATCAGACCATAAATTCATGTCTCTTACGTTGCATTTGGGCCACAGAACCCTTTGCCAACAACTGGTGTTCACGTTGGCGTACAAGTGATTTCGGAAACAAGGCGAACACAAGAAATCCCATATGGAAAACGTTTTACCGTAGACGGATTTTATTCTTTGCTGTTGAGTATTGCATAAAAATGTGCCGAACAGGTTCGAGTAGGTATGATGCACTAACTTACCTTGAAAGAAAAATAATCGTTTATTTCAGAATTTGTATGGGCTCCATCAACTTACCAAAAAAGTTTGTGAAAATTCAAATGCACAAGGAAACTGTTTAATCAGTTGGTGAACGCAATCTAACCATTGCAAGAAAACTGGACATCTTTCGTTAGGATCGTCGCTGCCACCTGACTGACCGCATCTGTCTGCGAATTTGTGCCCAAAGGCCAACCATTCTCTCTCAATTAAAACTCTAAAACCCTGCAAAAAAATGTAAATTTTAGGTTTTATTGTCACCGATTTACAATCATCCCACTTCTGATTAAATGCAGCTAAATCCCTATTTATGGTTATAGTGGTCATAGTGGGTGTTACAAGAATTCTCGCAGTTAATTTGCACATACAGAGTGTAAATGGTTTGAGTACAAACATTTTGAGAATCAATACTTCAGGTGAAACAAATCAAAAAACTTTATAACATGTTGACATCAGAATTGAAAGATGAATAAACGAGGGTCGCGATATGTATGTTGAGATACCAGAAAACTAAGTATTTTTAATAAAATGTATTTATTTATGTTAAAAACTTGAAACCAATCATCTTTTGGAATGCGTACAATAGGAATGACACCTCGAAGAGAGTATTCAATCTCTGACAGGTGAAGTAACTTGAAAATTTTATCGTGACATTCTGTCCTAGGAGTTAAGGGAGAACAGCAATTACACGGAACGGCTCCAGATTCGGAACCTCTGTGTGCTAATTCTCCCGAAAATCCTAGATGTCGGTCTTACATCTCGCGTCTTCAAATTTAACGAAATGTATCAAATACATAAAGAAGTGTTCGAGAGGACATTCAATTGTGGGAAGCGCAACTGATGAAGGTTGCCTGACCAGAAACATATATATATATATATATATATATATTGTCTTGCGTACAAAGGAATGACACCTCGAAGAGAGTATTCAATATCTCTGACAGGTGAAGTAACCTGAAAATTTTATCGTGACATTCTGTCCTACGAGTTAAGGGAGAACAGCAATTACACGGAACAGCTCCAGATTCGGAACCTCTGTGTGCTAATTCTCTCGAAAATCCTAGATGTCGGTCTTACATCTGGCACTTTCAATAAATTGATAAATCGTGATCGACAACGTATTTTTTTTTAATTTAACAAATATAAATCGCATATATGGCTCTCCTATGTTCGTGTAGGATTTTCATCGCCAAAGCGACTACCAAATTTACTCTGCCACAGTAACGAATCAACTGACAGTCCGCACCATGGTGTATTAAAAAGGCGGTACCACGCTGATTCCATGGCAATGCTAAACCTACTAGCGTTGGGTTTTATGACTCTTTTTAGTGAAATAGAATGATCGCATTTATCTCCTAAAACACAGCTGTTTAGCTTAGGCGGATTTATATAATGTCTCTACTGGCGTTCAAATTAATATTAAAGTTTTGTGAGGATCATTAATTTTACATACGCCAAAGGCGACTTATAACCCAAGAAATTTATATAACACAAACAATGCAAAACAATACTCTGCCACAGTAACGGCTCTTTTCTCTCCACTGCTCGGATCGAGGTGACTGCCACAGATTGAACGATGAACGCACCATGGTGTATTAGCACAAAAAGGTGGAACTGAATGAGCCACGCTGATTCGTGGCACATGTAGGAGAGTCGTTCGGAACGAATGCTAAAACCTACAACAAAAAGTTCTCCTACTTTAACGAAGCAACTGAAGAGGGCTCTGAGTGTCTAGTCCTTGCCCTTTTCATCTTATAGAAGGTAATTCATATCCGACAATAAATATCATGCCTGAACGAATTCATTTTTAAAAATATTCATTGGATAGATATCTTTATATATCAATTTTTAAAATTATTGTCACTTTGTACAGGGTGTCTAGAAAATAAGAAACACATCACAGTTACCGTTTTTAAAATAGAGCTGCCTACATATTATTTGATTTTAGAATTTTAGGCTGCAAAATAGTTTTATTAAGATTTATCTTATTTAGATTGGATCATTTTCGCAATAAATATCATTTGTTTAAATATACAGAGTACACTAATTCACATAAAGAAGTTTTTACAGTTTACATTTATTATTATCCAATCAAATTATTTTAACATTCTGTATTAGCTAGTAAGAAAAATAAAATAAATATAAAATTAATCATTAAAATTGTTTCTCAACAATATTTAATTCGTTTACCATTATAGTAAACCGAGAAAATACTCTCAATTATTATATATAAATTGTAAGTTTTACCACATGTATACAGATAAAACGTGTAAAAAATATATTCAGGTGGTTATTTAGGCACTAGACAGTTGGTGGCCACTGACGGTCATTAAGTGTACTTACTATACGAACATCTTGAACTCATTAAGTGTACTTACTATACGAACATCTTGAACTCTTCAGCTGGGCCTGTCATACCACCTTTTTAATGCTTACTAAGGATGGTGCTGTTTTAAAATGCAGTTTCGCGACATCTCAAAATATGCAGCGTGACCCTCGTATTACAACACACTCTCCTACTAAAGAAAACCTGACATTTTGTGTGCGCAAACAATAAGCAGTTTCAATCAAAACTTATCCGATCTTTGAGATTTAAGGAAAAAGCGAAGCTATTATTTGATTTTTCTTAACACTCTATATCAGTCATATACTTAAAAATATGTTATTGGTCAAATGAACAGTTAGACACCTGATTACATAAGGACTGTGGTTAAAATTTTGTTGTCACTTTTTAAAAGTGATTTGATCTTAAAGGCCATCATCACTGTATAGTCAGCGAACAACTTACAGCATGTACCTTCTGGAGATAGCCTGCAATGCACAAAATCGTGGCAAGGCTAGAAAGAGAGGCCAATAGAGACAGTAACAGGCAATCTCACTTGGTGGGTGGAAGCAGCCAATGAACAACAGGCTGATCGTATTTCATTGGAATAGGGATGTTACGAAAAGAACGCAACAGATTTTTGAGAACAGGTTTGCACCAACTATTCCGCGAACCTGTTCTTCGAAAAGAACTGAACCTGTTCATTTGAAGAACGGAGGCAATTGAACGAGTTATAGCACTAACCAGTGTCATTTGACTTGACGCTGACTTAAGTCGAAGTATGAACCCAAAATTTGTTGGTTGACATTATTGTCTAATACTTTAATTTTTAATTACTTTACTGTTATTAATGTTACAATGGTTTTAATGTAATACAAAAAACATACTCAATGCTTCTGGAACAAATATTTGATCAAACAGGTGAACTGTGTAAAAAAAATAAGTTTCATTTTTTATTGCGATTCGCGATGGTTAGAATCTTAATTGAAATTTTAAAATTATAAACTGAAATAGAAATTAATATATGAATGTCTTTAATATTATTTAACAAATCATCTATATTTTGTTGTATTTCTATTATTACTAGTTATATACTAACACCAACACATACATCTACCCTTTACATTGTATTTTTTAATACTATATCTAGAGATATTATTTTAATATCATAATTTCTTAACTCGAATGAGCACAAGTAAAGATAGTAGTAAAGAATACAGTTTTTAAAAGATCAGATGAACATGTTTTACGAAAACGTTCCCAGCACGGAACAAGAACAACTGAACCAGTTCTCGAAAATGAACTGTTCCGTAACAACTCTAATTGGAAGCAGCTCCCAACTGAGTGAAATAGCCTCTTGCCCTCTATCTCTTTGGTCTTACCACGACATTTGTGCACTTCAGGTTATCTCCAGAAGGTACAAGCTCTAAAGCGAAAAATCATTCCAGTAATCTTGCCGTCGGAGCCTTTTTGACGCCCTGGATTTGAAACTTGGTAAAAAAGAGATCAACATCACTTCAGTATTAATGCAGAAAAACATCGCTAATCTTAAAAGATACAAATGAAACACAAATTACTTACATCGAAAGTTCGATAATAAGGGTCCAACATCAACTCAGCAAGAGCAACGATTTGTGGGGTGCGATCCCATCCGTCAGAACAATGAACCAACACTGGTCTTCCGTCTCTTTCGATGGCTGCCACCAACGTGGTGGCGGCCTTCATCACGCCTGCCATGTGAATTAACCAACGGGTGTTTTCCAACTGACTCAACCATGTCGGTTGTTCAGCCGATGACGCACAGAGGAGCCTCAAAGCGTGGAAACTTTTACGGATGGAATGTATGTTGGCGAGACTCATGAATTGTATTTCGCAGTTCTCGTAGTATTCTGCGCACTCGCAACCTCCTCCTCTTGCTCTGTTAGCAACTGCAGATCCATAGGATCTGGCGTCCATTATGAGTAACTGAAAAAAATCAGGCGTATTTTGTTATCATTTAGCATATTAATTAAGATATTGCAACATTTAACTGTTCTCTAGTGGCGTACAGTGCGAGAGACCAACATTGTTTGTTGGCTGAATTTTCGTGTAAAGAAATGCATTTTTGTACTACAACATTACAAGTCCAAACGTCAAAAACCTATCTTTTCCAACTAATTCTTCTGCACAATAACTGACTATAGCATTTTTTTCAATGTTGATATTTCTTGGAGTTCTGCTGGTTAGTAGCGTGTCTATGGAGACACAGCGGCGTTCTTAGTCTCAATGATGAATGAAATATATTACGAAAACATTTCAACTTGCCCACCATATTAAATTTGATGATAAAACTATATGAAAGAAGAGGAGCCAATTTGTAGCAATCAGATCTACATTTCATATCTTCAAAGCATAAAAAATATGCACTAATTATATGAATATTCAACTATTGATAAGCTTGAATCATTTACACGAAATTGTCGATTTCGTAGGCATACCCCATCAAAACCCAATAAATATGCTATTAATATTGTAATACATTCTGTGGGTTCAATTTCATAAATTTGCACACTCACTTTCAAACATCTTTATTTACTAACTAATTCACTTGTTTACAAAATTCAATGACTAATTGCTAATACGACAGCTGATCACTTCTTTTGCTTCTCGATTCAATACAGCCAAAAACTGCAAACGAAATTGGCATTTTATAAGGTAGGTCGAAGATACTAGATTTCAATGATTAATTCTGATTTGTTCCAGTATATACAGAACTGTCGAAAGTCGCTTTTTACATCCATCAAAATTTCAGGATACCCATTGTGTTTTTGTTGGAACGATTAATTTAGAAGGCTTATTTTTTTTTCGCGTGGCGTAAAATGAATTTTATAACAATAATTCTGCTTTGGTAGATGGCAAGTTATTCTACACAATCTTGAGGATAAAGGCTGTCATTTTATTTTTGAACATTATGCAGTGTTCCAGCGCTTCAGAGGGTCACAAATAGTAGAATGACTTATCTTTCACAGAAATATCACAAAAATAGTGAGATAATAGAAATTTTACTGTAAATAGTGATAAAATGATAACTTTTTTCCAACCATGTCAATAGTGTAAAAGGTTTAGAAATTTTTCGAAAAGACAGTTACTATTATCAATCAAGATGGCAGTGTCAATTAGTTTTTATACACAGAGAACTTGCAAGGAAAGTTTTCAAATGCCCAGCCGTCAGCACGAAAAAAACGAACTTGAAGTTACTTTTTTCTTCTATTTCCTTGAAATTTGTCAATTTAGTGATCTCATATGATTGAAAATTTATTGTACATATTTAGCAGAAATTTGTAACATTTGTAAGGCTAAACCAAAAATGGTGTACGCGATAAGCACCGAGTTTACCATAGTAAGTGAGTCAAGGTTTGTTGTTGTCCTCTATTCCAATTGACACCTATATTCTAAACACTTCTGAGTGACAACAGTTCCGAAACTATAAGAGGTAGAATTTTGAAAAAAATGAGAAACATAAGGAGTACACAATAATATGAATTTTGGGGAGCAAATTATAGAATTAAATGAAAAATAAAATAGGCTCGTGTCGATTGGTGGAAAGAAATGCTCAAGAAATACGATTGCGGTGCTTCAAAACACATGTGAATGAACCCGAAAGTAAACAGCAGTCGACTGTACCAAACCTAACAGAAGTTGTTCGTGCAAGAAGCACTTCGAAGCAGATGGTAGCCTGTTTTTTGGAGAAAAACCGGACATGTGGCAACAATTTCATTAGGGCAATGTCGGACGGTTAATTCTGAATGGTACACAATCATTGATCATTTATTTGTCAAGAGTCTTCGGAAAAATGAGGGAAACCAACCGCCGAAGAGGCATCATTCTCCACGAGGACAACGCGATCTGTCAATATCAGCTCAACCAGAGACTTTTTGACAACTGAAAAAGTCGAATTGATGTCTTTCCGCTGTAAAGCCCTGATTTGTCACCCAATGACTTCTTTTTATTCCCGCAAATCAAAAATAAATTACATGCTCAACGTTTTTCGGTGTCTGAAGAAGCGTTTTGAAAGGTACCTCAATCGGAGTGGAAACAGTGCTTCGAGCAACCCTCGTATATTGTCTGTACTTATATTATGAAGACGGTTCAACTACAACTGCAGTCGTTCTCAATCCCTGCATGTTTCAGTTTTGCATTATTTAACTGATGTTAACAGAGAAGCACAATTTTATGTATGTCCTATTAATATATTTGACAGTTACAGTTTCTGGCTTTTCGATTACTGGATACTGAGGCTTCCGATTTTTTGCTATTAGCAATAGGTCTTTCTAACAAGGATCCACATTTGTAGATTGATCTTCGATTTCAGTGTTACTAATCATCATGCACCTTGCTATATATGTTTTGAATATATTTTATGGACTGTTTTTTTAGACATTTATGGTAATCTACGACACTAGAGAAACGTCAACAAATAGAAGACCTACCTTTTTATTTTGCTGAGTGTGGTTGGTAATCTGAACAGATTCGTCCGATTGTTGAGAACCTGGTGAGTGGGATAAACTCGTTTCTCTATCGCAGTTCATTCGAAAATTGCCATCGAAGCTACAAGCGTCAGATATTGCCTTCAATAAGTCTTCGTCTTCGCTGGATCGCCAACCTAACCAACCGACTTCGGGTTGGCTGCAACGTACTATTACTGCACCGTTTCCTGTATGTCTAAATAATTAAAATAAATAAATAAATTCATTCATTTTATATCTATCTGAAAACGAATACACTCCGCAGAGCAAAAAATGCCTTATTGAAGTATTTCAAAACAAATAAAGGTCTCCTACAGGACAGAAAAAATGCGAAGGTACTGACATAACAATTAGAAATGGAAAGATATACAGCTTAAACTGATGATCCAATGCTAATGGCACAGGATGACAAAGTTCCTAAACTATATGGTTAGGAAACTAAAGCAGACATGGACTAGAAATCGATTAAAATCAATTTAGAAAAGACTGAATAACTACCAACAACACAAGAGAAAACAAACAATCAAGAACTGGATGATACACCCCAAATAAAGAAGAACTACAAGATAGGCTAGGTCAAATGAGGGCAGGTATAAAACAACTAAATTCAGTTTTCTGGAATAGGCAGATAACCAAAAGGAATAAAACGAGAATAATCACACCATGACTGCGGATATAAACAAACGGAATAAGGAAAAAGTACGTCAAAGAAGGACAAAATTTGGAGATATTGCGGAATCAGCCGAGTAGATAAAAAAGAAATGATGATATGAAAAGAAGGTTGGAGTTTAAAATATAATATATATTAACACATTTAGGAGAGAATAATACTTATATGGTACGGAGACGTCACGAAGACTGCTGATGGAAATAAGTACTGAAAGCAGTGAGTAGAGTCAGCTGTAGGAACCCTGAATATATACATTCATTCATCAAGATGGAATGACGGCTCACAATAACTGTTTTAATCATTGGGTAGGAAGATGTGGGACGAGACCTAATATGACTAACAGTATATTGTCAATGAAGAATTCTGTAGTGGAGGTTATTTGGGACACCTTCAAGTTTAATTTTTATTGTATGCATAGGGAAAAAGAAGAGAGCTTTTTAAGGGTATTATAAACTGAATAAAATGAAATGAAAATTTTAACATTTCTCCAATTCTTAGAAATTAATATTTTATTTATTTAGTTTATACTATCATTGTCAAGAGGTCAGATTGGAATCTTGAAACGTTTGGTTTTTTTATATATCAGCTTTTGTTCAAAACAACAAAAAACATAAGAGGAAATCAAAGAATAAAAATCAATAAATATAAGTCATGGATGTCGGACTTTCGCATAGACCTACAAGGCTAGAAGGTAAAGAGTCAGGCAATTCAATATGTATCTTCTTAGAACCACCAGAAAGTACCATCTTTGGTTACGTCAGCTAGTTGCCAAATTACAGTACATTCACATGCAATCGAGATTTTTTTAAATACATTCTGGCATGGAGGGTGCCAAGAGCCTGCAAGTTAGTAAATTTAATATTAAAACGAGATAATCTTAACTCCAAGAGCCTAGAAGAAGGTCACTTCTATGGGTTTAAACTACATAACAGTTACCTGAACAAAAGGCTGCTCTGAAATTGGTAACCAGTTATCAAACCAATATACCAGTTAGCAGTGAAGTTCTAACATTGAAAATTGATCTTCCTCTTCCTAGATTCTCATGGACGAATACAGGGAAAAAACAAAGTCCTGTTCATGATCTCATTGAGCTGCAGCATGATGGAAATAACTACGTTAAACAGGTGGATTCAATAAGTACTGATTCTGGAGCCGACAGTGAAACCTTTCGACAGCCCAACTCCCACCAATGGCGTTCAGGACAGAAGTTGGGCCGTGACCGGAGCATGGCATACGGACTAGTGTCAGAAGAACAGTTACTAGGCACAGAAGAAGAATCGTCAGATAAACATAGCAGCGAGGATACTGAAGTGTCAACTGAAGAAGGGATCCATCACTGCAGAACAAAAGGAATACTATACCAACCAATTCAGATCCCTTCAACCGGACATACCTTACTAGCCGGCCTGGGTGGCCAGAATGTTCTTCGCAAAATCTCGACTGTCTGTGAATGAATTTCACAAAAATTGGCAACTAGGTGATGTAATGAAAGATGGTGCTTTATCCTTACAGGAATTCATAACTGCAATGTATCTGATGGTTCTAAGAAATCATCATTGAATTGTTCTGACATTTTACCTCCTAGCCCCGAAACTGAACCTATACTTTCTCCTCAAGTTAAGGATGCAGCTAAAGAATGGACCAAATTCATCGACAGCCCGGTGAGCTCTGTCTCAACCTCCGGGTCCGAAACCCGTCAATTTAAATATAAATCATATTAGTCTGCACTATGTATTTGCCAATTTTTTTATTTGTGAAAATTCTTGGAAATGGGACCGTCTACAACACGCTGTCACAAAGAGTTAATTTTATGATGTATTAAAAATGTAAGATGATCAATTTGTTTTTCAGTTTAACTGTAAGATATGATGAGAAGAAATGTGAGACAATCGCCTGGTCCAACACTTATAAATGATGACGTTTTGTTAGATTTAGGACCATCCTGCGGAAATTTGAAGGGAGTTGCAGAAGTGTGGTAAGAAGTTCCTCTCCAAAATAATTACTGCACAATATGCTACATATGGCAATTGTTGATTAATACACAAATGCTGTTGTAAGTTAATGGCCATCACTTTGAATATATAATCTTTTTGTTTTTGTTTGGCTATCATCATCTGTAAATTTAAATAATTTGTTTAGGACATAATATATTTGAATTTGCTCAGCAACTTTGTCATGCATCATCCCTGTATGTTCATGTTAGAGATTTAATTAAAAAACAACCATCTCCACGACATATAGTCCAAGGTTTAAGTAACCTTTTAATTCTCCTAGTTGGTTCAACAGTTCAAACGAAATAGCAAAATTTCACATGCAAATTATGGATTAGATTTATTTTTGTAGAAATGGATTCTATACAATATGTATAATAAGAACTTCTGTGTGCGCCGCATCAAAAAAGTGTGGCAGATAATTTGAACCAATAAAGGTTGTTTTCTTTTTATTATTCTTGGAAAATAACACCATATTGAAGAAAAAAAAGCGTATATTCAAAAAATCAAAACCTATAGTTCTTATCCTGACTCCATACTCAATGTCAATAATTGTTGAACAATCACTACATTTCTGTTTTTCTCTTTAATTGCTCTGACTTTAAATGATGATGTTTTGTAGTGCACCGATAGCAGACAGAGATGATTAATTTTTAGAAATATGTTTTTTTTCACATACTTTCAACTATCAAAATTTCACATAATCTCATTAATCCCATTTTACAAGAGAATTTGAAAACAGTTTGGAAAATCACATGCCAACAACCTTGTAAAAAATGATTCCAAACGACTTTTGAAAGAGTACATGGAGAAACAGAAGAATTTAAACTTTTTTGATGACAACTTATTAACATGTCGCTCATGGAAAAACTTGTTAAATACATTGTCTAATTTCTGCAAAACAAGTATAATTCTCCTTATGAAAAAAGGCCTTGTAAATTATACTTGTGCATAAACAACTTTTTGCCAAAGCACGCTTTTTGATTTGACATCAGTTGTATGCTCAGCACCCAATAAGATTAATACTTCACAATTTCAAATTTGTTTTTCGAAAATGCGAGAATACCCTCAAAACATATTTAAAACAAGAAATTTATGTGTATCAATCTTATCAGGAACAAGAAAAAAATACAGATATAAATACTGTGCGATTAAAGTTCTAAAAGTATTTTTGACAAATTTACTGTGCTTGAAATTGTTTTACAAACAAGTTATAAATATTTGTTTATCAGTTGCAGATAAAAATAATTTCAATCATTATTATATAAATATTGCGCAAATTTTAAAAGCAACATTTCATTACATTTGTTGCGTTTCTTATTTGTTCAGTTGAATGCTTACCTCCAAACGACGGCCGGTATCCGCCTGGAACTCCTATATTTAGCAACGCTCTCCAACATGTCATCATTAATACAAGACGGCACCAACAAATAAGGCGGATACGTAGGACAAAATTTGTAATTCTCGTTAACTTTTGAAATCCTCCAAGAGTGTCCTTGGAATTGTAAACGGCTCATCTGCAAAATAAGAAAAGGACGTTGTAGGAATAATACGCCACAAAAAAAAAAACAAAGGCAAACATACCTCGTTTTCAAACATCGTTCTATCAAAACAACGGGTTTGATTCTCTAACCTATATAGCACTTCATCACCACCTTTTTCTATGGACCATATACAATTGTAAAAGGCAAATAGCTGATCTAACTGTTTAGGAGGTTCAGCAGCTTTTTGTATCCTATCGTACCATTCTAAGCATTTTTCATTATTCTCAAAAGTGCACCTTGAAAATATGTATATTAAATAACAATAGTTTCAAAAAAATTTTTTACCGATATTAGTAAATCAGGAAACCCTACTTAATATACCTTACACTACAATTACCTAACAAATAGAGTCCTGAAACTGCATGAGAGTTGTTAGTAAATTTTAAGGCCAATAGGAATTTAAATGTGTTTTTGAATAAATTTGGAAATATTCACTAATTCCCAAAACGTCTTATTTCTGCAGAAAATAAACGTTTCTTAAGAAAAACTAGTGGTCGCCCAATGGTCGAAATTCCACCCTATTTCATGAAATTGTAAAAAGTATATTTTTATAAGGAAACAAAGTTGTGGAGAAATCGGCGAAGTTGATGTAATGACCAAAATTGTTCACTCATATTGACAAATCTATTGAAATAAAAATAAAATAATAATTTAATCAAATATAGGTACTTATTCGAAATATTTTTGACAAATGAATGACCCCCCAAATTTTTGGCTGGAACCGCTCCTGGCAAAACGTTCGATATAATAATTGGAAGATTGTTCTTTGCAACCTAAAAGTTTCCTCATTTGCGGATTTTAATCGAGTTCATGAATATTAAAGTAAAGAAATGACCAACAACCCTCTTCAATATTTAAACATTACTATTGTCTGCTCAATTTTTTACACAACCTTCGGGAAGATTGTGATAACAATAATATAAATAATTAAATTCACATTAAAAACAGAATATTTAATATGAAAGTTACTGCAACTTGTCAGAAAAATCAATACTGATCTACTACATTGACTATTTTACCACTAAACAATAACAACGCTTTATTGCATGCTATCTCCAGAACTACATGCTTTAAGAATATAACAGCATCTAACTCGCTCCATATATAATTACTCTACTACTCTACTATGTTTTGAGTTTTGACCGCCTGGCGGCACTGTCAGTATGATTTGTTTGGCGTTGACAGTACGGACATAAATAAGGATTTTTTTATTATATTTTATTTAATGAATGAACCAATATTGTAAATTAATATTAGCATTCTGCACTGAAGGTCGTCAGTAGCTACTAAACAAAACAAAAATAAAGTAAATCGGTTGATGAACAGAGGAGAAAATGGTACCGAACCGTTTTGTCTTTGTCTATTTATATATAGATGACAATTTCAGTTTTTCGTGCAAAATTCACGCCAAATGGGGAGCCAGTGTTATGGCTTCTGGGAATTTTTAACGAATTTCACATTGTAAGAAAAATCCAAGTAAATGCATTATATAAACTATCCAAATACCTTTGTATTAAGCGATCAAAATACGTCTGAATTTTTGAAATTACAATACTGCAAACATTACTTGTTTGACAGTATTGATCTTGACCCCTTTCAAACTTAACATTATAAACAAAATTTGCCAGAAGATTAATATTTTTGTAGTTAATACACCAGTCAATAGAGATTGCAAGCAATCTAACATTATTTTAATAGGAAACGACTTGAATTAGTCAGCTCATATTGCAAAAATAACTAAGCCAACTTAGGGCTTACATAATTTCTCTGGTGTTTTAAAATATCCGCGGTTCCAGTTTGGAACCCGTATTTTGCTAAATACATTCATTTACTTGAACAGACTCAACGTAGAATCACGAAACTGTGGGTTTTACTTTTCTTACAGAAAAGCGTTAACGTGGTGATCTTATTGAAACCTACAATATTCTACATGGACATTATTTGGTGAACTTAAATGTATTTACAATTAACCCGACTTAGCTGACTAAGAGGTCATAATTTAAAATTATGAAAAATATTATAAATTGTATCGTCAATTCTTTATATCCAACCGTATGTACGCTCATGGAATTCTTTGCCCTCTAAAATAGTAAATGGTAATTTCATTAATACTTTTAAGAATTTATTCGAGCAATATGTTAATTCTATACCCATATAGTGCAGTAAGCTCTTACCTGCACTACTTTTTGTCACCTACACTGCTTTTCTTCTGATAAAAATAATAATCATAATAAAAACAAGAATAAATTTAAATAACTCCGGACACAAAAACCCTTAAAAAGTAACAAATACTCATATTCCGGATAAGAATTTCATATCTGACACTAATACTCTTATTTGCGCACATGAGCAAGTCCAGTATTTAGATGCCACTCCTGCCACTAGGCCACTCAAACATTCATAAAAATTTCATAAAAATCGGTCGTTGTTTACAAAATATGTATTCATAGAATCAGATCGTAGCGCCATCTACCAAACTCAATTGTGAATTTAAACCATCCAGAGGCTTACTCAAACACACACAAAAATGTTTATCGAATCGTTTAAGAACAATTAAAACATTCTTAGTAAGACACTTTTGCCGAGCAGAAAATGAGCTGATGATCTTCAAACTGGTGAATAAATCTTAAAAAATCATACCTAAGAACCATCTTGATCAAGTCAGACTTCAAACACAAAAAAAAACCGCGTCAAAATCGGTCGATTCGTTTAGGAGCTACGATGTCACAGAAACACACATATAAGGTTCGTTCCTTCAGCCTAGATAACCGATACACAACGGTCGCGTACCTGCGCACAAGAACAATAGCGTTCCTTCAAAATAATAATCGTTTAGTGAACGGTTCAGTTTCGTGTTCCAAGTGACATGGTGATTGATTCGCAACCAGTTAATGTACGGTAATTTCGATCACCGGCTTCAGGGTAGAATCGGTGGTGCAGCCACCCACTGGTACATGCATCGAGTTGCGCAATAAACGGTTCATATACCGATGCATTAACCAATTGCCGATCAGTCGACAATTGGTTGAAGGAATGAACCTATATACACACCTTAAACATACAACACCCTTTTTTTTACCTCGGGGGTTTAATACTAAACTATATCCAAAAAAATGTGACCCCTTACTTGTAGGTTCTGGCATCCTTGCAGCCAATATTCAAAAAGAACAATTCCTTGTTATCGACGATTTCGACGAGCCCCATCGGTATGTGGTAATGCGTTTCCCTAGCTTGCAGATAGAGACGGTAATTAGTTAAAATTATGGGTCCGTCGACCGTTATGCCGGAATGCAATACTCCTTCGCCGGTCAGTAGAGGGAACGGTACCGATACTGTATCCGTCGATGGCAACGGATACATGTGGATGGACTTGATGTGACACATCGAATTAGGTTGATCTGTTGAATCCATGATTCTGAAAAAGAAAACATTAGTCGTATATAAGATATATTTATTAATAATGTCTTCTCAATGATAGTTGTGACATATTTAGTTTGAATTGAATATCTTGGGAATAACACCACCATTACGGATTTTTCAAATTTGTTTGAAATATCACAATTACTGGGAATTTTATTTTGGAGAAACCTCCAGACCTCTAAATGATCGAATAAACGAACACAAAACTTATATAAAGAACTTACAATTCTAAAGTCAAAAATTTTAAACACGTCTGGAACCTTGGTCATAACATACAATTTTAATAATCTACCATATTAAAGAACACAATACAAAACGAAAAAAAGAGTCTGATTTAATCTTCTTAAATGAAAGCAATTCTATCGGTAGTACTTCTGTAGAATTCAGCAGTTACTGGTTACCAATAATAATCAATTAATAATGATAATGTCCTATTGAACAGCCCTGCATAGTGAAAGGTTTTTCCCTTACGACTTTAATAAGATCTCTGTACTCTCTAAATTCAGATCTCATTTTTGGTGATGCCTTATACCTTACAGCAAAGTCGCCACATTAAATTCTGAAGATAAGTGTTTCAAATTCCTCCAATTTGAAAGAGGCTGTGATCTTTCACATAATCTTTAAAAAAATTATTTGCTACCCTATATATATATATATATATATATATATATATCAAATTAGCAGTAAATTCTCTTGGTTATATCAGTTTATATTGTCAAATAGTTTAATGTCAAATTGTGAATGCTAGAATTTTCATACCGAACTTATTAATTTCGTTAATTCCGTTGCGCTAAATTTTTTTGCCATTGAAAACGGGGTCCTATTCAGCTGAAACGTTTGGAGGATTTGAAATATATCGACTGTCCACTAATTGTGGTATTATTCCTAAGATTTTTTTTATTTTATGATAGAGCTGGTAAAAAGGAGTCTATTACACAAAAACTGTTAATATAAATGTTATCAAAATTTGAGCTATAAATACTATTAGATTGTAAGCTCCGAATCGAAAATAAAGAAAAGAAATTGTGTATGGTGATGGTACAGATTGTACAAAAAGTTCAAAACTATCATTTGATTACTTTTATGTTTTTTTGGGAATAACACCACAATAGTAAATAATTGCAAATACCAAAGTTTCAAAGTCTATTCTGACTTCGTTGTCAATGCTTTATATTTATTATGGTGACGGTACTTTGAAACGTTTGGTATTCCTGCATCGTAGTTTTATTTCTATTGTGTATTATTCCAAAAAAACAAAAATTGTTGCCACAAACAACGTTTAAAACTATCAGCATTTGTTCGGAAACTTCTCCATGGTGATAAAATAAGTTTTAAAGAGCTCTATAGAAACAAAATCACACGGGGTTAGCTCCGGAGAACGTGCAGGTCACGTAATGGCTCCATTCTACCCTATTCATCTATTAGTAAATTAATTATTTACTTATTCAATATTTTATCTCAAGAATTAGAGACTTCAATTCGGGTGTCGTACTGTGTGTAACGCTGTTTCACACAAAAAGAATTCGTGGATTAACTGAAACCCTTCAAAGAAATGAGAACACCTTTTTAAGATTTTTTAATTAATTGAATGCAAAACAATATATTGTTTCTAGTCGAGAACCTCCTTCACTTGCAATTCCCTCAAATGATTGAAATCTCGAATAAATATTCGAAAGCGCAACTGATGAAGGTTCTCGACTGGAAACAATATATTGTATTGCGTTCAGGGTATTGAAAAATCTCGAAAAGATAGTATCATGAGTTATTATTGAACTTCTCGTCTGCAATGTGCCAGATCTCCAATTTATAGAAACAGTGCTGCCAGACATACCGTCATTACGGAAGAATTGCCGTGTTTAGCGTTAAATGACCCTCCTACCGTGTTTGGATAATATTAAACGGATTTAATTCCTGGGTTATTCAATTTTGTGAAACAAGAATTTTAATTTCTGATGTTTCTTCCACCAACATTGTAACACAATAAACTGTACAATCTGGACAAAACTGTTGAATTTAAACTTTAAAGTGAAAATTAGTCGACCAAGATAGGCGCATCGTATGTTATAGTCATTTGGGATTTTACTGAGTGACTCCATGACTATGATAACTTAGCTGTTGAAACGACTGTGAGTGTGAACACAAATTTTGGTCTTACCTCCTATGTACATTATTTCTTGCAAAATAGTTCTAGCTTGGATTCAGAAAAAAATATTATTAAAGTTACATTAGACTTGAAGTTGAATATGACCTTGCCCTATGACCTTCAACCCAATTTCATGATTAATTGTATTTTAACAATGGGAACCCATATTTGGAATAGGAAATCGACTTATCTTTTGTAAGTTTTTTGTTTCATTGAATTTGGGCATGAACAATGCAATTTTTCGACTTATTTCGTTGGGAATAAATTTTTCAAATTTTCAAAGCTGCTACTGCAAAAAAATATCAATGAAAAAATTAATATGACCTTTGAAGGTCATAGACGAAGTCATGGTCATTTAGATAACAGAGGATATAACTTTTGTACGAAACATTTGATAATGTATTCGGTGCTGTCCTGGTACATTATGGATATCATATTTTCCTCCAATTTTTCATTTTAGTTATATGACAGCAGTGTGTAGAAGCCACAGATTGTCAGAAATTTAAAGAAACAAGCCAAATAGATGGTTTGGAACAAAGTTTATTTTCCCATGGCAGTGGTTTGGCATAAAGTCCAATTAGCATCCCAATTACTACGCCAACCCAAACATTTACTGTGCTGAAATCGGATACTACACCAAGCAACCCGTATTTAATGTCAAAGTCCATGAGGGCTGGGTAAATTTCCGAGCCTTCTACCCATCATTTCCCAAACACGTTCTATGTGCGAAAGATGAGCGATCTGGGCGGCCATGGCAACAGGTTCACATTGGTCTCTTCAAGAAAGTTTAAACTAACTTGAGCAACATGAAGTCAAGCATTATCTTGATGAAATATGGATCCATGAGCCAATTAAGGTAAGGGAGTACATAGTACCCCATACCACGCCTACCGTTCGGTGTACATGTCCCTCAACATGAACTTGCGGTTGTTACGTTTTTCTCTTCGACGTCTTCTAACCCCTCTTCGGATATCATGTCCACCCAACAGAATCGAGATTCATCAAGGAAGACGACCTGACACCACTCCACATTCCAATGTTGTTGTTCTCTTCACCATTGTAGTCGTTGCCGTCGATGGTAGCAAAAGATGTAGTCGATAATGCAGTTTGATTTTTGGTAAATTTAAAAAATGCAAAAACGACTACAATATTAATTGATAAAGTGATAAAAAACGTTTACATGAAAAACATTAACCAAACTTTTCCAAATTTTAATCATTTACGCCTCCCTACAGCATCTATGTTTTACTAAAACAATATTAAATTTAAACATCTTCTTCTGGGTATTTGAACATCTCCTTCTGGGTGAGTACATTTATATGTATTAAGAAACGACGATTTGAGAATCTTCGACTTTTTTTAGGTGTTAATTATAATACATTTTGATTTAATTCCAATTGCCTCCATTTAATAGCCTCTTCCCCGCTAAATTTTATAATAAATCAGTTTTTTTAAATGATATTTGTGGCATATTTTTCAATGTTTAAGTACTTCTTGGAAAATAACACCACAGTTACGAAAATTGCTGTATATTCCAAACGTTTCGGGGTCTAGGTCAGACCCCGTTGTCAATGGTTAAGGAACTACGATAAAAAAGGCACAATTCTAAGATGTAAAATTAAAATATTTGACAAAATATGTATTATTTGATTTCTGACGTAACAAAGAGAATTTTACTTGTAAAATACAGGGTAGCACAGAAAGATCATATAATCATAAAGTTGCTTTCAAATTAGAAGAATTTGAAAGGGAGATCTTCAGAATTTTATGATGAGGGTGAAATTAGCAGCAAATTCTTAGCAGCAAATTCTGAGCAGCAAGTCAGAATAAACTATAACGAAAAAATATTTATATTTATTTGAAGCCAACTTTAAATAGCAATAAACATGACATGCATGCTATTATTCAACACATGTGTTAAAGTAAACTAAAGCTGAGAAAAATTTGAGGGGTAAACTGGGAGCTATAGGGGAAAATACCACATAGACAAATAAGTAATTTCGAAAAGATTGTTGAGGAGGTCTTGAATTATTTTGTCTATTCATTGGGTTTTCTCTCCTCCAAATTTTTTCCTGTAACAGATAAGTATTTAAAAATTGTATATGTAGAACAAAGTGTAGTAAGGCAATTTCGTAAAATTGTCCGGATTACTGGCTGTCTGTACAGAGATTCTTCCTCACAGTTTTTCTGAGAGAAGGAGATGTCTATAAAATGATCAACCAGTATTCCTGTATATAAGTAATGTATTGTATTGTCAGTGTCAAATTTTTTGACAAACAACAAATTCAAAATCAAAGCGAAAATTTTTTAGAAAAAAACCTCGAAAACAACACTAAACGATTGACAACGACTCCAGACTCGGAGTTGAAACGTCTCCATACACAGATAAGTATTACACAATATCCAATACATTACTTATATACAGGAATACTGGTTGATCATTTTATAAACATCTCTTTCTCTCAGAAAAACTGTGAGGAAGAATCTCTGTACAGACAGCCAGTAATCCGGGCAATTTTACGAAATTGCCTTACTACACTTTGTACTACATATACAATTTTTAAATACTTATCTGTTACGGGAAAAAATTTGGAGGAGAGAAAACCCAATGAATAGACAAAATAACATAGACAAATAGCCACTTTTTCTGAGTTTTCTCTGAATAACAATTACTAAATACTCTCGCTCCCTTATAAATAGCTATTTTTTTGATTTTAAAGATATGCTAGAATATTCCAAGAAAATTCTAGACGATTCTATCGTTGCAATAAAAATCTACATAGGAAAATGACCATATTTTCGGAGTTTTCTCTTAATAACAATTATTAAAAACTCTTGCTCCATTATAAATAGCTATCTATTTGATTTTAAAGGTATTCTAGAATAATCCAAGAAAATTATAGATAATTCTATCGTTGCAATAAGAATCTACATAGGAAAATAATCATATTTGCGGAGTTTTCTCTGAATAACAATTATTAAATAATCGCGCTCCCTTATAAATAGCTATTTATTTGATTTTAAAGGTATTCTAGAATATTTCAAGAAAATTCTAGACGATTCTATCGCTGCAATACAAATCTACATAGGAAAATAACCATATTTCTGGAGTTCATAAGGAGCGAGAGTATTTAATAATTGTTATTCAGAGAAAACTCCGAAAATTGGTTATTTTCCTATGTAGATATTTATTGCAACGATAGAATCGTCTAGAGTTTTCTTGGATTATTCTAGAATACCTTTAAAATCAAATAGATAGCTATTTATAAGGGAGCGAGATTATTTAATAATTGTTATTCACAGAAAACTCCGAAAATATGGTTATTTTCCTATGTAGATTTTTATTGCAACGATAGAATCGTCTAGAATTTTCTTGAAATATTCTAGAATACCTTTAATATCAAATTGATAGCTATTCATAAGGGAGCGAGAGTATTTATTGTTATTCAGAGAAAACTCAGAAAAAGTGGCTATTTGTTTATGTGGTATTTTCCCCTATATCTACCCAGTTAACCCTTCAAATTTTTCTCCGCTTTAGTTTACTTCAACACATGTTTTGAATAATGGCATGCATCTCATGTTTATTGCTATTTAAAGTTGGCTTCAAATAAAAATAAATATTTTTTCGTTATTGTTTATTCTGACTTGCTGCTCAGTATTTGCTGCTCAGAATTTGCTGCTAAGAATTTGCTGCTAATTTCAGCCTCATAAATTTATGTGGCGCTCCTAGGTGCGACTTTGTTATAAGATAGTGCATTCGCCAAAAATGCATTTTTAACCAAGACCCCGAAACGTTTGGAATATACAGCAATTTTCGTAACTGTGGTGTTATTTCCCAAGAAGTACTTAAACAACAAAAGTATTCATTATATATTTTTTTTAGTGATATAATTAGATGCAATTGTCAATTCTAACATACTTTCTTTAAACACAAAAATTTGTCAAACTTAGTATACAGTTCCAAAGTGACTTGAATATTAAACAATTTATAGTGATATGGTACAATTACATACAGTTTTTAATTCTAATTACTTCTGTCTGATAACATTTTTAGATATTATCGAAAATAAAGGTACTTCACTTTTAAGAAAAATTCATATTTGAGGACACACCTCTTATA
This sequence comes from Octodonta nipae, assembly GCA_034190945.1. NCBI lineage: Eukaryota > Metazoa > Arthropoda > Insecta > Coleoptera > Chrysomelidae > Octodonta > Octodonta nipae. The sequence goes on along the minus strand of CM067220.1, from coordinate 15,299,088 downwards.
CAGTTGAAAAAGTGAGATATAATGATTACAGTGTACCTTTCAGACTATGCAAATCTTTTTATGAAGAATAACTTTTTCTCTAAATTATTCATGAGAAAGTTTTCCATTTGATGAAAACTTATGAAACACACAGTATATGGAGACCAATTCAGAACCTCCATCTTGAAGTTGATTAGCTGAAATTTTTCTTGATTTAAATCAATCTATTTTCAACTTATTACACCCCAGGTTCCGAATAGAGACATTTCCATTTTTATATTATTTAAGATATACATAAGATACGGTATAAGGTATTTGAAAAAATATGGGATCACTTTGGGATCCTCTTTAATGGAATCCAGTTTAAACGATCCAAATTCCTTGAGGCGGTTTCGAGTATTCGCTGAACAAACATAGAAGCATTCACTTAAAGACTGAATTAAGTATTGAGTATATGCATCATACATTTTATGTTTACCTGCCTGAATAAAAATAAATAAGATAAAAACATCTCTAGGATAGTCAATTAAAAGTGTCGTAAAATCAAAGCTGATGCTATTCTCTCAGGAAATTTGACATAAAATCATGTGTGAATTCATTTTTAAATGTAAATTGTGTTTTAAAATATGAAATGTAAATAAAGGTTTAACTAAATAAATTTACATTACATATCATTATTTTTGCACATTATTAAAATGATTTTTATTTTTCAATTAATTTACACATATGAAAAACAATAAGAATGAATGTGAAAAATAAAATTATATTAAATATAATAAATTGTTACTGGGCGGTGACACTAGAAGCGCGACAACAATTAAACACTTAAAAAATGTTATTAAACATATTTTCGGCTAATTAAATAAATGTGTAGCAAATTCAATTTGTTCTTATAACATCAACATAAAAAAATTTCAATTCCACAATATATTTTTTTTGTTGATATTTGTATTTAAAATTATGTTAGAAAATGCACCCAAATATTTGAACACATTGATGATATTCAGTCACCATGTTAATGAATACCATACAAGAGGTGCAAATAATTTCTATCTATACAGGATACATTATAGCCGTACAATGAGTTCATGAGTTCTATGTAATCGACTTTCAAAAAGGAGAAGTTTATCATTTCGTCAGCACGTTTTTTTATGTATGCTCACTGATTATTCAAAAACGGCCTGGGCAATTTTGATGATTTAAACGGCATTGTATTACGGAATATTACAGAAAGGTACCATATAATTTTCTATAATGTGAGATATACGGTTGACCAGAAAATCAGGAAAACCAGTAATAATTTCAATGAATCTACACAGTTTTCTCTAAAACGGCTCAATCAATTAGAATATTTTAAATTGTATTCTACAAAGAGATATTCCAGCTTGATTCCGTATAATTATCTATAACGTAAAACATACAGTTTTTCTGAAAATCGTAAAAATATTTGCAAAAAAAAGGGAAACATCAATGTAAATGTCAAATTTTCATCATAAATAGCTTAAATATCAAGATATGCCATGAAAGTACAGGGTAACGGTTTTCATTGCAGTCGAGTAAAATGGCACAAAATATTCCATTAGTGTATCGAAAAGAAATTTTTTAGGTGGGCGATCTTTTCTATATGGTATACGGTGGTAGGTGTGTGCGGTCATCGAAATTCAAGTAGCAAGCAATGTGCGCAGGTGAACTATAGGGGAAAATAAAATTAGTTAGACAGCTAGGTTCAAAAAATTTGACAAATAAAGGTGATATTGGGTGGTACATAAGCCGTTCCATATATAGGACGGTTGAAATATAAGATGGAATAGAATTCAAGTTATACAGGGTGGTTAAAAAAATGTTGTATTGGGTGGCACATAAGTAGTTGCATATACAAGGTAGATTAAATAAGACTGAAGTAAAACTATAGTTACACAGAGTGGATAAAAAAATTAAAAATGCTGTAAGAACATTTGAGTTATAGGGCAGAGGGTTCAAAAAATCTTAGAAGCAGTTGGACATACAGGATGATTGAAATATAAGGTGGAGTGGAATTAGTTACACAGGGTGGTTAAAAAAATGTTATATAGTGTCAAACATAAGTAGTTGTTTATATTTGACATATTGGGTGATTTAAACAATAGAAAAACAGAAACAGTCAAAAGGGTGGAGATGATTAATACTTATACAGGGCAGAAAATGATAGACAAATAATTTATAATGGGTGACCAATACAGAGAAACATAAACAGGGTGGTTGCAATATAGGGTGAATTAGAGTCAGATGAAGTCAGTTCTTTTTTAAATATAACAGGTTAAGAAAGTTTAAGTGCTCCCCGAAACCCATAAAGAATTTCAGGAGGATCCAAATTTTTAAAGATAATCTGACAGCTTTCATTAAGGCTAAAAAATAATTTTCTGGATGATATAATTATTTTATTAAATGTTTTCAACTTGGTTTTTGTTTTTTATATTTTTATCATTGTACTTATTAAGGTTTTGTCTTGTTTTTGTTTGTCAAAATGTAATTTTCTATTTAGTTTGTATATTAGGGTTACCTATTTAATAGAGATTTTTCAATATTCAATCTTATGGAGAACAAATCAGGCTATAAATGACATCAGAAATGGCTACTCAGTGCCTTTATATATGGGGTGTTTAGCATAGCAGACCAAATTATAAAGTCAGCTGCTTAAAGCACTAATAATAAAAATTAATGGTCTTTAATACTTCATTGGTGAGGGTGAATAGGAATACGTTTAGGAGCAACCAGCAAGAGGGCAAAGTTCTCAGCTTAGGGTGAACATACAGGGTGTAACTATTGGAGACAGAAATAGGTCAACTTGTTTCCATATTTGAAAAGTTCATTTTTTACATTTTACATTTTTTTGATTGTATATTTAAAGTTCACATTATGAAGTTTTTTTTTTATTTTTAAATTTACTTTCTTTAATCCTAAAAATATCAGTTTTTAATATTTATACATACAATATGTTCTTCTTAAATGATATCTTTTTATGTAACTGGATTCATTCATTGAAAAATAAATTTGTATAGTATAATTTGCTTTATTTATAATTTAAATTATTAAAACAAATGAGTATTTGGTTGACCTCTTGAGTTAGTTGTAACAAAACTTTCATATTGTTAAATTGTGTAAAAAAAAAATTCATATTGCATCTGAAAAATATGTAAACCAGCGATAAAACTACCAGTAAAAGAAAACTAACAGAATAAATTTCAAATGTATTATAATAAATTAACACTAATGGAACAATAGTAGTAATTAATAAAAATTAATTAGATAAGACTTTTCTCAGAACTCTTCAATTCTACATAATCAAAAGTTCTTATAAGACTTACTATCCATTTTAAAACTACTACATACAACATCAATTAATCTTAAACAATATCAAGATGAATAAAAGAATAAAAAAGATGGTTAAACTGAAATTTACTGAGAAAAACTATTTACATACATTTTTTATGGGTCTTGGACTACAATGTCTTCTTTAGTTGCAAATGGACTTTGACCACATTGTTTTTACCCTAATTATGTCGTTGCTTTAATAAATAAGTTTAAACAGAAGGTGTGGTTATAAAAATGCCTATCAAATAACCACATCTCTTATCAAGTGTTTGTTCGCTGGCACAAATACCTACAGTCAATTTCTCCCAAGTGAATTCTTATGTTAAAACTATGATTTTAAAAAAATATCTACTTTCACTATTTGCTTAAAAGACAATTTCTGGTACGATTCGAAATATAAAAAAATAATATTGCGATACATTTTTGGTTAGTTATGGGGGATGAAACCCAAGACAGCAATACCTATTGGGAGAGAAGTTTTAGAAAATACATACCACCAGAATCTTAAAACTTTCACCAACATCAAATTTCGACTCCCGAATGCGAGAAATCTAAGAAACAATTTAAAAATGAGTACAAAAAGAACAGATTTGCCTAAAAAGCAGATGAAAAAATGTATCCTCATTGACCATCATCTGTCAAAAAAACATAAACAGATTGTCCTTTCTTCGGGCTCTCGTTGGCACTGTGACAATGATAAAGCTTTAGAGGTAATTTCGTAATTGTTGTCCTAATTAGGTGGAGCCAAATTTTATCGGGCCAATCGAGCAGAATAATACACCTACCAAGTAATGTCGTATCCTTCGTATTAAGATTAGTACCAATGTCAATAAATAAAATAAGGACAACGTACTTACCACATAAATATATTCAAAATATGCACTTCAAACTCTAGGAGTTAACTTTAAAAACATTATCACAATGAGAAATTTAAGAGATAGTATTTTATATACGTTTTTTTAATAATCACATCCCAATCGGCTCACGTCACTACCACCTGCCATTTTCGTCATAACTTATGTCAAAGTTGTCAATTTTGCGTCATGGGATGGTCATGCGTTCAAAAATTCTCGGTTTGACTGGAACGTTCTGTGAAAAACAAACTTAAAAAACTTAGATCATTTACCATCTAGATATAGCCTGTCAAGCATAAAATCGTGGCAATGCTAGAAAGAGAGGGCAATGGAGACAGTAAGAGGCTATTTCACTTAGTGGGTGGAAGCAGCTCCCAACTGAGTGAAATAGCATCTTGCCCTCTCTATTGCCCTCTCTCTCCTTACTCTTACCACGACATTTGTGCACTGCAGGCTATCTCTAGAAAGTAAATGCTCTAAGTTAAAAAATGCAAACGCTTTTTACCCTATCAAACTCTATTTCAATTTTTAAATTAGTGCCAAGTAAGTAATTGTATAGGCAATAATAAAAAAGTTAAAGAGAAGTTTGTGTTTATAAATTGGACTATCTCAAAATAATGTCGCCATTTTGTGTCTAGACACGATCATACTTGTTGATTCAAATCTGACAAACTTTTGACAGTTTTTGACAAAACCTGTATTTACTTACTTTTTATTTTATTAATATATTTGTAATTACTAATGACTTAATGAACATTTCCATAGAGAGATGCTTGTCCAAATAATATTAAACCAACATAATTAATAACGAAATTTTGAGTTCTACTAAGGAACTCGTTCTAATATCCAAGATTATGGGTGACTCAACAGATATAGCACTGAAAACTAATGATTTTTTTCGAAATATTTTTAACAAAGTAAGTTCAAACAAAATTTTTCACCCGAAAACCCTAGTTGATAATTTTTATTCTAGTGTGATAAAGATAAGGATGGTTTTATTACTGTCGATGAACTTTACGATTTGATAGAAACTCGGGAATACGAAGATGATATCCCAGGATATGTCGTTGAAAGGGTACATGCCATGCACGATCAAAACAAGGATCAAAAATTGGATTATGAGGAATTCTATGAAATGATAAATAATCCAGCTTTGCAATATATCTTTGGACATTATATGAACAGGTAATACTTTCAATTAACCATACTAATTAATAAAAGCACAATTAAATTGTGGGACATTTAAAAATCCCATTCGGGTTATGAACTCTCTTAATTACTGTGGGTTGTTTCAAGGTTTTTTCAATAAACATGTTCCAGTTTTTAAATAGTATCATAGGTTTTCGTTATTGTTTGCAGATATATCAACTGGATCATTCCTAAAAAAAGGACACCCTCTGTAACTGTGACTGATGGTAAATATGAAGAGGAATATACATGCTATCCACCAGCAGTAGGAATGATAATTTTTTCACTGTTACAAATAATATTTTTTTGTGTTGATGAAGCTTATGAAGCAAATTCGACCAAAAGTGCATCTGGTCCTTTGGCTAATATATTTATTTATAGTCCTAGCAGAAGAAGGGAAGCATGGAGATATGTTACATATATGTTTGTTCATATAGGGTAAGTTGTTTAATTTATTCAGTTAATTTAAATAATTTTTTACTTATTTTAATATAAATTAAGATATTTATTTTATCGCCGAATGTATTCTGACATCCAGGAGTTTCAGTAGCGCCGTTTCTCTGTGATTCCTAGGATCAGAAAAGTTCTTCAGTTTACTAAAACCTGTCAAAGTTAGTATAAATTAAGAGGACTAATTATGTATGGTCAAAAGTGCTCTGTCATATTAAGACAATATTGTTTATAAATAAATGAAGGCAAAACAATTTTATAGCTAAATTTGTAAATCATGCACCAGTTTATCTTATTGACAACTGTAGTATCATCAGAACATTTAAACAGAGTCACACTATTTGCATAAATAATAACAATAGCAATAGGGATGTGCTTGTGATTATTGCAATATAAATGTCTATTTGGTTATTTAAAATTATTCTTTAAGATGTTTAAGAGTTTCTAATGATTTTAAAATGTGACAATTGTGCCTATTTTCTGATGTTTGTAAAGTTCAGGTTTAGTGTTTAAGCACTTTTTTGGGAAATGACACCCCAATTAACGAAATTACTGTATATTACTAAATGCTTCAGGGTCTAGGTCAGACCCCATTGTTAATGGCAAAAAAACTATGAAAAAGGGCACAATTCTAAAGTTTTAACTTAAAATGTATAACAATTGTATTTGACTTATGAAGTAATTAAGGCCGCTATTACATTGTCATATATTTGATCAAAGATATTTGATGGTGTAACTGTGTAACGTAATCTTTGACACATATATTTGATCACATTTACATGTATCGTCCTATATTTGATCAAAGATTTTTGACTTTAATTGTCAGTGAAAATGAAAATTTACGCCTCCGATGTTTATTTTAGAATTGTACAGCAAAAATTTTATTATTTGAGTATGAAGACCATGATTTTCTATAGTGTTATCTATAGAATAAAAACAAGAGGTTAACTGCCTACAATGAAAATTGTTAGTATCTTTGTGTGGACGTACAAAAACTGTTGAAGAAAACTCGACGGATTGAAAAGTTAATAACTATACCAAAAAAATCTAAGTAATTTTGTGTGAGCTATAAATCATATCACAGACCTATATAGATAATGAAGTGCCATGTTGTACTTGAATAAAATGATGTAGGTGGATCCTCTATACCAATACAATTTCTTCATTTAATTTTTTAGCAATAGACAATTATAGTATCAACATCTATAATGTGGCCTTATCCATTCAAAATTCGTTATTTTGGCATTCTTTCCATCTGTCTCAGCTCCTTTAATAAGTACAAGTGTATGGTAGTTGCTTGCTTCGACGGTTTGCTGACCGTTGGTCGTTTTCGGCCCCTTTTTTATTCTTTTATGAAGGATCACTTACTCCCTTTTGGAAAAATTTCAACAGTTGATCCAATAACAATCATAGAATTAACATTTTGGTTTAAACTGCTATTAAGAAGTTTTGCTTATCAGGTCCACTATTCTAGGCGCCCATTACTTTTTTAAATTCTGAAATTGTAGCCATCAAAACACACCACAGTAGCACAATCAATCATAAAATTACATATATAATCCATTTTGAATAGAAAATATTTGATCAAATATTTGATGTAATGTAAATATGTCTTTTAATGAAATTTGTTCTGACATTCATATCAAATATTTTATAAAAGATTTGATCAAAGATCTTTGACAATGTAATGAGAATTTAATTTATTTGATGATATACAGGGTAGCATAGAAACTTCTAAACATCATGTAAGATTAATGTTTACAGCTCATAATGTGTTCATGTTGTCTTATACTGAAACAACTTCCAGTTTTGCCCATATACTTATATAATGGTTATCACAGTCTACATGTCATACTAATAATTTATTCAGATATTACATTATTATTAACAGGCTTTTGATGGCCCCTAATGATAACAAGATTGTTCTTGAGATATTCTAATATTTGAAAAGAATGGTTTTATTTTTATGAAGCAATATCTGTATATTTAATAATTCATTGTTAATTATGTTTTATAATATTTGTCACCACAATTTTTTTTGTAGTGCCTTCCACTTGGTAGTTAATTTGTTAGTACAAATTCTCCTTGGCATTCCATTAGAAATGGTTCACAAATGGTGGCGTGTTTTGCTTGTTTACCTTGCCGGAGTTATTGCTGGCTCAGTAGCAACTTCTGTGGTGGATCCAACTGTGAAATTGGCTGGTGCCAGTGGGGGAGTTTATTCATTGGTCACAGCACATATTGCCTCTATAATTATGGTAAGTCATTTTTCTCTAATGAAGTTTGCAGTTGTTTTGCATTATAAGTACAGTACTATGTGGTATTTAAATCATGTTTTGGGTTTTTAAGAGTTATGAATGTCGCCCCTTCTATCCTACTGCAAACAAAAGGTATTGTTAATCACACATTTATGTGAGTTTGTAATTATTTTTATTGTCTCTTGACAGTGAAATAGCTGAATTTATTACTATAATCAAGGTATCAGTAGAGTTTTCTTAGTAACCCAAGTGCCATAGAATAAGTGAAACAATATTAATACAAAATTGCTGATCTTGAGCTCTATAATATTGGGTTTAAATTAAACCCACAGAGGGTTAGGAATCTCTGTAAGTGCCTGGTACACTTAGAATTAAACCTTAACTAAACCTAATTCATAAAAAATTTAATCTTATAACTACTAACACAAATCTATAATTATTCTAAATATGACAGTATATAGTGCATTTATTATTAGTATATAGTATTATATTAATTATTGCAATTTTATTGTTATATATTTGTTTCAGCAGGTATATAAACACAAAGTACACATTAACTTCAACACAGCCTCAAATAAAAAAAAAACAAAACTGAAAAATAATTACTATATGTAATCTATAGAACTATGAAAAATATGGACAGAACCATTAAATTTTTGATCTTTTGATACCTAATTATTTAAATAATGGAACACATACTATAATAAAAGTATAACTTTCATCTTATAACAATTGCAGAAGTGCGGAAACCAACATATGCTTAATGATGATTTGTGTGTATATATATCCCATTTTGTACAACAGGTTTTTTTGTAATATTTTTCTAATTTTTATTATAGTATATATGTTTTATTATTTGATTAAATAGGTATAGAAAAACAATTCATGATGTATTTTTTATTTTTCAAACACTATTGTGTAGATTATACTGGTTTTTTTACACATTTTAGTCGTTTTTTTTTTATTTCAAACTGATCAAACTACAAACCTTGAGAAAAACAACCCAAATGTTTGCTAATTTGTCAAAATAAACAACTTAGTGCCTTAACATGAAAATCGGGTATTATGTTATGTTTATCTGTGCGAAATGACACGAGAAATAAATTTGTAGTATAATGTATGTTATTGGTTATAAACAACACTGTTAAAGTATACATTCTCAAAAAGTACAGTTAACCAACCAACATTGATTAATTTTCAGAATTGGAAGGAAATGTCATGGCCAATCATCCAACTTCTCGTGTTTGTCTTAGTAGCTGGAACCGACATCGGAACAGCGATTTATAACCGTTACGTCTTGAATATCAACGAAAATATTGGATATGCTGCACACTTCGCCGGCGCTGTTGCCGGGTTACTGGTAGGAATCAACATACTGAGGAATCTCAGCATCTCAAGAACTGAAAGGATCATTTGGTGGATATCTATTATAGTTTATATCATTCTAATGGGTACTTGTATCATTTGGAACATTGCTTGGCCCAGTTATTTTCCTAAGGAATCATACTAAAAAAGTATCTTAAGATTGATCTGCAATGAGAATTATAAAGACTTCACCGAATATGCTATTTTTTCATTTGTTTTGAGATTATGACATCCGTCCTATATTGTATTAAGTAAAAAAAGTATTTCATTGTTAAAGAAAGTATGTTACATATATTTAACCCAAATCAAACAGATATTGATATCATGCTGTGCCTTTGACTATTTATGCAAACTTGAAATCTCATTTTGAAATAGCTGTATTTAAAAATTATGAGGTTTCCTAAAAAGTGGATGTCACAATTAAAAATTGTTTCTATTTTGATATGCATTTTTTATTATAAAATTTTATGTTCTTGAATCATTTATACATTTTTCTGTTCGACGATAAACTGTCTTGCCACAGTTCTTATTTTTGTTAATTTTGTTTTTGTGCTTGCAACTGGTACCCACTGGCAGGTGTATAGAAAAGTTACATAGAAGTATGACTACACACAAATCAGTTTGGATTTACATATGACATTTATTACATTTTTGGGAAACCCCCTTAAATTTATGATGAGGCATTTATAAAGTATTATTTATTGTTTAAACTATTTTATTATATATTAAACTAAGAAGAAGTATTACAAATTTTTTATTTTATATTTCGTGTTTTTTAAATATTTTATAAGTGATTTTTGAATTTTTAGCAAATCTGTGTATTTTGAGTTTATAAAAATATACAGCTAGTATCAAACATGCATTTTGTTTACATTTACGGAGAAAAATACCTTCTGGTGACAAAATTAATAGTAGAACGTAAACCAACATGTTCTAATAATAAAACATGACTAATTGACATAAAATTCAACATTTTTATCGATGCGTTTTTGTTTTTTAACAGAAAAACCTCAAAAAAATCGGTATCAGTTTAGTTTTACACAAAATCCACCCATGAAACCATGTTTGCTATTATGCGCAATGTTGAAGAGAAATGAAAAACATACAAAATGAGCTACTATACGCTCAACTTCGTTACTTGGTTCCTTAGATAATGGAACTTTTACCCGAAATCCCAAAAAAATAAATAATCGTTTATATATTTTTTTATTTTATAGCCAAAACATTGCTATTAACTGAAAGGGTAGAGCTTCACATACTCAACTTATGTTCTAAAAACAAATACTGTAGCCCCAGGAGTTTTTGCAAAATGTCAGTCAATCCTATGGACAACATATTTTTTTAAAGGCCATATTACCTCACTGGAGGACTCTATCATTATGAATTGTTGGAAAGAAGAAGAGTTGATCTAGGGACCTCTTATCTCACTTTTCCAAAATTTAAAGTATAAATACATATAGGTAGATAAATAAATATTTTGCCATTCCGTATCAATTTGTCTGGACCAGTCCATTCGAAAAATTGCTAAGGGGTGGGCATGTGAAATTATATCCTTATAATAAATATAAATCTTAATGCAAATTTTAATTTTAAGCAGACACATTTATATTTATAGCATAATATGGATTTACATAATAAATTTAGCAAAATTGAATACCTAAACTAGATTTAGATAGATACTGATGATAATGATGGAGTAATCATTATTTTTTCATTGGTAAATTTTTCGATAAAAGATCAATATATATATATATATATATATATATATATATATATTGTTTCAGGTGGTTTCCGGGAACTCATCCGCGTAGTTGATAACTGATCCCTGCCGGGATCGATGGTAAAATAACGACGTTTCGGCAGAGTCACATCTGCCCTCTTCAGGTCGGTTCGCATAATTCTCGTAGCCTTCTGCTTTCGCTTCTAGTTACTCGAGTAACCATCGATCCCGGCAGGGATCAGTTGTCAACTACGCGGATTAGTTCCCGGAAACCACCTGAAACATTTAGTGCCCGCGAAAACTTAAAAACAAATATATATATATATATATATATATATATATATATATATTTATATATCTAAACAAATTTGTAGAGCATAAAAGCATTTACTCAGGCTGACCTGGAGGCCATCATATTTTCTTGATATAATTATTTTGTTTTAAATTCCAAACATAAAGGTTATAAAACTGATTTCAAACAAAAACAAGAACCCAGATTCGTACTGTTCTGGAGAAATCGGGGATAGTCAATCATCATTCACAATTTGACCTGTTAAACGATGTGTGGCGTGTTAGAGAAATTAATAAGGAAGTACATGTTATAATATTGAAATATATACATTAAATTTCGTAGTTTCTTTATAGCTAGTGCCATAAAACTTCATTTTCACAGTCGTATATAAATCTATTTTAATCAATATAGATATACTGGGTGTTGGTGTGTCACGGTCGATAGTACCTTAGATTTAGTTTTGAATAAAAAATATAGAAAACAAATAATAACTAGAAAACCGTTAAGGATAGGTATAGCGAAGTTTCAAGACAAAATAATCAGACAGTAATTACGATTTCAAAAATGTTATCGTATACAGGGTGTCCCATGTAAAATATCAAAAATGTTACTACTTTTTGGTATAAGCGGCAACATCGCATCCTTGAAAATATTTTACATTCATAGATCTGGAGCAATAACCAAATTTTCAAAAACAACCCATGTTCCGCTATTCGTAAACGTTTAAGTTACCATCGACCGTGGAACATTCTGTATATCAATTCAGTCAACTGTTTTGCGGACAGTTGTCTTTTCGAACTAACCAACACGTGACGTTACACATCGGATTGTCTACTACGTCGCTCTCCTCTTATAATTGTCATGGATTTGTGTAGACAAATTTCATGTTTCATGCCATACAATCATGAGCATGATTGTATGATCTGTGCATGGCAGCGAGTTGTCAAAATTTATTTTGTGATTTATTTATTCTGTGGATGTTTGGGTGGTTTGGTGAAGGTTGTTTGCTGTTTTCAACAAAAAGGTATTTTTTAAAGGCTTAAAATCATAAAATTTACTTTTTTACATTTATAAAAGGTCAATAATTATCTATAAGGATTTATTTACGTTTACTAGTTTTACGTTGTTAAATAAGAGAACTACTTAAGGAAATTATGTCAACATAACCTTATGTGTTTTCCATTTTATTTGTTAATTCCGCAAAATTATTTTTATAGATGTGTGATACCAGTGACTTAGATAGGCAGATAGATCAACTCAAAAGGTGTGAGATCATAAAAGAGGGCGAAGTAAAGGCTCTTTGTGCCAAAGCAAGGGAAATTTTGGTAGAGGAAAGCAATGTTCAAAGGGTTGACTCACCTGTAACAGTAAGTTCAAAAAAATGTACCAAAAAGTTCATTTATGATGTCAATTGTAAAATTATAGGTTTGCGGTGATATTCATGGGCAGTTTTATGATCTAAAGGAACTTTTTAAAGTCGGCGGAGATGTACCAGAAACTAATTATTTGTTTATGGGTGACTTTGTCGATAGAGGTTTTTATAGTGTAGAGACTTTTTTACTATTGTTAGCTCTTAAGGTAAGCATTATTATTTTTTTAGTACTATATGCCAAAGCTCAATGAAAAAAATCTATTATAGAGTGTCTAAATGTGTATTGAAAGAGGTATTTGGCAGTGTTTACAATGCAATTGAATCAACATTTCAATTAAATTTCACAAATGGTTTTCAGAGAGTTGTCATGCTTATGAATTTTTTGTAAACATAGCATCGTTATTTGTAAGCAATTTGGATACTTAAAGGTTTATGAGACAAACAATACTATTTAGTGCAAAATGTGTATGGAAATTTTGATGCTAGTCATCCAACCATTTTTCCTAAATCTGGCTTAAATGTTTAATCTGGTTCATCACAACATACTCCTTAGTAATTTAGTAAAATATGTAAGAGGAGGTTTGACTTGTGAATTAGTTAAGAATTACTTACCTGATAGGCAGCCCTATGTTTGTGTCATAAAATGGGGAACTATTAAAAATGGTGTACCACAGGGTACCATATTTGGGCCATCTTTATGTTTAATTTATATAAATGATTTCCCATCAAATTAAACTTGTAACAACATGTATTTTGTCAATAATACTGATGTTGCAAATTTGTAAGATTCATTAATAAAAACTACTACTACCCTTAATTTATGTCTTGATAAAACTTTAAATGATTATTTATAAACCAATTAACTCTAACCAAATTTATCTCTTTTCATTGCAATGGCATGTTACCAGTTTATCAAAATATTAAATAGAATCTCCACATTTATATGTTAGTCATATATAATTGTTTATATTTGCTAAGTTGAAAATAATACTAAACATAAGTACTATGTTAGCTATTTTTTATTTTCTCTTCTATAGTTTGATGCCTGGTGGTGTAAAAACATGAGGTTCAGCAACTGAACACATTCACACTCCACTTCTCAATAACAAAAAATAATTATAGTATGCATAATTGATCACAATGACTATAGTACACTAAATATTTATCATAACTATTAGAAGAAAGTTTGCTACATCATTTTGACCCCTCAAAGATAATTTATCTAGTGCAATTAAATAAAAATATAAAACAATATTTTGGAAGTACATAAAAAAGGTTCATATGAAAATATTGTAGTCCATTGAAAAGTTACATTAGATATGATCAAAGGATCCAACTTTATTGGGTCGCAATCCTTGTTCCATGGTCGCCATCTTGTCAAAAGAGATGCATAATTTTTATGCTGTATCATGCAGAAACTTTGTAAACTTGTTTTTTTTATTCAAATTAATTTTCCTACAATATTGATTCTATAACTTTTAGAACAAAAAATAAAGTTATTAAGCATAAAATTTAAAAATTTGGAACAAATTTGCTTTTCAACATTATAACAGAAAAAGATGACATTAGAGCAGTTTGATAAAAGTGTTTTCAAATCATAATTTTAATTTTTTTTCAAATTTTATTTCTTTATTACAGATTTACAGTGATGTGAAACTTACAGTATTCTCCAGTACTCATATGTACCTTAATAATAGTGATTTGGCATAATGTTGTTTCATTTGTTAATTATTTTTGTAAAAAAACATTTTGTTAACAATTAGTTATAAACTTTACTCTTCACAACAAAACTTTGAAATCCTGTGCAGTTCAAAAAGGCTTAAGTAACCATTCTAGGGCAAAAAAACGCCTGCCTTCAGGAGAAACCAAAATTAGACCTGTGAATGTGAAAAAATTTTCATCTTTACTTGATTGAGCAATAACAAAAAATGGTGAGGATGATAAACAATTTTTATGAAATGATTGGGGTAATGTATGGATGTCAGTAGGCATGCCCCAAATGATCTGGAGTGTACCTGAATTGTCCTGTAGATACCTACAGCAACATAATGGAGTTATCATAATTGATGTAAGAGAAGAATGTTGAAGATCAACTGCCAACAATCATGCCACTTCATTCTCCATCCTTCCTCAATATTTGAATATTGGTAGCTTAACCAGATCCTGAGTTGCAGCATGTCCCATGAAAGACATTGAGGACATAGTTGTTTGGAAAATCGGTTATTTGAGTCTTTTTGAGCTGCACAGAATTCTCAGAAATGTACACTATGGTTTAGCATCACTTTAAAACCATAATAAATCAATAAAATTTGAAAAACTCTATAATGAAACTTATTCTTAGAAAACACCTCTATCAAAATGCTCTTGTCATTTTTTTAATGTCAAGAAAAAAGTCACAACAACCAAAACAAAAAAATCTCATTTTTTTGTCTAATTTTCTTAATAAATTTGTTAGTTGCGAGTAAAGGTTTGCAAGATGGCGGCTCCGGGACGAGAGTGGCGACTCCACAAACTTGGGCTTAACTGTAACACAATTCTTTTTACAAGAATCTTAGTATTACACTGTGTTAAAGTTAAGACAAAAAAGGAGGACACATTAGTTGATAAGAAACCATTATGTATTCACTTTCTATCATTTTAAGTCCTAGATTGTAAGTTACAGATATTATTTTTTCTCCATCTGGAGCAGTTTTATGCTGTATTATTATTTAGTTATGTAAATTTACTAATAAATTGATGGTACTAAATAAACATGAACTGAGTTTATGGTTTAGTTTAGACTTATTGTTGTTGAATTAGAATTATTTTTTGTTAATTTTAATTTTAGGTTAGATATCCAGATCGTATTACCCTAATTAGAGGTAACCATGAATCAAGACAAATTACACAAGTATATGGATTTTATGATGAATGCTTGAGAAAATATGGTTCAATAACAGTATGGAGATATTGCACAGAAATCTTTGATTACCTCTCACTTTCAGCAATCATTGATGGAAAAATTTTCTGTGTTCATGGTGGCTTATCACCTTCTATACAGACATTAGATCAAATTCGTGTTATTGATAGAAAACAGGAAGTGCCACATGATGGGCCAATGTGTGATTTATTGTGGAGTGATCCTGAAGGTAATATATTGTACAGACTATCTTCATTTTACTATTACTAAATACATAATTTTGTTATTTAGATACCCAAGGTTGGGGAGTATCACCCAGAGGTGCAGGCTATCTTTTTGGATCTGATGTTGTGGCACAATTTAATACAGCAAATGACATTGACATGATTTGTAGAGCACATCAACTTGTTATGGAAGGTTATAAATGGCATTTCAATGAAACTGTTCTAACTGTTTGGTCTGCTCCAAATTATTGTTACAGGTTGGTAATTATTTTTACATTTAAAATTTCAATTCAAAGTTTCATCCATATCATTGTCTAAGTGACTAACAACACATTTTGTGTAAAATCCCTAATTCCAGTGATAATAATCTTAATACTTCTTGAACTATGTTGTTACAATGTTTAATTTTTACAATTATAAAAACACCTCTCCAAAATAAACAAATGGTGACAAAAACTAAAACTATTTTCTGAACGCATGATTGGTGGTGAAAAAAGGTATAGAAAAGTTACAGTCCTTTTAGAGAAACCAATGATATACATTAGAAAGACATGAGTACTATGGGAACATTTGGGAGCAACTGCAATAAGCATATATATATATATATATATATATATATATATATATATATATATATATATGTTTTAGGTGGTTTCCGGGAATTCCCTGCCGGGATCGATGGTAAAATGACGTTTCGGCAGAGTCACATCTGCCCTCTTCAGGTCGGTTCGCATAATTCTCGTAGCCTTCTGGTTTCGCTTCTAGTTACTCGAATACTGATATTTTCAGGAGCGCGCACGGTGTTATATAGTCGCGGCTCGGCGCCTATTGGTTGGCACCGTGAACGGCTGCGTGTGATTGGCCCTGGGCGCTCAGTGGGCACGCCTCCCGCCTGCTGATTTGTTATTTCCGGTTGAGTTGTTATTGGACGGGTCCGGGCCGGTACCGTGTTTAATAGAATTTTCCAACAATTAGATAAGTTCTGGATTTCATTGCGTGCGTTTAGACTGTGAGGTCTCTTCGCTATTTCAATTGCCTCTCTTACGAGTCTTGATTTCGGATGTTCTATATTAGCGTACTCTGGTGTTCTCAAAGTCTATTCGGTGTGACGTCGTGGTGGCGTGTTCCGCAATGGATGTTGTTTTTTCCTGCTTTCTTATAGCATTCTGGTATTCATCACGTCTAGCTTGAATTCTTCTGTTAGTTTGCCCCACATAGGTTTTATGACAGTCTGCACATGGAATCTCATACACTCCCTGTTGTTCTAAAGGGATCCTCGTCTTCGGAGTTCTCAACACCATACTTATTTTTCTGTCTGTATTGAAAATAGTATCGATATTGTGTCTCCGTAGAATTCTTGCAATACTGTCCGTGGTACCCTTGACATACGGTAAATAGGCCTTGGTTATTGGTGTCTCATGTTCCTCGTCTGTTCGTCTCGGTTTTGACTTTAGGGCTCTTTGAACATTTCGGTCTGTAAATCCGTTTTTTCTCAGAGCTGTTTTTAAACTGTCCATTTCTTGTTTGATGTTGTCCTGGTTAGCTAGTCTTTGTGATCTGGTTACTAAAGTTTTGACGACGGCTTGTAGTTGGCCTGGGTGGTGATGAGAATTAGCATGAAGGTATCTGTTGGTGTGAGTTGCTTTCTTATATACTGTATGGCCAAGGGTTCCATCTTCCTTCCTATTTATGAGAACATCAAGGAATGGCAGTTGATTATTGGTTTCAACCTCCATAGTGAATTTTATTTTGTGATGGATGCCATTAAGGTGGTCTAAGAATGTGTTGAGGTGTTCCCTCCCATGAGGCCAAATCACAAAAATATCATCCACATATCGCAACCATAAACTGGGTTAAAGAGTTGCTGTTCTTAGTGCCAACTCCTCAAAGTTCTCCATAAAAAGGTTCGCTATAACTGGTGAGAGTGGCGATCCCATTGGAGCTCTTTCCACTTGTTTGTATCGTTGGTTCTCGTAAACAAAATAGGTGTTCATCAGGCAGTGCCTTGTTAAGTCTACAAGGTGTTGAGGTGGTTTGTATTTTTCTATTATGATATCCAAGGTTTCGTCGATAGGGATGTTGGTGAAAAGAACATTGTCATTCTACCTGCAGATAAAGGAAATGCGACTGTAATTTTAGATACAGCGGATTATTCAAACAAAATTCAAACATGGCTACAAGATCCAGCATATAAACAAATTACTACTGACCCAACAACTTATCTGGAAAAAACAACTAAGGCCAAAATCCAAGCAAGTAGGATCGACAAAAATCTCCAACTGCAACTCATTCCGCCTGAAAAGTCATCGAGATGCCCGAAATTCTATGGGTTGCCAAAAGTACATAAAGAAGGTGCACCTTTGAGGCCAATAGTAAGTTCAATTGGATCCCCAACACAACAGCTAGCCAAATACCTAGCCCAACAACTTCAACCGTTTGCAGAGGGGGCAGACTCATATGTCAAAAATTCTACACATTTCATTGAAATACTTAAAAAAACGGTTTTATAACCTGAGTGTCTTATCAGTTTTGACGTAGTGTCCCTTTTCACCAACATCTCTATCGACGAAGCCTTGGATATCATAATAGAAAAATACAAACCACCTCAACACCTTGTAGACTTAACAAGGCACTGCCTGATGAACACCTATTTTGTTTACGAGAACCAACGATACAAACAAGTGGAAGGAGCTCCAATGGGATCGCCACTCTCACCAGTTATAGCGAACCTTTTTATGGAGAACTTTGAGGAGTTGGCACTAAGAACAGCAATTCTTTAACCCAGTTTATGGTTGCGATATGTGGATGATACTTTTGTGATTTGGCCTCATGGGAGGGAACATCTCAACACATTCTTAGACCACCTTAATGGCATCAATCACAAAATAAAATTCACCATGGAGGTTGAAGCCAATAATCAACTGCCATTCCTTGATGTTCTCATAAATAGGAAGGAAGATGGAACCCTTGGCCATACAGTATATAGGAAAGCAACTCACACCAACAGATACCTTCATGCTAATTCTCATCACCACCCAGCCCAACTACAAGCCATTGTCAAACATCAAACAGGAAATGGACAGTTTAAAAACAGCTCTGGGACAAAACGGATTTACAGACCAAAATATTCAAAGAGCCCTAAAGTCAAAACCGAGACAAACAGACGAGGAGCATGAGACACCAATAACCAAGGCTTATTTACCGTATGTCAAGGGGACCACTGACAGTATTGCAAGAATTCTACGGAGACACAATATCGATACTATTTTCAATACAGACAGAAAAATAAGCACGGTGTTGAGAACTCCGAAGACGAGGATCCCTTAGGAAAACAGGGAGTGTATGAGATTCCATGTGCAGACTGTCATAAAACCTATGTGGGGCAAACTAACAGAAGAATTCAAGCTAGACGTGATGAACACCAGAATGCTATAAGAAAGCAGGAAAAAACAACATCCATTGCGGAACACGCCACCACGACGTCACACCGAATAGACTTTGAGAACACCAGAGTACTCGCAAATATAGAACATCCGAAATCAAGACTCGTAAGAGAGGCAATTGAAATAGCGAAGAGACCTCAAAGAGTAATAATACAGCTGACTTCTTCTGTCGATTCAATCACACGAATATAAACCCAACTAAACTACTCAACTTGTCCTTGAAATACCGAGCGCAGATCATACCCGAATGCCATGATTATTTGTTTGTTGTCGGAGCTTTTTCAGTAGTCTTTTTTGAAGTCGCCTTTTTTTCTACACCCATCGAAATTTCGAGATAGCTATCATTGCTTTTTTTATTATTTCAGCCAGTTTTATGTTTACGTTGTTTTTATGGAAACGATTAATTTAAGAGGTTTCTTAATTTTCTCTCTTTATTGAATATTATAATATTCAATAATTAATTAATATTGTTATAACAATATTAACTAAAATATTTATTGTCGGAGCGTATTCAGGAATCTTCTTGAGGTCGTCTTTTTTTGTACACTTATCAAAATTTCGGGATAGCCATTGTTGCTTTTTTATAATTTCAGCCGGGGTTATGTTTACGTTGTTTGTATCGACACAATTAATTTAGGATATTTCTTAACTTTTTCTCTTTATTGAATTTTATAACAATATTAACGAAAATATACAAAAATCGCTCAAATTCAGTTTTTGTCTTCGAAGCAACTGAGCCTAAAATTATAAAATTAAATGAAAAATAAAAAGGCCTCACAGTCTAAACACTGCCCCACTGCAATACAAGCCGTACGAAAATTAAAATCCGTGAGCGCTGGGCGTGTCCACTGGCCGAGATCAGACATGACAGTTTCACAGGAACAAACTCCAATTTAAGTATTAGCGAATAGTCCTGATGCTTTAGTAAATTAATTACCAAAATAACATCGGCTTTTTACAAAAACAGGCTATGGCAGAAATATTTTTGTACTAAACTTTTTTTCTTGTTATTGTTGCAGATGCGGTAACGTTGCCGCCATTTTGGAACTCAACGAACACCTCCAAAGAGACTTTACCATATTCGAAGCTGCCCCACAAGAATCGAGAGGAATTCCTTCGAAGAAACCGCAAGCAGATTATTTCTTGTAGGATAGGAGTTAAATTATTATTTTTGTTGAACATATAAGTTTCTTCCATTCTTTACTATTATAACTACTACTACCCATGTAATATAGGTTCACGATTTTAAGACCACGTAGTGTAAAGTGTTAGTTAATGGTATTATTTCTTAAGGTAAAGTCTACTCATAGTTTTGAAATGGTCACGTTTTACTGTTAGAAAACGAAATTTTGATTACCGCAGTTTCAATTTCGAGATAACAATGTTCCTCTATCAATCAATTGACATACAGATTTCCATGATGATAAACTTGGGAACGTTCCTGACGCATATCCGGTTGGTAGTCTATATAAAATTTTAGCCTTAACAATAGAAGACTGCCGTCAATTGTCATTATGAGGCTGTTAACTGGATTAGTTTCGGGAATCCTATACGATTTAAGAGACAGTTCCGAAGTAATTTATTGATAATTAGGTCTGATTTTACTTGTATTTTATATTAATGAAAATAAATGAATTTTTCACATATATTTGTAGCGTAATTACCTTTGCAATCCATTTCATACCCCGTATATTTCAGGTTGTAACATATTTATGTCACTTTTCTGTTTTCTTTCCTTTTTGGAAGTCGTTGCTTTGCGTTGACCGAGTATGGATTATCGGTCTTATTAGAACTGCAGAAGATCAAAGATGGGCGATGGGGGCTATCGCATTCTCAGAGAGCTTCAAGATTATTGTATTTAAAACAATAGAACGAATTATAACATCCACAAGCTTAAAATAAAGCCAATTTTGTGTTTTAAAGCGAAAATCCAATATTTTAAATACACCTCAGGAAATACAATGTTTTGAAAACCCTTCCCCCCTTATTTAAGAAAATTTTGTACAACATCGCCCCCTTTAACGTACCTAATCGCTCCCCTTAACGTACCTAATCGCTTCCCTTAACTTACCTGATCGCTCCCCTTAACGTACCTGATCGCTCCTCTTAACTTACCTGATTGTTCCTCTTAACGTACCTGATCGCTCCCCTTAATGTACCTGATCGCTCCCCTTAACGTACCTGATCACCCCGCCTAACATACCCGATCGCCTCCTTAACGTACCTGATCGCCGCCCTTAACATACCTGATCGCCTCTTTAACGTACCTGATCGTCCCACTTAACGTACCTGATCGCCGCCCTTAACGTACCTGATCGCCTCCTTATCGTACCTGATCGCCGCCCTTAACGTACCTGATCGCCTCTTTAACGTACCTGATCGCCTCCTTAACGTACCTGATCCTCCTTGAAGACAAGCTAGAAAGATAGATCTTTGCTTTTAGTGGAACGGCTAAACAAATGGCAAATTGAATTCGTAGAGATGGCTATCAAGTGTACTTTGATCGCTGATAAAAAAAATCATTAGGATTAATGCTAATAAAAAAATAATAATAACCACTGACTGAATTGTCACACTTCTTAGCTAAATATGGTCATCAACATTTGTTAGTAATTTTATTTGAAACTAGCTGCCTCTGGATTCTGATGGCAGATCATAAAAAGAGAGTTATGGTCGAAGGCTCACGGCAGGTTTTTCAGGTCTAGGGGGGGCAGCTGGCTCATTATTCCATAGCATTGTCAATTTTCAGGATTAATTTGAAATATTAATTTTATTATATAAATAGGTAGTAATAACTTGAAATATTCGATTACCAAGATTATTTCGAAAACTCAGGATAATCATTAATCAATGCTATAGTATAATAGAATTTATTACCATGCTCGTTCAGTGGGGTTGAATTTAAAAAAAAAATTGTAGAAGCAGCATGCCTGACATATTTACTACTTTTGGACATACGTGGGACGAAAATCTGACAACCTTAGTTGCACTGTTTTGTAGGTACCAGTGAGTGATGTATTTACTCATTGGTAGGTACATAAAGAGTTAGAGAATCGCTATCCAGATCCGCCCCGGCTGTACACGCGCGTAGTATTTCATGTAATTATCTTGAACAATTTTTTGTTTGACATTTTTCCCATCCCTCGCATTTTTAGATTGTTTTGAGAAAACATGTTAATATTCATCTCATGAACGAAATTTATATGGAAACCACCGAAAAAACACATTTTTTGACGCGTTTGACATTTTGGTTTCGTCCTCTTTCATTTTAGGATTTTTGGCATATTTTTGATGTTTTGGCATTTTTGACAGTTTTAGACATTTTTGAATTTGTCACTTTTACCTTTTTCAAAATTATAGTGACGTTGACATTTCCATTTTTTTAGTTATTCATTTCTTTTTGTTTTTTTTTTGTTTTGTGCATTTTTAATTTTTTATTTTTTGACAAAAATGATCTTAGATCATTTACCATCTAGATATAGCCTGTCAAGCATAAAATCGTGGCAACGCTAGAAAGAGAGGGCAATAAAGACAGTAAGAGGCTATTTCACTTAGTGGGTGGAAGCAGCCAATGAACAACATACTGAACGTATTTCATTGAAAGCAGCTCCCAACCGACTGAAATTGCCTCTTGCCCTCTCTATTGGCCTATCTCTCCTTAGTCTTACCTCGACATTTGTGCACTGCAGGCTGTCTCTAGAAAGTAAATGCTCTAAGAAAATGATTTAGACAATTTATTCAATATTTATATTTTTGTGATTATTGGTATATATATTTATTCTTAACATTTTGCGCTTTAAGAGATTTTTGTTATGTTATTTTTTCATTTTGTAATTTTTTGTTACTTGACATTTTTTACAAATCTGATATTTTCTAGGTTTTGTAGAATTTTTCCTGCTTTTTGCCTGATTCAGTTCCAGAAACGAATCAAATATCAGTTCTTAAGCACTTTTAACTCTTATCGAATATGTGAAATTTCACGCCTGCATGAGTTTTTGTTCACTAAAAATTCCTGAAACTCGGCATCTCATCGAATAATAGAATTTTCGCAAAATTTTACGTAATTTACCAAACTTTCCTGAGAACTAGTTTTTTAAAAAAGTACAGTACCGGCTTGCCGAATAATTGAATTTTTCGCAAACTGATTAAACCCGCCTCTATTTATTATATTCACACGCCAGTATTTTATTTACGAGATATTGAATTTCCTGAAAAACAATAGTGACCCTCAGTCCTCCATTCAATATTTCAGTTTTCTTTCAAGTATTAATTTAAAATTTTTCCATCAAGTTGACAGTAAAAAACGTAATCAGTATGGCAGTCACTCGAAGGGTTGATATTAAGTTCTTGTTGTGATTCGTACACACCAGAAACAAATTAACAAATGAAGTGAGTGGCAGTAGATAAATACAATTCTCATAATGTTATACAGTCTGGTCATTCCGAGGTTTCGTCGTTTCCATCTCTTAACCTATTTTACTACTGTCATTATCTTCCTCTCAGTTCTGTCTATGCACTTAGAATTTTCCCTTCTTTACTTCAATTCTTGGACTCCTTTTCACTCTTTTTTCTCTTTCCTCACTTTTCCTCTCGGTTTCCTTTCTTCACATCTACCTCTCCTTCGCGCATCTGGTCCTAATTCTTAAAATATTGTTACGAGAATTCATCCGACAGCTGGTGCAATCGGTCATCAACCAATTCGTGGAAGGGACATTATTCCGAAATGTTTTGTCTCTCAACAGGCTGATCGCTACAGTTACTGGGAATTCCCTTGAAGCTTCCAGAACACATGTAAGAAGTTTCCCGATAGTTCATTGACTTGCCAGAATAATTCCGAGACAAATATATAAATACGGGCAGCTGGCGATGGGATTTATTCAGTTTTCGACGGTCGTATTGTATAGTTAAGATAAACTGTAAATAGTTTCTGTCAATACAAATTGTGTTAAAGTAGTGGAAATAAATTAAAGTGAGTTGGACTGTGTTTTTAAATAAATCCAAGAACTGTACCCGAGTGTGAAAATAAAAAACATTACAATATGCTAAATCTAGTCGAAAATTTGAAAAGATCTTCATAATGAAGTGTTTAAAAAGCTGCAAATATTCTGGAGAAGGCCAAACGATTGGTCAACAGGTATAACTGAAAAAAAAACATTGTGAACAGTTATATTATTACATTATTGGCAGTTAAGAGTCAATATGAACTGTATCAATAGTGTGGCGCGTGTGACGTCTTGGTATCTCAACGTCACTACCTTCAAAACCTCAAAACTTCTTTTCTTCCTTGCCTGTTTCATTTTCTCTTTCCTGCATCATTTTCCTCTCTACCAGTTTTTCCGTCCTACCTATTTTTCCCGCTTCGTCATTCACTATTTCGTTTTCATAAATCTGATTCACTTATTTTCGTTTTTCCGTTTTTTAGCACTCCATCTGTTCCTATCATCTCGTTTACTATATCTCTTTTTTACTTCTATTGTAATTGATTACGAATGCTTTCAAATGCATAGTAATTTTTATTTAACATACATTTAAATGACAAAATTAAATACCGTCATAAACAAGCCCAACATATATAAAATAAAACAACTGAGTGACAATTTTCACAATTGGATGTTCAGATCCAGTCACCATCGGACCACCTCAGCTATCGCTTCATGTAGTTCTTATATTCAGCCGGGGTATTTTCTGTCGGAGCAGTTTATGACAATATGCTAGGGACCACACAGGTGCAGCTGGGATCCACAATACGTAAGAAGTCCCTATTTATGCTTCTAGTGCGGAGTCCTAGCGTGGTTGGTTGGGATGCAGTTAAGGCCCTTCCAATTCTTTCTGCTGAGTTCAAATCTTGGGGGCCCACTCTTCACTCCAAGCGTTAGTCGAATTATTCACATGAGTTAGTTGCTGGCCAAGTTTCCACTGGGGCTTTGATAATTTTGGACAAGCGGATCTCTCTAAGCAGTTCTGAGGGATGGGAAGATAGGCGGCCCTGGTTTCATTCCAATAGATCAATCACTAAGAGGAGGAAAAAAATAATCTCGAAATCACTCGACAACTGTAAAATTGATACTGGATTGTACGGGAGAATTCGATGTTGATTTTAAAAGGAGCGGCCCATCATCGCATATTCGAATCAGCTGTTGTGTATAATTGATGTAAATAAAAGTTTCTAGAAAGTGAGAGTGAATGTCAATATTAGTTTTTAAATTTTAATTGAACCCACGGAGTTTATAACATTATGTTTCCAGATATAATTCTCGTTGATTCGTTGAGTTGGATGTCAACAACATTAGTGTGGGCGTTGTTTAACCATATTTTGCAGCAGCACTTTGTCACACAATAGACGGGGCAAGTGCTGGGGTTCTAAGGAGAGTCACATACGCTATCCAGCGACTTCCAGATATTTTGTGCAGGATATTATTTGTGGTCTTAAGTTGCCCTGCTGTTTTATGGAGATGGTTTCTGAAAGTAAGTGCTGGGTCGATCGTTACGACAAGAGACTTGTGTGTGGAGTTATATCCCAGAAGTTGGCCTTGTTTAAATATTATTTTTGGTGCGTATTGTGTTTGCCAGTTACAGAGATGGAACCAAGCAAATTGTTTTCCTGATGTTGGACTTTGATCGTAAGCAGATTATGTTGTTTTTTCTGTAACAACTGTTTAATTAATTTGAATACCTCTGGTGGATTTTTGTTTATTTCTAACTAAATAAAAATATAACCTGTATCAGGTTTTATTTCTTAACAGGACTCCTATATCTTATTTAGTAATGAAACTAGTATTGATAACAATAATAATACTGTGAAATTATTGAACATATTTAACTATTTTCCTGTTTCTATGAGGCCTCTGATGAATGGAAGCGGTTACTCCGCCCAGTCTTCTTTTAAGAAATCGGAGAGTCTTTCACCGATCATAATACTAGGGGCGTTCATATGGGCTGATAATGTGACAGGTATTACACTGGAGTCGGCTACTCTTAGTTTCTTTATCCCGTGAACTCTTAATTTGTGATCAACAATTGCCTCAGGATCTGTTTTTGGTCCCATTTTGCAGGTCGAGATTTGATGATGTAAAGTGACACTGAAACTTCTAAGGGCACACTCCCAATATTCGTCGGTATTGAAAACGAAATCTTCACAACCTGAAAAAAGATTTTTTTCTGTCAGGGTATTAGGTAATCAAATAGATAATTGTAGATCTGATTCCAACAATAATGTTAATAGAACAACATAAAATTAGTAACAAATCTTTTAATTATTGGTCTAAAACAAATTTCCGATTGATGAATTTGTTGGAAAATTTGTGAAATTCTAAGAATTTAAACAACACATACTAAAATTAATTTGAATAGAATGTTTTATTTTTGTTGGTATATACACTGATTTTCGCAAACAGTAGTAATCATTATTGAGGAAAAATAAAGCTATTGAACAATTTTTAAGACTCTACAACAATAAAAATAAGTATGTCGTTGAATTTTTTTTGATTTATTTTGATCTGATATTTTTTCTGAGTTCTTTGCGAATAACACCACCTACATTTGAATGTTTGTATATTTCAAAAGTCCAAACCTTCCAAGGTCTAAATCACACCCCCTTTTCAATGGTAATCAATTTAAAAAATTTAAAGGATTCGTAATGGAAAATTTAGTAAATGACAATTTGACATTAATGTTTGACAATTAAACTGATGTATCTAAGGGAATTTACTGCAAATTTGAAGACTTTACATAAATTATTAAAAGACATCAATAACAAAGAACCAACTATACAAATTACATTAGAAATTGAGCAAAATAACACATTATCTTTCTTAGATATCTTAATAACAAATACATTCGTCATTTGATATACAAGTCTACAGAAAGCCGACTCACGCTAACAGATATCTCAATATTAAGTCCATCATCCAAAGACCGTAAAAAATGGCATCATTAAATCTTTATATGATAGAGCAAAAACTAGCTGTTCTGATATGGATAAATTTAATAAAGAAAAATTATTTATAAAATATGTACTGTTAACAGTTATCCTAAAAATACTAATACCCTTGATAACCACATTACTACAACAACTATACCATACATACAGGGTCTTTCAGAAAGACTGAAAAGAGTAGGAAACAGATTTAGTATTAAATCATCATTCAGAACAAGAAATACACTGAAGTCAATTATATCAAAAACTAACCCAAATAACGTAACACAAAACTCAAAAAATTTAATTTATAAGATTCCTTGCGAATGTAACAAATTTTATATTGGAGAAACCTCTAGACCTATAAATGTTCGAATAAATGAACACAAAAATTATATAAAGTAACGACAATTCGAAAAGTAAAAAATTTGTGAACATGCCTGGAACATTGATCATAACATACAATTTCAAATTCAATTATATTACACAAAGAAGAAAACAATATAAAACGAAAGCTAAAAGAGTCTGCGTTAATTTTATTAAATGAAAGCGATTGTATAACTAGTAGTTCTATAGAATTCAGCCGTTTCTGGTTACCAATAATCAAGGATGAAATTAATAATGGTAATGCCCTTTTCAACAACCCTATATCGGGATAGTTCTAAGGTTTTTCCTAGTTTTTCCTTATGCTTTAATGCGATCTCTGGGACATCAGAATTTCTTATATTTCTTATAGTAAAGTACCTAGAAACGCCACAGTGGCCACATGAAATTCTGAAGATAATTCTTTCAACTTCTTCCACTTCGAAAGAAGCTTTGTTATTTTACATGGTCTTTAGAATTTTTAGTGCTACCCTGTATATATCAAATTTGCAGTAAATATCCTTAGTTACATCAGTTTGATTGTCAAACATTAACGTCAAATTGTCATTTACTAAATTTGCCATTACGAATCCTTTTAATTTTTTAATTTCCTTGTTCATTTGTGTTAAGTTAATTACCATTGAAAAAGAGGTCTGATTTAGACCTTAAAATGTTTGGACTTTTGACTTTCAAATTATTCCCAAAGAACTCAGAAAAATAAAAACAAGAGATGCCAAAAATATCTTTCGGAAAATGATAAGTACTTGTATCTAGTAAATTGAGAGTTTAAGGTTCTGTTTCGAAAAACCGTACGGTGACTAATCTCTATCTTTTAATCTTATCGTTAGGAACTGCGCCATTGGCCATGCATTGGCATGCCACTGATCGACAAAAGTTCAAGAATGAATGATGGATGAGGCGATGAATTGACTAGACCAAATGCGTCAACAATTTTACCTGTTGATTTGTGATTTATATAATTTGCAATCGAGTTTGCATTTGGTTTGTTTATAAACTAAAACGTACTTTTTCAAACCCAATACATGCCATAAGTGGTGTCAAGTGCAGATTTGTGATGTTGAATGCTAGAAATGACGGAGAAATTATGGATAACTAATATGAAGAGATTTTTGTTGACAAATTATCAATATTTAGAAAAAAGGCAACAGATAGAAATGCAAGTATGTAATACAAGAGATTACAGAAGGACCTTAAATACATTGGACGTAATACACTTAGTTGAACAGCAACTTCTTATTGTATCAGAGGATGACAAATAGATGTGAAATTTTACAGGAAAAACCACAAGACTGACAATCTCTGAAGAAAAACAATAACATTTTATTAAAGTATTGAATGAAAGATGACCTGAAAAACAGTGAAGATATCTAAGTATTTAATGAAAAAAGAGCTCAACTGTAATCAGACATAATGAAGCAAATATAGAAATTCAATTAGTAAAACGGGATATTGAAACCACAATCAACTGTGACAAAGACAAAGAATGAATGCGACATCGGCAACCGATGTGGTTTCCTGCATCTTGAGGATCAAGAATTGACCGAAAAAGCCATCGAGAAGCTCAACGGCATATATTTCATGGGGACGAAAATCTCCCTGGAAAAGGGACGCGTTAAGTCGAATAGACGCGATGGCTGTCGGAGCGTTGGCTTTATGCAGGGAGCAGAGGTGGAGATCGCAGAGGCCAGAGGGGGGCCACGAGGGGGCGGCTTTGGCAAAGATAGGAATGGTGGAAGATTCCGAGGGGGCGATAGATTTGGAGGAGGTGGTGGTGGCTATGAAAGGCCTCGTGGTCGATTTGGTGGACCTGATGATAGAAAGGGTGAACCTGGAAGATGACAGAAGAGGTGGATTTCCATCTTCAGACAGGTTCGGAGGTGGTGGTGGAAGTTATGGGGATCTTCGTGGGTCATACGATGACAGACGTGGAATGGGAGGCGGCTACGATGACTGCAGGGGCAGATCCGGTGGATATAACGACAGAAGAGGTGGAGCACCGATGGGCGGTAAATGTCGTTTGTTGATGGATTCTCAACGCCCCCGAGGGGCGGCTCTAACGGATATGACAGGGGCGCTGGAGGGAATCTGTTCAGTCGCAGAGAAACTGGACTTAGGCTTGCCTGTTGTGGTGATCGTAATGCTGGAGGCGGTTCGAATGGCTATTCAGTTCAGTCTGGTGGGTACGGAAGTCAGACCGGAGGTTCGCTCGGTGGTCATGGGGTTTTGGCGATGGAAGCGCTAGAGGCGGCGGTTATGGAGGCTCGTATGGTTCGAGTATGGGTGGGGGCGCTCGAGGAATATAAGATTCCGCCTATCCCCCAATGCCTCAGCAAAGAGGAGCAGGAAGCTTTTCAAGCGGCAACCGAGGGTGGAGATTCACGCGCTGGTTCGTGAGGAAGGTTTTAACTCTGTTACGCAAAAAAAACAAAAACCTACAAATTGTTTAGTATAGTTTTCCATCACTTCTTAAGTTGTAGAAGAGTTCTTAAAGCACCCTAATTTTCAAATTTACTTACCTGGTAGTGGCTTACTGTAAATGCGAGAATTCAACTTTTGAAACGCGGTTGTGTTCGACAATTTTTGAAGAAATCGAACTCCTCTTATCATTGCAGCCATATCGTGACCTTCTGGATCGGTATAATAATTTCCATAAAGCAATGGTGGATCCAGAGGATCAGACGATCTTAATTTCACAAATCCTCGAGATTTTGGATGCAACAGAGTGACCATAATTGAGTAACTCGGTGTATTTTCTAAAGGTCGGAAGTATTCGTCGTAAATATCTTTTTTTATTCTCAATTCTGGAACGGAGAAGAACCCACGGTCGAACTGCAACGATCCGATGCCTGAAAGAAATTAAATTAAACGTTAGGTTTTTGGCTAGAATAAGAATGGGGAAAACTTACTAACAAGAAGAAGTTCTATGTCTGGATAACTGCCAACTCCTTCCAAAGTTGTTGTATCTATAAACGCCACAGCTTCAATTCCACCAAGTGAGCTGAGGAAACCTTTTCCAGTTGTCAACCATGAGAGCAGTTGCAAGGGGTTCAAAGCATCTATGTTAGATACTATTGTTTCATTGATTGTAAATAGAGCTGGTAGATACGCAATATGATCGTAGAGAGTTTGACCTACAGGTAAGTCCTTAAGCAAAGGAATTCCTGAAAGTTTAAATAACTTTACTACTATAACTTTTAGAAATATTCTTTTCTGGATTCAATACAATATGTTTTTTGGGTTTTTAGGGGAAATTTGATTTTGCGAGATATCTAAAGGTAATGAATCTCAAAATGTACTAGAACGAATAAGTAAGTATTGTAGTCAAAAGTGTCGTTAGAGTAATTTGACCAGTTGTTACTTATCAAAGCGAGACCTGGACATTGAATGAAAGGAAAGTAAATAAGATATTACTATGGGAAGAAAGACACTACGCATTATTTATGGTCATGTTGTGGGAAAAAGAAGATCCGAGTCTCATGGTGTAAAGTCTTCGATGGCACATTACATATAATATCCAAAAAAAATTACGAATTAGGTGTTGCGGTTTTAGTTCAATGCTGGTTCAATGCAAGAATGTAATTAACGAAGGACCTTTAGCGGAACAATCAATAAAATACTTGCCGTCGCGTAAATGAAATCACCAAATAAAAGTTAATCACTGACCTTTTAAGTCGAAGCCCTGCAGGTGGTGTTTTCTTAGTTCTTCTTTCTTATGGACAACACGTTACACAAAAAATAGCGACGTAATGTTCATTTAACAAACAAATGATGCACTTTTGTAAACACAAAAGAAACAAACGAAAGCAGTTTAGCGGTTGTTACGACCGGGACTATAATTGGCGAAATCGTAACACAATAACAACAAAAAGCGGCCGTCTTACGACGGAATCAAAAGCATCCGAATAGCTCGGAAGTCAATACAGGAATCACGAATACTGTCTTTATTTTACACGCAAAAAACACTTAAAATTAGCATTAGCGCGACGGAAGGTTTTGGAAAAGGTGCAGAAGTTTAAAAATCAATGAAGTAATTCAATCAAATTTAAACAATACACTAAACAAATTGCTGGAACGCAACAAATTGGGATATGCTAGTGGGTAGCCGATCGGTAGACATACCCAGAAGGAGATGGAAAGATGCTGTCACAGAAGATCTAAGTAACCTGAACATAACGACAATAGGAGAACGAAGCACAAGACTGGCTTCAATCATAAATATATTTTTTAATAGTGAAATTTCATAAGAACTCACCAGATTGGTCTAAAATTGTTCTTTGAGTGAAAACACCAGAAGAACATTTCACCAGCTGTATAGAAAAATTACAGTATTACTTCAAGATTCAGTATCGTTCATACCAACAACATATTAATATCGATGCTTTATCCAGAACAACAAAGAATGAAGAAGCATATAGACTTTGATGGGATTTCCTTCAAGTTCAAAATGATATTCTAAAGAAAGTATTCTCTTCGAGGTGTCATTCTTTTGTACGCAATATATAATATATATTGTTTCTGGTTAAGGAACCTTCATCAGTGGCGCTTCCCACAATTGAATGTCCTCTCGAACACTTCTTTATGTATTTGATACATTTCGTTAAATTTGAAGACGCGAGATGTAAAGACCGACATCTAGGATTTTCGGGGAAATTAGCACATAGAGATTCCGAATCTGGAGCCGAACAGCTTCAAATTCTAAAGAAAATGTCGCTAGGAATGAAATCTAATCCTAGCTTGCCATTGTAAAGAAAAATACCCGCTTTATCTTGAAGGGGGTACACAATGGAAATTGAGTACACCATTCAAATTCTTGAGGTCACAAGGACATTAATAAATCATTCCACAATGTATGGCAGGGATTCTGTTGAGGGAACGATTACCAAGAAGTAAGAGCGTTTTGTCGTAAATGTGACGTACTTGCAGTCAGCAAGGGACCAAACACTCGATTAATTGGAACACTGAAGCCATACTATGTGGCAACACCTTTGAAAGAGTTGTCATTGTCATAGCGGGGCCGTTCCCACAAATTATAGAGCCTGGTTGCTCTTGATTAAATTCAACAAGTGACTCGATGTAATTGCCGTCCCTAACGTAGTTTTACTTAGTTTTCTGGTATATCAAAGCTGATGTATGTTTAATATTACCATGCCCTCTCAGTCGCATTATAATTGGATTGATTTACTTTGAATATTATCACTTATCCCTTTCCTAAATATTTGTTTGTAGTCATTTGTCAGTATTATCGTTCATGTACTCTGTAAATTTGTTCACAACTACTAACTACTATACAGGGTGTAAATGAATAAGTGCGAAGGATTTCAAGATGTGCCCCTCACCACCCTTTGTTTGGACGTCTTCATCAACGACTAAGAGATGCAGGTAGCTTCAAACCTAGAAAACATGGTTGTGGTCGCCACCGGGATATTGGAAGCTGTACTTAATTTAATTGACGAGCAACCCAACGTCTAGCATTTTTGTTTTGGATGCTAGACAACACCCAGAATTTCTTGAGCATATTTTATTC
Organism: Octodonta nipae; assembly: GCA_034190945.1. Taxonomy (NCBI): domain Eukaryota; kingdom Metazoa; phylum Arthropoda; class Insecta; order Coleoptera; family Chrysomelidae; genus Octodonta; species Octodonta nipae. The sequence goes on along the minus strand of CM067220.1, from coordinate 15,265,870 downwards.
ACGGGTGTAGCAAGTTTTTGAAGGGAAGCCATTATTAATAATCATCTCAACCGAATACGGGCGGAAGAGAGGATATCGTTGAAACTCACCATCAGGAACGTTTGGTTTTCTTTCAATATACGTCGTTTTATATTTCTTCGATTGTGGTGTTATTACCTAAGAAAACTTAAAAGTAATACATAAACTCAGTTTCTAAGCCAAGAGCTGCCAGTTCTACTTGATCTGATTCCTTTAGGTGTCAGAGCGGGAATATGGGTTACGTACGATGGCGCTCCTGCCCATTTTAGTATGAGAGGACGGCAATATTTGAACGAAAAATATCCAGATCGCTGGATAGGTCGAGGTGGACCTCAATTTTGGCCAGCTCGTTCAACTGATTTAAATTCGATAGATTTATCAACTTGGGGATAATTAAAAACGCTGGTGTATAGTGGAACCCCTGTTCAAGACATTCAAGCGCTGGTGACAGAAAAACCTGGACGATTTTTTCAAGGCTGCCTTTGATAGGAGACATATTTACTGCTGCAAGTCGTAGATAAGTATATTTTAGAATCATCGAAACTACAAACTCATATTTAAACAATGAGTTTATTTTGCATTCAAAAATGGCTTCTCGGAACAACGTTTTATAGTCAGCCATTTATTGAAATACAAGGTAGGATTGTGTGATTCATAAAATCTCATTGGCAGACGATTTACTCTAGTACCAGGGTGAAATATCATAATATTAGTTTGCAATAACAGTCGTGTAACTAAAACCAATTTTCACAAGTCTGTCAATGACATTGTAGTCTATTCTTAGCCTAAAATTGACGAAACATCACAAGGCAGTCGAACACGCAATCCTCCCTTGTATTTCAATAAATGGCAGACTATAAAACGTTGTTCCGAGAAGCCATTTTTGAATGCAAAATAAACTCATTGTTTAAATATGAATTTGTAGGTTTCGATGATTCTAAAGTATACTTATCTACGACTTGCGGCTGTAAATATGTCTCCTACGAAAGGCAGCCTTGAAAAAATTGTCCAGTTTATCCGGTCACCAGCGCCCGGTCTATTAAGAAACCGCATTATTATTGAGTTATTCAAGATTCTCCTGGGATTTTCAATCGAATACGAAGATCTATGTGTCGACGTCTAGACTCCTGTGTAATGGCTGAAGGTGGCCATTTTGAGCACTTAATTTGATCTCTCCGTTTTCAAATTTAAGTAAACTTGTTTCTTTAATGATTTTGAAATAATAATAGTTTATTGTATCCCAGAAGGATTGTTTGTTTTTACGGTAAACCTGAAATTGATCATCTTTTTACTGAAAAACAGTGGCAGGTACGAAAAAAAAGGAACAAATAAAAAATATTGCTAATTCATGAGCTTCATTTATAAAAAAAGTTGTAGGGGCAGAAAGAACACATTACCCCAGAAAAAGTATCTCCCTGCAGATTTTCATGACCATTTCTGTGATCTTATTATGAAGCCATAGGAACTTGTCGTCCTTATTCATCTACACCCTGTATAAGAATAGACCATACTTACACCTGAATGATTTCTAGAATTAAAGTACTACCATTGACAGCGAAAACTGTATTTATTTCTCTCTCATCGAAGACATTATTTAATTATCCTTAGTTTCCAAAACACAGGGTACTTACCTAGCTCTTCTAAATGCTGCTGTGGACCAATCCCGCTAAGCATCAATAGCTGGGGCGAATGAAAAGTACCTGCGGAGAGAACTACTTCTTTCTTCGAATGTACCTTGTGTTTCATGTTCTTTTTATAAAACTCAACGCCGTAAGCCTCTCTCGTATTCGGGTCTATCAGAATTTTTGTAACTCTCGCAAAAGTGACAATCTCAAGATTCGGTCTGTTTGCACTGGGTACTAGAAAAGCTGACGCAACACTGTGCCTCATGCCACGTTGTAGCGTTGCTTGAAGTTTTGAAAATCCCATGTGATCTGGGGTATTGTAGTCGACTTTTTTATGTCCTAGTTCTTCTCCTTAAAACAAAATTATGCTGGAATTTTGTTAGTTATGTCGAATGTACTCACTTACCAGCTTTTATAAAAGCACTTGATAATTTCGTCGTGTAAGGGTATTCTACGCTAAGGTATCCGTTATTGTGGTGGTATTTTGTGAAACATTCTTCACCTAAGTTGCATTTTTCAGATTTTAGGAAATATGGAAGAACGTCATTGTAAGACCAACCTGGGTTACCTAGAAGTGACAAAATGTACAATTTACATTTCGTAGCAATTTTAAAAAATACGTTCAGTACTCATAGACCAACAACATGCTACAATTGGCAATAAATAATAATAATAGTTTTGAGGTGGTGAAGCCTACCAAATGGAAAACATCAGTGCTGAAACTCCCGGATGAGAGCAAATTATTTGTTATTAGTTAAGAAACTACAGATGAGAAACTCGGAGATCATTTTGGTCAGAATTGTGAAATCGAAAGCATTGTTGTAAAACCAAATGGTTTTGATTAATAAAGTCCTAGCAGCTGACGAAAACATGATCAATAACAAAAGAGTTGATTCCACAGATGGGGTTTGTTTGACATCAGACCCTTGCAGTGATGACACCAACAAAACTAAGTGACTTATTTTTTAAAATTTCTCTTAAATAAAACTGTCCTAGTAATAGCAAAATCCTAAATGAGAACTTGTAATTTAAACCGATATTTTGACACTACCTTGTCCTTCCCATTTTTCATAATCCAAGGGATTGCCCCTAGTGTAGATCATGTAGTTTATAACACTAGTTCCCCCCAAAGCTTTTCCTCTGGGCCAAGTACAAATATTGTCTTCCATAGCATTGCATATCCCTTCTTGCTTTTCCATATTATAACCCCAGTTGTAAGGAGTTAGTTGTAGAGCCGGCGCTAGAAGAGGAACTTGTGAAAACGCATTTTCCCAGTTGCCAGCTTCTAATAGTAAGATGTTCCACTCGGAGTTTTCTGATAGTCTATTGGCTAAAACTGAACCTGCTGAACCTGCGCCTATTATAATGAAGTCGTATTCATCTGAAATAATGTATTTAAATATAATCAAAAGTATACTAAATACTAACTCGATAAATATGAATCCCTTTTATAACGATTCATGATGATTCATGATGCACTTGATTTTTTTTGTTAAATTTTCCAATTTGCCCAAAAAATTAGATTTAAATTTTCTATTAGTTTTTTCTGTAAAATATACTCCCTTTATGAAGTTTAAGGTCAATGGATAAATGGTGTGTATGAGTGTGGGGGAGGATTTTTCGGATATTCTATTAAATATTTTATAAACAATATATGACATTATTAAAATATTAGTTTTATATTGAATAGAGCCATTGGTTTTTTAACAACAAAATTTTTGTATTATTGCAGTATTTTTATTCCAGTTTAGTTTTACACAAAAAATGAAATTCACAATTACGAAGTATATTTATATCGCCTATACTATTGAAATAATTTATTTTGTAAATGGTATTAAATTGATTTTAATCTCGAAACCAACACAAAATTGTTATTTGCAAAAAAACACTACCCATAGTTTGATTTTTAATAAACATTGATTCAGTGGCGGACTAAGGCTAAAGCGGGCCCAATGCAATATTGTAATTCTGGGTCCATTTTTCAGTCATGACGCATACTTTGCGTTTGGTAGTAACGTAATTTTCGGGCTCTAAAAATTATGGGCCCTAGGCACGTGCCTATGTTGCCTAGGCCTTAGTCAGCCCCTGCATTGATTTGTACTTACCTATAGTGTTTGGATGGCGTTGTAGGGGCAACCTCGAATATGTATTGCCAAAACTATTGTATTGTCTGATGATGAGATTTAGGAAGCTTGAAGTGGGTGTGCACAAAGCCATATCCATTAAAAGTGTTATAAATAATAACACTTTTGCAGTTCGGAATTTTAAATTCATGTTTTCTGCAAATATATTTTAAATGTTATTATAATAAGATACTGAAATATGATTGTTTAGAAAAATAAATGCTTTTATTTTAGTAAAATTACTATAAAAATTAAGGTTTGGTTCTTTCTCCATTTGAACTTAAAATAATTATTATTGCTGAATATTCAACTGATGATTATAAACCTACATTAGCTAAAACCAAACAAACAAACCAAACAAACAAACCAAACAAACAAATAAATCAAACACACAACCAAACAAACCAACCAATTAATTAACTAACTAATAATAAAATAATCAAGATTTAATTCTTTATATATGAATTTAGACATAGATAACAATAAGAATATTCAAGGAAACCGGAATTAATTAAAACACAACAAATTATGAAACTATAAAGAGAATAATAAGTTTATTACATTACACCCGAAAACTGAGAGCGATTGAAAAAAAAATGCGGTTTAATAATGAGAATATGTATGTATTCACAAACAATTACCTATTGACCGGTGCGTATTTTTAAAGTGTATATTTTTGTAAAAATCATACCAAACAAATAATTATGCCAATAACAGACAGGATTTGGATAACAAAATATTACTTCAACTAGATTAAACAAACTATGTGTCATACCTACCTTTTCACACAGATTATCTATTCAAAAACACTTTTCACTTTCATTTGTTGGCAGACAGCACCTACTACCTAATCACTAATCGGTGATGTCCAAACAAATTTTCTGAATGAAACTGCTATAATTTCCCATAATTAATCACACATTAAATCGTTATATAAATTAGCATGGGTCTTCCTTACACTAATTTGTACGATAATTCTGTTACTTGCGCTGAAGTTCATTAAACGTTTTCGCCAGATACTTATTAATCAGTTCCCGAATTAAACTAACTCATTATTTAAAACAGGAAATAACTTGATATTCTTGACTATGAGAAAAGAACTTGGTATGTGAGGAAAAAAAGATTCGGGCCTTTTAATTAGTTTAAGAGGTCTTTTAACATGTATGTGTAAAAGTTGTTTGAATGTCGAGATAGCAGAAATACTATATTGATTATTTTGAAAGATATTCACCCAGTAAATTTTAAGTTGTAGCAAATTCACAGAAATGAAATTAGCTAAGTAATTATTTTATCAACTTTTCGAGATTTTTCATTTCATTTCTTTGATAAGTTTTAGTTAACCTATGAATTTTTTTGTGTGATTTCTATCCTAGGAATCACAGGCAAACGGCGTTACACACAGTACGACTCTCGATTTGGAGTCTAGGTGAACTTCTTCCTGAAACTCATAGATGTCACAATTTATTTCGCCATAAAATATTAATTAATTATTTGTTAATAACAGGATATAAAAAGACTGATATATGAAGAGGTGAAATATTTTGTTTGTTGGAGATATCTCTGGAAGTTGAAATTAACGGTTGGAATAGCCGTAAAAAGTCAACATTTTTAGTAATTTCTCTGAGGTCGAGCCTTAGAACTTTTTCAGTGTATCCAGTAGACGAACAAGGTAACTTGGAGAAGATGATCTCAGTGTTAGATAAGATATATGAGAATCTCTCACTGGTCAAGTACATCAAGAACACCTGAGAGGGAAAACACAAAAAGTTGGAGAGAGTTTACAAGAGTTTTGAAACTGACGTTAGCGGTTTATCACATTTCGCGTATCCAAACTTACCAGAGTATGTCACAGACCAGTGGGCTACACAAAGTTTTATTAGAGATGTCGAAGTTTTGTGGAACTTAGTGTGTTAAGGAATACCACCGTTGCTCTGGGGTGTGCTTTGGAAGTAGAGGCTAGAATGAACATGTCCAAACCAATAATACAAGCAGTTTCCGACAGTCAGAAAGTCACAGAGCCGTTCCTTCAAGAAATACAATCCAAAATTAACCAAATAATTGAGATAAAACAGAAATGAAGAACCAATGCCTCTTATCAATGTAAACGTACTTGCTATTGTCAACGTGACTGCAGAGTGAGGTAAGCAGTCAGATCACCAGTCAGAGTTGGCCAACGCAACAATACCACTACCAGGAACAGTCAACAAGTTATTATAAGGGGCCAACCGCTGAGTAATCCACCACCAGCCCTCAGGACAGTACCTATCTGATAGGTTCGTGTGTAAGTAATTGAAGATTGGACAATAGAACAATGTGTACGGGAACTAGTGGTTAATTCAGACATAGAATCAATCCTACCAATCAAGAAGGCAGGAGCACCCAGGCAACGATAGGTCGGGGTAACAAAATATGCGGGCGTCTTGAAGTCATTATGGGTCCAATGGGACTCCTTGAGGGTAGAGAATGTAATGCTAAAGAGAGTTTGGGAAAGCAATGAGGGCAGAGAAACCAAATAAAGACCGGTAGACCGAAAGATAAAAGGTACCTGCGGTCCTAACCGAAGTACATAATGGGATTAAAGGAGGTCACGAATAAAACAGTGAATAATATTCGCCTACAATATTACTGAGTTAATTATTTCAAAAACCTGAGAGCCCGGTGCCGGAAATGTGATACCTCTGCAACCAGTAAGGGCTAGAAGGCAGCAACAGTAGAATGTGGGCGTCCCATTTGAAAGAATAACTACTGATGTCCCCGAGTCTGAGAGTGGTACGCCCTGCTCGCTATGGATCATTTTGGATTTGACTGAAGCAACAGTATTGATGGAACAGCTTTTCAGCAGATTCGGTGTACAGTTTCATTTGCAGTCCAACCAAGGGCAAAAGTTCGAATCCAGCGTGTTCCAGAGGTTCCGGATGATGTTGGGCATTAAAAAAACTAGAACCAGACCCTTGCATCCATAGTTGGATGGCATGGTGGAAAGATTCAACAGGACCTTGGAACAATATTTATCCAAGGTCTTTTTAGCAGTCATGAACGCTATTGGGATGAGCATATCCCTTATTCCTGTTGGCCTACTTTATCTGGAATCAGTCTAGACAGAGTACTGTTCGGAAAGTAGCTGAGACTACCATGTAATTTCGCGTTTGGCTCACAAGAAGAACCGCCCCATGAAGTTAACGATTATGCCGATCAACTCCGCCAAAGCATACTGACTACGCACGGATTCCAAGAGAGAGAGAGAGATATCAGATTTGTTCATACAACCGCCAGAGGAGTAAGGACAAGTCTCCAAAGCTCACACCAACTTGGGATGGCCCATATGAAGTAGTTAAAATGATCAACGACGTAGTCTGTCGTATTCGCCGGAATCTGAGGGCCAAGATGAAGGTGGTCCATTTGGATCGACTGGCTCCCTATGATGGGTACGACGATTCTGATCGGGACGATCAGAATTAAAGAGGACAGCTTTCCAAACTTTGAGTGTTCCTTATGGGTAACGCGTCTCATTAGAAAGAAAATATAGAAATAGTAGTCAATTCGTACCCGATGCCTAATAAGGTATCATCCTTTTGCATGTAGCTAGTTTATGATTCAGAGGTTTATAAAATGGGTACAATATGTTCGGAGTTTCCTTGGACTTCTATGGTTTTGTGTTTATTTGATCTTTGTTTTGTGACGATTACTGGACAAGGGTATTTTATAGTGTGCTATCAGCCGGACCCTTCTAAAGCCCGAGTTTCTTAAGAGGTCTCACTCCTCGATGCTTCGTCATTTGCCCACCCCCTTGCCAGCAGACGCCTCAAGCTTGGATCTGATGTAGCAGAGTTCAAAATTCAAATATGTTTTATTTAATAATGTCTTTATTACTTTTATAAAGAAAAATGAAAAGTTTACATAAATATTGTCATTTTTCACTAATATTGTCTTAAGCAGTCGTCTGTAAACACTACGTAATAGAAATTAATTAATTGAGCCAGTCTTTTTTGATCAAATCAGCAGCCTTTTCTCCAATAACTATTTCAATGGCCATGATGTTACCAGAAATCGTGATGGGTATTATGCTGGCATCGGCCACCCTCAATTTCGCTATGCCGTGAACATTGAGATGCTGATCCACTACGCTGTGTTTGTCTTCAGGTAAACCCATTTTGGCGGTTCCAGTAATATCACCTTTGTAGATACTTTGATGCCTAAATAATAATATCCGAATTAGTAAAACGTCTAAGTGATAACAGGGGAAAAATTTTAGCCAAAATCAAATAGATTCCATACTGACCTGACGGCACATCTCCAGTAGTCAATATCTAATTCCTTCCTTTCACACTCTGGAATTAACTCGTGCTCCAGTTTCAAGTGCAATTTCTGGAGAGGAGAACTTTCGGCAAATTTGAGTGCTTCTAAGATACCTGCTACCAAAGTTTCTACATCGTAATCTTCTTCGTCAGACAAACCGTATGGGTGAATTAAAGGTTGGTGATAGGGATTTGCGTTCACCAGTTTGAGGTAACCTTTGGATTTGGGATGAAGCAAAATGACTTCCATGTTTAATCGTGTCAATCCGTCACAGTGGTAATTGTGGACTCCAAGTCTTGGGGTTATAGATTTCTTATAGTTACATTCTGCAATTAGAAATAAATGAATGAAAATGTATTACTGATCAAAATATATTGTAAAGATTTCATGTTGTTATTCCCCTTGTCACTGCGTATTACTGACCGACAGGAGTTCAAGAGGCCAACGAACAGCTCAATTGCGGATTGTTGGAACTTTTCTACATAATATATCTTGAATAAATACAGTCCAATATTGTAGATGCAGTTAGTCTATTGAAGAAAGTCGTAATTGATTTCGGCAATTTGTTGTGGTTACTTAACTATTCAATAAAAATGTGGAAGAACACATGGATAGATCTTGCCAAGCAGTTATAAAAAGAATAATAAAAAAATTAAACCAAAATAGAAATTTTTGTAGATCATTAAAAGTATTAATGAAGTCTTTCACAGTAAAATAATTTAATTTAAATCTGCTCTTGATGAGGTAAATAATGAAATTCTTGCAAGAAGAAAATAAAGGTTGAACTTACGATTAATTGCATGAAAGACCAGAGTACATAGTGAAATCTAGACAGTAAATCTTTCAAACGCATTTACATTCGGTTGCAGTTCTACCTAGAATATGTACAGCAAATATTTTGCACCAGTCTCCGTAAACAACAGGTTTAGTAAAAGTGAAAAGGTCATACTTCAAATGAACAATAGAGAAATTTTGAGAAACTACTTTCAGCCATCGAAAGAAGATATGACTATCAATCTTTAAGAAGCAACTAGTTTACTACATTCAACTCTATACACACATGCAAAATCTGGAGAAAAACAACAGAAATTTGAGATTGAAAAGCGATAATTGATCAATCAAGTTTATGAGATTTTAAATTTAAAGAACAGATTATCACTATAAGTTTTGTCAGTGGCATGAGAGACACATAAATCCAGAAAAAATGCACAAAAAAGTGTAAAGAAGCCTTCATTAGTGCTTTGGAAACTAAATTCTTCATGAATACTATCTTTTGGGGCCATCGGAAATTCAGTCAGTAGCCGACAATGTGTAGCTGCCAATCATTACCTAATGGTCAGTCAATCTTAATTGCGGGTGAAGTAACAGTACAACTATGTGTTTTGCCAGCATACGGCATAAGGTCCTACTTATATTGAAGTTAATTTCTCTATCAGTTCAAGTATCTCATTAGACAGGTTAGGTTAGGTTACATTACCATACAATTAGGACATCTATTAGGACAACTCCATAAAGAAACGCTGCCCAGAGAACTTTTCCTAGAAGACAACCTTTTGGGCTTCAGATTCGGTATTGCCACAGCTGTAAACAGTGCCCCCGAAAAAAATTGAGTTTTAATCATCATCAAAACAAATCTGGTTCGAGAGAGCCATAGTTACGACCGCAGTGGGAGGTCTAGGGGCCTGCTAGGCATCTTTAACTTTGTTTGAAGCAGGTGGTCCTACACCTCAAACGACGGCCTTAGATTCTGGTCACCGATGTGTTTGGCTCGGTAACCCGAAGAGCCTATCCGCAAAGCTCGAGTGTATATACTGTTACAGCATTTTCTAAACCCACGGCATTAAAGCTTTCGCAGTTGCAGAAGGCATCTAGTATAGTGCACACCTCGCCTCTAGGCTGAATCAACTCGAAGACCATTCCTCTAATGTGCAGGCGATGGTACTGTTCTGCTAGCCGACCTGTTCGACCAACCGTGATAAACACGGATTAAGGGTGCAGGTGTGGACTAAGGTAGGATTTGCCTCGGATCCTAGACTGGTCATTCCCCCCAGGAACCGGACCCCAGTCCGACCCTTCAAACGGCCCTTGTCTACCTTCCCACGCTACAAGGGTGAATGCGTTCGTACGACCGACTAACGAGGACCACCATCCAACCAGGAAGATAAGTAGTCACAGTGTTTTGAGCCTTTCGACTTTCGGAACTCCTAGAGAGTTCGCCACTTTGAGCACACAGCACACTGCTTTAGAGGCGTTTTGGCATAATCCCATAGATGGCAGCTACGGGCCTTCTCGTGCTGTGGAGTATTGCTATCTCATCAATAGGGCAAAACTAATCTACTTCACGACCGATAAGAAGTGAACTAAAACGTTGTTCAAGTATATCTTTTTAAATACATCTACAGAAAGGAACTCTGCTAGGAAATTCTTCCTTGCAATACAACCGTCTGAAGAAATTAGGTAGACCAACTATTGCAGAGGAAAAGAATTTATCCAGATCAACTGGTTTCATTCTAAGCTGAACAAGTTGAATCGGGACGATCTTAATCAGAACAGTTTTAACAACTACACCTCTAGTCGCCGTGCGCCACTAACCGGCAAACATTTAAGAGATCGACAAGGCGTTGAACCAGCTGACTGGATTGCTCATAGAAATTATCGTGGACTGAACTAAAGTAATTTCGTCTAATTTTTGGAATAAGCTCAATGTTATGTATAAATGCTGTCTCATAAAGGAAGTAATTGTTAAGATTTTATATCGAAAACCAATTTGTAAATTTAGTTTTACCTGGAATGTAGTGATGTTTCTTCATCAATAATTCGATATCAGGATATTTGGATTTGTCCTTCGATTTGTGGGTTTTTAAGAAAGCTATCAATTCTAGTCCATTGGCCGTCAACGGGCCAGAGCCTTCTTTCAAATAACTAATGAAATCATCGTGTTTATGGTGCAAATAAACAGAATCATGGGTGGTATTGTAAACGAATTTAAGTCCTTGGAAAGCGATATGATCCCTTAAATTACTTCCTACTTGCAAGTCTTGAACCACTGGGATTTTGAGATGTTCCAGGTCATGAGCTGGACCTACACCAGAAAGCAGTAGAATCTGTGGTGTATTGATGGCACCAGCAGATAAAATAATTTCTTTTTTGGCCTTGGCTGCCACAGTCTTGCCATCGTGGACGTATACTACGCCAGCTGCTTCTTTAGTATGATGTCCTATGATGACTTTCACGACATGACTTTTTGGAAGAATTCGAAGATTGGTTCTGACATTACATTTTTCCAAGTAGGCTGTGCCCATGCTGTAACGTTGACCGTCTTTTGATATCACTTGTGGTATTCCAAAACCAAGATATTCTTTGCCGTTGTAGTCGATTTTATCGTAAGGTTTCTTGCAGGATTCTAGGAGGTGTTCACCGATGCTAGTGTAGTGCTTGAAATTGTTCAGATGAACAGGTCCACCTAAAAAGTTTAAAAAATTGATCAATATACTTGCAAAAAGTTGTTGTTCGGTTTACTTTACCATAATGACGGGTGCGGGTATCCATTTCTTTGATGCAAGCGTTTTCAATAGTTTTGAAGTATGGTTGAAGACTGTTCCAGCACCAACCTAAAAGGCCAGCATCAGACCAAGTATCGTAGTCTTTTGGATGACCTCTAGTGTACAACATGTTATTTATGATCGTGTCTCCTCCTAATCCTCTTCCTTTTGTTATAAGACATTTGTGGTCCTCCATTCCTATGAAAAATTTGCTTTACTTTATTGACTGAATAATCAGTGTGATTTAATTTTACCTAAACATGTAGTATTTTGGGGCACTGTCCAATAATTCCAGGCATATGGAGTTCTATGCAACTCTTCGTGCATAGCTGGAATTTTAGTTACACAATTTTCCTCTTCTCCAGCTTCTAGAAGCAAAATTTTCCATTGCGGTTCTTCTGATAGTCGACTAGCGACTACCGAGCCAGATGTACCACCACCGACTATGATGAAATCGTATTCTTCTGCGTCTGAAAAAAAAACGATAAATTATTTATTAAGCCTGAATTTAATTTTAAAGAATAGTTGGAATTTATGTTCAAACTGTTTGACAAGGAGACAAATGGCAGAGAAAGTAGAAAAAAAGTTTAGTTCTTAATCTGAGGTATATTTATCTACATGTGGGTTTGAACTTAAATGGGATACCTTATTATTATTGGAGATTACTAAAGAGTTCAACACTGAGTTTAATCTCAGAAATTACGGTGGACGATTCTAGAAAATTACCGCTTAGTACAAGACATGATAATACTCTTGGTTTAACATAAGGTCATATAAACTTATATAAGATGCCAAGTACGGCAGAAAAATACGTAATAGGCAATGCAATGGCAGGAAGAAAAGAAGTTTTTGAGATAAATTAACAGGTACCTCGTAAGGTCAAAATTGAGAGAAAACAAGAAAAAAGAAACATGACCAAAGGAAACAAAGCTGAATGAAATAATTAATAGTTTTTAAAGATGACCAAAAAATAAAGAAAAATGAATTACTCTAATAACCAATCGAATCAAAAACTCAGAATAATAAGATTCCTGGGAAAATGTGAAAGGATTAGATATGCACATTAAGATCAATACAAAACAATAAAAGAATTTTAAATGATAATGAAAAAATTAAAATGTAGGAGAATAGAATACGGAACCAAATATAAATGAATACAAAACTAGAAGGGGCACTAAAAGATCGAAGATATAAACATATCCAAATAACTGGGAGCAATGAATGAAGCAATAATAGAATAGAAAAAGCAATGAAATCATACCATGGTATGAATAACTCCGTAATTGGAAAAAACCGCCATATTAAGTGAACGTATACGATTTTGTCTAGCGTTTTAAGTAAATCAGCTTTTGAAAATTCATATTCTCTCAGAAGGAATTGATGCTGATAGTGTGCATAATTCGTCCTTGGCTATTTTATGTAATTAGGTCATGACGTTTTTATAGTTCGTCTATCATTTTAATGAATTTTTGGTCTAATGGAACCATTTAGACATTTACTTTCTTGGTGTGCTAATCGAAGACTGATGATATATATTCGAAATATTCGTAATAACGAAAATATCCGAATATTTCACTGATAAAGAAATCGCAACACCCAGAAGGAGATATTTAAATTTAAAATTGTTTTGGTAAACCATAGATGCTACAGTAAGGGATAAATCATTAAAATTTGGTAAAGTTTGACGAATGTGTTTTTCATGTTAACATTTTTTTATCAATAAATATTGTACCTAGTTGTTTTTTATATTTTTTTTACCGAAGGCGTCTTGACATTGATTCAATAAGATGGTCTATTTCTTCTTGAGGAATACTATCCCAAGCTATCTGTGGTTTATGTTTTAGAACCTCCAAAGTACGTGGAGCCGAGCCTTTTACCCATCATATCCCAAACATGTTCTATGGGCGAAAGATCGGGAGATCTGTTTGATAATATTTATCAAATAACATTTACTTCAAAATGAATATCCCCAAGACTTTATAAATAAAACTATAAATCAGCTAGAAAGAAAATCGCAACAACAAACCAGCACAAATAACCATCACACTAATACCAACCAAACACAAACAGACAACCAAATTATGAACATAATTCCATATATCCCATGGGTATCGGAAAAAATTAAGCGGTTAGGAAATAAATACAGCGTTAAAACTGTTTTTAAAACAAATAATACCTTGCGCTCTATCCTCACACATACCAAACCGTTTAACGCAACCCAGAGTTCTAAAAATTGTGTGTACAGTGTTTTGTGTGACTGTGGCCATTCTTATACCGGTGAAACTTCAAGACCTTTAGAAGTAAGGAAAAAAGAACATCAATATAACATTTCCAGAAGACATGTGGACAAATCAAATTTGGCCAATCATGTATTAACGAGCACCGGCAGCCATAGGATAGACTGGGATAAAACAAAGATTTTGTTGAAAGAAGGAAATTTAAAAAAGAGAAAACTTAAAGAAGCCAGCTGTATGATGATAAACAACACTGAAATAGGAGCACCTTCAGCCGACCTTCATTTGAACTGGAGGAATTTATTGCTAACAGAACAAAAAACGGTAACCTCAGCGTCAAGTGATCGCCAAACGACAAATTGTCAGTGTCAAATTTTTTGACAAACAACAAATTCAAAATCAAAGCGATCATTTTTTAGAAAAAAACCTCGAAAACACACTAAATGATTGACAACGACTCCAGGCTCGGAGTTGAAACGTCTCCAAACACAGGAAAAAATTTAGAGAGAAAACCCAATGAACAGACAAAATAATTTCGTTAATTATGTTGACTCGAATCAAGTTTTTTTAGGCGTGCTATATTTTTTACAGATTATTTTGAAAAACTCTATGTTCAACGGACAAAATGTTGACAATCCTAAGTACTACTCTTTTTTATGTGTAATTCAGGTTATTTTATTCTTATAGAACTCCAAAAGGTTGTTTTCAAATGTTTTAAAAGAAATCTAAACAATGTACAAATGTTCTTGTAAATAAAATGTTCCGCATGTTGTTCTTAGTAAAATAACTTTGCATCATTGTTTATTGTTATATCCATTATTTTCATAATGCCAAGGTTATATCTCAATACAGAGTAAAGTTGATCTCATTATGTAAAGGTAAAGTTAATTCTATATACGTACAAATACCGTTTTCCACGAAGGGAACACCTGGAAACCGGTATGATTGGCATTTAATGTATTTTCATGAAGTAGCTTCAGTAACTGATAAACTTTTATCAATCTAAACCATAACAATATGGGTTTGTATTTATATAAAAAAAATAGTAAGTAAAACTTATGAATCATCTTCCCTTTTATCTAAGAAGAATTTCAATAAAACCTTGAATTAAAAAATAATATATTTTTTTATTATTTGTTCAAATTATTCTTTAGTTGGTCAATCAGCCAGTTAGTCAATTGATCAATCGACCAATCAAGCAATAAAAAAGTCGGTGACTGAATCAATCAACACTCCTTGTCTTGTATATATAGATAATAGTCCCTTTAATGCAATTATTTTTTCAAAATAAAGAATTTTTCGTTTATGTGTGATACATACCAAAGACTGAAGGTTAACAGGGTAATCACTATTGAAATATAATTATAGATTATTGTATTTTGATGCGTGTTTTGGTAAAATAATCATTGCGTTGGTACAGATTTGTAATATAAATAATAAATGTTTAAAATTTGTTAGTATATAATTATACCATAGAAGGAAGTAAACAATTAAGGCATCCATTAAACAGTGAAATAAGTTTGTATACTAATTAAAATTTCTTGGTTATGCCAGTTATGTTCATTTCAATTTAATAAAAGCCATTAATTAATCCAGTTGAAGATTGTAAATGCGCCAGACAGGTTTAGGATTTGCAATAAAATATATTTTAGGTGTTGGGTTTTAACAAATAGCAACATGTTTTATTGTGATGTTTTTCAAAAGGTAAACAAAGGAATTGGTCGAATTTTGTATATTTTTCTTAATATCTTTTAAACAAGTTATTTTAAAACACAAAAAAGCTTGAATTTTTCATAACTCGACCTTTCATTTGATGGACTGAATTGTTTTTTTTTACAATTTATTATTTAATTGCATATTTACACCCTTATCATTAATATACCTTTATTTGTATTTTTTAGTTAATATCTATTAAACAAAGTATTTTTAAAACGAAAAAAATATATTTATTTTTATTTTTTAGATGCAAAATTTTTTTTTGAGCCAAAAAGTTTTGTTTAGATTCATTGGCTCATCCTTTATACAAAAATTGTCTTCCGGAACTTTATTTAAAATTAAAGTTAATTTAATAAGTTATACATTATTTAAGGTTTCTGAAAGTACAAAAACATGTTTACCAAATTCTGATGAGTTAGGAATTATACAGTATATTACTACTTTTTTTAATTGTTAATTTTACTCTCGCAAGAAATGAATATACTGTCTATGTAACATAATGCAGTGAAAGGTTTATGGTTTTTGAGAAAGAAAGCGTTGAAAGTCAATTGAAATAGGCACGTAAGTGCGTATTTAACCATTGCAAAAGAGTAACAAATTTATCAATTGAACGGTACAAAAAATCTCCCTCCAATCATATTTTAAAACTGCACGTTTGAGCCATATTTATTTGAACATTTCCAACAGAGTTAATGAAATAAAATATATGGCAACATTGATTAAATTGTCTTCATTGGAATCGTAGTAAAAATGTAAACATTGCGAGAGGTAGTGTATTGAAAAAACATAATGATACTTGTTAAGGTGAAAACACATTATTGTCACGTTACGTGAGTTCACATGCTATTATGACATGTCACGGCACACAAGAAATATCTGCAATACAATTACGCTATGGTCACGTCACGCACGTGCCGTCATGTGACCATAGTGTACTTCTAGCTGATTTAAAAGCAAGCGTAATTTGTATTGCAGATATTTCTTGTGTGCCATGACATGCCGTAATAGCATGTGAATTCACGTGACGTGATGATAATGTGTTTCCACCTTTATGGTCTAACCCAGCGAAGTAAAATTAGTGTTATTCAATACTAAATCCAACAATTTGATTGTTTTTTAGTTGTGAAGTGAAGTTATGTTTATGTGACGGAATTATTCACTAATCAAGAATAGCATATCACATTACGTATCTTCGCGTTATCAAGCATATTCGGCTTTTCAGCTCTTGCAATATGTTTATTTTACAATACTTTGTTTAGAAAACATTCAGATTTTATTGCAGTAATTTTGTACCGTACTCATCCAAGGTTGCCAGATGTATTGATATAATATGATAGATGTATCATTGTTAAGGCTTTTTATTGGCCAAAATATCTGCCCTGCGCTATGTTACGCGCTGTATATAGCTTTTTCCACATACATATTTGATTGTTGAAAATAAACCTATTTTTGCAATTTGCCAAAAAAATGTTTAAACAGATAGAGATCAAGTTGCACGTGAGCAACATTTAGATTCTCATTCTGGGATATCTTGAAAATATGATTTTTCAAAAACAATTAATGGTAATATCTAGTTGAGCATTCAATCCACCACCAACACAGATAAAGGCGTCTCTTTATCTGTTATCATTATGAAAAAACTAATATGCCGCTTAATCTGTGGGATTATTTGTAACATTTTAATTGTATTTACAATAAACAATGTCATTGTAATAAATAGTTAAGTAGCTAAATAAAGGAAGACCACACACAAAAAATATAAGTCTTCAGAAAATTGCTGAAGAAGTTTCAGAAAACTGAAGCGAAAACTTTGTGGCCTGTGATTCCCATGCGACTGATAAGTGCAAAATTGACCACGAATTCACGTTTAGCGGTTAAAGTAGACAGAAAACGATTTACTGCATTATTGGATCTGTAATTTATTTGAAAATTTATAATTGATAGTTTTTTGTAGGTTATCTCTTATGACTCTATACTTTATTAAGTTGCTGAAAATCATAAATCTTTCATCACAATTTGGAACTCACTCTCAGAGATCTGCCCAAACCTGGCAAATCAAAACTGAATGACGAAAATAAATTGGATATATTGTTAAATATTGAGGACAACTCACAGAAACCTACAAAAGAAGTAGCTGGTGACAATGATGTAAGTGAAACATCTGTATTGAGAATTTAAGACCGAAACTTAAACTGCTTCAGGAATATAATTTTGTGAAATGGTTACGAAAGGGTCCTAAGGGAATCCGATGGTTGGTATTGGGTACGCAAAATCCTCATCGGATGAGGGATGGTCACAATGAGTATCCTATTAAAGTAAACGTTTGAGCTGGGCATAATAAATTCCAGAATAATTGGACCATAATTCTTTGCAGTGGCATTAACTGGGGCGGGTTACTTGGATTTTTTACCAAATGTGTTAATACCTCAAATAAGACAACGTTTTCTTGATACTGTTAACCATGCAGTCATTAATAGAAAAATATGGTTTCAACAAGATGACGCTTATCTTAATCATGTGTTTCAGTATCAGTAGACGTAGTGATCTGACTCTACTGCATCTACAAGACTAAACCAACTAATACTGGTAATCTAAAACACCTAATAAGGCAAGAAATTAATCCAATCAGCGCAGAGTGTTTTCCAAAAATTTCAGCACCCTTTTTTTGTCAAGAAATGAACGGTGCTCAATTTGATCATATATTATAATTATTGTAAAAATTGTTAATTATTTCAAATGGTAATTCTTTCTGTGAAATCATTAACTATTTTACAAATTAACAATTGAAAATTGATTTTTTATAATTACCAACGTCTAAAAATCAAAAAGTCCTACATTGCTGAACAGAGAATTGAAAACCCTTTTAAAAGCGGTATTACCTCTAGAAAAATTTTAATAAGGAATTGTATTTGGACTTATTTAGAAAATGTGATAAGACCCCTTATAAATGAATCTTTAGAAAACCAAATAGATCAAGATGGAACTTAGTTGATAGACGAAGAAAACCAATTTCATTAACAGGAGGGAGCATCTCCACATTATGCCTTGCCTGTACGAAATTGGCTTAATGAGACATTTCCAGACAAATGGATTGGAAGAAGGGGTGCTATAGAATGACCAGCAAGATTACCCGACCCAATGCCTCTTGAATTTTTTTATGGGGACATCTAAAAACTGTGGTGTTTAAAACTCAATTTCGTAATATTTGTGAACTTAGACGTAGAATAGTGGAGGAGTGTGAGCCGATTACACCAGACGCTTTAAAAAGTGCGGGAGGAATTCGAGCCGCCACTTGTCTTACCAACAATGGCGGACAATTTGAACATCTAATTTAAGTACAAGGTAATTCTAACGCTAATACAATATTAATAATGTAAATACAATGTAAATAATAATTATTTTAATTTGAAAGTTTAAAATGGCATTACTCTGTAAATTTTGTTTGCCTTTTTCTTTTAAAGATATTTTAAAACTTATTTTGGGTAGCTAGTTTTGAAATGAAAACCCTGTATATAAATTGTACTGTTTCAGAATTTTTCATTTACATTTATATTTACGTAGAAAATGAATTTATCCGTTACTTTGGGATCTGACTCTATAATTCATAGAATTTTGTGATATCCTTTACAATAATTAACTGATACTACAATTGCAATTTCCACAAATTACGTTTTTTGAAAACTGTCCGACGCGTTTCGACTAATGTCTTTGTCAAGGAACTAGACTGAGTCTGACTGACTGACTGACTGACTGAGTCTAGTTCCTTGACAAAGACATTAGTCGAAACGCGTCGGACAGTTTTCAAAAAACGTAATTTGTGGAAATTGCAATTGTAGTATCAGTTAATTATTATAATGAATTTCCAACAAGTATCGGCCGAATCAATTCAGTATATCCTTTACAACAAAAACCAGAAGATTTTCTTCAGTGCGTCATTATAAAATTTACAAATATTTTAATTTTAAATTTACAATTTATTATATTTTCCAATGACAAGGGAGTTCGCCCTAGAACTTCCATCGTTTGAAATTTTTGAAATATACCGACACTTTACTGAATTGTCATTATTCACAGAAAATCCGTAAAGAAACAGAAGAATGCTACTGACATAGATTAAGGTGGACGTTCTTGATAAAGTATGGAATATTTTCAGCTCAATTAAACTGATCACCACACAAAAAAAATAAATTTTAATATTTTAAGTATTTTAACAATTCATTAATTTTGCAGTATTTAAAAAAAATAATAATGTTTCCAATAACAAAGTATAAAAAGCGGAGAAAATGATAGAAATGATGTCTGAAACTGAAAACTCACCAGCTAAAAGTTTGGCATCTTCATGTGTCAAACTATCGTACTCCTCATGTTCGTACTTGTACTCCTCAGCCATTCGACTCATTTTTTCGACGTGCAATTTGAACTGATCCACATAATTGTCCACTAGGTCGAACGGTGTAAACAGATGTGCACTGGTCGCCGCTATGAAAAACAGCAACAAACTTGACTTTGAAAACATCTTCGCAGCTTTGGATATTGTGCACACTGTCGGTCAAGTACGCGCCATTGTCCGTTTTATACATTTTCATTCTTATTTATCCCGAATAACTAGTTAGGTTGGTTTTATTGGTCAACGCGCTTCGTATAGGCTATTAATGGTTAACGATAAAAGTAAAATAGGGAAAGATGTATGCTAATGCGAAAAATATACAACGGTTCTTGGAAAGTGAGTAATCGTTCAGCTCGGGACGTCCAAGTCGGCGATTTGCTATGCGTGCTGATTGTATTTTTTCCCAGATAGTAATTTATGAGTTTGTACCAATACCAAATTGTAGGTTTGAATATATCGACACTGGTTTATCAAAATATAAAAAATGCGGAATTTATTCGATGTGTAAACTTTTTGAAAGTAAAAGGAAAGTTCTTTACATATCAATTTTTTTTCTTAAAGGTAGCTTCTGCTTATGTACCCGACAGTAATCTCAGAACTTATCATCTTTAGTAAGAATTTAATATGATATTGCAACAAATTTGTAATTTAAAAAATATAGGATTGTTCTTTTTTTCGAGAAATTAATTAATTGAATATACTACTACTTCAATATTATAAGATTTTACTCTGAGAATTTCCAAGACATTAATCTCTATCAGTTTGTATATTTTTCTTCTTTTTTGGTACTATGCCATGCTATATTCTATAATGATGTACGCATTTTTTAAACGATTTCCTAAAGAAGGAGGTTGTCAATTTTTTTTATGTGTTCAGCAATTACTCGAAACCGGCTCAAGTAATTTTGATCGTTTAAACTGTATTCTGTTATGGGACATCCCAAAGTATTCCCATATTGTGTTCAAGGATTTACCTTTTACCGTTTGTAAAAAAATCAGAAAAAACTTTTTAACCAACCCTCCTATATAATAACCGTTGGTGGAGGAGATAGTATTAAATAATTTGGTCAAGTGTGAGTTGGACTCGCATACTAAGGGTTCCGTACCACCTTCAATATTCGAATATTTCAGTTTCAGGCAAGCAGGGAATGAGTGCATTTTCTTATATTTACCCTAATATCTTATAAAGGAAGCGTTTTAAATGTATACAAAAAATACACTTTGATTTTCCACACATAGACTTTTTATTTTATCTGCTTCAGGATTCGCTTGATTTTTATCAGAACACATATATATTTAATTTGGCCTCCAAAAATTAACATTAGAGTTTTATTTTACTAATAAACTTTCAGAGAAGCCTTTTATAATCTATTATCTGATTTTTGAGGCTCTGTAGATTGGAAGATAAGGGGCAAAATGGGTCAAGTTTTAAATTATAAATTATTAAATCTGTTATTCAAATTATTTAAAAATACAAATTTAATATATTTTTCAAAATTTAAATAGTGTAGTTTCTAAAGTGGGAATTAAGTCGATGTTTAATATTTTTGTAAATATCTTTTAATCAAATGATTTAAAAATATGATATATTTGTAATTCACATAATGAGCCTTTTATCTCATACATTACATGATGCGTTCGAAAATTAAATTTTTATTTTCCATTTAATTTTAATGGGGGTTTTCTGATAATTTTTAAAATTTTTTATGTTAATATCTTGTAAACGATTAATTTAAAAAATTTGAAAAATATATATTTGTATTCCTCATAATGAGCCCTTTTTTGATGTATTGCATGATGCGTTAAAGAAATATTTTTTTATTTTCCGTTTAATTTCATAATTTTGCCCCCAATATTAATATTAGGGATTTCTTCATATTTTTTCCTGTAAACAAAAAAAAAGTCTTATAGTTTGGGGAATAAGTGGGGGGGGGGAATGTTTAAATTTTTTAAAATATTTTTTTTTAATATTTTAAAATGTTTTAAAAAAATATATATTTGTATTTGTCATAATGAGCCCTGTGATTTGATATATTACATGATCCGTTAGAAACAATTATATTTTTTTATTTTCCATTTATTTCTATAATTTGCGCCCCAAAAAGAATATTAGGGGTTTTTCCTTATTGTTCCAGTAAAGTTCAGGTGAGTGCCTATACCTCGATTTTTTTTCAAAATTTTCCAGCATATGGTTTCGGATATAAGAGGGGGGAAATGGGTAATTTTTTTATATTTTTGTTAATATCTTTTAATTTATTTATTTAAAAAATATGAAAAAAATATATTTGTTTTCGTCATA
This sequence comes from Octodonta nipae, assembly GCA_034190945.1. Classification (NCBI taxonomy): domain Eukaryota; kingdom Metazoa; phylum Arthropoda; class Insecta; order Coleoptera; family Chrysomelidae; genus Octodonta; species Octodonta nipae. The sequence goes on along the minus strand of CM067220.1, from coordinate 15,243,631 downwards.
ATGAACCCTTTTATTTGATATATAACATGATGGGGTAGAAACAATTTTAATTTTAAATTTTCCATTTAATTCTCTAATTTGCCCCCCAAAATGAATATTAGGGGTTTCTTCATATTTTACCAGTAAAGTTCAAGTGAGGGGCTATACCTCCATTTGTTTTCAAAATTTTCCACCTTATGGTTTCGGAGATAAAGGGGGGAGGGAATGGGTAATTTTTTTTTATATTTTTGTCATAATGAGCCCTTTTATTTGATATATAACATTATGGGTTAGAACCAATTTTAATTTTATATTTTCCATTCTGTAATTTGCCCCCCAAAATTAAAAGTAGAGGTTTCTCCTTATTTTTCCAGTAAACTTCAGGTAACACTTCTAATTTTTTCAAAACTTTACGTTTTATAGTTTCGGAGATAAGGGACGGGGGGAATGGGTAAATTTTAGGATATTTTCGTTAATATCTTTTTAACTATTTTTTTTAAATATGAAAAAAATATATTTGTGTTCCTCAGAATGGGACCTTTCATTTGATGTATTACATGCGTTTGAGATTTTTTTTATTTTTAAATGTTTATTTAATTCTATAATTTGTCCCTCAAAATTAATATTAATGGTTTCTCCTTATTTTTCCTGTAAAGTTCGGGCAACGTTCTATATTTCCTATTTTTTTCAAAATTTTAGGCTACGTAGTTTCGGAGATCAGGGGGGGGACGGTAGATTTTTTTAGTTTTCCCCCCCAGAAGGTACCCCTAAAATCAAAATTTCTTCTTTTACGATATCTACTCTTGATCGGGTCACCAAACTATACATTGATGCCAAATTTCAACCTCTTCCGTTCAGTAGTTTAGGAGAAAATTGCTGTGATGTGACAGAGGCAGAAATCCGGAGTGATATTATAAGGGTATCCGTATATTGTATATACGGAACCCTAAAAAGGAAATGTCTCTCTTCGGAACCTGGGGCGTATTAAATTGATAATAGATTGGAATTAGTTCCAAATAAATAATTGGTCTCTATATACAGTGTGTCTTCATCACTTGAAATCAAACGGAAAACTTTCCTATGAATAATAATTAGAGAAAAAGTTATTTTTCATAAAAAGATTTGCATGGCTGAATGGCATACTGTAATTATTACATGCTTCTTTTTCAATTGTATGCGAGGTTTGTTAGCAAACGTGATTTTGTCTAAAAGTGAAATACCTTCAATTTTGATAATCTCTAAAAAATTATCAAACAGATCTGAAAATGTTGAGAATTCTCAGATCGTCTACAATAAAATGGGTACACCTAAGTTGGAATTACATGCAAAACGTTCTTAACAAGAATGTATTCTAGTTAACAGTAAACGCGATTGGTAAAAATAATAAATATTGCTTAAAAGTAAAATCAGGGGCGATTACATACTTCAGGGGTATTAAATTTATCTAAATATAATTTCAAACCCAGATTCATTGATCTATTACATTAAAAATAGTCGTTCTGAGGTTTAAACCCATAGAGGTTACCTTTTTCAATGCTCTTGGAGTAAATATTACCTCGTTTTAATATTAAATGTACTAACTTTGTGGCTCTTGGAGGGAGCGATCGCTCCCATCGCCCGTCCTCTTGGATCCGCCCATGAGTAAAATACCTTTTATGACCATTGAAAATAATCATGTCAAGTAACGTTACCCCCAAATACTTCATGTACTTAAACTTTCGTTATATTCTACAATGTAGGACCCAGCAGTCTTTCCCCTCATATTGACCATTTACTTAGATATACCTGAGAAAGAGCTGACCTGAGAAGAAAAGCATCTAGACAAGCGCCAAATGACTTTCAAGGTTATTTTTTGAATGGAAGCCCATATTTTTAAAATAGAAAAGGCAGGAAATTTTGCATTTTGGAAATTACCTTGGCAGTCAAAGTCATGACAGATGCACTTGATACTTTATAATTAAAGTGCCACAACGAAAAATGATGTGAAATTTTCGGGTAGTCGCAAAGATGAATGTAGCCCACACATTAAGATTAATGGTCATAAAGTTGGTCTAATTTTCATATACGACAATTTGGAAGGTCAAAAATGCAAAATAATGGTTTGGGTACAATACAGTTTTGGTTACCCAAGACCTGACAAACAAATGGATGAAATTAATTTCCAGTAATCAAAGTGTCCGTCAATTCTTCATCAGGGGAGAAATGATTCCAACCAATGGTTAGCGTCGGCTCTAGACTTAACCTCACTGATTTATTTGCTATGGCGTTATTTGAACAGTAATGTGTACCCATCTAAACTGCAAAATTTGGGTCAATTAATTGCTTGAATAATTCTCGAAAAGGAAGCTACAGCCTTAGAAATGTTCCAAAATGTGTTATCCAGGCATTTTACAGTAAGATAGATAATTGTCAAACTGCTGAGGGAAAACATTTTGAATTCTTATAAGCTTGACACACCTTCATTGGAGTCAGAAACATCTTATTGAAGGTCATGGTCGCGGTTGTAGTCATAACAGAATTACAATTATCAACTAGAGTTTTCTGTTAAGATAAACGTGTCAATTAGCTTTGTATATACATGTTTTTTTCTTAGAAGCCATTATAACAATTCGTTGCGATATGTAGTATTAAAAATGAAAATTATAATAATCGAAAATTTTTCAAAATGATTTGTAAGTTAAGTCTTAAATTGTATAATGTACAAAGGAAAAGATAAAACTCTGAACAGCAACAGCTTCAAAATTACCAATCTATAAAAAATTAATCTTGGCCTTGATTCAATAAGGTCGCCTATTTCTTCTTGAGGAATACTATCCCAAAGTACCTGTATTATGTCTTGGAACCTCCAAACTCCGTGAGGACTGGGGTAAATTTCCGAGCCTTCTACCCATCATATCCCAAACATGTTCTCTTCAAAAAAGTTTAAACTAACTTGGGCAACATGAGGCCTAGCATCTGATCTTGTTGAAATATGGGATCCATGAGCCGATTAAGGTAAGGGAGTACATACGGTTCCACTGTTTCCTGAAGATAACGTTGCGCTGTCATGTTGCCTTGAACAAAGACTAAAGGTCACCTACTTCCATGTGCAACAACACCCCATACCATAACGCCTACTTTTTGTTGTACGTGTCGCTCAACATCAAATTGGGATTTCTCCCCAAAATCGTCTAACCCATCTTCGGCCATCATGTCACGACCTGATGCAATTCCATATTCCAATCTTGTTGTCTTCTGCACCACTGTAGTCTTTATCATCGATGCTCAGCAGTCAGAGGTAGCACAAGATGGGGCCGATAATGTTGCAGTCCAAAAACCTCAAAATTCGGTAAACCCTTAGGACACTTACAAGTTGTGGAAAATCGGTCTGTAAAGAACATCTACTCTTCTCCAATTTTGTTTGTGTTGAAATTCATTTTGCTGGGGATACAGTTGGCGTACACGTACTCTAGGTATTTTAACATTACTAAACATCGCTTATGGATTCCATCAAATAGTTTGTATTTTGTATTTTTGTAATTTAAAAAAAACAAAAAATATTAATTTATAAAAAAAGAGTTTACATCAAAAAAACATTTACAAAACTTTACCAAATTTTAATCATTTATTTCTTACCATAACATTTATGTTTTAATAAAAGAATACTAAATTTAAACATCTCGTTCTGTGTGTTGAGATTTCTTTGTCAGTGGGTATATAGAATGGCTAACTGCCTATAATGTTTTATTCAGAGAGCCCTCTCAGCTAAATGCTAGGAGTTTGACAAGGATATCAGAAGTGCTTGGAACTTATGTTTTACGACATTTGTTTTGAGAATATTGACGGAAAAGCGGCTAATAAACAAAGTTAATTGTTAAGTAACAGGATACTTCTAAAATATAACGTTATTTATTTTAAGTAGTTTTTTATTTATAGTATGTGTAGGAGCTCTTGCCCTGTCTAATTTAAGGGGAGATGACTAGCGATAGCATATTATTTTTGTTTACTCTACAGGAGATCAGGTAGTTGAACTGATATATAAAAAACTCAGTCATTTAAGATATACCGTTTTGTGTTCATAGCGAATATGTTTATCTGTAAAGGCCATCAAAAAAAGCAAATCGCTTTGTTAGTCCAGTTAGTAGAGCAGTCAAGCAGAATATATTGATAGGTATATAACATTTTTTGTTCTGGAAAAAGGAGACAGGCTGCAAACAGGATAATCTATAAATACAATAAATTTAATAACGAATATGCGTTGCTTTCGTACAATTCACAAATTTTCAAAGTAAGTCAACATATTGTTTACCTGTCTTCACTTATTCACTTGTTTTTCTGGTATAGTAATTAAATTGACGGTGTGTTGAATATTTTGTTTTGCTTTAAAATGTCTCCATGAGTTTTCTTCGCTACCATATTAAATGAAATTAAATTAAAGTTTTATAATGTTGTAAAGTGATCAGTTTTATTCAATTTACTTACATATATTAAACTAAATAAGGATATTAATATCAACAATTTTCTGTATTTTGCTTGATGAATATTCCTTTTTAGAGTCAGCAATAGTCTGCAAGCATATTTGGATTGAAATTTGCTTTCCAAAATCTGGAAGGAATCGCTCGCCGTTTCTGGTAGTTACGGAAATGTATGTTTGGAGACATGTTACATCCAGACCTTTATCCTGGTTACACTGAATTCTGAGTTATAAACAGGGTGATTCATATTAAGTTGTATTAAAAATTGAACACTCTGTATATTATTACATATTTAGAATCTTCAGTCATTTTTAGGGCACAATAAAGATAGTTCAACACTGTCATTTTAGGTCTTGGTACTATGGAACGTGGTGGATAGTTTCTTCCAATTATTCTTTAATTTGTCAAAATGTTGACGTCTAGATATAATTGAATATCAGAGGCGTCCGGTGTCATAGGACGCTGTAATTGGGACAAAGTATTGACCACCCTCCATATTAAATAGAAATTGCAATTTAGATGGTATGCGAAATTAAACTCCACGGCCTTCTATGGTTAAACATATTTTATGAATAATAAGAAATCACATCAAAGCACAAATCATCTTTTTTTGTTTGATTTCTCAAAAAATTGTTGGGAATAGATACATAAGACCTTGTATCGGAAAGGAAATTAAGTAAGTTATCAGATAAAGTGTAAAAATTTGAAAAAAATCTGGTTATCCTGGGTAATTTTTTCAAAATTGGAGTGACAACATCTATTAAAAAATATTAAAACATTATTCAAAACAAGTAATACACTGAAATCAATTATATCAAAAACTAAACCAAATAACGTAATACAAAACTCAAAAAATTGCATTTATAAGATTTCTTGCGAATGTAGCAAATTTTATGTTGGAGAAACCTTTAAACCTATAAATGTTCGAGTAAATGAACACAAAAATTATATAAAGAAAAGACAATTTAAAAAGACAAAAATTTGTGAAAATGCCTGGAATCTTGGTCATAACATAAAATTTCAAAATTCAACCATATTGCACAAAGAAGAACACAATACAAACCGAAAACTGAATGAGTGTACTTTAATTTTATTAAATGAAAGCGTTTGTATAGCTAGTACTTCTATAAAATTCAGCCGTTCCTGATACCGATAATCAAGGATGAAATTAATAACGGTAATGTTTTTTTGAACAACTCCGTATTGGGATACCTCATAAGGTTTTTCCTAGATTTTCCCTAATGACTTTAATGAGATCTCTGAAACATCAACATTTCTTTGGTCTCATTTTTGGCAAATGCACTATCTATAACAAAGTCGTACTACATGAAATTCTGAAAATAACTCTTTCAAACGCTTCCAATTTGAAAGAAGTTTTGTTATTTCACATGATCTTTAGAATTTTTAATATCACCCTGTATATATCAAATTTGCAGTAAATTCCCTTAGTTACATCAGTTTTATTGTCAAACATTAATGTTAAATTATGATTTACTAAATTTGTCATAACGAATCCATTTCATTTTTAATTTTCTTGTTCATTTGTTTTCAGTTAAACCATTGAAAACGGGGTCTGATTTAGATCTTGAAATGTTTGGGCTATTTGAAAAATACAGACTTTTAGGCGGCTCGCACACCGAAGCAATACGCAACTAGGAACGGGCAACTAGCAATACGTGATATTATTGCCTATACGTATTTCACATACATTTAAATCGCAACTCGTACACCGAAGCAACGTGATATCTTTATCGCATGTATAGAGCAATTTGTGTTGCATGTTGAAAAGCAATATATTGCTTACATAGTTTAGCAATATAGATGGATTTTGTTTCGAGTGTAGTTGTTTTTTAAACATATTTAAACATGGACGACCCAGCATTCAATATTAAATTTGTGGAACTTGTGGAAAAGTACCCATATATTTTAGATTATAGACGGCATGATCATAGTAAAGGGGATAAGTGTTTTATTGAATATATTAACTCAAAAACCCCGACAACAGGTTCAGCGACAGAGAAGTCTAATGCAGATCTGCAATTTCTAACAAGTTTGCTTCCAGATCTATCAAAATTAACTGACAATCAAAACAGACAGTTTAAAAGAAAAACACTTGAATTTTTAGGCGAGCTTCTGTGTGAAGGTCTATTGCAAAATAACACTATGGTGGTACCAATGCCAATTCTAGCTACTCAACTCAGTCTAATATTTCTACTCTCTTATCGTCTTCTTTTCCTATTTCTTTGCCTTAAATACTGCCACAAAATTATCACTTCGTTCTCATCAGACGCCGACATTTTGAACTAGTGATATCACTTTAGTGTGCGAGATCAGCATAAAATATATTGCGTGTTGCTTATAGCCTATTGCTGGTTGCTCATTGCTATTGCTCCGATGTGCGAGCTTACTTAAATTTATGTGGTGTTATTCCCAAAGAACTCAAAAAAATAAAAACGATAATATCTGGCACAATAAAGATAGTTCAACATTGTTATCCATTGATAATATGAAAGTCAGTCAATAGTTTTTCCAAATTACAGTCACCTATAATACCTTGCACCTCTGATATTCAACTGTTTTTAGATATCAACATTTTGACAAAATATTGAATTCGGCCCAAACAGTGAGTTTTACATAGATGTAAGATACATAAGGTCATATTTAAATTGGCTGGTAATTTGATGTATGTAATAATATACAGGGTGTTCCATTTTAGAAATGCAACTCCAATATGAATGACCCTGTATATATATCTCCGAATTGCACTGAAGGTATATTTAATTTGTTTTATCTTCCCTTGGAGGCAGATTTTTTAATATATATCGGTAGTCTTCCTCACTTACAATATTGGCTCACCCGGTAATTTTGAAGGAGTAGTGAAACTTGTTTCCCTTAATTCGATATTTTTCTGGTGTCGAGAAATGTATTTTCTGTATATAATTTAAATTTGGCTGTATACTGTAACTAAGTCAGAGGAGTAGCATAGGCATCAATTCTCGTACTTATAGAGTTTCTGATGACCAGAATGGCTAGATTCATCCCAATTAAATAAATTATTTTGCAACACTTATACAAATTCTTTTTTATTTCTTATTTAAAGAATGATTTTTTTCTATAAAAAACAATGCATATCTCGAAAACTAGCTTAACGTACTCGTATTTTACAGTTATCTATTTCAAAGAACTTATTCCACTATTAAAATTGCGAATGAACTATTCTAAAGATTTAACAAGTTCCAAAAATCGTGACTAGACAGGTATTAATTAAGAATGCGGTTAGATAGTTTTGATTATGCATATTAATTAAATATTCATTAAGGTGTATTTGAAAATTTACAAGATTAAATAAACCCATAAACAGAAGAGAGCACGACTGAAAAAGTTCACTGACCAAACCGGAGAAGAAATTTTCAGGGAATTACCTAAAGGTCATTAAGAGTATACCAGGTTATGTTATTAAAAGATCGTTTACAAACAGATTGCGAGGAAAAACCGCAAAAAGGATAAAGCAGAGAATTCTTGAATGGGGATTACCACAGGTTGATGAAAAATTTTATTGTTGGTTGTTCGAAAATTGATTAGTTTGACGCATTTTTATCAATGCGTGGTCATTTGAAATTATTATAATGGAAATTATAGTGTTAGGATTGTTCGGAATTTTTGTTAATCGTCAAATCTGTGTGGTGTAATGAAGGTTTTGGGAAATCTGAAAATTAACAGTAAACCTTGTTTGTGATATAATGTTAGATGAAGTTATTATTTTTTAAATTATAGGTTATCCTATAAAATAGTACTAGTGGTCGCCCAGTGGTCGAAATTCGACTCTATTTCATGAAATTGTAAAAAGTATATTTTTATAAGAAACAGAGCTGTGGAGAAATCGAAGAAGTAGATGTAATGACCAAAATTGTTCACTCATACGGACAAATCTATTGCAATAAAAAAAATGCAATCAAATATTGTTCTTTGCACCTAAAAGTTTTCGTCATTTGCGATTTCAATCAAGTTCACGAATATTAAAGAAAAGAGTGGACCAACAACTCGATTCTCTATTGTCCGCGGTCCGACAATTGTTTTCACAACTCCTTCGGGAAATTTTCGAATTTTTGGTTTCGAGATTCAGTTTTAACCAATTAATCATGTTTTTCATAAGAATAAATTGTATATTTATACGGATTTATATATCCTGGAAATACATGAACAAAAATATACATTTTGCAGTCCTAATTAGCCCATCACCAATCAAAAAAATTGTCCAACCCCCCCTCCCGGAAACCCACCCGAAAAAAAATCCTGGCTACGGCCTTGAATAATATATTAATCAAATAATTAAATTCACATTAAAAACAGATTATTTAATATGAAAGTTACTGCAACGCGTCCGAAAAATCAATACTGATCTACTACATTGACTATTTTACCACTAAACACTATCAACGCTTGTATGTCACTTCCAGAAGTACCTGATCTAAGGATATAAAGCATCTAACGATCGCTCTATATGTAATAACTCTATGTTTTGAGCTTTGACCATCTGGCGGCGAGAGCACTGTCAGTTGTTTGGCATTGACAGTATGGACGCAAATAATGAATTTTTATTATATTTTATTTAATGAATGAACCAATATTCTAAATAAAATTAATATTAGCATTCTGCACTGAAGGTCGTCAGTAGCTACTTAACAAACAAAATGAAGAAAATCGGTTGTGAGACAGAGGAGAAAATGCTACCTAATCGTTTATATATTTATATATAGATAAGACTATGGTAAATTGATCTGAATCTTTGCGATTTTTTCTCTCGTTTGTAGTTAATTATTTTAATAAAGGGTCATCAAAAGAGTATAACAATACATCCCCTCATTCTTACCTACAAGTGTCGAATCAGTAATTCCGTAATTGAAGTATTCCTATCATTCGGAAAAAAGGGTACTACACAAAAATCTACTTGGATTGTCCGATGAGTACCATTATAGGAAGGTCGGAAATGCAGAAAAGTACAGAGTTGTAATACATATCACTCCAATTCCATTGCAATGATGGAAACCGTTTATAGGCAGACTAGATTACTGGATTATAAAATATAAAAATATTTTAACTTACAAATGTAAATTTCATTATTAATTTCATTCACATTATGGTCTATCAATGTAATAATTAAAAATAATTAAAATATAACAGCAGTTTCTTCATTTCCTTTGCAAACACATTTCATCTTCATTATTATCACAAAACGCCTTGTATTATTTGTTTTTGTTAATAAACGTAAGCTGTGGCATAATTTGCACTACAAAATAGTCACATTTATTTTTCAATGCTAAAATAGCTCAACTAATACGTCCAATTAAAAATAGACCATAGGAATTAAAATAAAACAGCAGTACAAGAATTACAAAAATCTATTAACAAACTATAATAAATATATAATTAATAAAAACAACACTTAAATGATTACGAATAATTAAATATACCTTAATAGCAACATTACAATTATACAAATCAAGCCACGAACAGTTATTATTCATAAATTCCGATATTCTATCCATGGGCGATACCCAGTGATATTCAGACTCATAAAAATAAGAAGTGTGTCGTAAATGTCTCTTCGGAACATGAAAATTTAACCTACCCAACAAGTCAATAGAATCTATTTTGTTGTTAATGATTTTGAAACCAAAAACAATATCACTTCTTGTCATTGATGAGTACAGTTTTTGTGCAATGTTAAATTGTGATTTGTAAAATGCATAGGCTGGCCACATCTGAAAGAAGAATAACGAAGAAAAGATCTACGAGGCCTTTCTAAATCCCAATGGGGTCTCCAAATGACTGAACAATAAGATAGAATAGGATAAACAAATGCGTAGTACAAAATTCTGAAAGTTTCAAACCTAGTGAATTTACTTGAAAATCTCTTGAAAGACTTGTTTAGTGGCTTTTAACTTCTGGAATTGTATTATATATACCCGAGATCCTTAATTACGTCTACCTTCCCAAGATTAGCTCCATTTAAATTATACGTAAACATATTAGTGGAGTAAGTCATGACAAAGCATTTTACTGGGTTACATGTAAAACCGTTAAAAGAACACCAATTTAGAAGCGAGTCCAGATCACTTTGTAGGGAAATTCTGTCTTGAATTGATTTAATGCTTTTATGTAGTTTCGCATCGTGCAAATAAAGAAATTTGAGAATTTTTTATCTCTAGATTTAAATCATTTATAAAAAGTATGAATAGAAGGGGACCTGATGTGACATGAAAGGGTTCAGACATGAAATTTTTAATTCATTTCAAGCCAATGTAAATGGTCCATATAAGCCGAGAGCTTCCTAAATTAACGACACGAATGCTCGTTGCTAAAATAGCTGCATCATTTATATATTCTATGAGGAAGACTATGTGGACGATCCATCATCGTTGCCGTAAAGGTTAATTTATGAGTAGAGTTTTCCAATAGTTCCTATAGATCGTATTAAAGTACCATCAGGACCTGGAGAAGAGTTACCATCAAGGTCAGTTATGGCTTTTATAATGTCAGATTCCAAGTACACAATTTGCTAAACAATCTATCAAATTTAAAACGTCGATGATAAATCAAGATTATTATATACACTACTAAATTTTTTTGCGAATAAATTGGCAATATCCCGACCAGAGTCACATTAGTAATTTTTTCAAGTTTTTTGTATGCAAATATATTTTACGTTTTAATATTTTAAATTTTAAGATGTGGCAACATAAATCTTTTGACCTCCCTGGCCCTTGTCACACCATGCAATATTTCGTTGACTCCCTGGCTTAACGAGTGACGAAATTTATGGATGGATTATTATTTTTACTCTGCCTGAATTTCATTTTTATTTATATATACATATTTTTTGATTTAGATGCATAAAACATGTAATTCTTTTGATTTTTTACGTTGTCATCTATAATTTTTGCGATCAACTTCTTTATTGTTTTTAGTTAATGATAAATTGTTAAATCAAGTAGTTCTCCTATATTCTTAAATTTTATATTGTAACTCTAACAAGTGATAATCTATACACAGTACATCATTTTCTTTATATTCAATGGAATAGTTGTCCACATATTCACATCTAGCTAGAATAATCATGCTATATTACCACAGTATCATTTGAAAAAGATTTGTACAATAAATAATACAGTTCCTAGCATACAGCCTCGAGGTTTTCGTGAGTTGATATGGACCCATGTACTTCTTGAGTTGATATGAAACCAAGCACTTCTTGAGTTGATATGGAACCAAGCACTTATTCTATCTATCATCCTTACAAACTGATTTCCGCTATTAAGATAATCTCTTAATAGATCATATACCTATAGCATAATACTTTTTCCACTGTAACAAAAGTTCTTATTGGTCACGTCAAGAAAAACCCTGCAGCTGATTCACTCTTGTTTAAGCTGAATCGTATAGTTACTTTGTACGAATTTCTACTTATTTTCGTAATACCATACCGGAATTTAGAAAGTAGTTTTTATGTCTTCAAGATATTGATTATTTTAAATTTCAGTAGTTTTTCAAATACTTTAGTCAGGTTTGAAATTTCAAGATATTGGTTAGGTTTTAAAGTTCAGTAGTTTTCGAGTCAAATACGATGATAATTGTTTAGTCAGGTTTGGTTTGATATGCAACAATGGATAGGTACACCAATGAGCAGCGTGTTCAGGTGTTTGAAGCCTTTTTGAAAATAAGCGTTCAAATCAAATGTAAACTTCCTGATTAAATTGCAGCAAATCCTGTAGAAGATGTGAAAACACCTGTGCGTGATCGTAGACTTCGTACTGCGAAAAACATTGCAGATGTTCTGCTTATTGGTACAACTTCAGGTAAATAAAACCACTAGAACTAGTAGAAGAAGCAACGAGAGAGAAGTGACTGAGTCACTTCCTTGTCTTTGCACGCATCGAGCTACAATTCATAAAAATCTCCTTAGGCACTTATGGGCCGATGACGATAATTGTGAACCAGAACACTTCAACAAGGTACAATCAGTTCGTAAGAGATACTATATAGTTGCTGATGGAGGAATTGGATGGCTATGTGCTCATTAGGGATTCTCTAACCCTTTTTAATCGACTTCCATTATCATTCGTCGCGTATTTATGAACCGTTTTGAATAAATATGGTCTTGTTTAATAGAGCAACAACGGATATGGTAATCAAAGAATATCCCTAACATATTGGTCGAGCTTATAGATGTGTATAGTTTTTTAACGTTTAATCTATTAAGGAAGATCCCGATCTCATATACTTTTTCACGGTGCAGATTTGCAGAAAAGCTCAAAATTTCATCGAAATGACATAACGGTCACTTCCTCATAAATATTTTAATTCCAACGTAATAGTGCGGGAATTTTAGGCACTGGAAGTTTTAATTGCGAATTTGAAAATTTTCTATGTCACATATAGGTATAAAGCATAGTATATAGTTTTAAACTCCGATTTTCAATTATTTACGTTCAATTAATCCAACAAGTTAGTTAATCCATTGAAAGTTGAATCATTCTAATTTAGTTGGAGATGTATTGGTGTTAGAAGTTATCACCATGATATTGATCAAATCTTCATGGGTGTATTTATCCATACTGTTTAAAAGCTGTCTTTGCGTTTTCTGTTTTTTGTCATTCTTGTCAGTTACTCCAAGTGCCTTACTTGTTGTAAGTGTTAATATGGATCCTAAAGGGAGATACGAAGACAAGGCTAAGATACTTTTTCAAGTTTCTTCCCCTTGTCTTTTCAACTTAAAAAGAGCAGATGCTCCGAAACATTATCGTTTTATTGTACTGTTAAATTAAAATTATTGATTTTTAAAATAATAGACTTTATTATCTAATTTTTATCGTGGATATAATTTGAATTATTAGTATTGAATTATACTTGACACTCTTTTAAAATAAAATAGCCTGTAAGTTATGGCAAGTGTTAATAAAACATCTCATCAACTTTCTAACGATGTAGCGTACTTTATATTTATTTAAGTAATTGCTATGCAATTTTCATTTTGTCAAAATTGCTTTCTCCAATTATCAATAAATTAGTACACTAATGTATCTATTAGTTAGTTTACCAAAATACTTTGTCAGTGAATAATATTAGTTCATACTTATTGTCGGAAAGATTCTTTAATCATAAATAGCAACCCAGTTGCAAGAAACGAAACTTGTATTGTTTTTTTTCTGAGAATATAAAGACAATATGAAGTTGATCTATATAAGCGTTGTTAGTTGTCAATTTCTCTCGTACAAAATAAGTCATTAAAAACTTTCCAAGAGGAATTGAGAATTCAAATGATATAAACCGGCCGCAATAAAAGATTTTAAAGTACTCTTCTTTTTTTTTGAAAATTTATTTATTTATTTATTTATTTATTTATTTATTAACGGGTTAAAAACCCTTTTACAATAAATGAAAACCATTATAATAATACAAATATAATATATAATACAAAATATTACTTAAAAGCTATTATAAATATAAAACTATTATTGTAATCTTCTAACCATACTTTTGAAAGAAGAACAAGAAGAATCTTCTAATCTCCCATGATAGTTGTTTGCAGTACGAAGAAGTCTAGTTATAACTTCGTTTTTACCGTAATTGGTATGATGAAAATCGGTAAAGAACAGATCAGGACAACGTGTTCTAGTAACGCTTGTATTGAATTTAATTAACTTCAATAGTTCAGGACACAGTATATATACAATTTGTTAAAAAACGCAATTCATATTGTGACCTACGATTTTGTAGCGAACTCATATTCAATTGTACACGAATATCAACACTATTATAATCAACTGAGCCCATTTTCTCAAAAATTTATTCTGAACTCTTTCTAACTGAAGGTCATGTAGAAAGGAGACCAAATCATGCTGCAATACTAAGAACGTACTAATTACAGTACAATAATTTAAAAGTAGCAATAGAAAACTCCTGAGAATTTCTATAAATGAATCCCAACTAAGCTTGAGAGGTAATTTCGTTTATGTGTAGAAATAAGCTTTTTATCCATCGTTACACCCAAATCCTTCAACTGATTAACTTCAACAAGACTAGCACTGAGAATTAGCTTTAGTAAAAGTTATTTTAAAACATTTCTTCAAATTTAAATTTAAGACATTTATATCACACCAACGAGACAAATTATCTAGATCAGATTGTAAAGATTCACAATCGGAGATACTTGCCTTAAAATTTTTTATGTCATCAGCAAATTATCTAGAAGGACACTTTTAAGTGGTTTAATAACATACCTAATTTAATAAATAACAGTACTATAAAGTAAGCAATGGCTTAATATTCATAAATGCAGCAATACCTCAAAAATGTATCTAGACTAATTCAAGTATTCCCACAATACCTTCTAGAATTATTTTACCTATTCATTACAAATTTCTCTCCTCAGATTTTTACCTGCAAAAGATAAGTATTAGAAAATTGTAAATGGAGAGAGAAGAGAGAGAGTGTTTTATTCTAAAAAAATCGCAATGGTGTTGATTTTTTTGTTTTGTCAAAAATTTTGTCAGTGACAGTTTGTCGTTTGGCGATCCTTGCTACTGAGTGAACTACTTTTTTGCTCTTCTAGCTAGATTTCTCCAACCAAAATCGATTTGCCCGTTTTTTATCATCATACAGCTGGCATCCTTAAGTTTTTGTTTTTTTAAATTTCCTTCTTTCAACAAGATATTTGTTTTATCCCAGTCTATTTTATGCGGGAAATCTTATATTGGTGTTCATTTTTCCTTACTTCTAAAGGTCTTCAAGTATATGTATGGCCTCAGTCACATACAACATTCTACAAACAATTTTTGGAATTCTGAGTTGTGTTAAATGGTTTGATATATGTGAGGATAGAGCACAAGGTATTATTTATTTTTAAAACAGTTTTAACATTGTATTTATTTCCTAAACGGTTAATTTTTCCGATACACTCGGAACTTATTGAATTATGTTCATAATATTGTTTTCTGTTTGTGTTTGTTTTGGTTTGTGATTTTCATCAAGTTGGTTTATAGTTTTATTTATAAAATCTTGTGGATATTTCATTTTGAAGTATATGTTAATTGATAATGTTGACTTCCTCTTTAAATATTTCTGTGGATGTAAATATATTTTTTTGTTCTATCATATAAGCAGTACAACACTTTCTTTACATTTAAGGGATGGTTGGAGTTAAAAATTCAAATATCTATTAGCATTTGTCGGTTGTACTTATTGTGTTGGTTATTCTATCTATAAGTACATCAATGTAAGCAAATTTGTGGTTTCTTGGCTATTGATGTAATCCAGGAAAAAGTGCAGTTCTTCAGCACCTTACTCCCAAACCACAAAAAAGTCATCAACGTATCTCCACCACACTTTTAGTTTATTTTTATAGTTGTCTATGAATCTTTCTTCAAAATATGTCGTAAATATATTACTGATTATAGGTGACAAAGAAGAACCCATGGCTATACCAAATTCTTGTTTATAGAAATCTCCTTCAAATTGAAATACATTTTTTTGATTGATGGTGGACTGATTAGTACTGCAAAATCTGTATTTGTATTCATATATATCCGGGATATATAAAAATGTATTAATATAAAATTTATTCTCATGAAAAAGATGAATATTTGGTTAAAATTGGATCTTGAAACCCAATATTAAAAAAGTTCGGGGGGGGGGGGTTTGAACCCCCAGATGGTGAATTTATTGAACTTACAATTGGCCTCATTGGGATTATGTTTTTATCTATTTTTGGAACGCCATATGGGGACTAAACTAAAAAAGTGTCTAGCTAAGAGAGTTCACGAGGTGATAATAAAGGCACTAGTGTAGAATGAGGGTATAATGTGAATAGCTAAATATAAAATAATATTAATGTTACGCCACCGGTTTTGCCTTTTTTTTTCAATCAAGATATGTTTCTTTCTAAATATCTATGAGATATTCTACAAACTTTGGTGTGCTGTTTATAATCCACCCTCTTGCTACATTAGGGCCAATCTAATTTAATGGACTTTAATGGACACTATTCTATATGTATTGGATTAAACTATATTGCAAGAGCTATTTGGAGGAATCATCTGGAGATGCTGTGATATTTAAAAAAAATATCTACTTAAATAATGTTACCATAATTTAGTCTGTTATAATTAATGTAACCTCGTTATAATATAGCCAGGGTGGAGTTTGTTTGAAATATTATAATTCGACAAATTTTATATTTTGCATTTATATTTAAATTAAGAATTAAATTACGAATTAGGGTTAATACTTAAGTCGTAAGAAAATAGTGACAATTATTTAAATTCTGCTGAAATTTATATTCATTTCTAAGAATGATACAAGGAAAGAGTAATAGATACACAGACAAAATATATTTCGTAAGAAGGTTTTTGAAATGTTGACACTTTTGTACAAACTGTCCTTCCAGGGTTGCCAGATTGGGGATTTTTTCCCCATTTTGGGGGAAAATAATATTTTTGAGGAATATTTGGAGATCAATATATTGTGGGGAAATTTGTTGGGTAAAATAAAAAATGGCGGGGAAATTTGGGGAAATTAAAGTTTTTGCTGTAGAGTTAGTGAAGTAGAATGAAGGAATCTTGGCGTTCGTATGTAAACATAGTAATTCAGTGAAGTGAATTTTTATGATACAAACGTTGAGAGGTTAACCAAAGTCAATATTTTCGAAGTCTAATAAGACTTTAAAACATATTTTACTTAATGAAATATAAAAAATTTATAAACTTTTTAATCGTAAAGCAAACACTTTACTAACATAGATAGTGACAAAAAGGCACACAATGTTAAATTTTTATAATAAAATTAATTTAGATTTTTTATTAAAAACATATTATAAAATTTATTTCTTAAAAAAATCACGTTGATTTCTGTCCTTTTCACTGATATAAAACTTGAATTGTCTTAGATAACGAAAAATTTGAATTGACCAATTCGCACCTATTGTTTTGTTCCGTATAAATATTGTATATTCAGGTAATGTTCTAGTGATAAGTTTCAATCATCCATGTATCGATAAGTTCAAAGACGAGAGGTGAAATGTATCGGGCGTTGGATGGTAGTAATGTTAAAGAAATTTAATTCCGAACAAGTGTATTTTTAGGGAAAAATGGAAGTCACCTGGGGAATTTCAAATTTGGCATCTGGCAACCCGTGTTCTTCATAGATGTCTCCGGGTTAGCTTTGAGCCACATATTTCGCCTGTTTTGTGACACCTTTTCATGAATATTTCTGAATATCTGGAATCTTGTGTTGAGAGCTTCGTAGCAATCCCTTCTTTTGTTTAATTGTGTTACGAGATGCCAATAATTAGTCAGAAAATTCCAGCTCTAAATCTTTCTTGGAGTCAGTCTCTTGAAATCTGGGCCACTTTTCTCAAATGGAAATACTCTATTTTGTTGTGGACTTAAGCACGTTCTTTCTGTAGAATCTCACTAGTTTTGTCTACCCTTGTAAGATATCGTCCTAAATCACTATTAACAATGTAGTCTGAAAACCCTCTAGTGTTTTGCGGAAATTCTCCTGGCATCCTCATACCTCAAAAAATATTTTTTAACTTTTAGTTTAATAACTTGCGTGACTTAATCTATTACTGTATTTCACAAAGTGATACGTCCCATTTTGTAAATTAAGTAAATTAACTAGTGCTGTCTGAAAATTAATTAAACTTTTTAAGGATGAATGTTTTGAATCACGAATACAAGTACACTTTTTTGAATTTAACAATTTAAAAATGAAATTTTATATCCTCACAAATCATTTAAAAAAATGTTGGCGACTAATTCATTGCCTTTGTAGGCTCTTCTTCGAGTTTTATATAAATTACAAGTTTACAAGCTATTATTGCAAGTGCAATGGTCTGTTGTGGTTTATCCTTGGAATAGCTGCCCAACCACTTTCTTATTCTCGTTGTTTTTCCTTCGACGCTTAAAAATGTGATTCATTGTGCTATAGTGGAAATTTCTAACAACCCTGTAGTTGAAATTTCGGGTTAATTTTTGCGGTTAGACTTTCGAAAATTTGACATTTTTATATACAATTTGCGGTTATTAGAAGAATATTGGGATTAGTGTTTCACTAATTAATGGTTAAAAAAGTCCTCTGTAGTTGTCTCGGTCATGGTTGAGAAATCTGTTCATATTATATGTGCATTTTAAATGAGGATGAATCTTGTTTGGTTTGTTATTATTTTGTTTATTGATAAGTCATACTAGTGTTGATATTTACATATACTGTTTTAATTAGTATGATATAATTGCTCGCATTTATTTATGGTGCAATTACAATTTTTTTATTATTAAGAGAATGCATTGAAAATTGTATTGTAATTGTTGTGAAAATAATAGTTCCTCGAGAAAATGTGATACGATTAATAAAATAATACAAAGGGAGATTTTCCTGTAATCTATTTAGCCATGAAAGTAGTGACAGGTTCCAATGAATATTGACAATGACTAGTTATTTGTAGGTATATTTTTTGAATTATGGTAATTTTAGAAATATTTTGAAAAATATCAACCTAGATAAAGTTATTCTGCTGGGGTCGAAAAATCATAATTTTGTTAAGTCAGTGAACATAGCTTGGGTTGAAGAATCATATTTTTGTCCGTTAACATAGCTCTAAAAGAATACCTGAGTATCAATTGTTAGTGATTCGTTAATGACTGTTAGTGCCGTTTGAATTTTCATTAGTCTCAGAAAATGCAGGATATTCTTTATTTTTTCCTAAATATTTTACCAAGTATGTATGTAATAGGAAAAATCATAGAAAAAACCTTTTTTTCTTTCCAAATAGAGAATTCTGCAAAAAAGTAAAACAGGGAATGATTAGGTTTTCTTATATCTTCCATAATGTAACTGTGCGTTTAAAACTTAAAAAATATTCACGTTTATTTTTCACAACGAACCTTTTGATTTGATCTACCATGGGCGGATTCAGGATTGTTATTTGGGGTGGGCTTAATCTCTTTTGGGAGGCTTGACGTCACTGAAGATTGATTTTAGCACAATAAACACTACAAAAACACAACGAAATTCTGTCGATTTAGTCAAATCCCTCTAGCTCCTTTGTTTTTGATTTTATAAAAAAAAGTGTAAATATCAAAATTGAAGGGAATTGTATCCCGAATATGATTGTCATGTCCTCGTTTGTGTGACAGCTCTCGTTTTCGAGATATGACACAAACTTATCTTTTTTTGAATGGAAACCAGTGTTGGCTATGACCTCAAAAAATCGGACATTTTTAGAGCTTTTTAACGATTTAATACTCGATATAGTTCTTCATCAAAATAAAATAAAATAACGGAGTTATGGATGCTTTTCTCTCTGATTTTCACTTTTAACGTAGGTAGCCATGAAATAGACTGATTTATTAATCACTATTCCAAAAAACATTGAACGATTTTTTTATTAGGTATATCATATATTACTAAAAAACTAAATAAGTAGGTACTTACTAAAAACTTAATAAATTAAAGTACATAATAATGGTTACAATTTATGTTCGAAAATTCCACCATTGTTATTTAGACAAAAATTGCATCTTTTTAAGATTGACATTACCGCTTTCCTCACAGACCGCCTATCAATTTTTTCAATTACTTGTAATATCGCCTCCCTTACTCCCTTACTCACCAACTGTCTCAGACTTTCTTTTCTATACTTTGTTTTTTAGCGCACCCGAAGAATAGAAGTCTATAACTGCCAAATCGGGAGACCGGGGTGGCCATTCGTAGATATTATATAAGTGTTGTCTTACTAATAACGAGTTATGAGCAGGTGCTCCATCATGTTGGAACTACTTAATTTCTAAACGAGTTCTCTAATTCAAATTATCCAACATGTCTTGAAAAGTGTATTGCAAGAAATGCAAGTAGCGCTCCCCAGTAAGTGATTCGTCATAGATAAAAGGCCCCAGAAGAGTAGACCCTATGATACCACATCAATCATTAAAAACAAATTTTATCTGGGGTCGTCTTTGTTCTACATGGAAAGGGTTTTCTTCAGTCCAGATTTGCTCATTGTGTCTATTGAGCATACCGCAGTTAGTAAATCGAGTTTCATCTGACCATAAGACCTTTAATGGAAACTGTGGATTGTCAAGGCACATATCTCTAAACCATGTACAAAACAAAATACGTCGATGTTCGTCACCAGCCTGCAAAGTTTGAGAAACTGAAAGTTTGTAGGGTTGGAACTTGTGCGCTTTTAGTACCTTAACTACAGTTCGTTGAGATGTGCCAGCTTCTGCCGCAATCTCACGAGTTGATGTAGATGGATGTTGATTTACCATTGCCATAACATTTATTCTGTGCTGCTTCGTTAATTTGATTACGTTCCTTTGGTGGTTTAGTAAAAGATCCATATCTGCGTAAACTATTCGAAAGTCTCTTAAATGTACATAGAGCAGGTTGACGACGATTAAAATATCTACTGAATTTTTATGGCATATGATATAACATTCCACCATATTCAGTTTTTCTTCGTTAGAATATTCCATTTTATAACGAAAACTTGTCAATTTCAACCGTCAGTTCAGCACTACTAATGGAATTACTCTCAAGGGAGGAAACGTCAAAGTGAACACAATCTTGTTCATGGCTACCTTCGTTAAAAGTGAAAATAAGAGACAAAAGCATCCATAACTCCATTACGAAAAAACCAAACGTTTTAAAGTCGATTCTGACTTCGTTGTCAATGGCTATGTATTGAAAATGTGAATTGCAAAAAAATAAAGCCATTGACAACGAAGTCAGAATCGACTTTGAAACGTTTTCGTTCAATATACAGCTTTTTATTTCAATTGTGGTGTTATTTAGAAGACAATTAACATGAGTTCTATACAAATTATTTTATTCAGAATAAAATATTTAGAAACATTCACTTAACAAATAATATATCACAAAATAAATATGCTTCTTGAAATTTCAATTAATCTCATTCCCAGTCGTGTTTTATTAGATCCGCAGCTTTTTCTCCAATAACCAAGTTGATTCCCGATATGTGTCCAGAAATGGTGACGGGAATCACACTAGCATCGGCAACTCTCAATTTGTGCACACCATGCACTTTCAATTTTTCGTCGACACAGCCGCCTTCTTCTGGCTTGTTACCCATTTTCACGGTACCAGTCACGCCACCTACGTTGATGGTCAAATGTCTGATTGCGCACTTCCAATATTCTTCTTTTTCATAATTTTGACATTCTGGTATCTTGTTGGGATTCAGTTGGACTCCAAGTTTTTGTAACGACTCAGAGTGTGCGAGTTTCAACGCGTCATGTATTCCTGCCAAAAGGGTTTCCGTGTCTTGATCGTCTATATCTGTAAGAGCTTCTGTCTGGATAAGTGGGTGGTGAAGTGGATCTTTATCGTGAAGGGTTAGTATGCCTGTTGATTTTGGATGGAGTAAAACTACTTGGATGGTAAAACCTTTGGTGCCTTCGATTGGTTTCCAAACAGCATCGTACACTTCTTTCTTGATTCTCAAGGATTTGAGACTTTCTGGTCCTGAAAAATACAAATTTCATTAATTTAGAACATGCTTCACTATCTATGGGAGCCTATTTTTCTGTATTTAAGAGCTTAGCCAGAAATTTAGTTAGCAGGATGGGGTTGAACGTTTTTTAGAATGGTGGTGGGATGATTTAGGTCTGAAAATGTATATTTTTATTCATGTATTTCCAGTATGAAAAAGAAAGTATAAAATACAAAATATATTATTATGAAACCAATTGTTATTTTCTTAGTTGAAATGGAATCTTTATTCCTAAAACTCCAAATTTCGAGGGTTTGAACCCCCAAATTATCCCCAGCTGGCAACGGCCATGGTCCAGAGAAGCAACGAAGTCATCTTTTTTATATTTTCTGAATCTTATTTGTGACATCTACTAGTTTCTCTTTGTGGTTTCTTTGGTAAATATCAGAAATTATAGATGGCGCACATAGAGGCGACTTTGTTGTGAGATAGTGCTTTTGCCAAAAATGCGATCAAAGAATTGTTGTTTCAGTGATCACTTTATAGTCTCTTGTGACTGTAAAAAAATCTTATAATATATCGCGATGTAGGGTTGTTTAAAAGGAGATGATCAATATTAATTTCATCCTTAATAATAGGCCACAAGATATGATTGAATTCTCCGGAAGTAGAGCAATGATATTATATAAAGGATTCCTGGGAGATACATTTTTCCGAAAGCAGACGTCACAAAGTGGCTGCTAATATTTGCACCGTAAACTATTATAATTAAGTTGTTACAAATATCACATTAATAGGAAGAAACAAAACCAGAAAAACTCTTTAACTGTCAGCAGACAAAGCCTCACAACTCGTGGGCGGGCCCAAGACACGGTGAAAGGTCACAAGATGGTTTTATTCTACATTTTTTAACATTGATCAAGCAATCCTGTATGCATTATTCTTGGTAGTAGAGACGATAAAATAGCCCTCATTTAACACAATTAAAGCAAACTGTTCTTCCTTTTTAGTATTATTGAATTGTCAAATTGTACGTTATCGACTAGGTATCTAGCATGTTCATAAAATTTAGATCTTTTGAATTGTCGTATCTTTATGTAATTTTTGTGTACATTTATAGTACTACATTCTCTAATATAAAATGTATTATATTTACAACGAATTTTGTAAATGCTTTTTTTATACTTTTGAGTTTGTTGTTGGTTTTGCTTTCCTTATTATTGATTTTAGTGAATTTCTGGTTTTAAATGATGTGTTGACATTAATTCTTTTCTCTACTCTCTTTATTCATTCAGTAAAAAACGCAACACACGACGAAAATTAGAAGGTTGTGCCTTAATTCTGTTAAATGATGACAATTGTATCTACTTCCGCAGAATTCGTTCCTACTTGATTGCCGATAATTAGGGATAAAATTAATAATTGTAATCTGCTTTTGAACTGCCCTATATTGGATAGTTCATAAAGGTTCTTCCTAGGTTTACCTTACGTGGTTAGTGGGATCACTGAAACAACAGAATACTTTCTTCCCATTTTTGGCGAATTCACTATCAACAGGCTTTTTTTTCTTAAGTGTGGTGTTATTCACCCAATAAACCATTAAAACTAAAGCCGATAGGATGAGTTAAATATAAACTAAGAAATGCTATTAAGGTCATACCATCAGACATAACACAATGAAATTCTGTCTTAGAACAAGAGGGGAGTCAAATAAAAAAGGTTCGGAAATAGTAACGATAACATAATGTAACAAAGCAGCAGCCAAAGGAATGACAGCGAAAGACGTACAATAATACTCCAATAGAGTTTGCAACAATATCAGAAATGAAAAATGTAGAAAGATATATAGTAAAAAATGGCAAGAAGACAAAGTCAAGTAACAAAAGCATTTTAAAATAAACTGGTGGTCGCCCAGTGGTCAAAATTCGACCCTATTTGATGAAATTGTAAAAAGTATATTTTTATAAGAAGTATATGTAATGACCAAAACTGTTCACTCATATTGACAAATCTATTGCAATAAAAAAATAAAAATATAATCAAATATCGAAATAATTTTGGCAAATGAATGACCTCCCAAATTTTGGCTGGAACCGCTCCTGCCAAAATATTCGATATAATAATTGGAAGATTGTTCTTTGCAACGTAAAAGTTTTCGTCATTTGTGGTTTCAATCAAGTTCAGGAATATTAAAGAAAAGAGAGGACCAACAATCCTAGTTGAACTTAAATATTTAATACATTCTCTATTGTCCGCTGTCTGACAATTTTTTATACGACACCTTCGGGAAGGTTGTGATAACAATATATTAATCAAATAATTAAAATCGCAATGTAAAAAACAGAATATTTAATATGAAAGTTACTGCAACGTGTCCGAAAAATCAATACTGATCTACTACATTGACTTTTATACCGCTAAACACTAACAACGCTTGTATGCCACTTCCAGAATATATCTAACGATCGATCGCTGCCTCTATATATAATAACTCAATGTTTTGAGTTTTGTCCGCCTGGCGGCGGCGGCACTGTCTGTTGTTTGGCGTTGACAGTATGGACGTAATTAATGAATTTTTATTATATTTTATTTAATGAATGAACCAATATTTTAAATTAATATTAGCATTCTGCAATGAACGTCTCAGTAGCTACTAAACAAAACAAAAATGAAGAAAATCGGTTGAGAGACAGAGGAGAAAATGGTACCTAATCGTTTTGTCTTTGCCTATTTATATATAGATTACAAAAAGTGCACAATAAATATGCCGCAACTGACAAAATGAATCTAATGGTTAGTTTGTACAAACCAACAACAAACAAGTACGAAATAGGGCATACTTTTGAAGATGAAATGTGGCAATGAAATGATCTTAAGAGCTTGATTACAAAAAGGAAAAATATAAACCTAGACGGGCAGCAACATATTAAAGATTATAATCGACTGCGTGTTACTAAATGAGTAAGTAACAAGCACAGAGACGTAGGTTTGTAGTTGGTGGTAATATCAAACATAATCATGTGTCAAAAATCGAAACAACTAAGACAGGACAAATCAAAAAAATTAAGGACAGTTATAAACGACATATCTATTGAACCTGTAATACCTAAGGAAATAGCAGGTGAAATTATAGGAAAGCCAAAAGAGGCATAGATAAAGCCCTAAGGCCAAAATAAAAACAAACATAAATAGGTTAAATAAATTCACTTAAGAGATCGAGATAATTATGTAAACATAAAGAAATCATGTCAAACTAAAGCTTCCTGTCAACAATTCTTCCTGAGGACGATCACCAATGTTGATAATTATTAAGGTTTAATTAACCAGTCAATCGAACGAATTTCAAAATATAAACATAGCACAAACAGAACTGCAAAAATACGGACACCTAATTTCTCATTTACAATTCTTACATCTTGCTATCGGTAGATTTTAAATTCTTAAATAAAGAAACAGAAATGGGTACTGTACAGGCTTAATGAATATATGTTACATATTATATGCTCAATAATGGACTTGAAGAATTAGGAAACTATTGTTAAATAAAGAGCAAATTGAATGAGACAAGGTTGCTATAACATCTGTACCTATCGATTAAGTATTTGTGTAAACAGAAAGGTGATTTGATTACTATTGTAGATTTGGTTCGACATGTTTATGAAGGCATATAGTTACTGAAAATAATATGATTTTAACGTAGTGTCAACATAATTCAGTTGTTATTTCAGATGAGAATTTAAAGGATCGACAACTGAAAACCGAGCATCGGTGCTAGCTTCTCAAGTTGAAGTTGCTCATAGTAAAGTGTGAAAAACCATCCCAGAGGAACAGTTATATCCATATCAATATTAAAGAGTACAACGCAAAGATTATCCTAATCGAGCTGAATTTTGTCAGCAAGTTGGACAAAAGTATAGTATAAGTGAAAATTTTATCAAATATATTTTGGTTATAGACGAGGCTATGTTTGCAGGAAATGAGACAGTTTCCACAATAAACATGTTGGATCACTAGGGAAACCATATACCATGAACACATCTTCAGCCCAGATTTTTAGTAATGGTTCGGGCTGGCATTCTTTTTGAGTGAGTTATTGCCAAATCGACAGATACATGAAAATTTATTAGACTTTCTTGAAAACCATCCATTATTAGAAGATGTTCCTTGACCTGTAAGAATGAATATGTTGTTTCTACATGATGGAGCGCCACTAAAAGAGAATATTTAAATAAGGAATTTCCTAGTAGATTGATAGGGTGGAATTGACCTATTTATTTCCCCGGATCTAACACTCTCAGATTTTTTCTATGAAGTGATTTAAAATGGTGGAGGAGTGAATACTGTTGACGAACCACGCACAGCGCCTTGAAAATGCTTGTGTACAAACTCAGCAAGACTACATTTATCGAACAAATGGTGACATATGGAACAATTTTTGTACAATTCGATGCGTTTTAGTGGTTAGCAAAATTTGTAATGTTTATTGCGACTTCAATCTAACATTATTTGACGACACATTTTATATTTAAGCTAAAGATGATTCTTTTAAAAGAGACATGTAGTCTTTTACTGATAAATACGCACCTTTGTTGTAAATACTGTTTGTGAAGAGAAATTCAACATCAGGATAACCGGGATGTTTGTCTTTGGAGGCTTCTGTTTTGGTGTAGGCCTGAATTTCAACACCTGGATTAGTCAAAGGTCCTTTACCGTTCTTCAAATAATCGACGACTTGATCATACTTTTCGTCTTCGTGAGTACCAGTGCCATTCAAGATGAAATTCAGTCCAATGAATGACAAGTGGTCCTTGAGGTTATGTCCGATTTTAAGATCAGTCAATGTATGGATTCCAATGGTTCTAACGTTTCTTTTGGACCAATACCTAAAAATTATAAAAGCGCTTGAAAGAATGTTTTGTGTTATTTTTTTTGTAAAGTTAGTTATATTTATTGAAACATTTATAGAACTTGGGTAATTGTTCATTATTAATTCATTATCATAGAGAAGTTGTCCGAGTAAACATGAACTTTCAAGAACTAAATCACATGTAGATATTTTTGAAAAGGAAAAGAGACATACAAAAATATTTTCCATATTTAATTCCACTTAACGTTCTGTAAGCTTTAGGCAAGGGTTGCATTTTTTTGTTCCTATTTATAGTCATCAGTGTTTACTATTTAAGTAAATGTTATACAAAACGCATGTTTTTTAATAATTTATTTTTCAAATAAAATTGTGAAAGACTTTTTCCAGGCGCATTTATTTTGGTGTGCTTCCCACCCAATGTCGCATATTTTATTTTAAAAATGGTATGGATGTCTCTGTTCCATGTTATGTTGTGATAAATACCACCACACATAACCACAGAATAATCAATTATGTGACATAACTAATACGTTACATGCGATTTTTTTTGCGCGATTACAAACTAAGTAATTTTTAACCAATTGGAAGCTAATTTACAATGTTAGAATATTCCATTTTCACCAATGGACATTTAATTAAAAAAACTGAATGCACACGAATTAAAGCTGATTGTCATTTTTCAATATGAAAAACTTAATCCAACTATTTAAAATGATTTTTAAAGACTGTTTTATTATCCGTTCTACTATTCCAACACTTTATTTACTTATTTTAAAAGTCTTGTGTGGTGTTTATGTAGCTGTGAATCCTCCATATGTGTCAAGTTGGTTGCATGCAACTTTAAAATAAATTCTAAATACAATATAAGGGATATTATTTGATGTTGAACAGATTAGCTAATTTTATGGACATTTGTAGCAAGGAGTAGATAAAAGAAAAACGTATGCACTCAAAAGTTTAAGGAGAGGCTAACACAATATCAAGAAGCAACAGTAAAAAAGCATAACAAAAGGATATAACCGAATATAAAAATAATAATGAGCAACGAACTAAGATCATGTAAACATTAGAAAGATAGGTAAAAAGAAAATGAAAGGCAAAACAAACAAGTTTCACCACAACCAAATATAAGATAAACAACCTAAAAGAAGAAAAACTAATTAAAACTACTAAAAAGAATAAAATTTAGTAGTGCTATAAATGAAATCAATATATGTACAACATTTTTGCATAAAAAAGACGATCTAATAATGTAGCATTAAATTAATTTATAAAGATTATAAGTCACAATCGGAACCACCCGTAAAAACGACACAGAACTTAAAAGAAAACATGCGGAAATGATTATGGCGAAACACATTCGTTTATGAACCGATAGACGAATATAAAAAATAGAATAGAGAGGTTTTAGTACTAGTTAGGGATTTTACAACCCCCTGAAAACTCCACATGCTAGTACATTAATCACTTGAATAAAACATCTATCTCTATCAAGGATTCGGAAGGGTGAGCTATTTAGGGAAACTAGCCAACAGTTAACGACTAAAGTACTAGACACTTCTTTTTAGTGCTGTGGAAAGAGGAATAACGTTACGGCAAAGAAAACAAATTAATATATTAGTAACGTCACGAAAACATAAAATGTAGACAAAATATGACAGGGTAACATGTGAAATAATGTTATTCAC
Source organism: Octodonta nipae (assembly GCA_034190945.1). Taxonomy (NCBI): domain Eukaryota; kingdom Metazoa; phylum Arthropoda; class Insecta; order Coleoptera; family Chrysomelidae; genus Octodonta; species Octodonta nipae. Next base: position 15,215,131 of record CM067220.1, on the reverse strand, counting down.
AAATGGAGACCACTGCTGAAGGTAAGAGACTATGAGTGATTGTAAATGGACGCAGAGACGATATAAAGAATACTAGACAAACGGGTTGAGAAGTTCTGTTCATCGGGTTCGAAATTCTGGGTCTAGATCCTAGTTTATATTTGTATTTATTGCATAGAAAAAATCATAGTAATTAAACTTATTCTGAGTGGCCAGCTAGTGTCCCCCTAATATGTGTTTAATGGGTACATATGTGGAAATAAAGGTCTTGGTGAAGAGACAGTTGTTTCGTCTATGTATCAACTCTGTTCTCGCTTCTCACTGTATACCTGTTATGTTGAGGAACTCTATTGATGGTGTCAATCCCAGCGGGATCTACCAGACATTGATAATATTTGATGAACAAATAGCAATACGAAGATCCATGAATTAGAAGAAGAACTAAGTAAATAAAGTGGGACGTAGTAGGTCTACAAGAAACTAGACGAAAAGTCGGAGCCTCTTGAAATCGGGAAACCTACTGTATTATAAAGACAACGAAGATTATAACAATTTCGGAACAGTGTTCATTCTCACATAATATCACATTGTGTAGTCTATATAATATTAAAAATGGAAAGTATAACTTTAAAGAGTTTTTAAGTATGTGTTTCGACAACAGCGTATGAGGGCGATGAATGAGAAGCATTCTACAAAGATGTAACAAAAGCTACGCCTATTATCAATATGCGAAAAACTAAACAACAAGAAACAACAGAGGTTTTACATTAATGTATGCTTACGGATATAACTAAATATAGAGGGGACAAGAAAATAGAGAAGATTCAAGAACAAAATACAGTAAACAATATAGAAGAGCCCGGAAACATGAAATGTTTGAGACCCAAACTAAGTAAAAAGGAATTACTGCAATTAAAGAAAACAACCTCTTAGAAACCCACAATAAGAATATAATAATAGAAGTTATAGGCACATAAAATGCTGAACTTTCAAAAATTAATCAAGATTCTTCTCGATATATCAAAAAATACAACATCAACTTGGGACTACATCCAGAAATAGGTAAGTCAGAGATAAAAAGCATTACGAGAAATATACTATTAAATTAAAATTTAAATCTCTAGAAAAAGAGCAAATAACAATAGAAACGTTAAAAATTTATAAAAATGTAGCTATTAATATTAATATATATTAATATTAATCAAATCATACTGAATGATATACTACACGAAAAAAGAATCCCTAGCCAATGGAAAGAATCCACAACTAAAAACTAAAAATAATGAATAAACCGCTCTATAATTCTCCTCACATGTTTTAATAATAAGCATCCAGCACATCCATAAAAATGCTAAAAATCCTTATAGATCGGTGAAACGAATAACATATAACATTCTTTATACCGTTTATTGATCTTAAGAAAGCTTTTGAACAATGGTCACTTCATAACTCTCTATAAAACAGCAGGGAAAAACGAAACTAATAACATATACAGCAAAGCCACTACAATTATTAAAATATACGAAGAAAGAAGGCGCGAGCTTGCCATATTGAAAAAAACAAGCTTGACCTAGATGGATGAATAACGCAAACGACAACTTGTTGCAAAAATCTTGGAGAGACCTGTGTCCAAGAATGGACAGACTGAGGCAGTTATACAAATAAATTCTTCTGTTAGCAAATTGTGTAAAATTTTTACTTGGTCATTTAACAGTTTGATTTCAATCAATTTATTTTACAACCACAATTTATTCAAATTTATGTATGCAGATTAAAGTTTTTTCACCAAATATTGTTTGTTTCAGTTAATGTTATTGTTCTGTCATCTCTTGTTATATATAATTTAATTATTGCGTACCTTGTTGTAATAAAAGTTTCTTAACGCTTTCTAAATGGGGACCAGTGTTGGACAATAAATAAATAAACTTAAGATATCCGAAATAGTCTTACCAGAAAGCATCAGTAGTTTAGGACTTTCAATACCACCACCAGCAAGAATGATTTCTTTAGCAGCTTTTACCACGAACAGTTTTCCATCGTGTAAATATTTTACACCATAAGCTTCCTTAGTGTGAGGACTAATCAAAATTTGAACCACTTGGCTACCGGGTCTGACTTCTAAATTAGCTCTTTTCTCAGCTGGAGCCAAATACGACTGTGCTACACTGTTTCGCCTTCCATTCTTCGTGGTAGCTTGCGGAACTCCTATTCCTAATTGTTCTTTGCCGTTGAAATCAACAGTCTTTAAGCCTACTTCATTTCCGGCTTCTAAAATATGTTTTTGCAGGTCTGAAGGGTTCTGGAAATGTTCTAAATGCACAGGACCACCTGAAAAACACAAACAAAATAACTTCGATTTTTCCAATTGAGCCACTTTATAAAGACGTTACCGAGATTGTGATACTTCCTGTCGAGGTCTGGAATATGGGCATCTTCTATTTTTTTGAAATATGGGAAAAGGTCTCTCCAGCACCATGACGCTAAACCTAAATCAGCCCAAATGTCGTAATCTTTGGGGTTTCCTCTATTCAACAACATATCATCCACAGCTGTGGTTCCTCCTACAGCTTTTGCGGAAGGAACTGAACATTTTTGATCTTCCATACCTGATTAATGTTACCAAATTTTAATGGAAAGTTTTCACCTAGAAAAAAAGTCTCTTACCTAGACAGGCTTTTTTCTGTGGCGTTGTGGTATAATGCCAATTGTATGGGGTAGTTTGGAGATAGTGTTTCATGGCCGGAACTTGTGTAGCTTCAGTTTCGGTGACGCCTGCTTCTAAAAGCAGAACTTTCCATTCTGGAACTTCGGAAAGTCTGCTAGCTATCACAGATCCAGAGGCACCAGATCCAATAATAATAAAATCAAACTCTTTCGGGTCTGTAATTAAAAATCAGTACTAATGAAAATAAAGACATTTAATTTTATTGCTAAACTAACCTGTTGTTACTTCAGCTTCCTTTTCTGCTCCATTTAAAAGATCCAGTTGTTCATAGCTGTAGGTTTTTGAAAGATCCTTTAACTCTTCTAATCCTTTTTTGAAGTTATTAACACAGATATCAGTCAATTCAAATGGAGATGTGTTCACCTTTACAAATGAACAGAGGATTACAACCAGGGTAGTTGTCAAATGTCGCTTCATATTAGTACCTGTAAAAAAGCGTATCCTAATTAAAATGTTAACTATATTAACATATGAGAAAATACTTTAAGTTGATAGGTTTAATCTATATGCTGTTTAAATTATAATAATTCTAGGTAAGTTTTCTCTGTGAAAATTATTCTCAATCTTTATATAGTACTCGTATAATCGGCAAAATAGGACTTACTTGCGAATAATCTTATATTCGTCTATTATCCTTTGCCTCAACACCTAAAAAACTAGATGATCAGGTCATTAATCATAAGCAAATGATTTAAGGTAGTTAATCGAAGCAATGAGGGTCTGGAGCACCAGCAGGTTAATTTAAGACAGATTTGGGATAGTATTATTATAATTAGCTCCCAATTGTAGGGTCAATAACAGTTTGTAAATACTGGTTGCAATCACTCGGCATTTGTTAATATTAGCCAAAAATTTCAACGATTTAGGGGTGATTTCAAAAAATATATTTGACATTGATTTTGAACTTTATAGTTTTTTGTAGATAATTTTCAAATTTTCTGAAAAATGGTATGTTTTATATTATAGAAAAATATACGAAATCAAATCGGAATATATTTTCTAGAAAGGTCTGGAGCACCAGCAGGTTAATTTAAGACAGATTTGGGATAGTAGCATTTGAATAAAATTGGACAAATTAGCTCCCAATTGTAGGGCCTATGACAGTTTGTAAACACTGGTTGCAATCACTCGGCATTTGTGAATATTAACAAAAAATTTCCACGATTTAGGGGTGATATTAAAAAATATTTGACATTGATTTTGAACTTTATAGTTTTTTGTAGATAATTTTCAGATTTTCTGAAAAATGGTATGTTTTATATTATAGAAAAATGTACGAAATCAAATCGGAATATATTTTGTAGAATTCAATGTAAAATATTCAAATTGATTTTGATGTTTTAGAAAACCTATTGAACTGCAAATCCTTAATAACTCCATTTTCGAATTTTCTGAACAAATTATGCTGCTTAAATAATCGAAATTGCTTTAATTCGTATTTTGAGCTAAGCATTTTATTTTAACTACCTACTAGTGATAAATTTATGGTAAAATATTGTAGAAGGCGTCTTAAAAACCCCAGTATAGTTTCTTAGAAATTGCTATAAGAAAGTTATTGCTCTTATTTTATTAATAAGGAAATACTTTCAATTCAAATAAGAACAAGTTGTTTGGCATAGGTTCAACCTTGATTTGCGTATTTTTATACACCTTGCTTCAATAAACTAGTATCGGGTTATTGATTGGTTGACATACCTTTTATATTAGATAACCTCGGAAACAATATGCAATTTTTTTTCTTTCTTCTAGGAGTGATTCATGTTTTAAAATAATAGATAATTTCTGACTGAACACATAATTTAGTGTTTTTTAACCATTTTGTTTTTATGACTCCAAAATAAAAAATATGATGTTTAAAAGGAAACAAAAATCGGTAACCAATTTAAAGGTATAACTGGAATTAAGAAAAGCACCCGCACTTTGTTTAAATAAGTCAATAGAGTTAAATTCAAAAGTTTTTTGGACGTACAATTTAATATCAAGTCGCGTATGCCATAACTTCAGATATGGTTCTTAGGAGATAATTGACAAGATTTTTTACAAATTCTTAGGAGTTAATTACTTAAACAATCAAAACTCGCATCTTTTTGCTTTTATCTATGTTATGAAAACTGTCAATGTAAAGATTACTGAAAATTAGAAGTTCCAATTGGAGGATTGACAAAAATCCAAAAAACCGTAAAAAATGGATATTTTCAAAAATTTCATAACTTTGTTGTAGTAAAAACGGAGGCATTAATCTTCGTCAAAATTATAATGTATCATGTTAAGTTTAATTGGGCTCAAGGTGGATTCTGATGCATAAGTAATTTAAACAAATTGTAATTTAAACAATTGAGACATATTTTGCAAATGACTCCTAGTAACTAGGATCGCACTATTGGGATCTACCAAAGATATTCAGTTTGTCTATCTGGAATTTTCGTTAGAATGCTGCAAAATTTACTTAAAAATTTTGCCACATTGTCTTAAACGGCCGAACTTTTGACAGTGCCAATGAAGCAATTACAACAGCTGCTGTGATACATCTGACAGATAGTAAGGGTGGCACGTTTTATGTAATATTCTCAAGAATGCTACCTCATTGAACTGAAAATCCAGGATGTTTAAAGTGAAGTGAATTTATGAACTTACGAAAGATCTGTGGCATATCTCTATCTAACGATCGTGGTTAATGCGGTGCGTTAACTTAACTACTTAATAGACAATATCGATTTTGAGCCCAATTGCTCTTAACATCATAAGTTATCATTTTGAAGAATTTATATTATTCCAGTCCTTATTATAATTTGAAATATTACTAATTTTTCATCTATTTCCAAAAAATGTGTCGATCCAGAATTGTGAAACCTTTTCTCATACAAAACGTAATTACAGCTAAAAGTGTATGGATCCTTAAAATAATAAAGCCAAATGGTGACGTCACATATACCAATGCTATGCCATGATAAAAAAAAAGTTCGTATATGTATTTAGTAAAAGAAAAAAGTGTTGCATTGACGATATCAAATTTATAAACTACGAGTATGATAAGGAATGGTCCTGAATAAATGTTGCAAATATTAGATTTAAAGCAATTTAATTATTTGGTAATTTAATGTAGAAAATGAATCTAATTTTTTATACCATGCCAAATAGGCCTAAATGCCTTAAACAAAATAGGGAATTCACAAAATATTTAAGTTGAATAATTGAATATTAAATAAATTAATAAATAAATGTTATTTTCAAATTTCACATAATACCACCAAAATTTTTATTTGAGTATAATGTGCACAATCTGTAATTACGTATAAAATATAAAACCGTGTATACTAAATAAACTTTCTTATTATTGCTTATTATGATTATGTGAGAAAGTAAATAAAAAATGTAAGATATTTTTTTGTTAATTTTCAAATATTTATTTGTATTTTAATGTTGTTGTATTTCAAATACTTAACATTTAAAGTATATGTGGCATTTATAATTTATTATATGCATATTCTCGATTTTCTCAAAAACAGAAAGTCTTACTTTAGAGCAAAATTAAAAGAATATAGTTTTAATATTATATTAAAATAAACATACTCATGTAATTTTCACTTAAATTTATTTACTATTGACAATTGTTTCACCAGGTTACTGGCTTCTTCAGAATACAACGTAAGACTAACAGTTAAATGCCTAAAACTATTACAAAGAACTATGGGGATGCATTTTCATCAAGTAAAGACAGAAACTAGTGGAAAACCACTAAAAAAGCCGACTTCAAAACGAGTTTCTCAATTTGACTGTAAATGTATATGTTTTTAGTGTGTTCAAAGATTACTGGAAATAGGCTCAAATAATTTGGATCGTTTAAACTGGATTCTGTTAAGGGGGATCTCATTGTAGTCCCATAATTTTTTAGGACATTATACCGTTTTTTAGAAAATTGGCAAAACTTTTTAACCGACTTTCCTATATAGTAATTTTACTTTTTAACCCACTTTCTTATATAATAATTTTTGGTGAAGGCGTGAGTGTTAAAAAAAATATGTCAGTGTTCTGAAAGTGGGGTGTAATAAAATGAAAACAGATTGGGATTAAATCAAAATAAATATCAGTGTTATGGAGGTTTTTAATTGATCTCTATATACAGTGTGTCTTCATAAGGAGGATAAGTTATTTTATTAAATACAATCTAAAATTGTTATCATACTGAAGTAATTAGAATTAAAAACTGAATCTAATTAAGCCTAAATATGGTATAATAAATATACATGTCACTTTTTGAACTGTATACTAGGTTTGCCAAAAAATATCAATATTCCTGAGAAGGGAGGTAATTTCAATTTTTATATCTCGAATTGTTATTGAACAAAAATTTTTAGAATTAAAAACTGCATCCAATTTTAATATATCATTAAAAATGGTATAATGAATTTTTTTTAATGAAAAACTCATCAAAAACTAAATCAAAATGTCTGATAATTAACAGACCTAAAAAAGGTTAAGGTTTTCAAATCGTCCATGAACGGTGTGTTCATTTAAGTTGGAATCATATGCAAGACTTTCTTAATATATACAAATACTCTACAAGTTACTGTATTCTAATCAACAGTAAACAAGATTTGCCAAAATAACGAATACTGCTTAAAATTAAAATACCATATTTTTGCTAATATCTAAAAACTTAGCTGGATTTGATAACTACACCCATTATATCATTACAATTGTAAAATAAATACATAAAAAAGCAAAAACTGACTTTAAAAAAAGGAACATAACTTAAAAATCACGAAATATTTTTTTTAAATCCGTGCCAAGTAAAGTGAAAATAATTTGAGAACCACATTTATGAGCTGTACTTGCACTGCTGTTGCTCAACTTCAAGTAGGTTTTTGTTTAAAAAAATGTATTTAGAACTAAGTATTTTCATTTCTTACCTTAATAATCAATGACTAGAATTGTATTCTACACCCCTACAACTTCATAAGGCTAAACAACCTTTTATGCTAATGTAAACTAAACAAATTAGAATGTAATAGTTGTAATAACGCAATTTATATAGTTATATGCAAGTATGTACGCGACCCAACCCACTATCCTTTAAATCAATTACTTTTCTCGCTATCTGTATGTGATCTACGAGGATTGTTTTTATGCAATGTCATCCACTCTGCAGAGCTCACGATTTGTTTTGTTTCCGTACGCATTTTATTTTGTACTCAGGGATGTCAAGATTGTCAAGTTAATCAAAGTAATTGCTTACAATTCAAATACAAATTTTCGGTCATATTTAAAAATTACTGAAAGCCTTGAAGGATCCTTGTCATATTTGGTAGAAAAGGTTTACCTATCAATGGTACATGATTCGTGTGATTGTTGAATGTCTTTATTTAAAACCTTGTAGTCGTTCAAATACAGAGTGAGACAACGAAAAGAAGAATCAGTAATTAAACAATTGATTATTCGTCTTACATTATTGAGATCTAAAAAGTGTGAAAGCAAAAGTGAGATTATGACATAAATGGTCAAGGTGAATCTAGATACTCAAACACTAGTAACCATTGATAAACTCTTTTAGTGTAGAATTCGAAGCATCTGGGTGAGAGTAACAAATAAAAAGTTGGCTTACATGTCAATTGTCAATACGTTGTTTCAGATGCATATTTCCCTTATGAACACGAATTTTATGTCCGATTAGCTCCATCACCCTTTAGTTTTGTGTAGTGGAGCGATCTACACATGGGGAACAAGACTTCTTTTTTTTATCTTGTAAACTACTTTTACAGCAATTTCGTTCTTAATGCCCTTCCCTCAAGTCACCGCATGGAGATACTCCTTACGCAGCTAAAGTCAGAGCAAAATGGCTAAACCTGGAGTATTTTATCTCCTTAAACACGAAAAACTCCAGCTTTTAGTTTCATGGTAAAAAATTATTTGTGTAATAAAATATCACCCTAGCCAGAGTGATATTATAAGAGGGAAATCGAATGTTTGAAAGTTGGAACTTTGCAGGGTTGCAATTCACCTCAACCTATCCCTATTTTTGAGAAAAAGACGAGGCAGAAACGTAAAAAGACATTTTAAGATTTGGGATTTTCCATGACCCAGACAAAGGTTTGAGTGGCCCGACGTACGACTAAATATCAGGCAACTAAGTGATCTCAAAACAGATCTTAGCGTGCTAAAGGGGTAAAGCAATGTTTCTGGGATCAGGGTTAAAGCAATGGCATTCACTCCAACCATAATTTCTGTTTCCAGTATTGATGTCAATGACTTTATTTCCTCGGTTTGAAAGTTGTTGCTATAGAACAGGGGCCCGATTCTCGAACCATTCGACAGCTCTACTATACGACTTTCGACGTAAGTCGCATGAAAAGTTGAGGTAAATGAAGTTTAACCCATATATTAAACTTCATTTATGTCAGATTTCATATGACGTCCGAAGTCGAGTGGTAGAACCGTCGAATGGTTTCAAGAATCGGGGCCCTGGGAATTCAGTTGCGCTATACAAAGCTCGGATGTGTTTATTTAGGATACAAAAATGAAGTTTAGATTCGGGGACTGAGACATCCTAGCATATTAAGCTGAGGTCAGTGAGCCCATGTACCAGGATGGAGAATGGAGAGTCTTAACCCTAGAGCAAAGTTCCCAAGTTTTAGTGAAACAATGACTAAGCAGCGAATCTTCGTGGGTCTTCAAATACGCAAAATTTTGAAGGATCCTACAGCCCGTTAGAATTATTCAATTGAGTGTTTTCATATATTTAATTTATTTTAGGTGCATTGTAAATCCACTGAGAACCCTGAATGTGTTCAATGTTATGACCGAGCTTGTTAAAGAACCTGGATAAGATATGCAACTATGTCAAATTATTTGTTTATAGTTATTTACTCTACTCCGCGACAACAATAATGTATGTAATTTTTGCTTCAAAGCACATATGACATTTGTATAAGCTTGGAAACCGGTATAAGTACTAGGAACAGATTTAACCGTGGATGTTAAAACTTTACCAAAGAGGATGCCACTTAGTGGAAGCTGAGTGATGACGAGTTCTTTAGACTGGTGAAGAAGGAATTGTAAATTTGCGATAAATGTGTTCGTATTTTTAGAAAGCCATGCTAGTTGCACGAATGTTGTAACCAGGGTGTATTAAGGAGGTGGGCCAACAACGCTTTTAAAAGCGAACACTAATAGTGACTAGTACCGAAAACGTCCAAGAGATGGCGCTTCAAATTCGGTAATAACCTTAGATCATTTACCATCTAGATATAGCCTGTCAAGCATAAAGTCGTGGCAACGCTACAAAGAGAGGGCAATAGAGACAGTAAGAGGCTATTTCACTTAGTGGGTGGATGGTCGGTGGACGCAGCCAATGAACAACATGCTTTATTGGAAGCAGCTCCCAACCGAGGGAAATAGCCTCTTGCCTTCTCTATTGCCCTCTCTCTCCTTAGTCTTACCACGACATTTTTGCACTGCAGGCTATCTCTAGAAAGTAAATGCTCTAACGTAATAACAGACGAGGGTTGATTTAAATTAATATTATAAAGCAGTACGAAGTGAATGGTATAAAAAATGTCACAGGGAGATTTGAGACATTATATTTATAATAATGATTATGTCTTTGGTCAGATAACTTTAGGTAATTCGGGCTCGCTCCTCAAAACCCAAAAAATTACATTTATTAGATTGACAATTTCACGGAAATCGTTGTTTGACGGCTGACATTAACGCCGTAGTAAACGTAAGCTACGCCCAGGTGTATTAAGAAGGTGGGCCAACGTCAATACCATTACATTGATTTTGCAGTGACATTAATTTTGATTACTTCAGTGTTATGTGAAAGAGGGCACTACCAATAGGGTAAATGCCGTTTTGATGTTTCACAGAGTGTTCGTAATCGTTGTAGTCAGTTTCTGAGATAATTTAATTTATAGGAAAACATCCAAAGGCAACCGCAACTAATAATTCATAAAATTTTTGAAATTCTGTCAGCTATATCTGAGACTAAAGGCTATTTTTTCTTGTAAATTATCTGGGAAACTGTGAGTCATAGACATAGGAATTGGTTATAAAACATACCTTATATTTTTGAGTTTTAAACGATTTCGTACTAATATTGTGCAGTTCAATTTACAATAACAAAGTTATAGTCAACCACTAGTAATAAGAGACAATTACTAATGTCATTTATGTGAGTTTTGTAAAATAACATACATATCTATGTTCTAAAGATTTAGTTTTTTTTAATTCTATTGATTTAATGTAATATAATACATCGCTGTGGATTGAAGCTTCTCACAATTACAATCCTTATTTAGGCATGTTCAACCTAAAATTATAAACAATCACAACCTTTGTAATTATTTGGTGATTATTTAACTTGCCTATTTCTTCTGAACCTCTATTAATGTATTTCCTAATTAACAGCACTTTTTGTTACATATAAACTGTCTGTTAACACCAAATACGTCCAATAATATTAACATGTAAAGACATTGTGACACTTTGATTCTCAATATGTTGTGCTTGCCTGCGAGTACAGTCATTATAATTGTCCGTCATTTGTTTAACACATAAAATAGAACTTGTTCAACAATAATTCACTTGAACCCACAGATCTGTTCAATCAGTTCTAGTGAATTAACGGAGTGAAATTCATAGAGGTATTATACTGTAGTGTAGTGAAGTAGCGAAATTCATGTAATAGCACTAGAAAGAGAGGCAGAATAAGCAGGTCGTTCCTGATTGGTCAGTGTCTGTGGAGACGCCTACTATTGGTAGGGTAGAGACATAGCAAGCGCACCCTGATATTGTCTTTCTCTTTCTATTGTTATTACACTGCCACTTAGAGTAACTAACCATATCTAATTCACTCTACAGTATAATACCTCTATGGTGAAATTTATGTGCTTATTACCGGCGTAGCTTCAAAGAGGTTAATACTGTAGAGCACGTGAAGTAGCGGAATTCATGTAATATCAAGAGAAAGAGAGAGAGAATACGCGTGTCGTTCCTGATTGGTCAGTGTCAGTGGTAACGCCTACTATTGGTAGGGTAGAGACATAGCAAGCGCTCCCTGATATTTTCTTTCTCTTTCTATTGTTATTACACTGCCACTTACAGTAACGCCCATACCTAATTCACTCTACGTATTAAGCTCTTTGCGTAGCTTACGTTTACTATGACGTTAATATCAGCCGTGAAATTGTCAATTTAATAAATGTATTTTTTTTGGGTTCTGAGGAGCGAGCCCGAATTGCCTAAAGTTATCTATAGGCAATCTATCTCTATGTTTTAAATCTCCCTGTGACATTTTTTTATACCATTCACTTCGTACTGCTTTATAATATTAATTTAAATCAACTCTCGTCCGTCATTACTGTATTCGGGACGCCATCTCTTGGTCGTTTTCGGTACTAGTCACTATTAGTGTTCGCTTTTAAAAGCTCACCTCCTTATTACACCCTGGTTGTCACATGGCGAGAGTAATTAATCTGTGGGCAGAAATTTACTTACCATGCACGGACATGATGTTGTTTAATGAATAATAGACCTTTTAATGATGCAAGCAACATATTTGGCATCCTTCAGGAACATTTTGGGCTGTTTGACCTTCGTTGAATTAACATTATCTGCTAATAGAAACACCTTTTGCACATCTACAATAGTTTTAGATTACTTATTGGTAGTTGCCATTGAAACGGTGTTCAAAAGACTGAAATTACGAGTTTGTCTGGGATTTTCCCGGAATCTAGCCTGTATTTTTTCTTTTGCATTCACATTAGTAGGTACTCTACAATCTTTTTATGACTATAACACATATATCTTGCTTTAGAATTTACCCTGCAATTATTATTGGCAATCAGTCCTTATTGGAAAATAATCGTCCAAATCTGGTGTAACTAAATTTGATATAAACGTATGCTTTTTTTATAAATTATAACAAATTACTAATTTTATGCTTTATTCACATACAAAAATATTATACATTTTCTTGTATTTAAATGTTTCCAGTGCTGTAGTCTGCTAATTAGATATCTGAAAGAAAAAGAGTATTAATCAGAAAATTGTCGTCATAAATGTCTTGGTTCAGAGTTCATTCTGCACAATAATTTCGAAACAGCAAATTGTATATTGAGTAATATAGATGAGACTATGAGATGGCCATCTGGAGGATATATAGCTTTAAACTAACCCCTGTACTTGGGATGTCTTGATACCCAGAATAACTATTAAAGAAGCAGATAGTAGACCAGATTACAAAACTAGTAAAGGCGCTCATCCACATAGGAGTTCAAAAAAACCCAAACCAGACCAACAAAATATGTGGAATCTTATATGGAATAACAAAACAATGAGTAGACAGGCAAAGATTAAAATATATAAAGCCAGTCATGACATGCGCTTTAGAACTGAAAACTGATCATAACAAAACGTGCTTGAAGAAGACATTGGAATGAGTCCATTTGAAGCATGTCAAATCAGACTATCACCTAAAAGAGGAAAAGATTCTTAGACATTACCATTAAACTAAGTCTGAAATGGACATTGTAAGCTGAAGGCGGAAAATGAGAAGAAAACCAGGAAAATATTTATACTTCAATAGGTGATTTGACTCTAAAGGAAAAAATCCCATTACAGAGTCCAGTATGAAACTTCAGCTGCTATATCCAGTCTTAGGGATTTACTTTTTTCTGCAAATTTATATCAGACCACCTTTAATCTACAGCTCAATTAACAAAATATCGTATAATATATACAAAATATCAGCCAGATTGAGAACCTGCGCATTTTTAAACTCATAGAAAAATAAATTAGAATGTACTCACATTATATCCAATTCAGCATGTATACTTGATTCAAGCCCTGTACCCACTTTGTTGTCCAGCAGGGTAATAACCCGCTGGGTATTGATAACCTTGTGGATACTGATTACCATAAGGATATTGATTACCATTAGGGTATTGATTACCAATTGGGTACTGATTAGCAGCAGGATATTGATTACCATGAGGCACTTGATTACAACCTGGATATTGGCAGCCACCAGGATATTGAGAACCAGCTGGGTATCCAGGATAGGGATACTGTGGTGGCGCTACTGGTGGATACGCAGCAGGTTGTTGAGGAGCCGCCGGTTGTTGTGTTTGTGCAACCTGGACTTTGTTCTCTTCGACAACGGTTGTTCCTACAACATCGCCTACAGATTTTGCCACCGTATGACCTACGTTTCCCACAGCATCTCCTATAGATCCGATAATGTTGGCGGGCTCGGCGACTATAGCACCACCAGCCTGTCCAAGGGCTCCGACAACTTGAGCTATACCTTTAATCTTTGCACCTTCAATGTTTTGGGCGACATCTGCAGCTTTTCCCAGGAAAGAAGTTAGCGATTGACAGTTTACACTCCCAATGAAAAGAACAAAAGCAAGGCACACAATTTGAGACATAATGAATGACTACTGAATTTTTAAAAATATTGAATACTTTTATACTCATTTGAAGGTAACAAGCGAAGCTAATGCGAAAGCTTAATGATCGCTTAATGTGTAACAATTACAAAATATTTAGATAATAACAGATTATTGAATTTGTGGAAAAATTTTGTTATAAAGATTTTAAGTTTTTTTTGTTTTTTTCATGTTATGAGAATCTATCGAATATTTTATTTAGTAATTCCTTCCAAAGTTTACATGCATAATTACATACTTGATTAACAAGTAAAACGATATAAACCCTGCACCGGTACACCGCTATGTGCTCACAGGTTTGAAACAAACCATATATAAACCATAATTATATTTATCACTAAACAAAATTAAATTACGAATATTTGACTATCAAAATGTACATTGGCAATATAATTTATAGTACCTGGGTAACCCAGCTACACTCGTAAATTCAAGGTTTTATCATAAACGTACATATATTCAAATAATCATTTGCTATGTAAACTAATTTAAACTCCCCTAACATAACATTTTTTTCTTACATCTCGTATTTACATGGTATTACTATAATTCAACTTCCCCCTATATTTCAACCACCCTATATGTGCAACTTCTTATGAAAAACCCATCCAAACATTTTTTTTCTAACATTTTTTTAATCACGCTACAATTCCACTCGATTCCATATTCCAACAACCCTGTATAAGCGACTGTTTTTGGCCCTTCTACAAACAGTTTTGTTTCCAAATTTCCAAACTATAATTCCGCTCCACTCTGTATATGCAATTTTTTACAGGATACCTAATATAACATATTTTAAGTCACACTGTATAACTATAATCTCACACCACCATATGTTTTAACTATTATAATTCCAGTACATCCTATATTGCAACCACCCTATAAAGGCAAATGCTAATAAGCGACCCTATAAGTAAAACATTCTATTACATTTTTTTAGCGACCTGCATAACAATACTTTTACTCCGCCCTGTATGTCAGCTATCATTAATTTCCAACTACATAATTATTTTTTCTTGCTTTTTTCTAGCCATACTATAATTCCAACTCTTATGGACCATGAAACATATTTTGTTAGACCCTGTATAATTATAATTTTACACCACCCATTCATATTATATAAAATAGTTACATGTTCGGAACATACAAATACAGTATTATAATTCCAGTACATCCTATATTGCAACCACCTTGTAAATGCAAATGCTAATAAGCTATCCTATAGGTATAACATTCTATTAACATATTTTTAGCGAATCTGCATAACAATACTTTTACTCCGCCCTGTATGTCAGCTATCATTAATTTCCAACTGCGTATGGGGTACCCTATAAACTATATTTTTTTCGCTTTTTTTTAACTAACTATGAATCCATTTAAAAATATATTAAAAAAATATATTAAAAAAATTACCCATTCTCCCCGTTATTCCCCAAACTCGTCAATTTTTTTGTTTATAGGAAAAATATGAAAAAAATCCCTAATTTTATTATCTGGCCCCCAAATAATAGAATTAAACGGAAAATAAATTATTAGAAAACCCCCATGGTAATTTTAGGGACAAATTATACAATTAAATGGAAAATAAAGATTTAATTTTCAAACGCATCATATATTATATCAGATAAAAGGCTCTTTATGTGAATTACAAATATATCATATTTTTAAATCATTTCTATAAAATATATTAACAAAAATATTAAACATCGACTTAATTCCCACTTTAGAAACTAGACTATTTAAATTTTGAAAAATATGTTTTATTTATATTTATAATTTGAATAACAGATTTAATAATTTATAATTTAAACTTTGACCTATTTTGCCCTTTTTCTTCCAATCTACAGAGCCTCAAAACTCAGACAGTAGATTATAAAAGGCCTCTCTGAAAGTTTATTAGTAAAATAAAACTCTAATGTTACTTTTTGTGGGTTAAATTAGAAAATTAAATACATATGTATTCTAATAAAAATCAAGCGAATCCTAAAGCAGATAAAATAAAAGTCTATGTGTGGAAAATCAAAGTGTATATTTTTTATAAATTTAAAACGCTTCCTTTAAAAGATATTAGGGTAAATATAAGAAGAGGCACTCATTCCCTGCTTGTCTGAAAGTGGAATATTAGAATCTTGAAGGTGGTACGGAACCCTAGGTATGCGAGTCCAACTCGCACTTGACCAAATTATTTTTTATTCAATTAAATGTTCCATTCAAAATATAAAATGTAAATGCCGACACTAATAATCTTTATATTCTATTAATAGCGTTAACAACATAACAATTAACTTATAGTAATTTCAGCAGCAGTTTTATTATTATTTTTAAATTGTTGAAAGCGTTTGAATATTTGCACATATTATTATGAAGACTGACTGAATATTTTCTAGAACTTAATTTATTTAATTATCAGGTAACAAGATTAGTAAAGTGACATCATGGACATTAGTTAAACAAGTTTAATGAAGGAAAAAATATAAAATCCATTTGGTTATTTAAGAAATTGCCGGAGTTTCTACGTTAATTAGTTTCTAATGATTTTAAATTATGTATTTTTTTAAGTATTTTCTGAATATAACAATTACTTTTTTTAAAGTATAAGTTGGAATAATATATTTTTGAAAGTATATAATTGGAATCCGATTTTTGATTTAGAAATTAACTGGGGGTCACATGATAATTGATATTCTCCAGATATATTTTTTGTTCAATTTCTGATTGCTTCTCTTGGATTAACTTTTCTCTATCGTTTGTTTAAATGCAACCATAATATGTGGATTTGTTACAAATTAAGCTAGTTTTAAACTTGCCTTGACACAATGAGTTAAACCTTTGCAGAAACCATTCTAGACCGGGAGCCCACGTTAAAATTTTCTGTTGATTAATAATAACAGGCTACAAAATTTTGAGTGCGTTAATTTCTGCGAGACGCCCAATTTTTTCATTTTCGAAAATTTTTGAAATATAGCTAAGAGAGCTACGAGGTGTTGAACATGTCAAAATGCTCAGTGAATTTTTTTTATTAATATGGATTAGTTTTTAGTTTAATTTTTTAATAATTCGATAAAAAACGCGAAAACACTTTTGTCGTACACCCCCAATGGTATGGGCGCTGTGTCCCCCGCTCTAAACATGACAATTTAACGTGAGCAACATATTTACTAATAACAACCTATTTTTTCACTATTGTTATTATTACAATCGAATGGCATCTTTGTCTTACAAGTTAAATGGAATGTTTTCCTTGTCCTATATGTCGGTTTTATCGGCTCGCCGAAATCATTAATAACTGTAGGACAATGAAACCACATGATTCATTAGTGTTTTGACTGACCAAAAAACTAAATGTCCTACAAAAATATGGGTATGTATCCCTAGTCCTACAAGAAAATTGCATAAGCGATGGTTGGAACCAAGTAACGGTTGGTTTAATTTAACGTGACCAATATTTTGCATACCATTGGGGGTGTAGGACAAAAAGTGTTTTTGCGTTTTTCATCAAATTATTAGAAGATTAAACTGAAGAACTAACTGATATTAATAAAAAATAATTTGGTCAAGTGCGAGTTGGACTCGCATACTAAGGGTTCCGTACCACCTTCAAGATTTCAGTTTCAGACAAGCAGGGAATGGGTGCATTTTCTTATATTTGCCCTAATATCTTTTAAAGGAAGCGTTTTAAATTTATAAAAAATATACACTTTCATTTTCCACACACAGACTATTTATTTTAACTGCTTCAGGATTCGCTTGATTTTTATAAGAATACATAGTATTTAATTTTCTAATTTGGCCCCCAAAAATTAATATTAGAATTTTATTTTACTAATAAACTTTCAGGGAAGCCTTTTATAATATACTGTCTGAATTTTGAGGCTCTGTAGATTATAAAATATAGGGCAAAATAGGTCAAGTTTTAAATTATAAATTATTAAATCTATTATTGAAATTATTTAAAAATACAAATAAAATATATTTCCAAATTTAAAGAGTGTAGTTTCTAAAGTGAGAATTAAGTCGATGTTTAATATTTTTGTTCCTATCTTTTAAACAAATGATTTAAAAATATTATATATTTGTAATTGACATAAAGGGCCTTTTATCTGATATGATGCGATTGAAAATTGAATTTTTATTTTCTGCTTAATTGTATAATTTGTCCCTAAAATTACTATGGGGGTTTTCTAATAATTTTTCTTATAAATTTCAAGTGAGCACCAGTACTCCTAATTATTTTCAAAATTTTAGGTTTTATGGTTTCTAAAATAAAGCGAGAAATGAGAATTTTTTATATCTTTATGTTAATATCTTGTAAACAATTAATTTTAAAAATATGAAAAATATGTATTTGTATTCCTCATAATAAACCCTTTCATTTGATGTATTGCATGATGCATTAAAAAATATTTTTTTATTTTCCGTTTAATTCTTTAATTTGTCCCTCAATATTAATATTAGGGATTTCTTTGTATTTTTTCTGCAAAGAAAAAAAAATAGTTCTTATAGTTTGGGCAAAAAAGCGGGGAATGTGTAATTTTTTAAATATTTTTTTAAATATATTTTAAAAATTATTAATTTAAAAAAAAATTAAAAAAACATGAGTATTCGTCATAATGAGCCCTTTGATTTGATATATTACTTGATCCGTTAAAAACAATTATAATTTTTTATTTTCTATTTAATTCTATAATTTGCCCCCAAATAAATATTAGGGGGTTCTCCTTATTTTTCTAGTAAAGTTTAGGTAAGGCGCTATACCTGTATATATTTTTTAATTTTACAGCTTATGGTTTCGGAGATAAGGGGGGGGGGAATGTGTAATTTTTTTATATTTTTGTTAATATCTTTTAATTCATTTATTTAAAAAATATGGAAAAAATATATTTGTTTTCGTCATAATGAGCCTTTTCATTTGATGTATAACATGATGGGTTAGAAACAATTTTAATTTTATATTTTCCATTTAATTCTGTAATTTGCCCCCCAAAATTAAAAGTAGAGGTTTCTCCTTATTTTTTCAGTAAACTTCAGGTCAGATCTTATACCTCTAATTTTTTTCAAAACTTTACGTTTTATAGTTTCGGAGATAAGGGGGGGAATGGGTAAATTTTGGTATATTGATATTAATATCTTTTTAATTATTTTTTTTAAATATGAAAAAAAATCTATTTGTGTTCCTCAGAATGGGACCTTTCATTTGATGTATTACATGATGCGTTTGAAAAATTTGTTATTTTTTAATTTTCATTTAATATTATAATTTGCCTCCCAAAATTAATATTCATTATTTCTCCTTATTTTTCCTGTAAAGTTCACGTAACGATCTACATTTCCTATTTTTTTCAAAATTTTAGGCTCAGTAATTTCGGAGATCAGGGGGGGAACTGTCGATTTTTTCAGTTTTTCCCCCAGAAGTTACCCTAAATTCAAAATTTCTTCATTTACGATTGGACGAAAAAATCAATAATATAATAACGCAACCCAGAGTTCTAAAAATTGTGTGTACAGTGTTTTGTGTGACTGTGGTCATTCTTATACCGGTGAAACTTCAAGACCTTTAGAAGTAAGGAAAAAAGAACATCAATATAACATTTCCAGAAGACATGTGGACAAATCAAATTTGGCCAATCATGTATTAACTAGCACCGGCAGCCATAGGATAGACTGGGATAAAACAAAGATTTTGTTGAAAGAAGAAAATTTAAAAAAGAGAAAACTTAAAGAAGCCAGCTGTATGATGATAAACAACACTGAAATCGGAGCACCTTCAGCCGACCTTCATTTGGACTGGAGGAATTTATTGCTAAGAGAACAAATAAACGGTAACCTCATCGTCAAGTGATCGCCAAACGACAAATTGTCAGTGTCCAATATTGACAAACAAGAAATTCAAGATCAAAGCGAAAATTTTGTAGAAAAAACGTCGAAAACAACACTAAACGATTGACAACGACTCCAGACTCGGAGTTGAAACGTCTTCAAACACAGATAAGTATTACACAATATACAATACATTACTTATATACAGGAATACTGGTTGATCATTTTGTAGACATCTCTTTCTCTCAGAATAACTGTGAGGAAGAATCTCTGTATGGACAGCCAGTAATCCGGGCAATTTTACGAAATTGCCTTACTACACTTTGTTCTACATATACAATTTTTAAATACTTATCTGTTGCAGGAAAAAATTTTAGAGGAGAGAAAACCCAATGAACAGACAAAATAATTCAAGACCTCCTCAACAATCTTTTCGAAATTACAGACTTATTATTTTATCAAAAATTGTGTATTTGTTTTGTTTCCACCTTTGGGAAGTAAAATGATCAGAGTATTGTTTCAGTCTTTAAGAGCGATAGTGAGGGGGTAAAAACTAAGAATAATTTCACCGGAATTCCGAGACATATACAGGGTGATTCATATTAAATCGAACTTTTATTTAATTGAAATCTGATAATTTTTAAAAATAAATTGCAGGAAGCTTGCTATGTTTATAAGGGTGTAAAGAAGTGTGATGGATAGTAATATCCGTGTAATATGAAATACTGTATCGTCGTATTTTCTATCCACTTTGGTAACTGTTAGGTTAAGAAAATTGATATTACCGAGCTCAAATTTTTTCCTTGATCCTTCCAGATTCCATTGTGCAATTCGCATTTAGTTATCTGTCGTAAACTTAATATGATCGGGATGAACACACATTAATTACTTACCTATTGAGTATAAATATACAGTGTGGAACAGCCAAAATTCGATAACGAATAAAGGAGGGCGTGTTGGGAAAAACGCTTGGACACCTCGATTTTTATTTTTAATGGACATTTTTTCAACAACAAAAAGTGTATAAGGTGTGTCATGTAACAGTGGGCAATATTAAAATTCTTATTTTAAATGCAAATTCCTCTATATTATTTATGTTTTGTATTCTCCAGAAATTTCTAGACATAATTCATGTACAATGACCTACACCTATCTTTAACTGTTTCGGAAATATTAAGTGTTTTCAGATTTATTACAAAAATTAACATTAAAAAAATATTTTATTTCACTAATTCGTTACATTATACTAAAAACCTAATAAGTAATACTGATTATTTCGTAATAATCTATATATAAATAGGCAAAGGCAAAACGATTAGGTACCATTTTCTCCTCTGTCTCTCAACCGATTTTCTTCATTTTTATTTTGTTTAGTAGCTACTGACGACCTTCAGTGCAGAATGCTAATATTAATTTATAATAATGGTTCATTTATTAAATAAAATGTAATAAAAATTCATTATTTACGTCATAATGTCAACGCCAAACCACTGAATGTGCCGCCTGCCGCCGCCGCCAGACTCAAAACATTGAGTAATTATATATAGAGGGACCAATGCTGTTTATACTTAGAGCATGTACTACTGGAAGTGACATGCAAGAGTTATTATTGTTTAGTGGTAAGGTGATCGTTGTATATTATAATTATACAGGGCGATTCCAAATATGTTCAAAATCATTTTTTTCGTGGGTGGCACATAAGCAGTTGCTTATATAGGGTGTTTAAAATACAGAGTACAGTGCAATTATAACTAATAAAATAATTATATATGGAAGCCCATTAGCGGTTGAATTTACAGGGTTCTTGGAATAGAAGGTGCAGTAGAATTACAGTTATACAGGGTGGTTCAAAGAATATTATACAGAGATGCATATACAGGGTGGCGGAATTGGAAATGCAACATTTCGTAACCCATAAGCAGTTGTATATATAGAGAAGTTGAAATATAGGGTGAGAGGAATTAAAGATATACAGGATGATGATAAAAAATGTTAGAAACGGAAATGATTTATGGAGTAGCCCACGAAGAGTTCCATATATATGATGATTGAAATATAGGTCAGAGTAGAATTATAGTTACAGAAGACAGTAATAAATTTCATAAACAAAAAGATTAAATACGGTGGCTCATAGGCAGTGGCATATACAGAATGGTTTACCGTGTGGTTCAAAAATGTTAAAAAATATTATGCGTGGTCCATGAGGGTGATGGAAATATATAATGAGATGGAATTATTATAATGAGGATTTTAATAAATGTTTGAGAATTGAGTGCAATTATAGCTATACAGGGAGGTTAGAAAAAATAAATATGTAGGGTAGCCCATTAGCGGTTGCTTTGTTGTCATATTAAATTAAGAATTACGAATTTGAACACAAATAAAGTCCTGTGAATTATATCTGAAAAAAAAAATTAATTTCTTTACTTATTTGTAGAAGTGGGATGTAACACCAACATCTAGGATTTTCGAGGAGACTATCACACAGAGGTTCCGAATCTGGATCCGTTCCGTGTAATTGCCGTTCTCCCTAAAGTCCTAGGATAGAATATCACGATAAGATTTTCAGGTTACTTAACCTGCCAGAGATATTGACACAATTGGTCGAATTTCGACCATTGGGCGTCAGCTAGTATAAATTAAAACAATAAACCATTATCAGTGTAGGAAATGTTCAAAATGCTTGCCGCGAACATCTTGGCAACATGCTAATCTGGTATAGAAATGTCTTCTAACGTTTGTGTTTTCACGTATTGTAAGTTGAGGGGTTTAGTTTTGTATATAGTACGTTTGACATATCCCCACAAAAACTAGTCCAATGGCGTCAAATCAGGAGATCGTGCTGGCCCTTCTATCGATCAGCGCCTCCCAATTCACCGGTCGGTTGCCCGACATTGATTTCGTAATGGTGTGGTACTCCATCTTGCTGAACCCATATTGTATTGGCAGGAACTTGTGAGTTTACTGGATCAAGATATAATTTGTCACGGTTGGTACGACAACAGTTCTAAATATTTATGTCCATTCAAGTTGCCATCTATGCAAAGGGACCTACGATATGATTTCCAACAATTCCTGCCCAAAACATTACCTTTTTCAGGATATTGCGTATGCTTCTCTGTCATCCAGTGGAGATTCTCATTAGACCAATACCGGCAATTTTGACGATTAACATGACCGTGTATGTGCTATCATCAGAAAACAAAACATCTTCTAATTGGATCACATTGTTATCTACCATGTTACCTTACCATCATTTGTTCATAGAAATACGTTCTCCTATCGAAATCGTCTACCATGAACACCTGAAAAATTGATGTGTGCCTAACGTTGAACAGGGGGGTGTTTTTCGACCAGAATTGTGGGTTTTCTTGAAACTCAACAATAATATCCAATTTAGTATATTATCAGTTACAACATTGACAGCTACTTTTTGTATCTGTCTTACATGACCGAAACTGCTTTTCTATTTTGCTAAATGTTCCTTGGGATAGAGGCGGCAAATTTGGAAAATTTTCAAGTAATAAGCGAGAAATTTCCATTTGTGTCCGTGAATTATCTCAGTAGCCAATTATTAGTAGAATGGTTGTTGTGTGCATTTCTGTTGAAGGAACCATTTTTCTGATACTATTACGTACAGTTAACGAAATTCAAATGACAATTAATAGCACTGACACTGATCACCACTGTCATGCAGGCAGACAACAAGATGCTAAGGCTATGACTTTTTCTCTAAACAAGAGCTAAATGGGAATTTAATGTAAGGTAATGTAGCGAATTTGTGAAATAAAATAATATTATTTTTTTAATGTTATTTTTTGTAATAAATCTGAAAACATTTCAGAAACAATTGAAGATAAGTGTAAGATGTACACGAATTATATCTAGAATTTTCTGGAGAATCCAAAAAAATAAATAATATACACGGACTTGCATTTAAAATAAGAAAGTTGGTATTGGCCACTGCCACATAACATATTGAAACAATGCGCATTTAAAAATACAAATCGACGTGTCCAATCGTTTTTCCCTACAAGCCCTCCTTTATTCGTATCGAATTTATCCCATTTGGCCGTTAAACACTGTATAGAAAACGACCTGGTGCTGGCTGCGCGGACCACTATTTCAACCTTAAATACTAATTAATAACTCTAGTATAAGAGTTTCCTCTTTAAGAATCTTTTTTTGAAACTTTTCCACATTTTTGTAGCTTCCTTTGGGAATCTATTAAATATTTTTATGCGACCCACCAAGAACTGACAACATGAGTTTCATCTTGTATTTCTTATTTGGTTTCAATAAAATTTTATTTAGAAATAATGTCTATTCCCTAATGAAGCAACACCGGTTAGAGCTTTTATGTTTTATTCACATGAATTAATGTACATTTTTTTTGTATTTTCATGATTCGCGTGAAGTAGTCTGTCATAGCATCACAAGATGGCATCTGAAACAAAAAATATATATTAATTAACACAGTATTTTTAAAAAAATTCAAGATCATAGAAAGACATTACGCACAATTATCTCCAAACCAGGAAAAATCGTTTTATATGAAACTAGCGGACAAGAGAGACGTTGTCCTGTCCCATGTAAACTTTTAAAAATTAGCTGTAACAATATAATCTGAGCGCCATCTATCAGACGTATATATAAAGATTAATGAAACTGTAATGTGCTGAAAAATCAAACAATCGATTAAATTTCAATAAACTGTGAAGTCATTTTTTATTTAAGATTCTTCCTTCTAGTTTATGAGAATAATTTAAGCTCCACAAAGAAGTTCATAGACATTAATATTAAGCTCCAGATACCTTTGGAATGTATTGTTTTTGTTAGAAAAGAGTTTTACAACACCACATAATACGAACAATTCAAATAGGTCACTGAAAAAATACAAATGCAAGTGGATTTTATAACGGTCAGTGAAAAAAAAAACTAGAAGATGTTACGTCAATTCATGACATGGTAAACTAGAAGGGGCTCAGGCTATGCCCCTGATTTATTCTCCTCAGTATTTGTATGTCGTTTGTTGTATGATTATCCACTTATATTATTGTTGCCCATAAAAGAGGATAAAGCAAGGCACGCAAACTGTATGGCTCTTATCATTCACCTATCATTTTCTGAACAATGCATCAGTTGTTGATCTATTCATTCGGAATCATTGTTTATGATCCTTATTTTGCACTGTTTTTTATAATGTTGTTGATTAATTCATCGATCTATAGTCCTTGGGGTAATTGGTTGTTGTCCTTTTTTGAAGATTGGTGTGGCAATACTTTTATGCCATTCTGATGTTATTGTTGAATGCTGATAATTTATTTGTCAAATTTTTGCCTTCGTATTTTCATCAATTCGTAGTGGATGTCTAGTTTTTCCAGGTTTTTAGGTGTTTCATTTTTAGCTGAATTTCATCCTCCGTTGGTGTTGCAGTCATTATCTCCAGTCTCTTGTAGTTGAATTTCTTTATCATTAGTGTGGCCAGACATGTTTCTAGAAAATGTATCCCACTTATTAATTGGTGCTATTTACAGGTTTCTCTCTATTTTAGTTTAGTTGTTGAAGGGTGACCTGTTGGATGGATCCTCGGGATTATCCAATATATTGATCCTTGTTTTGTTTTGTGGGGGCATCTGGAATTGGTACTCCACAGACTGAATCTCTTACGAATGCCAACACAAGATCGCATCGTCAAAGAATACTTTCAACAGTCAGACTATGAATGGGAATGGCAGATGTTTTCAACATTAAATTAGATAACATCTATCAATTAGTGAATTACATGTGAAAACTTGCCTTATTTAAAACTTATGAAAGCACATAAAAATAAAAAAATAATAATTAATATGTACTCACATTATATCCAGTCCAGCAGAGATAGTTGCCTTAATGGTGTATATTGATCACCTTGTGGATACTGATTACCAGTAATGATTTTCATTTGGGTTTTGATAACCATTGGGGTATTGATTACCACTTGGATATTGGTTTTCATTGGGGTATTGATTGCTAGTTGGGTACCCAGGATATGGATACTGAGGTGCGGTTATTGCTGATTTTGCGACCCTATGACCCACCGTTCCTACAGTATCTCCTACGGATTCGATAAAGTTGGCAGGTTCAGCGCCATCAGCACCAGCAGCATGTGCGACGGCTCCAGCAATTTCAGCTACACCTTGAATATTAGCATTTGCATTGTTTTGGGCAACATCTGTTGCTTTTTTATGATCATAACTTATTACACCGCAGTTTACGCTCGCAATGCAGAGAACAAACGCAAGACAAACGAACTTAGACATGTTGAATGACTAATAAATTTTGTAAATATTCGAATACTTTTATACCACTTTGAGCATAACAAGTGAAGATAATGATAAAGCTTAATGACAGTTTCATGGTGAACTATTACAAAATGTTGATATAATAGCAGATAGTTTCATTTATGGAAAAATTTAGTTATCAATATAAATATGGACCAGAAAGCTTTTATGGGAATGGACTTTTATTGCAATAAAGTTAATAAAGTCAATGTGTTTTATGCATTTGTTAGAAAGTTTTTTATTTGAAGATTCAAATTAACATTGATAGTACCTTTCGGTGTACTGATTTTATTTCACATTATTATCATTATTATTTTCATATCACAAAATTAGAAGTAAGTAAGAACGTTTACT
Organism: Octodonta nipae; assembly: GCA_034190945.1. Lineage (NCBI taxonomy): Eukaryota > Metazoa > Arthropoda > Insecta > Coleoptera > Chrysomelidae > Octodonta > Octodonta nipae. Next base: position 15,188,483 of record CM067220.1, on the reverse strand, counting down.
TACTTCTAATTTTGTGAAGATAGTTTTGCTTCTATAACTGTTTTAGTTTTTCTGATCCCACTTTAAAAAAGATTTTTAACATGAATCCTTCACTGATTTTCGTCAGTTATTCTCTATACGTGCCATTTTCAGTTATCGGAACTGGAGCCAATATTCTTTTTATTGCTCTTGGGTATATTATTTCTGATATTTTTACTTTTTAACTAATAAATCGAGATTTTTATTCAACCTGTGTTATTTCTATCATGTTTATCTATTAATCTTTACATTGCAATATATTCTGTGGGTTCAAATCAAATTTACACCATTATTCACTTTCACTTCTACGTTTTTACTTACCAAATAATTTACTGTTTACAAGCAATGCGTAATACTACAGCTGCCTTCTTCTGTCCATTCAATCACAGGAGTATAACCTAACTAAACTAAACTTGTCATTTAAATAGCGATAGCAGAACATACCTGAATGTCATGATTATTTCTTTGTTGTCGGAGGGTTTTTCAGGTATCTACTCGAGGTTGCCTTTTTCTCTGCACCCATGGAAATTTCGGGATAGCCTTTTTTGTTATTTCATCCGGTTTTATGTTTATGTTGTATTTATAAAAACGATTAATTTAAAAGGTCTCTTAATTTTTTATCTCTAGCGGCGTAAAATGAATTGTATTGTATTCCTCCCCTTTAATTCCGATCCTCTTTCGATGGGAACCATTCTCTCCATGGTAGGGAGCGAGTCGTTCCTAATAAGCCACCTTCATCTGAGCTCTTGGATTCTGGCGAATGCGACTACCTCGTATGGATCATCCCAGGCTAGTGTGAGCTGTGGAGATTTGCCTTTGGTCCTCCGCGGGTTGTACAGCCAGACCTTGTCTCTCTCTTGGAATCCGACTGAATTTGCCTTGAGGTCATATCGTGTCTTCATCCGCTCGCTGGTGGCCAACATCTATGTTCTGTGTTCGTGTATTGCCAGCATATTCTGTCTTAGTTGGCGGGCATAATCGTCGACTTCTTGGGGCTGTTCTTCTGGTGAGCCAAAAGCCAAATCACAAGGTAATCTCAGCTCCTTTTCAATTAGTATCTTGGCTGGAATCCGTCGTGTGCTGTTATATACGGCTGAGCGATAGGCCAACAAGAATAGGGGAATATGAATAAGCACGCTAATTATTGCTGACGAGTCTGGATATTAAAACTGTAGTATTAAAATATTTGCAGTTTCGCGTGATGAATCCGTATTGTCTAAAGGCTGATTTTATTGTGAGGTTAATATGGAGCTGAAATGTAAGTTTAGAATCAAAGTAAACACCGAGGTCTTTTATAAAGTCAACTCTTTCAAGAATGGTAACGCTTATACTGTACGAAAACTTTATTGAATTCATTTTACGGCTGAATATTAAGACCTTACACTTGGGAATGTTTAAAAAAGTTTATTACTTACATTCTTCCAACATACTGATTTCTTCTTGTAGTGCAACACAGTCACTCCAGCTTGAGATTGTTGTATATAATTTGAGATCATCTGCAAACAATAATCGTTGATGTAAATTAAGAACAATAGAGGACCTAGATTCGAACCTTGAGGAACTCCACTTGTGACTAGAAAATTATCTGAATAGAACCCGTTGAGGTAAATGTATTGAGTTCTATTATTCAAATAGAATTCAATAATTTTTAAGTAATTTTTAGGAACACTAAGATATGAAATTTTAAGCAGGAGTCTCTTGTGACTGACTTTATCAAATGCTTTGGAAAAGTCGGTGTAGATAACATCTGTTTGACCCCCGCTATCTAGACTTTCACATAGATATTGCCCAAGGACCGCCATATTACTAACTATTGAAGGAGAGTTAATGAAACTATATTGATAAGTAGATATATAATTTTCCGCCTGGGCTAGAATTTCTCTTTCTGTAATCCATTGCAACCGAATTGTTTTTATCTCCCTCTTAGACATGGGAAATAGAACGGCGACATCAATGACATTTCTCTCAAATGGGACGCCCGCATTGTACTGCCGCATACTGTCCTTTGTATGTGGCTTCGGGCCCTTAAGCTCTGATGACTTGGAAGTAATTTAGCCAATAGTACCGTTGCATAAGTGCATATTGTGCAGTGTTTTTAACTCAATTTTGTTGACGGTTGTTTTTTTAAATTTTTTATTCTATAACGTATGGCATACCATTTTTAGGGTTCCGTATATACAATATGCGGATACCCTTATAATAACATTCCGGATTTCTGCCTCTGTCACATCACAGCAATTTTCTCCTAAACTGCTGGACGGAAGAGGTTGAAATTTGGTATCAATGTATAGTTTGGTGACTCGATCAGGAGTAGATGTCGTAAATGAAGAAATTTTCATTTAAAGGGTACTTCTGGGGGGAAAAACCAAAAAAATCGAACGGTCCCCCCCCCTGATCTCCGAAACTACTGAGCCTAAAATTTTGAAAAAAAAGGAAATATATATCGTTGCGCGAACTTTACAGGAAAAATAAGGAGAAACCATTAATATTAATTAATTTATTTTTTAACGCATCATGCAATATCTCAAAATGAAAGGTTTTATTATGAGGAATACAAATATATATTTTTCATATTTTTTAAATTAATTGTTTACAAGAGATTAACATAAAGATATAAAAAATTCTCAATTCTCGCTTTATTTCCGAAACCATACAACGTAAAATTTTGAAAATAATTAGGGGTACTGGGGCACACTTGAAATTTATAAGAAAAATTTAATTTCAAACGCATCATATCGGATAAAATGCTCATTATGTGAATTACAAATATATCATATTTGTAAATCATTTGTTTAAAAGATATTAACAAAAATATTAAACATCGACTTAATTCCCACTTTAGAAACTACACTATTTAAATTTTGAAAAATATATTTTATTTGTATTTTTAAATAATTTGAATAACAGATTTAATAATTTATAATTTAAAACTTGACCTATTTTGCCATATATCTTCCGATCTAGAGACTCAAAATTCAGACAGTAGATTATAAAAGGCTTCCCTGAAAGTTTAGTAGTAAAATAAAACTCTAATGTTAATTTTTGAGGGCCAAATTAGAAAATTAAATACATATGTATTCTTATAAAAATCAAGCGAATCCTGAAGCAGATAAAATAAAAAGTTTATGTGTGGAAAATGAAAGTGTATATTTTTTATAAGTAGAATCTTGAAGGTGGTACGGAACCTTTAGAATGCGAGTCCAACTCGCACTTGACCAAATTATCAATTAAATAATAATAAATAAATGAGAAAAACCTTAAACTTCAGTAAAGTGTCACATAAATTTTATTCACAAGTCACGAAATTTGTCGAAATGCATTGGAAAATAATTATTGAGTGCAAAGGACGATTTAATTATTTTGACTTTTATTTAATTGAAGTCTATTCATTTTTAAAAATAAATTACAGTTGTTTGTGAGGGTGTAAAGAAGTGTGATGGATAATAATATCCGTGTGATGTGAAATAGTGAATCGTGTTTTTCATCCACTTTGGTAACTGTCAGAAAATTATTATTATTCAGCTCAAATTGTATCCTTGAACCTTGATACTTATTGTTCAATTTGCATTTAGTTTTTTGTCGTAAACTTAATATGAACGAGATAAACACACATGAATTATTTACCTATTGAGCATACAGGGTATTTTTTAAAAAGAGTTCCAAACTTCTGATGTGTATAGAACTCATTAAAATAAGCGAAAAATTCCCTATTAACATGTGCCCTTACGACGTTATATGCCCTTAAAAGGGCTCATACAAAACTGTTTTTTTTTTCTGTTATTGAGAAAACGGTCGAACATAAATAGAAAAAAATGTATGAGCCTTTCAGAAATTTTTATGTTAAATAACATATGCTACTCCGTTTTTCGACATACAAATCATAAGCGTCCTAGTTAGGTTGGTGAAAGGGGTTTTAGGCCCGTATTTTTTTATTTCAATATTTTTACAATTTTCTCTACAGATTTATAATATCTTAACAATATGCCGTAAAAAATATTATGTTTGTCCAAATCGATATTTCCGTTGGTTTTCGAGTAAAGTGAGTTTTAAAATTACTCTGCTCTTTAAGTTATTAGGCCAAAAATTACTAAAATCTGTTTATCATGGCAAATAAAAGACTGACGTTGCCACAACGCTTAATAATTTAAGTCATTGATAAACTGTTAATTGAGCTTTGCAGTGTTTAATTAGTAAGAGTGGTGATTGAAAAATTTTAGTATGCAACATTATTGCAACTCATGAAATGGAGTCATATTCAAAAACGGATGGAAATGCATCAGAAGCGAGGGACCTGTTTGCCGCAGCATACCCTAATAGAACACAGGTATTCCAGAGGATCTATCAACGTTTAAGAGAAAACCACAGAGAAAACGATTCTTTCTTGCTTCTGATGCATTTTCAGCCGCACGGCCGTACATAAGGTGCATATCTGTCCTGTCTGTGTTTGAATATGAGTCCATTTTATGAGGTGTAATAATGTTGTATACTTAAATTTTACTATAACCACTTTTACTAAATAAACACTAAGGCTTACTGTCCACGTAGCGTCATTTGTAGGTTGCATGCATGCTGCATAAGATGATAGTCGTATTTTTCGTCTCACGTTCTGTCCATGTAGCGTCATACAAGATGCATGCGAATATGCTTCATTTCTGTCAAATCTTACATCGCGAACAAACGCCATTTTAGAGAAAATGGCAAATGATGATTCTAGCATACAAGTTTCTTAGAACACAATGATATACATATATTGGCTTCATCTATATAAGGAAAATAACATTTATTTTGAGTTTAAGGGAATGATTTTATTACTTACATAATGAATAAAATACACGAATTGTTATTAATATATGAACACCATACCGTTATGCGAGAATATCTTATCCCAGAAGAAAGATGCTTACCGTCACCCTTTTTTTACTAATTAAACACTGCAAAGCTCAATTAACAGTTTATCAATAACTTAAATTGTTAAGCTTTGTGGCACGTCAGTCTTTTATTTGCCTGGTAAACAGATTTTTGTATTTTTTTGCCTAATAACTTAAGAGTAGAGTAAATTCCAAACTCAATTAACTCCAAAACCATTGGAAATATCGATTTTGATAACAATAATATTTTTTACGTAATTGTTAAGATTCCGTTTTCTGAATAACAGAAAAAAAACAGTTTTGTTTGAGCACTTTTAAAGGCATATAACTTCCTAAGGGACCGTTTTTGGGCATATGTTAATAGAAACACCATGTGACAAGATCAGGACTTTGTGCTTTCCTCGCCTAACACTATTTTAACGTTAAACACAAATTATTTATACTAGTAAGAGAGTTCCCGAAGAATATATTTATATATTTAACAACCTTCTGTCAGAATTCCTTAAATAAGTTTTCTGCAAACAGTAGAAGTTTATTTAATAATATCTTTTGGAATGATTTATGTGATAATTTACCACTTTTGCACATTTTTCTACACTTCTTTGGGAATCTTTTAAATATTCTTACGCGCCCTAGCAAGAATTGACACCATGAGTTTCACCTTGCATTTCTCATCTGGTTTCAATAAAATTTAATTTACAAATAATGTCTATTCCCTAATGAAGCAAAAACTGTTAGAGATTTTATGCTTTATTCACATGAAATATTGTACATTTTTGTGTATTTTAATGATTCGTGTGAAGTAGTCTGTCATGACATCATAAGATGGCATCTGAAACAAAAAAAAAAATATATAAATTAACAAAATATCCAAATCAGGAAAAATCGTTTTATATGAAATTCTTGAAACTGTAATCTCTGAAAAAAAAACATTAATTTTGAGTAAATTAATTTTTTTTATTTAAGATTTCTTCTAGTCTATGAAAATAATTAAAACAGCTACAAAGAAGTTTATAAACATTAATATTAAGCTCCAGATACATTTTTAAAGAAGTTCTACCTTAGGAATGTATTGTTTATGTTAGAAAAAGTTTTACAACATCACATAATACAAATAATTCAAATAGGTCACAGATAAACAAATTCTAGTGGATTTTATCAAGGTCAATGAAAAAAAAACTAGTAGTCACAAAGGATCAGAAGTCAATTCATGACATGGTAAACTAGAAGGGGCTCAGGTTTGATGTTTGATTATCCATTTATAATCTTGTTGACTATAAAACAGACAAAAGCAAGGCAAGCAAACTATATGGCTTTTATCCTTCACCTGTGAAGAACAATGCATCAGTTGTTGATCTAATCTTTCGGAATCTTTGTTATCGATCCTTATTTTGTATTGTATTTTATAATGCTGTTGAATCATTTCATCGTGGTGCAGAGGTTTGTTTGTTATTGTCCCTTTTTTGAAAAATAGTATGACAATTCATTTATGCTAGTCTGATGGTAATGTTGTTATTATTTGTTTGAATAGTGCTCATAATTAATTTGTAAATTTTTGTCTTCGTATTTTATCAGTTCGAAATGGCTGTCATTTACTCTTTCCGTTTTTTTAGGTTTTTCATTTTTAGCTGAATTTCATCCTCCGTTGGTGTTGCTGTCATTATCTCCAAAGTCTCTTGTAGTTAAATTTTTCTTCATCATTGATGTGGTCAGACAGGTTTCTAGAAAATGTATCTCTCTCATTCAGTGGTGCTGTTCTAGTATGGATATACCCGTTTACAGGTTTCTTTCTACGTTTGATCATCTTCGTTGCTCTTCTCTGGGATCCATATAATTCTTAGCTGTCGTAATTTTTGACCAGTATCCTTTATTAAGTGTTCTAATGATTGTTGAATTGAATTTAATCCTACCATCAGAGTACAAGGGTAACGGTATCTTTGTTTAATGGCGGAAATGCAGATAAACACGTATATTATAGTTACAATCGAGAATTAAGAGCAAATTTGGGTTTTGAGACAAATACAAAAAAGGACATTCGAAATTCGGTGTAAAATGAACTAGTTGTTTTTGCTATGTTAACAGCTATAATTGTGATTACGTTCAAACAAGAATCAAGGGAACAACTATGAGATTCGTACTTAACATTTTTAATGATCAGATCATTGCACTATTTCTCTTTCTGATAAATTTTAAAAGATAAATATTTAAATTTGGTGCAGAATGCTCTTAATCCCGAGATGACGAAATTATGGAAAACAACGTTACCATGAGGAAAACCTGATATTCGAGCAACCTAGAGCTCCTCCCCATTAACCATTACCTGTTCAGTTGTTTTTGAATGAAAGTTTAGCTGGTAGATGGATCGAGTGATGTTGAGTGAACCTCGAGAATATCCTATATATTGATCCTTGTTTTTGTGTAGGGGCATCTGGAATTACTACTACACAGACTGAATCTCTTACGGATGCCAGCACAAGATCGCATCGTCAAAAAATACTTTGAACAGTCATATTATGGATGTGAATGACAGATGTTTTCAACATTAAATAGGATAACATCTATCAATTACTGGATTACATGTAAAAACTCGCCCTATTTAAAAGTTATGATAAAACATGAAACCACATAAAAATAAAAAAATAATAATTAAAATGTACTCACATTATATCCAGTCCAGTACAGATAGTTGACTTAATGGTGTACATATCCTGCTGGATATTGATAACCTTGTGGATATTGATTACCAGTTGGGTACTGATAACCATTTGGGTATTGATTACCACTAGGGTATTGGTTTCCAATGGGGTATTGATTGCCATTGGGGTATTGATTTCCAATGGGATATTGATTTCCAGTGGGGTATTGATTACAGCCTGGATATTGGCAGCCAGCAGGGTATTGATTACCAGTTGGGTATCCAGGATATGGATACTGAGGTGAGGCTCCTGCTGGCAAAGTTCCTGGTTGGTAGGCAGCGTTTGACTGTTGGGGTGCCGGCTGTTGTGATTGTACAACTTGGACTTTGTTCTCTTCAACAACGGTTGTTCCGACAACTTCGTTGGCTGATTTTGCGACCGTATGACCGACTGTTCCAAAAGCATCTCCTACGGATCCGATAATGTTGGCAGGTTCAGCTACTACGGCACCAGCAGCATGAGCAACAGCTCCAGCAATTCCAGCCAAACCTTGAATATTAGCATTTGCAATGTTCTGGGCGACACTTGTTGTTTTTTCAAGGGCTGAAGATAGAATCGAGCAGTTTACGCTCGCAATGCAGAGAACAAACGCAAGACATACGAACTTAGACATGATGAATGACTACTAAATTTTGTAAATATTCGAATACTTTTATACCATTTTGAGCTAACAAGTGAAGATAGTGCTAAAGCTTAATGACATTTTAATGATAACTATTACAAAATGTTGATATAATAACAGACTGTTTGATTTGTGGAAAAATTTAGTTATAAATTTTAATATGGGCTAGAAAATTTTTTAATGGTTATTTTATTGGAATAAAATATGTTAGTAAGAATGTTTTTTATGCATATGCTATAGATTTTTTATTTAAAGATTTAAAACAACACAGTAGTAATCTTTCGGCGGACTATTTTGTTCTACATTATTTTTTAATGTTCTATCATTCCTTCTTAGTTTGTGCTGACATTTTGGGTTCTATAACTATTTTACTTCTTTAAATTTTAGTTTAAGAAAAAAGTTAATTTGAGTTTTTCTTTTAATTTTCATCATTGATTCTATAAATATGTGGTTTCCATTATTCTCTCTTATATCTCTGCGTTTCATTTTTGCTCTTAGCTATATTATTTCTAACATTTATAATCTAACTAGCCGTTACCCGCTGTTTCACCCGCGTACGGAATGTACAAGTCTTTGCAAAAAGAAGTAATTTATGAAACATATAATAACAATTTTCCAAATTTTTTTGAAACACCCTGCCTAACTATAAATCCACCAATTCCGAATATATTTCACGCAAACTGCAAGTGCTTATGGGCCACCCTATATAACAATTTTATTCGACATTTGTTTAAATCACCTTGTATAACTGTAACTCTACTTCACCCTATAGTGCAACCATCCTGTATATGCTGCTGTTTATTTGTCACCCAATATAACTTTTTTTAACACCTGCTTCTAACTCCACTCCACCCTATATATCAACTATGCAGCTGCTTATGGTCTACGCTACATAACAATTATTTCAGATATTTTTTGAACCACCTTGTAAAGTATAATATCTCTCCACACTATATTTTAATCACCCTTTATATGCAGCTTTTTCTAACATAGTGTTCATGCCCTATATAAAATTTTTTTAAAACTTTTCGATCCACCCTAATTGAAATGCATGTGGGAGGGATCCTTGGTGTGTCACAAATGTAAAAACACAGTTTGGCAGCCTAACACGAAACCTTTATTTAAGCACTCACCCAAAACTGCAACTGCTTTTTGGCCACCCTATATAACAATTTTAATAATTTTTTTTGATCCGCCTTGTATAACTATAACTCTACTTCCATCTACATTAAAACCATCCTGTAGATATATACTGCTGCAATCAAACATTATAACTTATTCTTTAACCATTCTGTATAACCATAATTTTATTCTACAAAATAACCATTTTTTACCACCCTGGAAAGTATAATTTGTCTCCACCTTATATTTCAACCACCCGTATATGCAACTTTTTGTAACATTGTTTTAATTACACTGCATAACTATAATTTCACTTCTATCCACGTTTCAGATATTGCATATATGCAACAGCTCCTGTTCTATACTACAAACAAATTTCTAATTCTACCACCTTATCGGCCACCCAGTCTAACATTTTTTGTACGTCCCCGTCTAACTATATATCCATCAATGCCCAACTTATATCACCAAAACTGCAACAGCTTATGAGGTACCCTATATAACAATTTTGTTCAACATTTTTTAGAAACACCTTGTATGTATTACAACTACCCTGTATACCCTGCTGCTTATTGGTCAACCAATATAAAATTATTTAAATAATTAACTATCACTTCTCCATCCTGTATTGCAACTATCCTATATGTGCAAATGATTATGAGCCACGCTATTTCACAATTTTCCCTCATATTTTTTAACCACATTATAAAGTATATTTTTTCTCCATACTTCATTTAAAGCACGCTTCATTTGCAACTTTTTCTAACGTTGTTTGAATCACACTGTGTAGCTATAGCTGTACTGCGTCCCATACTTCATATATCTAACTGCTATATAATAAAATTTTTCTACCATTTATTACCCACCCTGTATAATTTTTCTATTCCACCCGATATTTAAACAACCTTGTATATGCAACTACTTATTTGCCACCTAATATAACATTTTTGTACCACACTGTATCCTTCAAATTCTACTCCACGCTATATTTCAAACATGCGGTAAATGGAACAGTTGGTTGAGCATAACATTGCTTTATAATATTTTTAAACCCATCTGTATACCTGTAATTATAATCCGCCACATATTTCAACCATCTTATATATGCAACTACTTGTGGAGATAAAATAATTTTTTAACCACTCTATAAACTATAATTCCGCTCGATCTCTTATTTCAACCACCCTGTATAAACAACTTCTTCTAACATTTTTTTAACTCATTTCATAACAATAATAACTCATGAACATATTTCAAAAATCCTATCTGCATACATAACACTTTTTTTTTCTAAATATAATTCTACTCCGCCCGTTTATGAACGACCTGGTATATGCAACTATTTATGGCCTACTCATTATAACTTTTTTGAACCACCCCGTATAACTAATTCCACTCCCCCTTATTTCAACCACATTGTATATATATGCAGATGCTTATGGTACACCTAATATAACTTTTTTTGATTTTTCTACTCCGCACTAAGTTTCCTATATATAGAACACCCTGTAAAGTTACGCTTGAAATATCAGTTGATTTTTTTTAAATCCAAACATGTTACATTGGCATATTCCGAATTTTGGATAAAAGCTAAGCTGATTCAAGTATCTAATATTTGGTGCTTGTGGTAGAACCAATAGAGTAATTGTGTTATCCAACATGGTAAAAGTTTTTTCGCTATATCTACCGTTTCTGTGAGAGAGTTTAGGGAGATAAAATATCTACCAGATTTTAATTCAAACTATAGGCTTGGCAACAAAAAAAGATTCAGCAAAATCAGTTCAGTAGTTCTTACGTGATGTCCGAACAAATAAAGAAACAAACAAACAAACAGGCAATCTTACAATTTTATGACAGTATAGATGTTCCCTTACCTTTTATCAACTCACTTATGTATTCTTTAATAGTTCGAGATTTTTTATTCAACCTTTATTATCTCTATCATGTTCAATATTTACTACTTTAGTAATACTTCTAGTAATAATAATATTTATATTTCCCCCTTTATGCTCCTCATTTTGCACTTTTTTTTCAAAATCGTAGATTTCCTTAAGGTATCATATTTTTGTCTTATGTTAATTTTTACTGTCTATTATTTGATGGTAACAATGTGATCATATACAGGGTTTTTCTTCATTTTTGTATTGTTTTGTTTAAGCCACTGAACATATAACTTTGTAGTCTCAAATTGTTTCTATTACGATATTCTTCTTCATTTTCCAAAGAAAAAATGAACCGAGAAAGCTAAATTTTTTATATGACGTGAGAGGGGGGTGCCTAGAAAAGCTTAACTTGATATTGTCCACCAAGATTTCCTATGTGGGTTTTCCGCCATCTTGAAAAAAGTGGTAAAATTATTTTGTTGACAATAAGTCGGCTATCCGACTAGGTACTAAAATTTTAGTAGAACAGTTTTTTGTAGCATTTTTCATGCTCAACAATGTGTTATTCATTTTCGCGTATCATGCATCGTTATGGAGATATCGATTGAAAAACACAAAAATTTAGAATATGAAATTTGTTTTTTGCTATTATCTTTTTTCTAGTGATAATTATCGAAAAAATCGCCGAGATGAAACCTATAGAGTGTATTCAGACCGACAATTTGTTTTTTTATATATATTTTTTTTTTGGACAAAAATTACGATTTCCAGCGTTCGCAAAATCCGTGAGTCCGCGCTCAGCGCAGAGCGAGCCGATCACTCAGTTTTATCTACACGTAAAACAAAAATGGAAGATTGTTCAAGGAAGTAATATTATATAATAGTACCTGGACGACCGAGTTTCTCTCGTGTTTTTAGATATTTCATCAAGTTTGCTATATACATACACATATTTTTCCTGAGAAGCTTACTATTTAAAATTCCTTCTTACTTACCTAACAAATAATTTAATTCCTATGATTTTAATTATCTTAATAAGTTAATACTCAAACACGATTTCATACATAATGGAGGAGGTTATCAATTCGTCTGCAACTTTTTTTTATGTATGACGACCGATTATTCAAAAACGGCTTGGATTATTTTGATGATTTAAACTGCCATTATATTAAGGAACATTACAGAAAGGTCCTGTATAATTGTTTATAACATGAAATTTATGGTTTTCCAGAAAATTAGAAAAAAAAACTAAATAAGGGACTAGATTTCAGTGAATTTCAATGAATCTTCACTTTTTCTCTAAAACCTCTTAAGAAATTTGAATATTATAATTTGTATTCTACAAAGATCTGTTCCAGCTTGATTCCGTATATTTTTACATAACGTAAAACTTATCATTTTTATGAAATTCGGATAAATATATGCAAAAAAACTGTAAACATCATGGTAAATTTCAAATTTTCATCATTAATATCTAATTTAAATGTCAAGATATGCCATGAAAGTATATCGTACAGGGTATTAGTAATGGTTTTGATTTTCTTAGAGACGAAGTTAAGTTAGGGGCTTATAGTTGCGTGAAATCTCAGAAAATAGTCCGTTAGTTTATCGAAACGAAAATTTGTTATGCCCGCGAAGTCTGTAAGTTATACGGTTGTAGGTGAGTGCTTGCGTGCGTACATGTAATATTAGGTCGTAAAAAACCAGTTGTATCTATAGGATGGTTGATATATAATTTGGAATTGAATTAGTTATACAGGGTGGTTCTAAAAATTTTGTATTGGGTGGCACATAAGTAGTTGAATATACTAGGTGGTTGAAATAAGAGTGGAGCAAAACTATAGTTATACAGAGTGGATATTTGCCTTATAAGACCGATAATAATTACAGTTATACAAAAGGCTTTAAAAATTGTCAAGAAGCAGTTGAATCTACAGGATGGTTGAAATATAAGGTGGAGTATAATTACAGTTAAACAGGGCGGTTTAAAAAAGGTATATAATTTGGAACATAAGTAGTTACTTAGACAAGGTGTTTGAAGTAAGGGTGGGATAAAATTATTGTTATTCAGGACGGGGTATAATTATAGACATGAGTTCAAAAAGTTTTAGAAGCAGTTGCATGTATTGGGTGGTTGAAATAAATGGTAGAGTAAAATCATAGTCATAAAATGTGGTTCAAAAAGGTGAATTTGGTTATATAGGGAAAACCATGAGCAGTTGCATAATTAGAATAATAGACATATGGGGCGAAGTAAAATGCCAAAAAAGTAACTGTACCGATATAAGGATGTTCAAAAGAGATTACTATTAACACACCTGATTATTGGCAACTAGGAACGCCTGAATTCTACCGAAGTAATAGCGATGCAATCGCTTTAATTTAATATAATTAAAGTAGACTCTTTGATTTTGTTTTTTGCTTTGTGTTGGGTCTTTGTGTAATATTGTCGAATTTTTTTTGATTGTGTAGAGGCTCCAGAAAATCTGGATTTTTCGTTTTTTTAAATGAATTAGAGCTTGATAACAGCGTCACTTATGGTTTCCAGAACTATAATATTGTTACGAAATTTACCCAAAGCCGACCCTGTATCCTTTCAGCACGACAACAAACGCTTTAAGACAAAAAAATACGATTCTCGAAAAGACTCGGTAGCGGAAGAAGCGATGATGATTTCTACTGGAGAATTCTACGCTGGTATTAAAGGAAGCACGCCACGATCGCAGTTCAGTTATACCGCGACGACTAGCGTATTTGGGATTGTTATTGTATCTGAATCAGCTGTGTTAATGTAAATACAGTTCTAGAAAAGTGACAGTGAATATTAGTTTCATAATTTTTAAATTAAACCCACGAAGTATATTACATTTGGTGATCAGAAGTAGAGGATTAAGTGCCGTTAAAATCGTAAATTGATTTATGGAAACTCGTAGTATGGAAAAGTTAGACGAAAAAATTGCACAGATTCTAGAAAAACGTGACAAGAAGGAGAAACAACATCAAGAAGAAATTCAACAAAAGTTAGTGAAATCTTTTGATGATAAACTTAAAGTTGAATTAGAAAATCTTGTCACTACGATGAAAAGCGAACAACAAAATCTTGTTTCCACGATGGAAGAAAAACAACTAAATCTTGTTTCCACGATGGAAGAAAAACAACAAAATCTAGTTTCTATAATGAAAAGCGAACAACAAAATTTAATGGAAGGATTATTCTCGAAATTTGTAGAAAAACAAGATCAAACTGAATTAAAACGACAAAATGAATTTAAATTATTAGAAGAAAAACGACAAAATGAATTTAAAATAACTGAAGAAAAAAGTAAATGCAATTTGAACAACTAATGCAAATAGTAAGACAAGTTAATGAAACAGTTAATGAAAGAATGCAAATAGTTGAGTCTGATATAAAAGAGATAAATGATGACATTAAGACCATAAAAAATACCGTGGACACTCTTGAAACAAAAGTAGATGACCTCGATTCCATCCAAAGCCAGGTAAAAGTTGAAATCAGTTCAATTCAAAACACAGTTTAAGACCAAATCAGTGCCATCCAAGACAAGGTAGAAACAGAAATTAAAAAAATGCAACAGGACTTACAGCGAGGAAAATACCAGAACACCGTGAGTACCAGAGGTTCCATTAGTAAACCACCCACATTTGATGGCAGTTCATCTTGGCCTATGTATAAACGGCAATTTGAGGCTGTGGCTACAGCTAATGGATGGGATAATCAAGAAAAATCTACTTCTCTGGTAATTTCGTTAAGAGGTCCGGCCCTAGAACTCCTCCAAAGCATTCCAGTCGATGAACAAGGTAATTTTGACAAGATCATCGCCATCCTAGACAAACGCTACGACAATCAATCCTTGAGCCAGGTATACCAAGTCCAACTCAGTGGAAAAACGCAAAGATCCGGTGAAAGCCTCCAAGAATTCGAAGCAGAGATAAGACGGTTAGTACACTTGTCCTACCTAGACCTGCCAGAGGAAACGAAAGACCAGTTGGTCACACAGAGTTTCATAAACGGCATCAGAGATGTGGAAGTACAAAGAAATTTAAGACTGAGTGGCATCAAGAAGAGTAATGAAGCTCTACTTCGGGCTTTGGAAGTAGAGGCCGTCAGGAACATGTCCAAGCCGAGGGTCCGAGCAGTTTTCTTCAACCAGGAAGAGTCAGAGTCACAATTTCAAGCGCTGCTGGCTGGTCTGAACAAAATATTAGACCGGTCACAAAGAACTGGCACCAGAGGGGCATGTTACCGCTGCGGACGGACAGGACACTTCCAACGTGATTGTCGAGTGAGGCCACCTGAACGATCACCGACCAGGGGTAACCAACAAAACAGCCACATGTCCAGGGACCGTCAGTCAGTCAGCATAGGGGGGCGAATGCTGACTGTCCCTCCACCAGCCCTCAAAACGTTATCCATCCGGGGATTTTGCCGAGATAGCGGCAGCCTAGTCATCAGAGGCACCATCAACGGGCGAGCAGTTACCATCACCATGGATACCGGCGCCGCTGTGTCCATTGCCAAGTCCAGGGTTTTGAGAGCATCAGAAATTCGGCCAGTTAACATCCAGCTCAGAACAGTCACCGGCGAGTCCATGTCAATACAGGGTGAGGCAGATGTCGTGCTACAGATAGGGGACAACATGATCCGGCATAGGGTCCTGGTAACGAATATTGAGGACGATTTTATACTGGGAATGGACCAAATTAGCCAGCATGGATTTAGGTTCGACCCGAGATATGATGTTCTTCGGTTCCTGAATGAGGAATTTGTATTGACATGGCCCGTCAACACATCAGTCACGCCCATAAAAATTGTGGCAAAGTCTTCAGCTAGAATTCCCGGTCGAACGTAACAGATTATTCATGGGCAGCTAGACAGCAATCCTGGGAGCTGCGTTGGAATGGTGGCGCCCGTACACTTAGCTCATGACTACTTGGTTGGACGGGCTATAGTTAAAACCGGACGAGATATACCAATCAGAGTCCTGAATTTGTCCAACAACGACATCAGAATTGCCAATGGTCAAGAGATAGCTTGTTTCGAGCCAGTAGAAACCATCATCAATTGTGAAGAAGAGTACCAGACGTGTTGAAGGAGACAGGGACCGATAAAGAGTTCCTACAACAGTTTGCTGACAACTTGTCACACTTGACACCAGAGAACCAGAAGAAAGCCAAGCAATTTATCACAAAACACTGGCAAATTTTTAACAGTAAAAATGGAACCACCGGTCGCACCAACATCATCCAGCATCGAATAGATACCGGAAAGGCTCAACCCATCAGAATACCACCTAGACGACTACCATTGGGGCAACAACAGGCAGTCGAGGAAAACATCGAGTCCATGTTACAAAATGGAGTTATTGAGCCATCCATCAGCCCATGGTCTGCTCCCGTTGTGCTAGTTAAAAAGAAGGATGGAACCACCCGATTTTGTGTGGATTACAGAAAGCTGAATGATGTCACGAAGAAAGACAGCTATCCACTACCCCGAATCGATGACACTTTGACCACACTAGCAGGCTCCCGTTGGTTCTCCACACTAGACCTAAAAAGTGGATATTGGCAGGTTGGTCTGCACGCAAACGACAGAGAGAAGACAGCGTTCTCCACCAGTAAAGGGCTGTTTCAGTTCACGGTCATGCCCTTTGGGTTATGTAATGCACCCGCTACATTTGAGAGGCTAATGGAGTACGTACTGAGCGGGTTAACATGGAAGACGTGCTTAGTGTACCTCGACGACATTCAAGTCATGGGCCAGACATTCGACGACCATCTGAAGAACCTGGGCGAAGTATTCTCCAGAATTAATAACGCCAACCTGAGACTCAATCCGAAGAAGTGTTCCTTGTTTCAAAAAGAAGTAGAGTTTTTGGGCCACGTAGTGTCCGAGTCAGGAATCCGCACCAACGAAGACAAGATAGAAGCCATCCGTGATTGGCCAGTTCCCAGAGACAAACATGAACTCCGAAGTTTCTTGGGCCTCTGTTCATACTACCGGCGTTTTGTTGAGGGATTTGCCACCATCGCCGCCCCTCTACATCGGCAGACCACTGATAAAGAGACCTTCCATTGGAATCAGGATTGCGAAACATCATTCAAGCGACTGAAGGCATCACTATGTTCCAGCCCAATCCTAGCCTTTCCTACACAGTCCGGCAAGTTCATTTTAGACACCGACGCCAGCAACACAGGTTTGGGGGCCGTCCTATCCCAGGTGCAAGATGGGGAAGAGAGGGTGATCGAGTACTACAGCCGTGGATTCTCGAAGCCAGAAAGAAATTATTGCGTCACCAGAAAAGAACTTCTTGCAATAATAAGGGCTGTGGACCATTTCCACAAATACCTGTATGGTCGCCATTTCTTAATCCGAACAGATCATGCCGCACTCAAATGGCTGCTGGACATGAAGACACCGGAAGGACAACTGGCCAGATGGATGGAGAAATTACAGCAATACGACTTCAAGGTGGAACACCGTGCCGGCCGGTTGCACAATAATGCCGATGCCCTATCCAGAAGACCCTGTAGAGCGGAATGCAAGCATTGTCTGAAGACGGAACAGCGAGAGGGTATCTCCATCAGGCAGATCCGAGTGCAGGCCAATGAAGACTGGACAACGGAACAGTGCATCCAGGACCAAATGGCTGATCCAGACATCGAACCAATCTTGTCACTCAAAATGAGAGGGGCACCCAGGCCACGATGGGACAAGGTAGCTAGATACTCCGGCGTGCTGAAATCGTTATGGGCTCAGTGGGACTCTCTAAGAGTAGACAATGGAATGCTCAAGCGAGTTTGGGAAAGCACTGATGGACGAGAAACCAAGTCCCAACTGGTAGTTCCGAAGAAAAAGGTACCAGCCATCCTGACCGAAGTACATGGTGGAATTACCGGAGGCCACCTGGGCATGAATAAAACCCTAGACAAAGTTCGCCAGCGGTACTACTGGGTGAATTATTTCGAAGACGTCAGAACTTGGTGCCGCAAATGTGCCACATGTACCGCCAGTAAGGGCCCGAAGACCCGAACCAAGGGCAGAATGCAGCAGTACAATGTGGGCGTCCCATTTGAGAGAATTGCCATCGATGTCGCCGGTCCGTTTCCCGAGTCTGAGAGGGGGAACAAATACATTCTGGTCGCAATGGATTACTTCAGCAAATGGCCTGAGGCATATGCGATACCCAACCAAGAGGCAACCACGGTAGCGACGGTGCTAGTAGAACAACTATTCAGCCGGTTTGGCGTCCCGATGGAATTACATTCAGACCAGGGGCGTAACTTCGAATCGAATGTATTCCAGAAGGTCTGCACGATGTTGGGGATCAGGAAAATGAGAATAACACCATTACACCCACAGTCAGACGGAATGGTGGAAAGATTCAACAGGACCTTGGAACAACACCTATCCAAGGTCGTCAGCAATAACCAGCGTGATTGGGATGAGCATATTCCCCTATTCCTGTTGTCATATCGCTCTGCTGTACATAATAGTACAGGCCTGACCCCAGCCAGGGTCCTATTCGGAAAGGAGCTGCGATTACCATGCGACTTGGCATTTGGCTCCCCCGAAGAACCTCCCCAAGACATCGACGATTATGCCGACCAGCTCCGACATAACATGCTGGCAATACACGAATTAGCCCGAACGCAGATGTTGGCCACCAGTGACCGGATGAAGACGCGATACGACCTCAAGGCCAATTCAGTCGGGTTCCAGGAGAGGGACAAAGTCTGGTTGTACAACCCCCAACGGAGCAAAGGTAAATCCCCAAAGCTTACACCCGCCTGGGATGGTCCATACGAGGTAGTCAAGAGGCCTAATGACGTCGTCTACCGGATCCGTCGAAACCCCAAGGCTAAATTGAAGGTGGTTCATTTAGATCGACTAGCTCCCTACCATGGAGAGGATGTTTCTGATCGGGACGATCAGAATTAAAAGAGGGGCAGTGTTAGGAAATTTACCCAAAGCCGACCCTGTGTCCTTTCAGCACGACAACAAACGCTTTAAGACAAAAAAATACGATTCTCGAAAAGACTCGGCAGCGGAAGAAGCGATGATGATTTCTACTGGAGAATTCTACGCTGGTATTAAAGGAAGCACGCCACGATCGCAGTTCAGTTATACCGCGACGACTAGCGTATTTGGGATTATTGTATCTGAATCAGCTGTGTTAATGTAAATAAAGTTCTAGAAAAGTGACAGTGAATATTAGTTTCATAATTTTTAAATTGAACCCACGAAGTATATTACAATATCTTGCAAGCTGGGAACAACCATACGCTTTCACAATTTCAAATCTGTTGAGCGGTTTTCGAGGTTAGCCTGACATGTGATTTTCTATATAGATCTGTGATATGATTTATAGCTCACTATTTAACAACACACAAAATTACTTTAATTTTTTCGGTATATTTATTAATTTTTCAATCCGACGAGTTTTCTTCAACGGTCTTTGTACGTCCAGACAATGGTACTAACAATTTTCATTGTAGGCAGTAAACCTCTTTTTTGAATTTATAGTGATGGGCAAATGTGTGGAACCTAGCAAATATCTCTGGAATTATTAGAGATATCAAAATGAAATTTGGAAGGTGGATACTGCAGTAGATTGCCTATTTGTTTCCAAATTTTTTTACAATTTTGAACTTCCTGTTTTACCGGAAGTAATGTCGATTTTAAAATTTGCAATTAAACACCCTGTATAGTATTTTAGTTTCTGATGAAACATTTTATTGCGAATACAAAAATATCGGGTTTGATATTGTTTACTTCAATACCTACCGAGATATTAACAGAAAAATAATTAAGGAAAGGAAAAATCTAATATCCATTAAAGAAATACATAATCATAATTATTAACTAATTCTAAGTGATTTTCAAAACATTGAAACTTAACTTAACTAAACTTAATGTACTAGATGTTCAAACTGAGCACCGTTTACTTCTTGTCAATAAGCAAGTCGGTTTTTAAATTCTCTAGTAACATTATCTATTACTTCTGGTGTAATTCTCTGGATGTCTTGAGTTTTTCTTGCAGCTAATTCCTGCAAATTATTTGGTCTATCAACATAAACCTTAGACTTTAAGTAACCCCACAGAAAATAGTCTAGTGGATTAAGATCGGGACTTCGTACAGGCCATTCATAAGTACCCCGTGTTCCAATCCATCTGTGATGAAATGTCCTATCTAAATGATCTTTAACAATGCGAGCGTAATGGGGTGGTGCTCCATCCTGCTGAAACCAGATATTATTTGGTATTTGTCCATTTACCTCCGATGCCGCAATAACTTGTGTCTCCAAGAGCTGTAAATACCTATCTCCGTTTAAAGTTTCTTGTAGGAAGAAGGGTCCCACGATTCTGTTGTTATAAATGCCGGCCCAAACGTTCAATTTTTAGGGATGTTGTGTATGGGCGTCTTGTACCCAATTAGGATTACTTTGCCACCAGTAGGGGCAGTTATGTCGATTAATCGTACCATTTAAACAAAATGTAACCTCGTCGGAAAACACCACATTTCTTATAAAATTATTATCATGGTTACAAATATACATCATCGTTTCATAAAATTGCAAACGTCTGTCGAAATCGTCTTCGGAGAGTTCTTGAACGAGGCGAATTTTGTATGGATGATATTTTTCTCGCCTTAATATCCTTCCTACTGAACCACGGCTAATTCCATGCTTATTGGCGAGGTCGGTAATGGATAAGTGAGGATTTTCTTCCAAAGATATAGACACATTTTGAGCTACACCTTTATTACTTGCACTTTTTAACCGTCCACTTTTTGGTAAATTGCTAACTATTCCGCTTGTGTCGTACCTTCGCAAAGTTTTCGTCACTACTGAAAGGGATATTTGTGTATTCGGATGAACAATGTTAAAAAGGTCACAAACTTCTTGATGCGTCCTTTTCCTCTCCCCATACCCAATCATCATTAATATTTTTATTCTTTCTCTTGCACTTAATTCGGTCATTTTACGATCAAATTAAAACAATATAATCTTTTTACCTTCAAATAAAAAAGATATAACTTATTTTCCCAACTACTGTCACTTCTGCAATGAATTTCATGGACTACTAAACTTGATTCAGGTTTTATTTGCGCCTGATTTAAACAAACGCACGTGTATTCGACTATGGAACAAGCAGTGCTGTTGGCTGTGACGGTATAATGCCACCGATTGGCCAATAGAAATGCAAATCCTTACCGAGCGGTTTGTTCATATCGGGCGTAAATGACATCTGAACCGAGTTTAGCTACCATCGAATTTTTCCTTACTTAGTTACTTTTCTGTTAATATCTCGGTAGGTATTGAAGTAAACAATATCAAACCCGATATTTTTGTATTCGCAATAAAATATTTCATCAGAAACTAAAATACTATACAGGGTGTTTCATTGCAAATTTTAAAATCGACATTACTTCCGGTAAAACAGGAATTTCAAAATTGTAAAAAAAATTGGAAACAAATAGGCAATCTACTGCAGTATGCACCTTCCAAATTTCATTTTGATCTCTCCAATAATTCCAGAGATATTTACTTGGTTCCACACATTTATCCATTACTGTATAACATTATACAAAATCAACGGTCTTCATAGTCAAATAATAAAATTTTGCTGTATACTTCTATAATAATCTTCGGAGGCGTAAATTTTCATTTTCACTGATAATTGAGGTCAAAAATCTTTGATCAAATATAGGATGACACGTGTAAATGTCAAATGTCAAAAATCAAAGATGTATGTCAAATAAATATTTGTTCAAAGATTAGGTATTACACTATCAAATATCTTTGACAAAGATGTTTGATCAAATATATTTGTTCAAATATTTAACAATGTAATAGCGGCGTAAGGAAGACAGTAGAAAACAAACAACTCCAAGATGATAGCCGGGAAATACAAAAAAAATGGGTTAATGCATGCTGAAAATGACGTAGGCTGTACCTACAACTCGCTAGAAAAAATCATTTAAATAGTTAGTAATGAGTTGGATAGGCAGATTATTTAAATTTTATCGATGACTTTTAGCCAGAAAATTTTGATGTGTTTTAAAATACTGAAATAATTTTTATGATGACTATCGTGAAACACATTACAGTAGCCAGTTTAATATGAAAACATTTAAAACTAATGTGAAAGCACTTTGTAGGAAATAGTTTTAAATAATAACTACAGGTTTTTAAAGACCGGAATGCTTTTAAGATAAACAATCCTATAAAACACAATTATATTGCTAAAAGTTAATGTATACTTAAAATTCAATTTATAAGTATTATGAATATATGGTAATTAGTAGTTTTTAAATTATAATGTTAAAAATATACAGAGCATTTTTGTGAAAATTGTAAATAAAAAATTCCTCAAAACGAATATTTTATATTATTTCACTTTTTATATACTACAGATTGGTCTTACAAATTTGTGATATAAATTTCTGAAGATAATTCTTTCTGGTTTCATTGTGTTGATTGTATGGCGGTCTTACTTTGACATTTATACAGGGATCTACAAAAGAAGTATGTAAGGTGTCTTACAGAAACTAAACATGTTAGAATTTTGAAAAATTGAGTTGGAAGTTATCGAGAATGTCCTTTTTGAACAAAATTCAGCAATAGCAAAGAAACTGTTTATAACAGCTCCAAGTGTAATACATACCAGTTATGTCTCATTGAAAGGGACTTGGATATAGTTTCGAGAAAATATATATACAGTTTTCACAGTACCTGAACAGACCTTAAGAACGAGCACTGACAAAAGTACATCCCATTATAGGTCATTCAAAAGTTTGCCCATTTTAGAATGCCGAAAAAAAACAAGGTTGAAAAAACACAACACATAATATATATATATATATATATATATATATATATATATATATATATTGTTTCTGGTTAGGGTACCTTTATCAGCTTCCCACAATTGAATGTCTTCTCGAACACTTCTTTATGTATTTGATACATTTCCTTAAAATTGAAGACGTGAGATGTAAAGACCGACTTCTAGGATTTTCGGGGAAACCAGTACATAAACGTTCCGAATCTGGAGTCGTCCCATGTAATTGCTGTTACCCGTAGTTCCTAGGTTAGAATGTCACGATGAAATTACATGGAACGGCTCCAGATTCAGAACCTCTATGTGCTCGTTTCCCCGAAAATCCTACATGTCGGTCTTTGCATCTCGCGTCTTCAAATTCGACAAAATGTATCAAATGCATAAAGAAGTGTTCGAGAGGACATTAAATTTTGAAAGCGCAACTGATGAGGGTTCTCTAACCAGAAACAATATATATATATATATATATATATATATATATATATATATATATATACATATATATTGTCTTGCGTACAAAAGAATGACACCCCGAAGAGAGTATTCAATATCTCTGACAGGTGAAGTTAACCTGAAAATTACATCCTGACATTTGTAACCTAGGAACTACGGGTAACATCAATTACATGGAACGGCTCCAGATTCGGAACCTCTATGTGCTCGTTTCCCCGAAAATCCTAGATCTTGGTTTTTACATCTCGCGTCTTCAAGTTTTAAGGTATGTTTTGAAAAATATTTCTATAAATTATTACAATTTCAATTCTCTAAGAACTAAGTATTGGGCCATATCGATCTTTAGTCCCATTAATATGAACGTCATAAGCTGTCATGTTCCAAATTTTATTACATCAAAGTAAAAATGAATTATTAAATTTTACAATTATTCTATTGGCAACCTTTTATGAGAGGTGAGTTATGCTTTTTACTCTGAATCGAATTATTCTGTTAATAACTTAACTTTTAATATATTTTTATTTTGAGTTAATTAATCATGATTGATTGATCGACTTTCTACTGTTGTTATATAAACCGTTCATAATTAAAAAATATTTTCTACTTTGTAGTTCGGTTTGCTATTCAAGCATGTTTTTTGGTTTTTTTAACGATAATTATTTTAATTAAATTATGTCAGAAACAGAAACTATGCCGTGTGGACCGACAAAGTGGTTATGAACCTTAAATTTTCGTTTTATATGAATTATTCCTAACACGTCTTACATATATTCAGTTAAGCTGAACATAAAAAATTCATCAGACATTTTGAACATATGCGAATGAATCAAATTCGATAAAATTAGTAAAAGAAAAATAATGAATAAAGTAAATATATTTAGAATGGAATTTTTTCTTATATTTCGAATTTTGGTAATTTAGAATTCAGTCAGTAAAATGTCATATTTGGGGCTTAACGATAATTACTTCGCTAATATATAATGCCTACAACTTGTGTAATTTGTTAAATGTTGTCAAGGATGCCTAAGTTAATTTTCCTTTTACTTTTTAGTCATGGTGTATTCGTAAATTGCGGCACTGAAACGAATGGTATTTTTGGAGATGGAAGTGTAACTTTTGAAAATAGCGATGAAGGTATAAGCTTTGAAAATAGCGGTGAACATACAACCCTAGAAAGTAGAGATGAAGTTACAAGCTTAGAAAATAGCGGTGAAGAAACAACCTTACAAAGTAGCGATGAAGGTATCACCTTAGAAAATAACGGTGAATATACAAGGATAGAAAGTAGCGATGAAGATTCAAGCTTAGAAACTAGTGATGAAGATGTCGGGGTAACGCAGCTTATGGATCTTATCCAAAAGAATGTGGTGCCTGTGGTGATAGAACATGAAGTATGGCCTGGACAAAGTACAAGAAGTAAGTAGTATTAGAAATCTACCGAGTTTTTAGTTTAATTATAGATGAAAAACGCGATAACAATATATATATATATATATATATATATATATATATATATATATAAACTTCAGTTATTTCAACTACCTTGTATACGCAACTACTTATCTATCACCCAATACAACATTTTTGAAACCACCCTGTATAACTTTAAATTCTATTCCTCCTTATTCCACCCATATCGCATTTATTTGTAAGATTTTTTGAACTCACCTGTATAAGTGTAATTTTACTTTGCCCTACATTCATTTCCGCATATTTCTTGCTACTTGAATTTCCATTCACGTACACACACACCTACCACCCACCGTATACCGAATAGAAAAGATCGCTGACAAAACAATTTTTCTTTTCGATATACTAATTGAATATTTTCTGCCATTTCACTCGATTGTAAGCCCCGTAAAATGATAATGTACAGTCACCCTGTACAATATACTTGCATGATATATCTTGACATTTAAGCTAGATACTTGTGTTGAAAATTTGACATTTACATTGATGTTTACCGTTTTTTTTTGCAAATATTTTCCCGATTTTTAGAAAAACGGTATGTTTTACGTTATAGAAAATGTAATTCCAATCAAGCTGAAACATCTTTTTGTAGAATACAATTTAAAATATTCAAATTAATTGAGCCGTTTTGGAGAAATCAGTGAAGATTCATTGAAATTCACTGAGATGTAGGCCCTCAATTTCTGTTTTTTCTGATTCTGAATTTTAAATCATCAAAATTCCCCGAGTCGTTTTTGAAAAATCACTGAGCATAAAAAAAAAGATGTGGACGAATTGATAACCTCTTCATATTTGGAAGTAGGTTAAAAGAGTACAACTATAAAATATGAATTATTATGATAATAAGAAAATAGATCTACTAAATTTATAATAACTAGTGGTCGAAATTCGACCCTATTTCATGAAATTGTAAAAAGTATATTTTTATAGCAAACAGTTGTGGAGAAATCGGAGAAGTAGATGTAATAACCGAAATTGTTCACTCATATTGGCAAATCTATTGAAATAAAAAGAAAATAAAAATGTAATCAAATATCGGTATTCGAAATATTTTTGACAAATGAATGAGCCCCCAAATTTTTGGCAGGAACCGCTACCGGCAAAATATTCGATAAAATGATTGGAAAGTTGTTCTTTGCAACCTAAAAGTTTTCGTCATTTGCGGTTTCAATCAAGTTCTGGAATATTAAAGAAAAGAGAGGACCAACAACCCTAGGAGAACTTAAATATTTATCACATTCTCTATTGTCTGCTGTCTCACAAATTTTTACACAACCCTTTCGGGAAGGTTGTGATAATAATATACTAATTAAATAATTAAATTCACATTAAAAACAAAATATTTAATATGAAAGTTACTGCAACGTGTCCGAAAAATCAATACTGATCTACTACATTGACTATTTAACCACAAAACAATAACAACGCTTGCATGCCACTGACAGAAGTACATGCTCTAAGAATATAACAATATCTAACGATCCATATATAATTACTCAATATTTTGAGGTTTGACCGTCTGGCGGCGGCGGCACTGTCAGTTGTTTGGCGTTGACAGTATGGACGTAAATAATGAATTCTTATTATATTTTATTTAATTATTGAACCAATATTATATATTAATATTTGCTTTCTGCACTGTCGTCAGTAGCTACTAAACAAAACAAAGATGAAGAAAATCGGTTGAGGGACAGAGGAGAAAATGGTACCTAATCGTTTTGTCTTTGCCTATTTATATATAGATAGCATGTTTAAAAAAATTGTTTATAATAGTTTTGTTCAAATGTCAAAACTAGAGAATTATTAACATGTGGTCTGTGAAATTGCGAGGCAATAGCATAACTTTCATTACCAAATCTCATGTTGCTTTTAGGTGAGATCATTCTACTTTTTAGAGTTGCTGATATTTGTCCAATATATGCTGCATCAGAATTCGTAAAATCTGTGTCATATATAACATTAAATTTCAATTTCAACATTTTATCTGTTTTGATTGACTTGTAAGTTATTAAAATATAAGATTCTTTTTTAAAATTTTATTAATCTAGTTAATAAATCTTTAATATATGGAATAGAGCACTAATGAAAATTGACGGTGTTATTGGAAATGTTAGCGTCAATTTTCATTACCTTGCCGAATGCACAGAGAAGTTTCAATTTTGAGAATTTGAATTTGAAATGTATGTGTGTGTGTGTATTTACTTTTGTAGAACTTTCATAATATTTAATAAATCATAGGCTAGGATTTAGAATTAATTCGGTCAAATTCTTTTATTTCATTATTTACTCGAACTTTGTCTACTGTTTTGATGCACTTTTCTTTAAAATGTTTTATGCAAATTGGAATTTTTTGACAAAACGAATTCTGTAGTGTATTTCGAAGCTACTGTTGCTTTAGTTCATTTTTAGGTAAACAAGAAGTAGTTAATTGTTCTGCACCTTTTTTAGATTTATTGTTTGAAATACTGTACTAGTAAGACATATTCTCTTGAAATATACAATTTTCCTTAATTTAAAGTAACATTTTAAAAAGTAAAAACTACAAAACAAAAGATTGTTTATTAGTGGGTCGTGTAACTAATGAAACATACCGTTCGTTAGAAATACAGGGTAGCACAAAATATTACAAAGTCGGCTTAAAAGAGTTATATCTTCAGATTTTATATCTGAAGCTTCTAGAAGCGACTTCCTTAAAGGGCATTCGCCAAAAACATGGTCAAAAATTTTTGTTGCTTCAGAATCTCACTAACGTCATATGGGCGAACCTAGGAAAGACATTATAAACTATTCGATATAGGGTTGTTCAAAAGTAGATGAGTGTTACTAATTTCACTTTTAATTGTCGCCAACCGGAACTTGCAGAATTCCAGAAGCATTCTAGAATTCACTACAGAAGTAGAAGCGATACAGTAGTCTTCATTTAATAGAATTAAGGCAAACTCCTTCCAATTTCGTCTTCTATTTTGCTCTTTGCATTTTTACTATTTTTTAAATTATCATCTTTTATTTAATTTTTATGTTCATTTATTTGTTCATGTAAATGATTATGTGTTTCTCCCATATAAAATTTATTACATTCATACGCGATTTTACAAGTAAATATCCTCTTTTAAAGTTATTATTTTCACATATTGTTTTAAATTTTATGTGGGCACTGAATATAATAAAAAATTATATATGACTTTTAAAGTAAGCAACTTGACACCAACTTTTGGTTTGACTGGAAGCGTAAAGTCTATGCTTTCATATGTAACATTCATAAACGTTAATTATATGTCACTATTTTTCATTAAACGGGTAATTAAAGTATCGCTGGCCCGCTGCGGTCAACTTTCCAGTTTTGAATATCACAATAAATTTTCAAAATGTGATTCACAATAAATTTTAGCAATGTAATTCATATCTAATTAATTTATTTTTTAGAAGCCGCTCAACCGTGTCGACACTCAAACATTCAAGGTCCACTAGTCCATTTACATGACTCCCAAGTACATTACCACTTAAGCTATCCGGGATATAATAACTTGGAATATGTTTTGTCAGGAAATACGCCTCTTTACCCTGGGTTTGAAGGTTATCCGCATCATCCTAGTGAACACGGAATTTCGCCTAATGAATTCGAGGAAAATGTTGGAACTCCCTACAATGAAGGACAGATAACTGTTCCTGAATACTTGGATTATCTTTTACAAACTGATCATCATCAAGGTTCCGTTGCTGAGCAACCAGAGTATTTAGTGAATCCTCAACTGGAACATCAACTGAATTCTCAACTAGAACATAGACAGTCAGCTCCTTTGCCAGGAAAACGTACTGTTCCACCGTTTTACTATGCCAGATACCCCGGATATATCCCTGTCCTACCGGGTTACTATCCTGGACATTTTCCAGTTGTGCCAATTCCTAATTTATATCGCGGATATCGATCAGTATCTGCAGATATTGACGTTGACACACCAGTGTACGATGACGGTGATGAGCTGGGACATGTTCAGGAAGAAGACCAAGTAACCGACGAATCTGAAGAATGAAATAATTAACCAGTTGATGAATACATGGCTTAACATAATTACTGAACAAAGTATTTGGTTACTGTAAAATTCTAAATAACTTTGACAATTGTTTATTTAATTTTCACATTTATGGAAATGCTATGGAACCTTTGGTGTGTCACAAACACAGTTTTGTACCCTAACCCCAAACTATAATTTAAAATATTGGAATTTTGTGACTGTTAGTTGATGTGAATCCATGATGAGAAATAAATAACTTGATAAAGACATTGTATGTCGAAACACGTGTCGTTCTATCAAAATAACGTGTAAATCTCGATGTTTATATTCATTTTTGTTTTTCTCATTATTTAAAACACTCAACGACATTTTAACAACTCTAAGTTGTCATCTTCATAGAGCAAACCAAATTAAATATATTTATAATTTCGCTAATTTATACCCGGCAGTAAATCTTTTATGCAAATTACAATAATCAATATAAGGGATAAATCTTAAGTACCTAAATTCTACATAAAAGAGTTCTCAGAAATTTTAATAATAATTATTTTTTGCCACAAATTTATGTAAATTGCGGAAATCCTTAATTACCTACCTACTTTAACCTGGCAGTGTAAGGGCAAAAATCTTTTTTAATGCCTAAAAACTTGCCCCTTTTGGTAAATTAATTACAATTAAATTAATTACAAATTAAAAAAAGTAATTTATAAATGTTATTTTACCAGACAAAACAATAAAATATAATAAAAATTGATATTATCTTTAAGCATATTGAGGTAACAATGTTGCCTTTTTTGTAACTCAGTTGTTTTGCATACAAAATATTGCTGTCCCGTATCTCTCGTACTTATCATCGATGACGGTGTAATTGAATATGGTTGTCAAAGTTATATGTTTCTAACTTTATTAGGATTCTAATTAATAGTTTTTATCTAAAGTTTTCAATAAAATAAAAATTATTTTACATTCAGTCCCTGCATTACCTACTATCCGAAAAAATCCTTAAAAAAGTGTATTAGAAATTAATGCACCTCATTTCGTTTTGACTAGTAGTAACTATTAATAGGAATAAGGCCCTTTGAGGGGGGAAAATAAGCTGGACGAATCAGTGGCTTCATGGTCATCTGAGGAGGTAAGTGTGTTTATTGTGTGACCGCTGAGTTACAGCTGTCGTATGGTAACTGACGGTAATAGACCAATCAATAGAGCAAAAATTAACTGATAATGTGTAAAAAATACTATCAGGATACCAACTGTGCCATCACATTAACAAAGATTCCTAGCGATATTTTGCTATGTTTTCCACTCGCAACTATGGTTTTTTACTTTGTTATAAACAACTGAAGCAAGAAAATTACGTTTTTTTTCTTAGCATGTTTATAAAATCAAAAATAATAAACTAATCTCAATGGTGTCAACAGGTCAATTGTAAAGCATGTAAATACCAATGAAATGAGCCCAGGCCGATTGGATCATTAGTAACAGGGAAAAACAAAAATACTGAAAAATGTGGCATTTTTAAAAAAAAATCGTATCTTCGTCACTTTAAAAGCTGTAGAACTGGGCTTCTAGGAACTATATAGTAATTTACATCTATTTTACGTATGCCAAAACCAGACGCTACCGGTGTATTAATTTTTGAACAATTGTGATATAAACTTTTCTGTACACTATTTTTGTATTGTGTCCCTATGCTTCGTAGATAATCAAATTTCAATTGTTGAAAGTAGAGGTGTCATTCTACAAAGCCTCTATTCTCATTTTCCTCTAAATGTCTGTGAAATATCTGAAAAATGATAGCAAATATGACAAAAAATTGGCGAGCGTATGAATGTATCCAAGGAGTGGGGGAAACACGGTTGTTGAGGGGAAGCGTATAGTAATATATAGTAGAGGCACATACATAGATCATTTTAATATTTAAAATCCTCACAAGTAAGAATTTTTCTAATGACCGCTCTCTTTCGATGTTCCGTAAACCCAAAATCCACAAATTAAAAAAAAAAAAACGAGAAACCATTTACATATAAATATATTAATAAACAAACAGTTCTCATTTGATATAATAAAATCGAACAAATCACTCTGTATAGAAGTTTTTTTAGCGATTAGATTTTTTCAACATCTGTCAGAGTGACAGTTACTATCGATAATAATTATTTTTAGCAGTTTCCCTCAACAACCGTGTTCCCCCCACTACTCGAACGCATTCATACGCTCACCAAATTTTGGTCATTTTTGCTAACATTTTGCGTATATTTCACAGAAATTTAATGAAAAATGAAAATAGAGGCGTTGTAGAATGATACCTCTACTTTCAACATCTCTATTCTGAATTGATATTTGACGATCCATGTCGCATGGAGACACACTGCAAGCATAGTGGACTAAAAATTTCAGATCGCAATTATTCAAAAACTAATAAACCTATAGTGCCTGGTTTAGTCACGCATAAGGTAGATATCAATTT
The DNA here is from genome assembly GCA_034190945.1 of Octodonta nipae. NCBI lineage: Eukaryota > Metazoa > Arthropoda > Insecta > Coleoptera > Chrysomelidae > Octodonta > Octodonta nipae. Next base: position 15,157,002 of record CM067220.1, on the reverse strand, counting down.
CTATCAGTTCCCACAAGCCCAGTTCTGCAACTTCGATAGTGACGGATTTATGATAATATAAAGAAAACCGCTAAATTTTCCAGTATTTTTTGTTTTTCCCTATTACTAAAGATCTTATCGGATCACAGCCGTGGGACTCTGATGAATAGAAAAGTATTGTAGAATCGAAAAGTGACGTCATTTTGTCGTCATAAGGCATAACCGTCGAATAACGATGATACGAGTTATGAGTGCGAACATTTCTAAAGTGACGTCACTTTTCGATTCTACAAAAGTTTTCTATTAATCAGAGTCCAGGGCCTGGGCTCATTTCGTTGGTATTTCCATGCTTTACAATTCACCTGTTGACACCATTGAGATTAGTTTATTATTTTTCATTTTATAAACATGCAATGAAAAAAAAACGCAATTTTCTTGTTTCAATTGTTTATAATAAAGTAAAAAACCAGAGTTGCGAGTGCAAAAGGTAGCAAAATATCACTACAAATCATACTTAATGTGATGGCATAGGCAGTATCATGATAGTATTTTTTGCACGAAAAAATCTCTATTGATTGGTCTATAAGTAATAAAGATATTTGCATTATTATTACTCTCATACACAGATGTTTAGGTATAAATTTGGAGACTGACATAATATTTCTTTTCGGATTTTTCTTTCAGTGCACATTTACAAAATAATAAAATATTTACCACTGCCATTCTACTACTACACTGCGTTACTATAAAAAAGTAACCCAGTTGTATTGGTAACGCAGTTACTGTATTGTCTTCTAAAGGTTATTTGTGGCATATTCTTGATTATTTTTATGTTTTGTTGTAAAACTTTGTTGTCAATGGCTTTAAAATATGTATTGAAAATCTAAATTGCAAATTGCAGTTACTTTTGATGTGTTTTAAAATTATTAAATGTACTGTACTACGGTTAAATTACTTCTTGTTTTGTAAAATGAAGGTTCTATAATAAATGGCTTTGACACCCATGGAAAAGCAACACCATTATCGGCTTAAGTTAAAGCTGGATCCCGTAAAAAATAAAAAACGACGAGATATTCAATAATCTGCACAACAAATTATGGTGATCATACCGACATCCACACCACTTTCAAGAACCTTAACTTCACCTGTGTATAGAAACCGAAAAAGAAATGTAATAATTACAAAAAGAGATATCATAAAAAAACTAAAAAATTAAACAAAATGAAACAAAATGCAGTCTCATTAGTTTGAGTCACGGAAGCAAGTGCCGTTATACAGAGGCGGTCCGAGAGAGCTCATAGAGGTCATGACCCTTCCCAACCCCAGCCCAAATCGTATAAGAGAGTTTGATAAAGCTCTTGAAAGAATTACAAAAATTAATTCAAAAAGAGGTATTCAAAATTCTTGACCGGGACCGCTCCTAGCTTTACCAAGAATAACTTACTACAATAAGGTTTATTCCTTATCTGGCAGCTCCGCTGACGAGTACCTTGCAAACTTTATGTACGCAGTTTTTAAGGTAAAAGAAAAACAATTCAATCCAAATGAAAATATCAGACGGTTTTCATGTTTAGATTAGAATTAATATTTGTTTTTTTGTCACTATTTTAGTAGAGTTATTTTTTTTAGTTTGACTTTGGACACGCAGTGACTCGAACTATAAAAAATATTTCATTGAATCGATTATGTTTGTCATTTAATTTTATGGAAGATTAACAGTAGTAGTGTAGTTTAAAATTGCCATACTAAAGAGTTTAATTGTATAATTGTATAAATAAAGTTAAAATTTCAATTAAAGTTACGGTTGTTTAATTTTCTGAGCACTTCTTGCATAAATTGCCAAAAATATATTGTGGTCATTAAAAACATCGCTGCAAATGCCAGTAAGTTAAATATTAAACAATTACCATGCTATATCAACAAAAGATCATTAACAAATATATTTTTAAATTTCCATAATTTGTCACAAATCGCACTTCAAGTTAGGCATTAAAAAGTATTTTGAACAATACTTGTTTTACTAATTTTAAAGAAATTGATCCACGTGGTGGTTATGTTCTAAAACATGATGTGCACCACTAGGTTTATCAGCTCTTCCGCATTTCAAATGGACAATATGCTCTTTAAGACGGTACTGATAGATCTGCCTGTCTATCCATAATAATTTAGATTTAGATTGGGGCTGAATTTAGGGGAGGGCATCAGAGAACACAGCCCCGGGGTCTCCACAACAGAGACAAAAAATACATCTATGAATTGTTAGTACGTTTTCGTACTCTCAAGGGTATATATGAATTAATTTAATTTTTTAAATATGTATGCAGTTTTGTGCTCAGAACACCCACCAAATCCAGCCCTGTTTAGATCACCAATCATTTACATTGGACTTCATAAATTCTCGAAATCATGAAATTTATCTAAAGTATTTCTCAACATTTGCTTTACTGTTTTAGTTGTTCCTACCATAACGACTGAACGGAACAGAGACACACTTGTGACTCATTTCGTAAAGTTGACACTTCATTTATTCGTAACCGAAAAAAATTAGTTTATCTAGAATATTTGTTGGATAGCCATTGCATGCAGCTATTCCTCTAATTGTATTTTTTTCTCTTTCAAACCTCTGTGAAGAGGGGTGTCTTTTCTCATAAAGGCAGCCCCCAACCGGACAATTCTTGCTTTTACACAAAGGGAGGGAACTTAACTCATTAATTTCTGCTCCAGAAAAAAATTCCGGCAACAAGTCCTTCAGGTACTTCAGAATTTGTGGAAAGGGACACTAGGAAATAAAAAACTAACAGCAAAGGATACCAAAATTTCTCCAGGTTGCAAAAGACAAATCTGATCTAAAACTTTTGCTGTTTTATTGGGTGAACAAAATGATTTTAGTTTATTGTTAACCTTTCTCATTTAATTTTTATGTTTTGCATTTATGATGCAAAAATACGTCATGGAAACTCGTCCAATGAAGTAACATAATTATCATTTAATATATGTGTAAGTTTTTTATACAATGACTAACTGTCGATTTCTAATAAACTACGTTTAGTGTACAAATGTTTGATTTCTAAATGTTGCTATTTTAATTTAGCATAGTTTTCAACGTTTCTAGAATTATCAGAGACTTTTACTTGAGCCATTGTGTGTTACAAATGTATAAAAACATTAAACCTTTATTTAAAAACACTCAAAATATATGAAAAAAATCTTTTTCAAAGAAACTTTTAGTTAAAAATTTAAAAAACTATATATTGTTGAGAAAGTTAGAGTAAAGCAATAAGTGATTGCTCAAATGATCTGGCAATATGTACTTAAAATTTATTTTAAAATATGAATATTTACTTAAAAACTTTGAAGCTTTATTTTGCTTTGTTAAAATTTAAAAAGTACCGTGTTAATCAAATCGAAAAATGTTTGAAATTTCATATACTTTCCTGGGGAAAAGAGCATATCATGAGCCTTGTCACACTAACCTCCCCCCTCCCTCGGGGTCAGATAAACCCTCAAAATTTTCAATGGGAATAGGAAGTTTAAAGGTAATAAAATCCTCTGTTCAACGAATTTAAGTTTCGCAGTCTACAAATTTAATCTAGAAGTCTGTGGTGCGCAATTCTCAACTCTTTCAATTCCACCACCCTCGAGGAGGAGCTTCAGCCTTTAAATTAAAGTGGGATTAAACTTTATTTGAGACCTCATTTTAATGGTCATTAAATTCTGTTTCAACTGGTCAAACATTTCGTTTGATCTGTTGAAAAGAGTTATTGATAACAATTCAAATGAGATATCACATACCTAAAGTTTTATCTCATTTATATTTGAGGTTTGAAGCTCATCCCTGATGGTGGTTAAAGAGTTGAAAATTATGTACCAGAAACTTCTTCGTCGAAATAAAAATAATGGGTTTTAATTTTTTTTGCGTTGAGCAATACCAGAGAAAATTTTTCCTTATGTTCTTTTCTTATTTTCTCAAAAATGACTGCATCATATGTGCAACACTTAGATGTGTTGAACAGAGATTTTGAATACATATATACAGTGAGATCCTAAAGTGGCCGCTCATTTTCTACATAATTATAAATGTAAATGAAAAATTCTGAAATAACTCAATTTTGGTAAATGAAACTTTTTGAATAATATTATTTATCTGTTCCTTCAAACCTCTAGGGGTAATAATTACCACTAAAAAAAATTAAATGAATAGATGTAGCGTTTAAAAGGGGGTTTCAATTCTTTATTTTCAGCTATACTATAAAATGTAATTTTATTTTATACAACCAAGTATCCATCGAGGCAAATACATGTTACAATTTACTAGTCTATCTTTTTGTCAAAAAAGTAAAATTGGAACTTTTTGTGACATTTAAGACGTATATAAATTTATTTTAGTTAATAATTTTTAGTGGGTAATCGTTTATTTAGGAATTTCTGAACATTTATTTTTTTGAAATGAGCCTTTCTGAGAACCAAAAATTGACAAGTACAAGTACTAAAGATAAACCATTTGTTATACATGGACGACTTAAAGTTGATGGCAGCTATGAACCAACAGCTGCATGATATGCTTAAAATAGTAGAATGGTTTTCTAGTGACATCCATATGCAATTTGGCCAAATTATAGTAAAAGGCAAAATACAGCAGGGGCCCTACGAAATGAGAGATGGCACCTCAATTGAATCTGTGGAGGAAGGCCATACTTACAAATACCTTGGAATAAAGCAGGCTCAACGAATTGATCACCCCACCATGAAAAAAAACCTATCAACAGAGTTCTATAGAAGGGTAAGACGACTGTTGAAAACTAAGCTTAACAGTAAAAATCTGTTTCAGGCTATTAATATATATGCGTGTTCAGTACTCAGTTACTCATTCGGAATAGTTAAATGGTGCAAGACCGACATTGAACAATTACAACGGAAAGTTCGAGTACTACTAACAAAAATCACCATCCAAAGAGTTCTGTCGAACGTATGAAGGGTATGAAGGAGGAAGAGGATTGTCAGATATAGGCAAGTTCTGTGATCAACAAATTTCTATTTTGCGTAATCATTTCCAGAAACTCGCACTATGTGTGCCTTAGAGGAAATGTGATGCCATACATTGTATGGTCAAGCCTGGGATGGAAGTGGGTGATATAACAAGAACGTATTCTGAGGTATACAGAATATTTAATGAGAATTATCTTGACCGTTACATTTCCTAGCCTACGCTGAGTGTAACAGAACAAAAATTCTTTCGATTTGGAACTGTCAAAGATTTTTCCAAACCTGGGAGATCAAAATTGAATAAGGAAAAAAGTATATAGTGCTAGATGTTGAAGCAAACTTATAGCTAGGAACCTACAAGAGATTTAGTAGGAGATAAATATGTGAAGTAAATAGAATATGAATTATATAAAATCATTCTCACCGATTTTTCACCAACAACAGAAAAAGCATAATAATCTACTAATCTAATCACTCGGCATTATTATTTTTTCAAAATTATTTTCAATGACTGATTTCTTTTAATTAACGGAGAATGTAATGAGTTAATAAAACGTGCCCAAACAAGCAAAATATTTATTTAAATTTTCTGATAATGTTAACCACAACTTACTTGATCATAATTATAGTCAAGAAAATGTTATTGTTTTATTAGCTTTGTTTCAGTATTTTCGTTGTATACGAGATTAACTATCATGATTCTTGAATTTCAGCGTCAGTAATTTCCACCACATTGCTAGTTGCACTAGTTTCTTCTGTAGTTTGATGGTCGTGACCTCCAAAATGTTCAGCCGTTACCAAATCTGAAGGATTATTGATGTTCGGTGGAGGAGACACTATTGGAGGTCGACATTCTTGATTTGACGACTGGTTAACAATAGTTTGCTCTTGGCTATCTATTTCATCGATTATGGTATGTTGGGCCACTCCAATCAGATACTGCAAGAATTGGCTGAGGGATACGCGTTCGTTTGAAAGAAATTTTGCTAGGGTTTGCTGAGCTGGTTCTGACAGCAATGTGGGATCCTGCAAAAAAAATAATTTAGTAAACATGTTTCAGATTTATTTTGTTGCTTTTTGCTGGTCATTACTTTTAATGGATATAACTAATGGAGGCCCATGCTCATACACTAGGGCTAAATGGTTCGTTTATAAGATTTATCGTTAAATAACTGCGACACCGATTCCAAACTCCATGAAGAACAGGCATTCCGAGTAATCCACGGAAATAAATAATACAGAACAATGACAAAATAGTAGAGTGATGGTGTAGAAAGCAATTGGGCAAAGCTACACAACAACATCTGGGAAACAACTATCAACGTTCTTGAACAAGTCGTTCAAACAAGAGGGAACAGTAAACTTGTAAAAAATGATGTACACAAGAAATGAAAGAACTAGGAAAATAGAAAAGAACAGTGTATTTATCACAAATAAATATAGGAACTCCTGGAGGGTAACACCTGTACATCAAAGTTAAAATTGGATTAACCAACAGATAAAAAGTAAATTTTGGAAAATATTCAGTTCTGAAATTGAACGTGAAGAAAATCTCTAGAAGAAACTACAAACAACGGTAAAGTATGGAACATATCAGTCAAAGTGATAACAGGATTAGCGGATAAAATAAAATCAGAACAGGCACTGGTGTACATGACATTCCAAACGAACTTCTGAAGTACGAATGTTGAGAAATTATGGTAGAATTTACGAAATGGGTCAACAGATGTTTAAGTTTGGGAACAATGGTTAGTTGACAAAGAAAAGCATCGAGATACAAGTAAAGAAAGGGAGAAAAAAACAACTTGAGTTATAATATTCGATCGAATAAATATGGAAGACATGTCATAAACAGAAATAATCAAATATGAGAAACATCGTGTAGACGATCAAAAACTCATAAATGGCCGACTCTAAGCAACTCTGATATATTGATAGAAACAAAAAACGAGGGAAATTAAAATAGTCTGCTATGTTGATGGTGTAGTCTTTATAGAAATGGAGTAAGATTGAAAAGAACTACTAGGTTTATGCACTCAATCGATAGGCTAACACTTTACACGTCAAAATATTCGCAGCTGAAATCATAGCATTTGAAATGTCAAAAAAGTAATTTTTTGAAGGGATACAATATATTGTTACGGATCCCGTGGGTTCAATTATCCGCCTGTTGTATAATTAATACTCCTTTATTTACTGTGAAAATAAATCCTTAACCTCCAACCTGAATACAATTTCTTCAAACACAGATCACACAAAACAATATACAGTTTGCTTTGCTCTACTACTTATAATCACTTAACTAGAGTTAGACTGACCATAACGCTCACAGAACATCTATTTATATAAAATTTTACATTCGAGAGTCTTCGAGTTTATTCTGTGGCGCTAATATCGAACTATGTAGATGTCTCCCGAACTGACAGTTACACGTGGTGGGTTCATATACAATATAGAGGGTCCTCCCTCGGCCGACTTAACTTACCCACGGGATCCGTAACAATATAAAAGAATAAAATGTATTTTTATGAAATGCAACTCTAGACATCAACAACATATAACGTCAAGCTGGGTATGTATAAGTGTATGAATGCAATCTCAAGCTATTTTCATATCATTACAGTGACTGGGGACAGAAAATGTCCGAACCTGGAAAATTTTTGCCAGTTAACTGATTTTTATGAAAATTGGGAATTAAGTTCATTTTACCCTCTATATCAAAACTTATATAAGCTTGGCATGTACTTTTTACTTTTAAGGGGTGAAAACCACCCCGTAAGCTAAAAAATAAGTAAAACATAAAAATAGGCGTTTCTTAGGCAACATTACCTACACGTTATTATATAATATTTATATTTCAACCCGTAAAACCACCCTTAACGACAAAATGACGAAATTTTTTTTTATTTTCAAATATTTTTTAGACGTATATATGAAAAATAAAAATCTTCTGTATAGTTATGATACCAGAAACATTTTTTTACGGTATTTCAACACTTAAGAACCATACTTAATGACAATTATGATTTTTTTTATTATCAAATATTTTTTATACTCTAATGATTTTCAAAATACCCTCACTACAGCCAAGTTAAATACAGCGTCATAAGCAGATGTTCAACAGTTGCTCGGTTTGCTCATTTTTTCCTGGTCTGCTACTACTTCAATATACTAAATCGTATAAATGACGTCAGTTTTATAACGACAACTTTCTTCATTTTAAAGCTATCGTAAAAATTCAAAATACATTTTACAGGAAATTGTAACAGCTACAACTCCTATGTCTAAGTGCTTCTTGGGAAATATACAGCAATTTTCTTTAAACTGTGGTGATATTTCCCAAGAAGCACTTAGGCATTGAAAAATATCATTCAGAAAACTACAACTCCTATGAATTTAATTATTTTTTAAATCATTGTTTTCAAGTTTTTTAGATTAAAGTGTTTGAAAACATGTTCTACACTATTGACTGCTACCTTCTAACAGTGATATCTTGCTTAATTTTTGTGCTGACGAAATAAAAGAAGCAATATATATTTATTGTATTGCTTTTATTTTTCATGTTATTTTCAAAAAACTGCAATTTTTTTGAAATTTAACTTATATATATTTTTTAAGTTTAAAATTTTAAAAGATACGCATCCTAAATCGCTGAAACTTCCAGGATATTTTATAACAAATAAATAAAGTGAATTGTAGAAGTATAATTTATTATAATTATTGCAGTATTAAAAAAAATCAATTAGCTGTTTTTTTGACCATAACTCCGTTAATTATTCAGTTAATTTTTTTCTACAACGTGAATTCTTTGTGTTATTTCACGTTAAAGGCTGCAAATTTAGATGCCATCGGACAAGAACTGACCTTCAACCAGTCAGTCGTATATTAACATCTATTGCCCCCACATAAATAAAAAAACTAAACTTCCCTTTTCTTATAAGCTTTATTTTCTTTAAGAGAATTATTTTTGTAGGACGTCAATTTTTCTACTTATTTGAGAAAAAGGTGTTTTTTGGACGAAAAATTAACATTTTCAATCATAAATAACTCAAAAAGTATTGATTTAAAAAAAAATCTTTATGGCAAACCTATTACTTAGAATTCATCTCACAATCGATTTCTGCACTCATTTTTACTATTTTAATCTTCACCCCCTAGAATGGATGGCTCTCACCCTCTGGGCAAGATCACACATTCAGACAATAAAGTTTTGTATTTTTTATGCGATTTTCAGCCTACTGTCAAAATTTGAGACAAATCGATTTATTGGCAAAAATTATCCAGTCACTGTACTATATACGAGTATTTAGCAAAACTCTAAAAGCAATTATAAAATTTACTTTGCATAGCTATATTCAACGCACGTTGTTGTGAAGGAGGAGTTCTTATCGGATACGCTTCCTTAAATAGATAAGGAACTGACTGTCTGACAAAGAATTGACGATATAGGCTGGCTAGAATCTGATCATAGAATGCAAAAGACTTCTTCATTAAAACTTGCTTTCACGTTCAGTTTATAAGTACAAGTCTATGATATTATAACACAACTTTTAAAAATATTCAGTTTGTAGGTATATTTGGTCGGAAATATTATGTCATAATGTGTTTAGTCTAATTGTTAAAACTCACCTGAGATACTGAAATTTCGATTGTGTGTATCAATTGTTTAAAATATTTTATTATATTTGAGAAAAATGTTCCAAAGTTCTGAATTCTTCTTTCTTCCTGATTATCCTAAAATGTAGAATGTGGGAACAATTAGATTTAATAGTACATTCGTAGCAAGGTAAACATACTTTTATATGATATATTTTATGGATAGTTCAGGCATACCCCACAGAGCATGAGGCCCAAATTATGTATGTGGGTTAACATCTGATTTCACTAGCCAATAAAAAGTTATATGAACTTTACAAGTGACATATGGTTTTGCTCCATCACTCTTCAGTTTTCCGTAAATGACTAAAAACTTTCATAAAGTCGCTAACGACTTTCAGAAAAATGGCAAATTTTAAGAACCAAGGGGTGATGAGTGGAACGTGAATGAGCATTCGAGTTCAGGAGGCAAAACTACCTCGAAAACCATGTAAAGCTCACATAATTTTTTTTTTGGTCTTTTTAATTGGAAAGTTAATTTTCAAAATATGGGCTGCCGAGTGTTTCTCGTTAATTCAATATTTCATCAAATTTGCCATGTTAACTTATTTTTCCTGATATCAAAAGAGTCCCCAGGCAGGGGCAGGAGGATCAGATGAACACCTGAACTTAACCTATATGCTATTGATGAACAGTGAATTCAATAAATTTTGGACATTTTGTAACGAACTTCTTCGCTATATATATATATATATATATATATATATATATATATATATATATATATATATAAAGTATAATTTTAAGTTACACACATTAACGTGGACTACTTGCTACTGTGAAACGAATAGTTTAGTAAAAAAATTAAACAAATTGGGTATATTCCTTTGTCATATTTTAAATTTTGGTACCAAAGTTGCTTTATTGTCACATTTGACATATGAACTCATTTTCTTGTTAGAGAAATTTATTTTCTGTTGTTCTTCAAACTTCAAAAGTTAGATATGTTAATTTTGATATTAAAGTCTGTTAAATATATTTACTTGTTCAGTTAGAAAGATATCATTGAAAAAAGCTTCCAAGTTGAATAAAGTAAATTTTGTTCTGTTTTACATCAAACAGCTTTCTTTATTTGCTGATGATGCGAAACTATATAAAAGCATTAATTCAATTAAAGACAGAATTCTTTTACAAAATGATCTCGACTGGCTTGTAAATTGGTGCTCTTTCAACGGTTTTACATATAACCCAGTAAAATGCTTTGTTATAACTTTTCGAAAAGACACACCTAATAATTTTAATTATAATTTAAGCGGCATTGATCTTGCGAACGTAGACGTAATTGAGCATCTCGGGGAATATATCGACTCTTATTTAAAATCTCAATTCCACATGGATTATGTTGAATCTAAAGCCACTAAACAAGTTAATTTCATCAAAAGATTCTCAAATAAATTCACTAGGTTTGAAACTTTTAGAATGTTATACTGATATAGTATAACATTCTATTTTATCTTATTGTTCAGTTATTTGGAGACCCCATTGGGATTACCGAATCAAATTACTTGAAAGACCTGGCAGATCTTTCTTCACTATTTTTCGTTTAAATATGGTCAGCCTATGCACTTCTCAAACCACAACTACTGTAAAATTGCTCAAATACTAAAAATTCCTGATTTGTACTCATCATTGACAAGAAGTGATATTGTTTTTGGCTTTAAAATTATTAACAACAAAATAGATTGTATTGACTTATTGGGTAGGTTACACTTTCATGTACCTAAGCGACATCTTCGACACACTTACGATTTTTTTATGAGTCAGAACGTCACTGGTTGTCGCCTATGGAAAGAATATCAGAACTTATGAATAGTAACTCTTCGTGGCTTGATTTATATAACTGTAATGTTGCAAATGTTCGTATAAATTCAAAAGTTATATTTAAGTATTCTTAAGCATTTCTAAGTGTTGTTTGTTATTAGTTTGTTAATTATTCCTGTACTGTTTCTTTTTGTGTTCTTATATTTTGAGGTATAAATGTATGTAATGTAAATGGGGTTTACCCCGTAAATTTTAAATAAATAAATGAAATACAGAGGATTGTTACAAGAAAAAAAATGGTATTAGGAAATTATAGTTTGAATTATTATGACAGATGATGGATACTATGCTGTCTATATATTTTCTGGATGTAGCGTATATTTTAGTGCACTATACTCCGCCTGCTTTATTAAATATACTTGACCATGTTACATCTTGTCTATCTCGCTTTATGACCCGCACTGAATAAACCCAAGCAAATTCAGAAACGCTTTCCGAGTATATTGTACCCAACTGTAAAATCTTTAGTAAATTTTTGACTACCTGTCCAATTCAGTTCTGGCTACTTCTCTTTGCTCTACCACTGATAAAATTAACTGTTAACCCAACATAATGCATTTTAAAAAATTATTATTGCCCATAACCACTTTATAAACTTACTGTGACTTTACAACTGAACAGAACAATATAGCAAATATTCTTTATGACTTTGTTCATTACAAATGAATCCTAATTGTATTGTTATTCTTTTGTGCTATATTTCTATTTCTTGGGTAGGAATCTGTGCTTTCTTTGTTCAACTAAATAAATCAACAAATAAATGATAGTTCCTACTTACATTTATGATAGAGTCTTCATACAATTTCCAGAAATTGTCGCTTTGGATAATATCTCGAAAGAATTCATCGTTCACGTTAATACTACGTGACTGTACGATGAGTACATGTAGCGAAAAAAGAAGAATGAGTTTTGACAACATTTTAAAGAAATTACACTTTTTTTAGATAGAACTACCGCTTTTATATTACTACAACTAATTAGGAACATGTTGTTTGGACTTTTAGACAGGACATTGAACTAATTGAGATTTAATGGAGGACAACTCATTAGTTGGAAGGATTAGTAATTACAGTATAGAAGATATTGGACCACGAGGTGGTTTTGTGCTTAAAAAATTCATTTGAAATGATAAAATCATATTCAATATTTATTATACCAGGAATAATTACTATACAATTTATGTTAATTTAAAATACGTGCCATTTATTTGAGTAGGTACTGTGTCAAGTAAAATTAGATCTCGTCAGGAGTGAATCCATCAGATTTGTCTACAAGCTGCGCTTAGCGAACAAAACAGCAAATTTTTATGTTATTTTATTTTATTTATTATTACGCCATCCAGCAGTACAAAGATCAATATAGGACAGGGACAAACAGAAATATCAAAAATAAAGACAATTCGTTACTAAACTTTATACATCAGATTAAATTAAATTTATATATAATTTATATTTATAAAAGAACCGACTTCAGCTGACTTAAAATAAAAACAGTTTAGAAACCATGTGCAATCAATCACTATTTTAGACATATCTCCTTTTTTATCTAATTTAAGGTATAATTCAATTGCGTATTGTTATCTCACTTTCTTTTTCTCACTCTATCTTTCTCCCTCTCTAATTTTTAATCTTTGTCCATATTTTCCAAATATATTTGAACTTTTATATTTGTTTTACTTTTTGGACCACTTTCTATAAATGTAACTAATTCACTGTATATTGCATCCACACTCAGGGCCGGATTTACATTTGTGCCGCCCTGGGGCACTGAAGAAAATGCCGCCCTATGACTTATTGTTGTTACTGTAGCCTACAGTCTGTAGGTGGCAGCATGTGTAGTTGACAGTTGATTTGACTCGAAAATTAAAATAATTAGTGTTATTGAATAATTCTCCAATTTTAGAAAAATTCATTGATCAATTAAAGTTTTTGTTATTAGAAAGACATACGTTAATTTGAAAATATTTTTAATTCTTAAAAAAATACATAGATTTATCAATTCCAAAAAATAAAAATATCAACTTTTATTTTTTCAAACCTTTATGGAAATAAATTAATTAAACTATTTGAATAGTTTTCACTTAAATTTCCTATATTATAATATACAAAATTTTAATTTGATACATAATGCATAAATTATGTTTCTTGAAAGATAAAATGTTTATTTAAAAGAATTGGTTAATTATATATTGTGTAGAAAATTTTTTCTCTCTTTCCAAATTTTGCCGCCCTAAAAAATTTGCCGCCCTGGGCGCTAGTGTAAATCCATCACTCTCCACACTGTATATGCTTCTGTGTACTGGTCACTTCTATATAACTTATTGGTCTATCATTTTCTGAATCACCCTGTAGAACTATAATTCAACTCAACACAATATTACAACGCTCCTGATATCTTTAAAACCACCATGTATAAGTACAAATCCTCTCCACATTATTGACTTATTATTTTTCTATAGTTTAAATTTTTGCTGTATACCAATGATTTTACTTTGCCCCATATGTCTAGTGTTCCATTTATGCAACAAAATTCATCTTTTTGAACCATATTTTATGACTATAATTTTACTCTACCATTTATTTCAATCACCCGGTATATGCAACTGCTTCTACATTTTTTTACCCATGTCTATAATTATATCTCGTCCTACGTCCTATAATTCAAATATCCTAACTGCGCTTATGCTTATATAACAATTTTTTACTTCAAACACCTTGTCTAATCAACTAAATATGTTCCAAATTATATAACTTTTTTAAACCGCCCTGTATAACTGTATACTGTATAATTGTACACAACCTTATATTTCAACCATCCTGCATACCTACTCAACTGCTTTTGACAATTTTTAAAGCCTTGTGTATAACTGTAATTATTCTCCGTTCTAAAGCGCTAATATCCACTCTGTATAACTATAGCTTTGCTCACTCTTATTTCAACCACCTTGTATACGCAACTACATAAGTGCTACCCAATACATTAGACCCACCTTGTATAACTAATTCAATTCCAACTTATATTTAAACCATCCTATGTATGCAACTCCTTATGTAACACCTAATATTACATGCACGCATGCTCTCATCTACAACCGTATACCATATAGAAGAGTTCGCCGACATAACCAATTTTCGTTTTGATAAACTAACGGAATATTTTATGTCATTTCACCGGACTATAAGCCCTCTAACTTAACTTTGACTCTAATAGAAACTTACTTCAAACGAATTAAAATGAAAACCATTACAAACACCCTGTACGAGAAACTTTCATGGCATATCTTGACATTTAAACTAGATATTTATGAAGAAAATTTGACATTTACCATGACGTTTACAGTTTTTTTGCATATATTTTTCCGATTATCAGAAAAATGGTAAGTTTTACGTTATAGAAAAATATATACGGAATCCAGCTGAAACATATCTTTGTAGAATACAATTTATAATATTCAAATTTCTTGAACGGTTTTAGAGAAGATTCATTGAAATCTAATCCCTTATTTACTTTTTTCTCATTTTCTAGAAAACCGTAAATCTCATATTATAGACCATTATATGGGACCTTTCTGTAATGATCCTTAATATAATGCAGTTTAAATCAACAAAATGGCCAAAGCAGTTTTTAACAAAGCGCTCGTCATACATAAAAAAAAGTTGCATATGAATTGATAACCTCTTCCTTTTTGGAAGTCGGTTAATAAATAGGCAAAGACAAAACGGTTCGGTATCATTTTCTGTCTCCCTCAACCGATTTTCTTTATTTTTGTTTAGTAGCTACAGTGCAGAATGCTAAAATTAATTTATAATATTGTTTCATTCACTAAGTAATATGTAATAAAAAAAAAGAGCACTCCGGGAGTGCCGGCAGAAGTGAAAACTTCAATATTAACGTTGTGTTTAATTATAAGTACAAAAGTACTACCATTTATGAGGTAGAATACAATATGGGTACACTACGGTTTAGGTACGTTCTTGTTCGTCGTTTTTTTTTGGCATTTTTTAAACTTAAACACTAAGTTATGCAAATATAAAGCCATTCAAGGGTGGAAAACACAAAAAAAATAACTATGGTAGTGTATGAATCTCCACTCTCGTGAAGGGTTTTCCAGCATTGTCTTCAACAAAAACGAAGATACAACAATAGGACGTAATCCTGAGAAGCCCCTCCCGGGCGTGGAGGGGGAGGAAGGGAGGGGCTTCTCAGGATCACGTCCTATTGTTGTATCTTCGTTTTTGTTGAAGACAATGCTGGAAAACCCTGCATGAGAAAAATAAATAAAAAATAAATACATATTTATAACTTTATTAGTATTACTATATATACATTTATACACAACAAATAATGAAAGATTTGTACCTCTATATACACATGTTAAATTTATAAAGGATACATGTCATCTCTTCAAACTTACTAACATTAAAAAAACTTACTAACATTTAAAAACCTACTAACACGAAAAAAAAAACACTATACTACAGGATATCTCTCAGCAATTGGTAACACAATATTTCGAAACTGTTCCTGTGTAGTTCTTCCCTTATAATATTGCCTCCACATAAACTGATCTATATACTCAGGCAACATTTCTGACTTTAAGACATTAAGTTGCCTGAGATATAATTTCAGTTTGGCCCAGAAACTCTCCACAGTGTTTGTACAAGTACCAGTTTCTGGATCTTTGAAATATTTGCTATGGTTCACCGTCTTGTGGGTGTATGGCGATACATTACCCAGGGTGCTCAATGTGCTGTAACCTTTCCAACAATCAGTCCAGATCTCCGTCCCTGGAAGGACATGTTTGATAATTTCTTCTAGTAAAACTGTTGACCCCCAATTTGGAATGTACTTAATAACTCCTTTTTTCTGCTGTACATCGTACATTCCTAAAATCCATTTCTCTCTGACTAAACGTCCTACGTTGTATTTACGTTTAGTTACGACGCTTTCGTCAATCTGGACTACACACCCTGGGCCACCAAGTAAATGAATGTTAGGTTCATTTAACAGCTTCCAAGAACACACATCTCTGAGGAATCGATACTGTTGTATAACAGTTTGTACTGGTATACCTAATGTTCTACTTGCGACACCAACTCTGCTTTCTGCTGCCCACATCCACATTATATAAAAAACCTCCTTTATTTGCATGTGCATATTTTCGAAATAGCTGCCACTTAAAATGCTTTTTTGAGTTTTACATTTGCGGCATACAAATGAGTGGTTCAAGGGTTTTCCTACTCTTCTCCACAACACCATGTACCTTCTGCAGGTCTTTATACTGCAACGAATGTTACTTTTTAACAAATTCGCATTTTGCAAAGCCTCTATAATCTGCAGGTCGTCTTTTCTAAACAACTCAAATATGTCCTCAAGGTTATTTACTTCCATTGTAAATACTTGGGAAAAACACTATTAAACACTCAACGAAACAAACACCTTATTACTTCGACCTGAAGAACACAATAAATAATCATAATGGCGATATAAACATAAACATACAATACGCGGAGCGATTTATGACATCGTCAAATAGATCCACATTTAACCAATCAGGTCGCAAATTAATACAAATCTGTAACACGGGAATGAAATATTCGCGCGGGGCGATCTGGTACAACACCGATAACGCGGAGCGATCTATCCGCGACGATATATAGATCCACTCTTATTAATATTTATTTCTTATTCAATATGTATTTTCCACCTTTATTTTAGTCACAATATGCTTGTTATACACCCTATTATCATTATATGTTTCAATAACCTTTCATTAGCAGACCCCTCTCCCTTCCCCTCGATCTTACGCTTTTTCGATCAGCATCACGTGACCCTGACGCGAGTTTGGAAATTTTTACCCATACAAAAAAAAGTGCTCAGCGCCGCTAAAGAAGTTTTCACTTCAAAAATCATTATTTCTCGTCATGCTGTCAATGCCAAACAAATAATAGTAACAGTGCCGTGCCGTTAGAATGCTTGATAAGAAAATCATCAGCTGGATTGAGTCGAATGTGTAAGACTAACTAAATTAAAGGCAAAACTAACAAATTTGTAACGGCCTCTAAATTTTTTCCACATAGTCATGCTATTGAAATAGAACCCAGGGAAATTTATATTACGTAATAATGGCCATTTATTGGGCTCGGATTTCTTAAGAAGAGCGTGCGGAGTATCCAGAATAGCACACATCAGAAATGAAGAAGTAAGAACAAAAACTAGAAGAGTACTCTGCAGCACGGAGAGAATAGATGTGGTAGCGGCATGTGCAGAGAATGAAACACGAGAGGTCTTCAAAAAGATCTTTAATATATACCCCGAAGGATAGAAAAAAGAGAGAGATCTACGATTTCATGGAACGATGGGATTAGGAACATAATAAGACAAAGAATAATTAAGCAAGAGGGTTATAAGACTACTACACAAACTATATAGTGTCAGTATCTGCATTTACCCTGGTGGTGAATGGCACCCCTCCCTGAAAGTAAAAACTTTTTATGTAGATTAGTCACCTAAAACCTAGAATGAGACCAATGTCTAGCAAAATACGTAGTTTTAAAATTTTTTGATAAACAAATATTTATTGAGTTCTTGACTGGCAGAAAATGGTGATTTTTTACCAAAAATGCACGTTTTGAACGTTTCTATTAATTCAAAAAAGTGAAAGTAACCCTGAATTTAACTGTTAATTTGACTGTTAATAAGACCAACCTAGAAGAAAAATCTGTATTTCAAAAAATTCCAAAAGCATTTAGGACAAAACAAAAATCGCAATGGTTATTGTTTGAAACTGTATGTTACCTAAATTCTGGTGGTGGTGAACCGTTTTGTATAAATATGGTCTTATTTTATAGAGTATATATTCGGATTGGTGAAACTTCAAATTTGGGAAAAGAATTTTATTGGTAAAGTGAAGAAATTTGTGAATGAACACATGCGTGCATGGAAATCGACAATATCCCTAACATATTGGTCGATTTTTCGAAAACTCCTTATAAATGTGTATAGTTTTTTAACGTTTAATCTATTAAGGAAGATCCCTAGGTTATCTTATATACTTGTCTGCAACTTGCAGTTTTGCAGACAATCTCCGAAAAATTTCATCGAAATGACATAAAGGACATTTCCTTATAAATATTTTAATTCCACGTAATAGTGCGGGAATTTTAGGCACTGGAAGTTTTAATTGCGAATTTGAAAATTTTCTATGTACATCTCAAGCATATAGGTAGTAAATCATCGTATTTTCGACTCTTTAAATCAATGAGTACCAAGCTCGTTTTGTTTGTATACCCGGCAAATACCTTTTTGAATGAATTTTTTTCCATTTTGCGAAGACGGTGCATTTGGTTGTCACATTCACCCGGCCTAACAGAAAATTCAGTGACAACACATGTCAATCTAAACTGCTATTTGGTGGGTTTATACACAAGATGTTTAGTTATAGCAAACAAAATCACAAAGTAAAGTGATAGATGGCGTTGCATTTATATGATGATTGAAATATAAGTTAGGCCGTTTAGCTGTATATACAGGATGCATGGCATATAGGGTGGAGTGGACGATTGGTGGTATAAAAATGTTGAAAAAAAAAAGTGAAATTAAAGTTATATAGGGTGATTAAAAAACTGTTATATGATATGGACGTAAACAAATCATATGCAAGATGGTTGAAATATATGATGAAGTTAAATTATATTTATACAGTGTGATTAAAAAATTATTTATTTTAGAGCACATAAGAAGTTGCATAAAGTGCGAAGAGGAATTAATGTTACACAGGGCGATAATATAAAATGTGAAAAATGAAATAATTTATGGGGTAGACCACAAGGAGTTATATACTATAATTGAAATATAGGACGGATTTGACTGCGTAAATATGGAATGGATTCTACTCCGTCCTATAGTTTACAGAAGGCAGCTAACAAATTTATGCTTGTCCATGGGCAGTCGTATGTACAGGATGGTTGGTACATAGGGTGGAGTGGAATTATATGTAGTTATACAGAGTTGTCAAAAAAAGTTGAAAAAATGTTACATGGCGTGGTCCATATGGCATAAATATATTTTGGGCTTATTAAGTCAACGCGTACTAGTACATTTTATTCGTAAACATTTACCTGTCAATTTAAATGAAAATGTATCATTGTGTAATGTTGAGGCTTTCGATGGTACCTGGTCTTGTCTATTAAGGTTATACATACAAAATAAAAAATAAAGAATGAAAATTACCTGAATTCAAAAAAACTAAAAAGTTGAAAATAAAACGTTTTAAAAAAATATATAACCGACTTTCACCTATAACTAACAAGCTAAAAATAATTATAACAAAATACAACTCTAGCAAATAAATAACACATTCAATGTTGTTAGGTACTTACCCAGGAAGTAAAAAATGTAAAGATTAAAAGGTGCTCATTCTGTACAAATTAATTACCTACCAATCTGGTATATTTTTGAAGTCAGTGCCAAGCAAATCTAAAATCCTTCATTACGTGCTTATCTACTACTTCATCAAACTTGATTGTCCCTTGGCACCGACTTCAAAAATATACTAGATTGGTAGGTAATTAATTTGTACAGAATGAGCACCTTTTAATGTTTACATTTTTTACTTCCTGGGTAGGTACCTAACAACATTGAATGTGTTATTTATTTGCTAGAGTTGTATTTTGTTATAATTATTTTTAGCTTTTTAGTTATAGGTGAGAGTCGGTTATATATTTTTTTAAAATGTTTTTTAATTGTCCCTTCTAGTTTTAAATTTAAATCATACAATTATTATTTTAGCTATTACAGTTATCAGGCTCTTATTGGATTATGATTCTGCATGGGACTAGAATAAATTATTTATTTTATACTTGTATGACTGTTTTGTTATATTAACAAAAATTTAATAAAAACTATTTCAAATTATTTTAATTCGACTGCAAAAAGAATGAGGCTCTCAATTCGTCTGTATCTATGTTTTTAATGTTTGTTCAGGAAACGACTCAAGGAATTTCGACCGTATTTACTGGATCCTGTTCCGGTGGATCGCGAAGTGGTCCAATATATTTTTTAATAACGTCTTTGTTCCTAGAAAAGAGGAAAAAACTTTTTTAGCGTCTTTCTTATACAGTAAACTTTGGTGAAGTCGCTGGATTTAAAATATGGAAAATTTTTTTGTTCGGAACATGAGGTATATCTATATACACTGTGTATTCATAAATCAAACGATTTCTTTTTACTTGCATTGTCTAAAACGTACACTGTAATCACTCCATGTCACTTTTTTAATTGTAGACGAGGTTTGTCATCAAATACGAACTTTGATTTTTGTTAATATCTAAAATTGTTATCAAGTAGAAGTAATTAGAATTAAAAAGTGCAACTACTAATGCCATTGTACTAAAAATTGTATAATAAGTATTTTTTGTAATGAAGCCAAATAAAAACATTTAAAAAAAACTAAAACCTACTTAAAATAAACTTAACTAAAAATGAAATAAATTTTTATTAGAATAATTAAATACTTTTCTGAACAACTTATAAATTACTTTTATTTTTTGAAGTCGGTTTTTGTTTTTTTTTAAATGTATTTATTCTTATGATAATAAAAACAATAAATTTATCCTTATTCAATATAAACTTTTATGTAATTTAGATTTGTGAATTTCTTTCATAAATAGCATTGAAGAAAGAATTCTGTTATTAAATGGTAATAATCCGAATAGGCCCTTAAATATCAATTTGTAGATTCATTATAGAAGGGAAATACCAGGATTTAAAATGTCGTTAATTTAACATTGTCTGTGTCTTTCTACATTCACAAATTTCATTTCTTTAATATTTGGGTAGGTAAAATTATAACGAAGTAATTATAATTAGTAAGTTCAGTGTAAACTGCACAGTTGACAAGAGAAAATGTTGTTTACAACTTTTGTTCTACTATCATTTAATTTGCTTATGACACAGTGCCAAGTTGATGAAAGTGTTGTTAGAAAACTGTTAGGTGACGATGGTTTTAATAATGTTTATAAAAAATGGTTGTTATCTCACGAGGTAAGGATACATCACATACATTGTTAAAATATTATTAATTATTAAGAATTTTATAAAGTGCTTTATAAATCAAATGCAATCATAATTTGATGTAATTATAAATACGATTGCCAACTATTCTATATTTTTTGGAATAGCTACTATACTTTTAAGAATAAATAGACATAATTTAACTGTATTTTTAAAAAATTGAAACTAAACTAATTATATCACACAACCAAAAGCAAAAGACACAAATCAAAAATTGGTAGAAATTTTATACTAGTCCTTCAATCAATAATGAATTTATATTGGAAGTTTCAAGGAAAATTAATTTTAAGGCTTTGGATGACATATTTTTAAGTTTAAAGTATATAAAATTCCTTGTAAATGTAATGAATTTTATATTGGACAAATTATGAGTCCCTAAATATGCGAATAAAAGAACATAATAGTTCTCTCATTAACAACAAGTTGAAAGGTTCGAAATCTGTGAAATCTTTGGGATCTAAGTCACAAAATACAATTCCAGTACCGAAAGTTAAACAATTGGTCTCAACGGTTCTCAGTTGTTCTTGGTTGACAATACTTACGCTTTACATAGTCCTGATCATATAATTTCAAAAACCCTGTATCTATTCTTAAGGTACTTTTTATGTTTTTTTTATATTTTTAATGTAGTAGCATAAGAACAATTGTTGCTGTGTTATTTTCTTATTAACCTCTCATGTGTCATTCTCGAATTCACAGAATTACGCCCAAATTCGTGGTCTTGGTTAATCAGTTTTCGGTCACAAACGTTGGGATTTTTTGCAGTAAAATATTTTACCAAATCCATAACGGAGAAGAACGGGAGATATTACTTCCGTGTATTTTACAAGGCAGAAAACAAATAGTAAGGCAGGTTTTTTACTCTCTAAAATATTTTTAACACCCTAAGAACATCCAACTAGATAGATTAAATAATAAAAAACAGACGGATTTCAAGATAGACAGTGTCAAGTTATAGCCACGAAAGAATATATAGGATAGTTTATGAAGGATGAACGTTTAATAATGGCCGATATGAATTGCAAATAAAGCAAAGAGTATTTGGGAAATAGTTTTAATTTTATTTTGTTATGATAGTTATAGTTAATTTCCAAGTACTCGCCACGGCTTCGGCGGCACACCTCTATTCGATGTTCTATAATTTTGATGATGCTGAGGCATAAGTAAGGTTCAGTTTGTGTGCCGAGTTATCTCGTCCTCTTGAATTGTGGGCTTATTAGAATGCCGTCAGAGTATACCGATGAATCAAAAATCCCAATTTCGAGCGGTAGGCAGAAAAATAAATCGTGTATATGGGTTATATATATGTATATGTATATGTGTGTGCATATATAAACTTGATGGTCTCGGGGGGCACATGCCCTTAATGCCTCCCCCCTGGAGCCGCCAATGATCTGCGCACATTTTTTATTTCGAATAACATGTAGCATTGTTTCGTTAGCTGCGTGGCAAGTAGCACCATCTCATTGAAACCTCCTATCGCCCAGATTCATATCTTCCAATTTCGGCCACAAAAGGTATGTTATCATCTCGCGATGGCGAACACCACTCACACAACTGCTTGGTCGGCCTCCTTTTCGAATAGGTATGACCTGATGATGCCACCCGCCTATAAACCGCACCGACGGGTTGAGGTTGACAGCTTTTCTGCCACACTATCGTGAACAGCAGCTATATTTCCCATAACACGAATTCTACGAACACGTACAGGTGTTTTCACAGCTCTTACAGATCAGGTTTGCTAAAATTTCAGCACAATTTTCCCGATTATACGCACATATGGTGGATCATGCTGACTGAAGTCTCGAAATAAGTTTTTATTTGAACGCCCATTTTCATAAAGGACTTTAACCACCTTAACTCTCTGCTCATTCATAAATGGGTCGGTACATAACCGACCCAATGTTGCTTTTGCTAAGAACTGAATGTTAGAAACGTTACAAGAAATGTCAAACCAAACTTGAGATTTAAGTGTAGTTTTCAATTAACATCGACCCTTAATGCTGATTAACCCTTATGTCAACTCAATATCAAAACAAAAGCCAGGGAGCCCGATTCTTGAAACCATTCGACGGTTCTTCTACTCGACTTCGGACGTATGTCGTATGAAATCTGACATAAATGAAGTTTAATATATGGGTTAAACTTCATTTACCTCAACTTCTCAAGCGACCTACGTCGAAAGTCGTATAGTAGAGCTGTCGAATGGTTCAAGAATCGGGCCCCAGGACAGGAAGCAGGCAGTGAATCTGCTTGTGACACCTACAATTATTTCTAGTAACTACTACGCCAAATGTGGACCCACTTCAATCGTCGTTACTATAAAATACATGAGAGATCATATGACAGTTATGACAGGTTTATTGTTGGAAGATGACATTTGTTAGCAAATTACAAAATGACATATCCAATTAATTAATACAAGTATGAAACTTAGATTTTAATTCATTTTGTAGATAAATAGTATAATCAGTCTGAAAATTTTATATGATTAATTTTGTATTTTATTTCAACTTAGATTTTAATTCATTTTAAAGACAAAATAGTATAATCAGTCTGAATGTTTTATATGATTAATTTTGTATTTTATTTCAGGATTCCAATAACTCAACAAGTATCCATGAAGATTTCGTAAACTTTGTTGTCAGTACCGTAAACCAAAGCATGGAAACAAATACGACTAGTGAGACTCAAATTACAGAAGACGTTAATAACCAGGATGACAAATTCCTTGAAACTTCCTCAGATGAATTGAACTCAAAAAACCTTGATACAGAAGAAAGCCCAGATAATCTGAATATCCTAGCTCCAGATGCGGAATCTAGCAGCATACCTAACGAGGTTGAAACTACTACAACTTTACCAGACAACGACACATTCTCTCCTATATTAAATTCAACTTCAACTGAAGGTTACGAAACCAATTTTGAATTTGGAAAGAAAATCGTTAATGATTCCAACAACTCTTCTAACATTTTTGAGGAAATTGAACGACTCATCGTGGAAAATTTTGAATCAATGAAAATCACATTAGGTTTGGAAAATAGCGAACAAACCAAAACACAGGATAGTCCTGAAGTTGGTCTATTGGACACCCCCTACACTGATGACTATCAATATTATCAGTACAACAGCCCTAAAGTTCATTCTAGGAAAGTTAGTACACCATATCCCGTTCACGCATTTACAAGTAGACACATCAGATATTCCAATATGGGTAACCAAGTTGACGAAACTCCATTATCAGATACCATGAAACAATCTGATGAAACAAATGAGGTTTCTTTTGGAGAGAAACTTTCTTTATCCATGTCTAACGTGCCAACTACAGAGAGATACATAATCAGTGAAAAAGTCCTGCCCACAGGATATCTGATCGTGAAGAAGCGGTTTCATGCCAGTACTCAAAGAGGTCTTTCGGATGAAGAGTTAAAGGAATTGGTAATGCTAGACATGAAAACTAGAGCTTAATCAACGGCTTATAGAAACGAAAATGGTTTAGCCACAAATTATAACCAGGGAGATGAATATTCTACAAACTCCGAAAGTGATTCGTTGATAACTTTATGAGAATTTTATCATTTCTAAATCTGTTGTTTATTTTTTTACTAAGTTTTTTATGTAGAGAATATCTAATAAGTTATATCTTCATTAAATGATTTCAAAAAATAAAGTGGTATTTTTTAAATTTTTGTTATTTCAGAACTTCATCCATTAATTTTGGATAATTCTTTTTGTATTTCAAAGAATATACAAATGAGAAAGAGGTATCGTATTTTACAATAAAATTTGGCGAAGGTGAGAGTTGCTAAATGAAAGAGATTGTCGCAATTTGGGATGAAATTTACTGAAAATAGTTTGCAACTAAATCATAATAGTGTAAGAGCTAGCAAAGTTTTCGAGAGAGAATTTCAGGTAGGCCAGTTTTTAGATTCTATCTCTCTCACTCTCCCGGACGACGTACGCGCTACCTGGCTGGCAGTAGTGGTTGCGTTAATCAGTGCCCATCGTACCTGTGCCTGTAAAATATAAATTTTTTAAATAATTTTAAGAAGGTTTCTATTTTTATTATAATTTTAATTAAACTTTTTGACCCATGAATCTATTATTGCCAGTTATTTTTGTTGTTGTTAATTTTGAATGATTTTTTTTTTCAAATATTTTAGTTTGGCTGAAATTTTTATATGATGTTATTTAAACATCTAAAAAGCCAAAATTAATTTGCCAAATAATAGTTCAATTGTTAAACCTTCATTCAGATCGATCTAAAGTGAAAAGTTACTAGCCATCATAGCGACGCTACGGGAAGAACGGATGACGGATGAACCCCATAGACATTCAGTTTTCTATTCAGTTATTCGTCTGTATTCTAAAATTAAAAGATTTAATTTTCTTTGCAACCCTTTCTTTATTAGCTGTTGAGTGACTTCTTTCAATTTTTCAATTAAAATATCATAGCCAGAATTAATTACAAATATCATCTCAATATACATTCTTGTTGCTAAACTAAAGGAAGAGCTGCTTTAAATTTTTGTCAAAGAAAAACATAATTAGGTTAAAGGAAGATCCACACCTATTAGTTACTGTATAACTATGGAATTTAATTTTTCGTTTATATACAAGTAGATCCGAAATTTTCTATTCACTCTAATAATGTGTGAAGGAATTCAAGTTTCATTGGGGTTTCATCAAGGGTCACATTAGATACCTATGCCTATTAATTTATCTCTCAACTTCTGAAATTTTTTCACTTTATTCCTTTCGCAAATGATTTCAAGATGTATAAATCTATTGCTTCTCCAACCGACCATACTTAATTGAATTACTCCTTGTGTACCTATTTGAGTAATAAATTTGTTTTAAAATCTTCAAATTGTAACTTATAACCACTTCATTAATTGTTCCTCGTTCAGATTAGCTAGGAACTGGAATATATTTCCATTAAATTTTAAATAACTTTTGCTAATTTTATTGTGTTGCTAATTTAGACATTTACACAACATTATTTTACATGAAATCCTTGGTGCTTCTATTAATAATCGCGTAACATCTGAACTGATCTAGGTCATATTTATGCAGTATAATTGCTTGTAAATGATTCCGATTTACACAATATTTTCGTAATAAAATTGAGTTTTTTTGGTTATAAGCTACGTCACGATAGTTTTTGCTATACAGTTTTTTTATGCTCAGTATGGGGATCTCGGAAACTAGCGGAGATCGAGCAATGGTTAAATTGGGAAAGAATTGCAATTTTACTGGCAGAATTTAATGACACTTTCGGATTTTTGTAAAAAGTCATGGCTTACGAGATATTTTGAAAAAACGAAATTCTGCCGATTTAGTCAAATCCGTTTAGCTCCTTTGTTTTTGATTTTACAAAAAAAGTGTAAATATCAAAATTAAAGGGAATTGTATCCCGAATATGATTGTCTCTTGTTTTCGAGATATGACACAAACTTATCTTTTTTTGAATGGACACCATAGTGGGCTATGACCTCAAATTGGACATTTTTAGAGATTTTAGTTATTCATAAAAATAACGGAGTTATGGATGCTTTTCTCTCTTATTTTCACTTTTAACGTAGTTAGCCATGAAATAGATTGATTTATTAATAACTATTCCAAAAAACATTGAACGATTTTTTTATTAGGTATATCAGATATAACTAAAAAACTAAATAATTAGGTACTTACTAAAAACTTAAGAAATTAAACTACATATAAATGGTTAAAATTTATGTTCGAAAAGTCCGCTATTGTTATTTAGACAAAAATTGCATCTTTTTAAGATTGACATTACCGCTTTCCTTACAGACTGTCTATCAATTAGGTTCTTTTGTATACTTTGTTTTTTAGCGCACCCCCATAAATAGAAGTCTATAACTGCCAAATCGGGAGACAGGGGTGGCCATTCGCGTGGGCCATTTCTTCCTATCCAAGAGTTTGGATAGATATTATGTGTTTTCTTACTAATAACGAGTTATGAGCTGGTGCTCCATCATGTTAGATCAATTTCTAAACGAGTTCTCAAATTCATATTACGCAACATGTCTTGAAAAGTGTATTGCAAGAAATGCAAGTAGCGCTCCCCAGTCAGTGATTCGTCATAGATAAAAGGCCCCAGAATAGTAAACCCTATGATACCACACCAAACATTAAAACCAAATTTTATCTGGGCTCGTCTTTGTTCTACATAGAAAGGGTTTTCTTTAGCCCAGATATGCTCATTGTGTCTATTGAACATACCGCAGTTAGTAAATCTAGTTTCATCTGACCATAACACCTTTAAAGGAAACTGTGGATTGTCAATGTACATGTCTCTAAACCATGTACAAAACAAAATACGTCGATGTTCGTCACCAGCATGCAAAGTTTGAGAAACTGAAAGTTTGTACGGGTAGAACTTCTACCGCAATCTCAAGAGTTGATGTAGATGGATATGATTTACCATTGCCAAAACATTTATTTGTGCTGCTTCGTTAATTTGATTACGTTCCTTTGGTGGTTTAGTAAAAGATCCATATCTGCGTAAAGTATCGTAAAGCCTCTTAAATGTACATAGAGCAGGTGGACGACGACGATTTAAATATCTATGAAAGTATTCCTCAGCTGCACGAACTGAATTTTTATGGCATATGATATAACATTCCACCATATTCAGTTTCTCTTCGTTAGAATATTCCATTTTATCACGAAAACTTGTCAATATCGACTCTGAGTTCAGCACTACTAATGGAATTGCTCTCAAATGAGGAAACGTCAAAGTAAAAACAATCTTTTTCATGTCTACCTACGTTAAAAGTGAAAATAAGAGAGAAAAGCATCCATAACTCCGTTATTTTCATGCATAACTATATCGAATATTAAAGTGTTGAAAAGCTCTAAAAATGCCCGATTTTTTGATCTCATAGTCAACTATGGTTTCCAATCAAAAAAAGATAAGTTTGTGTCATATCTCGAAAACGAGAGCTCTCACGGAAACGAGGACATGACAATCATAATTGGGCCAGTAAAACTGCAAATCTTTCCCAATTTAACCATTGCTCTATCCGCTCCGCTAGTTTCCGAGATTCCTATACTGATCAAAAAAAAAACTCACCCTGTATATTACATTTTGACTATATGTACTTGTATATGTTATTGCTCAGCCTTTTTTTTATTTATTGTTATTTAGGTACCTTAAACACAAATTCAATGCGCTAGCAATGTCTCATGATAATAATTGTTTCTTTGATATCTGAACTATCACTTCTCTAAGTGTACATTAGTTATGTTTGTGCATATTTGTTTCAATGAATAAATAAGTAAAAGGCGTATCTATGATTAGGTATGTTTCTATTGGATTTGTTTAGATGATACTATTTTGACTTCATCCGTAATATATCCCGAATTCTTGAACATTTTATTTTTCTTCGGCCCTATTTCATGAAATTGTTAAAAGTATATTTTTATAAGAAACAGAGTTGTGGAGAAATCGGAGAAGTAGATGTAATGACCAAAACTGTTCACTCATATTAACAATTCTATTGAAATTAAAAGAAAATAAAAATGTAATCAAATATCGGTATTCGAAATATTTTTGACAAATGAATGACCTCCCAAATTTTTGGCTAGAACCACTCCTGGCAAATATTTGATATAATAATTGGAAGATTGTTCTTTGCAAGCTAAAACTTTTCGTCATTTGCGGTTTCAACCAAGTTTAGGAATATTAAAGAAAAGAGAGGACCAACAACCCTAGGAGAACTTAAATATTTAATAGATTCTCTATTGTCCGCTGTCTGACAATTTTTTACACAACACCTTCGGGAAAGTTGTGATAATAATATATTAATCAAATAATTAAATTCACATTAAAAACGGAATATTTAATAAAAAAATCAATACCGATCTACTACATTGACTATTTTACCACTAAAGAATAACAACGCTTGCATGCCACTTCCAGAAGTACATGCTCTAAGAATATATCTAACGATCGCTCCATATGTAATTACTCAATGTTTTGAGTTTTGACCGTCTGGCGGCGGCGGCACTGTCAGTTTTTTGGTGTTGACAGTATAGATGTAAATAATGCAATATTATAAATTAATATTAGCATTCTCCACTGAAGGTCGTCAGTAGCTACTAAACAAAAAAAAGGAAGAAAATCGGTTCAGAGAAAATGGTACCTAATCGTTTTGTCTTTGCCTATATATATATAGATTGTTGATATTATCATGTACTATTTGAGGATATTTATACCACTTGTTTTTAGGAAAAGCAAGAACAATTTTTTATAAAAACTTTATTTCTTAACAAAAGTCTAACTTATCTATCAAACATCTTTATGTAGTCTGTAATATTCAACTAACTACTTTTTAAATTAACTAAAATTAATACAATTATCACAGCTTCGTATTTATTGGCATCCCCCAGTCTTGTTTGATGAGATCAGCACCCTTTTCAGCAATCATAAAGGCTGGAGCGTTCGTATGGGCACTGGGAATTATAGGAATAACAGAGGCGTCAATAACTCTTAAACCTTTTACACCATATACCCTCAAATTTGGGTCAACTACAGCTTTCTTGTCCTTAGGAGGCCCCATTTTACATGTACCGCTTTGATGGTAGATGGTAAAAGTAAAATGTCTTGCCATGCATTCAAAATAGGCGTCGCTACCAAATCGATTATGCGCGCAAGCTGGAATGGGGATTGTATGCAACCTGGTTCCGATTGCTTTCATTGGAGGAGTTGAGGTAACGTTCAGTGCAAGTCTAACTCCCTTTATAATTGTTTCAATGTCATATTTTTCGGAGTAGTAATTGGGAAAAATCATCGGATGGTCTTTGAAGTTCGCGCTCCTCAGCATAATCCTTCCTCTGCTCTTCGGTCTCATCAACATCGGCAATATCATAAATGTCTCTCGGTTCTGAATTGGTTTGAACACTTTATTGTATATCTGTTGAGTGATACCGAAATTTTTGTACAAAAGAGGATCTGATACTATAGACCCACCTTCAAACAGAAGCTCCACGTCAGGCCAGCCATCTGGATCATTTGGTCGAGTAGTGTCATAAAACGCAAGCGCTTCACATCCTCCAGGTATTGCGAGAGGTCCTTGATGGTTGTTCAAATACGATTTAAGGTATTCGTTAGTGATAAGGTTTTCAGTTTTCAAAGAATAAGGTTTATCGATAAGGAAAGTTAGCCCACCAACGGCTATGTGGTCCATCAGGTTAAACCCAACGCGTAAGTTACTGATCGTTGGTATGCCTAGCGATGTTAAATGTTTTTTCGGTCCGATTCCACTTAGCATAAGCAGCTGTGGGGAGTTGATAGCTCCTGCTGACACAATGACTTCTTTTTTGGCATAAACTGTATACTTTCTGCGTTTAGTTACGAACTCAACTCCGTAAGCAGTTTTGGTCTTCGGATCTATGAGGATTTTAGACACTGTGGAGAATTTTTTCATGTGCAGATTGCCTCTGCTTCTGATGGGATGTAAGTACGCCCTACTTGAACTGTCCCTGACGCCTTCGTTCATGGAGACGTGGAGTCTCGAGACACCAACCTAGAAAATCAAAATCATTGAGTTAATTATTTTCTAATCAGAATGTGGAAAACGTGTGTAGCATTTGGAAGTGAGAGTACTAAAATTTATAGTGGCGTTATAGAAGGAAATTTTTAGATTTAATATTGTTTTTTCCTATATTTTATAAAATCAGTAAGCAATTCCAAATGTACCACGTCGGTACAGATGACTGGCTTCTTTCTAGGGCTAGCTGCTTCTAGGTAATGATACTATTGTTTAGGCATATCTTAGGATGTAAATATTCACAAATGCTGATGCAAAAGGGCTCAAGGCCTTTTATTTAAATATTTGATATCTCTATATGTATTTAATTCGAGTTTTGGTTGAACAGATTAATAATATAGCTACGGATTCCGTGGGTTCAATTAGACACCCGTTGTCCAATTACTACTTTAATGGTGAAACAAATCCTTAACCTTTAAACTTCAATACAAATTTCTTGACACATACAACACAAAACATAATTTACACTTAGAGCATATACTTTACTGCTAATGATACTCAAATGAACTTAAGACAAGACTAACTCTAACGCTCACAGAACACCTGCTTATATACAATTTTTACATTCGCGAGTCCTCGAGATTACTGTATGGCGCTAATATCGAATTATGTAGATCTTTCCCGAACTGACAGTTACTCTTGGTAGGTATATATAGGGGGGGGGGTCTTTTGGTGAACCCAAAGCCAGATAGCATGGTAGCCTTAGATCTCTTCCGCACAGTACTCTGGCCAGACTCAGTCCTGTGCTATTGTGAAGTGCTGATCTATAGGCTAATGGGAACAGGGGTATCTCAATCACGTTGGTTGATCATAAGCATTTTGTATAGTTGTTGTTTGAATGTTCGGGTAAGTTATAAAACACAATCAATAGAAGTCGAGAATAGTGAAGACAATAATATTGGTAGTGATAAACACGAGAAAAATTGTTCACCTGCAAATATAGAAATCAAGCATTAAGAATAGATAATTATTGAGATTCGTTGTCATATTTATTTAACCTGAAAATTGTAAGGACAAAATTTATTTAAGTAATCTCAGAAAGATGGTTGAGGAGGTGTTTGATTATTTTTCCTGACCAATTGTAAAGGGAAACAAA
The DNA here is from genome assembly GCA_034190945.1 of Octodonta nipae. Classification (NCBI taxonomy): domain Eukaryota; kingdom Metazoa; phylum Arthropoda; class Insecta; order Coleoptera; family Chrysomelidae; genus Octodonta; species Octodonta nipae. The sequence continues at coordinate 15,124,812 of CM067220.1, read as the reverse complement.
ATTTAGTAAGGCGAAAAATGTCAGAGTATGGTCAACCAGCATTCTCCCAAATATAAATAGTATTACGTATATTCTGTGATACTTAATGTATTTGGAAACGTTTCATTTTCAAATAAGGAGTCGCCATCAATAGCTATGTGTTTTACCTGTTTGTTGTTAATTTTTTGCTATCATATAAATTTTCTTGTTTATTAAAACATTTTGACAGTGACAATTTGGCGTTTGGTTAAACGTCTCTAAATACGAATAAGTATCACACAATATACAATATAATATTTATACAGGGTGAGTTTTTTTTGATGATCTGTATGGGGATTTCGGAAACTAACGGAGATAGAGCAATGATTAAATTGGGGAAGATTTGCAGTTTTACTGGCCCAATTTAATGACACTTTCGGATTTTTGGTAAAACGCATGGCTTACTAACCTACGTTAAAAGTAAAGATAAGAGAGAAAAGCATCCATAACTCTGTTATTTTTATGAATAACTATATCGAGTATTATATCGTTGAAAAGCTCTAAAATGTCCGATTTCTTGAGGTCATATGGTTTCCATTCAAATAAAGATAAGCTTCTGTCATATCTCGAAACCAACGCTGTCACGCAAACGAGTACATGACAATCATATTCGGGATACATACAAATTTTTATAAAATCAAAAACAAAGGAGCCAGAGGGATTTGACTACATCGACAGAATTTTGTTTTTTCAAAATATCTAGTAGGTGTCTTCTAAATTGTCATGACTTTTTACAAAAATCCGAAAGTGTCATTAAATTGGGCCAGTAAAACTGCAAATCTTTCCCAATTTAACCATTGCTCTATTTCCGCTAGTTTCCGAGATCCCCATACTGATCATCAAAAAAAAACTCACCCACTATATAAGAGTACTGGTTTATCATATAGTGGACATCTTTTTCTCTCAGAAATTCTGCTCAGACAACCAGTAATCCATTTCCATTTACAATTTATTTAAAATACTTATCAGTTGCAGAAGAAAATCTGAAGAGAGCTGTCCATGTTAATAAGAATAATTTAGATGAAAGGGATGGCATTTGCAACAAACTTTTAGTTGCATTCCTCTATTATTCCTCTATTATTCTTCCGTTTAGTTTTATCTAAACGGAAGAATAATAATTAAATATTCATGTTAAAAGTAATATGAGATAATAAACTAAACTGACAAAGAAGGGAGTCTTTGTGTGAGAGAAATTATAAAGAGTGCTTCGGACCACCTAGAGTAGTATTAAGTAAACTTTTTATTATAAAATGAGATAGTGGACGATACTACTTTGTGATAATCATAATCAGATAATGAAATAATTATCTCGTTTTCATCATCAAGTAGGGCAGATAATAACCAGAAATTAAATCTTCAAATTTTTTAAGGAAAATATGGAACAAACTGATAATTGTTTTATCTAATAATTCACATCTTTCTCATCTTTTACCGGGGAATGTTGTTTAATTGCATGTTCTAATTGCCTGTATGCTATGATACTATCTCCGAGTCTTATAATCCATTCAACGCAAGACATTGTTTCTAGCCAAGAAACTTCATCAGTTGCTCTTCTCTCAACTGACTGAAATAGCAAATTTTGTGTATTTCATACATACTTATAACAGAATTTAATAATTTCACTCGAAATAAATATCAACATTTAGAAATTTAAAAGATAATTAATTATTAGAGATTTTGAATTAATTAAAGGAATTGCAACTGATGACGGTTCTGGACTAGAAATAATATAATGCATTGCGTTCAATGGAATGTAAATCTCAAAGAGATAGTATCTAGTATTATAATTGCTGTTAGATTTAAAGTTACTAACGAAATTGTTCGTACGATTAAAATACCAATATGCTACTTGTCAGTTACCTGTGTGGCTCCATTGTAGTCAATGTAATTGAGTCCGTAGTGCATGCCACCTTTTATGAAGGCATCTGCAATTTTAGTCTCGTATGGTATTTTGGAAATATGCAAATACCCATCTGAGTTATGGTATCTCCAATCTGTAGGCTGTACGGCAGTGAAATTTTCAATTTTCTTATAGTATGGCAGTACATCTCGAAATGACCTGAAATGATATAAACTTAAATGTATGCGACTTTAATTTATACACAAAACTAAATAAGGCAATGATACACGTGGGATCACTTTTAATAGTCTAGTTCACAAGTTGAAAATTGTGTAAATTTTTGCTATTGCAAGTGAAAATATTATACTAGTCATCAAGATTTCATTGGTAATTACTAATTAGAATTAAACATTTCATTTAGTATTTTACAAATACCCGAAAAATATTAAAATTTAAGAAATTTCTATTATTAATAATTTTAAATTAAGGTTGATAATAGAGCTTTTTACCGTCAGTACCAAGTCAATAAGATAATATAAAATCACTAGTAAAAAACTATGAGTTTGGTACTATCGTTGAGATTCAATACAAAACTTCTCTATGTAATACGTGCTCTCAGGACCCTATATACAGGGTCTTTCCGAAAGACTGAAGAGAATAGGAAACAGATTTACTGTCAAAACAATATTCTTACAATAGATACACTAAAATCCAGTATATTAAAAACAAAACCAAGGCACACAATTCAAAAGTAAAAAATAGACATTTTAAAATCCCTTGCGAACGTAATAAATTTTATAATAGAGAAACATCTAGGCCATTTTAGGCTATAAGTGTAGGTACGAATAAATAAGTAACCGAATTATTTAAAGAAATGACAATTGATAAAAGCCAAAAGAACACTGCCTTATCTAAATTGGTTTTAGGTCAAATCAGGTAGTTCTTAAGCCCTAAAAGTTATAGCTCGATGAGGCTACAATGCGTTGGATTTCACTACTTGCATACTATGGTAAAAAATCGTACATTTTTTTTCACTGCCTTATAACCCATTAATCCTATAAACTATCACTGACGTATCAATATCTTTGACTGAAAGTATTAAACCGATACTGAATTGATCTTTAAGAAATTGATAACCGTGAATTTTTAGAACTTAACGCCCATTGACACTTTTAATGTAATACTCAAAAAGGTACAAAAAACACCTGGTCTCAAACTATTTGACTCAAAAGCAACTTGCTTGGGTCTTAGTGAACTAGGTCATATACTATAGTTTGACAATCCAACAATATTACACTATGAAAAACATAACCCTAAAATTTAATTTAAATTAATTTGATTCAGTTAAGTGAAGCCGATTGCATGATTCAGGATGAGATTGGTAATTGTCATCTTCTTTTAAACAACTCTATAGAGTTCATAAGATCAAGACGTTCTTTCCCAAAAGAACCATAAAAATAATTCTAATAGTTCTAAATAGTGTGTTTTGTTAACTTGATAGGTAGATATTAAGTTGATCCGTTTTTAGCTACATGTGTTGATCTATTCCACACTCAGTAGTGGAAAAGATCAGCGTACTCCAGTATGGAGAAACTTATTGCTACAACACTAATTGTGAAACGAAGGGTTTTGCTCTGAATTTATTTCTGTCAGTTTCCTCACAGGTGGTAAGATCTCCTTCAGCTTTTTTGCATTGCAATTTGACAAAGCACTTGTTGGTAAACTATGGAGACTATATAGTGAACAATTAATATCTAATAGTTTAGCACCTAAATAACATTGTTTGAAAGTTATACGTAAGCTCTTTTTCGTCGATGTAACGCCACCAGAGAAACTGATAGTTTAACTTGTGAACGTTCCGAAGAGTCTTTGATACAGCCAGTACATCAACTTTTGACATACAATTGACAAGTGCCACATTGTCTTGTAATTAATGTGAAGTGTTGATCTGATGTAAACTCAGAAATCTCAAAAATTTGACCAGTACTGAAAAACCATATTTTAGGATCAATAATATTTCTGCATGGAAATTTAACAGATTTCATCATGTTTCAAAATCAGGTCGATCAGGTGATTGAAGGATGCCAATCCTGACGAATTTATTTCTCGTATTTCATCTATATGAAGCACCGCCGCATTATTTTAAGCCAGTTGGCAAATCGACATGTTTTATAATCGATGGATTGGTAGACTCGGTCGAACGGCCAGCCCGTTTACCAGGTTTGACTTTTCCTGATTTGTTTATGAGTATATCTGAAGTGAAAAATCAGACTAAGAGACATTTGTGCTAATATTCCCCCAAAAATATTTACAAACGAAGGAATTGAAATTCTGTACAGGCCAGTTTATTTATCTGAGGCGCAAGGACCACAATTTGAAGAATAGGACGTAAGTAAAACAACACTTTCATTGTTGTCATATCTTGTTACATTCACTATACTGACACAAGATTTTTAGTTTTCACGTTAAAATTTTGCCTTCAAGAAATTTAAAGGGATTTTCTCACTTACGCCTGAATATCACCGGTTTATATTTATTTTCATACAAAAATTTGAATGTAGAACAAGGCGTAAACATGTTCTAAATTCGCCCGGAGTATTGATTATAATCAAATGGTACAATGAAATCAAAATTGATTTGTTTATATATGATAAATCTTACCATCCGGTGTTTCCTTGTTGTGCCCAAAGATCATAGTCTCTTCTGTTTCCTCTCGTATAAATCATATAGTTCAAAACGCTTGATCCTCCAACGACTTTACCTCTAGGCCAGTTGCACTGGCGGTTGTCCAGACCCATACAATACTTATCACTAGGTTCAGTCTTATAAGCCCAGTTGGACTCTGTGAACTGGAGGTAGTTGGCTAAGATAGGCATGTCCATCAAGAAGTTTTCTGGCCTACCTACAATTGGAATAGATCAGTCTGGTTAATTCATATGATTCTGTTGTGATGGTTAACAAATCAATTGAAAACAACTGTAGACAATAAGGGATTTGAGAAATATTATAATTGCTTCATAATTAAATGCTGACCCATGTAGTCAAAAAGTAATAAAATCGCGCAATGAAACATAGGCCTGTCAAGTTTATTTGAAGTTTCAAAATACCAACGGGACTTCTATAAAGAGAAGAAGAGAGTATAAGAAAAACTTACTTATGGAAATGTTGTAATTAATTTTACGCTAACAAAAACCAGGGCTATAGCTACGAAACCACGTTATCTCATGAAATAGTTCAGACATTGGATGATCACCGGCTGCTTACTTCAAAAATATTGTTAAGACTCATCAAAATTATAATTCAGCTTCTCTTTCTGCCAAGTAATTAAAATAGGGCTTTTCAAGACGTTCTAAATTTCCTCTGCTCTGAACTTCTGCGGTTCAGTTTGATACTATTGTTTTGAGCTCGTCCATCCATCGAGAATCTGGTCTACCTCTTCGTTCATCGGACAACCTTTATGTCCTCCACATCAATACTATTTTTTAATTCCCCGCACGGGGAAGCCCCTAACATGGATCTCTCCATTCTGCGTTTTGTTACTTGTAGTTTCATAGCAGAGATTTTTGTTGATGTTTCAGCCCCATCAGTTAGGACTGTAAGAACACACTAGTTGAATGTTTGTTTGGGATATCTACGAAACTACTATTTTCGCTAGAAAGTTTTGATTTTTCAGTGTTAATGTGTGAATTTCTTAGTAAAATAAATAAAAGTTTTATTATATTATATTTTAAGAACTTTGGCAGATGAAAAGTATTCGAATTTTATTTAAAAAAATCCGTCTCCATTTGCAAAAAATCTATACTTAAATGTGAGGAGATAGATTAGCAATAGAGAATTAAACAAAGTAGGTATCACAGGATAATATAATTAGACGAATAAAAAGGCAAAGCCGATTTTGCATGCTTATTCATGATACAATGTGAATGGGATTATATAAGTTTCATTATTGTTATTGTTCTTAACATTAATATTATTAATATTGAAAATGTCACATTAAAGTATCAATTAAATATATTTAATAAAAATTCTGAATGAGTTTTTGCACATGACTTGGAATTTAAATTATACGGGAAATAAAAAGCAGAGTTATAGCTGATTTTGTATAATGAAAATTACAATGCATTTCTTACACTTTTTTTATTTAGAATAGTAATATTAATATCACTTTTTAAGTAATTAGTATTATGGACTAAGAGCAGAGTGAGAAAATTGTCTTTCTCATATTAGGCACTTAAAAGGTTATGCATTTTAAAAACTATTACCACTTTTCTGTGGCACATAGTGGATAAGTCTTTCCAGTTTGAAGTCAGTTATTGTATTTGAAGACGCGAGATGTAAGACCGACATCTAGGATTTTCAAGAGAATCAGTACACAGAAGTTCCGAATCTGGAGCCGTTCCGTGTAATTGCTGTTCTCCCTTAACTCCTAGGACAGAATGTCACGATAAAATTTTCAGATTACTTCACCTGTCAGAGATATTGAATACTCTCTTCGAGGTGTCATTCCTTTGTACGCAAGACAATATATATTATATATAAATATAATATATATTGTTTCTGGTCAGGAACCTTCATCAGTTGCGCTTCCCCCAATTGAATGTCCTCTCGAACACTTCTTTATGCATTTGATGCATTTCGTTAAATTTGAAGACGCGAGATGTAAGACTGACATCTAGGATTTTCAAGAGAATCAGTACACAGAGGTTCCGAATCTGGAGCCGTTCCGTGTAATTGCTGTTCTCTCTTAACTCCTAGGAACGGCTCCAGATTCGGAACCTCTGTGTACTGATTCTCTTGAAAATCCTAAATGTCGGTCTTACATCTCGCGTCTTCAAATTTAACGAAATGCATCAAATGCATAAAGAAGTGTTCGAGAGGACATTCAATTGTGGGAAGCGCAACTGATGAAGGTTCCCGACCAGAAACAATATGTATTATATTTATATATAATATATATTGTCTTGCGTACAAAGGAATGACACCTCGAAGAGAGTATTCAGTTATTGTAGATAAAAAATTTTCGGGCACTACGAATGTAGAGAGTTATTGGGAAAATAGCGCTGGAAGGCCTTGTACCTACCGTACAAAAATAATGGTTCTAGGATTTATGAAGCAATTGCCATTTTCCGAAATTTTTTATTGAAGTGAAAATCATATAAAACTGAACGGCATGCTTCTGTTTACCTTGACGTGTCTGTTTTGAAATAATATTTTACTCATTTATTGACTCTAATGTTTATTTGCAATGGGCTTCATAGAATAATATGTCAAATAACGGTGGCGTCTATTTTTTAAGGCACACCAGGCTAAAGCTGGGAAACAAGTTTTCCCTTGAAACGGTGGCCGTTTGGGTCAATAATTTTGTACGGCATTCATGCCCATCCCGATTTAATAGTAAATTAACTTTCACGGCTGGTAGCAAAGGATAATTTACGGTTTTCATGGGAATTATTTTTTGAGCATGGATGCAAATTTTGACGGCACTAACAATTGTTACAATTTTTTTTTTCTGATGTTTGAAAAGTATAGGGGACTTTTCTCAAAAATTTAAGAAATCATTGCTCTAACGTCAAATTACGGTCATTTTGATACGGTTTGAACGGACAAAGGGGCTGACTATATTTTTGAATAAACTTCTACAAGAGTAGCACAAAAATATCACTCAGGAAAATTTAAACGGAACTAACTGAAACGAAGTAACGTAGACACACGCTAACAAATTTTTCTTTTGGAAATATTTGCTGATAGCTTGTTACCATTTTGATAAAAATGAAATAGTTTCTAATATATTAAATTCATTCACTTGAATAATTATGAAATGTAGTTACCATTATTTACACACCTGCTTCTATCAGCAACACCGTCCAATTGGGGTTTTCCGTGAGTCTGTTAGCAACGACACATCCAGACGTACCTGCTCCCACAACAATGAAATCGTACTCAGTGTGCAACATGTGTTCTGGCATGTCTTCGGGCTCATTACTAATCTGTTCTTCTCCATCCTGGACAAGTTTGACAACACCGTCGAGGAGTGACTGTTGTTGACAGGATACGTGAAAGAGTAGAGATATCAGCAGAATGTGGTGCAATGGAGTTGCAGTCAGCATTACCAGGAGTAACTGAAAAAGAATATTTTAGGTTAAGATTCATTAGGGCGACAAGTGAGAATATAAAAGAAAACGTAGGTACAAAATCGACTTTGCACAAAACTTATATTACAGACTTAAAAATATTTATAACGTAAAATTAAAATAAAACAGTCTTAATATACAAATAACTCACCGCTGTCACAAATAGTATAAAACTGATAAATATATAAGTCAGTAAAATTTTTTAGGTAGTAATGGATATAAAGTTTTTACATAAAGAAGTGAAAAGAATATAGTATAGGATATACTCCATTCCACAAACGTTAACACAATCATTAATAATAAATGTATTTTTAATAATTATGGCAGTAGCATTTGATGTTGCAAAATATGTAATGATGTAATAGTATAAGTGTTAGAATCTACTGATTCTGAATTTTTTTCGATGTCGTGTCTTTCTTCGTCTACTTTTTAATATTCGTCTGCTAGGCCTACTATATGAATTCGTCATACTTATGCATATTTATTTCTCCCATGTATGATCATTATATTTAATGATCTACTATATCGCCATGACTTGCAGTGGACTGTGTAGAGATAACTGTTTAGTATACTTGCTGGGCAATTAGCTTTAGTGTTTTTCATACCTTTTATACAATTTTGAAATTCCTTAATTGTTATGTCACCAATGTCGTTTGTAGTTCCATCATCATTCTTGTTTTGAGATAATTGGTCGCTTGTACTGGCTTTTGTTTTCTCAAGAGAATTCCTGGAAATTCTCATAAAAATAATCTGTTTTTACTAGTGGTATGTTGTGCTTTTCTTGTATACTGTGACTTTTGTCTTTGATACTATATTCCGGCCTTTCCTTGACCTACTACCTGCGCCAAATTCATTTCCTATCTCTTCGCACATTTTAAGCGACAATTTATTCTCTGTATCTATAACAATATTTCTTCCAAAGATGTTAATATTACAGTTATAAGCCTTTTGTTTATGTATTCATATTCTGTATTTTTTCCCCTTTAAAGTCAGTGTCTTTCTTTTTACTTTTGACACCGCTGTATATATGAATGTAACCTTGTCTGGCTTCACATTTCTATGCTCTTTGCCTTTATTTCTCTTAGGACATGCGCTTTTAATTGTTTGATGGATATTCTCATCTATATTTTACTTTCCTGAAAACATTTTCAGCTTTCTTAGCGTATTTAGGTTCTTGTTGCTGGCTCATCGCTTAACGTCCAAACTCGAAGACCAGGTAACTTGAGATCAGAGTTGTAATCTCCAGGCCTTTGATATAGAAGGCAGTAGCTTCGCCTGTACTTTCACAGGATGCTATCATCCGGACATGGTGAACCTTATTTTTTACTGAGATTGTTTCTCCAGAATCACTCCCCTGCCCTTAGCTCGTACTGTTAGAGCCTTAGGCTTGTGACTGGCGTAGCAAAATTTTAACCAGATTATCTTTTATTTTGTTAATAGTCCTTACAGAACAAAAGCTATCTACTAAAAAATGCACTTGAACGAACAGCCGGCTAAAATGAGGAAAGAGTTTCAATATTCAAAAAAAAGTAAAAAAAAATTATCTACCTTTCCTCAACGGTGCTGTATGGAAACGTTACCACGAATGCTGACAGGCGAATTGAAATATTCGTATTTAAATTTATATACAATCTCCATATGATAATTCAAAATCTTCTTAAGGTGCCTTTACATCAGACATTTCTATCCGTAAATGTTCACCATTTCTATCAGACAGGGCTTACTTATTAATTGTGTTATATACTTTTCTCCGATATCTTCTTTCGTAAAGTCAGTAATATATTTGTTATTAAATCAAGAATAGAGAATCACGCTACAATCAATTCATCCATACATTGAAAATTACTGCTATTTACAACTAGTAATAGTCTGCATTAACTGTTGAAGATCCATTGCAAAATTTCCTATTTTTGTCTGATTTTGAAAATTTCATAATCAAAATTTTGCATAATAAATAAAGGATTGAAATTTCGCCCTTTTAAAACGAACACGTCGTTTGTGACGTGTCCAATTTTTTTAATCTCTTCAATTCATTGTTGAATTGGTTCCTCTAATTATAAATGTTCTTCTGAATTTAATCGAGATTTCCAATGCTCTAGAATTCCGAATCATTTTGCTACTTTCTTTATTATAAAGTTCAATTTGAAACTAGGCTGCTATGCAACTTATCCTTTATCATGCACTTTGAAACTTGCAGATGATTTATGGTTACGTCGGGAGGTAGAAGTGTACTGACATCCACTGCTGATTATTTAAACAAATATTTCCTTTACAAATTCACAGGCGTTTGCTTTAGCATTAATATAACTGAGTCAATAGTTTACATGCATTTTTAAAGTCAATTTGTATACCATTGATAGTTATAGTCTTATACCTTACTGAAGCGAAAGCTTCTTAACGGAGGCCCGCACTTACACATATGAAAACAGATGAGCAAGGGAATGAAACACATACTTTTAAGTTTCATTTGTTTCGTGACGACACGACATGACCCACCGACCGATCGACCGACCGACCGACACTACACAGTGCTTCAATTTTGAAATATCCATTCAAATCAGTCCACAGTGTAAAAAACAGGGACGAGGTAATATATTAAAAGTCTCTTCTCTTATAGAAAATCAAGAATAAAAAGGAACTAAATCAATATTACATCCAAGTAATACAGAATACATGCACACAATTTGCTTTTCGTTCTAATAGACACTCCAATTCTCTCTTTCTGATATATTAAATTGCAGACTTGGCATACGTTAGAAATTAAAAAGAATATCACATAAAAAGGCAACTATGCATTAAATTTTCACATTATCAGCGAATATAGACACATAGAAGCATACATATTAGTCAAAACATGTCCTTTGTTTACATCGTTTTGTTAAATGTAATAAACAAAGTACGGTTAGAGGGACTGATGTACTACATATAGGTTGAATTTTTATATCCTCTAAAGAACAATGACAAGTGGTCCACGGCTGCGAATCAGAAATTCTTGTGTTCGAAACAGAGAACAGTTATATATATATTTTTAAATATTATGTTATTACTAATTAATTTAACCGACTTACAAAAAGGTGGAGGTATTCAATTCGTATGCAACTTTTTTTTTGTTTTATGTATGTGGGGCAATTATTCAAAAACGGCTTGTGCAATTTTGATGATTTAAATTGCATTATATTAAGGAACATTAGAGAAAGGTCCGATATAATTGTCTATAACATGAAATTTACGATTTTCTAGAAAAACAGAAAAAAAAGTAAATAAGGGACTAGATTTCAGCTATTTTCAATAGGCCTTTTCATTTTCAGTGCGCATGCGTTCGCATCAGCCATTTTTTTCGTACTGTTATTTGTAAACAAACGTGTTAAAGTGCCCACGTACTAAAACTTAAAATTAATAAATACTATTATAAATGTGTTTATGATTTAAAAAAGTAATAAAAGTAAAGTAGTAAGTGTCAGGATTCAATACAGCAATTTTGCTGTAAACTATAATTATGTTGTCTGTACGAAAAGGTACAACAAAGCGGTGTTGTTATGGAGTATGCAAAAGTGATACACGGTATACATCTTTTAAAACAAATACCTATTATTTTATAAACTTTCCAAAAAAAATACATATTAAAACATGTCAAAAATGTTCTAAATGTGATTCGTGGGTGAAAAAATGTGGCCGAAGTGAAAAAAACTCAGCTATGGAACGTTTTATAACTTCTATTCGCACTGATGATAAAAAATGCATTTTCTACACAAGCTTGCCATTTGAACAAATTAGGAACAGTTTGATTTTGAGTCACGGGTTGATTCGCATCACGTTTCTTCAAAATATCGAGCCATTTTCCTTTATCAACATTTGGATCGACAGGTATATTATTTCTTATACCAATTTTTACCCTGAAAATAATATTTAATATTTTATATTCAACATACTTATTTTTTATTGAATACATCTTCGATTTAATTAATTATAAGATATAACTAATGACAATTATTGAATTTAGCTTGCATATATGAACATTATTTTAGTCTTAGAATTTTCAACTCCTTTTTAAATGTCATGTTGATTTTATAAATATTTTATTATGACATTAGTTATATTTGTTAATTTTTATATTAATTAAGGTGCTTTTACATGCAAATTCGAATGAAATCATGATTTTTATTTATTTTTTCTGATTTTTTACAAGAGTAAATACAAGTATTGATACCTAACCTCTCAACCAGCACACTTTTTTTTCCTTGCTGTGAACGTCCGTGACATTTTAACCATCTTTTTAATTGCTCACAGCTATGTGCTTCCACAGAGTTATAAATAAGTGAAGCACCATCAATTAATTCTTCAAGTAATTTATTATTTGGCAGAGATATTATTGCATTCCCAGCCATTGTTAACTAAAACAGTACGAAACTTTTAAATTACCGCTATTTCAAAATGGCTGCAGCGCTTGCGCAATCACCTGATGAAAAGGACTATGAATCTTCACTGTTTTCTCTAAAAGTGCTCACGTAATTTGAATATTATAAATTGTATTTTACAATGATATGTTCCAGCTTGATTCCATAGATTTTTCCATAACGCAAAACATACCATTTTTCTGAAAATCGGAAAAAATGTAAACATCATGGGAAATGTCAAATTTTTATCATAAATATCTAATTTAACTGTCATGATATGCCATGAAAGTATATCGTACAGAATGTTTTTAATGGTTTTCAATTTGATGCATTTGAAAGTCAGTTTCTGATAGAGACGAAGTTGTAGTCGCGTGAAATGGAAGAGAATGTTCCGTTAGTTTATTGAAATGAAAATTTGTTAGATATGTCGGCGAACTCTTCTATATGGTATACGGTTGTAGGTGTGTGCGTGCGTTCATGTGGTATTAGGTGGTACATAAGCAGTTGCATACATAGGATGGTTGAAATATAAGTTGGAATTGAATTAGTTATACAGAGCGTACTACATAAGTAGTTGCATATACAAGGTGGTTGCAATAAGAGTGGAGCAAAACTAGAGTTATACAGAGCAGGTATTTGCGTTATAGGACGGAAAATAATTACAGTTGTACAAAATACTTTAAAAATTGTCAGAGGTAGTTAAATATACAGGATGGTTGAAATATAAGTTGCAGTAGAGTTACAGTTATACAGGGTGGTTTAAAAAAGTTATATATTTTGGAACATAAGTAGTTACTTATACAAGGTGTTTGAAGTAAGGGTGGGATAAAATTATTGTTATTCAGGGTGTATCAAAAATTTCTTATATAAGCATAAGCAGTTAGGATATTTGAATTATAGAACGTAGGTACGGGGTATAATTATAGACATATGTTCAAAAAGTTTTAGAAGCAGTTGCAATACAGGGTGGTTGAAATAAATGATAGAGTAAAATGATAGTCATAAAGTGTGGATCAAAAAGGTGAAATTTGTTATATAGGGTAGACCATGAGCAGTTGCATAGATGGAATACTAGACATATGGGGCGAAATAAAATCATTGGTATACAGGAATAATTTAAACAAGAGAAAACGATTTCTTAAATCAGATAAAAAGAAGACATGTGTGAAAATAGTGATTGATTGGACACAGTTTCTAAACGGTTTTTATTTTAAGTCAGCTGAAGTTCTTTTTTAAATATAATATTATTTTATGCACTATTTTCAATTCTAATAAAATGAATAAAAGTCATTTTAGTATTACATAGAATAACAACTTAAAAATTTTAAATTGTTGCTACCGTTGAATTTATATGTATATAATTTATTGTTTTGTATAAATGTTATGTATTTGTAATGATATTAGAACAAAACGAACTTTTCTTTGATATCTTGTCGTCAAATACTTATTCACATGAACAAAACTATTTACAAACGCTTACTCAATATCTAAACGTATATTTCTTTGCAGATATATTTAAATTCAAATTAAACTAGTATTAATACTTGAGTGATAACAAAATAGTGACAATTATTTTAATTCACCTGAGTGAATTCAGTGAGATAACGAGAGAAGGGAAGCATATTTCGTAAAGAAACTTTCGCTTCCATTGTTCAGTCTCAAATGACTGCCGCTCTTGTATTTTAATTTTTATACGTAATTAAACAGGGTTTTTCAAACAAGGTGGTACATTAGGCGTTTCGGGGAAAATTTTCATGTTAGAGATTTGAAAATTTGGGTGTGGGCCTTTTAAAGAATGCCTTTATTAACTAGAATAATTTTAATTGTCGGGGCGTAGTACTTAGTCTATTATCACGAGACCGCGATTTATTATGACTACTATCGGCTAAAGTTTTGGAGTTCTTGATTTTTGTCTACATCATTCATTATAAATAAATCCAGAATGATTTTTGTTTATCAAGCTTGTATTTGTTGTTTTGCATTCTTTTTTTTAATGCACCTTATTATAATCATTTATGTGAGGATTTGAAGATTTCGCACAATTTTAGTTCGATTTGATTGTAGCGGACATGTTTTAAGTAGGCTATATTAAATGTTCAGCAATGAGATATTTTGCCTTGAACTGTCACTAATTTATCAGATCATGACATTTTTAATAATTTAATTGAACCATCTATCTTTGGTACGTTATTTCAATTTATCGTCCAACTCCTATGCTCCCCCTCCCCTACAACATATTGAAAGGACTTGCACCATACCGTTGTATGATCTAAGCTTTTTGGACAAAACGATGATCAGAGAACATACCATGCATTTAGAATATCATATTTATATCTACATTAAAAGGATGGTTAAAAATCCCATATGCCAATATATCTTAATTATAAAATTAGCTGTTTTCTGAAGGATACTTGTGGCATAATTTTCAATGTCTAAGTGTTTATTGGGAAATAACACCACACTTTAAAGGAAATTGCTGTATATTCCATATTCCATTAAAAAAACGTACAATTTCAAGATCTTGAAATTGTACGTTTTTTTTTAATCCATAGTTTCTTAGCCATTGACAATGGGGTCTGATCTAGACCCCGAAACGTTTGGAATATACAGCAATTTCCTTTAAAGTGTGGTGTTATTTCCCAATAAACACTTAAGACATTATAAAATTAGCAGTACATCCTCGTTTCTAATAAAACAATGTGATTTCATCGTAATTACCAACTTACCCGGTAAGGTCAGACAGCATACGAGTGCATGACTTGAATTAGTAAACAGCTTTGACAAACTATTTATTATGTTTTGTTGAATGAATTTATTAACGGGTGAGTCGAATACTTAAAACAGTAATTCGCGGTAGCACTCCTATCTAATTAACCGGATAGGTGAGAAGTCGTGAAAGTGTCAAATATTTATTTCTAGGTGTATAGGTGAATAGATGGGTTTTTTTAAGTAACTAAGTTTATAATTTTTGAGCAGTGTCTTTAATGGAATCGCCGCTCCAGGTTATCATTATTTCTATTCATTTTGTTTTACAAATTTATTCTGGAGATATTTCATGCCAATTAAATATTAAAATTTTTGAAGTTTATTATTATCCGACTTGACCATACAATGTAAGGCATCACACTCCCTCTACACACGTAGTGTGCCTTTAGGGGAAAATTCACTAAACCCCAGATATACTACATATCAAAAGGGTTTAGCTCTGTGGGAGCCCTTGCCAGGTTATCAGGCCCGTGGTTGGCGTCGTGGCTGCAGTTCCCCATAAATTTTCTGACCGTCCGGGCTGTTCCTAACAGGACGGCTTTTTGCATTTGTTTGTAAAGGTGTTCGTCCAGACCGAGGTATTTTAAATTGTTTAAGAGATGTTTTGGGACCAGTCCTGTCGTTGACATAACAATTGGTACAGTTCGTGTGTCGTTCATGTTCCACTGAGTCTTTATTTGAAATTCCAAATCTCTATATTTGGTTATTTTCTCAGCCTGCTTGATATTTATATTATTGTTGTTAGGAATTGCTGTCAATTAAAGTTGTTTTCCGAGAGACTTTATCTACCAAAACTATATCTGGTCTATTGTGAGCAACAGACCGATCGGTCAGTATCGTGCGGTCCCAGTACAGCTTATAGTTGTTATTTTCTAAAACAGATTCTGGTTTATATTTATAGTATGGTAATCTTACCGACTGTGATAATTCATGTTTCAGTGCTAGTTCCTGGTGAAGTATTTTTGCCACAGCATCGTGTCGTTCTTTGTATTCAGTTGCAGCGAACGCTTGACAACCTCCTGTGATATGCTGGATAGATTCAGATGTTTGGCAACCGTACCTGCATCTATCGTTGTTAATGGAAGGGTCTTTAACGATGTACTTTAGGTAGTTCTTAGTTGGAATTACTTGATCTTGGATTGCCAATATAAAGCCAGAGATCAACCAGTAGTTCGACGCTGCACTGTCGACATAATCTTGGTTGATTTCATTTATATGTCTTCCATGAAGGGGCTTCTCTTTCCATTTAAGCAGTTTCTGATCTGTGGTCTGGTGGTGTAATTGGACATGTTGTTGTGTCAGTCGCAGTGGTGTTGAGTCATCAACCTGGCACATGACTCTATGTAGATCAGAAAATTCTGCGAGTTTCTGGAAATGACTACGCAAAATAGAAATTTGTTGATCTAATAGTTTACTTAGATCTGTCAATCCTCTTCCTCCTTCATACCGTGGCAAAGTTTTACGTTCGACAGAGCTCTTTGGATGGTGATTTTGAGCTTTTGTTAGTAAAACTTGCACCAATTAACTATACCGAAAGAGTAACAGAGCACTGAATACTCATAGGTGTTAATAGCCTGAAACAGATTTTTACTGTTTAGTTTGGTTTTCAACAGTCGTCTTACTTTTCTATAAAACTCTGCTGTTAGGTCCTTTTTCATAGTCATGTGATCAATACGTTGAGCCTGCTTTATTCCAAGGTATTTATAAGTATGACCTTCCCCCATAGATTCAATTGAGGTGCCATCTCCCATTTCGAAGTGCCCCTGCTGTATTTTGCTTTTAACTATATTAATAATTTGGCATTTGTCTAGGCCAAATTTCATATGGATGTCACTAGAGAACCCTTCTACTATTTTAAGCATATCATGCAGCTGTTGTTTTGTAGCTGCCATCAACTTTAAGTCGTCCATGTATAACAAATGGTTTATCTTTAATGCTTGTACGTTGTTGTGTTTGAGACTGAACCCAAAATTAGTTGAGTTCAGTTTGTTTGAGAGAGGGTTCATGGCAAGGCAGAACCACAGCGGGCTAAGAGAGTCTCCCTGGAATATACCCCTTCTGATTGGAATAGGGTCTGTTTGTATCGAACAGTTGGCTTCATTCAGTGAGATTTTGGTTTGCCAGGTGGCCATGGCATGTTCTAAAAAGTTAATAATACAATTATTCACTTTATAGAGTTTCAGCACCTTAATGAGCCAATCATGTGGAACTGAATCAAAGGCCTTTTTGTAGTCCACATATGCCATGTAGAGATTACGTCGTTTTGGCGTGGGCTTGATTGCAGACAACGGAATCAATTATCAGTTGTTCTTTGCAACCCATCGAATTTTTCGCGCACCCCTTTTGTTGTTGAGTAATTATGTTGTTCAGTTCACAATGCTTGAAAATGCGATGATTAATGCATGATGTTATGAGTTTGTATATTATTATCATTATTATTATTAGATACAAGTAAGAGCAGAGGGACAAGTCCCTGTTGTGCCCAAAAACTGAGAAATTACAATAATTGACTTACTAGTATATAGGTACATAAAAATAAAAGAGATTAATTCAATTACAAGAAAAAAAATAAAATAAACAATAATATTTACTCTAATAAAAAACGATCTAGTCTATTTTTGAAAATGTTTATAGAAGGTGCAGAGACAACATTAGCATTTAGATTATTCCAGCTGTGAAAAACTCTGTTCGGTAAGAAATTTTGTCTCGATCTGATGTAAAAGTTTTCTTTTTTGAGCTTGAACTGGTGACCTCTGAGGCGTTCGTCCTGATTTACGGTGAATATTAGGTCGAAATTTCCGAAATTGAACTTCAATATTTTATATGTGATAATCAGGTCTCCACGATGTCGCCGAAGTTCAAAGGATGTTAGGTTGGCCATAATAAGTCTTTCTTCATAGGAAGGTCTTCTCGGTCCCCAGGGAATTCGAGTAGCCTTTCTCTGAACATTTTCCAGCAGGGTCCTGTCACGAACTAAGTCAGGATACCACGTTGGTCCAGCGTACTCAAGAATTGGTCTCACATAAATAGTGTAAAGTTTACAAAATGACTGAAAGGAGACTCTTGAAAAACATCTCCGAATGAGATACAGTTTCGAGTTTGCACGCTTACAGATTGATGTAATATGATCGGACCACGTTAGGCTACTGTTAACAATCACTCCGAGGTCATTGTGAGAAAACACAGAACTTAATGGTTGGCCCTTAATAAAATACGGTACCAACGGATTGTTTTTACCGATTCGAAGCACTACACATTTTTCAGCATTTAAAGGAAGCAACCATTGGGAACACCAATTTAAGATAGAATCTAAATCTTCCTGGAGCGTTAGTTGATTTGTGTTTGGATTGGCATATATTTTTGTGTCATCGGCATAGAAAGATATTTTGCTTTTAACGTAGTAAGGAGTATCACTGGTGTAGGCCGTAAATAGCAAAGGACCTAAGACAGATCCCTGTGGTACTCCACTTTCTACTAACCTGCTCTGTGAGAAAGCTTCGCCAACTCTAACTTTGTAATGTCTATCCGTCAGGAAATCATCAATCCAACGAAGTAAAGTACCGCGAACGCCGAGATGTTCTAATATATATAAAAGTCTACGTTTAGGAACACGATCAAACGCTTTGGAGAAATCTAAATAAACAACGTCAACAGGCTGTAGATTGTTGAGTGATGATGTCCAGTCATTAACACAATGTAAGAGATTAGTTAAAGTGGAGCGGCCAGAGACAAATCCATGTTGTTGTATTGGAATAATTTGTTCTCATCTGAAATAATGGCTTCCATAACCTTACTAACTATAGGCAGTAGGCTAATCGGACGGTAGTTGTTATAGTCGAGTTGTTACCTTTTTTAAAAATTGGAGTGATAGAAGCTAATTTCCAACTAGGTGGTATAGAACTTTGGGAAAAAGAGGTCTGCATAATTAACGCCAAAGGTGTTGCAAGCGTGTCTGCGCAACTTTTTAACAGTTTTGGAGTTAAACCATCTAAACCAGGTGAAGCATTAGTGCGAAGTTTTAATAAATGTTGTTTGACAAGATCTACTGTGAATATTACTTGTTCTAGAGATGCATTGAGACGGTGACAATTAATTGGTGGCAGATTATCATCAACGGGTTCTCTACTAAAAACTTGTGAAAATGCTAAAGAGAGTGTTTCAGAAGACTCTTTGTCAGAAGAGCATAGAGTCTGATTAGGTTTTTGAAGAAGGGGAATAGAAACTTTTGATGTCAATGAGGCCCGTATGTACTTAAATACTTTTTTACTGTTCCCACTAGCAATAATATTTTCTTGAAAATTTTGCCTTAGAGTTTTAAGAGATATCTGTAACGCATTCGAAAATCTGCGGTGGTTTTGGAAATGAGTAAGAAGTCCTGTGTGTTTGTATTTTCGCCAGAGCCGTCGTTTATGTTTAATTTGTTGTATTGATACGTGGTTAATCCAAGGTTTAAGACTGTTTTTGTAACTATCACGAAAAGTGGTGTTCGCAGAAGTTATATTAAGAATTGTGTCGTGTAATGCGTTCCACATTAATGAGGAGTCATTTAGCTCCGCAAAAAGTAAATTCCACTCGATACAGTTTCAGATACAGTGTGGAACAGGCAAATGGAATACACATTTGATAACGACTAAAGGAGGGCGTATTGTAAAACACGTCGACTTGTATTTTTAAATGCACATTTTTTTCAACAAAAAAATTATATAGGGTGTGTCTTGTGACAGTGACTAATACCAACTTTCTTATTCTAAATGCAAGCCCCTGGATATTGTTTATTTTTTGGATTCTCCAGAAAATTCTATACATAATTCCTACACCTAATTTCAACTGTTTCGGAAATATTAAGTGTTCTCAGTGATTACAAAAATTAACATTAAAAAAAGAAAATTATTTTGTTTCACAAATTCGCTACATTACACCTAATAAGTAATACTGATTATTTCTTAATAATATTAAAAATAAATAAAAAAAACATTAATGTCACTGTCGGAAAAGTTCAAAATGCTTAGAAATGTCTTCAAACGTTACACAACATCTCAGGCGTGACTGATCTAATGCCAAGCGGGATTAATTTTTTTAGGTCATCTAAGTTGAGGGGTTTAGTTTTGTATACATGACTGTTGACATAGCTCCACAAAAAGTAGTCCAATGCCGTCAAATCAGGAGATCGTGCAATCTACCGATTTGATAAAAATTTCTTCAAGTACTGCCGGACATTGATTTCGTAATGGGGCGGTTGCTGAACCCATATTGTATTGGTAAGAACTTGTAGGTTCACTGGATCAGGATATAAGTTTGTCAAAGACGGCACGACATTATTTTAGAGCAGTTCTAATTATTAATCTCCATTCAAGTTGCCATCAATGAAAAAAGGATCTACGATATAATTTCCAACAATTCCTGCCCAAACATTAACTTTTTCAGGATATTGCGTATGTTTCTCTGTCATCCAGTGAGGATTCTCATTAGACCAGTAGCGGCAGTTTTGATGATTCACATGAAGTGTAAATGTGCTCTCATCAGAAAACAACACTTATTCTAATTGAAAACACATTGTTATCTAACCGTACCATCATTTGTTCACAGAAATACGTTCTCCTATCGAAATCGTCTTCCACAAGCTCCTGAGGAGGCATCATTTTATAGGGATGCATTTTACTTTCCTTTAACACTCGAAAAATTGATGTGTGGCTAACGATGTGTAGGGATGCTTATTTCCCAAGAAGTAGGTACTTAGACATTGAAAAATATGCCACAAATATCATTCAGAAAACAATTATGTGGGTTTCTTGAAATCAAGCATAATATACAATTTCGTATTACCACTTAGAGCATTGGCAGCTACTTTTTTATCTGTCTTAGATGACCAAGCTCGCGAAACTTCTTTTCTATTTTGGTAAGTGTTCCTTGGGATACAGGCGGCAAATTTGGAAAATTTTCGTGTATAAGCCAGAAACTTCCATTTGTTTCCGTGTGTTATCTCCATAACCAATCATTTGTAGAATGGCTATTTTCTGCATTTCTGTTAAATGAACCATTTGTCTGATATTATTACGTACAGTTAACAAATTCAAACGACAATAGCACTGACACTGATCACTCTCATGCAGGCAAACAACAAGGCCAAGACTATGAGTTTTGACGAAAATAAACAGTTTTTTTTTTCCAAATCAGTAAAAGGGAAGGCAGGAATGTTTTTTGCTTACTATCTCAATATCAAGAGCCTCATGGGATTTAAGTATTGAGTGTAATGTAGCGAATTTTTGAAATAAAATAATTTTATTTTTTTAATGCTAATTTTTCTAATAAATCTGAAAACACTTAATATTTCCGAAACAGTTGAAAATAGGTGTAGGATAGTGTCTACAATTTTCTGGAGAAGCCATAAAATAAATAATATACAGGAGCTTGCATTTAAAATAATAAAGTTGGTACTGTCACATGACACACCCTATATATATATATATATATATATATATATATATATATATATATACAAATCGACGGGTCCAAGCGTTTTTCCCTACAAGCCCATCTTTATTCAATAAGCTGACGATTAGGTGTTGTACGATAGAATGTTCTCGCAAACGGTTTTGAATTCTTTATATTCGTTGACTTATTGGTTAAGTGGAGTGGGAGTCAACCTTAGAAGTAGTAAAAGTTTTTCTAAATATTTTTCGTATTATTCAAAAATCAAATTAAGTAAAGAATTGTGGGAGATAATCCCTTCTTTCTGCTTTCTTGGAGTTTTAGTCGACAAGCGTTTATCTTGGAAAACACATCTGAACATTTGGTTAGTATGTGTACCAAATTCTTCAATGTTTGACTAAGATATGGTTAGGAGGGGATCCCGAGGTCCTTTTTGGCAGTATATAAAGGAATTATTAGGTCTAGGTTGAATTTTGGAGGTTTATTGGTGGGCAACAGCCTTGAAGTTTGGGAATCAAGATAAAGTTCAATATCTTAGAGTTTGTTTGGGGACTATACGGTCGACACCGACTAGTGCTATAGTAATTGAAGCGGGTCACTCTCTGTTTAGTTTGAGGTTTAGACCAAATGGTAATTATATGAGAAACATCACTTAGTTAACTCCCTAACTAAATTTAGGGATATATTTAAATATATTTGGAGTTCTGATAGATAGATACCACCTACTTCTAATTTAAGAGATCGGTACTTTTCAATATAAGCTTAGATAAACTCATTTCAGGGGTAGGAGGCTCTTTAAATAGGGGATTTAATTAAATGGTGAAGGCAAATTATCCAGATTTTATTTATATTTACACTGAGAGGTGGCAGGTTTCGTCAGCGGTTATAATCCCTTTATTAAATCTTAGATTTTTGCAGTAGAATTATATGTCATTCTTATGGCCTTTAAATTGGCACGTATTTTCCGATTAGAAAAAATTATTATATTTTCAGATTCTAAATCGCGTATACAATGTATTGAAGAACAAAGCCTTGACATGTTGGATAATCCTTTAATAATAGAAAATTTCGATATGTTTAATGACATAATGGAAAAGGGTAGGAAGGAAACTATTAATTGGATACAGGCATCGAGGAGGCTGATAATCTAGCTAAATTTGGATATGATCTAGCTAAATTTGGATATCATCGAGAATATGAGAACATAAAGATGCCTTATTTTGATTTATATAAATTGGTAGACAGTGTGTTATTAAACGATTGGAAAAGGTGTGAGAGATTTCTTCTAAAATTAAGGGAGCAACCTATTCTTTGATCGAACATAAAAATTGAAAATTTCCCTGGTTCGTTAGAATTTGTTTTGCCACTAGACTAAATGTTACTATGGTTTGTAGGACGTATATAGGATGCTGTAGCATCCCTTTTTATTTAAATAGAATAAGAGTCATTCTGTGACTATTATTTATACTTTAAACAGACGAAAAGTTGTATCTAGAATATGTGTTTATAGTTGACCTACCAAATTTGACCTATCTAATTTCTGCTTTCTAGTTTGAATTGTGCTTAAATTTAAGGAAGGACGTAGAAATAAAAACACCGATGGGGAGATCAGAACAATTTTAGTGAAATAAATTAGAAACTTGCTGTAAGTGAAATAAACTGTGGGTTTTCTTTGTTAATTGACATAATAGCGCATAAAACAAGATAGTGAAAGTGAAAAGTGCAAGTTAGGATTTTAAAGTCTCACTTAACCCATACCTGGAATAACATCTTCCTTTTTTCTGCTCTCGTATGATTTAACACCTGTCCATGAGACCTGAGTGGCTCCAGAAAGGGAAAACCTCATTTGTAGAGGAATACCGAGTTGGGAGAAAGCCACAACACCCTACGTCTTCATCTACTTTAAGGCCTATGATAGTTTCCAAGTGAAATTATACTTCCAATCAAATTAAACTCACAACTTGTATTTTTTGGATTTTGAATTATTTAAATGTTAGAATATCACTTGTTTGATGTCGCAAGAAATTTAGGTATAATTTCATTAATGACTTCTGAGTAAACTGTTAATTTATTTATATCATTTAACGTTGTACTATACACAGTGAGACACCATATATGACCTCACTGTTTGCTAGTTTTCCCTGAAACTCCTAGAGGTCGATATTTATTTCAAGTTAAAATACTAATTACGAAAAGTTTGAGATCCACTTCTTTGTCATTAATACGTTCATTCTACAAATCAGTTACTTTTTTTCAGCGATTAATTTGAAACTATTTGTAATAAATTGGGTTTTTACCATTCATTAGAGGTATGGAAATAATAAATATTCACTTGTTTTTTATGAATTAAAAGCGAATGATGTATTTAAAATTCTTGTTTAATGGTAATGAAATTCTTGATTAAACGTGATTGAATTTATTACTCAAGAAGTGTGTCAATTTTATTTAAATTAAACTGGACGTTAATTAATTTTGGAATAAAAATAAGGCGCATTATAATCGACTGATAAAGCAAATCCGTTCATTATAATAAATAACTACAAACATCCTGTAGAGAATAAAGTTTTAATGTTGCTGAACTGAATCTTCAGTTCGTTCTTAAAATAAAAATGAGGATGGCAGAATCGAAACACTTTGAAAAAGGAAGGCCACTAATTTGACAAGATCTGAGCTGCTAATCCTTATAACTAATATAGACTTAACCAAGAATCCTATTTAAATATCATTTTAATAATATACCAGGATTCGTTTACATGAAAAAGGTGGCAAATTATTCCAGTATTTACAGCCGAAATTCGGGCTTATCTCAGTCACAACTCATGGTGCTTGCTGTACTGGAAGTAGGGGTCCTGTTGGTTGGCCACCTCGTTCATCTGACATAAATGTCTTTGACTTTTATTTCTGGGAGACTTTTTATTTCAATAAGTGAAATATTTTATTAGTATACAGGATATAATATAAAGAACGTAAAGATATCTACCTATAATATTTAGCAATATAATATTATTGGTATACTTGCGAAAATGACCATTGCCGGCAGTGATTGGGTGGAAGCTCAATATACAGGGTGTTAATGAACTCAGTGTAACTATACTGGATGTCAATAAACCCACTAACATATAAGATGTAAATATATATATATATATATATATAGTATAAGTATACAGGGTCACATATACAGTCTGAAGGACAACGCCCTTAGATAATTGTCAATAGTGAGTACGCCCATTGCTTTGAAGGCAGGAATTTGCGGGATCCAATGTATAGGGTTATAGTAAAATGAGTGTAAATAATGGGTAACCGCTAGTTTCATATACATCCAAAATATAAATTATTAATTAGTCAACTATTTAGTATTATCATTTCATTTGATATACTTTCCTGCTGTTTAAAAAAAATGTTTTATTTATGCTTGGCAAATTAAAAAGTGAATTTTTTGTTGTGCAGTGTGAGTATGAGTATGTATGTCCGAAACGTTAGGTAGTTGTTTGTATAAACATATACACCGTGTTCAAAAAGACCCGGTACGGCGGATTATCTCGGCAGGAAAACATTTTACAAAAATATGGTCAACCTAAACTTTTAGAATTTATCCCTCACCACAAAATAGTCATAATGGATTTGAACTTGACCATGACTTTCAATGGGAACACCCATTTTTGATACTGGAAATGAAGAGAGCGGAAAATGTACGTTCAAATAGTTTGACAATTTTTTCCATTTGACCATGATGGTCAGCAACGGTCAAATTGAGGTCAAACCAAGTTTGGCTTCTTATGAACAACGGGCATTATGGGCCCAAGATTACGATTTTTTGACAGGGGCATTTTTCATTTTAGCTTGGCTAGCAATGGTAATAATGGATTTGAGCCTGACTACGACCTACAAAGTCAAATCAAGGTAAAGTTGATTTTATCAAATGGAAACACTCTTTTTTCATACGGGAAATGAATATAGCGGAAAAATATTTCCTTTCAAATATGTTAAACATACAAATAATCAAATAATTATATATTTTTAAAGGGTTATTTTCAATTTCTTATTTCTGATTTTTCCCAAAAATTCTTTGGCGCCAATGATCAATGTGAAATTCATTATAATAATTGCGTAGTCGTTATAAAATGAGAAATGCCTCTGTCCCAAAGTCGTACGATGCCAAACATGGTATGACCTCAATTTGACCTCTGCTGATCGTCAAGGTCAAACGTAAAAAAATTTCCAGGAAAAATTTGATTGTAAATGTTCCCGCTCTCTTCATTTCTGGTATCAAAAATGGGTATTTCTATTTGAAAAAAATAAGTTGACTTTTATTTAACCCTGAAGGTCATAAGGTTCTTATCAGGGTCAAATCCATTATGAAACATTTTGAAGCCACGGAAATATTCTAAAGGTTTTGTATTGATCATATTTTTGTAAACTGCCTTCCTGCCGAGACTTTTTGAATGCCGTGTATATAAAGTAATTCTTTTGAAAAATATTGATCTATGGCATGTTCATTTAGCATTTAATTCTATTGATTTTATTTGTGATAGTAATGTTGTTGGAAAATGATTAGTTATTCTTATTATTACTTGCCATTCAAAAAAAGCATTGTAGTTTTTCTATTCAAATGTACTTTTTTCACTGAAGAAATTATAATAATTATGAACAAGTTATTTACACTAGAGAAATGGAAGTAATAAATATTCACCCTGTTTCTTGAGAATTATTAGCAAATCATGGTTTGGAAAGTATTGTTTAATTGTAATGAAGTTGTTGATTGAAGGTGACTGAATTATTACTGACTAAGGATATTAAATTAAACCAAAGTATGCTAATATTAGTAAAATTAAAATTGTTCGTGTATTAAATTTTTAATAACAATTATTGATAGTCTTCTAAATGTTATTTGTTACATATTCTTGATTATTTTTTTATGTTTTCTTGGGAATAACACCACAATTGAAGTGCAAATCTGTATATTGAAAGAAAAAAACAAACGTTTTAAAGTCGATTGTGACTTCGTTGTCAATGGCTTTATATGTATTATTTTTATTTTTTTTCATGCATGAAAAAAAATTGATTGATTAGTCAAATTCTCTTTAATTCATCGAGATCGTTTATTGATTAAACTTTGAGTGTTTCTGAACTCAATTTTTAATGGTTCGTTTGAGCAAACCCAAGTTGCTAATGTCGGCCTAAAAATAATCATCTTTTTGAAGAATACCTATAGAGCTTAATATCTAAATTTAGGAGCTCTTCAAAAATAAAATTTGCGTAAATTAATTTACTTTAAAAACATGTCGAACACTTACAATTGGCAGAGGTTTGCATTAGCGGCCCATATTATATAAAAAACACAAAGCTGCTGGGTTAAAGATTCTTCCTAGTAGATGCATTAAAATGGTAGGTTTAATATAAGGATTTCAGAAAAGTTTTATGAATTGATTTTGAGATAAATATTTCTTAAAAATGCGAAAATAATCTATAGCGAAATGACACCAAAAATAATGCGGAATTCGTATTTGAATTTTATTTTGGTTGGTATGTAATATACTAAAAGAACAAACAATAACAACATTTAAGGCAAATATTTTAAAAAAGTAACTTCTTACTTAGTATAAAAAACTTAATAGGCAATATTAACAACAGTCACATTTCTTTGTTAAGTTTAGTCCATTTACTTTAAATGTTTTCTTTTAGGTAAGAACTAGTTGGTTTTTGTTTATCAATTTGTTAATAAAATTGCTATCAAAGTGTCTCCTCATATAGAGCATTTAGTGGAACCCCAAGTCCAGGCTAATGGTTACGAAATAGAATCATAGCAGAACATAATAAAATCTAAAATTAATCAGTACCTAGTATATTTATGCTTAGTATTATATAAGGTGTTCAGAAAGGTTATATCGCTAGAATGATTTGAATATAAATCAAGTACCTAAATTTTTGCTATTATGTACTTTCGAAAAATAAATTTATAGAGGGACAATGAGCATTTTAATATATTATATATGGATATTTTAAATTCTCCATTCTCTCTCTTTATATTTTGTTTTCAAAAGTACACCATTGCAAAAATTTAGGTATTTTATTTCTATACAAATTATTCTCGCGTAGTATTCTTTCTGAATATACTGTATAATAATAAACATAAATATACTAGGAACTGATTAATTATAGATTTTACTAAGTTTCAACCAACAAATTATGAGATATGAATATTATGATGAATGTATTTTGACTTGTCACATTATTCATCTTGGTGAATTTTTGCATAAATTACCATATAAATACGTATTTTACCGTAAGATATTTAACAAAGCAAGACGTTGAAAAAGTCAAAAGTCATTGATTTCTAAGGAATTTTGCAATTAATTTGAACTGCACTAATCGCGTGTTGATGCTTTCGATATCTACAAATCATATTCATCAGAATTTTAAACAACGATAAATTCAATGAAATTCAGTGACATATGTCTAATTTTCATTAAAATTAACATTAAACAAAATTGTATTTTATGGCAATTTCATGAATATCTAGTAATTTACAGTACCCCATTTCAGGTGTTTTTGATTATTTTAATCAATTTACGATACCAACATTATTTGGTGTAGTTGTACATATAATCAAAGCTATAGGCAAATAATAATTATTTCGCTAAGCCTCATCTTTACGGAAATTCGTATTTCTAAGAATCAAAAATGAGAAATTTCGTGATGGATATTCCATAATCTGATTAAGATGTCAGAAAGTTAATGGTGAAATGTTTGTATACAAAGTAATTTGCTGTACTCTCTTTCTCTCTGTTACATTTCATTCCCTTGTAACCAAAAGAGTGTCATCATCATACGTAGCTATATTCAACTAATGTTTTATAGTATAATCTGTGGTATAGCTTCGGAAAATTAAAGAAGAACTTGTATAGTTGATAAACTTAAGGTTTCGAGAAGAATGGACGAAGAAACACTCAAGGTCTTTGAAAATAATTAAAGTTTATTACAGAGAATTATAGATTAAACGGGTGAATAAATAAAGTGAAAACGAGTTGATCTGAAACACTTAAGGTCTTGTGTGAGAAAAGAAGAACAGCTTAAGGTCTTCCTGGGGATATTGGTCTCGAAATATAGAGAAAGATGAGAAGTAGAAATTTTCTGGGGTAATAACTCACATCTTCCTACCATGCCGCAATGCAAATGATTTTTGCGTGCACACAAATATATGTTAATCAAAAAATCTGTAATCTAACTGGGATTCGATTCCTCTGCAGTATAGGAAGAATATTTAAATATAACAAAAACTCTCATCAGCTGTCTGTCCTTCAGAGGAATGAGATCTAGAACATGGAATTAAATCACGCTGTTCGATATATTTAGGTGTGATGTTATGCTTGAGATTTTTTATGGGTAATGAATATTACTGCATTTATTTACAAATTCTTTTAGAATAAATGAATGGTAAGAATTTAAAAAACATCATTTTAGATATCCCTATATATAAATAGGCAAAGACAAAACGGATAGGTACCATTTTCTCCTCTGTCAGCTCTGTCCGTCAACCGATTTTCTTTATTTTTTGTTTAATAGTAATTGACGACCTTTAGTGCAGAATGCTAAAATTTATTTATAATATTGGTTCATTCATTAAATAAAGTATATAAAAAAATTATTTACGTCCATACTGTCAATGCGAAACAGATAACAGTAATAGGTTTTGCAATCCCTCAGTCTTTTTTTCCAGCTGGAAATTTGCGGTAAATCCGCCTTTACAACGGGATCCCGCTGTAATTCCAGCGAGAGATTTACTTATAAATAAAAATAATAATGCTATTATTGTGGAATGTTTATATTGAATCAAATGAAATTTAAGTAATTCTTAGTATTTAATAATTAAGCAAATAATCCATAAATTTACAACAATAATATATTATATTTGTTATTTGTACATAGGTATTATTATATCTCCATTTACTTAAAGCACTTCTTGCTGTTAAATTAGTAAAATATACATCTAAAGAACTAAAAAATTTACAGAGACTAGAAACTAAAAATTCAACCTACAAGTTAATATTTAGTCATTAGTCAATGGTAACATTTATTTAGACATACTATAAATAATGGACGAACTTTTTGTCGGTTTTTACGTAAACATATATTAAATAAGAAACAAATTCATATTAAAAAAAAACAAAAAAGGCAATTTTTTGTTATTCTAATTGCATTTTTAGTTGGGGGGGGGGGGTTGAACTTTCCTGCTTGTTTGGATTGTGAAGATAAAGAATGATTAAAGACAAATCAGTTCGACACTCCATAATGCTCTCTCAAAGAGTGGTAGCTAGATCAGCGCTCACTGTGCCTTGTTGATTATCTAATTTTTGTAATATAAATCGGAGTGTTGTATCACCCGTTTAAATAGTAGAATCTTTTCTGCATTGAACTAATTTAAGTGGCCGCAAACGCAGAAGTAATTCTTTGATATTAACCCACTCTTCGTCGGAAAAGTTAATGTTTGATCCTACATCAATCAAAGCTTTGCTTATACCGCTGTTAAGAACGTTAAAACGCTCAAGTTGTTAAACAGGCTACTCCACCTCGTTTTGCGGTCTAGTATTAAACTATATTCTTTACCGAGGTCTTGTTGTACATATTTCTGCAAGCAAGCATTCTTAGTTGGAGGTTTTCTAACAATCATTACAACCTTTATCACTTTATCTATAAAGCCGCTGAAATTCGGCTGTTCTAAATGAGCAAAAGACAAGATCTGTTCCTCAGCCAAAGATCTGCTTATTTTTAATTTTTTAATCCTTCATCCGCTGGACTGCTGACGCGGGGAACAGGAAACCCGTGGGTGACTGCTGAGCTAGGTCTCATTAACATGCAGGAAATCGCTGGAATGCGGTAACGCGGAATGCGGGATTGCAAACCCTAAACAGTAACAGTGTCGCCAGATTACTTGGAGAGAAAATCGTATGATGGATTAACTCCAATCTGAAAGACGAATTAAATTAAATGTTGACCGGTGCCTAAAGTTATTCTACATCGTCATTCTATTGAAATAGACCCCAGGAAAATTTATATTACATAATAATGGCAATTCATTGGGCTCTCGCAAGTTTGCAACTTTCATTGGTTTGTAAATATGGTTTGCCAACTAAAATAAGAATTATGTTGCAATTAATGAATTTATTTCTCACAAGATTTTATTAATTTTAATGTTATACTTTAAATTTAAAGATTCTTTTAATTTTTACCGTATAAATTTCATATAATTTGAATAATATGACAAAAAATGTGAATTAATTCACTGATTGACAAATAGTTAGATCGGGCAGCCCTGAACTCATGACTATCTTTGATGTGGCGCCTTGATTTGAATTTTGACATTTCAGAATATTATTTGGTATAAGAATATTATAGGACGATGGTAAAGAAAAGTTATAAATTCAATGTGTAAAGTTCAAGATTTCAGTTTCATTCAGTGCGAAAAGTTTTTAACAAATGTGAGTATTACTTATTTATCATTAATTAACAGCAGGTGCTTAAATTTCTTTATATTTTCCATACAAAATAGAAATAGTCATTGCTTACTACGTGTTTCATTTAAGTTACTAAAATTATATTGAGTCATAAGATTTTGGTTGAAGGTTTATTAGGTAATATGTTTTTATGTTTTGTAGTTATTTGGAATGTAATAGTAGGGACAACTCCTTCATACTAACATTTGAGTTGGTTGATTTCATTTTATGATTACGAGCTGAAATCGTTAACTATGAAATGCCAGAATGAGGTTTCTTATTTCGTTTTATTTCTTACTGTAAGACTATTGAAATTTTTCAGTCTCAAATCAAAACATATTTTTGAAAAATGTAGGTAATAACTAATGTTTTAAGTATTACATTTAATATTAATTTATTATTTAATATAATATTAATATTTTTAAAGGGAGTTATTGTTTTGTGTTGAAAATTATAACTAAATATTTGAATATATTTAAAGATGGAATTTTTCAATTATTTTTAGGTATGGAATACCTATATTTGATTAAATTCTCATATATCTTTTTTATTTCAAAAGATTTGTCAATATGACATGAACGATTTGGGGGCGAGGTTTCATGACGCCTTCTTCTCCGGTTTCCCCTCTTATACAAACAAACTAACTTTTGTTCAAACCTGATATATTTTCGGCCACTGTGATGTGAAAATATATTAACGTTTGTTTATTGTCTATTAATAATATTTTCTGCACCTTTTACATAAACGCTATTTGATAAATCGACTTCAGCAAGTTACCCAACATCGCGAATTCCCAGTAGAGATACTGGCATTAGAAGCAATTGCATACAAGCTTTTGTCTACAACCATTTTGAAATTTTTATGCTATTGTGTTGCATCGATTATGAACTTATTGTCTAAGGGAATAAATGAGGTTTTTTAAAGGCGATAAATACAATAAATATTTATTCAGCTCGGGAAATATGCGAATTAATTAATTTAAAAGAAATATCAGAATTAGCAAATGTTGCTGAAATAAAGTGAAAATAAGTAAATAATATATATTTATATTATTTCTAACAGAATTACTGCATAATTTCTAACCGAGAGCATAATTATACTTCGTGCCACATGTTGCGCAAAGATTAAAGTGTTGAATGCAACATGCAGCAGTTATTCGCGCACTATTGAGGCTGTTAAATGAGAAACAACATTTTTCATGTAAACTCTCCGGTTTTACTAGTGAAGGTAGGTCAAGAAAGGACTCTTACATCCGAATGTTCATTAAGATTTTGTATAAATTAGCTGATATTTAATTTTATGTTGCAAACTTTAATAATTTTATCGCTATTTAAAATTTATAACAACGTTACTTAAAAATTAATATGTAAACTATTTTCAGAAAACTTTGGTCTACAGGTTTCTTTAACGTATTTCCCGTGATTTGACTAGGTCCATGACTAATGAAATGATTGTGTGTAGCGGATATATTAGTCTTAATATAATATTCCGCCATTTGCTTTATCGTAAACAATCTATTTATAAAAGTTAATCAAACGATATTAAATTTCAGGATTATATTCGATGAACGATAATTTACTATTATCTGAAAATGCCAAATTTAAATATGCAAAATTATTCCTAAAATTCTTATAAAATAATGATATAAAGAATTAACATAAATTTTAAATATATTATAATATCACTTAAGAGAGTTATTTAACCTGATACAAATACCACAGAATTCCAATCCAGGAAAAAATTGAGTTATTTAACCTGATACAAATACCACAGAATTTCAATCCAGGAAAAAATTGTTGCAATAGAATTATTAATCAATATGATTATTGCCTCTTTTTGATTTAAGCATTTTATTCAGGTATTAAATTATTTATTTATGTTCTCTTTGTTCATTGAGAATTTCCCAACATACTTTTTTTTGTAACCGATAATTTATACCGGAAATGTATACTTTTCAGATGCAACACTTTATTTATTAGTGAGACACTAAATCTTGGTTAGTTTTTAACTGTGTTTGTTTGACAAAAAAAAAGTATAGTGACAATGTTACTATAGTCCATTCCAGAGGTTTTGACATGTCATTGATATCTGTTGGCTAACAAACACATGGTTCATTGTACTCACAAATCTTGAAATTTGAGTGGTGTGAATTAGTTTTGAATGTGTAAGAATGGATTGATTGGATTATTTGTTGTAAAAGAGAGACAGAGAGAGAGAGAGATAGAGAGAGAGAAAGCGTTATTAATAAGGAGATATAGAGGAAATAATTTTGCGTTTTACATACTATTCGAAAACTATTACTATTTAAGGAAATCTGAAAGCAAATTCTGAAAGAGGAAAAAACTTAATAAAAAATCCTGGAACCCTATCTTAATAATTTTTATTATATTGTATACTATTGATTTAAATTGAATATTTAACTTTATGAAATAGCATTTTTTTGTTGTTGTTTGTTAATGAGTCAGGCTACATAACTAGAGAAAACCGCTTGGACACGTCGATTTGTATTTTTAAATGGACATTTTTAACAAAAAAAAATATGTAGGGTGTGTCATGTGTCAGTGGCCAATACCAACTTCCATATTTTAAATGCAAGCCACTGTTTATTATTTATTTCTAGACATAATTCATGTACAATGTCCTACACCCATATGTGTTTAGGAAATATTAAGTGTTTTCAGATTTATTACAAAAAACAAAAAAGCATTTATGTCAATGTAGGCAAATGTCCAAAATGCTTGCCGCCAACTTCTTGACAACGTGTCAAATGTCTTCTAACGTTACTCAACATCTCAGGCGTGACTGATCTAATCGCAAGCCTGATTCATCTTGTTAGGCCATCTAGGTTGAGGGGTTTAGTTTTGTATACAGTACTTTTGACATATCCTCACATAAAGTAGTCCAATGGCTTCAAATCAGGAGAACGTGCTGGCCATTCTATCGATCCGCACATCTCAATCCACCGATTTGGAAAAAAATTTTCAGGTACTGCCGGACATTGATTTCGTAATGGGGCGGTGCTTCATCTTCCTGAAACCATATTGTAATGGCATTGCCAACAATTCCTGCCCAAACATAAACTTTTTCAGGATATTTATGTTTATCTGTCATCCAGTGGGGAAACATCTTCTAATTAGATCACATTGTTATCTTCATAACCAATCATTTGTAGAATGGTTATTTTGTGCATTTCTGTTAAATGAACCATTTTTCTGATATTATTACGTAGAGTTAACGAAATTCAAACGACAATAGCTCTGACACTTATCACCACTGTCATGCAGGCAGACAATAAGAAGCTAAGTTTATGAGTTTTGACGAAAATATATATTTTTTTTCAAATTAGTAAAAAGGAACGCAGGAATGGTTTTTGCTTACTATCTCAATATCAAGACCTAAATGGGAATTAAGTCTTGAATGTGATGTGGCGAATTTGGAAATAAAATATTTTTTCTTTTTTAATGTTAATTTTTGGAAAAAATCTGAAAACACGTAATTTTTCCGAAACAGTTGATGATAGGTGTAGGACATTACATGAATTGTGTCTAGAATTTTCTGGAGAATCCAAAAAATAAATAACATACAGGGGCTTGCATTTAAAATAAGAAAGTTGATATTGGCGACTCTCACATGACACATGCCATATATATATATTTTTTTGTTAAAAAAATGCCCATTTAAAATTACAAATCGACGTGTTCAAGGGTTTTTCCATACAGCAAAGGACTAGAAAGAAAAATCCATAATGAAAAGGCAGAATGATTTTCTTCTTGGTTGGAATTGAGATCTAAAAGTCTCTAACTGATTAAGAGGTAGAGGAAGAAGGTTTCTGCTTTTGACACTCTTAAGCTACGGAGAAATTAAAGAATGCGGTTTCTTTCAAATTCATCTACAACCAATAGGGTCTTCTTTCTTGGTTTTGTTGGACTAAGTGGCAGTCTTTATTTTTCAAAAGGAACGGATAATGTAAATATAAAAGCAATACTGCAGATATTTATAAAGTCGATTAATAGTTTTGTTTTTCAATTTATCTGTCTTGAAGTTATTAATTTTATTGAACACTTTTATTCAATGATCATTGTTATGTTTTTGCATTGTTCTCACACATTTACTAAACGATAATGATTTCTAAGAGATTTCAAAAACAACCCAATGAAATTGACCTCTAGGTGGAACGTCAATTAACGGTTACAAATGAAAATATTTAATTTTGTATCGGACAATAAAAACGCGATTCATGGACATCACAAATTGGATATTTTTGCATTTAACATTGTTGTCAAGAATGATAAATTACGTAAAGTCAACGTATTTAAATAATAAAGAGTCTGAGTTATTAATAATAAATAACTATTTGTTAAGAGCTTCCATAAGTGAATGTTTACACACAGTAAAGTGCGAAAAAAATTTAGAGAGTTTCTGGAATATTTACCTGAATAATTAAAATCAATGATGTTTCATGATAATAAAGTTAAAGGCCCACTTGGTATTTCGTCCCCTTTACCATTTTTAACCGACTTAAAAAAAAGGAGGAGGTTCTCAATGCTGTTGTATTTTATTAAACTGTTTTCGATATTTGTTTTTTCATAGAATAGATTTCCAACTTGGTCTCATTTTTTTTCAATGACATGTACATTCCATGTCATTGCAGAAAATCTGATAATTCTTGTTAACTATCATAAAATATGCGGTATTTTAATAACACCACATCAAAATAAATAGAAATTGAACGAATTTACCAAACGTTTCAATGTCGATTCTGACTTCGTTGTCAATAGCTTTAAAATATGTATTGAAAATGTAAATTCCAAATTGAAAGTTTGATTTATGACATTTAAGTTGACATAAGAAAATATTTTGTTGTTTTTAAATACACAGGTAGCATAAAAAATTTAGAGATCATATATTAAGTTAAACAGCTTTCAAGTTGGAAGAATTTGAAAGAGTTGTCTTTAGAATTTATAAGTGGCGTTCCTAGGTAAGACTTTGTTATAAATAAGATAGCGCATTCGCCAAAAATGCGATCAAAGAATTCTGCTGTTTCAGTGATCCCATTAACGTCATAAGGGAAAGACTAGGAAAAACCTTTTGAACTATCCAGATACTGGGTTGTTCAAAAGGAGATGACTATTAATAATTTCTTCCTTAATTGTCGGTAACCAGATGCGATTGAATTCTACAGAAGTAGAAGCGATACAATGGTCTTCATTCAAAAGAATTAAGGCAGACTCTTTTATTTTTCGTTTTGTGTTATATAATTCTTTGTGAACTATAGTTGAATTCTCAAATTGTATTTTATGGCCTAGGTCCCATGCATGTTCACAAATTTTCGATTTTTCAAATTGTCTTTTCTTTATGTAATTCTTGTGTTCATTTATTCGTACGTTTAATGGTCTCGATGTTTCTCCAATATAAAAGTAATATCTTCTATATGCAGGTTTTTGAGTTCTGAGTTTTGTTGGTTGGTTTTGTTTTCGATATTAGTGATTTCAGTGCATTTCTTGTTTGGAATGTTGTTTTAACATTAAATGTGTTGCCCACTCTATTCAGTCTTTCTGACAGACCCGGTATATATGGTATAGTTGTAACTGTAATGTGGTTGTCCTGAGTAGCAATGTTAATAAGAAAAGTTCTTAGTTGATTCGGAAGGTTTGCTCTCTGTTCAAGTCTGTTTAATTTTTGATTGATAAATTTTGTGGGGTAATTGTTTACAGTAAGAACATTTTTTTATAATTGTTTCTCTTTGTTCAATTGAAATTTAAGTATCTGTTGGTATGTATTGGTTTTATATAAACTTCTGTTTCGAATGAAGATTATAATTTTGTTATTAATATGCCTGGAAGGAGAGTTTGTTATTTTGTTCAGTTTCTAGGGTAAATTTGATAGTTGGTTGGTTTGTTATTTATGTCATTTAATAATTTATCTAGTTCTTCAAGATTTTGTTTCCAAATTACGAAAATGTGTCAAGATAACACTAAACTAAAGGTTTATTTTCTTTTGATAAAATTTCTTGTTGTTCAAATTTTTCCATAAATATGTTACTTTATGCTGGTGAGAGACAAGAACCCACGGCCATGCTAAATTCTTGTTGGTAAAAATTTCCTTGAGAATCGAGAAGTGCTTTTCTGTCATCCGGCGTTCATATAGATAGAGGGACTTTCGTTCGTTCTCGGTTTTCGCTCTTATGTAGTAGCTGGTTTACGTTTTCATTGGACAGAAGTAATATGTAAATACTGAATTTTCAGGGTACCGTGCAATTCTCGCAATACGAAGTAATTAGGTTACGGCTCTGAGACAACAAACGAGAATCGTTAGAATCATAACCGTACCATTCGAATGATGGGCCATTCGAGCGATCATTCTGTTATTAAAATTACTCAAGTAGTAATAATCGATTACTAATATCATTCGATTATGCCCATCACTAGTAAAAATGGTTCTTAGTTGTTAGTGGACTATCGCCCTGGTATAATCTGTCTACTAGCTGACTCGGCAAAGGCTGTTTCCCCGATTTCTCTAGGGGCATCTATCGTAGGGCGGCACATACCAAAACCACTTTGCCGATCACATCAAGATATTGTGTAAGTAAATGCAAATTTTGGTTAAGAAATGTACAATTTGTTAAAAATCTCTCCGATCTCTACATAAATATGAAGAATTGTGAACCATCATCTCGACTGATATAAAATGAATTGATATTTTAATTTTCCTCTATTAGTAAATTAATTATCTTTTATCACATGTTAGAAATTCCTTATTTATTTAAAAACAAAGTAATAAATAATCTGCGGAAACTCTGTGTTTAAGACACAAACACTTGTATTAATGATATAATTATCAATATTTTAATCTCAGAAAAAAACTTATCTATTATAAGGTAAATTCGTCCTCTTTAGTGGAGTGTTTAAATACCTTATTTGCGTCTTTAATGGATATAATAATAATTAAAATTCCTCAACTCGCGATTTAATGTATTTTGTATTCATAATGTTATTGTTATGATCAACAGATTACTTATTTTAAAATGTTTAATTTCTGAAATGTTGTTAATTAAGTTGCCTATACTAGGTGGACCATCTTAATCTATAATTAAGAATGTCTAAAAAGAACGCATTCTAGGGGAAAAGTTTCGAATAAGAGTTGTGTGATACTAAAAGGATGAGCTGCTGGTATTGATATTCATGACCATGACCTTCAAGGTTATTTTAAGGTAAAAATGACTTTTTAAATACAAAACGAATGTAGTTAAATCAAAAAAACAAATGAGCACTTGTGGTTAGAAGTATTTTTTTTAATTAGGGAAATATTTAAGCCGTGAAAGGGCATAATATAATCTCAAAAATAACTTTTTCTATTCCTCTCAGCTGCAGGATGAAAAAATTATGTTCCTAAAAATTTGAAACTAAGCAGAGAACGTGGATACTATTATAATGTGCACCTCCAGATTACGCAAATATCGTAACAGCCTTTCTAAATCACAGTACATAAACAAATGGGATAGCATTTGTGATCTGATTCCATGCCTTACTTACCCGTCAGATGTAGGTTTATTTGAATTTTACGTTTGGGGATACTTGAAAAACTTTGCACATGAGTAGCAGGCAATTACAAGGGGAAGTATGAAGGTACGCTTGCAAAGTGCTTGTATAGCTACTACCCAATGTAACAAATTTCTTGAAGAAAGGGAAAACGGTGGTCACATAGAACCTAACCATTAGGGACATGAATAAATTTGTTTTTTTACTTCGTCTCATATTTGGGGCAATATTGTTGTTAATTCTCGGCTCAAGTGTGACCCTAATTAGGACTTTTCATTAAAGAAAACCAACTTCCCCTTCAAAATGACCGTCAAGGTCAAGGTCATTGCCCTCAACACCACGACCTATAAGAAGGTTAATTCTACAACTAAAGAGGAAAGTTTCAGTTTCTTCACCTGCATGACCAATTTCTGCAGTTGTCTAAATGATGTTGGAACTGGTGAAAAGAAAAAAAAAGAAAATTTATATTCAAATATGCCGAGGGGATACTTTTATGGAAAAATAATTACCCACTCCAGTTTACTACTACTTATCTAAATTAAATACCTTAAAATAGAGAGAATCAACTGAATATGGTCAGTATATACTGTTTACTACGACAGCAGACAAATATGAAAATGCATCGATGGCGCTTATTGGATACAGACATTTTCAAAGAACAAAGAATTTCACGTAAATATGATTCGAGGTAGTTAAAATGAATTGATCAGCGAGGTAACAAAACTTCTCTAATCACTACAACTACTCAAAAGGCACTAGCGCAGTGCAACAATCGGGTCGTTCTAGTACAAAGCATATTACTAAATAAATAAAATATGAGTTGAGATTAACAATAAATAAGTATACACCCTTTAGTGTCTCCCTTGGAGGAACCAATCGCATATTTTCTTTAGTATTCTTTCATCATTTGCCTTAAGTGGTTGTTCATTTGGAGTTTATATATTCAAATTATGTTTTTATATAAATTTGAAGAATATTAGTAAAGTTTTCAGGGAAAGCACTTTCGTTTTTGTTTGGAATAATGACAATATATTATAGTTTCAGGATCACGTATACATTATTCTTTAACCTTGCACATGATAATAGACGAAATTGGGTTAAGAGAGTCGACATTGATAGAATGAGTGTCCAAATCAGGCAAATGTCTAGTCGTGATAAGAAATTGACATAGGTAAGTATAGTGGCCAGGAAATATTGAATATTGTGATCCGAATAGTGGATTTTGCTGAAATCTGCAACTACTACATAAATATGTTTAAAAAATTATGAACTTGCTTGAAAGATTGTTTAAGATAAAATGGTGTTTTTATATTGATAATATTTTATGGTTTGTTATTAAAATCGAAATTATTAAGCACTGCATAATAAAGTTTGTTTTAGAAAAACTTTTTCTACATAAAATAATCGTAAAATGTTTATATTCATTCGCACATCTGTAATAATCAATAAATTGTATCCTTCAAGTTATAAAGTTGCTAGAAATACTATAATTAAAGTATTTATTTTTCTAATTGTAGGAAATTTAGAAGGCGTCATTATATAAGAAGCTGGTTTTTTCATTTTTTATTAGAAATTAATTTGTCAGTGTTAATATTCAAAATTATGTAAATATATTTTGATGTATTTAATTATTGTGGATATAGCGAATATTACGATATACAAGACGAAAAACTATACTAGACCTTCAAATTTTTAAATATACTAGGTCCAGTGGTCGATATTCGACCAATTGTGTCAATATCTCTGGCAGGTTAAGTAACCTGAAAATTTCATCTTGACATTCTATCCTGGGACTTTAGGGAGAATTCAAGTTTTTTTCAGATATAATTCATAGGACTTTATTTGTGTTCAAATTCGTATTTCTGAATTTAATATGACAACAATTCAACGGCTAATGGGCTACCCTACATATTTATTTTTTCTAACCTCCCTGTATAGCTATAATTACACTCAATTCTCTAACATTTATTAAAATCCTCATTATAATAATTCCATCTCATTATATATTTCCACCACCCTGTATATGCAACTGCTCATGGACCACGCCTAATATTTTTTAACATTTTTGAACCACCTGTAATTCCTTTCACCCTATATTTCATCGTCCGTATATATACAACTGCTTATGGGTTACGAAATGTGGCATTTCCATTTCCGCCACCCTGTATATGCATCTCTGTATAATATTTTTTACAACACCCTGTATAAATGTAATTCTATTGCGCCCTCTATTACAAGAACCCTGTAAATTCAACCGCTAATGGGCTTCCCGATATAATTATTTTATTAGTGATAATTGCACTCTACTCTATATTTTAAACACCCTATATATGCAACTGCGTATGTCCAACCCACAAAAAAAATCATTTCTAATATGTCTGGAATCGCCCTGTATAATTATAAATTCAACGATTACTTTACCACTAAACAATAACAACGCTTGCATGCCACTTCCAGAAGTACATACTCTAAGTATATAACAGCATTGGTCCCTCTATATGTAATTACTCAATGTTTTGAGTCTAGCGGCGGCGGTACTTTCAGGTGTTTGGCGTTGACATTATGGACGTAAATAATGAATTTTTATTATATTTTATTTAATGAATGAACCAATATTATAAATTAATATTTGCATTCTGCACTGAAGGTCGTCAGTAGCTACGAAACAAAACAAAAATGAAGAAAATCGATTGAGAGACAGAGGAGAAAATGGTACCTAATCGTTTTGTCTTTGCCTATTTATATATAGATTTTACAAGCAAATAAATGGTTTTATTTTTTTTTGGGGTTTCCAATTACTTCTAATAATTCTGTTGATGTTTATTTCTCTAAAGGAAATATTCTCTAAATAACATAAAAATTCAGTAATTATCACAACAAGAAAATAATGTTAACCAAGTATGATGAATGATATTTGATTTGTATTGCTACACATACGTAATTTTTATGAAGAATAAAATATTTTGATGGGATACTGAACCAGAAGCAGAAAGTGAAAAAGACGGCCAAGTGGGAAAAGGTAGAAACCAATAAAATAAGCAACGCAACATATAAATGAATATATATATATATATAAACTTAAAGAACCACATGAATACGGAGTTTCAACAAATACCACAATGTAGTAGTAAAAAAAGTCAGCCCTAGTTCAAATGTTTACGTTACAATAAAAAATAATAGAAACCAACATAAATATAATAACCTATTTTCGAGATCGTGAAAATACTAAAAATCTTCACAATATATGATATGAAAATAAAATATCTATGATTACTTTAGATCCCGAAACAATATTGCAAGAGGATGGAAAATTCAACCAAGGAATAACTTTTTTCACAGATTGGGGCGAATAACAAGTAAATTTGGCTTAACCGTAAGTCAGGACTTATAACTTGAATATGCAAAACAAGCAGAATGAAATCAATGATGAGCGACTAATGGAAGGGAATGTTCGAATGAAATATATCTTTAATCGCTCTATATATATATATATATCTCTCTCTCTCTCTCTCTCTATCTCTATCTTTTATGGAGGGTATGAGGTTAAGGAAAGCTAAAATAACGATAACAATATTGTAGTTATTTTGATGTTTAATTTATATTTTAACTAGGTGGTCCTAAAGCTCGATGAGAGCGCCACACACCCCGTTAAATTGTAAATCTATCCTACACAAACACACATGAAAAATGATAAAAACCGTTTAGGAGGAATTAAAATTTTATCTAAACCGACACCTTCATTATCATTATTAGCAACACGCTCTAATCAACTGAGCTAAAGGGTGTATAGCTGCGACGCGTTGATTGATCAATTAGTGTCATATGTCAACAAATTAATGCGAATCAATATC
Source organism: Octodonta nipae (assembly GCA_034190945.1). NCBI lineage: Eukaryota > Metazoa > Arthropoda > Insecta > Coleoptera > Chrysomelidae > Octodonta > Octodonta nipae. Next base: position 15,082,354 of record CM067220.1, on the reverse strand, counting down.
AAAGTATATGTATAAGTAAACCTCTTGAATCATTCTGTCTATTGATGAAAACCGCTTTACACTATATGTAAAGATTAAAATAATAAAAAATAGTGGAAAATTCTAAAATGTAAATTGATTTTAGTAATTATCTTAGTTCGCTATTAGAGGTATTAATACACTTGACTTAGGTGACTGCTCTTCTATCCTTGGGTGTCTTTTTACCTTTACTGCCCATTGTAGTTGCCCAGGTGATTTAGTGGTGTTTGGTTTCTATATCTAGCCCATTCTCGCTCTAATAATGCTTTCGCTTCTAAACTGACGAAGAAAAGAAATGCATAAAATTCGTTAGGATATATAGAAAATTTGAAGATCAATAGTAATAAATTGACGCTACTCTTGTGTTCTAGAGAAGAAAGATTAAACAAAATTCTAATCGAAAAGTGTTTAAATAGACGGTGAAGATGGATTAGAGTGATGTAAGAGTAAGTAAGAACATAGGGTGTTCCATCACTCTACCGGAGCTAAATATCTCGGTTATCCTTAGGAGGGAGTTAGGAGGGTCATATTTTGAAAATACTTTTAAATGTACGGGTTGTTCCAAAAATTAGAGGCGAACCAAACTTATATATTTTTAACCGACTTCCAAAAAGGAGGAGGTTATCAATTCGTTGCGTATTTTTTGTATGTATGTTACCTGATTTCTTCTCCTGTGGTGCACCGTTTTAAATGAATATGGTCTTGTTTAAAAGAGTATATATCCGGATTGGTGAAACTTCAAATTTTGGAAAAGAATTCTATTGATAAAGTGATAAAATTTGTGAATGAACACATGCGTGCATGGAAATCGACCAATATCCCTAATATTTTAGTCGATTTTTCGATAACTCCTTATGGATGTGTATAGTTTTTCAACGTTTAATCTATTAAGGAAGATCCTTAGGTGATCTCATATACTTTTTAGAGACGTGCAACTTGCAGTTTTGCAGAAAATCGCCGAAAATTCCAAAATTCTTATCAAAAGTTTCATCTAAATGACATAACGGACATTTCCTCATAAATATTTTAATTTCAACGTAATAGTGCGGTAATTTGAGGCATTGGAAGTTTTAATTGCGAATTTGAAAATTTTCTATGTACATCTCATGCATTTAGGTAGTAAAGCATAGTATTTTCGGCTCCTTAAATCAATGAGTACCAAGCTCGTTTTGTTTGTATACCAGGCAAATACCTATTTAAATGCAAATTTTTCTATTTTGCGAAGACGGTGCATTTGGTTGCCACATTCTCCCGGCCTAAGAGAAAATTCAGTGACAACACATGTCAAACTTTAAACTGCTATTTGGTGGGTTTATAGACAGGGTGTTTAGTTATAGCAAACAAAATCACAAAGTAAAGTGGTAGAAGGAATTGCATTTATATGAAGATTGAAATATAGGACAGACTAGAATGATAGTGGTCCGTAGGCTGCCGTATATACAGGATGGTTGAAATATATGCTGGAGTTGAATTAAATTTATACAGGGTGATTAAAAATTATTTCTTTTATAGCCCATAAGAAGTTGCATAAAGTGTGGAGAGGAATTAATGTTAAACCGGGCGATAATATAAAATGTTAAAAATGAAATAATTTATGGGGTAGCCCACAAGGAGTTATATGCTATGGTTGAAATATACGAAGGATTTTACTCCTTAAATATGGGATGGATTCTACTCCGTCCTATACTTTACAGAAGGCAGCTAACAAATTTACGCTTGTCCGTGTGCAGTAGTATGTACAGGATGGTTGGTACATAGGTTGGAGTGGAATTATCTATAGTAATACAGGGTTGTCAAAAAAGTTGCAAAAAAGTTACATGATGTAGTCCATAAGACATAAATACATTTTGGGCTTATTAAGTCAACGCGTACTAGTACATTTTGTTCGTAAAGATTTACCTGTCAATTTAAATGAGAAAGTCTCATTGTGTAATGTTGAGGCTTTCAATGTTACCTGGTTCTGTCTATTAAGGTTATACATACAAAATAAAAAATAAAGAATGAAAACTACCTGAGTTAAAAAAAAGTAAAAAGTTGAAAATAAAACATTTAAAAATATATATAACCGACTTCTACCTATAACTAAAAAGCTAAAAATAATTAAAACAAAATACAACTCTAGCAAATAAATAACACATTCAATGTGGTTAGGTACCTACCCAGGAAGTAAAAAATGTAAACATTAAAAGGCGCTCATTCTGTACAAATTACTTACCTACCAATCTAGTATATTTTTGAAGTCGGTGCCAAGCAACAATCAAGTTTGATGAATTAGTAGATAAGTACGCAATGAACGATTTTAGATTTGCTTGGTACCGGCTTAAAAATATACTAGATTGGTAGGTAATTAATTTGTACAGAAAGAGCACCTTTTAATGTTTACATTTTTTACTTCCTGGGTAGGTACCTAACAACATTGAATGTGTTATTTATTTGCTAGAGTTGTATTTTTTAAATAATTATTTTTAGCTTTTTAGTTATAGGTAGAAGTCGGTTATATTCTTTTTTAAAATGTTTTATTAAATGAATCACCTTGTATTCTATTTTTGAATTCTCCTCTTTATTTACGTTTCGCACATATGGGGTTATGTTACATTCTCCAGGATGCGAAATGAATTCAAAACATTGTGTCTAAGTAGATGAAAAAAAAATTTTTTTCGTTGATTCAATTAGTTTAATTAGTGAATAAATTTTTGGTCCCATTTTAAGCTTGTGTTAACAGTTTTCTTGTTTGAGAACCCTAATTTGTGAATGCTGTTTATATTTTTGACACTATAGCCATTAATAATTCAGTATCTATTGTATACACTGCTTGAGTTTTCTAGAAGTAAGGTTTTAGATAAAACGTTACCTCTTTTGTTGTGATATTTGGCAGGTTTTTGCTACTGTTTGGTATCTTTGTGATTATACTTTTTACGGCTTTTGATATAAATTATCTTTTTCAAGATTGCACAAGGCCATTTTCGGTGCAACAGGACAATATGCTACTTTAATTGAAGATGGATACTGGACATATTCGCTGCAAATGATGGAACTATTTATTGACCGTTTACATGCTGAGGAATTGCAATTACTTTGCAGCATTCAACATTTCTATAGCGAAAAATGCCGCCTTTTGAATATTTTTGACTCTCCATTTTGCACCGTTTCGTGAAAATTCTATTAACATTTTAAATTAACTCTAATAGTTCAATTTTTTTAAAAAGGGGAAAGTAAAATCCGCATTGCATTAACGCGTATTTTGAAATTTGTTTTGCTTATAAAACTATGACTAACACAATTTGTTTAATTAGTTTCAGTTATCAACTGTGAGAGCTTAAACTTCAAATATAGTATTAACATAAATATATACATTCAGAATTTTTTATAATTAATATGAAAATTTTGGCTGTTATTGGCGATAAAAGCTCTTAATCTCACTGAACAGAATCAAATTTTAATGAATAATTGAGGAGAACATCAAATTATTAATTGATAATTATGAATCATTAATAATATTCATTGACATTAACAGGTTTTCGGATTAATAAATGACGGATTATATATATTGTATCAATTCTTTTGTTCAAATAATAGTTTTTTGCTTAAAGGTTGTATTTCAATCAGACATTTCGATGCTTACGCGGCAGTATTAGTTCAAATAAATATGAGAGCCACCTGTTAACTCTGTAAAAATGACGCTATTGATATTTGTCAGTACTATTTTCGATTAAATTTACCTTTTTGTTATAGAGAATACCGTGGCAGCTTAGAAACTGACCCCCATAGTCAAAACCAGCAAATTTGACTTTGGTAATCACGAATTACTAGATGAGTTTATTTAAAATGGTTTGTGTATTTTGCGTTGATCGCGAGTCAGCCAGTGATAAAAGATCGAACAAAGTCCATTCCACCCCACCTTCAGACCATAACTTGGCAACCCTAAAGTCAAAAGTAAACATTTCTTGGAATAGACAACTGTCAAAGTTTGAGTTAGTTGCTTCATATAGTTTACGTGTTGCCTAAAATAAGCATCGCTGACACCAATGAGTCTTTTAAATACAATTTTGTTCAGGATTATTATAAGCGTAAAGTATCATTGTTTCATATTCTTAAAATTTGATTTATAAATCCTTTCAGATTAGGCGTCACATGACCTCTTTTGAGAAAATAGAATGGGTGTTACCTGAAGGGGGGAGGTTCAACGAGATGCCGAAACGTTTATTCCGTCAGATACTGGAATATTTGAAATTCGACGGTTGAATAATTTTTTAAACTTTAAAACAAACAGTTAACAGAGGGGTTAGACTCAAGCCTCCCTGGGTACAAAACTGCATTAGGCAAGAACAAAGGTTACAGCTAGAGCTGTTTTAGCAGAACGGTTGATTAGCTAAATATCTGTCTTTAAACGGATCTCCATCACCATCAAAGATATAATATGCAAGTTTAAAGCAAATATGTATACAACAAGAAAACTTAATTGGAATTTTTCTTGACAATCATTAAAATTGCACCAAACCAAGTGAAATAAAGAATTTGGTTAAAAATGTTAACGGATTTGAAACAAGAAAAAATCCAGTCAACCTGGCAGTACATCACTGAAATTCTTTATACAAGTCGTTGGTCTTCGAAAAATGACACTCCCTTCGAGAAAATCCGGAAATTACAGATATAAATGACGTCAATATAACAAGTTATGTATTAAGGGAAAATAAAACAAACATTCAAGAAAGATTATACCCTCTCGTAACGGAATTTTCGTTGTAATACTATATCGTTACCTTTGTTCATTATCAAGGACAACAAGACTGGCCTTACTTTTACAGGAACACCAAAGACGAGTATTACTAAATTCAATAATGAATATAAAGATATTGAATATGCTCCGTTCGAGGTTTCGTTTCTTTGTACGCTAGGATATAAGGGGTATTTTGAAGAAGGTTCGTCAAACATGGAGGGCGGATAGGTGGGCTGATATGTAGCCCATATAATATCTTGATAGCTTACGGTTTATGATTTTTTTTTTATTTAATTTTTTTCCCAATTTTTTCATATCAACTGTTGTAAGTTATTTTTCACTGTAACTTAACCAAATACAATTAAATCTAATCTAAAATGTTTGTTTGCTTTTCTGCAATCGATATTTGACACAAATAATTGAGTGAATAAATTATATGGGTCCACAAATTCTTCGTTCCACAAAAAAGTCATTAAGTTAAACTAATTAATCACATTATAAATTACAACAAAAATTACATTAATAATATTACAACTCCCAGTGGGAGTGTATTCGGTTATTGTCCATGATAGTCTTGACAAGTCTTTCTATTCTGTTGTTCCTGACCCCTCGTTGGTTCTCGTTCAGTCTTCCAATGTCTTTCCGAAGAGAATTAAATTTCCCCTCTAGCCTTCCTTGCCAAGGTGGTATTCGAGGTGTCACTTAAAACATAGTGTGGCAAGATTAATTTGTTCATAGCCTGCAAGACGATACCCAGTTTCTTAGAAGATCTTAGTTTGGGAGGAGTTGGTCTAATCAATGGATCTGTTCCACTATACTCTATAAGAGCTCTTTCCATTTCTGCTTGGATTTTCTCAAGCAGGTCAGCGTTGGCTGGCTCTTCTTGTTGAAGTTCTTGAATCTCGCCCGCTCTTTGCGCCAAAGGTGCTTCAGGCTCTAGATCTGTTGTATTTCGACCAAATAATTCGCGCTCAACTCCCCTCTTTATTTCGTCCAGTTGATCAGGTGAAATAAGGCCATTTCTCAAGATGACACGATATTAATCGGCGAGTCTCTGTTCGGTAACTTGCAGCTCTGGGTACTCATGACCGAACTTTTGATGTAGTATTTGGCGATATCCAGTCTTGTCCTGGCTAAGGTTAGTCACTCTGTAAAACGAGCGCGTTATAAATTTAGTCATGGCGCTAGTCCATTTCATGCGCTGCCTTATCAGTCCAGCTTGAGTGAGCGCTGACTGTTGATCCTGCGCAACACTTTCTGCGGGTGGACTTCTCGTTCTCCTTTGACTCCGTTGGTGATGGTCACGTTGTTGCTGTGCCTGTATTGGTGAGTGTTGTTGTGGTTCTTGGGCTATAGCTCTTTGGACGACAGGGGACCGTCTCCTCAGCACCCTGCCACCGTCGTCCCGCATGCTGTCATGTCCAGCGCAGGCTCCAGACATGCCCTGGCGATCCCCAGGCAGCGGCTCTTTTTCGAGGCTTCTACTCTGTAGCTCCATTTTCATGGGCGGTGTCACCAATTGATCCTGGTGACCCGGGTAACTCGGAATTACAACAAAAAAATAGAACGCACATCGATAATTTCAGCTCCTGGCCTACGAAATACCACATTTATTGGAAAGTAATTAGTATCATAATAAAATTTGAGGTTGTAACTTACAGGGTTAGAACTATAAAAAATACAAATATAAAGCATACAACAAGTTGCAAGAATTTGTTATAAATTTGGTTTAAACTGCTTCCACCGCTACGGATACAAGGTGACATCTGCAAGTTTTTCCAATGGCTATTCTATCTATCCGCGATTTGGAAAAACTTGGTTCAGGTACTGCCGGACATTGGTTTGGTAATGAGGCGGTCTTCAATCTTGCTGACACCATATTGTATTGGCAGGAACTTGTGGGTTTACTAAATCAGGATATAGGTTTGTCAAAGTTGGCACGACATTATATGTCAAAAGTACTGTATACAAAACTAAACCCCTCAACTTAGATGACCTAAAAAGACAAATCACGCTAGCGATTAGATCAGTCACGCCTGAGATGTAGAGTAACGTTAGAAGGCATTTCTAAACCAGTTTAGCATGTTGTCAAGAAGTTCACGGCGAGCATTTTGAACATATCCTACATTGACATGTAGGATATGAATTTTTGCTTTTTTATATTATTAAGAAATAATCAGTATTAGTTATTAGGTTTTTAGTGTAATGTAGCTAAGTTGTGAAATAAAATATTTTTTTAATGTTAATTTTTGTATTAAATGTGAAAACACTTAATATTTCCGAAACAATTAAAGATAGGTGCAGGACATTGTACATGAATTATTTGTAGAATTTTCTGGAGAATCCAAAACATAAATAATACACAACTGCTCATTAGTGTCTTGATTTTTTTGGGATGGGACAGACCAAGCAAAATATATTTGAAAGAGAGAAGAGGAAAAATAAATATATCTTTGACAGCCTCGGATAATCTGAAAGTTCTAAATTGCGAACATGTGACATATTATGTCAAAATGAAGATAAAGTTTATAAAAACTGTATTTTGATGAATATAAAATTATTTGACCTGTACCTTATTTGAAGACGCGAGATGTAAGACCGGCATCTCGCGTCTTCAAATTTAACGAAATGTTTCAAATACATAAAGAAGTGTTCGAGAGGACATTCAGTTGTGGGAAGCGCAACTGATGAAGGTTCCCTGACCAGAAACAATATATATTATATATAATATATAATATATATTGTTTTGCGTACAAAGGAATGACACCTCGAAGAGGGTACTGTACTTATTGTTTATAAAAATATTCTGGCACTGTATTGTCTTACGAATTTGGTATTTTTGACTGATTTATCGCGTTTAGTGCCCAAAAGAATTTACTCTTGTACTGAATTTACTGTTAAAAAACTTATCTTAGTTTTCATTTTATCATCCTACTAATGCAACATGTTCGTTTTTTGTTCTCAAGAAGTTCCTTTTATCGTGTAGGTAATTATTCACTTGAGGGCGTCTGTATTTAAAATGTTCCAAACGTTTCAATGTCTACGCTCTTGTGTTTGATCTGTGGTCTACGCAGTGATAAATTTAAGCTTGCGCCCGTGAGGCTCGGGCCTAGGGCGGCATGATTTTAGCAGAGGCAAAATTTTTCCTGATGATGTAACAATTCTTATTATAAACATTATAATATTGTATATTATACCTAATAAGTAGGTCCACTTACAAATTACAATTTCGAATTTTCACAAACAAATAATATTGTTCCTTAGTACAAAAGTAAAATTTTGTTTATGATCTATTGCTGAATAAATTTTTGTAGGGTATTATTTTCATATGTATGCTAATTTTTTGACATCATTGTTGATTCTACGCATGATATTCCACAAAACTGGTGAAATTAATAAAAAAAATGCAATTCATACCAAATACTCGCCCTAAAACTTATGATATTTAAAATGCTGCGTTAAACTTCTTAGAACAGAATGGTTTGGACATAATGAACTTTCGTGGTCCATCTTATGACAATGCAAATATTTTTTAAAATTACATCAGGAATATATTGCAGACGAATTAAAACAATTGGTTCTTTACAGCAGGTTAATAGGCACATATTCAGCTGAATCTGTACTTGAAAACGTTGATTTCGTTGCTACTTTGCAGTAACTATATCTACATACTCTGGGAGATCTTGGTGTAGCGGAAAGCAAAGAAGAGAAATCGAGAACACTATCTGAATTTATTAAATTGCTTCGAAAATTATAGTATTTGGATACAGCGGTTCTAGACATTAATTGGGACATAATATTAGATCATTTTAATGCTGCTAGCAAATTGTCTAAATGTATGATTCATTGTTCAGTTGTTCAAGAATACGAGGGAGAAACAAGTTCTTGAATATGAGTTCAAGATTATTATATTTATGAAACTCGTGGCAGAAAAATCATAACATTCAGTTAGATGAGCCACGAACAAATGAAGGGGCATTTCTGGACAAGTAAATGTTTGTACAAATATTAGTTATCTCGTTTTCGATATGCTGATGTACAATTAGCTGTGGGAAAACATGTACATGATAAGCTACATGCAAACTTCAATTTCGCGTGACACATTACGAGTGGAATAATCAAGCACATGATAAGTTTTCTGACGATCTAGATGAAACACCAGTTTTTGAATGTAGTCACTATTCTCAACTCAATATTTATCAGAAAAAAACACAGAAAGTGCACTCTGAAGAAAATAAAGGGAATAGTTTGCATACAGAAGATCTTTGACATGCTAACTTTAATGTAGAAAGGGTAGAAAGGTATTTACGTGCAAGTAGGGGGCAAGACTCTTGTTTTATTATCAATTAGAGTTCAATGAGTGCAAGAAATTGATTATGAAGCAATAATTGGTACCTTGACGCAAACTGTAGCTGCGCCTAATGATAATTTTGAAAAAAAACTTTGAAACATTATATTTAAATAAGTAATTATATGTAAATCAACAAGAAATTATACTTAGTTAAGTTCAATATATAATATTATAACTATTTGAAAATTCGATGTTTAATTTTGATAGTCACTTCAAAGGGGGGCATGTGAATGTGGGCCTTAGGCTGCATCGAGCCTAAATCCGCCACTGAGTCTAGGTCAACACCAAAAATGTCTAGAGCTCATATAACTGTGATAGTAAAGGTCCTGTCATCTTGTAAGAATTACAACAGTTGTTTTCAGAATTTTGTGTGGATCTCCTAGGTGTGATTTGGTCATAAAACTTGCGAATTTCTGCGATGCCAAAACATTAAAAATTATCCCGGTTTAGGTTAGGTTTCATTTAGAATTGTATTAGTCTTTGCGTAATATAGTTAAATAACTAATTTGTTTATTTTTGTGTTTTCTTGGGAATAACAACACAGTTGAAAGAAACAGCTGTATATTGAAAGAAAATACCAAACGTTTCAAAGTCGACTCTGACTTCGTTGTCAATGGCTTTAAATTATTTAATAAAAATGTAAATTGCAAATTTTCATTACATAATTTAAAGTCATTGACAACGAAGTCAGAATCGACTTTGAAACGTTTGGTATTTTCTTTCAATATACAGCTGCTTCTTTCAACTGTGGTGTTATTCCAAAGAAAACATAAAAATAATCAAGAAGATGCCACAAATAACATTTAGAAGACAACTAATTTGTATTTCATGTCCTATGGCCAAAGCGTTTCACAATTTTTGTATTAATTTTTTAGTTCATTTAGGTGTCTCCAATATAACATTTTATAAATTCGCAGGTAATTTCATAAAAATATTATTTTACTTCTCATTCTCTTTTTGATGTAAATGATTTTGAATGTATTTCTAATTCTTTTACCCGCTCTTTTTAATCCTTCTGAAAACTTTCTATATATAGTTTGGTTATTGTTGATATATTGTTTTCTTGTGTATGAGTATTATTATGAAAAATTCGGTAATCATAATTAATGAAAGATTTGTATTCGATTTTGTTTAACAGTTTTAACTCTCTTATATAAATATTCAATAACCTCTTTATTAACGGTAAGACTAATAATTTATATTCAACAAAGAATCGACTTTTACGGAATCTAACTTAAACTAATTTTAGACACATATTGATATTAAATTTGGAATTACAGACTACTGCCTTTATTTTTTCGATTCAACAGCAAACCTCATATGCCATCACGTAAATAATTGTTTATAAGTCATAACTGATATAATTTTAATAGCAAACTTCTAGAAGTAAATTATTTGAGCCTTAAAAACCCCAAAAAATATATAATTCAAAATGAATGTTTATAAATGTAAAGTGGGTGATAGACAAATTGAAGTGGAATATATGAACTTTCAAAATATCTTTAGTATATCCCGGGACTAGTCTCGTTAATACGGTTGGTTATTTAAATTCGAATTGTTCAAAAACTTATTCCATAGTGTCCATCGTGAGCCAATATAAACTTAATAACATAAACTATGGTTTTGACGATGACTAATATTCCAGTTCTGAGTTTATTCGGTAATTATGATTCCTCCATTACTTTTCATTATATAAGCAAAAAATAAAATAAATTCGTATTTTTGCGGGTTTTTATCATTAACTAGTTTAGTTCTACAAGTTTGATGCTAAAATCTTAGCAATAATTATCTATAAACTGTTACTGCCGTATAAGCGAACTGCTTATATCCGAAAATGAGTTAAATTTTGATCTATATACAATTTATAATCTATAAAAAATACTGACTTCAAGTGATTCAAAACTGTTACAAACACCCTGTACGATCAATATTCTGAAATATATTGACATTTAATGTTTAGAAAACTTATTGAGGCATACAATTTAAAAAAAAAATCAGAATATTAAGCCTCACGCAAAGTTAACAGGAAAACCTATGCTAAAATACTAATATTTAGTCTTGCTGGCAAATAATGAAACTCATTTAAAAAAGAAAATAACAAATTTGAATCAAGTAAATAAATAATTTTTCAAGACTTTTCCTTAGCAGATAACAACTGTTCCCTCAAATCAAACTTATTCGAAGAGTTAACTAAAAAATAAGCCTCTCCATTTTGTACAAAAATAAATCCTTTTAGGCTGCAAAATACTTCTATTCAAAACAATTCAAAGTACTTCCTCAACTTTGTTAATTGCATCTAGTAGCTATTAGATCCGAATTGTTAATGAGTTCCCTGATTTTCGTTTTCATATTCATCTTGTTATAAAGAACCCAAGTTCAATATAAAAATTAAGGCAGGAAAGAGGATCTATTAAGAAACCACATAACATACGTAATCTTTATTATTATTTCCAAATCTTAAGACAAATTTGAATTCCGTAAAGTTTTGTGAAAGGAAATCTTAAACGTTAGCTGATGATTATTTATTATTATAATTAAGAATTCTATATGCGTGTAAGCCGAACGACTTACATCGACCTTGGGAAATGAAACTTGTTACGTATAACCGCCTTTTTTCTACCTGATTTCATTTCATTAACGACATATTAAAATGCACGTTTAAAGATTAGACAATAAAAAACAGAATGTGATGTTTTACCGGATAAGGAGGCATATAACAATAAGGAATTAACAGAATATATTCACCATTTTATGGAATTAGTAAAGGTTAACCTATAATAAAATATGAGGTAAAATCTGTTTATTTGCCTCTTAGTAGGCTCTCTGTAAGTACTGAACTTATTGTAAAGATTCTTTCAGTACTAGCTGTTTCATATACTCCAGTTTATAAAGCAATTAACCTACAATTAGCCAACAAATCTGCAAGAAATCGTGTCAATATTTGTGTTTCCACCAATTATTGGGACGCAGTATAACCAACTGTTTAATGTTACAGTTTGAATCTTTGCATTCTATGCATTCATTTGACAAAACAAGAAAAATGAAGAAAATGAAGAAAGGTTTTGTGTTCATTTCCTAACTTATGAGATAATTATTTTATATTATAATCAGCCATCCGCCTGGCTTCGCATGAGTAGACAAAGCACATCTTTAATTTTTTTTGTCTAATAATATTGTATCAGCTTGTCGCATGGAGCATGAGGTTTAGATTTAAATTTAGTATTAGTATTATTCTGCTTTTAAGGTACTTTAATTCCAACTCAACAAATATATGAGGACCCCTTGGTATGGGACTGCTTGAACTTATTTTATGTCGAGATAGTTCTAATTTTACGATAGCTTCTAATATTTAAATTGTATGGTGTACTGAGCAATTATAATGTGTATGAACAGCCTAAGGGAGCTAGCATATCTAATTTAATAAGGATTAATATGGTATCCAACTAGCTCTCTATTTACATTTAAATGATACAGTAGGCAAAACTGAAAGGTAGACTTTTCTGTAGCCTTATAAAATAGAGGAGGAACAATTTCACTATTTATTGTTTTACTCAAAACGGTTAAGCTGGGTTTTCAATGAAAGCTCCCACTCGATTGTTTTCGACATCTTCAACAACTCTCGTCATATTTTAAGTAATTTACACAAAAAATTAATTAATTATACACATTCACTTTGGTTTTGAATTACTCCAGCCACTGGTGAAAACCGTAGGAAAATCCATTCAGTAGATAGCAGTTCTTCTGGGAGGAAAATTTACGCTAACATTTTGAACCAATAGGGAATAGGGACAAACTCCCAATGTTAATTTTGCCGGTAATTAATAATTTTTCAAACTCATCATGTATTATATCAAATGAAAGGGCTCATTCTGAGAAACAAAAATATATTATTTTCATATTTTAAAAATAAATAGTTTAAAAGATATTGACAAAAATTTACAAACATTTACCCATTCCCCCCTTTACCACCAAAACTAGAAGACCTAATCTTTTTTAAAAAATAATGTTTCTACAGGAAAAATAAGAAGAGACCCTTAATATTAAGTTGAGGTGGGGGAGGGCAAATTAGAGAATTAAATTGAATTATAACATTACAATTAACTCATTATGATGAATACAAATATTGTTTTCATATTTTTAAAATAAATTGTTTAAAAGATATTAACAAATATTAAAAAAAATAGCCTTCTCCACTTTATTTCCGAAACTAAAATTTTGAAAACAATTAGTGGTATCGGATCTCAATCGAACTTTACTGGAAAAAACAAAAAGATTATATTGATTTTGAGGGGCAACTATAAAATTAAACGGAAAATAAAAAAATAACTTTTAACGCAACATGAAAGATGTCAAATAATTGGGCTCATTATGAGAAATACAAAATATTTTTTAAATATTTTAAAAATAATTTATTTAGACGACATTAATAAAATATAAAAAACGACATATTTATTTATTATCTCAGAAACTATACGACCAAAATTTCGAAAAAAAATAATACTAGACCGTACTTGAACTTGATATTAACTTTGGGGGCCAATGTACATTATTAAATGAAAAATAAAAAAAATATTTAGTTTTCAAACGCATCATGTAACATATCAAATGAAAGGGCTCATTATGAGAAATCCAAGCATATTTTTTTATGTTTAAAATAATTTGTTAAAAAAATTATTAAAAAAATATACATTACCTCATATATCTGCGAACTTATGAAAAAAATTGAGAATACAAGGTCTCACTCAAAATATACAAGAAAAGTAAAACACAAATTCTAACTCTTATTTTGCAATTTACATTTTCAATACATATAAAGCCGTTGACAACGAAGTCAGAATAGACTTTGAAACGTTTGGTTTTCTTCGTTCAATCTACAGCTTTTTATTTCAATTGTGTTGTTATTCCCACGAAAACATAAAAATAATCAAGAATATACCACAAATAAGATTTAGAAGACAAAAATTCTAACATTAATTTATGAGCATAAATACAAAACTTTGTTCTTTTTAAGTGCAGTTGTAACGAAATGTACCAAATGAAAGGAATCGTCATAAAAATACAATTTTTTTTATTTGTATTTTAAAAATAATTTGTTTAAAAGTTTTTAATATAATTATTTAAAATTAATTCAATCTCCACTTTATCTTCCAAACTATTGAGCCTAAAATTCAGACAAAAGTTTATATAGGGCTACACTGAAAGTTAATTAGTAAAATAAAGCGAAGATCCTAATCTTGATTTTGAGAGTGAAATTATTAAATTCAATAAATATTTTTAGAAAAATCAGGGCTTGTTGTTACAAATAAAAGTGTATTTTTTTATATAAATTTAAAAGATATTAAGGAAAACTAGTGGTCGCCCAGTGGTCGAAATTCGACCCCATTTTATTAAATTGTAAAAAGTATATTTTTATAAGAAACAAAGTTGTGGAGAAATCGGAGAAGTAGATGTAATGACCAAAATTGTTCACTCATATTGACAAATCTATTGATATAAAAAGAAAATAAAAATGTATTCAAATATCGGTATTAGAAATATTTTTGACAAATGAATGACTTCTCAAATTTTTGGTCGGAACCGCTCCTGGCAAAATGTTCGATATAATAATTGGAAGATTGTTCTTTGCAATCTAAAAGTTTGCGTCGTTTGCAGTTTTAATCGAGTTGATGAATATTAAATAAAAGAGATGATCAACAACCCTATGAGAACTACAATATTTAATACATTCTCTATTGTCCGCTGGTTGACAATTCTTTACACAACACGGGAAGATTGTTATAATAATATATTAATCAAATAACTAAATTTCTATTAAAAACAGAATATTTAACATGAAAGTTACTGCAACGCGTCTGAAAAATCAATACTGATCTACTACATTGACTATTTTACGACTAAACAATAACAACGCTTTATCCTGAACTATCCAAGATAGTCTTCGCATGATGGTCTGAAAGAGCGTTAGCCTGTCACTGTCAACCAATCTAATTGTACTTCCTGGCGGTAGCCAGCAATGCACAAATATCGTGCCAAGGCTAGAAAGAGAGGTTAAAAGGCTATTTCACTTGATTAAGAGCTGCATCCAAAGAGCTACGTGCGGTATGTAGTTCATTGGCTGCATCTCCCAATCAAGTGAGAGCCTCTTGCTCTCTCTATTGCCATCTCTTTTTAGTCTTGGTACGACATTTTTATATTGCATGCTACCTCCAGAAGTACATGCTCTAAGAATATAACAGCATCTAACGGTCGCTCCCTCCATATATAATTACTCAATGTTCTGAGTTTTGCCCGTCTGGCGGCACTGCCAGTATCATTTGTTTGGCGTTGACAGTATGGACGTAAATAATGCATTTTTTATTATATTTTATTTAATGAATGAACCAATATTATAAATTAATATTAGCATTCTGCACTGAATGTCGTCAGTAGCTATTAAACAAAACAAAAATAAAGAAAACAGGTTGAGAGACAGAGGATAAAATGGTACCGAATCGTTTTGTCTTTGCCTATTTATATATAGATATCAGAAAATCCACGTATTGTCAGAAACTGGAAAAATATATACTTTGATTTATCTACATTGTTATCAAATCTCAAAAGTGGTACCAAACCCTTAATATGCGAGTCCAATTCGTACTTGATTTTGAATAATTTATATTATATTATTGGAATATAAAAGTTATTTAAATTTACAACCAAATAATTTTTTATTACTCGCAGCAGATTGGGTGCGTTTGGTAAAATGTTAAATATCGCCATAATGCCAGTAAGTTATAAACAATCATCTAAGTTAAGATAAGTAAAATAGCTAAAATAGCGACATTATTGGTAGATAAGTAATATTGTTTATATTGGAATTTGATCATTGATTGTTCTTAAAGAAATTATTCTCAAGGACAAAGCGTTTTTAGATGGATCTGTTTCGTGAAATGAACACAGATATGATTCATAATTTTCTAAAAATTTAATTATTCAGTGAGGAGCAATTTGAATTTCTATTATTTTTAGAAGTGTTGAATATCTCTGTCCAATTAATCCCAAATATTTATTAGAAATTGGAAACGCAAATGCCAACAATATTGATTACTTTTAAAATCAAAAAAATTTCATAACAGCTAAAATGTTTACAATCCTAAAATATTAAAACAATTAAATTCGCAAGAAGTAAGCAGTAAAAAATAAAAAAAATAAGATAGAAAATGCTTAGAATATTAAAAACTTCAAAGTAATACAAAAAATTTCAAATATCAGAACATTAACAACAAAAAAAAACTAAAAAACTGCCATAAAATCACCTGAAATGTTAACAATGACAAAAAACATCAAAGAGTTAAGATGTCAAAATGTCTAAAATGACAAAGACGTCAACAATATAAAAAGTAACAAAATGTTAAAAACATGACAAAAATATTAAAAATAACAAATAATCTCAGAAATAACTAAGGTGTTAAACATGTTTAAAATAACAAATATATGCTAAATATCTGGAAGCATCTAAAACTACAAATAACAGAATACCGATACTGACATTACATTACATTAATTAACAAAATATTTTAAAAAATCATCACTTTGGCAAACTAAGTTTTATCCCGAAGAAAGTCACTGGAAAGTCACAATCGAAATGGATATTTTTAATTTTACTACAGTTTATATGAGGTACTTCTTAAAAGAATACTGATGTATACACAATACATAATACACTACGTTGTATCCAGATAGACTGCTTAATCATATTACACTTTATTCTCAATAGATATTTTATAAAATTATCTGTTACATATAGTAAGTAGTAAGCTCATCGCTTATAAAAAAATGTTTATTAAATAACTAAATAAACCGTAAATAGGATTTTGTATTTTATAATAGAAATAATGATTAAAAAATAATTCCAGATTTTTTTGGAAAAAAAAATGTAAAAAACTTTTTGAACGATAAAATTTTTGTCACATTTTTTTTAAATAATTTTTGTCAGCGATCAAATTCCCAATAAAAATTTTTAAAAATATTATAAACAATGCCTTTATCTATAATAATGTTCTAAGCCACTTAAGTGAATTAATTATTTCACTTATGTTGTAAACAACTAGTCACATTTTAAATCGATTTTCTAGATATTTGTAGTAAACATTTCACATGTTGAGGATATTATAATTTGCCTTGTAAATCTCAGCTGTAGATTATTGATGTTAAAACTAAGTTGTAATTTGAAATGATATAATTTTTAAATTATATGATTTTATCGTATAAATAATTTTTTAAATTTTTTATGTCCATTATTTATGATTAATAACTTTAGTTATATCTTGAATTATTTGATAAATATTTATTAAAAATGCATTCATTTAAAAGCTTTGGTTATTTGATAAGTGGTTGGACTAGAAAGAAATCATTAGGTAAATTAAAATAGAGTGTGTTTAATATGTTAGTAAATACCTGCAGTCTACCCGTATTTCTAAAATACACACAAAATTATGTTTACTGTAACAACATACCTTTTATCATCAAACACAAAACTGTTAGCAAATTTTCTCTGCAGTTTCTGAAACCGTTCCACAAATCTCACATCGAAATCTGCATTCAGTTTAAATTTCACCGGCAAGTTTCACAAATTCACATGCAACCTACGAACAAGTGGAAAACAATTGATTTCCAATTCGTAATACGACCGACGCTTGAAGTTGTTTTTTTTTATTTAACCCTGCAAATTCCCCTTCTACTCAATAAAAGACCGCATGCTGAGAATATTTTCAATGGTTCATTCAAAGCTCACCAAGAGACCTAAGTTTTATGAACTTTACAGGTTTTACCTTTTTACCGGTTTGAAAATTTTCTGTAGGTTGGCATAAAACAAAAAACTTTTCAACCGGATACATTTGTATAAGCCGTTAACCGATCCTTTTGCTTTCTCGTGTCGAATACTACTGCAAAAAAAATCGCAAAATATAATTGCGGGGTAGATTTCTCAAGCAAAGCTACACGTTAAATGGTTCCAATTAATACAGTAAGTTCATAATTTATGGACGTTCAAGTAACGTTTATGCGTTGAAAAGCATGTAGAGTGGGGAACAGTAAATATTTCAACAAAATGTAACGCATTAATGATACTGTTTAAAATACAGATCAACATTTTGTCGACAAGGTGATAAATTTTGTATAACATGTTCCTAATATTTCAAAGCAGGTGTTTCAAATTTCAAACGTAGATAGTAATTAAGAAAATACGAAAACAAAACATTGGCGGGGGTAATTTTGTCTGTTATTTTATTTAACACCTTTTTTTCTATCTGAATTAACTTATTGTTCGGCAAATTGTTAAGATTGCCTACTTCGTCGTTACTGAAATGCTGGCTTTGTATAGTTTAAATGAAAAAGTTATCTAGTTGTCTATGAAGCCGACGAGGACCTGAGAAAATTGAATAGAAATATCTATACTATTATAAAATTGTCTGTTTGGCTGTTTGTTTGTTTGTTTGTTCGGGTATCACGTAAGATTTACTCAACTGATTTTGATGAGTGGCTTAAAATCTGGTAGATATTTTATCTCCCTAAATTGAATAACAAAATTACACTATTGGTTCCACCGCACGCACCAAATATTAGATACTTGAATCAGCTTTGCTTTTATTCAAAATTCCTAATATGCCAATGTAACATGTTTCGATTAAAAAAATGTGTTAAGTTAAAATCAACTGATATATCAACCGTAATTTTTCAGGGTTTTCTATATACACTTAGTGCTGAGTAGAATGACATGTATTTGAAAAATTTAAGAAAAAGTTATATTACCATAAGCAGAGACATATATATAATGTGGTTGAAATAAGAGGGAGTGGAATTATATAAGGGGTGGTTCAAAAAAGTTATATTGAGTGGGCCAAAAATAGTTGCATATACCAGGTGGTTCATAAACGGGCGGAGTAGAATTATATTTATATAGGGAGGATAACAACCTGATACATCGGTTGGCTCATAAGTAGTTGTATATACTATAAGTTGAAATAAGGGTAGAATATTTATACAGTGTGGATTCATTTTCTTTAGAAAAAAATGTGTTATGTAAGCAGTTAGGATATTTGAATATGTTCTTGAGCTATTATTGTTATGAAATGGGTTGAAAAAATGTTAGAAGAAGTTGTTTATACAGGGTGGTTGAAATATGAATTCGAGTGGAATTATAGTTTATAGAGTTGTTAAAAAATATTTTATATCCACAAGTACTTGCATATATAGAATCGTTGAAACATGTAGCGGAGTATAATTACAGCTATACAGGTAAGTTTAAAAAATATTATAAAGAAATGTTATGATCTACAAGCTGTTCCATTTACCGGATATAAATTTACAAGGAGTAAATCAAACTGTTTGGTTTACTCCTTGATGATGACAACTTAGAGTTGTTGCAGCGGTGTTGAGTGTTTAAAATAAAGGTTTGGTGTTAGGATGCATAACTGTGTTTTTACATTTGTGACACAGCATTTCAAATACAACTGCCTGTTAAAATCATCGTCTCCATATTTTTTAAAATTATTTCTTCCTTTGTTAGTCACGTAATTTTTACAATTTGTAAATCTATAGAAAAAAATCCATGTAATTTTCATATCTAAAAATTATTTTCTACCTCTGGAATGTGGAAATATACATTATTTTTTAATTCACAATTTAAGGGATGAAATAAATAAATAAGCGTTTAAAGCTATTATATCTTATAAATATTTCCATTAAAAAAACTGAAAAATATGTTAATTAATTTATTTTCAAAATTGTTACAAATATTGTTGATAAAAGATTTTTGAGAGTTTGATGGTTGATAAAAAAAATGATTTTCAAGAACAAAATAATAATTATTTAACAGCGTATTTTTGGATGAAACATTTGAAACAAATGAAATTAGTAATAAATAATCATTTTGTTGACAATCATAATTACATTTATTTTTGTATATTTTCTTAATAAGCCATTTGTTATAAACAAATGAATAAGCGTACTATATGCGGGGCCCTTTCCTTTATTTATAGAAATTTCAAAAAATGGGACTATTGAAAATTACATAAAAATCATTATTGTGTTTATTTTTTATGTATTTTTTAGTAAACAATTTGTTATAAACAATTGAATACCCTTACCATATATGTAATATTTTTAGAAATTACGAAAAATTGGGACTATTACAAATTTATATAAAATATTTAAAAAAATATAAACTCATACGTTTTTAATTTCTTTTGTGGCATCTAAAAAATATATATGATCGATAATCATTAGTTTGTTTGTTTAATAAATAATAAAACACTGTTTTTAGAACATAAAGAATGATTTAAACAAATGATATCAATTTTTCTCATCAAAAAGATTGCAGTTAATTAATTCGTTTCCAAACAATATATTTTTTAATTGTTGTGAATTATTCATTACATTGTAAAATGTTCCTATTAAATATTCACAATGAAGAGGTCCAAAATATTAAAATTTTTGTCATGTGTTCGTGGTTGAAGTACGAGTTTAGAGAAAATTTTAAATTAAATATCAGAATGACAAAAATAAGTTGTCAACAAAATATCTTTAATACTTTATGGGAAAAACATCATTTATTTAGCAGCTTTAAGCTATATGTTCAATGGATGACTGACAACTTAAACGCAATCAGTAAATATAGGCAAATCTATATTAATTTACTCTAAAAACTTACCTCTGAACATAAAACAAAAAAAATATATTCAATTTTTTCCTCCAGTTTCTGAAACCGTTCCACAAATCTCACATCGAAACCTCAATGCACTTTAAATTTCACCGGCAAGTTGCACAAATTCACACGCAGCCTAGTGACAAGTAGAAAACAATTGATTTCCAATTCGTAATGAACGCTACTTATCGCAATACGACCGACGCTTGAAGTGGTTTTCATTTATTTAACCCTGCAAATTCCCCTTCTACTCAATTAAAGATAGCATGCTGAGTATATTTTCAATGGTTCATTCAAAGCTCTCTAACAGACGTAAGTTTTAGTCATTTAAGGTTGGTGAACTTTTCAGGTTTTACCATAGAAGCGACTTGAAAATTTTCCAGTGTCTCGCAAAACATGAACAACTTTTCAAACGCGGATATATTTGTTGGAATGTTTTCGACTGACACATAATTGAACTTCTTAGTTCTTCTTGTCGAATACTACGGAACGACAAAAAAATTGCAAATTATAATTGGGGGGCGATTTCGTTAGGTTTGGAGTATGTTTGGATGTGTTTTCAGTTGAAACGAACTACACTCATGAAAGTAATGGTTAGGCGTTGAGACGTGTTTAGAATTCAAAAGGATATTTGCATTAATGACAATAATTAATCTGCATATCGATATTTAATCGACGAGATATATTTGTTTAACTTGTTTTCGAATACGTGATTTAAACTTCGAGTAGACAATAATTTTGTACCTAATGACAACCCCGGTGGTTTTAGTAGTTGTAATCCGTTAGTTTTCAATTTCCGAACACAAGAATTGGAGTAATATACCATCATTGCAAGTTGCAATTTCTTTAAACAGTTTGAAATCATCAGCATACATTAAGATATTACAGTGATTAATTATTTTGCCAATATCATTAATAAATAAATTAAAAAGAATAAATTAAAAAATGGTCCCGCGTGTGAGCCCTGTGGAACTCCCGAAGACACACATATAATCCTGGAAATAATACCCCCACTTTAACATAATGGTATTGGTCTGAAAGATAACTCTTTGTTCACTCTAAAAGTGGCCCATTAAATCCTAGAGCATGAAGTTTGGCCAAAAGTATTCTCTATCAAACGCTTTAGCGAAATCCGTATAAACAAAGTCAACTTATAGCCTATTCTCCAATGTTTTTGCTATAAAGCACTCGTAGATGGCTAAATTGATTAAAGTAGATCTACCCGAAAGAAATCCATGCTGTTCGTGAACAAAAATATGTTTAAATTGCCATGATAAGAATTGAGAGAAAAAGTAGTCCAATAATTTCGGGATCTCCGATTGCAAGCATACAGCTCGGTAATTCTCAATATTTTCTTTAGATCCACGTTTGTGGATCCAAAAACTGGGAAACTTTCCGGATGACACTGATAAGTTAAAAATTGTTTTCAGAGGAAGCGCTATGCGAGGGAATACCATCAAGGCCACACGAGAGCTTTATCCGAGGTTCATTAATTCTGCTAATGATGTTTGCTACAGTTACACAACAGAAAGACAAATTAACAGAGTTTTAATAATGAAAATGTGGCACATTAATGTTCTGATCCAATTTATAAACCGTTCAAAAGTAGGAAGCAAAGAGCCTGAAATTTCCTCAGCCCCGTTGCTTATTTCATCCTTATAAAACATTGATTTCGGAAAATTAAAAGACTTTTTCATGCCATTTATATACCCTAAAAACTTCTTGGATTGTGATTTAAAATATTTTCAATATTATTAATGTACAATCTGTAACAAAGACACGAATGGATCGATTAATCCTGAAGCCTTATTAACTATGGTTCCGGAAGAGTAGTGAATTTTTCAAAAAGTAATTCTCTACCTGCTCACTATGAGATTACTAAATTTTTTACTTATTTAGGTAGAACAGTATACAGTATACAGGGTGAGTTTTTTCTGATGATCAGTATGGGGATCTCGGAAACTAGTGGAGATAGAGCAATGGTTAAATTGGGAAAGATTTGCAGTGTGACTGGCCCAATTTAATGACACTCGGATTTTTGTAAAAAGTCATGGCTTACTAGTTATTTTGAAAAAAATAAATTCTGTCGATTTAGTCAAATCCCTCTAGCTCCTTTGTTTTTGATTTTATAAAAAAAGTGTAAATATCAAAATTGAAGGGAATTGTATCCCGAATATGATTGTCATGTCCTCGTTTGCGTGACAGCTCTCGTTTTCGAGATATGACACAAACTTATCTTTTTTTGAATGGAAACCATAGTTGGCTATGACCTCAAAAAATCGGATATTTTTAGAGCTTTTCAACGATATAATAATCGATATAGTTATTTATAAAACTAACGGAGTTATGGATGTTTATCTCTCTTATTTTCACTTTTAACGTAGTTAGCCATGAAATAGATTGATTTATTAATAACTACTCCAAAAAACATTTAACGATTTTTTTATTAGGTATATCAGATATAACGAAAAAACTAAATAAGTAGGTACTTACTAAAAACTTAAGAAATTAAAGTACATAATAATGGTTACAATTTATGTTCGAAAAGTCCACCATTGTTATTTAGACAAAAATTGCATCTTTTTAAGATTGACATTACTGCTTTCCTCACAGACCGCCTATCAATTTCTTCAATTGTTTGTAATACCGCCTCCCTTAGGTCACCAACTGTCTCATAGTTTCTTTTGTATACTTTGTTTTTTAGCGCACCCCATAAATAGAAGTCTATAACTGCCAAATCGGGAGACCGGGGTGGCCATTCGCGGGGCCATTTCTTCCTATCCAAGAGTTTGGATAGATATTATCTAAGTGTTGTCTTACTAATAAAGGATTTTGAGCAGGTGCTCCATCATGTTCGAACCACTCAATTTCTCAAATTCAAATTATGTAACATGTCTTGAAAAGTTTATTGCAAGAAATGCAAGTAGCGCTCCCCAGTAAGTGATTCGTCATAGATAAAAGGCCCAAAATTTTATCTGGGGTCGTCTTTGGTCTACATGGAAAGGGTTTTCTTTAGCCCAGATATGCTCATTCCTTTGGTGGTTTGGTAAAAGATCCATAACTGCGTAAACTACTGTAAAACCTCTTAAATGTACATAGAGCAGGTTGGCGACGATTAAAATGTCTATGAAAGTATTCCTCAGCTGCACGAACTAAATTTGTATGGCATATGATATAACATTCCACCATATTCAGTTTTTATTCGTTAGAATATTCCATTTTATCATGAGCACTTCTAATGGAATTACTCTCAAATGAGAAAACGTCAAAGTGAAAACAATCTTTTTCATACCTACGTTAAAAGTGAAACTAAGAGAGAAAAGCATCCATTACTCCGTTATTTTTATGAATAACTTTATTGAGTATTATATCGGTTGAAAAGCTCTAAAAATGTCCGATTTGAGGTCATAGAAAAAGATAACTTTGTGTCATATCTCGAAAACGACAGCTGTCACGCAAATGAGGACATGACAATCATATTCGGGATACAATTCCCTTCAATTTTGATATTTACACTTTTTTTATAAAATCAAAAAAAGGAGCTAGAGGGATTTGACTAAATCGACAGAATTTCGTTTTTTCAAAATATCTAGTAAGCTTTCAAAAATCCGAAAGTGTCATTAAATTGGGCCAGTAAAACTGCAAATCTTTCCCAATTTAACCATTTCTCTATCTCCGCTAGTTTCTGAGATCCCCATTTTGATCATCAAAAAACTCACCCTGTATATAGTATATATACCAAATTTCATACCTTTATCTGTTTTTGTTTTCGAGATATAGAATTTTCTTAAAAACAGTAGACCCCCCTCCCCACTGCCTCCATCCAACAATTAAGCAATTTAACAAAATAAAATATAGCCTATGTTTGTTTGTGAAAGTCGGTTCAGTGCATGATGAAATTATCCCTTATAAACATCTAAACAAACTACAGATTTTATTTTAGTATTGGTAGTTATATAATTATGATTAACAGAACATCTGTTATAAAATTAAATTTCAGACAAAACGTTTTCAACACTTGCTGAAAAAACTCATTCGTTTAGTAGCTTAAATTCATATCCTAAATTAAAATATTTAATCTTAGCACTTCCCTTAATCATAAAGACATCCATTTTAGATTACTATAACAATTTAGTCAACTTACCTTTTATCTTCAAACACACAAAAACTCAAATATCCAGTGCAGTTTTCTCAAACCTTTACAAAAATCTCACATCCAAATCGAAACTCACTTTAAATTTCACCAGCAAGTTGCACAAATTCACTCACAGCGTACGTACAAGTGTAAAACAATTGATTTCCAATTTGTAATGACCGCTACTTATCGCAATACGACCGACGCTTGAAGTTGTTTTCATATATTTAACCCTGCAAATTCCCCTTCTACTCATTAAAAACCAATATTATGAGATCATTTTCCGGGATTTTTCAAAAAGCTTATCGATAGCCGTAAGTTTTACTCCTTTAAGGTTGCTGAACTTTACAGGTTTTTACCGTAGAGTTAATTTGAAAATTTTTCGATTGTCGCCGAAAACGAACAGCTTTTTAAACAGATACATTTGTTGGAATAATTAGGACCAACCGATAACTGATCTTCTTAGTATGTCGTGTCGAATACTACTGCATGAAAAAAATCGCAAAATATAATTGCGGGGTAAATTTCGTAAGCAAAAGTGGACTGCTTCATGTGTTTCCAATTAAAATTTGGGTTCGTAATTTATGCACATTCAAGTAATATTTATCAATTGGAAAAAAGTATGTATTTCGCGATAATGATAACATTTAAAATAAATATATTTAGCGTTATATAACATGTACCTACCCGATATTTCAGGATAACCGATTCGAATCAAAATAAGAAAATAAAGAAACAACATTGGTTTTGCCTTATTAAAATTTTTGTCCCCACCCTTTTTAGGGTTCCTTATATACAATATACGGATACTCTTATAATATCACTCCGGATTTCTGCCTCTGTCACATCACAGCAATTATTTCCTAAACTACTGGACGGAACGGTTTGGAGTTTGGTTCCGATGTATAGTTTGGTGACCCGATCGGGAGTACATATGGTAAGAGAAGAAATTTTGATTTTCGGGGTACTTCCGGAGGGAAAAACTAAAAAAATCGACCCCAAAACTATTGAGCTTAAAATTTTGAAAAAAAAGGAAATATAGAACGTTGCCCGAACTTTACAGGAAAAATAAGGAGAAACCATTCATATTAATTTTGGGGGGCAAATTATATATTTAATAAAAAATTAAATAACAGAAATTTTTTTCAAACGCATCATATAATTGATCAGGTGAAAGGTCCCATTCTGAGGAACACAAATATATTTTTTCATATTAAAAAAATAGTTAATAATATATTAACGAAATTATACCAAAATTTACCCATTCCCCCTACCTTATCTCCGAAACTATAAATCGTAAAATTTTGAAAAAAATAAAGATGTAGGTCCTCATCTTAATTTTACCGGCAAAATAAGGAGAAACCTCTAATATTAATTTGGGGGAGAAACTACAGTATTAAATGAAAAATATTAAATTAAAATTGTTTCTAACACATCATGTAATATATCAAATGAAAGGGCTCATTATGACGAATACAAATATATTTTTTCATATTTTTAAAAATTAATATTTTAAAATATATTAACAAAAATATTTAAAAAAATTACCGATTCCCCCCTTTTATCGCCAAACTATAAGACCTAAAAATTTTTGTTTACAGGAAAAATACAATGAAATCCCTAATATTAACTTTAGGGGCCAAATTATGCAAATAAACCGAAAATAAAAAAATATTTTTTAATGCAACATGCAATACATCAAATGCTCATTATGAGTATCACAAATATATATTTTTCATATTTTTAAAATTAATTATTTACAAGATATTAACAAAAAATATAAAAAACTCTCATTTCCCGCTTTATTTCCGAAACCATACTACCTAAAATTTTGAAAATAATTGTGGGTACTGGGGAGCTCTCACTTGAAATTTATAAGAAAAATTAGTAGGAAACCCCAATATTAATTTTGAGGACAACTTATAGAATTAAATGGAAAATAAAAATTCAATTTTCAAACGCATCATGTAATATATTAAATTAAAGGTTCATTATGTGAATTACAAATATATCATATTTTTAAATCATTTGTTTAAAAGATTTTAACAAAAATATTAAACATCGACTTAATTCTCACTTTAGAAACTACACTATCTAAAATTTTGAAAAATATATTTTATTTGTATTTTTAAATACTGTGTCTAACATATTTAAAAATTTATTATTTAAAACTTGACCTATTTTTCCCTTTATCTTCCAAGTTACAGAGCCTAAAATTCAGGTAGTAGATTATAAAATGCTTCCTTGAAAGTTTATGAGTAAAATAAAACTGTTTAATTTTTGGGGCCAAATTAGAACATTAAATATCTGTATTTTTATAAAAATCAAGTGAATCATGAAGCAGAGAAAATAAAAAGTCTATGTATGGAAAATAAAAGTGTATATTTTCTATCAATTTAAAACCGTCCCTTTAAAAGATATTAGGCTAAATATAGGAAAATGCACTTATTCCCTGCTTGTCTAAAACTGGAATATTACTATCTTGAAGGAGCTACGGACGTGGCTCTTTTTTGCCAATCTTTTGACACATTTTTTTTTGAGTTCTGTTATTGTAAACTTTCAAATTAAAATAAGTGTTATTTACATATTTCCGACTTGACCATACAATGTATGGCAGCACACTCGCTCTAAGGCACTCATACCGTGCCTTAGGGGAAAATTCACTAAACACCAAATATGCTAGATATCAAAAGGGTTTAGCTCTGTGGCAGCCCTTCACAGGTTTTCAGGCCGTGGTTGGTGTTGTGGCGGCAGTTTCCCATGAATTTCCTGACCGTCCGGGCTGTTCCTAACAGGACGGCTTTTTGCATTTGTTTGTAAAGATGTTCGTCCAGACCGAGGTATTTTAAATTGTTTAATAGATGTTTTGGGGTTACTCCTGTCGAGTCTGTCTGCCTGATATTTATATTAATAGTCCGATCAGTCAATATCATGCGGTCCCAGTACAGCTTGTAGTTGTTATTTTCTAAAACAGATTCTGGTTTGTATTTATAGTATGGTAATCTCACCGACTGTAATTGTTCAAGTTTCAGTGCCAGTTTCTGGGGAACTATATTATTTATTTACATGATCAATATTGTATTAGCGTTAAAATTACCTTGTACTTAAATTAGATGTTCAAAATGTCTGCCATTGTTCGTAAGACAATAGTAAAGACGCAGCTAGAATTCCTCCCGTACTTTTTGAAGCACTTTCTGAAATATGGCGAGGTTGCGTTTTGTACACAACAGTTTTAGATGTTCCCATAACAAAGTCAAGGGGCGGTAGGTCTGGGGATCTTGTTGTCCATTCTATAGCGACACTTCTTCCAATCCTTTTATCTGGAGTGGTCAATTTCGTACAGGCAAGGCATAATGTGGAGGCGCTCCGTCCTGTTGAAAAAATGGGCTTTCTTCGTCTAGCAATAAAGTTCGATCTTGATGTATTTGGTTTTCTAAAGATTCGGTTATAAGGAGATTTATCATATTTTCTAATAAGGCCAAATACAATTCCTAGGAGTTAAGGGAGAACAGCAATTACACGGAACGGCTCCAGATTCGGAACCTCTGTGTACTGATTCTCTTGAAAATCCTAGATGTCGGTCTTACATTTCGCGTCTTCAAATTTAACGAATTTCATAAAATGCATAAAGAAGTGTTCGAGAGGACATTCAATTGTGGGAAGCGCAACTGATGAAGGTTCCTGACCAGAAACAATATATATTATATTTATATATAATATATATTGTCTTGCATACAAAGGAATGACACCTCGAAAAGAGTATTCAATATCTCTGACAAGTGAAGTAACCTGAAAATTTTATCGTGACATTCTGTCCGAGGAGTTAAGGGAGAACAGCAATAACACGGAACGGCTCCAGATTCGGAACCTCTGTGTACTGATTTTCTTGAAAATCCTAGATGTCGGTCTTACATCTCGCGTCTTCAAACTAGTAAAATAGGTCCATTCTTAAAAATTGGTAATACTTCAATCACATATAGAATACTCCAGATAGCTATTCCTTAATAAATTTGCTGATCCTCTTTAATGTGAAAGCATTTGCTTTATCAGCGAATCTACTTTTGTTTTCAAACTTATTTATTAAATTTTCTACCACCATTTTACATGTGGAGATGTTTACTGTTTTCAGGGTATAACGTTTATAAATTGAAAAACTGCTTAACTTAATTGGCATTTATATTACCATTTTTTCTTTCGTTTAATGAAATCAAACAAGACAATTTACTCTGTGCGATTAATTATTGATTTTTTTGTTTTTTTCCGAAACATCTTATAAATATAAATAAGAGACAGTGTTAATCAGTTCAATTGCTTAACATATTCAAAGTACAATATTCAAGGGTATTAAACTCCCATTTTTTTTAAGTTCCTCTAATATTAAATCGAGTAATGTCTAACTGGTACCAATGCAAATATTTTTTTACACATTCGTTCCTAATATCGAGTACATTGAATTGAAATAATATCTTAACTCAAATCTTCAGAAAGTACATTACGATTAAAAATTCTTGATTGGTTTTAGTTTCCCGCTTTTATAATACAATTACGGGCGGCTTTGTTTTGATGAAAATCAATTCGCATTAATTATAGTGATCTGAACTTATTGACGCAGTTTTTGTTGCTTGAAGAACATGATTAGTTTACATTAAATTTGGCAGGTGGAAAAAACCCAAGCCACAGTATAATTAGCTTGGAATTTTACTATAAGAATCTATCCCACTAACCAAAACATATTCGAAAATTGGAGCTTTGGTTCTTGCGGGATCATGAACGACGTGGCTTTTAAAAACGTGGTTAAGTGATTCTCATTGTAATTTTGAGCTGCCAGCTATCAAACAATTTGCTTCGGTACTTAATAACAAATAACAATCTTTTGACTAATATATTTTTTTGGAATATTTATAATAAAGAAAGAATCAACTTCAACTGAATCAAAATGAAAACAGTTTAAACACCCTGTGCAGTCAATAATTATTTTTTGAGATATATTGACATTTAAATTTGAAACTTTGTTTAGCAAATCTGTAATATTCACATTGATGTTTGCAGATTTTTGCCTGTGTTTTTCACCTTAATATATTACAGATTTATATTTCTTATTAAAACAGAACTGTTCCAAACACCCTGTAAGATTAAGATGTATCATGACATTTAATAATAGAGAATTGTGTAGAAAATTTGTTAGACATTTACTTTGACTTTTTTGCCACATAATTTTCCTATTTACGCAATACGCAATCAATATGAATGAAATACAATTTGAAATATTTAAATTGGTTAATTTGTTTTAGGGAAATCAGCGAAACACAGTCCCTTCATAACTGCTTACTTCGATTTTTTAGAACACGATAAATCTTAAGTTATTGAAAATTATATACAACATTTCCCTATTATTCCTTAATACAATACAGTTAAATTCAAAATTGATTACTCTGTTTTTGAGTAATCGATGAACTTGGATCATTGTATGATTAAGCTCCATCGGATCCGAAACAATTGTCACATTTTTTTAAATAAAGTGTAAGTTTGTAATAAGTGTATTACTCAAATCATCATAAAGAAGAATTTCGAAAAGATTGTTGAGGAGGTCTTGAATTATTTTGTCTATTCATTGGGTTTTCTCTCCTCCAAAATTTTCCTGTATCAGATAAGTATTTAAAAATTGTATATATAGAACAAAGTGTAGTAAGGCAATTTCGTAAAATTGCCCGGATTACTGGCTGTCTGTACAGAGATTCTTCCTCACAGTTTTTCTGAGAGAAAGAGATGTCTATAAAATAATCAACCAGTATTCATGTATATAAGTAATGTATTGTATATTGTGTAATACTTATCTGTGTATGGAGACGTTTCAACTCCGAGTCTGGAAAACAACACTAAACGATTGACAACGACTCCAGACTCGGAGTTGAAACGTCTCCATACACAGATAAGTATTACACAATATACAATACATTACTTATATACAGGAATACTGGTTGATCATTTTATAGACATCTCTTTCTCTCAGAAAAACTGCGAGGAAGAATCTCTGTACAGACAGCCAGTAATCCGGGCAATTTTACGAAATTGCCTTACTACACTTTGTTCTAGATATACAATTTTTAAATATTTATCTGTTACAGGAAAAAATTTGGAGGAGAGAAAACCCAATGAATAGACAAAATAATAAAGAACAATGCCGACGAATTGATAACCTTCCTTTTCTTTTTTTGCTTAAAAATGAACAGACTTTAAAGACACACCCAGTGAACCAGGTAACCGAGAACAACGAAATTGTTATACATCAGGCTGGTGCCTAAAGAAGATACATACTTTGAGAATGTTGGTTTATTGAGTCCAATTTCAAATCTCGTCCTCTGTTTTATTCCTTGAAAGTAAAATTTTTGCTTCACCTTCGAGATATACACTATTCTTCAAATATAATCACAAAATCTGTTCCCAATTACCAAAATAACTCCTAACATATTGTAGTAGATTCTTCCTTTGGGTTCAATTGCAAAACATTTATTTTATTTGACCAAAATAAAGCACAATACTAATTAAAACCACCATGATGACTAATACCGAACACATCTTCACTGCGCGGGCATTCTCTAAAATTCCACCTCCCTAATAAGGCAATCGCGTTTATATATAGTCGCCGGTTCGAGAGGATTATCTCGATCAGAATCATCCTCTCCAGGATAGGGAGCCAATCGATCTAAATGAACCACCTCTCGGATTTCGGAGGATACGATAGACAACGTCATTGATCCTCTTGACCACCTGGTATGGACCTTCCCAGCCTGGTGTGGGCTGTGGAGACTTTGCCCTTGTCTCTCTCTTGGAACCCGACTGAATTTGCCTGAGATCATAGTGTGCCTTCATCCGATCTCTGGTGACCAGCATCTGCGTTCAGGCTATTTCGAGTATTCCGAGCCTGCTCTGTCTGAGTTGGTCGACACAATCGTTAACTTCTTGGGGCGGTTCTTCTGGTGAGCCAAAGGTCAAACCACAAAGCAATCTCAGGTCCTTTCCGAATAGTACTTTAGTTGGAGTCAGTCCTGTGTGTGTGTGTGTTGTGTACGGCTGAACGGTGGCCAATAGAAATATAGGAATATGTTCATCCCTATCACGCGTGTTGTTGCTGACGATCTTGCATAGACGTTGTTCCAAGGTCCTGTTGAATCTTTCCACCATTCCGTCTGACTGCAGATGCAATGGACTGGTTCTCGTGTATTGGATTCCCAACATGTTGCAGATATTCTGGAATACCTGCTAAAAGGCTGTTCCACCAGCACCGTCACCATCGTGGTTTCCTCTTGATTGGGTATAGCATATGACTCAGGCCATTTGCTGAAGTAATCTACTCGACCAGAATGAATTTGTTTCTCGTCTCGCACTCGAGAAATGGAGGGGTGACATCAATGCTAATTCTGTCAAATGGGACGGCGACATTGCATTGCCGCATTCTGCCCTTGGTCCAGGACTTCGGACCCTTACTGGTTGCACAGCTGTTACATTTCCGGCACCATGCTCTGAAGTAATTTACCCAGTAATACCGTTGGCGAATTTTAACCAAAGTTTTATTCGTGTCCAGACGACCATTATGTACCTTGATCAGGACAGCTGGTATCTTTTTCTTTAGCACTACCAATTAGGACTTGATGTCTCTGCCGTCAGAGCTGGCCTGGGCAAATTTGATGATTTTTTATTGTATTAAGGAATATTCCAGAAAGGTACCATATAATTTTCTATACGCGAGATTTATGGTAGTCCTTAAAATCAAAAGAAACAGTAATTAAGGGTGTACATTTCAGTGAATTTCAATAAATCTACACTGTTGTCTCTAAAACAGCTCAACCAATTTAGATATTTTAAATTGTATTCTACAAAGAGTTGTTCGAGCTTGATTCCGTATAATTATCTATAACGTAAAACATACCTTTTTTTATCAATGTAAGTGTCCAATTTTCATCATAAATATGTACCTTAATGGCAATATAGGCCATGAAAGTATATCGTACAGGGTGTTTGTAATAGTTTTCATTACAGTCGCGTGTAATGGCACAAAATATTCCATTAGTGTATCGAAAAGAAGCTGCAAGTAATGTGGGCCGGTGAATATTGGGCGAAGTTAAATTACAATTAGAAAGGTGGGTTCAAAAAATCTTAGAAATAAATGTGATATTGGGTGGTACATAAGCAGTTCCATATATAGGATCGTTGAAATATAAGGTTAAATTAAATTAAAGTTATACAGGTTGGTTCAAAAATGTTGTATTGGGTGGCACATAAGTAGTTGCGTATACAAGGTGGTTGAAATGAGAGTGAAGTAAAATTATAGTTATAGAGTGAATGACAAACTTAAAAAATCGTTAAATAAGGATATGCAGAAAGTATATTCGAGTTATAGGGCGGATGGTTCAAAAAATGTTAGAAGAAGTTGCATATACAGGATGATTGAAAATAGTTATTCCACAAGATTTCTAAACGGTTTTTATTTTAAGCCAGTTGAAGTCGGTTGTATTTTTAAATATTAATTATCTTCTATTAGGCCTGGAGAATATAGGCTGACACTGACGAGAAAAACCTAAAATCTAGTAGCGAAAGATTTGAATAGAAGATAAGAATAAAAAAACAAAACTTTAAATTACATCCTAGGAAATATTCCATCAAATTCATACGTAAATTACAGGATTTTCCCGGATTATTATTTCATGGTACAACTGATGATGATTACCAATATTCGAAGAAGTTTGTTCCTAATTATTTTTGACGCAAATGTGTAATAATTAACTTGATGCATTGAAATATTATAACAACAGTCATACTGGAAGTCCCATCCTCGTTCACTAATTATAACTGATTCTCTAGTATGTGCTTATATCGGATGTTCGAAGAAATACCATGTTATTTTAAAAAGCGTTCACTTCCAAGTTCATTGCCCACAGAACTAAAGCGTAGAGGAATGTTTTGGCGTATTTTCCGCAATGTTGTTGTTCTAACTGCAGCAGGTGGGTTGTGGAAACTTACCAGCACAAACAAAGACGTTTCAGGGTCGTGGTTCTTACCATATAGACCAAAAACATATACTCTTCTTTCGCATTTGCATTAATATGTTAATACAGGATTAATATTTAAATATGGAAATAAAAAATTTTGAGCGAGATTGTAGATAGGTAAGTTTTTCTTGTATAGGATGACTAAAATCATGCAGTTCTGCTGGGTTGAAAGATATAAATTGTTTCATGAGAATATTAGATTTGTCATACTATATTAAAATAATTTGGTCAAGTGCGAGTTCACTCGCATACTGAGTGCTCCGTACCACCGTCAAGATTCTAATATTCCAGTTTCAGACAAGCAGGGAATGAGGGCATTTTCTTATATATACCCTTATATCTTTTAAAGGAAGCATTTTAAATTTATAAAAAATATATACTTTCATTTTCTACACATAGACTTTTTATTTTATCTGCTTCAGGACTTGCTTGAATTTTATCAGAATACATATGTATTTAATTTTATAATTTGGCCCCCAAAAATTAACAATAGAGTTTACTAATAAACTTTCAGAAGAGCCTTTTATAATCAACTGTCTGATTTTTGAGGTTCTGTAGATTGGAAGATAAAGGGTAAAATAGGTCAAGTTTTAAATTATAAATTATTAAATCTGTTATTCAAATTATTTAAAAATACAAACAAAATATATTTTACAAAATTTAAATAGTAGTGGCAATTAAGTCGATGTTTAATATATTTGTTAATATCTTTTAAACAAATGATTTAAAAATATAATATATTTGTAATTCACATAATGAGCCTTTTAGCTGATATATTATATGATGCGTTTGAAAATTGAATTTTTATTTTCCATTAAATTGTATAATTTGCCCCTAAAATTAGTTTGGGGGTTTTCTAATATTTTTTTTATAAATTTCAAGTAAGCCCCAGTACCCCTAATTATTTTCAAAATTTTAGGTAGTATGGTTTCGGAAATAAAGCGAGAAATGAGAATTTTTTATATTAAAGATATAAAAAATTGTTAATTGTCTTCTGAATAATATCTTGTAAACAATTAATTTTAAAAATATGCAAAATATATATTTGTATTCCTCATAATGAGCCCTCTCATTTGCATGATGGGTTAAAAAATATATTTTTTTATTTTCCCTCCAATTTTCTAATTTGGCCCCCAATATTAATATTAGGGATTTCTTCATATTTTTACTGTAAACAAAAAAGGTCTTATAGTTTGGGGAATAAAGGGGGGAATCGGTAATTTTTTTAAATATTTTTTTAAATATATTTTAAAATATTTATTTAAAAAAAATATATATATATATTTGTATTCGTCATAATGAGCCCTGTAACTTGATATATTACATAATCAGGTAGAAACAATTATACTTTTTTATTTTCCATTTAATGCTATAATTTGCCCCCTAAAAAGAATATTGGGGGTTTTTCCTTATTTTTCCAGTAAAGTTCAGGTGAGGGGCTATACCTCCATTTTTTCTCGAAATTTTTCAGCTTATGGTTGATAAGGGGGGGAATGGGTATTTTTTTATATTTTTGTTAATATCTCTTAATTTATTTTAAAAATACGAAAAAAAATATGTTTGTTTTCGCCATAATGAGCCCTTTCATTTTATATATAACATGATGGGTTAGAAACAATTTTAATTTTATATTTTCCATTTAATCCTGTTTTTGCCCCCCAAAATTAATAGTAGAGGTTTCTCTTTATTTTTCCAGTAAACTTCAAATCAGACCCTATATCTCTATTTTTTTAAACTATACGTTTTATAATTTCGGAGATAAGGGGGGGGGGCAATGGGTAAATTTTGCAATATTTTCGTTAATATCTTTTGACTCATTTTTTTTTAATTATGAAAAAAATATATTTGTATTTCTCTGAATAGAACCTTTCACTTGATCTATTACACGATACGTTAAAAAAAATCATTTAATTCTATAATCTGCCCCCCCCCAATTAATATTAATGGTTTCTCCTTATTTTTCCTGTTAAGTTGGGGCAACGTTCTATATTTCCTATTTTGTTCAAAATTTTAGGCTCAGTAGTTTCGGAGATCAGGGGGTGAACGGTCGACTTTTTTAGTTTTTCCCCCAGAAGTACCCCTAAAATGAAAATTTCTTCTCTTACGATTTGTACTCCTGATCGGGTCACCAAACTATACGTATTTTCATGACACATTTTTTTACATCTGTAATAAACAATAAGTTTTTATTGAATTAAAAACTAAAGAAAATGATCATTTTGACCACTATCAGTTTTACTTTAGTTAGTGTTTTTTTCCAATTGTATTAATTGTTTCGTGGCTTTGCTACAATAAAGCTAGAACATCAGGTGCAAAATGAGGCGTGGCTCCATCATTCCGCTACTACCTACAATGGAGTTAAAGTTCTTGTGGGCTCAAGTGTATAAATTGTGAAGATTTATGACACAGTTTATGGCAAATGATACTTCATGTGTGAAAAGCCCACAATACGTGAAACAATTCTAGAGGCGTGTTTTTAATTAAGTACCGCTTTGTTACACCGCGGCAGCAGCGCTGCGGTCGGCGTTATGAGCATGCGCACTAGGAA
This sequence comes from Octodonta nipae, assembly GCA_034190945.1. Classification (NCBI taxonomy): domain Eukaryota; kingdom Metazoa; phylum Arthropoda; class Insecta; order Coleoptera; family Chrysomelidae; genus Octodonta; species Octodonta nipae. The sequence continues at coordinate 15,045,855 of CM067220.1, read as the reverse complement.
TACCTGATTATCTTGCCCACGCACTGACTCCATTATAGTCTGATTCTTCCTTGTTTACGTTGTTTACTGAGTGTTTAAGATAATCGTGAGTCCCACCGACTGTGAAGCACTTTCTGTTATACGATTTCTTAGTAATAAAGGTTTAAAACCGATCGATATTCATCGTGAGATCTGTGCAATTTACGGACAAAACATTATTAGTGATGGAATGGTAAGAAAGTGGGTGCGAGCATCTAAAGATGGCCGCACAAATGTGCATGATGAACAACGTAGTGGGCGTCTTTCGGTCATTAATGAAAGTTTGATGCAGCAAGGGGGCAATAAGTTGAGAGAAAGCAGACGCTTTACAATCTCCTGCTTGTGTGATGACTTTCCTAATGTGTTTTGTATGGCATTATGACCGAGCACTTGAATTACCGAAAATAGTGCTCACAGTGGTTACCGAAAATGTTACCGAAAATGTCGCGGCACTGCATTGACTTTCCGTGAGCGGTACCGCAATGGCGTTGATGATGTATTAAACCAAATTGTTACGGGCGATGAAACATGGGTGGTCTACGTCACTCCAGAATGAAAGCAACAGTCCATGGAATGGCGGCATTCAGATTCACCCAGAAAAGTGAAGTTTAAGCAAACACTTTCTGCCCGGATCAAAAATGAGTTTTGCTTGTGGAATTTCTGCCTCGTAATGTGACAATCAATGCAGCAGCATACTGTAAGACATTGAACAATCTGCGCCGTTCAATCAAGAACAAAAGACGTGGCAAGTTTAGCAAGGGCATCGTTTTGCTGCATAACAATGTCCGTCCGCATGTGGCTAATCAGACCAAAGATCTTATCACATCTTGTAAATGGGAAACTGTAGACCATCCTCCGTACAGCCCTGATCTGGCGCCCAGTGACTACCATCTGTTCCTGTACTTGAAGAAACACCTGGGCGGTCAGCGTCTCCTATGAGGAGGGTATTCTGAAACTGGTTCAACGTTATGACAAGTGCCTCAACATTGGAGGAAATTATTTTGAAAAGAAGATGTAATGTAATTCATGTAAAAAGTAAAATTATTCTTTGCACATCTGTTTTTAATTTCACAACGATACTAACTTTAAAAAAAGCCTCGTATAATTCAATAGATAAAAAGCTATATTTTCAGTAGCATGTTAATAAAATATATTTTAATAAATAGTGTTTCAAAAGTCCGGGATGTACATTACAGTAGTAAGTACAAAAAGAATCTTCACTGTTTTTTCTAAAACGGTTCATCATTTTGAATATTTTAAATTGTATTTGGCAAAGATATGTTCCAGCTTGATTCCCTATATTTTTCTGTAAAATATATCATTTTTCTGAATATCGGAAAAAATGTGCAAAAAAACGTAAACATCAATGTAAATGTCAAATTTTCATCATGAATCTCTAGCTTAAATTTCAAGATACGTCATATAAGTATATAGTACAGGGTGTTTTCAGTTTTCATTTTAATTCATTTGAAGTCAGTTTCTTTTTGAAATGAAGATTTTTTACCAAACTTATAGTCGAGTGAAATGACAGAAAATATTTCATTAGTGTATTGAAAAAAAAAAGTGTGTACGTGCATAAATTTCAAGCAGCAACCAATCTACCCAGTTGAAATATAGAACGAAGAAAAATCTTACAAATAAATGTGGTATTAGGTGGTACATAAGCAGTTGCATATGTAGGATGGTTGAAATAAAAAGATGGAATAGAATTATTGTTATACAGGGTGATTCAAAAAATGATGTATGAGAGGCACATAAGTAGTTGTGTATACAAGGTTATAATAAGAGTGGAGTAGAACTATAGTTATACAGAGTGGATCAAAAAACATGAACAAACTTGTTAAATAAGTATATACAGTAAGTATGTGTGAGTTATACGGGGAGTAAAATTACAGCTATACGAAACTGTTAATAAAATATTAGCAGATGCATTATAGTTTTACAGGGGTGGTTGAATAAATATTATAGAATGTGGAACATAAGTAGTTGTTGCAATAAAGGTCTATTAGAATTATAGTTATTCAGGATGTATTAAAATTTTTGTTATGGAATCAAAAGCCGTTAAGATATTTTAATTATAGGGCGGAGTATAATTATAGTTATAGAGATGGATTCAACAAATTGTAGAAGCAGGTGCGTATACCGTGTGGTTGAAATAAAGGATAGAGTAAAATTATATACATATATACAATATAAAATAGAAACAGTCAATAGAGTGGAGAGGTTTTATACTTATTATAGAGGTTTTATACTCAATACACAGAAGCATATACAGAGTGGTTGAAATATAGGGTGAGTTAGAATTACACATAACGAAAGTGACCCAAATAATAAAGCAAATAGAAAAAAGTTAAAAAATATATGGAAAATACAGAAAAAGTTCAGAGAGAGAGAGAGAGAGAGAGAGAGAGGGAGAGAGAGAGAGAGAGAAAGAAAGAAAATATACTAAAATAAGTAATATAATTGCACCTATTAAATCAGATAAAAAAAATAAGATATGTCAGAAAATAGTGACTGCTTGCACACGGTTTTTAACTGTTTTTATTTTAAGTCCGTCGTTTTTTAAATATAAATTATTAGGAATTTATTGCACGCCGTGCGTATAAAGCTTGCTAGGTAACAGTTTCGGTAAACAAGAATCGTCAAAATAACCAAATTGTTTACAATTTTACTTCAAACCAACTAAAATATACGGAAACATTATTTTAAATAAATATTAAACGTAGGTTTTAGAAAGATGTATTTTCAGCGCTCTTATCAGTTCCAATATTGCCTCCTTCCTCTACCACTCAGGCAATTAATTTTTAAACCTTAATTTGTTTGTTACAGAATCTTCAATATGCCAGGATTTCCAGCCTACTTGGTGTTTCAGTTCATCTAGATTCATCCCTCCAGTGGCAACAATAGTTGCAGATGCCCATATAAAAGCATATCGTTGTATTTTTCAGCCTCTATCAAATTTAGTAAATTTGCTAAAACTTTCCAAACTGTTTTATACATATTCCTTTTGAATATTTGCAAAATCTCGATTTGTATTGACATTTTTAGGACGTTGTTTGTACTTACAGAACTTTGAGCGTACTATATATCAGAATTACTAACTACAGCAAGAAATAGAAATTTTCTGAGCAGCTCCTTCTTTTTATCTCATTCATAAGCAAATCAAACATTTCGATACTTCTACAACTACAGAAACTCCACAGGTGGCAACAACTTTTAAAAATAAACCATATAATGAGCCTGGCTAAGAAATTCACGTAAAACTTCGTTCCTAAAAATTAGCTTAACTTTTTAGCTTCCTGATTTTTGATGGCTATTTTCTTAAATAAATGCAATTTGCGACGTGATGCTAGATCTATTCGATTCTTAGCATACCTTGCAGTTTTAAATGAATACACCAAAGTGACGAAGGTGTATAAACTATAGACATTACCGATATTTTGGGAGTACTTCTGCTCCATCCATAATAAATTTACATATTACTAGGGTAATATACGTAATGAATTTTACAGGTTTTCAAAATTTAACTCGGTTTCAGTAAATACATGAAAGGAAAAATTATATTATATATAAAATAATATTAACTAAATATCACAGCAAGAAAATTAAAAAATAAAATTTACGTTCTTTCCCCTTGAAGGAAAATACTAACAGGAAAAATTAACACTGATTTTCTTTCGTATAACACCAATTATAACAATGTTTTGGTATTTCTTATACCAAAACAGGCTGTATTTTGAGTTCCTGATAGAATTAAATATTGTAAATTGTCGGCAAGTTTATTAGCAGCTGAGAAAAACATTAGCTATCTAGTAACGACCCTCTTCTAAGACAAAGTAAATAAAATTCGAAAAGTATTAATAGATACGTAGAAACACTTTAACATCTGCTATCAGTGTGATTCTCCTGCAGGTAGTACAAACTGGGAAAGGGTCTTCACTTCGGTGTGGAACCCCTGAGTAATATTTTAACTGTCAGAATAACTACCCTATTGACTAGAGCTGGGAAGTGGCCATAAGAAAACATGTTTGTTACCAACACCTGTAATATAGCATCCACTCTCAAAGAAGTTTTGGTATATTATTTGATCCATGGACATTTAGTTCCTGAATTTCCAGTGCCATGTATTATCTCTCTTCTTCTTTTGTCTTCCCTTACGCCTTCTTTTGAATTTCATCTCTTATAATATCCCGAATTTCGTTCGTTCTTTCCTCCAACACATCTTGGGATTGGTCTTTACTACTGGTTTTGTCTTGAAGCAGATCTTTGAAATATTAACTGCTTTCGTCAAAAATTGCATTTTTCTTGTGTATTTTGTAACTTGTATCCATTGAATTTTCTACCTCTTCAGATACTTTAATTCACACTTCCTTTCCACGTAAGTTTCCATCACGACAAGGAATAAAATTGTCAATTGTTAAGAAATAAATATTTTATAGAGTTTAATATGTGACATACTAACAATATGTTTTAGCATTCACAAAAGCCGTAAAATCTGCAATAAGTAATTTTTGTCAATGATATTTTAATACGGTCCTAACGGCTATATAGAATGCAACACCCTATAGACTAATAATAAAGATATTTCTACGTGTTGTGACGAAACCTATAAATTATCATTTGTAAAGTAGTCAGTTATAGAAGATAATTTCAAAAAAAATTCGGTAATACTCCTCACTATTGAGCAGACTTTAAATTATGTAATCAAATAATTCGCGGATTAATATTCTGGACAACTCGAGATTTTGACATTGAAGATTCGTTTAAAAGTCAGCGAGCATCCAATACAAATAAACGTAAATTACATAATATACGCAAAACATTTTTATTTACAAAATGTGTTAAAAAATGTTTGTTGTATGGTGCATAATAATTGGTTTTATCAGAGAATCCATAAAATTGAGAACAAGGCACATAAAACCAATGTGGTTGTTTTCTGAATGATACTTGTGGCATATTTTTCAAAGTCTAAGTGCTTCTTGGGACATAACACCACAGTTTAAAGAAAGTTGCTGTATATTCCAAACGTTTCGGGGTCTAGATCAGACCCCGTTGTCAATGATTAAGAAACTACGGATTTTGATGATGAAATACGACTCAAGGACTGCCGTATAGATATAATGGTGAAGAAGATGCAGAGGAGGTGTAAAAAGAAATCGGAAGCGAAAAACCATAAGCCAAAAGCCATCTTTGACCGTTATCTGAAAGTCTGACTATGCACAGGCACACAAAACCCGCATGCACTCTACAATACAACATACACGTGATAGCTTACTGACGAACCTTTTACGATGGCTAATCAACGTCCCTCCTGATCTTCCCACTAATGGGTCTATGATCCATGAAAATCGTAACATGAAAGGAACAGATAATTGCTACAAATTTTGATACACAATCAGATGTAGTTTTATTGAAATCACTTATCCGATTCTGAGTGCCACAGTTGTATAGCAGGAGATGGGCATGTAGTGCAGTCATTGAAGCATTATGCCTTCTAAATTTTTTACTAGTAATCGATTTACATGAAATTTTGGAATTAGGCTCATCTAACCTCTAACTTCAAAACGGATATTGACCCGAACTCCGTTTTCACCCTGGGGGTGGTTGCCAGCTCTTCTCGGTGGTGTAATTTTTTTCTGCAAAATCGGATATCGATAGAAGACCTAATTCTAAGCAAAAAATGTTCTATAAAGTTTTTCCAAAAACCCAATAGTTTTCAAGTTATTGGTAATGGAAAATTCGGAATTTTCTCACGTTTTTCATTGGTTTTTTGCAAATATCTCCAAAAATATGCGTTTTAACGAAAATTTTATGATGAACAAAATTGTAGCAGTTAAAAAACTGAACAACTGTTTTTTATGTGTTCTAAGTGCAGTATTAAGCAAGATATTAAAGATCAAACAGTTTTTTATTTTGTCTGAAATTTAATCGATGTATTCAGTGCCATCTAGTGGCGAACGGATGCATTTTATGCATTCTAATCAAAAAGGATTTTATAGTGCCTGAAATAAGCTTGAAAATTACAGCACTGTTAAAAGTCTATTGTACGTAAAATGAGTGAGCTGTAATGCAAATAATGTTTTTTTTTAAATCAATGGGTTTTATTAAGTGCCATTTCCACCAAAATCAAAATTAATCGAATTCAGTCTAGAATTAACTGTAATATAAAGAGTTTGATGGACTCTTTAGAACACATATTTTTCACAAAAATCACGATTTTGATAAAAAAAACTCGAATTTTCAAAAAAACGTCCTTCTTTTCATAATATCAGAAGAATAATGAAAGGTACGTAAAAAAGTATAATGATAAAAAATGTAGGTCTTTTCTGACAAAAATTTTGGTTTGTTTAAATTTTCTTGTCACATAAAAATTGACAGAGATATGATTGTTTAAAGAGCGCGCGGCAGCGCCATCACAGTCTCTCTCGAGCCCTTTGACCCTTCACCGTTTCTAAATAAATGTTTTTCACTATATATTCTAATGGAAAAAGTTGTAGTGGTTTTTTATAAGTTGTGATAGCTTCAAAATTAAAGGAGTTATGGTCCAAAAACTAATGGTATTTTTTTGTACTTAGTAAACTGAAAATTTCGAAGCGTGAATATTTGGAGCAAAGTGAAAGTACACTGTAATAAATACCCAAAACTATTGTTTCTTTATTTGTAATGTCTTTTTTAGGGTTCCGTATATACAATATACGGATACCCGTATAATATCACTCCGGATTTCTGCCTCTGTCACATCACAGCAATTTTCTCCTAAACTACTGGACGGAAAAGGTTGAAATTTGGCATCAATGTATAGTTTGGTGACCCCATCAGAAGTACATATCGCAAAAGAAGAAATTTTGATTTTTGGGTTACTTCTGGGGGAGAGTAAAAATAAAAAAAATCGACCGTCCCCCCCCCTGATCTCCGAAACTACTAAGCCTAAAATTTTGAAACAAATAGGAAACATAGAACGTTACCCGAACTTTGCAGGAAAAATAAGGAGAAATCATTAATATTAATTTTGGGGCGCAAATTATAGAATTAAATGAAAATTAAAAAATTTAAAAAATTTAAAACGCATCATGTAATACATCAAATGTAAGGTCTCATTCTGAGGAACACAAATATATTTTTTTCATATTAAAAAAATAATTGAAAAGATATTAACAAAAATATAAAAAAATTTTACCCATTCCCCAGCCCTTATCTCCGAAACCATAAGCTGTAAAATTTTGAAAAAAAAATAGAGGTATAGCGCCTCACCTGAACTTTACTTCATTTTGGGGGGCAAATTATAAAATTAAATAGAAAATTAAAAATTAAACTTGTTCCTAACGGATCATGTAATATATCAAATCACAGGGCTCATTATGACCAATACAAATATTTTTTTTAATTTTTTTAAAATAAATATTTTAAAATATATAAAAAAAATATATTAAAAAAATAGCCATTCCCCCATTTATTTCCTAAACTATAAGAGCTATTTTTTTGTTTACAGGAAAAATACGAAGAGATCCCTAATATTAATAATGGGGGCCAAATTATAGAATTAAACGGAAAATAAAAAAATATTTTTTAACGCATCATGCAATACATCAAATGAAGGGGCTCATTATGAGGAATACCAATATATATTTTTCATATTTTTAAAATTAATTGTTTACAAGATATTAACATAAAAATATAAAAAATTCTCATTTCTCGCTTTATTTCCGAAACCATACTACCTAATATTTTGAAAATAATTAGGGGTACTGGGGCTCACTTGAAATTTATAAGAAAATTTATTAGAAGACCTCCATAGTAATTTTAGGACAACTTATACAATTAAATGGAAAATACAATTCAATTTTCAAACAGATCATGTAATATATCAAATAAAAGGCTCATTATGTGAATTACAAATATATCATATTTTTAAATCATTTGCTTAAAAGATATTAGCAAAAATATTAAACATCGACTTAATTCCCACTTTAGAAACTACACTATTTAAATTTTGAAAAATATATTTTATTTGTATTTTCAAATAATTTGAATAACAGGTTTAATAATTTATAATTTAAAACTTGATCTATTATGCCCTTTTTCTTCCAATCTACAGAGCCCCAAAATTCAGACACTATATTATAAAAGGTTTCCCTGAAAGTTTATTAGTAAAATAAAACTCTAATGTTAATTTTTGGGGGCCAAATTAGAAAACTAAATACATATTCTTATAAAAATCAAGCTAATCTTGAAGGTGGTACGGAACCCTTAGTATGTGAGTCTAATTCGCACTTGACCAAATTATTTATGTATTGTAATGCTAAATTCTTAATTAATAATTAATTACTAATTGATTTAGTGCATTTACAGATAATTCATAAGTTTATATTTTATTTTTTAATAAAAAGTGTAATTTTTTACTCTATTATCAAATTATTTTTAATTGTATAAGCTTATATTTTCAATGCTTTAATTTAGGGGTACTTTTAAGTGTGACACCTGTCAGGTGTGCCTAACATATATAGTTAGGCACAACTTCGAATCCAGTGAAGCTCCTGTATATAACAATGTGATAATGGAACATATTTTGGCCAGTTTTTGTACTTTTTCATTATAAATAAAGGATAAAACTTAGAAATAGGTGTTGTTCTAGTATGATTTCAAATAAAAAATATATAAATATATAGAAGCTTTATACCTTATCGTTTGCAAGAATCTTGGAGTTGGTATTACCCACTTTACCTTCAATTATTTACTACACATATTTAAACCCCTTTTAATGTAGAAATGAGAACATAATTTACCAGTTCTGCTGATATTATATACTCAGTGGCAAAGAAACCGCAACATCCAGAAGGATATGTTTAAGTTTAATGTTGTTTTGGTATAACATAGATGCTATACTAAGTAAATGACTAAGAATTGAGTACATAATACCAAGGTGTTTATTTTTTTTAATTAAGTTTTTTAATAATGAGTTTGTCCACTGCGGTTATCTATACACTCCTCTAATAGGTAGTGGCATTAATTCAATAAGGTGGTCTACTTCTGCTTGAGGAATACTATCCCAAACTACATGTATTTCATGTCTTAGAAACTCCAAAGTCCATGGGGCTGGGGTAAATTTCCCTGCCATTGACCCATCATATGCCAAGCATGTTCTATGGGCGAAAGATCGGGGGATCTGGGCCGCCATGGCAACAGATTCACATGGGTCTTTTCAAAAAACTTTAAAAACTAAATCGAGCAACATGAGACTGGGCATTACCTTGTTGAAATATGGGATCCATGAGCAGATGAAGGTAAGGGCTACATATAGTACTTCCTGAAGATAACATTGCGCTGTCGTGTAGCCTCGAACAAAGACCAAAGATCTACTCGACCTCGTCTACCCTTTCTTCGGCCATCTTGTCCACCCAAACAGAATCGAGATTCATCAGAGATGGCGACCTGTTACTATTCTACATTCCAATGTTAGATGTAGCACAAGATGGGGTCGATACTGCTGCAGTCCAAAACACCTCATACGAGGGTAAATCTTTCGGACCTTACAAGATGACATTGTCCTCCTAACCACCCATGAGTCAAATTTCGAGTTGTCCACAATCGGTCTCTAAAGGCCATAAGTCTTTGACATTGATCTTGAACTGCAGTGGTGCCCCTTCGATGTCCGGTGCTTACTCTTCTCCGATTTTGGGTATTATCAAACCACGCTTGACATCCTCTTATAATAGTAGTTGGATTTCTCTTCGTGCGGTTAGCGATTTCTCGAAATGAAAAACACGCCTCCCATAAACCAATAATTCGACCTCTTTCAATTTCACTTAGCTGGCGATACTTTCAGCGTATACGTACTCTAGACATTTAAACATTATTAAACATCGATTTTGGATTCAAATAAAAACAAAAAATGACTAATATTTAATAATAATTTACTTTAGCATCTATGTTTTACCAAAACAATATTAAATTTAAACATCTCCTTCGGGGTTTACGATTTCTTTGTCAGTGAGTATATTAACTGGCACCATACCTCCCACTTGTTTTTTTAATAACCCTTTAATTTGGTAATCTGGATTTCCAGCCTACTGTTGTTCAATTATCCTCCTCTACGTTTCATGAAATATACACGGAATTACCATCTTATTGGCACAAAAATGGAATTTCTTTTATACTTTCTGTAAAAAACTATTCTAGAAAACAAATTAGCGATTATTGCAGTAACCGCACTGGCCTTTAGTAATATGGGGAATTCCCTTCAACTTTCCAGTTGACCATTTCTCACTGAGGACGACTGAAGTCTGGTCGTTTTAAGTTCAAGAGCAATTTCAATCAAAGGTTATCTGAGGACGTTGTCCTGCAATGGTTTGTCGGCTTTGAGGACGTGTACTTCTTCAGAATGTCATCCATTATACTCATTCTTTACTTTATGAAGTACTATCATATAGAAATATTCTTTGCAAATATAGTACAACTAAATTAGTTTTAGTTATTTAGTTTCAGAAATACATACTATATTTACTAATATAACGAGTTCGTTTATTACGAATGTCAAATATTTGTAGTAATAAAGAAAATACACACCAAAGATGTAAAAAAGGGATTTATTGAGAATCTAACAAACTTCAACTATACTCACTGACAAAGAAATCGTAACAGCCAGAAGGAGGTATTTAAATTAAATATTGTTTTGGTAAAACATAGATGCTACAGTAAGGAGTAAATAAATTTTAATAAAAAATACCAACCAGTTATTTTTTTACATTAAGTTTGTTAATAATGTGTTTGTCCATCACGGTTATCTCTACACTCCCCAACATGCACTAATTCAATAAAGTAACATATTTCTTCTTGATGAATACTGTCACAAGCTACTTGTATTTATGTCTTACAACCCCAAAGTCCGTGGAGCTGCGGTAAATTTCTGAGCCTTATATCCATTATATCTCAAACATGTTTTATGGGCGGAGGATCGGGGGAACTGGGAGCAAATGGCAACAGATTCACATGGGTCTCTTCATAAACGTTTAAACTCACTCGAGAAACATGAGGCCGAGCATTATCTTTATTAAGTTTAGGGAGTAGGTAAGGCTCCACTACTTCCTGAGGATAACGTTGAGGTGTCATGTTGACTCGAACAAACCCTAAAGATGATCTACTTCCATGTGCAATAACACTCTATAACATAACACCTACTGTTCGGTGTACATGTCGCTCAACATCAAATTGAAATTGACGTCTTTCTCCTCGGTGTCATTTAACCCTTCTTAGGCAATCATGTCCACCCAAGCAGAATGTCATTCATCAGAGAAGACGACCTGATGCCATTCCACATTCCAATGAGGTCGTTCTCTGCAGTACTGTAGTCGTTGTCGTCGATGCTGAGCGGTCAGAGGTAGCACACAATTCGGTCGAAAATGCTGCAGTGAAAAAGAGCTTATGAGGCCGTAAACCGTTCGGACACTTACCAGATGGCCTTTTTCTCCTAAGCAGGAATCAGCCAAATTTCGACTTGTTGGAAATCGGTCTCTAAAGGCCATAAGTCTTAGACTTCGATCTTGAACTTCATTTTTGTCCCTTCGACACCCGGTGCCTATTTTTCTCCTATTTTGGGCATTATCCTACCAGGCCTGACAACATGTCAGAACAATAGGTGGATTTCTGTTCGTGCGGTTAGCGATTTCTCGAAATAAAAACTCGCCTCCATTAATTCAACTTCTTTCAAATTCACATAACGAGACATTTGGTGAACACGTACTCTACGGATTTCAACATTAATAAACATCAATTTTGGATCACATCAAATGGTTTGTTTCTTGATAAATTAAATAATGCAAAAACGACTACAATATTAATTGATAAAAATAAAGTTTACATGAAAAAAATACTCACCAAACTTTACCAAATTTTAATCATTTACTTCTTACTATAACATGTTTTAAAAAAACAGTATTAAATTTAAACATCTCCTGTGTGCTGCGATTTCTTTGTCATTGAGTATATATGCTCAGTTTCTTACCTATAGAAATAAAAATGAATCACAGCATGTTGCTAAACACCAAACCCAAGATCGGAAGGTTCTTATGAAGAGAACAATTGGAAAAATTGACCGAGATAGGGAACCTTATTTGTCTTTGTCCCAGTTCTTCTATTAAAACATTTCAACCAGATATTGACGTCAAACACATCAACCAAAAACAATTTATGTGTTTAAGGATCTAATGTACACTGTGTAGAAGAATTTATTTAAGTCAAACAAGATTTATAAATATTTATCAAATGATTCATTTGAGTTGGTGGTCGTTTTTAAAATGACCGAGTTAGGTTTTTAGGAAACATTATATTGGAAAGATTTCCTGGAAAATTGAAAAATTCGGAAAAAACTAAAAGTAATTTGTACTGGTTGACCGATTAGGCTACTTTTTTACTGATTGACCGATTAGACTACTTTTTTAATAATAATTAACTGATAACACTATAATCGCAAGTTATGTTGTCAGTAAGTATAGGCCGAATCAATTCAGTACATTTTTAATATTTCTAATAGTTAGAGGAAGGTTTTGAGGGAGAGAAAAACTACCGGGAAAATTTAGAATATATGAATGTAAAGGATACTAACGAATGATGTGTTTTTTTTGGTATCGACCTGGAAATTAATCATAATGTATACGTATAAAATTAATGTTTACATGTTTTTCTACCAGGTACAACTAGCGAATAAAGTAATTCAAGATAAAAAAGTTCTAGTTTAAATTGGTAACATATAATGTTCCTTTAGCAAAGTAGATATAGACATAATTTTCTACTTTCAACTTATATTTTCATTTTAATCCCAGCGATTTAGTATTAGTATTTTTTTATAACAGTGTTTTTCGAATACGAAAATATCAGATTTAGTGCCCGGGATCAATCCGACGAAATACTCATTCAATTCCATAAAAATTAATACAACAAAATTATAGTTTAATGTAAAACAAATAAAAAAGACGAAGAAGAAAAACCAAATGACCTAGTGCAAGCTTAGATCATTTACCATCTAGATATAGCCTATCATGCATAAAATTGTGGCAACTCTAGAAAGAGAGGGCAATAGAGACAGTAAGAGGCTGTTTCACTTAGTGGGTGGAAGCAGCCAATGAACAACATGCTGAACGTATTTCATTGGAAGCAGCTCCCAACCGAGTGAAATAGCCTCTTGCCCTCTCTATTGCCCTCTCTCTCTCTCTCCTTAGTCTTACCACGACATTTGTGCACTGCAGGCTATCTCTAGAAAGTAAATGCTCTAAGAGTGCAAAGGACATTTGAAAAATGAGAAAAGTCAGATACTTATATCCGATTTCTAAATGTCACACAGGCACAGCCAAGACCAGGGTATATTAAGAAGATGGGCCAACAAGGCTTTTAAAAGCGTACACTAATTGTGACGGGTTCCGTAAACGACCAAGAGATGGCGCTCCGAATACGGTAATAACTGACGAGGGTTGATTTAAATTAATTTTATAAAGCAGTACGAAGTGAATGGTATAAAAAATGTCACAGGGAGATTTGAGACATTATATTTATTATAATGTTTATCTATTTGGTTGGATAACTTTAGGTAATTCGGGCTCGCTCCTCAGAACCCAAAAAAATTACATTTATTAGATTGACAATTTCACGGAAATCGTTGTCTGACGGCTGACATTAACGTCGTAGTAAACGTAAGCTACGCCGGTATTGAATTCTAAATTTCACTCACTCAAGTTAATTCACTAGAAATGATTAAACAGATTTGTGGTTTAAAGTGAATTATTGTTAAACAAAGTTTTATTTTATGTGTTAAACAAATCACGGACAATTATAATGACTATATTCGCAGGAGAGAAAAAATACTGGCAAGCACAACATATTGAGAGTCAAAGTGTCATAATGTCTTTACATTTTAATATTATTTGGACGTATTTGTTAACAGGCAGTTTATATGTAAAAAAATGTGCTGTTAACTAGGAAATACATTAATACAGGTTCCAAAGAAATAGGCAAGTTAAATAATCACTAAATAATTACAATGTTTGTGATTGTTTATAATTTTAGGTTGAACATGCCCAAGTAATGATTGAAATTGTGAGAGGCTTCAAGCTACAGCGGTGTATTAAGAGGGTGAATCAAATATGAACCGGACTTTTGTTTTAAAAATTTTATTGGTACGATCAATACAAATTTTAATACATATTATTTGTCTATATAGTCTCCTCTCTTATGTATACATTTTTCCCACCGAATCGGAAGTTTTTTTAATACCTTTCTCAAAGAATGAAACTGGTCGTGTCGATAACCAATTGCGCATAAACGTTTCTACACCTTCGTTGTCCTCAAAGTGGTGGCCTCCCAGTTCTTCTTTAAGTGGCCCAAACATGTGGTACTCACATGGCGACAAATCAGGACTGTAAGGCGGGTATTCAAGGGTTTCCCAATGCATTTTGTTCAATTTTCCTTGAGTCAATGCAGCTGTATGTGGCCGAGCGTTGTCATGCAACAGAATCACACTTCGGATAGACATATCCCGCCTCTTTTGCCGATAGGAGTAGTTCGCAGTAATACTCAGCATTATTTGTACGGCGTTCGTGCAGAAAATCGATCAGCAGTACGCCTTCAATCAGCTCACGAATTGCGTAGATATTCGCCTCATTGATGCTTTTCGTGGGACGGCGTGCATGAGGCTCATTTTCCACTGTCTCTCGGCCAGCTGAAAACTTTTTGTGCCAGTCGTACACTTGGGTCCTTGAAAGTGTTTCATTGCCGAACTGTGAAGATAGTTGACGCAAAATTTCAGACGGTCTAACGCCCTCCCGCGCCAAAAATTTGATAACAACACGTTGCGCAACAGACGTATGCACCTCTTGGTCTGATGATGCTACTAACAGCGCATCGACTACGCCTCGCCAAACCGACGAACTCCCCTCTTCTTAACATCCCTACGTCACGCCACTCGAATTACCTACAGGGCTAGAAACAGAAAAGTCCGGTTCATATTTGATTCACCATCGTACATTATAGTAGATACAGCTCGGCAGGATTAAAAAAAGCCTAAATCTTTAGATCATAGACATGTATTTTGTTTAACAAAACTCATAGTTTATTCAAATATAAAAAATTACAATGAATCAGTCTAAAATATTTAAATGTAATATATTTTAATTGGTAACAAATACTATAGATATAATTGATAGAGAAAAGGAAATATAATAAATAAGTACAATGTTTGTGTTCATATATACAACTTAATAAGACATTACAGGGGGTTATACAATTTTAAACAAGTAACTATTCTTTTACACTGTGTAATTAAAATTAAGCAACTTGAATTAAATTCCTTCCTTTTGGTGATATTCCATTGAATTTTAGATTTTTGGTGTAAAAAATATTATTTAACTGTAGTGTAGCATGATTTTCAAGAGTAGCAATCAATTTTAGCTACAGGTAAATGTTCCTATTGGTCACCTGAGTGGCCACAAGAGCTGTCGGTTTTACTAATTATACGACACTCACTAGATTTTTCAGGGGGATGTATCTCTGTATTGTAACATACATGTAGTAACATAATATATTAATTGCTTTCAATTTCACTAAAACAAATGTGATTTTCACTTATTCATGAAAAATTAATAATGTTTATATTTTAATAAAATAAAATTAAATCAATTTTCAAGCAAGTAGGTACAGAACAGGGTGTACACCCTGGTACAGATGGAAATGACATCAGTAATTGTCTTTTATTACTCGAGCTAGTTATAAACTTCAGCAGTTTTTATGTATTGATTGATGTAACTTTAAAAATAAATGACTCACCACTTGATTGTTTCATTCTCTGGTGGATAACTCAGAGTTTTTATTGCATTGGGAATTAAATTATCTCAGAAACTAACTACAAATTAATCAAAGGGAAAACGGTTACGAACACCCTGTAAAATATCAAAACGGCATTCTACCCTATTGGTAGCGCCCTCTTTCACATAATCACTGAAGTAATAAAAATTAGTGTCACAGCAAAAACAATGTAATGGTATTGACGTTGACCCACCTCCTTAATACACCCTGGCCAAGACCAAAAAATAGAAAATATTTACCTATTGCGGGCGGTCCACGATTTTCATTTTAAATGTTTCAAGTATTTCCATATACATTAACAATTTGGAATCTGATAGGGTTATAAATCTCGAAGGGTTTTATTTATTTTAATAGACTTTAGTACGTTTTGAAATTGTGGTCTATTAAAACAAATATTTTTCCCACAAAATCTGTTAATGTCTTTACTGACAACAATTAGATTAACTTGAATTTAATACTCGTATATTCTTATACACTGACATCATGGGTAAATAAATTTGATTTCCACGTTGTTGATCATTATTGTATGTATAAAATTAATCATAATTGTTGTTCTATTAACAACACTGAGATTTTTTAAATACAGCAGTGGAGCAATACATCTCAACCAGAAACAAATTCAATGATTTGCAGTGGTCAAATTATTTGGGAAAAAAGTAAACAATGCACATAACAATAGTTACAATCCAACTATATTTCCTGCAATATGTATATAAAAAAGCAAAATCTTCATGCTGGTTTATGGGCTGAAAGATTACGAGTACCTACGACAAGAAAAAATTGCATCTTTAGGAGTCAATGAAGCTCCAATTGAGATTAACAATAGTAAGTAAACATATATAAGAAAAAAAAACAAATTAACTTTATTCATTATATATAATTTATTGGTTTCACTGACGATGAAGTTTTAATGGATCAAGATAAAAATTTTGAAGTTGGAACAAGGATAATAAAGCAACAACAGATGCAAATATATATGTTAATTCGCAAAGAAATGAATATTGATTATATATTAGTTATAGATTTTGTAATAACTAATAATAAAGAAGTGCTCATAAAAAAATAAAAACAATGAGAATAAAAAGTGTTATTTATTTAAAAGTGTATAAATATTGATATATTACAGGAAAGATAGTTGAATTGTATCTACATTGTTTGATTTTTCTGCTCCATCGAAATGAGCACAGCAGATCCTTGAATATGTTCCTGGTTGCCATGGCTTCCTGTAAATAAAAAGTTACTTTTTTTCTTTATTCCTAAAAGAAAATATTATTAATTAAAACATTAAAAATTATGTTAACCTTAAATTTCAATTTATTTTGGAAAGAAAATTATTTACTTGATTAACTTTTCTGTTTACAAGAGTTATTGAATCTTATTTTTGTTAACAGAACAACAATTAATTGTATGTATTTCGTAATGACTAAAAACGTGGAAATTCAATTTAATTGCCCTTGACGACGAACTACTGTAATCCATTTTTCCTTCCTCTTCTATTGCTATAGAAATCCAGGAAAACGGTAGAATTGTAATTTTTGATTTTTCCTTGATGTATTTTCAAAATCAACTACACCGCACTTTCGGTTTGATGTTTTTTTTTTCATTTTATGGGATAACTAAATTTTAATCTATAACACAGCAAACATAAATTACGGTCTTGACAGAACCGGCATTCCGGAAATAAAACACGAGATGGCGCAAATGCCTATTGTCAAAGATAATGCAATACGCTAGTTGCACTATGCAGGCAATAATCTACAACCCGAAAAAAAAAAATTGATTCAAATCGGATTGAATTAAAAAATAATATAACTTCAAAATTGTTATACGTTTATATTTCCTGATATTAAGTTTAAACGACTATTTGTAAAGATGAATGCATATTATGAAAGAATGTTATTTTATTTAGGAGTTTAAGATAAAAATTAGCATAATTATAATATTATCAATAAATATTCACAATTATTAAAATCCTACAAATTAGTTGTTATTAGCCATTTAATAGAATTTTTGTACATTAATTTGGTAGGTTAATTATTCTGTATAGGAAATATGTTAAACCTGAGTCATATAGCATCTGCCAAAATACTGAACATTTCTACATGCTGAAATTCAAATTGTAGCTTGAGTACTATGGGATAGTCTGCCTGTCCGGAACTATAAATTCAAAGAATCGATTGATGAAACTTTTATAGTCCAAAAATCTGGGCGGATTAGATCAATTTAAGCGATTTTTTGCAACATGAGGACTAGACTTATGTTTTGAAGAATTATGTATAATATATGTCTACATGTGCGCCTTGCTAGAAAGTTGTATAAATTATTAATAAACTAATAAAGGTTAAAAAACGACTATTTTTCTGATTGTGCTATAGGTTGCAACTCATTTTCGAAAATTCTCAGCTTTTCTCAGAAAATTAGTTGTCACTAAAAATTAATATAATTATATCCACGCTTGTTATTTTTTTCCAGCTGTAGGGAAAAATAAACATGAACGAAATCAAATACAAAAAGAGGGAACATTAAAAGACCTCAGAACAGCACAAAACAATTTAGCGAGCTTTATGAACAAAGTATACGAATGCTATATAAACACTGGTTAGATCAATTTGTCCCACAATAATATAGACATGAAATAAAAATAATGTTAGGAGTTAAATTGGTTGGACATATTCTGTTTATCTGTAAGTGACAAGATAATAAAACATTTTAAAAAAATAGAAAACCGACTGTCAA
The DNA here is from genome assembly GCA_034190945.1 of Octodonta nipae. NCBI lineage: Eukaryota > Metazoa > Arthropoda > Insecta > Coleoptera > Chrysomelidae > Octodonta > Octodonta nipae. Next base: position 15,027,255 of record CM067220.1, on the reverse strand, counting down.
ATATAACTAAAAAGTTTAAAATAATTATAACAAAATACAACTCTAGACAAAAAATAACGCATTCAATGTTGTTAGGTACCTACAGACAAAATAAAAAATGTAAACATTATAAGGTGGTCATTCTGTACAATTTAATTACCTACCTATCTAGTATATTTTCGAAGTCGGTGCCAAGCAAATCTAAAATCCTGGATTGCGTACCTAGCTACAACTTCATCAGACTTGATTGTTGAGGTAGATAATTAATTTGTACAGAATGACCACCTTTTAATGTTTACATTTTTTACTTTGTGTATATGTACCTAACAACATTGAATGTATTATTTATTGTCTAGAGTTGTATTTTGTTATAATTATTTTCAACTTTTTGTTTTTTTAGAACTCCTGTAATTTTTATTCTTTATTTTTTATTTTGTATGTATAACCTTAATAGACTGGGAGCAGGTAACATGGAAAGGCCTCACATTACAGAAAAATACATTTCTTATTTAAATTGACAGGTAAAAGTTTACCAACAAAATGAGCTGGTATACTGTATGTACGTGTCGTAGCAGTCTATCAAAACTTCCCCAAATTCGATATTAAATTGAACTTTTAATATTATGAGTGATTGCTCTTATTACCGTGATGAACAAACACTTCTGGTAAAGTTTCCTATATAATTGAATCGGCTGTGAAATTTGCACTAAGAAATGATAAATAAATTATTTTATATATCGATATAATTCCGACCGATGCATCTGTGTTATTGTTATTACTCTTTTATCACTTTACTTTGTGGGTTTGTTTGCTATAACTCAACACCTTGTGTATAATCGCACCAAATAGCAGTTTCGAACTGAACTGTCACTGAATTTTCTATTAGGCCAGGAGTAGGTGACAGGAAAAGCACCGTCATCCTAAAATTGAAAAATTTTCCTTTAAATCGGTACTTACCGGGTAAGCAAACAAAATGAGCTTGGTATTCACTGATTTCAGTAGCCCAAAATACTATAATATACTACCTGTATGCTTGGGATGTACATAGAAAATTTTCAAATTCGCAATTAAAACTTCTAGTGCCTGCAATTCCCGCACTATTACGTTAGAATTAAAATATTTATAAGGAAATGTCAGTTACGTCACTTCGATGGAATTTTTGATAAGAGTATTTGATTTTACAAAACTTTCTTAATAGATTACATCTTTAAAAACTATACACATCGAAGGGTTTTGAAAAAATCGATGAATATGTTAGATATATTGGTCGATTTCAAATGCACGCATGTGTTCATTCACAAATTTCATCACTTTACCAATAGAATTCTTCTCCAAAATTTTAAGTTTCACATTCAAATCCGTGCATAACAGGAGAAGAAATCAGGTAACATACATACAAATAAAACATTAAAAATATATATAACCGACTTCCACCTATAACTAAAAAGCTAAAAATAATTATAACAAAATACAAATCTAGTAAATAAATAACACATTCAATTTTTTAGGTACCTACCCAGAAAGTAAAAAATGTAAACATTAAAAGGTGCTCATTCTGTACAAATTAATTACCTACCAATCTAGTATATTTTTGAAGTCAGTGCCAAGTAAATCCAAAATCCCGCATTGCCTACTTATGTAGTACTTCATCAAGCTTGATTGTTGCTTGGAACTGACCTCAACAATATACTAGATTGGTAGGTAATTAATTTGTACAGAATGAGCACCTTTTAATGTTTACATTTTTTACTTCCTGGGTAGGTACTTAACAACATTGAATATGTTATTTATTTACTAGAGTTCTATTTTGTTATAATTATTTTTAGCTTTTTAGTTATAGGTGGAAGTCGGTTATATATTTTTTTAAATGTTTATTTTTAACATTTTAGTTTTAATTTTTTATTTTTTATTTGGTATGTATAAGCTTAATAAACAGGACCAGGTAACATCGAAAGCCTCAACCTTACACAATGATATATTTTCATTTAAATTGACAGGTAAATAAATGTTTACGAACAAAATGTACTAGTATGCCTTGACTTAATAAGCTTAAAATATTTATCCCTTAAGTATCACGCCATATAACCTTTTTTCAACTTTTTTTGACAACTCTGTATAACTATAGATAATTCAACCCTATGTACCAACCATCCTGTACGACTGCCAACGGACAGGCATAAATTTGTTAGCTGCCTTCTTTAAACTATATATCCATCCCATATTTACGGAGTCAATTCTGTCCTATATTTCAACCATAGTATGTAACTCCTTGTGGGCTACCCCATAAATTATTTCATTTTTAACGTTTTATATTATCGCCCTGTGTAACATTAATTCCTCTCCACACTTTATGCAACTTCTTAGGAGCTATAAAATAAATAATTTTTTAATGACACTGTTTAAATACAATTCAACTCCAGTATATATAGTCTCTTAGAGGTGTCATTCCTTTTTATGCAAGACAATATACATTATATATATCATATATTGTTTCTGGCCAGGGAACCTTCATCAGTTGCTCTTCCCACAATTGATTGTCCTCTCGAACACTTCTTTATGTATTTGATACATTTCGTTAAATTTGAAGACGCGAGATGTAAGACAGACATCTAGGATTTTCGAGAGAATTAGCACACAGAGGTTCCGAATCGAACCTGGAGCCGTTCCGTGTAATTGCTGTTCTCTCTTAGCTCCTAGGACAGAATGTCACGATAAAATTTTCAGGTTAGTTCACCTGTCAGAGATATTGAATATTCTCTTCGAGGTGTCATTCCTTTGAACAGAACAGAACAGCAATTACACGGAACGGCTCCAGATTCGGAAACTCTGTGTGCTAATTCTCTCGAAAATCCTAGATGTCGGTCTTACATCTCGCGTCTTCAAATCCAGTATATATTTCAACCATCCTGTATGATTTGTTTACTTCCACATCATATAACAGTTTTTTAATCACCCTATATAATTTTAATTTCACATTTTATCCAAAATTTTTATACCAAAAAACCACTGCACCCTATATTCTAAGCATCCTGTATATACGGCTGCCTATGTACATTGTCATTCTCCTCCGTCCTATATTTCAATTATCATATAAATGCAACTCCCTTTATTTTGTGATTTTTTTTTGCTATAACTAAACATCCTGTGTATGAACGCACGAGTTTGACATGTGTTGTCACTGAATTTTCTATTAGGCCGGGAAAATGTGACAACCAAAATCACCGTCTTTGCAAAATGGAAAAATTTTCATTTAAATAGGTATTTGCCTGGTATAGAAACAAAACGAGCTTGGTACTTATTGATTTAAGGAGCCGAAAATACTATGCTTGACTACCTATATGCTTGAGTTGTACATAGAAAATTTTCAAATTCGCAATTAAAACTTCCAGTGCCTAAAATTGCCGTACTATTACGTCGTAATTAAAATATTTGTGAGGAAATGTCCGTTATGTCATTTTGATGAAATTTTTGATAAGAATTTTGGAATTTTCGGCGATTTTCTGCAAAACTGCAAGTTGCACGTCGCATAAAAGTATATGAAGGTATCTTCCTTAGTAGATTAAACGTTAAAAACTATACACATCCATAAGGAGTTTTCGAAAAATCGTCCAATATGTTAAGGATAATGGTCAATTTCCATGCACTCGTGTTCATTCACAAATGTCATCACTTTACCAATAGAATTCTTTTCCCAAATTTGAAGTTTCACCAATCCGGATATATTCTCTATTAAACAAGACCATATTCATTGAAAACGGTTCACCACAGGAGAAGAAATCAGGTAGCATACATACAAAAAATAAAATAAAAAAATACGCGAAGAATTGATAAGCTCCTCCTTTTTGGAAGTCCGTTAAAAAGTAAGTGTGCTCGAAACGTGGGATACTTTAATTTACTTGTTAGTTTAAAAAATATGTAAATTAAGTAATTAGTAAAATGACGATAAAAAACTCCAAAAATCAGTATCAATCTTTTGCTACATTGGATGTTGTTTGCTTAATTGAAGATACGTGATTTGTTATAAATATATAGACAGCTAAAATAACAAATAGATAATTTGCAATTCTTCTTAATATTTTGTACAGTGATCCCTTCTTGTATTCCGGATAACGTTCGCTCCCCATGCTCCAGTCGAATGCAGAAATGTTTTTGTTTACTTGAATAAAATCTTTTTCACATATTATAATTATTAATAGAAATAATAATCGTAATTTTATTCAAAAACCACCTAAATTGGTTTCATTAGTTGATTAATTTTGAATTTTTATTTAAATCAGCTTCTATATATATCGTGTTATTTTATAATAAGGAAATATTCCATGCAACAATAAAATCAATAGTCGATGTTGTTGATAATGTTTAGCATATATTTACATAAACTAACATGTTATTGCACTTTTTCGCTGACTTTAAACAGATTTTCCTGACATCATATCGCACAGATTAATGGAAATTTGCTAGCGGAAATATTTTATTAGTAATGGACCACTTTATTTAATCTTTGTTTAATTCTAATAAATATACATGAACACAAAGCATATTAATTACGAAAAATGCATTGTTTACGGAAATTTCTTCTACTACTCAGCTCGTCAAGCCGGGTCGTTAGGAGAAGTTACCATGTTCTCTGTAACGCCTCCATTTAAGCGCTCTCATTTGTCAGTTGCCAACGCCTCCATTGAAGCTCTCTTATTGGTAGGTTGTAAGTTTGAATGTGAAAAAAGTCGAATGTACACCGAAGAGCTTCCATTTTGGGAATGTTAATTTGTTGATTTTTAAATAGAAAAAATATAGTCGTCTTTTTGTTACAAAATCCAGTGTTTATTTATTAGTCCGATTGCTACTTTTGTAGAAGTTTAATATGTCATATTTATTTTGTTAAGAACTACCGAAATCCTTAAATTATTCCAAGCTGGTCTTTATGGCCGATGCCAAGTTAGTTTCTGCAATAGTAGTAAGTCTTTTCACAACAGTAGTTTTCTTAGACAGATAACTTGGCAGACCTTCAAAAACTGTTGGTACGGCATATTCTTCTTACTAGCGATCGCCCAGTGGTCGAAATTCGACCAATTCTGTCAATTCCTAACAAAATTCAACTTGTTTTTCATATGTAATTAATAGAGGCAGTAAGTGGAAATTAAAGACAAAAATTTAGTTAACATGAAATTTCTTAAAATTAAATAATTCAGCTGTTAACCGGTAGGATAATATAACAAATAATGGTAAATGACAATTCTATTTGAATAGAAATTTCAAAATAATCTATTTCATTTTACTACTAATACTTATTCAATTTCCATTTGTATGTTTAATTAATACTACGTGGGTGACCGAGCTTTACTCGTAAATGCAAAGGTTCATCAAAAATGTTGATAGGTACATACATATACACATATAATCGGATATTTGGTCTAATTTTTCTCAAGATGAAGTGATTTCTTTAAATAGATTGCTGAACAAAACCGCCTTAACTATTCATATGATGGAAACAAAACACACTTTTGACTTTGAAAAAACTAAAATTTTGCAAACTGATACAAATCAAATTAAACGGGAAATATATGAAATGATATATATACAGAAACAACCATGTACTGTAAATGCAAAAAGTGATACCAAAAATCTAAGCACAATATACAGCAATCTATTTAAAGAAACAAACTGATAAATAATTATACCGCCCTTGTATATGACCAAACACTTAAAACTGCAAACGAACGAGTGATTTATTTTTTTGCGGCCCGAAGAGGCGAACACAACTTGCATTTTGACTATCATGAGGCAGACAGATAAATTTGGTTGTAGTGGCGCAATACTTTTCAAATATGTTAATTTTATTTACAGTGGTTAAGTGTGTGTAAAATTATTTAAGTAGCAGTATTTTATTATTTGACTAGTTTTTTGTTTATTTATATATTTCATAGGTTGTCCTAATTTACAAAAAAGAAAATTTTTGAAAAAGACCAACAATTGGTCGAAACGTACCTAAAATATAATAATTACCACGAAAAACTAAATTAGAATTATTTCAATGGTCCCAAAAACCCAAGATTTCTCAATCAAAAAAAATATATATATATATATATATATATATATATATATATATATATATATATATAATACATTGTGTGTATGCAACTGTTTATGGGCCACCCAACAAAACAGTTCGTTTCTAACATTTCTGGAATTACCCTGTATAATTATATCCTACAGAGCCTTATATCTTAGTCAGTTTATATATGCATGCATATGTAACTGCTCATGGCAACTTCATTGAGGTCCTCAAATTAACATAAGCACACATAACTTTGTTGCTATCAAAAAATCGCCTGACCAGCACTTTTTACTTTAAAATATTGAAAGGTTAATCTGTAAAAATGTAATGTTAGAAAAATATCAAGTAGTGATAAAATTCTTATAAGATCCTACACATCAGCATACATCTTTGTAAGTAAAAGTCGATTATTTTGGTAAAATTTTTTATACCCGGCTACGATTGTCCATATTTGGATTTTATTTTTACTATTGAGGATTGTCAAAATTCGAATATTAGATTAAGCTACTTGTTCATAGGGGGCGACACTCACTTGAATTTTATTAATAATGTATTTCTAAATTAGTTATTTTAAAAGATGTAAATAAAGATTGTTTATATCTTCTGCACTGAAGGTCGTCAACAGCTCCTAAACAAAACAAAAATAAAGAGAATCGGTAGAGATACAGAGGAGGAAATGGTACCTACCTATCCGTTTTGTCTTTGCCTATTTATATATAGATGTTGCACTCTTCTTCAAATGTTTTATGCAAATTTTAGGATTTTTTTATCAACCCATTACTGCAAGGATATTTCAAAGCCACTGCTGTTTCAGTTTATCACTTTTAGGCAAAACATACAACTGTTCTTAATTTAAAAGTAACATTTTTAAACGTACCTAAAGTTTAAAAACGAAAGATTTTTAGGTTAGATACAAATCAGACATCCGCCATCTATCGTCAAGTGGTACATCCATTACGAGGGCCATGTTTTTTTATTAGTGCGCCGTTAATGAAGCTCAAAAATGATTTTAAACAAAAACCAGTGATTTTAGACGAACTGATATCTTTAATTAAAAGAACCTTTAATATGTCTCTTACCTTGAGAACATTTTACAGTTTACTATAAAACAATCTTAAATGGAAACAGAAAATAATTACTTCATAAAATTCTGAATCATAAAAAATTGTATATGTCATCAAGAAAGTGGAGGCCAAAGAAATCCAAAATTTCTTCTTAATGTAACCTAATTATTTCGACCGTTTTTTCCCCAATTTCATAATGATGTATTATTCAAGAACAAATGAATCACACATCCTCATCATTCTTCACAGAAGAATTTAAAAAAATACGATGTCAATATCAGATAGACGGGAGAAAGCTGCGACCTTGATCTGTGGCCAACGACATTGCACTTCTTTGTACTCGATAGCGTTGTGCAATCAACGAACGTATTGCAAAAAAGTGTTGAGGTTTCAGAGTGCACCAGTCAACATTCTAAAATCTACAAACAGCGTTATCCTCATTGCACGCAAAATGCAACTTGCATCTTATAGAAATGCCGCTAGTGAAGTTGGGTAATTTGTTGAGAAACTTCGAGTTAATTAGCTGACCATTGAATGATGTAGCTAATATATATTTTCAGTTCATTTTTATGGGTAGGTACACTGTTTACAGAATTATATTCCCTTTTATACAGGACAATATCTATGTCGAATTTTCCATTAAGAGGTGTCTAAATTTGGAACCATTTTTGTGCTGTCAAAGATATGAGTGTTATTTTTGACAAGTGAATCGTAAAGAGTTCACATATGTTCACTGACAAAGAAATCGCAACACCCAGAAGGAGATGTTTAAATTTAGTATTGTTTTCGCAAAACATAGATGTTATGTAAGGAGTAAATGATTAACATTTGGTAAAGTTTGGTGAATATTTTTTATTTAAACTATTTTTATCAATTAATTTGCCAAAAAGAAACTGATGTGATCCAAAAATTTAGTAGGTAATATTAAAATGCCTAGAGTACGTGTACGCCGAATGTATCGCCAGCTTTTGCATTTGAAAGAGGTCGAATTTTTGTTTTACGGGAGGCGGCTTTTTCATTTAGAGAAATCGCTAACCGCACAAACAGAAATCCAACTACTGTTATGAAATGTTGTCAAGTGTGTTTTGATAATACCCAAAATTGGAAAAGAGTAGGCACCGGACGTCGAAAGAGCACAAATGAGGTTCAAGATAGACGTCTAAGATTTCTGGGCTTTAGAAAACCGATTTTTGATAACTCGAAATTTGGCTGAGGAGTGGTTAGGAGAACAAGTCCATCTTGTCCGAACGGTTTACCGCCATATAAGTCTTTTGGACTGCAGAAATATCGACCCCATCTTGGGCTACCTCTGACCGCTAAGCATCGACGGCAACGACTACAGTGGTACAGAGAGCGGCAACAAATGAATGTGTAATGGCATCAGGTCGTATTATCTGATGACTCTCGATTCTGCTTGGGTGGACATGATGGCTGAAGGACGTCGAGGAGAAGAACGTCAACCCCATATTTCAACATGATAATCCTTGACCATATGTTGCTCGAGTTAGTTTAAACTTTTTTGAACAGTCCTATGTGGATTTGCTGCCATGACCGCCCCGATATCCCGATCTTTCGCACATAGAACATGTTTAGAATATGATGGGTAGAAGGCTCGGAAATTTATCCCAGTCCCCACGGACTTTGGAGGTTCTAAGACATAAAGCACTGGTAGCTTCAGATAGTACTCCTCAAGAAAAAATAGATCACTTTATTGAATCAATGCCAAGACGTGTTGGGAGTAATGGAAATGCTGTGGAACCTTAGGTGTGTCACAAATTTAAAAACACAGTTTTACCCGCTAACACGAAACCGTTAGTTAAACACTCGCAGGGTCAACAACCGTTCCAAACAGTTTCAACAACTCTAACTTGCTATAAGTTTGGTGTATTCTTTGATGAAGACAACTTAGAGCTGTTGAAACGGCGTTGATTGTTTAAATAAAGGTTTGGTGTTAGGGTGCAAAACTATGTAGTGTAAGAGAGAGAGCCGGTTTTTGCTCGTCATCCAGAAAAGGGACAGAATGTATTGTATTAAGTTCAATTCCTGAACTACATCACGTTTCTAGGCAGGCGCCAGTGGAAGTGATAACCGAGGATAGTTACAGGGGGTGAAAGTAGTAATTTTTTTTTGGTCATGCTCATCATCGACTAAATCTTCCAAAATTGGCTGCAGACAAGATTGTGATGCATTTAAGCAAATTCCCGAGAGGTGTCTACCTAGAGCATTACCATCAAGCTGGCGTACAGAGGTAAACTTCTCACAAATAGGGGTGAACTTCGTCATTAAGTAAAAAGAACGCCAGTTGCACCATTTTTTTGCTTACACAAAAGAAATCATAATCCAAAAAGACGTTCAGCTAAATGACATAAATATATTAATGTGGTCTGTATGACGTCATACACAATTTTTTTAAATCCGAAGCCACATTTTTCAATAGTGATTTGGAAAGAGCGGAAAATTTCAGGTCCGAATATGACTTTGACCATGACCTTGAACTTGACCTTCAAGGTCATTTCAAGATCAAAATTTGTTTGAAAAATCCACCTATTATAGCCAAATTAGGTGTACGGGGGTATTTGTTTGAAAAACTGGTCCGCCCTCTTGGACTGCTAAAATCCGATTTCAGATTCGTAATCAGATAGGTATTGAAAATTAGCAATTTGAAAAAATTAACCAACCTACTCCCAATTTGGTATACAGGGGTTTTCGACGTCGATGATTACAAATATGAAATCAGTTTTTGAAAATTTTCAAAACAAGTAGTAGCCAAGTTCAAAGTCATTTTTTTTTAATTTGGAATACCCTCTTTGAATCAGTCATCTTTCGGATCAGGATTAGAAACATCGATTACCGTTAATTGGTTGTGCATCAATTGGTTGACTTTTTTTCAAAAAATTGGTCCGCCATATTGGATTGTGAATTTTGAAAAAAACTAATTTCAGATTCGAAATCAGCCTCCGTCCACCTAATTTAGCTATAATGGGGTGATTTTTCAAAAAAAAACTTTGATCTTGGAATCACCCGGAAGATCAATTCAAGATCATAGTCAAAGTCACATTTGGAAGTGAAATTTTTCGCTCTTTTCGAATCCTTAATAAAAAATGTGGCTTCGCATTTAAAAAAAAATGTGTATGACGTCATACAGACCACATTAATGACGTCATGAAAAATCTATTTATGTCATTTAGCTGTGGATTTTTATTTCTTATGTGTAAGCAAAAAAATGGTGCAAATAGCGTTCGTTTTACTTATTGACGAAGTTCACCCGTGTTTTTGACAAGTTTACCCCTGTCCTCCAACTTGATGGTAACGCTGTAGGCAGACGCCTCTCGGGAATTTGCTTAAATATATCACAATCTTGTATGCAGCCAATTTTGGAACGTATACTCGATGATGAGCATGATCAAAAAAAAATACCATTTTCACACTCTGTAACTATCATCGGTTATCACTTCCACTGGCGCCTGCCTAGAAACATGATGTAGTTATGGAATTGAACTTAATTCGATACCTTCTGTCCATTTTCAGGATGATGAGCATAATCCCGCTCTATCTCACCTACTAATGTTTTTACATAATTATTGGGAAGTGTATAGATAACCGCGGTAGACACACATTATTACTTGATAACAATTAGATATATATATATATATATATATATATATATATACATACATATTAAATAGTGAACGTTTGAATTGACTAATTATCAAATAAATAGAGACAGATGAAGAATTACGCAAAAAAAGTTTTTGTAATTCTATAAATTACTGCTTAAGAGTTGCGGTTTTCACTTTTTCACTGTAAACTTAAACCCATTGAACTAATCTGAACTCAAATAAATGGATATTTCACCGCAAAAAATAAAACATTCAAACTTCAGTATGTTCATTAATGTTATATTAAAATTTTCATTAGACACTTAGCAATAAGATTAGATGAAGTAAAGTTCTGGTTACTCGATACAATAATAGAGATATAATACAATATTATAGATATAGAACGTGAGGAAAGTGAGGTTTACAATTGTCGGCGAATTCCGGAGATTTGCTTTTTTGGACTTTGCAAATTGACTATGATCAAGGAACTGTCTTCTTTTGTAAGGGTGAGTCATTCCATAGGAAAATAGTTGATATTAAATTGACAATTATTTCAAAACGGTAACCTACAATACTTTTTAAATGTTTTTCTGGTGGTAGTTCAACATTCATGAACGTAAGTGTTGTTTTAACCGATTGGATTTTATACATAACTGATTTCAAGTTCCAGAATATAATTTAATAAGTTCAGATATTTTATCAAGTATAGTATATATGCGAAAATTGTCTGATTTATTTGCAGCTGGTATATTTGGTAACAGCTTTACTTCCTTCACTGACTGCGTGCTTGGCGAGTTCACCGGGTAACAATAGACGAATAGCAGTTTGAATTTCCCTGCTTGTAATAGTATTGTAGTGTGCCAGTTTGGAAGCTTCAGCAGCAATACTTCCGAAAATGTCGTTGACGAAACCGTTCATGATGCTCATGATACTTTGTAAATGTAAATGACATAGCTTTCCATCCTCCTGCGCTTCTTCTTTTTGTTAGCCTTTGAAATATTCTTTTGAGCTTTTCCTGCTTTCTTTGCAGCTTTACCGCTTGTCTTGGGTGGCATGTCGATTTGCTAACGATGTTTACGATACAAGACTCGAAACGAAAAGTCATGCGATGGGACCTCTTCTACTAATTTACTAATTTCGGTAATTATAATCGGACAAATGTTTAGCCGGAGGTATGTACAAATGTTGTTAATATATGAGAATGTACAGGACCAATTTATATGTGGGTCAACGCATTATACAGGGTGAGTTTTTTTATGATCAATATGGGGATCTCGGAAACTAGCGGAGATAGAGCAATGGTTAAATTGGAAAAGATTTGCAGTTTTACTGGCCCATTTTAATGACACTTTCGGATTTTTGTAAAAAGTCATGGCTTACTAAGATATTTTGAAAAAACGAAATTCTGTCGATTTATTCAAATCCCTCTAGATCCTTTGTTTTTGATTTTATAAAAAAGTGTAAATATCAAAATTGAAGGGAATTGTATCCCAAATATGATTGTCATGTCCTCGGTTGCGTGACAGCTCTCGTTTTCGAGATATGACACAAACATATCTTTTTTTGAAAGGAAACCATAATTTGTTATGTCTTCCAAAAATCAGACATTAGAGCTTTTCAACGATATAATACTCGATATAGTTATTCATAAAAATAACGGAGTTATGGATGCTTTTCTCTCTTATTTTCACATTTAACGTAGGTAGTCATGAAAAAGTTTGTTTTCACTTTGACGTTTCCTCATTTGAGAGTAATTCCATTAGTAGTGCTGAACTGACAGTCGATATTGACAAGTTTTCGTGATAGAAAAACTGAATAATGTGGAATGTTATATTATATGCTATAAAAATTCAGTTCGTACAGCTGAGGAATACTTCCATAGATATTTTAATCGTCGTCAAGCTGCTCTATGTACATTTAAGAGGCTTTACGATAGTTTACGCAGATATGGATCTTTTACTAAACCACCAAAGGAACGTGGACTTTTCGAACATAAATTGCAACCATTATTACGAGTATGTACTTTAATTTCTTAAGTTTTTAATAAGTACCTACTTATTTAGTTTTTTCGTTATATCCGATATACCTAATACAAAAATCGTTCAATAATTTTCGGAATACTTATTAATAAATCAATCTATTTTATGCCTAACTACGTTAAAAGTGAAAATAAGAGAGAAAAGCATCCATAACTCCGTTATTTTTATGAATAACTATATCGAGTATTATATCGTTGAAATGCTCTAAAAATGTCCGATTTTTGAGGTCATAACCAACTATGGTTTCCATTCAAAAAAAACAAACATAAGTTTGTGTCAATCTCGCAAACGAGGTTATGACAATCATATTCGGGAGACAATTCCCTTCAATTTTGATATTTACACTTTTTTTATAAAAGCAAAAACAAAGGAGCTAGAGGGATTTGACTAAATCGACAGAATTCTGTTTTTTTCAAAATATCTGGTAAACCATGACTTTTTACTAAAATTCGAAAGTGTCATTAAATTGAGCCAGTAAAACTGCAATTTTTTCCCCATTTAACCATTGCTCTATCTCTGCTAGTTTCCGAGATTCCCATACTGGTCATCAAAAAAACTCACCACCCTGTATATGAATCTGGTAAACATAAAAACGATGTGGCGCAGTCTGCTTTTATCCAACCAAGAGTATGTAAAATATATTTTTCTTAAATTTCGATGAGATATTCTCAAAAATTAATGACGCTCTTACAATTTACCTACAATTGCTAGAGTAAAGCCATCCTAATTTATTGCAATCCAACGAAATCTGCCCTTCATACATGAGAAGAAATTAGTGAAAATTTAATACCAAGCTACCATATGATCTTAAACACCTACGAGAGTTCTTTGCGAATATGCATTTCGATATGCATAACAATTATACGAAAATATGTTATGCCTTTGTCATTCTAGCAAAAACTGTTAATGGAGTAAATATAAATATGACAGCTAATAAATCTTCTTTGATTTAAGTATACCTTGAATACATTAAATTCGTCCGCGCCATGAATCCCATTGTAAACATCAGTCCTTGACTTGGGCGCACCTTAGCATACACACAGTTGAAAGAAGTAATCATTGCATGATTAATAATAAAGTTACAAAAAATAAAGGTCACAAAATAACATTACTGTCAAGGTTATAGAAACAAAGAAAAATTTCGAAGCAATTACATTATTAAATGAATCTAATAAATTATATCCTCTTTTGGAGATTTTGTAATACATATAAATGACAAAATTAAAAATATAGCTAAACAATTTCAATCCTTTTTGCGATAGGGAATGATTAATTGCTCTAAAATGCAATATTTTTTGACAATTGGTTTTAAAACAACAAAAATCTGAAAAAATTGCTACAAATCTAGTTTTTTGTCTTTCAAATAAATCTACTGGTGAAACCATATTTGCTGCAATAGATTGTTGTAAAGGATTAAAAAATCTCAGATTCTCTTAAAATTCAACTAAGCTTATCTTTTGAAGACGCGAGATATAAGACCGACATCTAGGATTTTCAAGAGAATCAGTACACAGAGGTTCCGAATCTGAAGCCGTTCCGTGTAATTACTGTTCTCCCTTAACTCCTAGGACAGAACGTCACGATAAAATTTTTCAGGTTACTTCACCTGTCAGAGATATTGAATACTCTCTTCGAGGTGTCATTCCTTTGTACGCAAGACAATATATATTATATATAAATATAATATATATTGTTTCTGGTCGGGAACCTTCATCAGTTGCGCTTCCCACAATTGAATGTCCTCTCGAACACTTCTTTATGCATTTGATGCATTTCGTTAAATTTGAAGACGCGAGATATAAGACCGACATCTAGGATTTTCAAGAGAATCAGTACACAGAAGTTCCGAATCTGGAGTCGTTCCGTGTAATTACTGTTCTCCCTTAACTCCTAGGACAGAATGTCACGATAAAATTTTTCAGGTTACTTCACCTGTCAGAGATATTGAACACTCTCTTCGAGGTGTCATTCCTTTGTACGCAAAGAAGAGAGTATTCAATATCTCTGACAGGTGAAGTAACCTGAAAAATTTTATCGTGACATTCTGTCCTAGGAGTTAAGGGAGAACAGTAATTACACGGAACGGCTCCAGATTCGGAACCTCTGTGTACTGATTCTCTTGAAAATCCTAGATGTCAGTCTTATATCTCGCGTCTTCAAATTTAACGAAATACATCAAATGCATAAAGAAGTGTTCGAGAGGACATTCAATTGTGGGAAGCGCAACTGATGAAGGTTCCCGACCAGAAGCAATAAATATTATATTTATATATAATGTATATTGTCTTGCGTACAAAGGAATGACACCTCGAAGAGAGTATAAGCTTATCTTTTGCTTGAATAATTTAAAAGGTAGTATTTTTGTTTTTTAAATGTTGATAATTTGTTTAATTCTATTTTTAAAAAATTATAAAAGTTTACAGGTTATTTTTATGTTTTTGGGGCAGTAACACCACAATCGAAATAAAACGACGTATATTGAAGGAAAACCAAACGTTTCAAAGTCTATTCTGACTTCATTGTCAATGGCTTTATATTTATTGATGTAAATTGCAAAATGAAAATTTGATTTACAGGGTAATTCAAATTCGACCCTCACCATGGGGATCTCGAAAACTTCAGGAGATACAATGAAGTTTAAATGGGAACAAAAGAAGATAATTTAGTGCTTGAACCTATGGCGTTTTTTTATTTAATTTTTCAGAATAGTACCTAAGATATCTGAAAAAAATAGAAAATTTGAGATTTTTTTTATTTTTTGTACTGCTATTTAACTAGAAAACGTCTTATTAGTTTTTTCCACAGAAAAAATCCATTTCATACTGATTTAATTTCTATACAATTTGTTACAATTTGCTATCGTCAACGCACAAATATTTAGATAAAAAGAAATTATCCTTGCTTGGCTTGACTCTACCGAAGTTCTTGTCAAAATAAATTGGAGTAAACATGTTTTCAAGCACAATGAGTTTCAAACATGAAGGAAAACGAGATATGTTAAGAGTTTATTGGAAATTTGATATAAACCGTATCAAAACATTTCAAATGTGTTTTCAGTCATACAACAGACACATAGAAAATTGTTTTCATTTTTTGTCGAACAATAGGTATGTATAATAAGTGCTTAAATTGACGAACTTCCTCTTGAGCACATTGATTTAAACTGCCGACAGCCGTAATAACATCTTTTCTTCTAATGGATCTGAATTGTGTATTGACGTTTTCTCTAAGTTCTTTTGTTGTGTTATACACTCGCCCCATATACTCTATTTGTCAGAGTGCACCAAAAAAAGTATCAAAAATTGTAAGGTCGGGAAATCTTACCCTGAATTTCGTATCCACCTATCAGGAAATCTTTGATTTAAATAGTCACAGACAGCTCTAGTTTTATGTGGAAGGGCCATGACATGCTGAAACCAGTACCTATTACAATAGTCAAGGGGCAACTCATCGACATACTCTTCAAACTAGGTTCTGAAGAAATTAATATATGTTTCACTGCTGCTAATAAGTTATTTCTAGTACCTTCTTCCCTTCTCGATATATACTTTATTTTTCCGGATATAACTCATATTTGAGTTGTTATCCTACTGTTTCTATTAAATTTGTAGTAAACACTTAACATATTGTGACGGGAATTCATCCGATAATTCGTGGAATCGGCATTCTTCCAATACTTGGGGGAATCCGAAATGTTGTTCGTCGGACGCATTGAGGTCGGACTCTAGAATCCATGAAATAAATCTCTCGATGGCTCTTTGACATTCTGGAGAAGAAATATATAAATACGGAGAGCTGACGGAAAGATTCATTCCGTATTGTAGTGTCGTGTAGTAAAGAAGAAAGTAGTGAAAATATATTATAGTGAGTTGGACTGTGTTTTAAATAAATCCAAGAACTGAACTGAACCCTAGTGTGAAAATAAAAACATTACAATATCTAGTTTTCCTTGATTTGTGAAACTCATTGCGTTTGAAACTTTGAAAATATTAGTTACTTTTATTCAAATATTGGTGCTTGTAAGATAGCAAATTATAACAAGTTAGATATCAATGAAATGTTTATTATTGTTGCCAAAAAAACGAAACGTCGGTTGGCAATTCTGAAAAGGTCATCATTTAGCTGAAAACAGTGGTATAGAACTTCCATTATCTTAAAATGGTTAATCTTACAACGTTTCAACAGCTTTGAATCTGCTACCGTCATCATGTGAATTATAGGAAATTCAGATTGGATACCTTAATCTGGTTCAATTAGCGCCGCCGTGCTTAGTGATTCTTGTGGGTGATGCTTAGTGCCAGAGGATGAAGAAGGACTCTCTAAACGTTTTTAATTTGGACACTGATCTGGCTAATTCTAATGTTCTCGCGATTATGTATTCCGTCTTTATAAATTTGTATTTATAACAGTGCTCTTCTTAGTTAGTTAGCCTGGCTGGTCCCAGGTGATGTTCTGTCCATGTCTGATTAGCTAACCCAGAAGTCATTTGTGTAGCTATGCGGTGCTCTTCAACCGTGGTGCCCAGTGGTTGTTCAATGTAGAGATTACCACATTCACAGTTATTTGGTATTGCAGGAGTATCCGGCTCGGTTTTTGTAATCATGCTCCCCAAGATGTTGCTCCTCTTGAAAATAATTTTGCTTCCAAATAGAGAGTTTAACTCATTTTATGTCAATTGAAAATTGTACATAAAATTAATTATTAATGACATAATAAAAAAGTAAAAATGTTCTCGGTTTCGAAAACGAGATCTTTGGATTCGCAGCCGTTCGCTTTAGACACTAGGCTACTTGGCTTTAGTCGATTATTTGTGCAGGTCTGGTCAGTCGAGTAGAAACAAATGAAATTTAAAATTGTGCATTTCATTCCATACCTTATCTATTTTTATATGTGTAAGTGTGGGTCTCCGTTAAGAACCTTTCGCTTCAAAATAAACAAAAAAAAATACCCAAGTTAAAAATTCACCATTAGACAACATGGGGTTGATCCCAGGCACTAGTTTTGCTGGGGAACTTGTTTTGACAAGTCCTAGAGTTATCGAATGTGGTCAGTGAGACATATTAAGATCCGCAGCAAGGAGTTCCTAGTAGAGGTTTGTCGTCTGGAAGAGGCAAGACCATAGTCAGAACAAACAAGACAAATATCTAGGACCTGTCGTTTCCTCTTTGATTAAAAATAATCTAAAAAATATATTTGCTACATCCCTATTTTTAGTTAATTTTAAGTTGCAGTGTTACATTTGAAACTGTTAAGATGAAGTATATTATAAAATTCCAGGAACTTATCTGGGTTTTCCAGTGGTAATAATTCCTATTTAAGGATATTTGCAGGGCTTTGATACTATCTCTACAATTTTTTAATTTTCTTATGATTGCAATTTGCCACGGGACAATAACAGTATCAGTTTGAACATTTTGGCCATAAAAAAGGAGGATTTAAGTTTTAACTTTTTGAAGTCGATTATTTTTTAATTGTTTTATTTAATTATTTATAGACCAATTCATGATATTTTTTGAGCATTGGAACTTATACTATTTTGTCCTCTTGGAAATGAAAATGTGTCAGGTTTTTAAATTCGGCTTGAACTGGTTTGTTAATCTGCAATAGGTTGATGCACTTTAGTGATTTAAATTGCCGCTTTCATGACGTCATTAAAACAAGTTATGGATTTAGGGAAATGAAACAGACATTCAAGAATGAATACGGTCTCATCATAACGCAATTGTTAATGTCATAGTAATAATTACTATTATGCATTATCAAGGAGAACAACGACGATGTTGCTGTTTTAGGAACACCAAAGACCCGCACATAAAGTTCATAAAAATGGTTTTTGCAATATTTAAAATACCAGCTATCGAATTAATGCAATTTTTAGGATTTCGATTATCTTATTCTTTTGTGCTTCTAGTTGTTTACAAAAATGTTTATCAGGAACTCGGTTCCAACGACAGCGGTTTGGTTGAATTTATTGGCATGTTTGACTGGTGGGTCGTGTTTGTTACCAAAAAGCTTTTATTTATGTCTGGTGGTGAAGTCGTCGTTAAAAAAATACGTGAATTTTATCGTACAATCTATGGATAGTTAATGAATCTTCATTTTTATCTTTTATTTTAATTCCATAATAAAGGTGTAGCTTGTTTAAATGATAATTGTGGAATCTCAGTATTTTATTCTAAGATTTCCTCATAAAAACTCTATTATACCTTATGTTCAACGAAAATTACCAAGGAAAATAAAAAATTGTAAATGAAACGACTGACATGTTATGAGAAGTGTTCCCGTATATTAGAGCAAAATCGAAGATAAAAAAATCAAAAGCACTCCGCTTATACCATCACTTCATTAATAGTACAGGATTTTAACAGCAAATTAGTAGATGTGATTTATTTAAATAATATATACTCGCAAAATTTTTGTTTTTTGCTTATGTTATGAAAAGTTATGAAGGGATCGTAATATTATCAATGAAAAACATTGAAAATGAGTATATTTAAATTATGATCACAGTATTTACTTCCAAGAAAAGCCGGAAAAACCGATAAATATTTGTTTGTACTTTGAACATATCCTAAAGCTGTGTTCAATGTAACTCGATACGCTTGGTGCGGGCGGTGAGTTGCGTCAACATTACATTCGCAGAATGCAACTGCGGGTAAAAACATACCAACTGAGTCAACACAAAATAACATTGACGCAACGCACGCCCAGCAACTGGTATATATAGCGTTGCGGGCGGTGAGTTGCGTCAAAACAGCAACTGCAAACTTTCAAACACATAAACACATTTTGTCCTTACTGAAAAATTAATTCTAGCGATTGTAGCGATTTTGTGTTGTTGCATCGTTCATTTGGTTTGGTTTAGCTTGCAGTTTTTAATTGTCACATTAACGTATCGCACCGCCCGCAACGCGAAGCCTAATGCGGTGTCCCACGTAAACGCGACAACCAAGGTGCGGGCGATGATTTGCGTCAAAGTGTTTGATAGTTTGAGACTGTCACTTTGATGCAAAGCGTTTACGTAAACGCTATTTGCGCGGTGCCTGCGGTTCGTTGCGTCGAAGTGACAGCTAAAGATTACACATAAGAAGAGTACATTTTGTCCTTACTGGAAAATAAGTTGATGCGATTTTAACGATTGTGTGTTGCCTCACCGTTCAGTTGGTTTGTTTTAGTCTTTTGTTGAAGTTTAGAATTGTCACATTGACGTATGGCACAGCCCGCACCGCACAAATCGCATTTACGTAGAACACAGCGTTTATTTATTTATTTTCCTGCAAGAACAAAATTAAATATTTTTATATGCTTGATAGCTTGCTGCTGCCACATTGACGCAAAGCACCACCCAAATCGCCTATATAGCGTTGCGGGCGGTGCGTTCCGTCAAAAAATTTGTAATGGGTGGCATATAAGTAGTTGCGCATTCGAGGTGGTTGAAATAAGAGTGAAATAAAACTACAGTTACACAGAGTGGTTCAAAACACGTAAAAAATTGTCGAATAAGCAAATGCAGTTAGGATATTTGAGTTATAGAGCGGAGGATTCAAAAATTGTTAGAAGCAGTTGCATATACAGGAGGGTTGAAACATAAAATCAAGTGTAATTATAGTTGTACAGGGTGGTTAAAAACTGTTATATAGTGTGGAACATAAGTAGTTATATGTATAAAGGGTGATTTAAACAACAGAAAAATAGATCAGTCAATAGGGTGGAGAGGATTAATACTTAGACAGGGCGGTGTCGAGTGGAATTATAGTTGTAGAGGGTGGTTCAGAAATTGATAGACAAATAAAATATATTGGTTGACCAATACACACAAACATATACGGGGTGGTTGCAATATAGGGTGAATTAAACTTACACTTGAAAGTGATTCAATTAATAAGAGAGAGAGAGAGAGAAAAAGAGAGAAAGAGAGAAAAAGACAGAGAGAGAGAGATAGAGAGAGAAAGAAGAGAGAGAAGAGATTGAAGAGATAGAAGAAAGAGAAGAGAGAGAGAAGAGAGAGAAATGAGAGAGTGAGAGGGGTTAGAGAGAGAGAGGGGGGTAGAGAGGGGGTATAGAGAGCGGGGTTCTAATGGGCCATAAATTAATAAGTAATAAATTCTATCTCACCTATTTATCTATTTCACCACAGTAGTAACCATTATTGTCCAGCACAGTTGAAACTTGACTGTACAAGACAGGTTGAAAATAAAAACAAAATGAAAGTACTAAACTCAGCTTTTGGTTTAGGGAGGAGCAAATCAGAAAACAGAATTCCTAGAAAGAGCTGCAAATTAGAAAAATGTTTGGCCTACGGGGGGCAAGTTAGCAAGTTTATTAGAAGTTATTAAAGCATATATAATAAAATACAAGATTAATCTTTAAAATTTCAACGGGGTCATTAACAGCCTGATAAGGATCTTTAGATATCGGCAGGAAGGGTTTATCGTAATGTTGATTACTATTGCTTTTCAAAATCTAGACAACATTTGCGAGGAAGGTTTTATGTAACAGACAACGAAAAATAGTGGCAATTTTTCAATAATCTTACCAATCTGACAAAATAATTTCCAATAATATTTCTATACCTTCAAACGACGTTAAACATATAATATGTTAGATTTCCTTTCGATTTACGGCTTTCGTATTATTTGAATAAAATTTAGTTTCTGTTTATTTCTAGTTGTTATTTTAATCTTATTTTTGTTTAAAATTAATGCAATAAATTTATGAGCTTACTATAAACATATTAATTTTATTTTAAAAATTTGCTGGTAATCAGGTTTAACTTAGTCTGTTATATGAGCTTCAGGTCTGGCATCTGATTTTATTTAACATACAGGAATAATTGATGTTAAGGAAAGTTCGGTTAAAACGAAGTCTATAAAACTTATAATAATAATTAATTCAGTAGTACCTTTAGTGACTAAGCAAAATTATAGTATAATTATGCAAGTTTTATGTGAAATATCAAAACCAGTATACTTTTACTACGATCCCCATTATACTTATTTTTTCTTTTTATTAATTTTATGTTGACCTACAATAAAATTCTTTTTAAATGCTTGGAATTTAAGATATCAAAACAATCCAAGGCCTATATCATGCTCCATTTTCAATGGACATAAATAATTTTATTAAGCACTGTAAATTGAAAAGAGTATTTGACAACTGTGAAAGGATTGGTACAACAACAATGTAATTTCCATATAGAGCTTACATTTAAAATAGCTGAATATCTGACCAACACTAATGGGATCGGTATTTCGTTGAACTCGTCATCTTTTTCATATATCATGCGAGTCCCTTCTAACTGCATGACATTGAGCACAATTCTATGAGCAGGCGATAGTTTTTGCTTGCGTTGTTAAAAAGTGGAATCTGTAGCTAATCATCTTTTTGTTTTAGAGTCAATCTTTGTTAAAATAGTTGATTATGTTTTTAAAGGACCTTACATTTGCAGACACGTCTGCACGACTTTCTGCAAAAGCGACTGTCAAGGATCGATATCCAGTCTTGTAGTTAGATAATCACATGTAATAAAACAAGATTATTCAGCTCAATAGTGAGTAAAATAAAGGATAGATTAGATCAACTACGATGGTATTTAGGAGAAGCAGTGAAATCAGTAGATCGAATAAGAAATGAAAACGGTACCGTTAATAAAGATGTTTTAATAACTATAGAAGAAAATAAATTCACAGTGTAGAATCTCGTCAAAAGATGTCACGGTAGTCGGTGAATATGTAGGGTAAAGGAGTGAAGTTAGCTTGATACAACTCACCGTGGGCAACCAAGAAGTTCCTGCAGAGAAGAAGTGGACAAAGCAATGGAAATAATAGGATTGGAGTACAGAGATAGAGAGATTGGGAAGACAGATAGATTCAAAAGAAAGATTGAAAATAGCGCCTGCTATAGAAATCCTACATATGTATGTATAGATCAGTGCAAGGAGGTTTGTAGTCCTTAAGCGTGCAATCTGGATTTAAACTTGTCTATGTTTGAGACTAGAGATGGGGTGGAATATTAGGGTTTCATGTAGAACGTAAAGCAGCGTAGTCCTAAGTTTATTTACCACAGCAAAAGATTGTGACGGCTACTAATACCAATTTCAATCCAAATTTCCATAATTTTAATTTTTTATAAAACTCTTCGACTCAATTAGATATATTTGATATCTTGAACTAAGTTTAGTTCTGGCGTTGAACACTTCTACGAAAGAAATGAAATTTGTAACAGTTTCCGTTCAAATTAGCGCACTTAATTGTTATAATGAATTTTCGTGAATTATTGGCTGAATCAATTCAGTAAACTGAAATGAAGTTCATTGGCTGCTTCCACTCACCAAGTGAAATAGACTTTTCCCTCTCTATAGCCCTCTTTTATGGTCTACGACATTAATGTGGAAAAAATCATATTATATTACAGATCTTTAATGAAAACGTCAGCAAAGTAAGTTGGGAATTAAATATTTCATAAGATTAGTATATCATATATCAAAATGAAATGATGTTCGCACTTGCCTAGAATGACCGATAACTCTTGTGCCATAAAAGTTATAAAATCGAGAGCAGAAAAAAATATTGTTGTAAATCTCGTGGGTTCAAATAATAAGTTTAAAAACTGATATTAACTTTCACTTTCTAGAATTTTATTTAGACCCATAATTTCAATGTTTACAAGAGCTGATTTCTCCGAAAACAGTTCACACCGAAATATAAACTCAATTAAACTACACAAAAACTACAATGTCCATTTATAATTAACATCGAATTTTCTAGTCTTTCTGGTTGGGTATTCCATTGTTGGTGGAGTATTGGATGTCAGCACTTTTTGCTCTATAGAAGATTCCGGATAGTGCCGTTTTTACTATCTCCGATGGTTAATGTTTTATTGTCATCGGAATAACTAATGTAGGAGGTGTCTCCAGTGGCGCGGATATAAATTTTATAAAATTATGAAATAGGCTGTTTAGCAGCCTTTGCCTATTTACTCATCATATTGTTAATCCATGGTGCGCCGCCTATTCTGTTTGTCTTGTCTGCTTCTTCTTTTACAGCGTTGAACTTCTTTAGTTGTACTATACTTCCGTCTCTAACAAACAGTTTGCAACCAGTTGGAGTACAGATGTTGATTGCTGATCGGCCATTTATCAAAATGTATGTGTGTGAAATTTACAGAATTAATTTATTCATCAGAGTGATATTTTTTGTAATCAAAAACAATTAGGTATATGAAACTTGCAAATTTAATCATATATAATTGTGATAGCAAATTATGACTCTAATCACTGAACTGAACTAAATTCAACTGAGAATCGAAAAAAAACACATATTAAGAAAAAAAATAAAGAATAAAGTTTGTTTCTAGTCGAGAACTTTCATCAGTTGCAACTGATGAAAGTTCTCGACTAGAAACAATATATTGTCTTGCGTTCAATGGATTGAAAAATCTTGCAAAGTTAGTACAATAAAGTTTATGTATAATTCAAAACTTTTTGAATCATTTGTGATGGAAAATTTCGAAAAAAACACGTTTTTTAACTGTTTTTTTGGAGAATAAATAATAAATTTTCCTCACCTCAAAATTGAAGTTAATAAAAAAATAAATTCATTATTTTTGTTTTATATTGTAGCTCATACTAAGCGACTTATGACTCCTTGCAGGCAATTTTTTGTCTGTCATAAACTTATTATTAAAAAAGGGAAGAACGAGAAATTTTCCCAGAAAATTCTCATATATTTTTTAAAGTACTTAATTGCACCTTTCAGCGAGCTTTGTTAAAAGTCTGTAGAGTAAAAATTAAGGGAGTTATGATAAAATAAAATATGTCGCTCGAATTTTTGATGAAAAAATTAGCATTTGCCAGTAAAATTAAAATTAATGGTGGTCCATGATTTTTTACTGAAATTTTTGATTTTTTATATTTGTGTAGCATAAAAATTAAATCAGATATGGCCCTTGAAAATTGCTTTTGCTTTACCTTAAAACTCTCTCAACCTAAAAATCCAAAAATATCGGGATTCACATTGATTGTATGGATTCAACATTTTGAAAGTTGTTTTTTATTCGTTTGTCTACATTGTGTATATCTGTATGTCCGAATACATGGGTGACATATTCATTCATTTTCTTTGTCGTTATGAACTTAAATGACACACTTTAAAACAGGTAAATTTTTGTATATGAAACTACATTTTTCGAAAAAAATAATATCTACCTGCCTGTTCAACACCCTGGGTGTAATAACTATGCCTAAAAAAATAAAATGAACTGGGGTAGCTTGTGATACCGGGTTTAAAAGAAAAGGGTTTGCAATTCCGCATTCAGCAATATAGGACTTTTTGAAGGATTCTTATGAGCGGATTGTCGTTTTACTCAGAAATAGTCAACCTTACAAAATCTTACTTTTATAGCTATACAGACTGTACCACCATAGCTTAAGGTTTGCCAAATTTTAGACAACTTCGTCATTTTGTTTTTAAAGCTGAATTAAAAAATATAAAGTTAGCACTTTGACGATATCAGTGGTCAAAACAAACTAATTATAGTTAAAATCGGTCAATAAATAAAAAAGTTATGTATGAAAATAAAACGCTTTTTTGTTGACAACCCTATATATTCACTTATGTATTAATTCCACTATCAAAGCCCTTGACAAGTTTTATTGTGAAGGGTTGCTTTTTAGAGAATAAGACGTTCACAGTTTACATAATTATAAGCTCTCAGCTACTTCAATCTATTGTCTCAGTTTACTAATACAAGGGTTTTCACCATTTGGAAACAAAATGCTAGATGTCCGGGTAATTTATATTTGGAGTAAGGGTAAGATGTGTTTAACACCAAATTTTCAGAAAAATCCATGCAGTTTTAAAGATTTCCGAGGTACTTAATTCACTATTTTTACGTGCATTGTTGGGACTATATTGCCCAGAATGCCTAGTACATTTATTAAAATACCTGACAAAATTAATAGTAGAACAAAACAGATATCAACTTCTTCTAATGATAAAACATGACTAATTGACATAAAATTCAACATTTTTTATCGATGCGTTTTTGTTTTATAACAAATAAACCACGAAAAATCAGTAACAATTTAGTTTTTTACCTTTACACAAAATCGACCTATGAAAAGTCTTTGCTACTCTTGGCAGTGTAAAGAGAAATGAAAAATCTACAAAATGTCCTACTATAAGCTCAACTTCGTTATTTGGTTTCTTAGAGAACGGAATCTTTACCCAATATTCCAAAAAAAATGATACTAAATAATCGCTTATATATTTTTTTATTTTATAGCTAAAACATACTTATTAACTAAAAGGGTCTTCTTATACTCAATTCATGTTCTAAAAATAAATATTGTAGCCTCGGTAGTTTTTGCAAAATTTCAGTCAATCTTATGGAAGACATATCTTTTTGAAAGGTCATATTACCTCACCGGATGACCCTATTATTATGTATATACCGCTCTTGGAAGGTAGAAGAGTTGATTTCGAAACCCATCATCTCACTTTTTAGAGTTCCGTATATACAATATACGGATACCCTTATAATATCACTCAGGATTTCTGCCTCTGTCACATCACAGCCATTTTCTCCTAAACTACTGGACCGAAGAGGTTGAAATTTGATATCAATGTATAGTTTGGTGACCCGATCAGGAGTACATATCGTAAAAGAAAAAATTTTGATTTTATGGGTACTTCTGGTGGGGAAAAACTAAAAAAAATCGACCGTTCCCCCCTGATATCCGAAACTACTGAGCATAAAATTTTGAAAAAATAGGAAATATAGAGCGTTGCCCGAACTTTACAGGAAAATTAAGGAGAAACCATTAATGTTAATTTTGGGGGGCAAATTATAGAATTAAATAAAAATTTAAAAATAAAAAAAATTTCAAACACATCATGTAATATATCAAATGAAAGTTTAAAATAAATTAATTAAAAGATATTAACAAAAATATAAAAAAATTTACCCATTCCCCCCCCCCTTATCACCGAAACCATAAGCTGGAAAATTTTGAAAAAAAATGGAGGTATAGCCCCTCACCTGAACTTTACTGGGAAATTAAGGAGAAATCCTAATATTTATTTTGGGGCGGCAAATTATAGAATTAAATGGAAAATTAAAATTAAAATTGTTTCTAACCCATCATGTTATATATCAAATGAAAGGGCTCATTATGACGAAAACAAATATATTTCTAAAATAAATTAATTAAAAGATATTAACAAAAATATAAAAAAATTTACCCATCCCCCCCTATCTTCGAAACCATAACTTTACTGGAAAAGTAAGGAAAAACCCCTAATATTTTTTTGGGGGGCAAATTATAGAATTAAATGGAAAATAAAAAATTATAATTGTTTCTAACGGGTCATGTAATATATCAAATCCCAGGGCTCATTATAACGAATAGGTACAAATAAATTTTTTTAATTTTTTTAAAATGAATATTTTAAAATATATTAAAAAAATATTTTAGAAGAATTACCCATTCTCCCCGTTATTCCCCAAACTCTAAGACCTCATTTTTTTTGTTTATAGGAAAAATATGAAAAAAAATCCCTAATTCTATTTTTGGCCTCCAAATAATAGAATTAAACGGAAAATAAATTACTAGAAAACCCCCATAGTAATTTTAGGGACAAATTATACAATTAAATGGAAAATAAAGATTTAATTTTCAAACGCATCATGTAATATATCAGATAAAAGGCTCATTATGAGAATTACAAATATATCATATATTTAAATCATTTATATAAAATATATTAAAAATATTAAACATCGACTTAATGCCCACTTTAGAAACTACACTATTTAAAATTTGAAAAATATATTTTATTTACATTTTTAAATAATTTGAATAACAGATTTAATAATTTATAATTTAAACTTTGACCTATTTAGCCGTTTTTCTTCCAATCTACAGAGCCTCAAAACTCAGACAGTAGATTATAAAAGGCATTTCTGAAAGTTTATTAGTAAAATAAAACTCTAATGTTACTTTTTGGGGGCCAAATTAGAAAATTAAATACATATGTATTGTGATACAAATCAAGCGAATCCTAAAGCAGATAAAATAAAAAGTCTATGTTTGGAAAATCAAAGTGTATATTTTTTATAAATTTAAAACGCTTCCTTTAAAAGATATAAGGGTAAGTATAAGAAAATGCACTCATTCCCTGCTTGTCTGAAACTGGAATATTCGAATCTTGAAGGTGGTACGGAACCCTAAGTATGCGAGTCCAACTCGCACTTGACCAAATTATTTAAAATTTAAAGTATAAATACATGTAAGTATTGAAAACATTTGGCCATTTCGTATCCATTTTTCTGACGAGTCCATTCGAAAAATTGTTAAGGGTTAGTACCTGTATAGCTATATCCTTATAATAAATAATTTTAATTTTAAGCAGACACATATTTATTTTTCTTGGATTATATGAATTTATGTAATAAATTTAGCAAAATGGAATAATTTAGCCACAAATGATAATGATGGAGCAAAATCATAATATGCAAAATGCGAAGGCTGTTGCAAAGGATTTTTCCATTTGTAAATGTTTCAACAAAACATCAAAACATATATATCTGAAGGAATTTAGCTTGTCATTAATTAGTATTTATTAATAAATAATTTCTTAACCGGAATTTAAATTGAACAACATAAAAATTGCGTTGTTAACTAATTGAAGAATACTTTTTTTTCTTTTAATAACTATTATCCACCCCCTAGCAATTTTTCGAATGGACTCGTCCAGATAAATTATAGGGAATGACTAAAAATTTTTAGTGTTATATGTATTAATACTTCAAATTTTGAAAAAGTGAGATGAATGGCCTCAAGATCAACTCTTCTACTTTCCGTCGGTGGATTATTTATAATGACAGAGTCATCCAGTGAGGTAATATGGTCTTTCAAAAAATATATCTTCCATAGGATTGACTAAAATTTTGCAAAACTACCGGAACTGCAGTATTTATTTTTAGAACATGAATTGGGTATGACACGATCTACCCTTGTTAATAATTATGTTTTAACTATAAAATAAAAAAATATATGAGCCATTATTTATTTTTTTGTAAATTCTGGTAAATATTTCATTGTCTAAAAAACCAATTAACGATATTGGCCGAATGGTAGCTCATTTTGTAGGTTTCTCATTTCTCTTCAACATTGCCCATAGTAGCAAACACGGTTCATATGTGGATTTTGTGTAAAAGGTAACGATGTTACCGATTTTTCGCGGTTTTTTGTTATAAAACAAAAAAGCATCGATAAAAAATGTAGAATTTTATGTCAATTAGTCATGTTTTATCATTAGAACACATAGATGTTGGTTTTTAACCGACTTCCAAAAAGGAGGAGGTTATCAATTCGTTGCGTATTTTTTTTCACTTTTTTTCTGTATGTATGTTACCTGACTTTTTCTCCTGTGGTGAACCGTTTTGAATGAATATGGTTTTGTTTAATAGAGTATATATCCGGATTGGTAAAACTTCAAATTTTGGAAAAGAATTCTATTAGTAAAGTGATAAACTTTGTGAATGAACACATGCGTGCATGGAACTCGACCAATATCCCTAATATTTTAGTCGATTTTTCGATAACTTCTTATGGATGTGTATAGTTTTTTAACGTTTAATCTATTAAGGAAGATCCTTAGGTGATCTCATATACTTTTCTGCGACGTTCAACTTGCAGTTTTGCAGACAATCGCCGAAAATTCCAAAATTCTTATCAAAAATATCATCGAAATGACACAACGGACATTTCCTCATAAATATTTTAATTCCAACGTTATAGTGCGGTAATTTTAGGCACTGGAAGTTTCAATTGCGAATTTGAAAATTTTCTATGTACATCTCAAGCATATAGGTAGGAAAGCATAGTATTTTCGGCTCCTTAGTCAATGAGTCCCAAGCTCGTTTTGTTTGTATACCAGGCAAATACCTATTTAATTGAAAATTTTTCCATTTTGCGAAGACAGTGCTTTTGGTTGTCTCATACTCCCGGCCTAACAGAAAATTCAGTGACAACACATGTCAAACTTTAAACTGCTATCTGCTGCGTTTATAAACAGGGTGTTTAGTTATAGTAAACAAAATCACAAAGTAAAGTGATAGAAGGAGTTGCATTTATATGAAGATTGAAATATAAGACTGACTAGAATGATAGTGGCAGCTGTATATACAGAATGGTTGTAATATATGGTGGAGTGGACGTTAGGTGGTATAAAAATGTTGGAAAAAATGTGAAATTAAAATTATATAGGGTGATTAAAAAACTGTTATATGATGTGGACATAAGCAAATCATATACAGGATGGTTGAAATATATGCTGGAGTTGAATTATATTTATACAGTGTGATTAAAAAATATTTCTTCTATATCCCATAAGAAGTAGCATAAAGTTTGGAGAGGAATTAATGTTACACAGGGCGATAATATAAAATGTTAAAAATGAAATAATTTATGGGGTAGCCCACAAGGAGTTATATACTATGGTTGAAATATAGGACGAATTTGACTCCGTAAATATGGGATGAATTCTGCTCCGTCCTATAGTTTACAGAAGGCAGTTAACAAATTTATGCTTGTCCGTGGGCAGTCGTATGTACAGGATGGTTGGTACATAGGTTGGAGTGGAATTATCTATAGTTATACAGGGTTGTCAAAAAAAGTTGAAAAAAGGTTACATGGCGTAGTCCATAAGGCATAAATATATTTTGGGCTTATTAAATCAACGCGTACTAGTACATTTTGTTCGTAAAGATTTACCAGTCAATTTAAATGAGAAAGTATCATTGTGTAATGTTGAGGCTTTCGATGTTACCTGGTTCTGTCTATTAAGGTTATACATAGCAAATAAAAAATAAAGAATGGAAACTCTCAGAGTTCAAAAAAACTAAAAAGTTGAAAATAGAACATTTTTTAAAATAATATATATAACCGACATCTACCTATAACTAAAAAGCTAAAAATAATTATAACAAAATACAACTCTAGCAAATAAATAACACATTCAATGTTGTTAGGTATCTACCCAGGAAATAAAAAATGTAAACATTAAAAGGTGCTCATTCTGTACAAATTAATTACCTACCAATCTAGTATATTTTTGAAGTCGGTGCCAAGCAGCAATCAAGTTTGATGAATTAGTGGATAAGTACGCAATGAAGGATTTTAGAATTGCTTGGCACAGGCTTCAAAATATACTAGATTGGTAGGTAATTAAGTTGTACAGAATGAGCACCTTTTAACGTTTACATTTTTTTACTTCCCTGGTAGGTACCTAACAACATTGAATTTGTTATTTATTTGCTAGAGTTGTACTTTGTTATAATTATTTTTCGCTTCTTAGTTATAGGTAGAAGTCGGTTATATATATATTTTTAATGCTTTATGTTCTATTAATTTTGCCACTAAGAGATCTTTTTCTCCGTAAATGACCCGAGTGTTAAAATGACATTTAAAAATACCTTTTACTCCAACTCCATTGAGAATTAGAAATCCAGCCATTTCTTAAGACTTAAGTCAACAATGATAGTAATTCAATTATTTTGTGATATGTGTACCTACTTGTTACACAATATTTTTGATTATTCCAACAATGACGAATAACCTTCCATTTGCTGAAGCAATGCCTCATTTTATTCCAAATATATGCAACCTAAAAGCAACACACGTTCGATTTCAAACATTAGCCATCGGAAATGTCGCAATTGGGATTTGAGAAAGTGCAATTAAAGGTCGTTTTGCTAGTGATAAATTAAATTTGTGTGGCACGGCTGCTATGAAAAACGTGTACATGAATTTCGCAAATGACATTCTTGCAAGATATTTTATCTAGAAACGCTTAACTTTTTATCAAACAGGCTCGACATATTTACAAGTTATTATAGTTTAGAATTTTAATTATTCATGTGTTCATTGCAGTTTTTCGTAGTACTGCGGACTATAGAGCAAAATTGAATTCATTTTCGGATGTAAAATTCAACTGCAAGTCGCTTATACTGTCACGTCAGTAAAACTTTATAGAGAATAATATTTTAACAGCAAATTCGCCGAAGTAAATTATTTAAATAATAAAATGCCCTCAATGGAAAAGTCGTTGAGGATTAGCAATGCTTCTTAATGAATGTTTATACGTCCTGACTTGAAAATATTTCATCTAGAAAAATTGAAAAAAGTGGTAAAAATGCGTTATTTTCAATTAACACTGGAAGAATAATCATGGTGATTGATTTGATTCATCTTAGATTCTCGTTCAAATGGTAGGAAACTAGTTTAACATATTAGTAAATATTGCCTTACAAGTAAGAATACGAGACAGCCAGCCAACGGAGCACTGACAACACCTGTCAAGGCACATAGGCGGTTCTAGAATTTTCCAAGATGAAAATTATGAGGGTTTTAATTTAGCTATCTATTGTCTGTGCATATTGGTTTAGTTTTCGATTAGATTATTAGGTTAATGGTTATCTGTATACTGTTTACTGTCTTTAATTAAATTACTTTTTTCCAGTGGCTGGATCCACCACTGTCAAGACATCTGAGGAAAAGTAAGGGTCGGTCGTATTAGTCAATATTCACAAGCACTACTAATATCCAAAAGCAAACATATTTGGCATATCCATTTCGAACGATCTTGGTTGATACGATACATTCGGCAAAATATTTCTACAAATTAATTACATTGGAATTCTGCAAGATCTTCTTAACCGACAATAGCAACTTTGAGTGCAATTAATCTCAACCTTGTAAGGTATCATTAGGAGAATGATTAAGGTTCCAGCTTTTGTTGCAACCAGGTAATGATTTTTTTAAAACACTCACCATATATCAGTTTTTCCAGTTTTGGCTAAAAAAATGATGCGATCAAGATTTTTGAACACTATTTTCGAAGATTGTCTAATTCTATATAACTTTTCCATTGACAGCATTAAAACCGCATCATCACTTTTCACAATATTATGGTTCAAATAATTTACGTCTATCAGTTTACTGTTAAAATTATGTTATTATATTTACGTTATGGCATAATAGGATTGTTACTTAAAAATCTCTATTGACTCTTGTTGTATATGCACGTCTTTTCCGTAAGGGATATTATTTGAAATATGTAATAGAAACAAAGTGTATTAAGGTCAATTTTGAAACATTTACTTACTGGTTGTCGTTTACAGAAAGTCTTCCTCACGTATGATCAACCTATGTTCCTAAGTACAAATTGACGTATTGTGTATATTTATCTGTTGTAGATATTATTCAGCTCTACATCTGGAGTCGTTATGTAATAGTTATTTGTATTTTAATGATCGATAAGGCGTACATGTTTTAATTTTTTCACAAAAATGGATGAGACCCCACATATTTCTTATAGAAAGTCCCCCAGACATGGGCGGATTCAAGGAAGGGCCTAAAAGTTAGTAAATTTAATATTAAAACGAGGTAATCTAGAGCCTAGAAAAAGGTAACTTCTTTGGATTTAAACCTCAGAAATACTAAAATACTATTTTTAATGTAGTGGTTCAAGAAACCTAGGTTTAAAATTATATATATATATATATATATATATATATATTTATAATATTTCAGTGAATGAAGCATGAAATCCCCCCCCCCCCGAGAAGCACATGTCTGGATCCGCCCGTGCCTTCAGATGGATTTGACTAAACTTGTAAATGATAATTTCCATGTTACCGTTAATTTTATAATCATGGTAACGTTATTTTGTGAAAATTCGATATTAAAATTCTAATATGTAAGAGACGCAATTTTAATATTTCTGTGGTGCTGGCGTATTTCTGCTTATAGCATTATATACCTGTTGTTAGTTTGCATATAAATAGTATAAATAATTTACCACAAGGATGTTAAATTTACGAGAGGTATTATTTATTGTGAGCTACTTAGGAGTTCTTCCTTTCGGTAAGTTCCCTTGCTTCTTCTGGAACTATTGTCCATTAAGACAATTCTTTTTAGTCTTTTAAGTATTAAAACATTTTTAATAAAAATCATAGATCGATGTCATCGTAATCCAGTTTCAGGCATAGTTAAGTCAACGCCTATCAAGTAGTTGCTAATACTCTCAAATATTCTTCGCCCTGAGCTACCTACGGAGGCCTTCTGTAAAACGAGAATGTGACAAAACACATCAACTGATCTTTTCCATTCAGGCATACTTAAAAGACCCCCTTGAACGTGATTGAAATCTAGATCCCTCACATAGTTGGACCGAAAGGTACATGAACCATTGAATATTAATGTTAGATCAAAGTCCCAAATTG
Organism: Octodonta nipae; assembly: GCA_034190945.1. Classification (NCBI taxonomy): domain Eukaryota; kingdom Metazoa; phylum Arthropoda; class Insecta; order Coleoptera; family Chrysomelidae; genus Octodonta; species Octodonta nipae. Next base: position 14,993,228 of record CM067220.1, on the reverse strand, counting down.
AGACCCAACGAGACCAATCCAACAGCTGACATGATGATGTATAAATGAAGGTCACCTAATGCCCAAAAACAAATAATGTGTTTGTTATCTTCTACCTGAACGTCCTCTTGTACGTTTTACTATCAGCATAGGAGAACTGAATAGTGTCTCCCCAGCAGCCATACAGTGGTTACATGATCTATCATTCAATGTATGAACTATGCACACACTAAAATCCTATGATTTACTTGTTGAATAATATGTTAGGACTGGCTCATTTTCTATATGTTTTAATTATGTATTTTGCATTTAATTTAATATTTCTTTATAGTGAGTCGTTTTAATACAGCCACCCAACTATCTCGAAAAGTTGGCGGTGTACAAACTAAATATTTAGAAAACAGTTATTAACAACAATCTTCCTTTCATATTAGTTTTGACCTTCAGAATAATTTTTTAGGTCATTTGAAAGTTATAGTTTATTATTTTAAGTTTTAATTCGCTTGATTTTTATAAGAATACATATGTATTTAGTTTTCTAATTTGGCCCCCAAAAATTAACTTTAGAGTTTTATTTTACTAATAAACTTTCAGGGAAGCCTTCTATAATCTACTTTCTGAATGTTGAGGCTCTGTATATTGAAAGATAAAGGGCAAAATAGGTAAAGTTTTAAATTATAAATTATTAAATCTGTTATTCAAATTATATAAAAATACAAATAAAACATATTTTTCAAAATTTAAATAGTGTAGTTTCTAAAATGGGAATTAAGTCGATGTCTATATTTTTGCTAATACATTTTGAACAAATGATTTAAAAATATGATATATTTGTAATTCACATAATGAGCCTTTTATTTGATATATTACAAGATGCGTTTGAAAATTAAATTTTTATTTTCCATTTAATTGTACAATTTGTACCCTAAAATTACTATGGGGGTTTTCTAATAATTTTTCTTATAAATTTCAAGTGAGCCCAGTACCTCTAATTATTTTTAAAATTTTAGGTAGTATGGTTTCGGAAATAAAGCGAGAAATGAGAATTTTTTATATCTTTATGTTATCTTGTAAACAATTAATTTTAAAAATGTGAAAAACATATATTCCTCATAATGAGCCCCTTCATTTCATATATTGCATGATGCATTAAAAAATATTTTTTATTTTCCGTTTAATTCTATAATTTGGCCCCCAATATTAATATTAAAGATTTCTTCGTATTTTTCCTGTAAACAAAAAAAATTTAGGTCTTATAGTTTGGGGAATAATGGGAGGAATGGTTAATTTTTTAATTTTTTTTTAAATATATTTTAAAATATTTATTTAAAAAAAATTAAAAAAATATTTGCATTAATCATAATGAGCCCTGTGATGTATTACATGATCCGTTAGAAACAAATTTAATTTTTTGTTTTCCATTTAATTCTATAATTTGACCCCCAAAATTAATATTAGGGGTTTCTCCTCATTTTTCCAGTAAAATTCAGGTGAGGCGCTATACCTCTGTTTTTTTTTTCAAAATATTACAGTCTATGGTTTCGGAGATAAGGGGGAGAAATGGGTAAATTTTTTTATATTTTTGTTAATATCTTTTAAATATTTAATTTTAAAAATATGAAAAAATATATTTGTTTTCGTCATAATGATAATGTCATTTGATATATAACATGATGCGTTAGAAACAATTTTAATTTTATATTTTCCATTTAATTCTGTAATTTGCCCCCCAAAATTAAACTTTGAGATTTCCCCTTATTTTTCCAGTAAACTTCAGGTCAGACACTATACCTCTAATTTTTTTCCAAAATTTATAGTTTCGGCGATAAGGGAAGGGGAGGGGGATTTTCTTTAATATTTTTAAAAGTATTTTTTTTAAATATAAAAAATATATTTTTGTTCCTCAGAATGAGACCTCTCATTTGATGTAACATGATGCGTTTTAAAAAAATTTAATTTTTAAATTTTCATTTAATTCTATAATTTGCCCCCCAAAATTAATATTAATGGTTTCTCCTTATTTCTCCTGTAAAGTTCGGGCAACGTTCTATATTTCCTATTGTTTTCAAAATTTTAGGCTCAGCAGTTTCGGAGATCAAGGAGGGAAAGGTCGATTTTTTTAGTTTTTCCCCACAGAAGAACCCCTAAAATCAAAATTTCTTCTCTTTTGATATGTACTCCTGATCGAGTCACCAAACTATACATTGATACCAAATGTCAACGACTTCCGTCCAGTAGTTTAGAAGAAAATTGCTGTGATGTGACAGAGGCAGAAATCCTGAGTGATATTATAAGGGTATCCGTATATTGTATATACGGAACCCTAATTAAGGTTTTCAATTTGTAAAAAATACTATGACCTACAAATGACCTTGACTATTGACCTAAAGGTTAAGATGGTCAACGATATTGGTTGCAAAGCTCCAGCATTTAGTCGCCCATAATCCTTAAAAGCTCGAACAAAACAAAATTTCAAGGGATTTTCAATATTTAATTTTGCTTTGGTCATCTAAAGGTTAACCTAAAATCGTTTAAGAGTACCATAATGTACGTCAAAATTCAAAAAATTCAAAAATAGGGCTTCCTCTTTAAAAACAAATCACTCTGCACTCTTCAAGTGACTTTGAAAACCAATCTCAAGGTCAAAACTGATATGAAATATTGCCTTCGATAAATTTTGTCTAAACTGTTTTTTTAGTAGGTACAACGCCAACTTTCCGAGTATTTGTGTTCGTTTTTGTACATTGTTTACTATTATCTAATTTTGTATGTATTGCTGTTAGACCTCATGGGAAATATGGATACCAGACTTTTCTTTACGTTCAAAGGTTTGTTGGAACTGAAATTTAAATATCCGTCAATGTTTCAATGTTTTTTAGTTTACTCCATCAAGATGAAAGTGTAAAAAATAAAGGTGAGGTGTTAGGATACAAAACTTTGTGTATATATATCTTTAACACAAACGTTCTACATTTTTTTTTCTTCATATTTTTAAATTACGAGTAAGGCAAAATTTAATGTCGCATATTTATTATCATAGAGATTTGCAAATTTAATAATTAATAAAATGGAACATTGTTTTCTCCCAAAAGCATTTCTTGATGTCTATTTTTATGTGAATTAGGTTTAGTGTGTGTTTGTGGTTGTACCTACCGAACTACGAGGGTGAATCAAATATGAACCGGACTTTTGTTTTAATAATTTTATTGGTACGATCAATACAAATTTTAATACAAATTATTTTTCTACATAGTCTCCTCTCTTATGTATACATTTTTCCCACCGAATCGGAAGTTTTTTAATACCTTTCTCAAAGAATGAAACTGGTCGTGGCGATCATCAATTGCGCACAAACGTTTCTACACCTTCGTTGTCCTTAAAGTGGTGGCCTCCCAGTTCTTCTTTAAGTGGCCCAAACATGTGGTAGTCACATGGCGACAAATCAGGACTATAAGGCGGGTGTTCAAGGGTTTCCAAATGCATTTTGTTCAATTTGCCTTGAGTCAATGCAGCTGTATGTTCGTAGTAATACTGAGCATTAATTGTACGGCGTTCGTGCAGAAAATCGATCAGCAGTACGCCTTCAATCAGCTCACGAATTGCGTAGATATTCGCCTAATTGATGCTTGTCGTTGGACGGCGTGCATGAGGCTCATTTTCCACTGTCTCTCGGCCATCTGAAAACTTTTTGTGCCAGTCGTACACTTGGATCCTTGAAAGTGTTTCATTGCCGAACTGTGCAGATAGTCGACGCAAAATTTCAGACGGTCTAACGCCCTCCCGCGCCAAAAATTTGATAACAACACGTTGCGCAACAGACGTATGCACCTCTTGATCTGACATGATGCTACTAACAGCGCATCGACTACGCCTCGCCAAACCGACGAACTCCCCTCTTCTTAACATCCCTACCTAACATATATCGTCACGCCAATTGAATTACCTACAGGGCGAGAAACAGAAAAGTCCGGTTCATATTTGATTCACCCTGGTACTAGCGTTGCTGGAGAGAAATTTTTGGTACTTCAGGAAAATGACTCGTTAGAATTAAAAGAATGCAGGTCACTCCCCTAAAGGTTTAAAATAATGAATTTAATAGAATATCAAAACAAAAAAGGGGTCGGAAGGAATTTTTATTTTTTTGCATGCAAAGTCAAACCTTGGTCGACTCTTTCGGATGAACCCTGTATTATGTTGATAGGGAGTAATTTCAATACCGCAACTTTTGTTTATGACAATTTTTTGGAAATCCCCACACTCCCAGAAATTTCTTACCTGTGAGAATAAGACTGCAAATTATATTAGACTGTAAACAAGAGCCTTCCAAAATCCTTAACGTGTTTAAAAATTGCGTCATCGTTTTTTCCCAATAATTATACCTGTATTTTCGATCCGTTAATAAATAAGGATATTATTTCTAGGAAGATAAATATTAACTTCGTTAATATACAGGCTTAACGTTTGTTTAATCACCTCACCGTCAAATGTGCCGACCTAAGCTGGTGTTAGAAATGATTACGTTTAAAACCGAACAATTATACAATTAACTGTAAAAAATGTAGACATCATTTGTGCATATAATCGATCCAAAAATTCCAGTCGTTAATGAACTGAAATATGTTTGTGTAATTGAAGGTTACCGCAGATAAAACCATTAGCAGCAGAAGACAGTTATAGACATCGAAGAAGTTTACAAACTTCTATTTTTTATATTATTCTTATTTTGGTTGTTTTCCATATAACTCTGTATGTAACACAAAGTTCTGCGTATTTCAGAGTAATTCAAAATGTATAACATTATACCGGGTGTCTCATTTCAGGGGCATATTAAGATACAAATGAAGTGTATTCTATGGGTATTCTACAGTCTTGAAGTGAAAGTCTAGTTCCTCTATTTGAACATCTTAAATGTACAATAGAATTGAATTAACTCAAATCTTGCAAAGTGACCACATTACTTTACTATTCATATTTCGAAAGATTTTCAGCATTGGCATGTTTCAATCTTGTAGATCTTACATCACAATTTCATCCTGTTTCCAAAAAAGTATAGTTTGAAAGAGTTCATAAACTATCACATCATGTAGGACCATATAATTTGGTACTAAATACTTTTAATATGATGTCAAAATTCAGAACATAATCCATAAGGACACTACACTAAATTAAACCAAGATCAAACAAGTTCTATTAAAAACAGAATATACTGGTTACTATACAATTACAGACACGAATTTACTGGACAAGAACGCAGAACTCTTACCCCACACTATTCCAACTCTCCACATTTCTAAAATTCATAAACCCAACATCCCATTAAAACCAATTGTCAGTTACGTAAATTATTCTTGTAGTGAACTGTCAAAATTTCTTCTAAAGATCATTACTTAAATGTATCGCAAATACAATACAAAAATACTATCACACCAGCAAGTTTTGACATTGTAAACCTACATAATAATGTCCTTGTCGCCAAAACACTTCCTATTGTAAGAGAACGATTAGAACATGACTTGTTACTAAACAAACGTACAGAATTATCCACTGACACAATAATGAAATTTACAAATATTTTGTACGAAAACAATTTTCAACAATTTTTTTACTTCTACCAACAAGATTTTGGAATGGCCTTGGATTCTTGCCAGTCTCCTGCCTTGAGCAACATTTTCATGCAAAAATTTGAAGAAAAAATAATGTTTACGAAAGAGAATAAACCGTTAGTTTGGTGGCGTTATATCGACGATATATTCACTATTTGGGAACACTCTCTTGAAGACTTACATGAATTATTAAACAACTTCAATAACAAAGAACTAACTACACACTTCACATTAGAAATTGAACAAAATAACACACTACCTTTTTTAGACATCTTATTAACAAAAACACAATCGTCATTTGATACCCAAGTCTACAGAAAGCCGACTCACACTAACAGATATCTCAATTTTAACTCTAATCACCCAAATACCGTAAAAAAGGCATCATTAAATATTTATATGATAGAGCAACACCAAGCTACCCAAACAATACTAATACCCTTAATAACCTCATTACTACAACAACCATACCATTCGTACAGGTTCTTTCAGAAAAACTGAAAAAAGTGAGAAACAGATTTAATATGAACAACTTTCCAAACACACACACACACACACAAAATCAATTTTATCAAAAACTAAACCAAATAACGAAATACCAACCTGAAAAATTGCATTTAGAAGATTCCTCGCGAATGTAACAAATTTTGTATTGGACAAACTTCCAGACCTATAAATGTTCGAATAAATGAACACAAAAAGTATATAAAGAAACGACAATTCAAAACGTAAAAAAAATTGTGAACATGCCAGGAACCCTGTTCATAACTTACAATTTCAAAATTCAATCATATTACCCAAAGAAGAACACAACACAAAAACGAAAGCTGAAAGAGTCTACTTTAATTTTATTAAATAAAAGCGATTGTATAGCTAATACTTCAATAGAATTCAGCCGTTACCAATAACCAAGGATGTAATGAATAATGGTAATGTCCTTTTAAACAACCATATATCGAGATAGTGTATAACGTTTTTTCTTGGTTTTCTCTTATGACTTTAATGAGAACTCTGGAACATCAAATCTTATAACAAAGTCATAACTAGGAACGCCACATGAAATTTTAAAATTCTTCCAATTTGAAAGAAGTTTTGTTATTTCACATGATCTTTAGAATTTTTAGTGCTACCCTGTATATATCAAATTTGCTTTTGCCCTTAGTTACATCAGTTTGATTGTCAAATTGTGATTTACGAAATTTTTTATTTTTTTAAATTTCTTGTTCATTTGTGTTAATACCATTGAAAACGGGGTCTGATTTAGACGTTGAAACGTTTGGGCTTTACAACTTTTTTACCACCCAACATAAATCTAATTCAATTTTATAGAGAACTTTAGAAAAACGTATTACATCATAATCCTTCTATGCATCTTTTTGCTGAGCGAAGAGTTGCTATATTTTCATGAGACATTCGGCATTATCAGCATCATCATACTGTTACGAGAATTCATCCGACCGCTGGAAGGGACATTATTCCGATAAATTCGGGGAACCCGAAATGTTTGTCTCTCAACAGGCGGACCGCTGCCGTTACTGGGAATTCCCTTAAAGCCTCCAGAACATGAAAGAGTTTCCCGATGGTTCGTGGACGTACCAGACAATTCCAAGATAAATATATAAATAAGGAACAGCTGGCGAGAGGGGCATTCAGTTTTCGACGGTCGTATTGAACAGTTAAGATAAAATGTAAATAGTAGTTTCTGTGAATATAAATTTGTGTAAAAGTAGTGGAAATAAATTAGAGTGAGTTAGACTGTGTTTTTAAATAAATCCAAGAACTGAACTGAACCCGAGTGTGAAAATAAAAACATTACAATACAGTGCTCTTGAATATTTGAGTTTTGAGTTTCATTACCCATATAATTCAATCGGCTCTTAATGTCTCAAATATTTAGCGTTAAAAATGCCACCGTAGGCCATTATTTGGATTTTCTACAACAAGTTGTGTCTAGAGTATCTCCTGCACTCTTAGCGGGTACCTGGATTTCTAGATGCGCTCTATCCCTATAGTATAAAGAATTGAAAGAATAGAAAAACTCAGTTATTCTATTCACTATTCTACACTCTTGTATAATGCATGGAAAAATGACTGAGTTTGCGTTTGTGATACACGTAAATACCTAACTATTGAAAAACCTTTAACCACATACAGTCGTACGATCAATACATTAGTACCTGGGTAATCGAGCTTCACCCGCAGATTAATGGTTTCATCATAAATTTACATGTCTCCAAATAATCCGACATTTGCTATGTAAATAATTTTGAAGTAACTAATATAATATTTTGTGACTTAATTTTTTAATTTCATGGTATAACTATAATTCTACTCCTCTTAATTTTAACCACTTTATATATGCAACTGAAAATGAAGAACCCATTAAAACATATTTTAGATCACCCTTTATAATTATAATTCTACTCGATTCCATAGTCTCACCATCCTGCATCCCCCCCCCGGTATATAATATATCGCAACTAATATTAACAAATATTACATATATTGAATAAACATCTAGATAAAACAATGATCTTCTAGTATCTTCTTGAAATTTTTAGCATTTCTCATTGACAGAAAAATTAAAGTAGAAATGTTTGATAAACTATGAACGTAACTTTTCCTTAGACCTCCCTTCCCTTTGCCACAACCGTCAGACTAACTGAGACCCCCTACCCTCACCCTGTATGCCAGCATATTTTATGATCGGCCCCATAACAAATCTGAAACACCATTATGTAACAAGGAAAATATGTCAATGAAAGGTGCGTTTTATTTTGTAATCTTTAAAAAAATTTAACCCAAACAAAATTAAAATCATTTTCCGAAATTTCAGTATTTTTCCAATACTTCTGGTTACTCGCGAATTCGAAACATTGTCCACGACATGTGACCACTCAAACAAATGCTCAATTTTGGACTAATTTGAGCATCTTTAAATCTCTTAGTACAACCAGTACTAACTGTGCTTCGCCATTTAGCTTGTTATAACTGTATTTTTACATTAAACTATTATAATTCTCTAATATTGTGCTTAAGGGAGTAGGACATTTCTATTGAAGTTACTGCTACAAAGAAATCTGTTTTTACTTAGTTTATTGTTATCTTTAAAGCAAAACAAAACAACAACATCTAAAGAATTAACTGTTACTATACAATTTTTACATATATACACACTAAAAATTCTAAAATGTCCAAAATATTTTACAACACTTTTCCACCCAACCAATCCTGCTTCACCAAATCTGCCCCTTTCTCCCCTACCATAATCGCTGGAGCGTTAGTATTCCCACTTGGTATAGTGGGCATTATAGATGCATCGATGACCCTTAAACCGGTTACTCCATAAACCCGTAATCGTGGATCAACAACTGCTTCCTGATCCCAATCTGGTCCCATTTTGCAGGTGCCTACTGGGTGGTATACTGTAAAGGACATCGTCCTAATATGGCACTCCCAGTATTTGTCGCTGCCGAACTCAATATTCTTGCAGGTGGGTAATGGTATTCTGTGTACTCGGCTCCCAAATTTTTTGTAAGCTCTAGTTTCGCTTATGTTGATGGCAATCTTTGCACCTGAAATCATGTTAAGAATATCAAAAGAGCAAAACAATAGTTCCAAAATATAATGCCTATGTGTCCTTTATAAATAACTGTTCATAATATTTTCTATAAGATAGGGTTCAACTGCTCAAGATTCGGTCACATAAGAAGATAGATCATTAAGAGACGTTTTCAAGTCGGTTTTGTTAATAATGGGGAGCTGTTAGGATTAGTGTTAAATTAAATTTTCGTCAGTACTATCAGATTTTTGAAGCGAAAGCTTCTTAATGGGGCCCCATTTACACATATCAAAATAGATGAGCAAATGAATGAATGGGTCAACTTAAGATTTCATTTGTTCTGAGATCGACACCCTACCTTGATCTTGAAATACCCATACAATTCAGTTCACAGACCACGTAAAATACATTATGAGTTACTTCTTTTATAGAATATCAATAATATATAGGAAATAAACTAATATAACATCCAATTAATATAGAAAACCTGCACAAAATTTGCTTTTCCAATGAAAACTTCAATTCTCTCTTTGCGATCTATTCCATTACGAACTTGAAATATATCAGAAGTCAGAAAGAATGATATTAATTTCATACACCTTTTATTAAATTTTTTGACGTGTTTGCATCATCGGAAATGAGCTCCAACTTGCAAATTAATAATTCAAGAATTTTTTTGGCACTTAGGATTAAAACTTGAGTCATAACAAAATTATGTCAATTATTTTAATTCTAAAATTTATAATCATTACTAATGATAACACAAGGAAATAGGAACAGAGACAGGAGATAGCAAGCTTTCGCTTCCATCGTTCAGTCTCAAATGACTGCCGCTCTTTTTCCTTGTTAATTTTCTTGCAGTGATTCACATGTCGTGATTTCACATATTTTGTCAATATAAATGCGCTGAAAGAAAAACTCAAAATTATTGACTTATAAATATGACAGGACTCAGCAGCAGAAACATATGGCGAAAAAACTTATTATGAACAAAAGGCCCGTAAGTGAACCCAAAACGTCAAGAAATATAAGACAAATATTTCTTGCCCACCATGCGATTGAACTTGCATATCCTCACAGGCTGTACACAATACACCCATTTGAAGACTTGTAGCTCATATTATCGAATTTCTTTCCCTTAGAAAATGTGTGAGGAAATTTTTCTGTAAAGGACAATCAGCAATTCGGATATTTTTTGGTCCTGCTACACTTTGTTTCTATTACAAAAAAATACTTATGTAAATTATTGAAGAAAGAATATTCTATGTAACAGACAGAATTCTAGTGATTTATGAAAACCTTAAAAATATATATATCTATGAATTTCTAAAGCAGTATTGTTGGACAATTCTTAAAAAAAACTGACTAAACTCTATAATAAAGTCCTTAACGTGTACGATATTAAGGTTAATGGAATAAATCAAATAGCTTCGTCTAAATATAGCAACAAAAATTTCACGAAAAAATATTACAGTTACTTGATCAACAAATTTTATTAACAAAAACAAAACAGACTATCTCTACGAGACAACTTACCACAAATGGATAACCTTATACAATGGATTTTATCCTATGTGTATTTATTTTATACTAATATCACAGACGGTTTGATTATCATGTGCTCATACCACAGACCTAAGAATTAAATAGACCCAATTGTTTACATTTTTATGCGATCCAACATTCAAATTATCTCTTTTTATTCTCGATACACTGTAGCCAGATTTCACAAAATCATTATAAGCTAATTGACAGGAATATGGAAACTAAAATATTTTACTCATTTACTAATTTAATTATATAAGATGCTTAATGTGGCGCTGGCATATTTACTACAGAAATTTATCAAATTATTCTCATATTGTAGTATAATACATAAAATGGCTACATTTGGCAACGCTTTTACTACTTTTACGATGGGATAACGACCAGTATGGATTAATGAATGAAATTATTTCTTACCGTGTTGCCGGCAAGAAACTGTGTTTGGGTTGAGGTTAAGTACATTTTTGGTGATATTTTGAAGCTTTTTGTAAAAAAAAAACATTTTATTTATTGCCTAATCATGGTGCGTGGTTGTGTAGTTTGTGGAAAAGTAGATAACTTGTTTCCGAATTTATCTTTTCATCGGTAAGTGATTATGTATACTTTGTTTATGTCTCAGTGGCGTACTGTTTAAGCTTTATTTCACAAGTATATTTATTAAAAATTGACAGTCCATATCTTTTTAACAATGATTATAATATTATTTATAGAAAAGCGGATAGAGATTTGCTACTTTTTTATACAAAAGCCCTAACTTTAGAGGATCTATAGAAAAAATCATATAGTAAAATTTTTACATTCATTAAAATGTATACAGGCTTTGTAGTAGAAAAAAAAGAAAAAAAGATCAGGATATAGTAGTAATCGTGGTCTAACATGTATATAAATCAATTATAGTTCTTCATTTTTAGTACATAGTCTAACTCTATTTTATTGTGTAAACAAACGCCTTACAAAAAACAGCAAAGTAGAGCTATGTATTGGAAGTTGACAAATGTACCAAAATTAAAAATGTGCTAATTTGCCCTACACTTATGAGTGTAAACCAACGACTAATTTACAAAAATATGCTTTTCATTTATAATATGTTGCCCCAGTATATGTCTAAAAGAATAACACTCCTACGTAAAATTCGTCAGTACCACACCATTGAGTAAGGAAATGTGGTACCAAGGACCTGGTAATATACAATAAGCTTACTTTTTATACAAGATATATAAATAGTCTTTATATGTTTAAGTAAAATGTGGCATATGTAAAAACTAATTATATTTAAATAATAGATTGAATTGTAATAGTTTAAGTACGAAATAATGTTAATTAGATATATAAGTTTTTATGTAGCAGAATAATTGCTAATAAATGCTACTACTACTACATATTGTATTTTTCATTTTGAATTTCGAAAATCTGTCTTCATACCCTCAATCATCGATATCAAAAACCCCTATTTACAATTTTTTACGCAAATTCATTTAGTTCGACTTATACGCCATATTGGATTTTTAATTTTGAAGTTCGAAAATCGTTCCTCAAATCTATAATCAGCAACACCGAAAATCCCTATGTAAGTTTTTAGATAGATTCATTGAGTTTGATTAGCAGTCCGCCATATTGGATTCTAGATATTGAATTTCGAGAATCTGTCCTTAAATCCATAATGTGCGACACCAATACATCCCTCTTACCCATTACAATTAACGCCTTTACCACTCAATATGGAGTTTTCAAAAATAATTAAGTTCCCAATTGCAAATAAATATTTAGAAATTTCAACGTTTGTTGAGTTATACTTATTTTATCACCATAATTGTTGTATTACATTAAAATTTTACAAAATGATTTTGTAATTATTGAATTTAAAATATGTAATAGATGTTGGATTACATTTATTTATTATTTTATTTATTTATTTCTACGTTACGCTACTGGATATTATACGACAACAGGTCTCAAGTTGGACATTGTTGCCGCCGAGCAACTCATGATGCTCTGTCTTTTTCCCACTCATGATTTATTTACATTTAATGTTGGATCGATTTTGTATCTGATTTATGAATAAAGCTTTCGGTCTCTTGAATTTATAGGTCTGTGGCTCATACCCTGATTAGTAAATCCCCCTTACCACAGCAGATCATACCGTATGTTGTATCCATGTTGTATCTCTCTTACGTTAAACAATACGCATGTTACCGGCATTCCCTGTTATCTTCATTGATAAATCTGCGGTAACATGCATGTTGTTTAACGTTAGAGAGATACATCATAAGGAGGGGTATTTGATACATTTTATGTTATATGAAGACAACCAGTCATCCACACATTAGCACTGCGTGGTGCATACATACATTAACTTTAGCAAATCAAGTGTTGAACTTTCTTACAGAGATAAAAAAATTGTATGGTTCATTCTACTAAGATTGATTTCTAGAAAACTCTATGTACTGAATTAGGCAGTGTTTGCCTATGTATTTTTCGCCCAATGAGCCTATTGTAAATTAAGTAATTCTTTCAATAGTGCAGGTACTACAGGTTTATATTCCACTGCTGAAATTATTTAGATTCTTTAAAATCTTTTGAAAACAATATATCGTAATCAACCCCACTGGCTCGTAGACTGCTAAATAGGAGAGAGGCTTTGTCCATTTCATATTTAGCTATCTGTTCAGAATTACGGTAGCGAATAGCAAATTTCTAGTCAGTCTACAAGATCACTTTAGCTTCTCTTTTCTTTTAAGCTTGGACCCAATTGTATAACTATATCAATCAGTTATTTTTTATTCTTCCCTCGTGACCATCCTGATTACATTTTATGGGTAAATGTAGAATATTTCAGATTGCGATTGCCTCCACTCCACTGTCTGCTTGCATCAACGGAATTTACGGAAAAAAGACCTTTTGGTGACAAAATTAATAGTAGAACAAAATAAACCTCAAAAATTCGGTATCAATTTGGGTTTTTACTTTTTACACAAAATCCACCTATGAAACCGTGTTCGCTACTATGGGAATAACACCACAATCGAAATGAAAAGCTGTATATTGAAAGAAAAATAGAAACGTTTCAAAGTAGATTCTGACTTCGTTGTCAATGGCTTTAAAATAAGTATTGAAAATGTAAATAGCAAATTGACAAAACTTTCAATCTGCGAAACAAGTAATTTTATCAAAAGCAACTGAACATTTAGTTTAGTGGCGTTACGTTGACGACATTTTCGTAATTTAGGAACACAATCTTGAAGAACTAGATGAATTTTTAAATGACATAAATAACAAAGAACCAACTATCAAATTTACCCTACAAATTGAACAAAATAACAATATGTAGACATATTAATAACAAAAATAGAATCTTCATTCGAAACAGAAGTTTATAAAAAACCAGCTCATACCAACAGATACCTACATTTCAATTCAAATCATCCGAATACAAAAGGGAGGTGTTATTAAGTCCGTATATGATAAACTGTTCTGATGATAATAAATTCAACAAAGAAAAAACAATTATAAAAAATTTTACTCATTGGAAACAATACCCCACAAAATTTATCAACAAAGAGTTAAACAGACTTGAACAGAGAACAAACCTTCCGGGTCAACCCAAAACTTTCTTATTAACACTGCTACTCAGGACAACCACATTACAGTTACAACTATACCATATACACAGGGTTTGTCAAAAAGATTGAAAAGAGTGGGCAACAGATTTAATGTTAAAACAACATTCCAAACAAGAAATACACTGAAATCTCTAATATCGAAAATAAAACCAACCAACAAAACCCAGAAATCAAAAAATTGCATATACAAGATTCCTTGCGAATGCAATAAATTTTATATTGGAGAAACATCGAGACCATTAAACGTACAAATAAATGAACACAATAATAACATAAAGAAACGACAATTTGAAAAATAGAAAATTTGTGAACATGATTGGGAGCTAGGCCATAAAATACAACTTGACAATTCAACTATACATCACAAAGAACAACATAACACAAAACGAAAAATAAAAGTCTGCCTTAATTCTTTTGAATGAAGACGATTGTATCGCTTCTACTTCTTTATTTAATCGTATCTGGTTACCGACAATTAAGGAAGAAATTATTAATCGTTGTTGGCGTAGATAACTGTAGAGATCGCTCATTGGCTTAGAATTTTGTCAACCGTTGGAATTATCAGCAACTGGTCTCTATGAACAAACATATTAGGACATAATTTGTTCTTGGCGCATTCACCAGATATTTCAACATTATTAAATTTTTAGGATGAAATTGATTGAATCATAAGGAAACTTTGTTATTAAGAAAATTATTATTTGTCATACAAATTCTGGACGGTTTGAAACATAAATGAAATCATCACATGTTATTTTGTTCAACTGTATACGATGGTTCTCAAAAATATGATTTCTATGCGACACAGTGGCGTTGCAGCACTTTTAATTTGGAAAAGGCAAAGCATTTTAAAATGGAAATTGTAAAGAAAGTCAAAGTTAGATTTATTGTCTTCTTTGGTGGCGTTACATTGATGACATTTTCGTAATTTGGGAACACAATCTTGAAGAACTAGATAAATTTTTAAATGACATAAATAACAAAGAACCAACTATCAAATTTGCCCAACAAATTGAACAAAATAACAATCTGTCTTTCCTAGACATATTAATAACAAAAACAGAATCTTCATGCGAAACAGAAGTTTATAGAAATCCAACTCATACCAACAAATACCTAAATTTTAATTCAAATCATCCGAATACAGTAAAGAGAGGTGTTATTAAGTCCGTATATGATAGAGCAAAGACAAACTGTTCTGATGATAATAAATTTAACATAAAAAAAAACAATTATAAAAAAATTTTCTCACTAGAAATAATTACCCCACAAAATTTATCAACAAAGAGTTAAACAGACTTGAAAAGAGAACAAACTTTCCGAATCCACCCAAAACTTCTCTTATTAACACTGCTACTCAGGACAACCACATTACAGTTACAACTATATACACAGGGTCTGTCAGAAAGATTGAAAAAAGTGGGCAACAGATTTAATGTTCAAACAACATTCCAAACAAGAAATACACTGAAATCACTAATATCAAAAACAAAACCAACCAACAAAACTCAGAACTCAAAAAACAAGAATCCTTGCGAATGCAATAAATTTTACAATAAAAAAACTTTCAATTTGCAATTTACAGTTTCAATGTATATTTTAAAGCCATTGACAACGAAGTCAGAATCGACTTTGAAACGTTTAATATATTCTGTCAATATACAGCTTTTTTAATTCAATTGTGGTGTTATTCCCAACATAAAAATAATCAAGAATATGCCAAAAACAACATTTTGAAGACGAATGTAATGTTTTTAAAGCAAATAATAAGGTATATTAACATTGTACTTAACTTTTGGTTCACAATTTGCTCAAATTGTAACTTAATTTGTTTAGCTTTAGGAGCATTTATAAAATTTAATTTTAATGCCACTTTTTTAATAATATATCAAACCAAAAAATGTTCATTAGTGCTCCAGCTTAACACGACTATCTTAACCGCACAAAAATTGAAACTTCTTTTGGAAATTATTAATTTACCTCAGCCGTTCGGACGTTTTTTATGTTTAATTTTAAATAAGACGACTTTGAAAGTAAGAGTATTATCATAAATAATTGAAAAATAAAAAAATGCTCTGTGTGTTTTTGATCTAAGTTAAGCAACAAAATATAAATTTTACCGTCTGAAGGGAATCTTTAACGAAAATCACAGTGAGGTATCTGTGACATTAGGAGATCCGTAGATAAATAGCAAAAAAAAATTTAAAAGTCAGACTAGAAATAAAATATTTCCCAGTAAACAACAAAATAATTAAATTTAATTCTTAGGTTATGCCAAAGTGCCTGGGTTTCATTATTTTAATCATAAATTAACTTTTCCAATCTTTGTGCAGGATACTCTCTTCAATGTGTCATTCCCCGAAAATCCTAGATGTCGGTCTTTACATCTCGCGTCTTCAAACTTTGTACAGGATAATTAATTCTCCAAACAATTCCTAGTTAACAAAGCTGCAGCTTCAAACTGGGCTTGCCAAAAGGTGCAATTAGTGGATGTATTCCTCAAGAACAATAATCTTAAATATACATAAGCAATAATTTACTTAAAAACTGCTCACCTTCCACTAAAGTTCTTATATCGAATGGGTCATCAAAGTAATTCGCGTTTATCAACGGATAAGAAAAAGGGCTTTTGTTCCGGAGTCTAACCCATCCTCTCGACCTTGGACGCAACAGAAGAGGCATCAGCGTAAAAACGTCTCTATTTGAAATGGGTTTGTATACTGTATTGTAGAGTTCGTCTGTCAAACCCAGAACTTTCCTTACTCTTTTCCCGGCGTCTGAGTTTACGCTTGCTGGAGCCATATGGAACTGTATATCTGGCCATGATCTGTTTCCTGAAAAATTTATCATTTATTTATTTATTTTATTAACAGTTGCAAAAACAATCAAGCGAACTCACATTACTTCAGGAAAGTCGATAAAACACTATTCGACTATTCTGAGGAGAAATCGAAATATCACGTCACATCACAGAGATTAGTATCACATACCATATACATTCAAACATATATTGTATGTGAAAATTTAGTGAATAATTCATATACCTAGTTTCTCTCAGTTAATGCTGCTAGAGAGGTTATCTATAAAAACGAAACTAGTCCTCCTTGTTTTCTGAATGTTAATAAAAAAATAAAATTGAGCACAAAACAACTGACAACCAACACCAGACTTCACCTAATAATACTGACAACCAGGAAAACCACATTATAACAACAACAATACCATATATACAGGGCCTGTCAGAGAGATTGAGAAGAGTAGGCAACAAATTTAACATCAAAACTACATTTAAAACAACAAATACGCTTAAATCTATTATAACAAAAACAAAACCAAAAAACGCTACGCAAAACTCAAAAAATTGCATTTATAAGATTCCTTGTGAATGTAATAAGTTTTATATTGGAGAAACCTCTAGACCTCTTAATGTTCGAATAAATGAACATCAAAATTACATAAAGAAACGTCAGTTCGAAAAATCAAAAATTTGTGAACACGCTTGGGACCAAGGCCATAAAATACAATTTCAAAACACAACAATATTACACAAAGAAGAACACTGCACAAAACGAAAATTAAAAGAATCTGCCTTAATTCTGTTAAATGAAAACGACTGCATCGCTTCTACTTCCGTTGATTTCAGTCATGTCTGGTTGCCGATAATTAAAGATGAAATTAACAATGGTCATATCCTTTTGAACAAACCTATATCGGGATAGTTCATGAGGTTTTTCCTAGGTTTTCCCTTATGACATTAATGGGATCACTGAATTATCAGAATTCTTTGATCGCATTTTTTGGCAAATGCACTATCTTAAAAAGAAAGTCGTCCCTAGGAACGCCACAAATAAATTCTGAAGACAATTTTTCAAGTTCTTCCAACTTGAAAAAATTTTTTTGATTTATAATGATCTTTGGAATTTCTTGTGCACCCTGTATATTTAAAATCAAAGAAATTTATCCATAGTAACGTAAACATATTTGTCAAAATAATTGTCATATATTTCAATTTTACTTTATAAATTTATATCCATTGAAAACGAAATCCGACAGGATTTTGAAACGTTTGGTTTTAAAATATACACAAGTTTGAACTCTGATGTGGTATTATTCCCAAGAAAATCTAAAATAAACTAGTCCTCCTTGATTTTTAAATTATTTTAAGTTATTTTTTTTTTTCAGAAACCACTGTGAGGAATGGTTTTCATAGAACGATTAAAATTGTATAATTGATACTGCAAGAAATTCAACAGTCTTCAAGTGTATAATACCAGTTCATCTCGAGAAAAAAAGTATTTGATCAATGTATTCTATCAATGCTGAAATATCGTTGCGAAACTTCGGTTCTGAAAACTGAAATTTCACGAAAACTGCCAAGTTAGATCTATGAAGAGATGCTTCATTGAATAGAATAAAGCAGATGATAAGACTAAACCATTGGAGGCCAACAAAAACTACTCATTTGTATCCTAGGGATAATATCAGGAGAATACCAGAGGTAACGAAGGCCGAAAACACTATGTACAGAAGCTTATGCAAAGAAATGAAAAATGAATGTGTAAGTGAGACTACTCCATGAAATATTGGTAAAACATAGCACAATACGATGATATTGATAATGACATACCTATGTATCTAACATTGAATTAAATGTGTTGTCCTAAGGTGTGCAGTATGTTTAAAGTCTAACGCTTTCACGGAAACAAGCACACATATTCCATTTCAATCTGGCGACCACATATTAATCAACGACATGGTTATATTGGTTGCAAAAATTACAGTTTTGATGTCTTTCGAGCGATGACAATTCTGGTATTTGTCGATGTTTCCTCTACCTTCATCCCAACAAGCTTGCAATTTTGTAACAGTGGACTTACACAAAGTGAGCAGTTATAGTAGCTCACTTATGGCTTCTATCTCATTTCTGCGGTCTTTATGGAGTTGAAGTTTTGGGTTACTCGATGAAGATGACAGCTTAGCGTTGAGTGTTAAAATAATCTGTCTCTCACTCTTTTTCTCTGGAATACACTGTGCTCTGCTGACACGATTTAATTTCGTACCGTCCCATATGTCCCATATCCCATAGTGAGTCGACATTCAAATCAAAAAGCACTTAAGTGTAACATACGCAGGAAAATCTAAATTAAAGGTACATTTAAACTGTACCAACAACATAAGTTTGTTTGACCCTAAAAGTCATCTTTGCAAGCTTTTTTTTCAAAATTACAAATTATTAGATCATTGCTTACGAAATGAAGCCTTAAATGAACAATCAAAGTATATAGAGTGCCAGTCACAAGGTTCCGCTCGTATCTGTATCTCTAGTAGTAGTAACAGATGACTTCACAAGTTTAGTTTATTTATCGGTAAAGTATTACAACTGTGTGTTTTTACAAGTGAAAGGTACACAAGTATGAAATGTATTAGATATGTATACAAAAGAATATATAACATGTTATTAAAATGGTAAGAAAATAAAATGTCCTATTTACTAATATTTACTAATATACACATTAAAAATGTATACATTAAAATCACTTCCTAAGTACTCCTCAAAAGAATAAAAGGCGTGTTTTAAAAGATATTTTTTTTACTCTTGTTGTAAAATGATGTACGTTTAAATTTTTTCCACTCTTTCGTTGCAATTTGTGGTAGCTGAGAACTAATTCTCCTCCTTTCCTGCTTGAATAGGAGTGAATATAGTTGTGTGTTCTGTAGCTGTTTTGGTTCTGTTTCATATAGACAAGACACTGAAGGATAAAACTACAAGGTAGGGTAAGTAGTTTTAGCCCCACAAAGCCATCTCTACAACACTCGCGATATTCCAAGGCCACTGTGGCCACTAATTTTAAATAGAACCTTATGGCAAGACATAGCGCATTTGAAACTGACAATACCTATTCTGCCATATCAATTTTGTATGGGTTTAGGTCAATTCTGAAGGATAAATTAAATACAAAAATTATTATTTCACAGTAAATTAATGAAGATTATTTAGCTCACCTCTGTCAAAACAAATTACGTTTTTTAAATTTTCTAATAATTATTATTACTAAAAAATTATAACTGAAATATTCAGTTTTATTCTCGTTTCACAAGACGCTGTCCTAATAATTGGTAAATGTAGAAAGAATATCTATGAAGCGGGCGTTTTTTAGTGAGATGTACCGATATCCTACTATGTGGAGGATTTACTTGAGGACGTTTCTTCAGGAGATTGAAGCAGCAGGTAGTGTTAAAAGTGAAAAACTATTTGGTCGACCAAAAGTTTGTGTAGTAGTAAACCCTACATACTCTACAGCTAAAGTTGCATCTACCTGTGAACTTAGTCAATTACATGTTAAAAATGATGCACCAAGTTTCAGATGACCACTCCGACAGGAGAAGACAGAAGAAACTGGAGTTCTGTGAAATTATGACAAATAACCAATTGCAAGCAATGCTACACAAAAACCTTTTGTTTTAGCCATGAAAGTACTGTTTCCCTTAATTGAAATATGAACACACAAAATATACGGTATTGGAGTAACACAATTCCGCACATCTTTCGTGAAAAACATACTCAGTTTCCAAAAAAGTGAACTTTTGAGCAGGCATTTTGGGAAACCAAATAATTTCACCTGTTGACCCGATAGAATCTAAACCAATGATGTATATCTGGAGATGTTACAAAATGCAGTTGAGCCGATACTTCTTGAAATTCATTTCAACAAGATGGTGCTTCAACACCTTATTATACGGCAGTAAGGACGTTATCTAGATGAAGAATAACGTGATAGATGGATTCGAGACGAGGGTCCCATCGAATGGCCAGCTCGGTCATCGGACCTGACATGAATAGATTTCTTTATGTCGAGTACTTGAACAATATTAACTTTATAAAACAACGTATTATTAAAGAATGCAGTTACAGCTGCCACATCTAAAAGAGTACGACAAGAATTTTGACAAGTTTCGAAAACATGCTGTAAGAATTCCTTTAATTAATTAGAGTGTAAATGGGAAATAACAATTTTAGTATTTGCTTAATTTATCCTTCAAAATTGGCCTAAACTCAACAAAATAAATATGATGAGGAACTATTGTGAGTAGCTTTCAAATGAGCTATTACTTGCCATAAAGTTTTATTTAAAACTAGTGGCTATAGTGCCTCTGTGACGTCATCTATTACCACCATTAAAGAAGTACAAGTGTTTATTTTCACCTTCCAAATTTCATTAATGTAAGTATACAATTCAAAAGATATGAGATTGGAGGCCAGGTGTTATATTATATAACTCATGTTATTGGCCCCATAGCCTAGACGCATTGCCCACCGTTCATAAATTGGTAGCCACTTTATGGAGTTCTCATCTGGTCTTGCTTTATTCCCATGTTAGTTTGATATGCATAAATTTTGTAGCATTCTTCCTTTTGTTCTAGAGGAACTTTTATCTTTGAAATTTTCTACACCTTACTGATTTTACTCGAAGGAAAGAGAAATGTCTCAAAGTTCCAATTCGAATTGGAATATTAATTATAATGTTTCCAATATATAAATAAGTTTTCGATATTTCCGTCTTTTGAACTTAGGCGTACATTCAGCATTTTTGTTGGTTAGAAAAGAATTTCTCACAGATAACCCAATATAGATCGAATCAAGCCCTCTGACTCACAAATACTACAATGAAAGCAAAAGACCGAGTGAAAGCGAGTACTGTAAATTGTTAAACTATAGAAATTTTTGCCCAACTCGAACTAGGCTTTTTTTGAGGAGGGCTCACCTTAATCCGTATCACATCTAACAAGGATTTATCGTCTAACAGTCTGTGATCTCTCGAAAACCAGTAACCCAATATTACCCTATATTATTTTGGTATCATGTTCCTCATTTCCTGATCTTAATTTTGGCTTAACGGCCGCTTGCACATATGTGTCTTTAAATTCAGTTTGTTTGTTTGTTCTTACACTGCTCGACACCCGCTTGATGACATTCTTATCAGAGACTAATGGACAATGACAACTTCTAGATACAATTCTCTTAACGTCGTCTTGTGTTTTATAAATATTACATATTTTCCTCTAGTTAACTAGCTACTTTTTGCAAATTTTCAAAGCAACTTACTACATTTTACTAAAGAATCAGCAATATATATCTTTACCTAAATAAGTGCTGACGAACGCATATCCCTCCACCCCTCCTAAAGTAGTCATCGGTCCCTTCCCATTGATGACGTACTGCATAGTCATAGGAAAAGCTTGGAATCGATCTTGAACGATTGACACCGGTTTGTTGACTAGAAAAGTTAAACCACCCATCGCGACATGATCTTGAAGATTTTCTCCAACAGGTAGATCCCTTAGCACGGGTATACCATGCTTCTTCAAATCTGATTTGGGACCAATCCCTGATAGCATCAGTATTTGGGGGGAGTTTATGGCACCTGCAGAAACGATGACTTCCTTTCTGGCCATGACAACTTGCTTTCTTCCTAAAACAATAGTAAGAATTAATAAAAATGCTGACAAGAATACTTTGAAATATCTGTCTAATAATATTAAAGTAAATTATCCCTAATAGTGACGAAATATGAGATATCTAACTCTTTCTACTCAAAAAAGTATTCAAGAGTTATTTAATCCCACCTCTTTTATCGCATTGGAGTCGAATTTAAATTAAATCATTATTACCTATTTATCTTTAGACCAGTATTGAATAAAAATATAATTTTTCGAAAGATGGTTTTTGTTTATTTGTTATCTTGATGAAAAGGCTTAGTAATCTCCAAAATCCTTGACGCGAAGCCGACGGTACTATACCTACCAGTAAAGTCTCCATAGACATAGGGGAAGCTAAGTAAGTCTAAAACAGCAGAGTCCTAGTCAGAATGAGCAGCTGCAAGCAACCTCCTTATCCAAAATGTATGGTAGACGAATCACTCACCAACCTCTTCAATCAACGTGAAGTTATAAGGATAATAAACGCCGAAAATCTGACAATCTCAAAAATAATTTCGATATTACCCCAAGTGGGTACTAAGACCCACTCTGACTATAATATTTCAATCTGCCCAAAGCATCCCGGGTAATGGAAAGTGGTTAAGTAAACCAATAATTCTGTTTTGCAACATAACAATTGAAGATACTTACTTACAGAGGAACAACTATATTATCTTGATAACGAAGCAGTTGATCATAAATTGGACATGGTTGGTTTCTCTGAAGTTAGAGCGAGATTAAAGAATGTTATTATCAAAAGTTGTCACTTCTAACTAGAAGATATTAGGATTTAATTCTTTATATATTGTCATTTAATAATACTCATCCTTTTATAACGCTTTTTAAAACTCTACATTAGATTACGTTTTATAAAGGTCATTAGAATTTTTAGAGATCTACTTAAGTCTTTCCATTTATCATTTTTATAAAAGGATTGTTCACTTATTATTTCTTCAGCACATCTTAAATTTATTTGAGATATATATTATATTCCCAATGAAGCAACGTTGGAATAAAATTCGTTGATAATTAAAAATAGAGGGTACCTATGACAAAAACAATTTTGACCCTGAAGGTCAAGATCAAATTCATAGTCAAGGTCATACTCGGACGTCAAGTTCTGCTCTTTTCGAATCCATGGTTGGGGTTCCCAATAAAAAAAACTGAGTTGACCTTGATTTGACCTTCTAGGTTATTGTCAATATCAAATTCATGATCAGCATTAAATAGCCAGAGAAAAATCCTAAAACTTTTGTTCGAACCATTTTTCCGAAAATGTATTTCCCCCGCGATATTGTACCGTCCCAGGATTCTTGACACACCCTGTATATATGCATATTTATTTCTATGCGTTCGAGTCCCAGACGATGCATATTGAGGCATATAAACATATACAAATGCGTTTATTTGTGAAAGTCACGTTTATTGTTGTGTGTAGATATATACATATTTCCAAATGTTAATTTTTTTGCAACTTCAGCCCACTGTAAATAAAACAGTAAGCATCTTTGAGCTTTCAGTCCATTGAAATTTTGTCTGAATCTGCAAAATGAGGAGGCAGCAAACTAATACAGAACATTTATGTGTTGGACCGTGCTGATTACGAATTTGCAATTAGTTTTTGCCGCAAACGTGCAATAAGGGAGAAATCTTCATAAAACCCCCCACAAAAGGGTTTTTTGAATTTTACTCAAAAACCACAATACATTTTCAAAAAATAACCTCGTCATCGTATTCCTCGTAAAATTTTAAATCGAAAACGTGTCGTAACTTATACAAAGTGAACAAACTGTTGTCTCATTATTTAATTTTTAATTTAGTTTGGCATATTCGGATTACACGCGTTGGGCGCGCATACACTCCGATAAATCAATAAGCATTGTCCATATGAGTTCACATAGCTGGCTTACAACATTCAATCGGAATTAGTTCTAATTTGGAATAAATTCAAGATTTAAGAGATCGCTTGTACTGCAATAACGAATTTGGGGTATTCTTGGATTGTGGATAATTATTTAATTTCAATTGTTTTCAGGATATTCCTGAAAAACAGCACACTCCTGTTTTTTATTGCAGCATTTATTATTTTTGTTTATTTTTGCGAAACTTGAACACGTTGACCACAATTTTCAGTGAGCGAGGTTGAATTCGATAAAATAGACTTCTGCAGATGAAATTAAATCCAAATGACTGAATGAATTCAATAACAATTTTAAGTATTTATATTTCAAAATATTGTTCTATACTTCATAATATAGGTACAGTGTTCCTGAAACGAGGGGGAACTTTAGGAGATTTAGGGAAATCAAACTTGTTGGAGATGGAACGATGTGTGCTAGACGTGTCACAAAATTATAAAGTAGAAATGAAAATATCAGGAAACAAACAAGAATCGCTGATATAATTCAAGAGTGGGTAAGATGAAATAGCAATGAGCATGTGTCAGGCAGATACATAGAATAACAGTGACTTAGACAAACTAAACTAAATGTAGGACGTCCATAAAATCGTTGGGTCGACTACATTAGCGTAATGCTAGGTAGCTGGTAGTTAAATACTCATACAACAAAAAACAGAGAGACATGAAACTGGATAGGAGAGATCTATATCCAAGGGTAGACGACTGCATGTTGAAAAGAAGAAGACTCTAGCTGCGGCATTTACCGTAAAATTCAATGTTAGAAACTGACAAATTGACAAAAATATTTATTCAATGGAAAAATATTGGTTAATTAAATAATTAAAAGATATGAAGGATATTTGTGAATTTTTGTTTCATTTATTTACGTTCCACTTTTTCTTAAATGTTTTCGCCCTCGTTTTCATCATTAAAACATTGCTCACCTTATCTATATTCAAACAATTTGAAGCAGTCGCCGCTCCCAACGGATAGGAACGCCAAGAATAATATGTCAATTTTTTAATATATATATATATATATATATATATATATATATAAGTCTTAAGTCTTAGTTATTGCAGATTAAAATTTCATAATTTTATTTCACTTTGTTTGGAAGGTATGACTTTTTATATTCTGTGTTATTTTGTATATTTCTGTTTCCTATAATATACATTATCTGAAACTGTTCGTGATACACGTATCATGTGATTATTAAACAGGCCCTAAATGGTTCAATAGTATACGAATTCATTCTAAAATAGACCAATGCGTTTAATAGAACAAAATTAGAGAGAACCTTCTGTATATCCGTAAAGTAACATTCCATTGATATATTGGAGTGTATCTCGTACATTATGCGCATTCTCAATATCCTAAAATACAGTAAAATATTAATAATTAGAGAAATATTTAATCATTATCTGAAAGTTACTATACGATTTCGATGTAAAATGTTACGAGGAATACGATGACGCGGTTATTTTTTTAAAATTTAGTGTAGTTTTTGAGTAAAATGCAGAAAATCCTTTTTTGGGGGGGTTTTATGGAGATTTCTCCTTTATTGCACGTTTGCGGAAAAAACTAATTGCAGATTAGTAATCAGCACGGTCAAAAACATAAATTTTCTGTGTTAGTTTGCCGCCACCTCATTTTGCACAGATTCAGGCAAAATCGAGTATTTCTGCCCAATGATACTTTTGATTCATGCGTGCTCTGAAGAATCTACCCCAAACATTTCATAAACAGTGAGTGAAGCCCAATTTCCATTTAAAATGTAGGTTCAGTACATAAGTTCTCGGGATTACCAAGTTTTAAATTGTCCCATTCATAAGATATGAAAAATCAAACTGCTGCATTCTAACTAATTCCTGGACGTAAGGTCGCATATTCGTTGAAGATAAACAATAAATCTAAGTTTGACTTTCTTTACAATTTCCATTTTAAAATGCTTTGCCTTTTCCAAGTTCTAACAGTGCTGTAACGCCACTGTGTCGCATAGAAATCATATTTTTGAGAACCATCGTATGCAATTGAACAAAATAACATGCCTAAGTATATATACAAATATATATCCACATATTTAGAACTATATCATTCAACGTATAACAGCCGTTTCGAACCAGGAGTTCTCGTCAGATAGGCTTCCTTGAATGACAAGTTCTAAAGTGAAATACTTGGATGTAATACACATCAGTAAGACAACAGTCGGTGTATTGAACCTAATAGACGTAGACGTAATACGTTGAATGATATAGTTCTAAATAGGTGGATATATATTTGTATATATATTTACTTATGTGTTTTTATTTAAAACACTCGAACCATCTGTCAAGAGTATGGTATATGTTATAGCATAGTATGCCTTCATATACTTAAATTACTCATTTGACGGTAGATGTCACGGACGTCTATTAGGTTCAATACACCGACTGTTGTCTTACTGATGTGTATTACATCCAAGTATTTCACTTTAGAACTTGTCATTCGGAGTTCCGGTCAAGATGGCGTGGTGGCCACACACTTGTACAGTACATTATAAGAAATTATAGTTTATTTTAAAATAGTTTTAATTTAAATATTCACAAAATAGTAGAAAGTATTAGTTTGAAAAGTCTTTAAGTATTAAAAGTTTTAGTTTCGGGAAAGGATGTTTAAGATAAGTGTTGTATTAGTGAAGATGTGGATGTTCCAATTTGTTAACCATTTAATAGCATAGTATATCCCTAAGTCCCTGTTACAAGAAAGTTTTGTGCCTAATAGTTGATAGTTTAATCTCCCAAAGACGCTCTAGTAGTGAAGGACGATTCATAAGTGATCGATATTTGTGTGAAGTCTCTAGTGATACACGTTTAATATTTTTTTGGTGAGGCCGGAACTCCTGTGGCCGCCAATCTAGCATATAGCTTTGTACAGTTGACGTATTAACCTGTATTAACCCTACAGAATTCATGTTTCAGTTTTACGCATATAAATATAGAAAAGGGTGTAAAATGGTTAAGGGATAAATTTTCTACAACAAGTAAAACTGGTAGCTGGTCAATAAGGACCCTTAGGTTCAAGACCATATTCGCCTGTACAACAGGCACCCTTGATGAAGAAGAAGAAGAAGAAGAAGAACTTGTCATTCAAGGAAGCGTATCTGACGAGAATTCCTGGTTCGAAACGGCTGTTATACGTTGAATGATATAGTTCTAAATATGTGGATATATATTTGTATATATATTTACTTATGTGTTTTTATATAAAACACTCGAACCATCTGTCAAGAGTATGGTATATGTTATAGCATAGTATGCCTTCATATACTTAAATTACTCATTTGACGGTAGATGTCACCGACGTCTATTAGGTTCAATACACCGACTGTTGTCTTACTGATGTGTATTACATCCAAGTATTTCACTTTAGAACTTGTCATTCAAGGAAGCGTATCTGACGAGAACTCCTGGTTCGAAACGGCTGTTATACGTTGAATGATATAGTTCTAAATATGTGGATATACATTTGTATATATATTTACTTATATGTTTTTATATAAAACACTCGAACCATCTGTCAAGAGTATGGTATATGTTATAGCATAGTATGCCTTCATATACTTAAATTACTCATTTGACGGTAGATGTCACCGACGTCTATTAGGTTCAATACACCGACATGTCTAAGTCTTTATTGGGAAATAACACCACACTTTAAAGGAAATCGCTGTATATTCCAAACGTTTCGGGGTCTAGATCAGACCCCGTTGTCAATGGCTAAGAAACTACGGATTAAAAAGGTACAATTCCAAGATGTAAATTTAAATATTTGACAATCTTTATTATTTGATTTTTGACGTAACTAAGAGAATTTTATTTGTAATATACAGGGTAGCACAGAAATTTCTAAAGATCATATAATCATAAAGTTCTTTTCAAATTGGAAGAATTTGAAAGGGAGATCTTCAGAACTTTCAGTGGCGCTCCTAGGTGTGACTTTCTTATAAGATAGTGCATTCGCCAAAAATGCGACAAAAGAACTTTGTTGATTCAGTGATCCCATTAAAATCATAAGGGAAAACCTAGGAAAAAACCTTATGAACTATCCCGATATTGGGTTGTTCACAAGGAAATGACCATTAGCAATTTCTTCCTTAATCATCGGCAACCAGGAACGACTGAATTCTACGGAGGTAGTAGCGATACAATCGTTTTCATTTAACAAAATTAAAGCAGACTTTTTTAGTTTTCTTTTTCAATGTCTAAGTGTTTATTGGGAAATAACACCACACTTTAAAGAAAATCGCTATATATTCCAAACGTTTCGGGGTCTAGATCAGACCCCGTTGTCAATGGCTAAGAAACTACGGATTAAAAAGGTACAATTCCAAGATGTAAATTTAAATAGTTGACAATGTTTATTATTTGATTCTTGACGTAACTAAGAGAATTTTATTTGTAATATACAGGGTAGCACAGAAATTTCTAAACATCATATAATCATAAAGTTCCTTTTGAAATTGGAAGAATTTGAAAGGGAGATCTTCAGAACTTTAAGTGGCGCTCCTAGGTGCGACTTTCTTATAAGATAGTGCATTCGCCAAAAATGCGACCAAAGAACTTTGTTGATTCAGTGACCCCATTAAAATCATAAGGGAAAACCTAGGAATAAACCTTATGAACCATCCCGATATTGGGTTGTTCACAAGGACATGACCGTTAGCAATTTCTTCCTTAATCATCTGCAACCAGGACCGACTGAATTCTACGGAGGTAGTAGCGATACAATCGTTTTTTTAGGTTTTTTCCTAGGTTTTCCCTTATCATTTTAATGGGATCACTAAATCAACAAAGTTCTTTGTCGCATTTTTGGCGAATGCACTATCTTATAAGAAAGTCGCTTTATGATTATATGATTTTTAGAAATTTCTGTGCTACCCTGTATATTACAAATAAAATTCTCTTAGTTACGTCAAAAATCAAATAATAAACATTGTAAAATATTTAAATTTACATCTTGGAATTGTACCTTTTTAATCCATAGTTTCTTAGCCATTGTCAACGGGGTCTGATCTAGACCCCGAAACGTTTAGAATATACAGCGATTTCCTTTAAAGTGTGGTGTTATTTCCCAATAAACACTTAGACATTGAAAAATATGCCACAAGTATCCTTCAGAAAACAAAATAACATGTGTTGATTTCAATTATGTTTCAAACCATTCAGAATTTGTATGACGAATAATAATTTTCTTAATAACAACAAAGTTTGCTTATGATTCCAACTTGAGAAGACACATTGTATATATGACAACTAGAACCTCCACCTATATTCAATTAATTTCATCCTAAAAATTGAATAATGTTGAAATATCTGGTGAATGCGCCAATAACAAATTTTGTCATAATATTAACATCTCTTTTTGCAAAATTCACGTCAAAGCAGAACAATTGTGGGACTAAACTAAACTATCCAAATCGGTTAAGCCTTCTAAATTAATCATTGACCACTGAATATGCATAAAATATTTATATACAAACTAATTGACAGCTCCTCATTTTTTTAAATTGTTTAAAAAGTCGTACACTGTCACCTGATATTATGAGTTATATACTTATGTAAACACATTACCATTTCTTACGAATTCCACTCCAAAAGCTCTCATGCTGGTGGGATTTATTAGTATTCTCGTTACATGAGAATTTAATGCTATGTGGATATTCTTTCGATTTTTTATCGGTCTTAAGAAGGCTTTCGCTGTCGAACATCTTGTACCTAAAACATATTATTTGAATTAACACAATATATATTTCTAATTTTCTAACCAAAGCAGAACTTTCACAAGATTTTTTAAATTGATTAATTAATGCAGGAAATTGCTTGCCGAACGTTATTTGAATTGTGTTCAAGTTAGTGAAAATTTCTTTAATTGATTAGAACCTGTTACCTCTTCGTATGGTTCCTTGAGAAATCATAAATCCTGCTTGCTCAGCACCATTTATGTCTCTAATGGGGTATCCCATTTCTAAACCTGCTTGTAAAAACGCCACGACTAGTGGTGTTCTCCATGGAGATTCTTGTACCGTCAGTAATCCGCCTTTGCCGTGGTATGGTGTTTTTGCCAAATATGGATTCCTATTATCTTCGGATTTTATAAAGTACTTTAAAGCTTCTTGGTAATTCCATCCAGGGTTTCCTAAAAGTTTATTAGATATCTTTATTTGGGACCCATAGCAGTAGTGGCATTATATTTCCCCAGCAGTTTAGTTCTGAATATACGAGGGGAAGCTGAAAAGTAATTCACACATGTTTGTAGAACAGCGCGCCAGTTATCATGTGGAAATAACATTTCCTCACTATGGCGACGCGGATGGAAGTTCCACTGGCTGAGAAATTTTCGAGGTCGCCAGCCTGAAAAAGGTATCTGACCACGCCATATAGTACCAAACACAGATGTACTGTCCACCTCATCACAGCGAGGGGCTATTGAAATATATGCCCATCCAAAGAATTTCAAGCGAAAAGAATATGATCTTACACTGAACAGAATGTGGTAGACGCACAGTCAGTTGCAGCTGAATCGTTCGGAAGTAATTTCAATAGAGCACTGCAAAATAGCTCGGAAAACCAAAGTTTATCCAAAGGCAGAATTGTTGACAAAATACACAACGGACGTCCGAACAAAAGGCAACGGTAAATTCTTCTCATTTAAAGAGAAGCGAAAACACCCCAAAATCGTTTGTTTAACTGATTTTGCTTAATCGTTTTTTGTTGCGAAGCCTATAGTTTGACTTAAAATCTGCTAGACATTTTATCTCTCTAAATTTACAGAAACGGTAGATATAGCGAAAAAAACTTCTACCATGTTGGGTAATTCAATTACTCAAATGGTTCCACCGCATGCACAAAACATTAGATACTGGCATCAGCTTAGCTTTTATTCAAAATTCGGAATGTGCAAATGTAACATGTTTCGATTAACAAAAATCAACATATATCAAGCGTAATTTTACAGGGTGTTCTGAATATAGGAAACTTAGAGCGGAGTCGAATTACATGGATTTAAATAATCTTAAAAAAGTTATATTTGATGTCCTACAAGCAGCTGGATATATACGATGTGGTGGAAATAAGGGGGAGTGGAATTAGTTATACGGGGTGATCCAAAAAAGTTATATTGAGTGGCCCATAAACAGTTCCATATACCAAGTGGTTGAAAAAGGGTCGACTATTTATAGAGTGAATAAAAAAACTTTTAGAAATGTCTTATGTAAGCAGTTAGGATCTTTGAATTCTGTTCATAAGATTCTATAGTTATGAATTGTTAGAAGCAGTTGTTTATTCAGGGTGTTTGAAATATCAGATGGAGTGGAATTATAGTTTATGTTGTGGTTAAAAACTTGTTTTATATCCACAAGTAGTTACTTATATAGGATGAATGAAATATGTAGCGGAGTATATTTTAAAGTAATGGTATGATCTACAAGCTGTTCCATTTACCGGATGGTTGAAATATAGGGTGGGGTAGGATTCTAAGGATACAGGTTCGTACAAAAATGTTATATTTTGTGGCAAATATATAGTTGCATATAAAACGTTGTTGAAATATAGGGTGGCTTACAGTTAGAATTATACAGGGTGGGTAAAAAATGCTATATAGCACTTGCATATATAGAGTACTTGAAGTATGGTGCACAGTAAAGTTATAGTTATACAGTGTCATTCAAAGAAGGTTAGAAAAAGTTGTAAATGAAGGGTGGTTTAAAAGAAGTGTGGAGAGAAATTATACTTTAATATATCTTGAAAAAATATAAGGGAAAAATGTGAAATAGCGTAGTTCATAACAAGTTGCAAAGAGTTCAAAACATAGGGTGAAGAAGTGTTATGATAATTATTTAAAAAATGTTATACTAGTTGACCAATAAGCAGTAGCGTATACAGGGTAGTTGTAATAGATACAAGGTGATTCAAAAACATGTTGAACAAAATTGTTATTTGGCATTGATAGATTTCTAGTTATATAGGGTGGTAGAAAAAATGTTATACTGGGTGGCCGATGAGTAGTTGCAAATACAAGGTGATTGAAATAGCGGGTAGAGTAGATTTATGGTCAACCAGGTTGGATAATTTTTTTTTTGTAGGATAGAACATGAGCTGTTGCATATCTGCAATATCTGAAACATGGATTGAAGTAAAATCATTGTTCATACAGTGTGATTAGAAGTATTTAAAAAATTATTCGGTTGCCCCTAAGCAGATGCACATACAGGGTGGTTGAAATATTTTGTAGAGTAAAATTATGGTTATACAGGGTGGTTCAAAGATAAGTTGTAATGTTTGACAAATTGGCAGCGGTGTATACAGTATGGTTTTAATGTAGATGGAAGTAGAGTTAGTTATACAAATAGGGTAAAAATTTTTTTAAATAAAATTGTTATATAGGGGGCTAATATACAGTTGCAGTTTGGGTGAGGGTTTAAATAAAAGTTTAGTGTTAAGGTGCAAAACTGTGTTTTTATATTTGTGAATCATGAAGGGTTCCACATCATTTCCATTAGGATGAATCAAAAAAGTTAAAAAAATTGTTATATAGGGTGGACCATAAACAGTTGCATTCTACTATTTGGAATATCTGAAATATGGGGAAAAGCAAGGTTATAGTTTTAGAGTGTGTAACACAATGTGAGAAAAAGCTCATATAAAGGTCGATTAATATATAGAGTAAAGAGAAATTTTACTTTAAAAGGTGGTTAAAAAAATATCAGAAATAATTGTTATACAGGATACACCATAAGCAGTTGCATAGCTGAAATATAGAGTAGAGAAAAGTTATAGTCAGGTATTCAAAAATTTATAAACCAGCAGCATATACAGGATTCAAAAAATGTCGAATAAAATAGTTATATAGGGTGGCCCATAAGTACTTGCAATTTGGGTGAAATATATTCGGTATTCGTGGATTTATGGTTAAGTAAGGTGGTTCAAACAAGTTAGTTTTTTTATATAGGATAAACCATACGTTTCATAAGTTATTTCTTTTTGCGAACGCTTGAACATTCCGTACGCGGGTGAAACAGCGGGTAAAGGCTAGTATTGTAATAAGTCCATACAACTCGATAGACTGGACTTAGTGCCAGAATAAAAAAAATGTTATATGTACACCAAAAAAAAAGTATTTGTTTTAACAGTTTTAGCAGCTTCATACTTTGCACCAACGTATATCACTCCAAGGGCATATGTTTTAAACATAAAAGATACATCTATATCAAAACCAAATTTTGGCGCAAAAAAAGGCAAATACTTACTTATCACTTTACTTAATCTGGTCTCAGAAATGGTCCCTAGTTATTTCAGAAAAATGTCTAAACCAAAATTTGAGATCAGGCGTTATAACTCTACGTTGTTGAGATTACCAAGCTACAGTCTTCACATAATTGGAAAATCTTCAAGAGCACTTCCTAGACAAATCAAGTTAAAATAAAAGAGAAGTGCTGCAGTTTCTTTAATCTGCAATTGAGTAATGAAGAATGTGTTATTATGGAGATTGACCATTATTAACTGCTTCTTCCTCTTTTTGATCTTGGAATATCCTTGCCATAGACCTGTTGGGCTGAAATAGACCTCGAATTCTATTTCAACAAACCTTAAAGATTATAGCTATGTTGGTTGTTCCAATAATAGAAATTTTGATCTTAAAATGACCGGGGTCCTGACCTGATGAAGTCAAATCGACTTTGTGTTGAACAACTCCAAAATTGCATTACAATAAAGACTGTTTTTGGTAATCATCATTATATATTTCTCAAACTGAGAACTGTTTGACCAGGTAACTGGCTTCTACAAAACACAAAATAGAACGACTCTGTATTCTGAAGAAGCCTGGTCAAACAGTTGTCAGTAACATAAAGATATAAGTAAAAGTCATCAAAGTGTCTATATTTTAATGAAATTAAAATAAATTTTCACCAGTTGTAGATCGAAACAATCATTAATTCCAAATTCTTGAACAGATGTTAATCTAATTTAGGTTCACAAAAGAAATTATTTTTGAAAATTTGTGGCAATTATTTTAGTCTGAAAACTGCATATTCGATCTGAGATCTGAGACGTTTAGAAAGCCCTAAACAAATAAGAAAAGGCTTTGACGACTTAGCTTTTGTTTCAGCCGAACATTGTTTTTTGCACATTAAGGATTTCCAAGTCTAAATACGTCGAATATATTATATAGTATTTTTGAAAACATTGTTTTTGTTGTATGTTTGAGTATGGAAAAACGCAATACCATGTATGAGTGCTCTAATTTCCGTTTAGTTTGTACAATTTATCACATTTAAGGAAGTTTTTACTAATCGGCACTATGTAACAAATTATTTGCATATTATGAACAGTCTTACCTAAAGATTCCCAGTGGTCGTAATCATGCTTGTTGCCTCGTACATAAAGCATATAATTCAGCACACTAGATCCTCCTAACACCTTTCCTCGGGGCCAATTGCATTGACCCTTTTTCATCCCCAAACATGCTCTTCCGGTATATTCTGTTTTATACGTCCAATCAAGATCAGAAAGTTGGAGATAAGCAGCTAGAGAAGGAACGTCACTTATTTCGTTTTCGTCTGGCCCAGCTTCGAGAAGTAGCACCTAAAATATGAATATTTAAAATGTATATCGATGATCAAACTCCTTATTCGATAGAGCTTTGGATTTCGAAAGATTAAAATACAATCGAGTAAATATAGACTAAATGCGAAGCTTATCTCATCACTTAGAGCTTATACTGCTAGAGGTGGCTTGCAAAGCACAAATGTTCTACTCAGACTCGATTGAGCTGTTTCTAATGAAATACCAGCATGTAGTTCATTGGCTGCTCCCACCCACCAATTGAAACAGCCTGTTTCCCTCTGTATTGCCCTGTCTTTCTAATCTTGGCATGATATTTATGCATCACAGGCTATCTCCAGAAGTAGATGCTCTAAGTCTGATCAGCCTTCTTTGGTATATTTCCATGCAGTTTTGACTTTTGTTTTCTATGCATTTTTTATACAGTATGTGCCTGTTTTGATGTTCTATTTTATTTTTTTACCTTCTTCGATTTTATATAGATCTATCAGAGTTAATTGGCCTACAGGTCAAACTACCAGTTTCGTTTTTCTTTTGAAGTCTACTCCAACTCTGTGATATGAGCGTCTGGTGTTTGCTTCCTTTTTCAGCGCTATCAGGAAATCGTAGAAAGACAGGCACTTGGGATCTCCACGTATATTGGGTTTTGGGTATTGAATTATAGAAAAAATGTTTTCCTATACTTGGCGAAACGAGGCCATTATGATATTAAGACTATTCAGTATACTGCTAACCTAAAGTTTTAGTAATATACAGGGTGAGTTTTTTTTGATGATCAGTATGGGATCTCGGAAACTAGCGCAGATAGAGCAATGGTTAAATTGGGAAAAATTTGCAGTTTTACTGACACTTTCGGATTTTTGTAAAAAGTCATGGCTTACTAGATATTTTGAAAAAACGAAATTCTACCGATTTAGTCAAATCCCTCTAGCTCCTTTGTTTTGATTTTATCAAAAAAGTGTAAATCTCAAAATTGAAGGGAACTGTATCCCGAATATGATTGTCATGTCCTCGTTTGCGTGACAGCTCTCGTTTTCGAGATATGACACAAACTTATCTTTTTTGAATGGAAACCATAGTTGGCTATGACCTCAAAAAAGGGGATATTTTTAGAGCTTTTCAACGATATAATACTCGGTCTAGTTATTCATAAAAATAACGGAGTTCTGGATGCTTTTCTCTAATATTATCACTTTTAACGTAGATTGTTTTCACTTTGACGTTTCCTCATTTGAGAGTAATTCCATTAGTAGTGCTGAACTGACAGTCGATATTGACAAGTTTTCGTAATAAAATGGAATATTCTAACGAAGAAAAACTGAATATGATGGAATGTTATATCATATGCAATAAAATTCAGTTTGTGCAGCTGAGGAATACTTTCATAGATATTTTAATCGTCGTCAACCTGCTCGATGTCCATTTAAGAGGCTTTACGATAGTTTACGCAGATATGGATTTTTTATTAAACCACCAAAGGAACGTAATCAAATTAACGAAGCAGCACAAATCAATGTTTTGGGAATGGTAATTAAAAATCCATTTACATCAACTCGTGAGATTGCGGCAGAAGCTGGCACATCTCAACGAACTGTAGTTAAGGTACCGAAAGCGCACAAGTTCCACCCGTACAAACTTTCAGTTTCTCAAACTTTGCATGCTGGTGACGAACATCGACGTATTTTGTTTTGTACATGGTTTAGAGATGTGCCTTGAGAATCCATAGTTTCCATTAAAGGTGTTATGGTCAGATGAAACTAGAAACTAACTGCGGTATGTTCAATAGACACAATGAGCATATCTGGGCTAAAGAAAACCCTTTCCATGTAGAAAAAAGACGCCCCAGATAAAATTTGGTTTTAATGTTTGGTGTGGTATCATAGGGTCTACTATTCTGGGGTATTTTATCTATGCCGAATCACTTACTGGGGAGCGCTAGTTGCATTCCTTGCAATGAACTTTTCAAGACATGTTGCATAATTTGAATTGAGTGGTTCCAACATGATGGAGCACCTGCTCATAACTCGTTATTAGTAAGACAATACTTAGATAATATCTATCCAAAGAAGAAATGCGCTAAAAATCAAAGTATGCAAAAGAAAGTATGATACAGTTGGTGACCTAAGGGAGGCGGTATAACAAGCAATTGAAGAAATTGATAAGCGGTCTGTGAGGAAAGCGGTTATGTCAATCTTAAAAAGATGCAATTTTTGTTTAAATAACAATGGTGGACTTTTCGAACATAAATGGTAACCATTATTATATACTTTAATTTCTTAAGTTTTTAGTAAGTTACTTATTTAGTTTTTTCGTTATATCTGATATACCTAATAAAAAAAATTGTTCAATGTTTTTTGGAATAGTTATTAATAAATCAATCTATTTCATGGCTAACTACGTTAAAAGTGAAAATAAGAGAGAAAAGCATCCATAACTCCGTTATTTTTATGAATAACTATATCGAGTATTATATCGTTGAAAAGCTCTAAAAATGTCCGATTTTTTGAGGTCATAGCCAACTATGGTTTCCATTCACACAAAGATAAGTGTGTGTCATATCTCGAAAACGAGAGCTTTCACGCAAACGAGGACATGACAGTCATATTCGGGATACAATTCCCTTTAATTTTGATATTTACACTTTTTTATAAAATCAAAAACAAAGGAGCTAGAGGGATTTGACTAAATCTACAGAAATTCGTTTTTTCAAAATATCCATGACTTTTTACAAAAATCCGAAAATGTCATTAAATTGGGCCAGTAAAACTGCAAATCTTTCCCAATTTAAATATTGCTCTATTTCCGCTAGTTTCCGAGCTCCCCATACTGATCATCAAAAAAAAAAACTCACACTGTATAGCTTAAGTAAGAGTCGCATCTAAATCAGCGGTTGAATTAGAATATAAATTCAGTTGAGTTTTACTAGACACCACAAATAGTCACATAATTAATGCTTGAATGTTGAATATTTTAACAATAAGGTGTGTTTAAATTAATTCAACATAGCAAAAAGTTATGACGCCCGCACGAAACTTATTCCAGCTGGAACTCAGCCTTCGTACATTAGTATCATAAAATTAATACTTTTGAAGAATATGAAGTGGACATTTGATCAACTAAATAGTCAAATAAACAAATCAAGATAATCCACTAGAGATCCAAGAACAACTGAAAATCAGATCAGATCTGTAGGTATTGTATTTAGTTATCTAATAAAGTAAGAAATAACTATGTTTCTTCTTCATACCAACAGCAACACAAAAATTTACTTACGTTCCATTCTGGGATTTCCGAAAGCCTTGACGCTACAACTGCTCCCGCTGATCCCCCTCCAACCACTATGAAGTCGTAGTCCCTGTACAACATCCTGGCATTGCGAACGGGTGCTTCTGGATCAAATTTATTGTAATTGACCAACGTTAAGCCTGCTAAAATCAGTGGTATGAGCCACAATGTAGATCCGACTATTCCAACTGTTTTCAATGCTGTGGAAATAAGCAAAGTTTCCGTAACCATTTCAAATTTACACCAGCGTACGCCTTAGACTACAAATATCACAGCTGATCTGCAATTTAAAAAAGATATATATTTTGTATTTGAAAATGTTGTCACGGAACTTACCTTTGACTAGATTTCTTCAACCACCCAGTATCCGTACAACAGACTAGTCTGGTGGTCGTATTTCCATTATTTTCCACAGGTTACTATTCTTTCGAGCCCTTTTGTCTCTAAGACGTTGAGCGGACATGACTGTCATGAGATGGAATCTCTCATATTTTTTGGAGTACTGTAACAAAACAAAAATAATAATTAATAAAGACCTATAAGTTTTTTAAAATTATTTTTGGTTTATTCTCTGATATTTTATAATACAGTCAAATTGTTAAGTTTTTGACAAGGTTTACATGGTTTACCACAACAAAATCAGTAGGTTTTTGGCACTTGTTTCAGTTTTTGCTTATTTTGGGCATGATGTGGTTTCTAGCTACTTCTCTAACTGCACAAAATCATATACCTAGTAAAATTTGCTAAATTTGAGTTTCTTTCCCTGTAGATCTGTTACTTTCCGAGATAGAACTTCTTAACGTTTGACCCGTTGTTCCGCTATCCCTTTCTGTTCACTTCTAGTCTCTTGACTCTTCTCTCCCTTTATTAGCCCCGCACATGGTCCTACATGGATAGCCGGCATTTGTCGAAATTGTGACGTATGACTGAAATTTATGTTCACTCAGCCTGTTAGAAACGGTTGAACCACTCCAGTTATTGCTATAGCAGTTAAACAACGAGAAAGACATGTTAAAGTGCGAACAACGAGAGTTTCCTCTAAAGAGATCAACTTCACAAATAAATGTTTTCTGCGTAGTTCACACATTACATTTGGGGCCTAGAAATCGAAAAGACCGGATAATGGAATTCGGTGATCACGATGTAGAAATTGTCAAAGTATAGGACTATTTGAAAAGTCGCTGAAAAAATAGGGGAACTGACAGAAGACATTGATTTGTTTGCACTAGACACCAGATACCATTTATTCTGTCAAAAGAGAGCTGTTAAGACCTGTAACAACTGGGGACTGAAGAGGATATCGTGATTTATCAAACACCTATGTCCTCGTCAAAGAGTGCCAATTTTCCCTTCCCTAGCTGATTGAGAAGGTAAAGATGGAAAGTACTTGATGGTCGAACCATCAAGAGCAGATTGTTTGCTAACTATGGAGATGACATATTAATTGCCGAAATTAAAAACAAAGAAAATATGGTATATTTCAAAAATACTGACTACAAAGTTTTGACGAATACAAGATACGAATAAAGATTCAAGTTAGATCCACAAATCCACAGAGTGTTATGCTGCTGATATACCTGAACATAAGTTTTTTCAAGTGTACAACTCTAGTGGATTCATGCCCTCAAATGAATGCCTGTATACAGGGTGTTGCATTACGATACAATACAGATTAATTTGTCTTCTGCTGAAATAGTTAGTGCCCCCATGGTCGGAGTGTGTGGTCGACTTTAAGACAACTAAGTAGGTAACTATATTTTGTAAAGATTTCTGTTCCCGGTCGCAATAATCTATAATAATTTTGTTATTATATTAGATCAATACATAGTTTGGTAATTCTAGAGGCTGCTTTTCTATTTTAAGTTAATTTTTTTTGAAAGTTATTTTTTCTGTTTTTTATTTGTATTTAATTTTGTTTGTAACTAAATTTCTTGTGCGTAACTTACAGTTATTTACTGTTTTTTGTGTCGATGGAGTTTTAAGACATTATAAACGTATTTAAAGAAAAGAATAACAACGGCGGCAGTTATTTGAGACTGAACGATGGAAGCGAAAGCTTCTTACGAAATTCATTTCCTGTTTCTTGTTATCTCCTTGTCTCCCTATTCCATTCTTTGTGTCATTCTTAGGAATAAACATAAATTTCAGGAGATTAAAATAATTGTCACTATTTTGTTATGGCTCAAGTAATGTGTAACTTAATTTTAAATATAACTACAAATATATATATATATATATATATATATATATATATATATATATATATATAAGTTAATTTAAAAAAATAAAAAAATTAATTAAAATATTCCAAACATACTTCACCTATTTAATATAATCATCTATTAATTATAACAGATTAAATTATAGGAACATTATTTTTGAAATATCATAGGACCTCGAGAAGTATTCTGCGCAATCGCTATTGTAATATAATTTAATCGAATACATATTAAAAAATGTGTCCGTCAAAATGCTTTATGTTAGGGTGGCGCTGAGGTTGGTTTTTAACCAGCACGCCAAAATTTTTAGAATATCTATCTATATTTAGGACAATTTAAAAAAAAGAGAAAGCCGGTGGCTTAACATTAATATCATTTTATATTTGGCAATTAATTACCTCTTCCTACATCAACGCCATTCTGGTCACTTATTGAACTTGTTATTTAATGCTTTCACCTGGGCTCTTTGTCATTTAAATCCTCACGTAAGTTTGTCAACCTTGACAACCTTGTTCCTATCATTGTTTGTATTGTTCTGAGGTATGTCATGTCATTTAAAATTTGGCCAATTTTGTGCTGGTTTTGTATATTAAGTATATGTCATATTTGTTTAATTGCTATTAATTATTGATTTTATATAAACGATGACTCTTAGTATATATACTGGACTTACTTACTACGTTTTAGAAATATTTCAGGATCAAGCAACAACACTTTAACAAATCCTATTAATAATAAGCAATGTTTTGGAAACTAAAAAAATAAATTTATCAGTTATCAAAAACACCATCTGCAGGGACCGTGAGAACGCGGTTTACCATTGCCAAGGATTCGCCTCAGTTTCTGATTCTGTCAGTTTTTCGTCTGTTCCTCTGGAATTGTAGACACTGCTGGGTTCTAGAAACATTCTGCGACCACTTCCAACCGTGAAGCAAAATTCTAAGTTTGGTAGACAAACCTGTTCCCAACTATTTCAGTTGCACTTTCATACTTTCTTAAAATAATCCGCATTATTTCCTCCATTAGTGTAATATAATTTATGTACGGATATTTTACATTAGTCATGTATGTCAACGATACAAGATTTTCGGTTTAAATAAAATAACTGAAACCTGCATTATTTTAATGATCTTAGATTAAATTTACATTTGGTCGGAAATAAGTGCCAAAAGAAATGCAATTTAAATTTTTGCATTTTATTATCAAAGTCATATATTTTACTCAGATAATTTTAGCATTTAAGAAACTATTTTGCCCTATCAGCATGGTTTTGTTAACAAAAGGTCAACTGTTACGAATTTAGTGGTAATTATCCAGTATATAGCGGAAAAGTTTAACTCCAATCGTGAAGTGGACGTCATGTATACCGATTTCTCGGTAGCCTTTGACAAAATAGATTATGAACTATGGCTTCAGAAATTACATAATTTTGGCTTCGCGAAGGACACTTATCAGATCATATCTTTCCAATAGAATCCAGTACGTAGAATAAGTCTGATGAATTTACTGCAACATCTGGGGTACCATAAGGGTCCATTCTTGTCCCTTTATTGTTTATATTATTCATAAACGACCTATGTGATTTGCTTCACAGAAGATTTGAAGATATACTCGTCAGTGACCAGTGGGGAGCTGCAGAACTAACTTTGTTTTATTGAAAAATGGTGCACTAGTAATTCTCTTGCCCTCAATGTACAGAAATGCAAAATTGTTCGATTTTCACGGCGATATTCGACTATCGAATTCAACTATCGAATATGCAGTTTTAACTTAGAAATGTGCAATACAGTTAAGGACCTTGGAGTAGTGTTCGACTCACATTTGTCTTTCAGACACCACATATCAATTAAGGTTTCGGAATCCACGAAGTCATACGGTTTTTTAATTCGTAACTGTAGAGAATTCACAAACATCAATGCCTTAAAAATATTGTATTATGCGTACCTTCGATCTAAATTAGATCATGCGAGTGTGGTCTGGAGTCCAATCTACAAAGAGCAAAGGCTATCTATGGAAAGAGTCCAAAGAAGATTCCAAAAATTTCTTATTTTTAAAGTGGATTGCTCTTATCCAATAAGATTAATTAGTACTAATGATTTATGTACGAGGACGAGTATGACACAGCTGGAACATAGGAGCAGATTCTCGTCGCTGGCGTTACTGCATAAAGTTATTCATGAACAGATCGACTGTTTTGCTAACTTAAGTATGGTCAATGTTATAGTCGCTGTACTAGAGCTGTGAGAACCTTCAAATCTAGCAGAGCTAGAACAAACATACTGGTGAGTTCCCCAATATAAAAAGCGTGCTATAATTTTAGTGTACTATGCTTTTCAACTGATATTTTCGCGTGTACTCTCAGTCAACTTCGGAGGCTGCAGTGAAAACTTTGTAGGAGTCTTACATATAATTGTATATAAGTTTAAAGTTTTTATTCTTACTTTCACATTTTAGTTTGTAGTGTTTTTATTCTATAATTTTTATTTTTACCTTATTGTACGATTTTATTCTTTGTTTTCTTTATTTTCTTTTTACAATTACCTTAGTTTTTCAATCACTATTCAATAACTTTAGGTATAATTTAAATTGTATATTATTCTGTAAATTGACAACTTTTGAATAATAAAGCTAGTATTTATTTATTTATTTATTTTGTATGTGTATATGTGTGGCACTCATTTAAGAAGTTTTGTCGGCAATCAAAAAAAAATCAAATTCATTAGAAGACACT
The DNA here is from genome assembly GCA_034190945.1 of Octodonta nipae. Classification (NCBI taxonomy): domain Eukaryota; kingdom Metazoa; phylum Arthropoda; class Insecta; order Coleoptera; family Chrysomelidae; genus Octodonta; species Octodonta nipae. The sequence continues at coordinate 14,949,705 of CM067220.1, read as the reverse complement.
AGAACTTAAAATAGTTTTGTAGCCGTTAAATAGCAAAAAGTGCATTCAATGTAAGTAGAAAGTATAATAGTAAGTTTCATAATAAAAACCAAAGTTATTCAAAGCGATGTTTTTGTATATTTATTTAAACAATAGACCAGAACGACAATGGGAGAAAGGTCGAGATGTAAGCGCCTCTCAAAAAAACATTTACATAATACTTAAACAGTTCGATTCGAGACCGTTTATCTTCTGTTACACGAACAGCCTGAGGTCATGGAAGTAGATTCCATCTCGGTAACTGGTACAATTTCGCTTGCACTTTCTTTAGAAGGACGACAACAAATTTCGTTAAACCGTGAATGCACCGGTATTTTCGTCCACATCCGTGCTCTTACTGCTGACAAACTTTTTCTTGGTTACGGTCTTAAACCACTTCGACCGTGAAATAAAGCATTTAAGTAGAATGGGAAAAGGTATTCAATATATACAGTGAGGACGCGTGGGTTGGAACAAATTCATTTAAAATTCAGGTGTTGATTTTTTGGGAAAACGCTCAGACACTTCGGTTTTTTTTGGACTGCGATTTTTGTGATGATAAACTCATTTATAAAGGGCGGGCCAGAAATAAATTGCGTCCATCAATTCATTTTTTCAAATGGAAACATTTGTTTTTTATTTTATTTTTGAATTCTGCATTGAATTCTAAGTATTTTTCATGTACAATGATCCTCGATATTTTCCAGCTTATTGAAGTAGACTTTCGAGTTCTGTCTCCATATCCTACAATCGTCAAAATTTGTTTTTGCTGCTTTTCATTTTAACGGGCCATACTTGGAAACTTTGCAACTGCACTTGACAACTACTTATTTGAAGTTAAATTATAGTACAGTTTCTATGGAAATATACTAGTGTTAAAAACTCCATAATTAAAATAATTTGGTCAAGTACGAGTTGGACTCGCAAACTTAGGGTTCCGTACCACCTTCAAGATTCGAATATTCCAGTTTCATACATGCAGGGAATGAGTGCATTTTCTTATACTTACCCTTATATCTTTTAAAGGAAGCGTTTTAATTTTATAAAAAATATACACTTTGATTTTCCACACATAGACTTTTTATTTTATCTGCTTTAGGATTCGCTTGATTTTTATCACAATACATATGTATTTAATTTTCTAATTTGGCCCCCAAAAAGTAACATTAGAGTTTTATTTTACTAATAAACTTTCTGAAATGCCTTTTATAATCTACTGTCTGAGTTTTGAGGCTCTGTAGAGTTGAAGAAAAACGGCAAAACAGGTCAAAGTTTAAATTATAAATTATTAAATCTGTTATTCAAATTATTGAAAAATATAAATAAAATATATTTTTCAAATTTTAAATAGTGCAGTTTCTAAAGTGGGAATTAAGTCGATGTTTAATATTTTTAATATCTTTTATACAAATGATTTAAAAATATGGTATATTTGTAATTCACATAATAAGCCTTTTATCTGATATATTACATGATGCGTTTGAAAATTGAATCTTTATTTTCCATTTAATTGTATAATTTGTCCCTAAAATTACTATGGGGGTTTTCTAGTAATTTATTTTTTGTTTAATTCTATTATTTGGACGCCAAATAATAGAATTAGGTATTTTTTTCATATTTTTCCTATAAACAAAAAAAAGAGGTCTTAGAGTTTGGGGAATAACGGGGAGAATTGGTAATTTTTTTAAAATATTTTTTTAATATATTTTAAAATATTCATTTTAAAAAAATTAAAAAATATATTTGTACCTATTCGTCATAATGAGCCCTGGGATTTGATATATTACATACTTCTATACTTCCAGTTTTTCAAAATTTTTCAGCTTATGGTTTCGGAGATAAGGGGGGAATAGGTAAAATTTTTTATATTTTTGTTAATATCTTTTAATTTATTTATTTTATAAATATGGAAAAAATATATTTGTTTTCTTCATCATGAGCCCTTTTATTTGATATATTAAATGCTGGGTTAAAAAAAATTTTAATTTTATATTTTCGATTTAATTCTATAATTTGCCCCCCAAAAAATATTAGGGGTTTTTCCTTATTTTTCCAGTAAAGTTCAGGTGAGGGGCTATACCTCCATTGTTTTTTCAAAATTTTCCAGCTTATGGTTTCGGAGATAGGGGGGGGATGGGTAATTTTTTTTATAATTTTAATTAATTTATTTTAAAAATATGAAAAAAATATATTTGTTTTCGTCATAATGAGCCCTTTCATTTGATATATAACATGATGGGTTAGAAACAATTTTAATTTTAATTTTCCATATAATTCTATAATTTGCCACCCCCCAAATAAATATTAGGGGTTTCTCCTTAATTTTCCAGTAAAGTTCAGGTGAGGGGCTATACCTCCATTTTTTTTCAAAATTTTCCAGCTTATGGTTTCGGAGATAAGGGGGGGAATGGGTAATTTTTTTATATTTTTGTTAATATCTTTTAATTAATTTATTTTAAAATTATGAAAAAAAATTTTTTTTGTCGTAATGAGCCCTTTCATTTGATGTATAACATGATGGGTTAGAAATAATTTTAATTTTATATTTTCCATTTAATTCTGTAATTGGCCCCCCAAAATTAAAAGTAGAGGTTCCTCTTTATTTTTCCAGTAAACTTCAGGTCAGAACCTATAAATCTATTTTTTTTTTCAAAAGTTTACGTTTTATAGTTTCGGAGATAAGGGGGGGGGGAATGGGTAAATTTTGGTATATTTTCGTTAATATCTTTTTAAATAATTTTTTTTAATATGAAAAAAATATATTTGTGTTCCTCATAATGAGACCTTTCATTTTATATATTACATGATGCGTTTGAAAAAAAAATATTTTTAAATTTTTATTTAATTCTATAATTTGCCCCCCAAAATTAACATTAATGGTTTCTCCTTAATTTTCCTGTAAAGTTCGGGCAACGCTCTATATTTCCCATTTGTTTCAAAATTTTAGGCTCAGTAGTTTCGGAGATCAGGGGGGGGAACGGTCGATTTTTTTAGTTTTTCCCCGAGAAGTACCCCTAAAATCAAAATTTATTTTTTGCCATATGTACTCCTGATCGGTTCACCAAACTTTACCTTCATACCAAATTTCAACCTCTTCCGTCGTGTAGTTTAGGAGAAAATTGCTGTGATGTGACAGAGGCCAAAATCCTGAGTGATATTATAAGGGTATTCGTATATTATATATATGGAACCCTAAAAAGGATTTCCAATCATGCGACTAAAATACCGCCAACAATCATACAAACCAGACGTAAATAAATAGGTTCAAACCCACAAACACCTTATTTTTACCCTCGTTTTCTTAACTTTAGGAAGAAATGTATTTTTTTTTAAATTGTTAATTTTCAGTATAGAACCTTGTACATGAATAATACTTAGAATGCAATGCAGAATTCAAAAATTAAATAAAAAACAAATGTTTCTATTTGAAAAAAAAAAGTTGATAGTCGCAATTTATTTCTGGCCCACCCTGTATAAATAAGTTTATCATCACAAAAATCGTAATCCAAAAAAACCGACGTGTCCCAGCGTTTTTCCAAAAAAAACAACACCTGAATTTTAAATGGATTTGTTCCAACCCACGCGTATACAGTTTGGTGAGCTTCAGACACTTAGCCGATATATGATATATAACAGCTACCCTAAGCACTACTATTTTTGCGCTTTTTAATTGCTTGTGTCTTCTGTTTCAGCTGTATGTATATCCATGTTGATGACATTTGGCTAGATCGGTCGTTTCGCAGTTGACGAAAGGGTCATTTCCAGAATTTTAGGATTTACTTGTCATTGATAATGAGCTTACGGTCTCTTTAACTCTGAAGCTCCCCCAAAAATATTTTCTTGGTTTGTTTTTCTTCCGTTCTCTTGCCGTTGGTCATGCCTGTTTATACGTTGCAATCTTAGTTTCTGATGGGTTTTCAAACATGTCCTTTCTAATCTCGTTTCTTTCTATTACGGTCTTCACTTCATCGTTATCTCTTTGTTGTTCTCTTTCATTTTTCTGGTATAGAATTAATCAACTGTTTGGTTTTTCTTCAGTCTTTCTGTAATATACATTGTTGTTGGCATATTTTAAAGGTTGCATTGAGACGCCATTCTTGTTCTTAAGTATGCTTTCACCAGAAAGTATAACACATCACTGTTGGCATTTTCTCCTCTCTATATCATCCCGGAAATAAAACACTACTAGTATAAAAATGATATAAAAAGGAGTATATGTAACAAACTACCAATATAGTGAAAACTGTACACTGCAAACACCACCAGTTATAATGTTTAAATTTAAAAAATTAAGTATTTAACAGGTACTTAATTAAAATAGCATATCTGACAATTAACGCTGTTTTATTACAAAGTTTAAAATAATTGATTAAATCTAACAAGATAGTGATCAGGTAATAAAATTATTGGTAGTAATACCGAGTCAAAAAGAAAACTCTCATTTTCGCTGATCGAGTTACCACAACTAAATGTTATTCGTTCATCCATAAACTAAAACTGTAATTTCGAACTTTACTTTTCTCTAATTAAGTTTGTTTCTAAGAAGCGGCGACAGAAAGCTATATAATATACCACGCATGATCGTAGATTTTAATGAATACACATTTGCGGTCTTATCGCGGACTTTACTGAAGATTTTACCGGCCGAAAGGAACACTTCCTCATGTGCACTATACGGCTAACAAAGATAATAAATATGATTTATCGTCGGAAATTGTACTTAACGTGCAGTACACTTCCTTTCGTTTTCTAAAGAAAAAAAAATATTAGAACGTCACATTTCAATGAACAACGAATTATTAATATAGCTCTGGCGTGTGGCATCTAAAATGAACTATCAGTGTCATTTGTCTTAACCTACTTTAATAATATAAGACGCAGGAAGTACGTGATACGACCAGAAAAGTGTTACACGAGGAAAAGCAAGTGGAAGTGTTATGTAATCACTGTTCAGATGAGATGGGCGGAGAAATATTTGGCATGGTATAAAAATGCGGAAGAAACATTTAACTTCATGTATAGCTTAATAAGGTATACATACTAGGTTATTCGACTCTATAAAATTATTATCTATACTATTATAAAATTGTAAGTTTGTCTGTTTGTTTGTTTGTTTGTTTATTTGTTTGTTTGTTTGTTTGTTTGTTTGTTTGTTTGTTTGTTTGTTTGTTTGTTTGTTTGTTTGTTTGTTCGGGCATCACGTAAGAACCACTGAAGTGATTTTGCTGAATCTTTTTTTGTTGCAAAGCCTATAGTTTGACTTAAAATCTGGTAGATATTTTATCTCCCTAAATTGACAGAAACGGTAGATATAGCGAAAAAACTTCTAGCATGTTGGGAACACAATTACTCTATTGGTTCCACAGCAAACACCAAATATTAGATATTTGAATCAGTTTAGCCTTTAGTCAAAATTCGGAATATGCTAATGTAACATGTTTCGAGTTAAAAAAATCAACTGATATATTTACCGTAATTTTACAGGGAAACTTAGTACGAAATAGAATTTCATGGATTTAAAAAATCTAAAAAAAAGGTATATTAGGTGTACCACAAGCAGCTGCAATATATACAATGTGGTTGAAATAAGGGGGAGTGGAATTAGTTATACGGGGTGGTTGAAGTTATATTGAGTGGGCCATAAATAGTTCCATATACCAGGGGATTCATAAACGGGCGAAGTAGAAGTATATTTAAATAGGGTGGATAACAAAACGATATATTGTTTGGCTCAAAAGTAGTTGCAGATACAATATGGTTGAAGTAAGGGTAGAATATTTATACAGGCTGGATGCATTTTTTTTAGAAAAAAATGTGTTATGTAAGCATTTGGGATATTTGAATTATATTCTTGAGTTATTATAGTTATGGAATAGGTTGAAAAAATGTTAGAAGAAGTTGTTTATACAGGCTGGTTAAAATATGAGATCGAGTGGAATTATAGTTTATAAAGTAGTTAAAAAATAAGTTATATCCACAAGTAATTGCATATAAAGGATGGTTGAAATATGTAGGGGAGTATAATTACAGCTATACAGGTGGGTTTAAAAAATAATATAATTAAATGTTATGATCTACAAGCTGTTCCATTTACCGGATAGTTGAAATATAGGGTGGAGTAGATTTTAACGATACAGGGTGGTACAAAAATGTTATATTGGGTGGCAAATAACTAGTTGCATATACAAGGTTGTTGAAATATAGGGTGGAATAAAATTATAATTATACAGGGTGGCTAAGAAATGCTAGAAAAGTTTTCTTATATAGTAGTTGCATATATGGAGTACCGGAAATATGGGACGCAGTAAAGTTATAGCTACACAGTGTGATTCAAAAAAGGTTAGAAAAAATTGCAAATGAAGGGTGTTTTAGTGAAGTGTGGATAGAAAATATATTTTATAATGTAAAAAAATATGAGGAAAAATTGTGAAATAGAGTGGCTCATAATCCGTTGCACATATAGGATAGTTGAAATATAGGGTGGAAAAGTGTTATGGTTAAGTATTTATAAAATGCTATATTAGTTTACCAGTAAGCGCAGCGTATACAGAGTAGTTGTAATACATACAAGGGGATTCAGAAACATGTTGAACAAAATTGTTATATAAGGTGCCCCGTAAGCAACTGCAGTTTTGGTGAAATATATTGGGTATTGATGGATTTATAGTTATACAAGGAGGTAAAAAAATGTTATACTGGGTAGCCGATAAGTAGTTCCATATACAAGGTGGTTGAAATAGAGGGTGGAGTAGAATTATAGTTAAACAGGTTGTATACAACCAGATAGAGCATGACCTGTTGCGTATATGCAATATCTGAGATGTGGTAGTAAAATTATAGTTATACAGTGTGATTAAAACAATGTTAGAAAAAGTTGCATATACGGGTGGTTGAAATATAAGGTGGAGACAAATTATACTTTTCATGGTAGTTAAAACTGTTATATTTGGTGGCCCCTAAGCAGATGAACATACAGGGTGGTTGAAGTATTTTGTAGAGTAAAATTATGTTAGGGTGTTTTTACATTTGTTATAGACCAAGGGTTCCACAGGCATTTCCATTAGAGTGGAGCGAAAAGTTTAAAAAAATTGTTTTATTGGGCATGAATCCTACTAAATGGAATACCTGAGACATGAGGAGAAGCAAGATTATAGTTTTAGAATGTGATTAAAACAATGTTAGAAAAAGTTGCATATAAAGGGTGATTAAATGTACTTTACAAGGTGGCTCAAAAAATATCAGAAATAATTGTTATATAGCGTAGACCATAAGTAGTTGCATAGCTGAAAAAAAAAAAGTTATATTGGGTGACAAATTAACAGCAGCATATACAGGATGGTTGCACTATAGGGTGAAGTAAAGTTGCAGTAGTACAAGGTGATTCAAAAAAATGTCGAATAAAATTGCTCCATGAGCACTTGCATTTTGGGTAAAACATATTCGGGATTGGTGGATTTGTAGTTAAGTAGGGTGTCTCAAAAAATTTGGAAAAATTGTTATATAGGATAACCCATATGTTTCATAAGTTATTTCTTTTTGCACTGACTTGTACATTCCGTACGCGGGTGAAACCGCGGGTAACGGCTAGTATTATATAAAAATTAACTCATTACGGAGTTATAAGTTTAATAAATGCAAATGTTTTCTTCAATTTGTTCGATTATCACTAGTCATCATATTTAAAAATATTAGGATCGTCTAAATTTTGACTTGATCGGCATATTGAATTGCCACCTAGATTGCTAGATTGTACATTCAAAGAGGTTTTCATTAGTGCTTGTCAATGAAATTGTTTCATATTTATTTCTTCTTTTTGGGAGACACTGCTTTTTTCGCTTTAGAGGATGCCGCAGATTTTGCAATTTTCGATTCACGATATTTCGATTTTTTAGTAGAGACGCCCTTAATGTTTTTAGTTGAAGAAAGAGACTTCGGTTTAGCAAAACAGATGACAACGATGATGTCGTTGTCGATAGTGTGGATTTCACAATTGAAGTATTTCCAGTTGTAGCAAATTTCTTAGGTTTGCTTTTATTTCGTCTTAGGTTTATGCCTGGAAGCTGCTCGTTTTGATGGTGGCATCTTTGCTCTACTTGTAGTCCCAGATTTTTGACGCTGGCCGGCTTCGTCTCCGAAGTTCCTGAAGAGGACGAAGCTGCCAATTTGAAAGAAACAAATACAGACTCCTGAAGAGAAGGCCGACGTCAGTTATCTCTTGATGAAATGTGCTACTTTCTCGGCATCGACTTTGTAGTTGACAGCAACATATTTCTTGATAGCTTGCAAAAGACCTTTGATAGCATTGTTGACCATCACAGATGTCGATGGTAGCTGAGTCAATGACAACATGGTAGAATGTTTCCGCTGTGGGCACATAGGCCATTATGAGGAGGTCTACGGAGCTATGTAATCATCCACCAGCCCTCACTACAGTAACCAGATGTCAGTAGTAATAACCATCGTATGTTCGACAATGAGACTGCTATACCATTGAATACAGAGTTTAGAAGACATCCGACACAGAATTAAGTGCGCCAGTGCTTTATAAACTACATAAAACCATTTGGCTGTCAGTCACAAGGCAGTGAAATAGTAATGATAGGTACATATCAAACCTGTTATCAGGCAAAGGCACGGACTGAGACCCGTGCTCTTCAATATGTACCAATATTTTACAGTGCCATCGGAGGAGTAAAAGATAACATAAACGTCAATGACAGATTGGTAAACAACTTAAAATATAACCAGTTACACCGACATGTTTTTCGACAGCCTGAAAGTTTGCAAAGGCCATTTGATAGAATACATCCACAGTAGATGACTCAATGTGTCTTAAGATAAGTATAAGGAAACCAGATTTATGGAACACCGATAAGTATAGTTTCAAAGTTCAGACCTTGAGGTAGTTTGATCAGTGTATTAGGTATTCGTATAGCTGATTGTTGAATTGAATTGTTAAAAGGTATTCATATAGCCGATTGGATAATCAGTTATTTGAAAAAAAACTCTAAAACATACGCGATTTTCAATCGTCCATAGTTATTGTATAAGATGCGTTGAAATTTTGAAACTCGACAGAATCTTTCATTTCTGCAAGGTAAATAACTGGTAAGAACCTCAAATTTACAGCTCAGGTGGTTTTCTTGGAAATCTGAATTTTTTTCCAGGGCTTTTGATTTTACGTGAAGCTTACAATGCTCCCATATTGAGCTAAATTAATATTTTAACCATCTCAAAGGAACATACTAATTATTAGTTCTTTGAGTGCGTTCGAACTGACCTTCATTTCAAATCGCTTTTATTCTTTCCCTAATACAAATGCCATGCCAACTGTCAAACTGTTTGCTGATAGCCCAGGGACGATATGGTGGCATATCATAATTTGTTCATTGAAATGTTACATTTCTATTTGTTGATATAACTTTTTTTCTAATCATTTTACAAAAAACTGACATCATACCATTTTTATAGATGGTGTTTTAAGTAATAATTTTCATTATAAATACACACTTATTCCACCGAGAGTTGAGAGTTTCAGTATTCTCTGTTCATAGAATGTTTGAGGGCGAGTTGCAAGCCAACTGCGCATGTGCTCCTCAACTTCTTCATATATTCCAAAATATACACTTTTATTTTCCACACATAGACTTTTTATTTTATCTGCTTCAGGATTCGCTTGATTTTTATCACAATACATATGTATTTAATTTTCTAATTTGGCCCCCAAAAATTAACATTAGAGTTTTATTTTACTAATAAACTTTCAGAGAAGCCTTTTATAATGTACTGTCTGAGTTTTGAGGATCTGTAGATTGGAAGATAAAGTACAAAATAGGTCAAGTTTTATATTATAAATTATTAAATCTGTTATTCAAATTATTTAAAAATATAAATAAAATATATTTTTCAAAATTTCAATAGTGTAGTTTCTAAAGTGGGAATTAAGTCGATGTTTAATATTTTTGTTAATATCTTTTAAATAAATGATTTAAAAATATGATATATTTGAAATTCACATAATGAGCCTTTTCTGGTGCTTTAAGGAATAATTTTCATTATAAAGTTTTAAAATTTATTCCTGCGTGATCTACACACTTATTCCACCGAGAGTTGAGAGTTTCAGTATTCTCTGTTCATAGAATGTTTGAGGGCGAGTTGCAAGCCAACTGCGCATGTGCTCCTCAACTTCTTCATATATTCCAAATCGTTTGCCTCCCGGTGATTCTTTCAGAGGCAAGTCAGGGCTATACTGAGGGTGGGTGGCTCCTCAGCCCATTTCTTGCAGTATTCCTGCTTCATTGAAAATGTGTTTTTGATTTGTCCAAAAATATTAAAATGAAATCTATATTTCCGATACTTTCGGAAGTAGTCGAAAAATAAAATTTTAAATTCCGCATTTAAACTGCTTTATATCCAATAGTTTCCAAGATCCCAATGGAGGTGGTCGAATTTGAATTACCCTGTATGTCGGAAATAAGTAAAGACTTGTTTATCGAAAAAATATGAAGACAACTAACATTTCCTATAATAACGGAAGTGTAATTCCACAATTATATTGATCCAACAACTATTACCGTTATCGGTCGATTATCTCAAAGCTTCACCTTCAAACGGCCGTCAACAATAACATTTAAGTTTATTCGCCTGATCTTGATTGCAATAATAACGGACTTTCTCAATAACAAGGCTATGCGTTCCGGACCGAACGAGAAAGGTGGATCACTAAAACGCGAATTGTCGAAAGGAAAGTTAAGGACTTATGTAATTTTTCGATAACATGCACACACGGCACGGCATATTCAATGAGATCATGTTCTTCCTACATTCTTATAGCGCCGGTATTATGTAAAGCAAATGATCGCTGCTTTCTTTGACCGAACGAGTTTATGCAAATTTTATGTTAATTATGTTTATACTTAGTGGTAATGAGAACGTATTTATCGTGCAGTTGTTGACAATGGAAATCCCGAAAGAGACATGAAGCAAATAAATCATATCTATTCAGAAACTTTAACTATAAAAACTTATTTTTTATGTGTAGTCTAGTTCACGTATGCAAGACCATGAGATATTATGCAAGAATAAGAAAGGAAGTAAAAGCGATCGAAAAAAGCAAAAGCTAAGCTTGGGAAATCAAAAAACGCCTAGAAATTGATAAATTTATAGATGGGACAAACACTAGACTAGCCTGGAAGAAGTTCTTCTGGGCGTCAGGTAGATATCTGCCTCAATACCCTGACAAACCAACCTAAGTAAACTCAAGTCACTGAAAAGAAATCTCATAAATAAGGGTAAAATTGGGTGGGAAAAGGGCCCAACAAATAAAACAAAATACTGCCGAAATAAAACTCCAATATATCATAGACTCATTTAATGATCTGACTTTAACTCAAACAACAACAAAATACACAATAGTACATCAAATAATATATCAATACTCAATTGCATCCAATAACGATAGGATTGAAATGATACCAAATAATGTTCATAATGAGTTCAAAATATCTTCAAATAACTTCAATATGCAACATATATTAACTGAACGTCTAATTACACAGGTAAACTATACCTCAATATTATCTCAAAACATGACTGACCTAATAATATCACTTTAATCAATTAAGCAAAATGATGATGATTAAGTCCAAATGATCTATTAACTTCCCGTTAATCAAAATACTTCAAAGTTCTGTCTGTTAATTCAACTAAGCAAAAGGAAAAAATATTCCTACCCCAAAATTCTATTCATATCATGTACACTAAATAACCAAGTAACACCAGTATTGATGCGTTAATTAGACCCAATAACTGATATTATCATATAAATGTTAATTTGGTCAAGTGCGAGTTGGACTCGCATACTAAGGGTTCTGTACCACCTTCAAGATTCTAATATTCCAGTTTCAGACAAGCAGGGAATGTCTGCATTTTCTTATATTTACCCTAATATCTTTTAAAGGAAGCGTTTTAAATTTATAAAAAATATACACTTTGATTTTCCACACATAGACTTTTTATTTTATCTGCTTCAGGATTCGCTTGATTTTTATCAGAATACATAAGTATTTAATTTTCTAATTTGACCCCCAAAAATTAACATTAGAGTTTTATTTTACTAATAAACTTTCAAAGAAGCATTTTATAATCTATTGTCCGAGTTTTGAGGCTCTGTAGATTGGAAGATAAAGGGCAAAATAGGTCAACTTTTAAATTATAAATTATTAAATCTCTTATTCAAATTATTTAAAAATACAAATAAAATATATATTTCAAAATTTAAATAGTGTAGTTTCTAAAGTGGGAATTAAGTCGATGTTTAATATCTTTGTTAATATCTTTTAAACAAAACAACATTTTTATTTTCCATTTAATTGTATAATTTGTCCCTAATATTACTATGGGGTTTTCTAATAATTTTTCTTATAATTTCAAGTGAGCCCCAATACCCCTAATTATTTTAAAAATTTTGGGTAGTATGGTTTCGCAAATAAAGCGAGAAATGAAATTCTTTCATATTTTTATGTTAATATCTTGTAAACAATTAATTAAAATTTTTAAATTTTTGTTGATATCTTTTAATTAATTTATTTTAAAAATATGAAAAAAATATATTTGTTTTTGTCATAATGAGCCCTTCCATTTGATACATAACATGATGCTTTAGAAACAATTTTAATTTTATATTTAATACTGTTATTTGCCCCCCAACATTAAAAGTAGAAGTTTCTCCTTATTTTTTCAGTAAACTTCAGGTCAGACCCTATACCTCTAATTTATTTCGAAACTTTACGTTTTATAGTTTCGGAGATAAGGGGGGGGGATGGGTAAATTTTGGTATATTTTCGTTAATATCTTTTGATTATTTTTTTTAAATATGAAAAAAATATATTTGTGTTCATCATTAATGTATTACATGACGCGTTTGAAAAAAATATATTTTTAAATTTGAATTTAATTTTATAATTTGCCCCACAAAATTAATATTAATGGTTTCTCTTTATTTTTCCTGTAAAGTTCGGGCAACGCTTTATATTTCCTATTTTTTCAAAATTTTAGGATCAGTAGTTTCGGATATCAGGGGGGGAACGGTCGATTTTGTTTGTTCCCCCCCCCCAGAAGTACCTCTAAAATCAAAATTTCGTCTTTTACGATAAGTACTGCTGATTGGGTCACCACTCTATACATTGATACCAAATTTCAACCTCTTCCGTCCAGTAGTTTAGGAGAAAACTGCTGTGATGTGACAGAGGCAGAAATCCGGAGTGATATTATAAGGGTATCCGTATATTGTATATACGGAACCCTAATAACGAAAATCAGGTTCTATATCAAAGCTGGGGTCTCAATCTGCCTCCTCCCCAAGTTTCACTAGATAACTGAATTGCAATTGAAAACTACATCCAAGTAATCAATCAGGTCCATCTATCATTAAAAAACTGATTTTTATATTTTTTTCAAATTTGAACAGCATTATATACCTATGAAAATTGACTTTTGTACTAATTTATCGAACTTTGAGTAAGATATTTATTTTTTGTGTTCAGTACAAGTGCTGTAGTTAATTGCCAACCCTATATGGTTTATGGGAATAACATTAAAAATGCTGTTACACACAGCACAACTACAATTTGGGGTCTCTTGATGTCGATACTCATTTCGCGTTAAAATATTAAAATTACGATAGTTCGTCAAACAGCATTTGCTTTATTAAACATGTATTCACTAAAACGGGATTATATTTTTATTGTAATGAATGGTAAAAGTATTGGAAATATTAATAGTAAAATGATGATTTCACTTTGTGGACTTTAATTCTTCACTCACGCTTTTTTATAATTCATAAAAGTTTATGTGCGTTTGTTTAAAGTTCATTGCAATAATCATTAAAAATCAATGATATATGAGCATATATGTCTTTCTCATTGTTTTTTTTTCTGTAAATATACTTTTTTCTGATGTTAGATGAATACAAAACAAATTTTATTTTGCAATAAATCGACATGATATATTAATAATTTGACAGAGAGACAGAGAGAGAAAGAAAGAGAGAGAACTATACGGATTCCTGAACTATTTGAATTAATCAAAGTAGAGTACAAGCTCAAATTTTTAGTGAACGAATCAAATAGTATAAAATGGTATAATTGTAATTGTCAATCCCAATACAATAACTGCGAAAAGTGCGCCTACAAAGGAGGCAATACCCGTAAATTGAGCATTTGTCCTAAGAAGAGCCTTTTTAACCCCAATTATTAGAGGATTTTAAGTGGTATAGAGTTCAATATATACAGGGTATTCCATCTCAAATGAGCCACCTTGCTTGAATATCTTGGTTATTTTCAAAACTATTGCAATAAGAAAAAACAGGTCGAGGGGGAAATTGTTTAAGGTGAATTAAGGCTTGCGCGCATTCAATTTAAACAGATCAATTCAGTGGCCTTGCGATTTGATACTGGGGAAGTAGGTGTTGTCGTATATCATTTGAAAGCCCTTATTATGGACTGTACCGTCGTAATAAAATTTTTTATTGCAATTTCTGTACATCTAACAACAAAAAGAGTATGAAAAAAACGAATTTACATTATAATACCTCTAAAGCAAATGTTCAAAGTGTCCTCCATTGACTTCCATACAATAGTACAACCTTGAGTAAAAGCCGCCTCTGACATGGTTCAGCATAGTCGGTGTTATCTGACGACAAATCGCTATAATTCGTTGGCGTAGTTCGTCCAATTTCTCAGGCCGTCATAAAAATGTTGAATTAACATGTCCCCACAAAAAAAATCTAAAGGGATCAGATCAAGTGATCGGGCAGGCCATTCTATAGGACCTCTACGCCCAATCCAGCGACCAGGGTATTCGAAACCGAGGTATTGACGAACTGGTGGGGCGTAGTGAGGAGGAGCTCCATCTTGTTGGAAATGTAATTGCTCTTCATGTAGTAGAGGATCATTTTCTATTTTTTCTATTATCAATGCATTAATTTCATTTTCCAATATATTGTAATAAATTTCACCGTTTAAATTACCAGGAAAATAAACAGAAGTCAAATTAGATGGTTTCCCAAAATCCCTACCCAAAAGTTTAGTTTTACCGGATATTGACTGTGAGCTTCTAGAAATAAATGAGGATTTATATCGCTCTAAAATCTACAGTTATGTCGGTTAAACTCCCCATGAAGGGAAATAGTGCACTCATCCGAAAAGCAAACATTGTACTAGAAATCCTCATTCAATTCATGAAGAAATTTAATTTTGTACAGATGGAATTTTCACAAAATTCTAAAAACGTTAGTTTTGCTAATACCGGAAGCTGCAGAGATTTGCTGGACAGACAGCATGTTTGGTATAAGTTGGACATGGCCCAATATAGCCACAGCTACCCCTTTATCATTTACAATTCCAAAGGGACCTCTTTTTTTATTCATTACTGAGCCCGTCTCAACAAATTTTAAAATCAACTCCAATCCGTATTTATGACAAACGTTACGTTCGGGATGGTTTGTGTTAAAAACAACAGATCGAGCACAACTTTAATTTTGGTAATAAAGACTTACCAGCTCAACACGTTCTTGCAATGTGTATACAATAATTATCTTTTAAATCAACAAATCAGAAAAATAATATTTTGACAGATAAATGTACAATGTTTCAAATGATCGAATAAAGGTCAGAACAGATAAACAAACTTGCTGTAAATATCAGAAAAAAATAATGTAAAATAAATGAATGTTCACATTTAATGTTTCTCTTGTATTGTGTGTTATTACAGGGTGCGGCAGTGAAACAGAATTGTTTAAAAGCGTACTATAAAAGAACTCATTTTTAATACTTTTCCATGCAGTAAATACTTTTAATTTAATAATCCGGTTTTACTCCTAGGTCTGTTAGGTTTTCTGTTACATGAACAGGAATTGCAATAAAAAATTTTAGTATTACTGCATAGTTCGTAAAAAGGGCTTTCAAATGATAAACGACAACATCTATTTTCCCTATCTCAAATCTCTAGGTGATTGAATTGACCTGTTTATGTTGAGTGCGCGCAAGCTCTAATTCACCTCAAAAAATTTCTCCCTCGAAACAAAAATCGACCTGTTTTTTCTTATTGCAATAGTTTTGAAAATAACCAAGATATTCAAAGTGGCTCGTTTAAGATGGAATACCCTGTATTAGCCATAATTTTAACAGGGAACTCGTAGAAGTAAATTATTTGAGCTTTAAAAACCCCAAAAAATATGGGGTATTTTCGTTTTCTTTTTTTTTTTTTTTGTTTATGGTGTGATAAGTAATGAATGATCTGTTGAAAATCTTCAAAGACTGAAAGATCTCCTTCAGAATATTGACATTTCTTGGTCAGTGAGTATATAAGCTTGGAGAAATGTTAATATGAAACGTACATCACACATAACATTTTTAGAGCAAAAGTTAATTTTTACAAAGAAAGTATACACGTTTCTTAAAATAAGATATTGGCATAAACACATTATCTACGAATTACCAAGCGGAAGCAATTCAGTAATGATGGTTAAAAGTTCTCGATTGTCGATTATTATTTTATGAAGCTAATCAATGAGAATTCGTGAAAGCCCACTGGCTCTCTCAATGAGCATGACGTTATAAAACCTACTTTCAGTCTCCAAATTCGGAATTTAGTCTAATGGAATAAGTAGAAAATGCTCATTAATGGATTTACTTGAAATAAACGAAATTTTTACAAACAAATATCGATTTTAACAATCTGTGTAAGTTTCTACAACTTATTTGTTAATACTGTCGCGAACTGTTATGATTACTCCCGGAAAGGCTCTATTTCATTGTCAAATCTTTTAAAAACTATCTTTGATAAAACATCTTCCTCAAAGATAATATAATTGATGCTGAGTACTTAATTTTTTATTTCGTATATATCGTTTATCACATTAATACGCGTCATCCTATCTTTCATAAATCAATTTTTAGTAAATAGGAGACCTAAAGAGTCGAGTTGTGAAAAATAATGAAGACGTATTAGGTTTAGAGAAAAAGTAATAAATGACAATGCAGGGAACGTGGCTATGCAATTATGAATACATTTTTCGAACATAAAGACATACATAAATTTACGTGTATTGAACCAAGTAGAAATCTGAAATCTATAATTGATCTTCTAATTATGAGGAAAGTAAGGAAAGTTCATTTGAAATATGTAAGGCTATATAGACAAGCCGAATGTGCAAGCACCCATCACATGCTTATAAGCCACATGATATATGGCAAGAGTAAGAAAAGAAAAGATTTAAGAATTGAAGGAATTGAAGTAGAAGAGACATAGGAAATTGTTTTCAAAACTGACCTACTGAAACAATACAGCATAAACATGTTATTTCAAAATAGAATAGACCGAAAACTAGGTATGAATATAAAAGGATCTTCAAAAGAAATGTATGAGCATTTGAAGAATAGACTACTTGAAGCAGCTAGAGAAGCTCTAGGAATAGAGAACAAACTAAAACGATACACAGAACAATTCTCAGAAGAGAACGATTGGCCAATAAATCACCAGCCACAAGAAAATAGTTTCAAAACTTAAGAAAACAAGTCAAGAAAAGAGTGAAGGACGAAAAAGATGAACACTGGAATAGACTATGTAGAGATATAGACAACACTTTACCCTACAACAGATCATCTATGGCTTTGAAAACAATCAAGAAAATAAGAAATAACAACAATTCTAAAGGAATAATATAACCAATAGCACCGAAACAATGGATAACACACTACTCAAATTTATTACAAGAGCAAAGAGAAGAATACCAACAACAACAAGACATATTTGAAGTTGGAGAGATACCACAAATTACAGAGGATGACATATCTGAAACCTTGAAAAGAGCAAAAAATAAGGACCCTGGACCAGGAAATATACGAATGAAACTATTCAAATATGTAGGCAAGAAAATAGTAAAACTTTTAGCGAAATTATTTAATAAAATAGAAGAAGGTGACCACATTCCTCAGGAATGGAAATAATCGTATTTAAGCTCCATATACAAAAAAGAAGGCAAAAGGGTACGCTCAAACTATAGAGGAATAGCGGTAATACCATCCACAACCATATTATTTGCTGTGGATGGATTGCTTTTTAAGTACGATCAAGAAAAAAATAGAAAACGAGGTTGTAAACCTTGGGGAAGAACAAAGTGGTCTCCGAAGAGAAAGATCGTGTTTAGATGTTTAGACAATATCCACAACATTAGACAAGTAATAGAGAAAAACAGAGAGAAATCAATAGAAACACACATGACCTTTATACACCTGGAAAAGGCATATGACAATGTACCAAGATGTAAGGTCTGACAAACAATGCGAAAAGTGATTAATGTGTTAATATAATTTAAAAAAAAACGTATAAGAACAACGAAAGCAGAATAAAAATGGAAACTACTACACAAAACCCATCGTAATAAACAAAGGATTGAAACAAGGGTGTACTTTATCACCGTTGCTGGAAACCTAATACCGTCAGTGCTTGGATATGGGATTTAAAATAGACAATCATATATTGCTTTCCTTATTTTACTCCGATGATGAAATATGGAATCTATGTTAAGGAAACTACGAGAGAAATATCAGAAATGGGGTCTGAAGATCAACTTCCAAAAAACAGAATATATGTGCATAGGGGGGTTGCAAAATGGGAATAAATCAATCTATAACAAAGACACTGGAAAATTGAGCACTCCAATGGTATGGACGTGTTAAAAGAAGAATACCAGAAAGCAGATGGCCAAAAAAAGTATAGAATGATTACTAAAGGGAAAATTAAAAAGAAGCCGACCTATTTTGACTTGGTAAAAATATATAAAAAACGTGATGGTTGAAAAGGGACTAGAAATGGGAGATTCGGAACATAGAGACTTGTGGTCAGTAAACTGAGGCTAAAAAACCAAAAGAAGAAGAAGAAGAAGTA
Source organism: Octodonta nipae (assembly GCA_034190945.1). Lineage (NCBI taxonomy): Eukaryota > Metazoa > Arthropoda > Insecta > Coleoptera > Chrysomelidae > Octodonta > Octodonta nipae. Next base: position 14,930,739 of record CM067220.1, on the reverse strand, counting down.
AATTGCCATCGGTGAAAATTAAAAATTGCATGTGCGAAGTTTTTTTTTAGAATTGTAGGAACATCAAAAAATAAGATTTTTTTATGAAGAACGTTGCTTACACTTCGACTTCGTCGCTATGTACTTAGCTGAACTCTTGCTGTACGTCAGCCTTTTTATGCCATCGTAGTTGCTCTCAATCTTTCCCGTAGTGACTCTGTCTTGCTAACGTATATAAAATTTTATTGTGGATCACGACGGAAATTTTCGGTACTTTTTTTACTTTTTTACTCGTGCGGTGAGAGAATTGTATTTTACTTAGCCATTTGTTTATTCGCAGAAATTGTTTTAACTGAAGATGATTATTTTCTAGAAGGGCAGCGTAAAATAAAATGTTATATAACAATATATACTACGATGTGTACTAATATATATAAGGTAAAAACTGTTTTATTATTTAGGTGTTTGTAAAATTCAAAAATATGCCAAAATTTCATAAGTGTTAAAAATTATATAATGTCAAAAATGCCAAAAAGTCATAAATAACTATCTAAAATGTCAAACTGTCAAAAATTTCAAAAATGTCGAAAACATCCTAAACTTGGAAATCGTGGAATCTGTAAACCACCAAAACCGTCATAAATTTCAGAAATGTCCAAAATGTCGACGATGAGGAGTATGAATGAAGGGACAAGTCTACTACGAGTATAATAATAATAAATAGAGAATAATTATCCAAATATCTAGGTGGTTTTTACAATCTTGTGTAAATAGTGTAGACAAGAATTGTTTTAGCTGCCATAAAGTTGTAATATACAGGAAGATTTCGCAATATTTCCCTTCTGAAAAATCTCAATAATTTGAAATTTGAACTCCTATATCATATCAATCTATCAATTATTACATATGAGATGATGTAAGTATAATGAATTCCTTAACTGATTCTACTGACTGATATTAACCAAATGTTGTTCCATATCTATGTTTGACCATGTTCTGATTTAAAAAACGAGTTTTGAAGGTCACATATTTGCTTTGCTCAATTTTAAATTGGACTAATACACAAATTTGGATGAATAGTTGTGCAATTAATTTTATTATTTGTGATTTAAGATTCGAATGTAATGCCATTAACCATGAAATCGACAGTAATTTGATCCAATTTACCTTGAAATGCGCAAGAAACTTATTGTCTGATGTAAAATTTTCGTCGGAATTTCTAGTGTGAATCTTCACTTTAATTTTCGTAAATAATTATTTTAAATTGCATATGTAAGGTCACGAATTATTGTGAAAATAATCCTGCAAACAAATTTCACTCAAGAAATGTGAACGCCGAACAATTACGACATATGAAGAATTACAACCAATTTAATTTTAAACACCACACACAACCGAATTATATAATTGCTCAACGAAAACGAAAATGTCAGTCGACTCTGATGCTGAAGGCCTTTAAAAAAATTGCATAACCAACAATATGGGTTGCCAGGTCAAAACAAATATTTTAGTAATTTCACAACGACGATTGTACGACTTCTACGAACTTCACTTGTTAAAATTAATAAATTGTTTACACAAAACTGTAAGTTATAATAAAGTGTAATTCTATTGATACTGTTGCCAAATTTGTAGTAATTGAACCAATTTTAAAAGGCAATTTGGGACCTATGTGCTAATGATTGGTATTAGTAGCTATGACAAAACGTCAACAATTTTTTTAGTAATATTTGAGTGTTCATGGAATGTCAACTATAAAATCTTTTACTAACACTTCAATTTTTGAATCATTTGCTCTGGTACTTGAATCTTTCCAATCTTATATTTCTTGATTATTTTTATGTTTTCTTGGGAATAACACCACAATTGAAATAAAAAGCTGTATATTGTAGGAAATTTCCAAACGTTTCAAAGTCGATTCTGACTTCGTTGTCAATGGCTTTAAAATATACAGGGTGAGTTTTTTATGATTAGTTTGGGGATCTCGGAAACTAGCGGAGATTGAGCAATGGTTAAATTGGGAAAGATTTGCAGTTTTACTGGCCCAATTTAATGACACTTTCGGATTTTTGTAAAAAATCATGGCTTACTAGATTTTTTTGAAAAAACGAAATTCTGTCGATTTAGTCAAATCCCTCTAACTCCTTTGTTTTTGATTTTATAAAAATAAGTGGTAAATATCAAAATTGAAGGGAATTGTATCCCGAATATGATTGTCATGTCCTCGTTTGCGTGACAGCTCTCGTTTTCGAGATATGACACAGAATGGAAACCATAGTTGGCTATGACCTAAAAAATCGGACATTTTTAAAGCTTTTCAACCATATAATACTCGATACAGTAATTCATAAAAATAACGGAGTTCTGGATGATTTTGTCTCTTATTTTTACTTTTAATGTAGTTAGCCATGAAAAAGATTGTTTTCACTTTGACGTTTCCTCATTTGAGAGTAATTCTATTAGTAGTGCTGAACTGACAGTTTTCGTGATAAAATGGAATATTCTAACGAATAAATACTGAATATGGTGGAATGTTATATCATATGCTATAAAAATTCAGTTCGTGCAGCTGAGGAATACTTGCATAGGTATTTTAACGTCTTAACGAACTGTAGTTAAGGTACTGAAAGCGCACAAGTTCCACCCGTACAAACTTTCAGTTTCTCAAACTTTGCAGGTTGGGGACGAACATCGACGTATTTTGTTTTGTACATGGTTTAGAGACATATGCCTTGACAATCCACAGTATCCATTAAAGGTATTATGGTCAGATGAAACTAGTTTTGCTAACTGCGGTATGTTCAATAGACACAATGAGAATATCTGGGCTAAAGAAAACCCTTTCCATGTAGAACAAAGACGACCCCAGATAAAATTTGGTTTTAATGTTTGGTGTGGTATCATAAGGTCTACTATTATGGGTCTTTTTATCTATGACGAATGACTTACTGTGGAGCGCTACTTGCATTTCTTGCAATACACTTTTCAAGACATGTTGCGTAGTTTGAAGAAATTGAGTGGTTCCAACATGATGGAGCCCCTGCTCATAACTCGTTATTAGTAAGACAACACTTAGATAATACCTATCCAAACTCTTGGATAGGAAGAAATGGCCCACCCGAATGGCCACCCCGGCCTCCCGATTTGGCAGTTATAGACTTCTATTTATGGGGTGCTCTAAAAAACAAAGTATGCAAAAGAAAGTATGAGACAGTTGGCGACCTAAGGGAGGCGGTATTACACGCAATTGAAGAAATTGATTTGCGGTCTGTGAGGAAAGCGGTAATGTCAATCTTAATAAGATGCCATTTTTCTTTAAATAATGATGGTGGACTTTTCGAACATAAATTGTAACCATTATTATGTACTTTAATTTTTTAAGTGTTTAGTAAGTACCTACTTATTTAGTTTTTTTGCTATATCTGATATACCTAATAAAAAAATCAGTCAATGTTTTTTGGAATAGTTATTAATAAATCAATCTATTTCATGGCTAACTACGTTCAAAGTGAAAATAAGAGAGAAAAGCATCCATAACTCCGTTATTTTTATGAATAACTATATCAAGTATTATATCGTTGAAAAGCTCTAAAAATGTACGATTTTTTGAGGTCATAGCCAACTATGGTTTCCATTCAAAAAAAGATAAGTTTGTGACAAATCTCGAGAACGAGAGCTGTCACGCAAACGAGGACATGAAAATCATATTCGGGATACAATTCCCTTCAATTTTGATATTTACACTTTTTTTATAAAATCAAAAACAAAGGAGCTAAAGGGATGTGACTAAATCGACAGAATTTAGTTTTTTCAAAGTATCTAGTAAGCCATGACTTTTTACAAAAATCCGAATGTGTCATTAAATTGGGCCAGTAAAACTGCAAATCTTTCCCAATTTAACCATTGCTTAATCTCCGCTAGTTTACGAGATTCTCATACTGATCATCAAAAAATGTCACCCTGTATAATGAAAATGTAAATTGCAAATTGAAAGTTTGATTTATTTCAATTTGCAATTTACATTTGCATTACATATTTTAAAGCCATTGACAACGAAGTCAGAATCGACTTTGAAAAGTTTGGTATTTTCTGTCAATATACAGCTTGTTATTTCAATTGTGGTGTTATTCCCATGAAAACATAAAAATAATCAAAAACATGCCACAAATAACATTTAGAAGACAACTCATATATTTTTTTTATTTAATAAATTTCCCACATGCCTAATGGAGTATAAGTCCGGCCTGCGTGTATGCTAGTCTGGTCACTTGCAGGTCCTCTGTAACTATCTCAGTGAGACAAGGTGGTGATGAGCTGTACAACGCGAATACCGATAAAAAGAGTGCATGCAACAACATGTATGCATGTAACAATTCCGACTTGCTCCTTAAAGATATTCCGTACCACAACATGATAAAGCCTCACCAAAAATTGTTTGAAGGTTTTATGTTGCACAGAAAATATGTCAACAGATGTTCATAATCAAAATCTGGACTCTTTATAACTACATTACCCAGTTTTGAACAACCCAGTCCGCATATTCTCTCGTGAATCTTAACCGCACTATACGATGTTTCCAGGTCAGTTGGGCAGTTGTGACAGCTACTCGGGACTAGATTCCTGGCTGTGAGTTGTCATGGTTACTTAACTTACCCTTGTATTTCGAACTTCGGCCAATTCTAGTTGAAACTGTCTTACTGGAACATGCAAAGCTTGGGGTCTCTAAAACATATTGTCTCCAGGTGTAATTACCAGCGGCCGACAGTGCACTGCCCTACTAACGTATTCTCTGGTCTCTTCATCTCGATATCTGACTCCTCTTTGGGGTACCTCGGATTTCACCCGTTTTCAACAGTACAATTATTCTTACAACTTATGCTGTTATTAAATGGAAGTTATTGTTTACAAGTTCTTCCATAGTGATTTTAATTTCTTAAACCTAATAACAAAAAGATTTGTACTTTCGAATTATGTAAAATATGAACTGATAAGAAGCTAAATCCAAAACATTTTGGTTAGCCTTTGTGATAATATACTAAAGAATTTCCGTTAATTCTGTTTTTGTCAGGAATATTGTATTAAAAGTCAAATAATGTAAGAGGTTTGTCGAATAAAGTAATAGCTCGATTATAGATGGCAAATATAAACTTTGAGTGAAACAAATATGAAATCAATCTATTTATCTTTTACTTTTATAAAATTGTAAAATAATGGTTTTTGGAACAATATAAATACATACAACTTTGTTTCCGATGATTGTTTTAAATATGTTGTTTATTTGAGCTCATTCCCGAAATAGTGGGTTTCAGTAAAGATCAATTACGTTATTTTATTATTTACATAATTAGCAGTCAAACATTTTCTGACATTTTTTGATAAACTTATATTTTGAACATTTTTATTTTCGTACATTAACATTTTAGTTCATTTTAATATCTTTAGCTTTTTTTATGTTTTTACGTTTAGGTAATTTTATCATTTTTTACATAATTTCGTTATGACAGTTTTGACGCTTTAGGTTTTTATTACATATTGATGTACTTTATTTTTTTTATTTGTGTTTGTGGGTATTTTTGTACGTTTTGTCATTTTAGGTATTTTTTACATGCAGAGGTTTTTCAAAATTTTGCCATTTTTCAAATTTTTGACGGAAATTTTAACATTTAGATATTTTTCTGAGGTTTAGGATTTTTCATAACTTTGTTGGGTGATTAAGTGTAATTAATTTTTTGAAGTTTTTTAGTAGTTACCGTTAAGTAGTAATTTGTTTACAATTTAATTGATTTTACAGTTTTAAGTAATTCGAGTCCATGTATATAATAATATATTAGTTTTAGTTTATTAAAACACTTCAGGATAATCTTTTCAATTTTTTTATCGAATATTGTTGTAATATAACTGTTCAACAACACTGCACAGGAATTTGATTTTTTGTAGACATTTGACTATAACTTAAATGAAGTTATTTTATTCACAAGGTGCATTGAACGAATCGCTGTTTTTATTCTAATCGAAAAAATTAACTGTCTTCTCTTTTTGTAGTAATTATAGAACTTTAGTGATTTTATGATGGTGTGATACAATTGACTGTCCTTTAACTAACATGATTTACAATATAATTTAGTGTGCAAACGTTTTTCTTATCTGAGGAGAAAGTTTTAAAGGTTTTATCATTCTATAAAGGTGCATTCCAATTGCTCGTCAATCTGCATGAGCCCCACCATGGTTCATAATTGTCTGGGTTTAATCTGCCAGTTAACAAAGCAAATTTGAGAACATTTTCAACCGACTTCGAAAAATGAGAAGGTTATCAATTCATCTGCAACTTTTTTTATGTATGACGAGCGATTATTGAAAAACGGCTTGCTCAATTTTAATGATTTAAACTGCATTATATTAAGGAACATTTCAGAAGGGTCCCATATAATTGTCTATAGCATGAGATTTAAGGTTTTCCAGAAAACCATAAAGAAAAGTAAGTACGGAATTTCAGTGAATATCAATGAATTTTCACTTTTTTCTCTTAAATCCGCTCAAGAAATTTGAATAATATAAATTGTATTCTACAAAGATATGTTCTAGTATATTTTTCTATAACGTAAAACATACTATTTTTCTGAAGATCGGAAAAATATATGCAAAATACTGTAAACATCATGGTAAATATCAAATTTTTATCATAAATGTCTAGTTTAAATGTCAAGATATTCCATAAAAGTATATCGTACAGGGTGTTTATAATGGTTTTCATTTTGATTCATTTAAGGTAAGTTTCTTCTAGAGACGAAGTTGAGTTAGGGGGCTTATAGTCGCGTGAAATGGCAGTTATTCCGTCGAACTCTTCTATATTGTATAACGGTGTAGGTGTGTGCGTGCGTGCATGTGAGATTAGGTGGTACATAGGCAGTTGTATACATAGGATGGTTGAAATATAAGTTGAAATTGAATTAGTTATACAGGGTGGTTCTAAAAGTATTGGATTGGATGGCACATAAGTAGTTGCGTATACAAGATGATTGAAATAAGAGTGGACAAAACTATATATATTTGCGTTATAGGACGGAGAATAATTACAGTTATACAAAAGGCTTTAAAAATTGTCAGAAACAGTTGAATATACAGTATGATTGAAATATAAGCTGGAGTAGAATTACAGTTATTCCGGGAGGTTTAAAAAAGTTATATAATTTAGAACATAAGTAGTTGCTTATAGAATCTGTCTGAAGTAAGGGTGGAGTAAAATTATTGTTATTCAGGGTGTATCAAAAATTTGTTTTATAAGCATAAGCAGTTAGGATATTTGAATTATAGGACGTAGGACATGGGTTAAAAGAATTTTAGAAACAGTTACCGGGTGGTTGAAATAAATGGTACAGTAAAGTTATAGTAATAAAATGTGGTTTAATAAGGTTAATTTTTTTATATAGGGTAGACCATGAGCAGTTGCATAAACGGAATACTAGACAAATGTGGTAAAGTCACCACATTTATCATTGGTATACACGGATAATTTAAACAATAGAAAAATAGAAAGAGTCAATAGTGTGTAGAGAGGATTTATATTTATACACGGTGGTTTTGTGGTTTTAAAGATATCAGGACTGTTGTAATATTGTGTTGTGTTGAATTTTAGTTGTACAGAGTGATTGAGAAAATGATTGACCAGTAAGTTATATAGGGGTGACCAATACACAGAAGCATATACAGTGTGGATGCAATATATAGTGAATTAGAGTTACACTTATAGAAAGTGGTCCAAATAATAAAACAAAAAAAAATGTTGAAATATATTTGGAAAATATAGACAAATGATTCAAATTAGAGAGGCAGAAAGAGAGAGCGAGGAAAAGAGAGAAAGAGATAAGAAGACGCTAAAATTTTCAATTGATTTGTACCTTAAATTAGATAAAAAAGAAGAAGATATGTCTGATACTAGTGATTGGTTGCCCACGGTTCCTTAAACGGTTTTTATTTTAAGTCAGCTGAAGTCGGTACTTTTTTAAATATAAATAATAGAATACACTATTTAACAGTTGCCAAATGTTATATCGCTTAACAATTCTGATGACTAGACTAATGGTGAATTGGAATTCTTTGACAGTTTCATCCGGATAATTACTGAAATGTGTTACCAGTGAACGATCCAAAGTAATTCATCTCTTACATCAAGTCGCACCTTGAAAGTTACCTATTCTTTGATAGTTGACCCAACACCCTCTCAATTAACAAAACTGTTATATATCTTGTAGGTTCATAATAAACTTCCAAATCAAATCATTCACAAAACTAAGTACTTTAAATATTATTGTCACATCTTATTCTCCTTGAAGACTATTTCGATTTCAACTAACTCCGTAAAAATGATCATGGCCTATTTATAACTCCACTCGCTTCTAGAACTCAATTGATGCATTTGTTTTCTTTCCTTATCACTAATTGCGTTTTCGATAGAATTCGAGAAACTAACTGGTTTATGCCGATCAGCTGTTTATTTTAAAATCAGTTTTTGGGCTGTTTGACATTCGATATCTTTCAGCTGTTTCCGACTCCTTCAGCGTCATAGTACAAAACATTATTTTAAGGGCACAAACTATCCCTTTTTAGCAATGCTTTGTTAAAAAATCAACCTTGTAACAATTATCATTTGGAACAGGCCAGCGCACTGAAAGACTGATCAGATTTAATACAAAGTTAAAGCGTAATCTATTATTTGAATTACCACACATATTATACATAGTAACTGACGTATCATACTAATAATAATTTATAGTACATATAAAAGATAGTGATGGAAATGCTGTGGAATTTTTGGGGTGTCACAAAACCAAACCTTTATTTTAAACACTCAACCAAAAGTTGTCAACATCCTTGATGTTGACAACTTAGAGTTGTTAAAATGGCGTTGAAGTGTTTAAAATAAAGGTTTGGTGTTACGGTGCAAAAAGATGTTTTTACAAAAGATAGTAATAGTATAATAGTATAATAGTAATACAAACACGTCAATTAGTATTTAAAAAGTCAAGAAAATCATATTTTCTGTTTAGTGAAACCTCTTTTGATACCCTATTGTAATTACAGAAATAATGACCGTGGCTAATTTTACTATACAATTGATCGACACGTCTGAGCAACACTAAAAAAAGATATATAGTTTGCTATAAAATATGATATGTTTTATAGTAATGTTGAAAGTATTTAAAGAGTTCAATTGCCATATTCAATCATGATGGTCATATAACACTAATTTCTTCATTTGCGCTGCTTCTTCTAAAAACAGTCCCGAAATACTCATTAGATCGCAGAAATACGGTAGGCTCTACAAAATTGTACAAATATAAATTTCACAAAACTGAAGATGGCCAATATTTTCCATTCAGATATATCACAGGCACACAAAATTTAAAAGAAAAATCATTCACATATATGTTATCCGAGTTTTGGTAACCTGCTGAGCACTAATCCACCCTTCAGTATTGAGAAAAATGTTTAGATTTATGAAACCTTCAAAGACCTTTCCAATAATTGTAAGACGTATCTCTGAATAAATCAGGGTGTGAAATGGGAAGTGCCCCAATCTCTCAGTGAAAAAATCTCAGTAAATCTATTTAGATTAACGTCAATATGTGATTTTGCGGTCCGATGTCCATTTTTTCCCATTAATATCATTTTAAGATCAAAATGTATAAGAACCTATATTGTTGAAATAGGCATCAGAACTAGGCTGTTTTGGGGTCACTTAACCTGAATCGCAGGTTCATTTGACTTCATTGGCTAGACGTCAAGGTCATTTAAAGGTTAAAATATGTGAAACCAAATATAATTTCAATCTGTACCTGAGTAAGGAATGTTCTAACTTTTTATCTTCATCTGCAACTAAGGTACCTCTACTTAATGATTGTGGTTAACGAATTAGTTTTTAAAGGCTTTAGGCAGAGGCTTCTTTGGAATTAAACAGTCATGGCAGATAAAGATAAAAATGTTGCGATGCTGGGAGTTGACGACACAATTGTGGAGATTGGTTAGGATGGGAGAGCGAGCCAGCAATCTTTTTCATCCGCGGATGAACTCCTTCAGAGGTCTGTAACTTCGGCGCGGCGGGTTTAAGTACAGGGGAAAATGGTCCTACGCGTGATTGTGCTCAAAATGCAGATATCTTTTACAAGTGACGGTTTGCCATACGTGGATGGGTTTTACTAGCTTTGATCTTAAACTGACCATGAATCTTTTGTCAAGAGCTCAAATTGTCCCAAATTCTGATTTCGCGACATCGAACACGAACAATTATAATGAATAGTTTCTGAAAGTTATTTGTGGTATTTTCTTATTTACTTTTAACCGCATTTTAGGACATAACACCAAACTGAAGATAATGACTTGCATATTTAAAATTCCAAACATTTTAAGGTCTCGATCTCCTCATTTTAATCTATGTATAATCTGTATATAGATTAGGATTTTTTCCAGAACCATAACGAACGGAAGAAAAAATGGTAAGACATATCAATCGTTCGAATCGTGAGTTATGATCCTGTGTTGAAAAAATCCCTCAAAGAAAGTAATTTCAGTCTTCCAATTTTTCAGTCAACTTTTGCAACTTTTCTTTTACTAAAACCTAAAAATCATAGAGAAACATGTTTAAAAATGCGATAATATATAGGGTGTCTCATTTAAAAAGTTAAAACTGGAACACCTTGTATTAATAAACTATCCTGAACACTATAAAATAATTTTAAATTATGAAACTTAAAATTTTCCTATAATATTTTTTCTATGTCTAATTATAATGGTACAATTGAACTTTGAGGCACTAATTGATCACCCTATATGTACATCTATATAGTTAAGTTTTCAATATTATATATACCTAATTTTATTATCTGTTTTGTGATTTAGTATATTTAGATATTGCACTACTTTAAATACGATTTAAAGGATGTATGAAACGTAGTTTTAGAAAAAAAAATTAGTAATAAAAACAGAAGAGTTTAGATTTATTTCATTTTTTAAATAATTTCTAAAAACGTGAACAAGTAAGTTCCCAAATCTAAAAACAAATAATAGTTTATGTTTTTTTATTATTATTATTTTCATCAAGTAACGACCAAAGACTAATAATCATACAGAGTGTTTCAATATTTTTGTGTTTATACTTCATTTCAAAAATTAAAAAAAAGTAGGACTCACTATTTCCACTGCGTTCCTTAACAAATTCTTCTTCTAGCACAAATATAAAAAAGTAGACAAGTTCACAAAAAATGTCACTAGAAAAATGCTGCGGCACACCACTTCCTTATTTAATTTTTGAAAAAAAAGTATTACAGAGTGGAGTAACAGCCGAACGCGAAAGAGACCACTTCAAATAAGCGCGGCAGGTGAAGATTTTCAGTTCGTCGAACACAGCAGACTGTCTTCAGATGTTGTAACGGTGCTCTACTACCTCTTCGTGTCACGTAGAAGGGGCACTAGAACACACCATGTAATAATTAAGTTTATATGTGTTTATTGCTTTTGGTAAATATTGCAAAATTGCAATCACTGAAAAAAAGTATAGCCTTGTTTTAGTTGCATGGACCGAAGTAAATTTTAAAGGTGTTTTTTTTATTTTCCTACTGATAACGTCGCTTACTATAACGAATTGATACCCTTTAACGAGTATAGAACAAATAATACACAACCTGGACAATGCATTAAGAATACCACATTGTCGGACCACATCTTGATAAAATCAACATTAGGAACATAAATAATTTGGTCAAGTGCGAGTTGGACTCGCATACTTAAGGTTCCATACCACCTTCAAGATTCTAATATTCCAGTTTCAGACAAGCAGGGAATGAGTGCATTTTCTCATATTTACCCTTATATCTTTTAAAGGAAGTGTTTTAAATTTATAAAAAATAAACACTTTGATTTTCCACACATAGACTTCTTATTTTATCTGCTTCAGGATTCGCTTGATTTTTATCAGAATACATATGTATTTAATTTTCTAATTTGGCCCTCACAAATTAACATTAGAGTTTTATTTTGTTAATAAACTTTGAGAGAAGCCTTTTATAATCTATTATCTGAGTTTTGAGGCTCTGCAGATTGGAAGATAAAGGGCAAAATAGGTCAAGTTTTAAACTATAAATTATTAAATCTGTTATTCAAATTATTAAAAAATACAAATAAAATATATTTTTCAAAATTTAAATAGTGTAGTTTCTAAAGTGGGAATTATGTCGACGTTTAATATTTTCGTTAATATCTTTTAAACAAATGATATAAAAATATGATATATTTGTAATTCACATAATGAGCCTTTTATCTGATATATTACATGATGCGTTTGAAAATTGAATCTTCATTTTCCATTAAATTGTATAATTTATCCCTAAAATTATTATGGGGCCTTTCTAATAATTTATTTTCCGTTTAATTCTATTATTTGGGGGCCAAATAATAGAATTTGGGATTTTTTTCATATTTTTCCCATGAACAAAAAATTGAGGTCTTATAGTTTGGGGAATAAGGGGGAGAATGGGTAATTTTTTTAAAAATATTTTTTTAATATATTTTAAAATATTCATTTTAAGAAAATTAAAAAAATATATTCGTATTCGTCATAATGAGCCCTGTGATATGATATATTACATGACCCGTTAGAAACAATTATAATTTTTTATTTTCCATTTAATTCTATAATTTGCCCCCAAAATGAATATTAGGGGTTTCTCCTTATTTTTCCAGTAAAGTTCAGGTGAGTGGTTATACTACCATTTTTTTCAAATTTTCTCAGCTTATGGTGATAAGGGGGGGGATAAATAAAATTTTTTATATTTTTGTTAACATCTTTTAATTAATTAATTTAAAAAATATGAAAAAAATATATTTGTTTTCTTCACCATGAGCCCTTTCATTTGATATATAACATGATGGGTTAGAAACAATTTTAATTTTATATTTTCAATTTAATTCTATAATTTGCCCCCCAAAATGAATATTAGGTGTTTTTTCTTCTTATTTTTCCAGTAAACTTCAGGTGAGGGGCTATACCTCCATTGTTTTTTAAAAATTTTCCAGCTTATGGTTTCAGAGATAGGGGGATGGGTAATTTTTTAAATATTTTTGTTAATATCTTTTAATTAATTTATTTTAAAAATATGAAAAAATATATTTGTTTTCGTCATAATGAGCCCTTTCATTTGATATATAACATGATGGGTTAGAAACAATTTTAATTTTATATGTTCCATTTAATTCTATAATTTGCCCCCCAAAATTAAAAATAGAGGTTTCTCCTTATTTTTCCAGTAAACTTCAGAACTTATACCTCTAATTTTTTCAAAACTTTACATTTTATAGTTCCGAAGATATATGGGGGGAATAGGTAAATTTTGGTATATTTTCGTTAATATCTTTTTAAATAATTTTTTTGAAAATATGAAAAAAATATATTTGTGTTCCCCAGAATAAGACCTTTCATTTGATATATTACATGATGCGTTTGAATTTTTTTTATTTTTAAATTTTTATTTAATTCTATATTTTGCGCCCAAAATTAATATTAATGGTTTCTCCTTATTTTTCCTGTAAAGTTCGGGCAACGTTCTACATTTCCTATTTTTTCAAAATTTTAGGCTCACTAGTTTCGGAGATCAGGGGGGGAAGTCGATTTTTTTAGTTTTTCCCCCCAAAAATATCCCTAAAATCAAAATTTCTTCATTTACGATATGTACTCCTGATCGGCTCACCAAACTATACATTGATACCAAATTTCAACCTCTTCCGTCCAGTAGTTTACGAGAAAATTGCTGTGATGTGACAGAGGCAGAAATCCGGAGTGATATTATAAGGGTATCGGTATATTGTATATACGGAACCCTAAAAATGGAAGACTATCAAAAGTCAATAGGCAGTTTAAACGAAGAATCCTTCTGCTTATACAGGGTGGCCCATTAGCAATGTTGGAAGAAAATTAGGAACAGTAAATACTAACATTTCGGTGGTGGATAAGGGGATGTTTTAACCGATCTGATCTCATCACTTAGATAGGCAGATTGGTAGCAAATAACGGACCAAAATACACTTAGGGAGAAAAGAGCAAAAAATCCTGATCTTCCTAGTCAGCGGGTTGGGGAATGGACCAGCAACCCACTCTGTGAAACACACAAAAATGCCTACATTTTTTGTTATTTAAATAATTTATATTACCGAGGTTGCTGTTATTCCCTATAAAATATTACTGAAGTGAGGAATAGGTCAGGGATGGCGAACCCATGGGACACGTACCGCAAGTGGCAGGTTTGTAAATTTTTCTGGCACATTATCGATTTTCAAATTATATTCTCACTAATGTCAAATTTATATTTAAACAAATAGTTGAATGACAACGTTTAAATTGTATAGATGTAATTGTGAATATATAAGCACTTTAAATATGTAATCACATGAAAGTTTTCAACTATATATAAATAGGTATACTGACTATCAAATAAATCACAACACTCAGAAGGAGATATTCCAATTTAATATTGTTTTGGTAAAACATAGATGCTATAATAGGAAGTAAATGATTAAAATTTGGTAAAGTTTAGTGAATGTTTAGTAATGTTAATATGCCTACAGTAGTAGCTGAGTGAATTTGAAAGAGGGCGAATAATTTGTATTCGTCATAATGAGCCCTTTGATTTGATATATTACTTGATCCATTAGAAATTATATATTTTTATTTTCCATTTAATTCTATAATTAGCCCCCCAAAATCAATATTAGGAGTTTCTCCATTTTTTCAGTAAAGTTCAGATGAGGCGCTATACCTCAATTTTTTTTCAAATTTTTCCAACTTATGGTTTCGGTGATAAGGGGTCGGGGGATTGGTATTTTTTACATTTTTTTAACATCTTTTAAATAATTTATTTAGAAACAATTTTATTTTTATATTTTCCATTTAATTCTGTAATTTGCCCCTTAAAATTAAAAGTTTAGGTTTCTCTTTATTTTTCCAGTAAACTTCGGGTCAGACTTATTTTTACGTTTTATAGTTTCGGGGTTAAGGGGGGGAGTGGGTAAATTTTGGTATATTTTCGTTAATATCTTTTCAACTATTTTTTTTAATATGAAAAAATATATTTGTGTTCCTCAGAATGGGACCTTTTATTTGATGTACTACATGATTCGTTTGAAAAAAAAATATTTTTAAATTTTCATTTAACTCTATAATTTGTCGCCCAAAATTAATATTAATGGTTTTTCCTTATTTTCGGAGATCAGAAGGGAGGGAACGGTCGATTTTTTTAGTTTTTCCCCTAAGAAGTACCCCTAAAATCAAAATTTCTTCTTTTACGATATGTACTCCTGATCCTGTATCCGTATATTGTATATACGGAACACTAAAAATCGTCGGTTAACTTAAACCTGTCAAAGAAATTACGACACTAACTTTTAGAGAGTTTTCAATGCATTGAAAGCAAGACAATATATTGTTTATAGTCGGGAATCTTCATCAGTTGCGCTCCACTCAACTGATAGAAAACTCGAATATTTTTTAGGTATTTAGTACATATAACTGAATTTAATATAATATTGCGAAATGACTTACAATATCTAATAGTTCTAGGAAAATCTCACAGAGAATTGGAGTCTCTGTGAGCTAGATGTGCTTTCTAAAATTTCCACGTCTTCTTGTGGTGATAGCACACCTCTTTTTTATTATTTCATTTTTCACGTAATCATAGCCAACAAATCGTTAATTGTATGTATAATAATAAATTAAACAATTAACATACTTGACCATAACTTTCTCGCAACGAAATATCGCAAGAAAATACAGGAAGTCAAACAGCATACTGACAAACAAAAATCGCATAGCTTTTTTGGTCATGGACTTCACACGTCGAATTTTCCGAATAGCCTTCTTCAAAGGCGAACGTTGAGCAACTTGCCGATCCTTATTGGTAGAAATTACAGGCTTGAAGAGTATGTAGGTTTCCGTTTCTTTATTCAGGTCTCTGTTACACTGAATTCATAAACAATATTATATAATTCGAGAATAGCTTACGTGAGATTTTAAACGTTTGCATTTCGCTGATTCAAACGTCCGGTGTGAATGTTATTACTGTGGTCATGTCCGAGCACTTTCTCCGATTCGAGAAAAAATTTTGAAAAAAAAAATGTTTCACTTGTTTTGCAAGCAGAAGCAAGTAACGCTGTTAGTTACAGGTGAGTTCTCTGACTTGGAAAAATTAAAGAAAGCGTTGAAAAAGTGAGAAACATTTTCGAACCGAACGCTTTTTATTCTAACGAAAATAAATGAGTATGGCAGTGAAATGAAAAAATTGCATTTGTTTCGACCGACACGATAGTACTGTGTAAGAAACAAGGACCAAATTATACAGGGTGAGTTTTTTTTTATCATCAGTATGGGGATCTCGGAAACTAGTGGAGATAGAGCAATGGTTAAATTGGGAAAGATTTACAATTTTACTGGGCCAATTTAATAACACTTTCGGATTTTTGTAAAAACTAATGACTTACTAGATATTTTGAAAAAAACGAAATTCTGTCGATTTAGTCAAATATCTCTAGCTCCTTTGTATTTGATTTTATAAAAAAATGTAAATATCAAAATTGAAGGAAATTGTATCCCAAATATCATGGCCTCGTTTGCGTGACAGCTCTCTTTTTCGAGATATGACACAAACTTATCTTCTTTTGAATGGAAACCATAGTTAGCTATGATCTCAAAAAATCGAACATTTTTAGAGCTTTTCAACGATATAATACCCGATATAGTTATTCATAAAAATAACGGAGTTATGGATGCTTTCCTCTCTTATTTTCACTTTTAACGTAGGTAGGCATGAAAAAGATTGTTTTCTCTTTGACGTTTCTTCATTTTAGAGTAATTCCATTAGTAGCGCTGAACTGACAGTCGATATTGACAAGTTTTCGTGATAAAATTGAATATTCTAACAAAATAAACTGAATATGGTGAAATGTTATATCATATGCTATAAAAATTCAGTTCGTGTAGCTGAGGAATACTTTCATAGATATTTTAATTGTTGTCAACCTGCTCTATGTACATTTAGGAGGATTTACGATAGTTTACGCAGATATGGATCTTTTACTAAACCACCAAAGGAACTTAATGAAATTAACGAAGCAGCACAAATAAATGTTTTGGCAATGGTAAATTAAACTCCATCTACATCAACTCGTAAGATTGCGGCAGAAGCTGGCACATCTCAACGAACTGTAGTTAAGGTACGTACTGAAAGCGCACAAGTTCCACCAGTACAAACTTTGAGTTTCTCAAACTTTGCATGCTGGTGACGAACATCGACGTATTTTGTTTTGTACATGATTTAGAGACATGTGCCTTGACAATCCACAGTTTCCATTAAAGGTGTTATGGTCAGACGAAACTAGATTTACTAACTCGGGTATGTTCAATAGACACAATGAGCATATCTGGGCTAAAGAAAACCCTTTCCATGTAGAACAAAGACGACCTCACATAACATTTGGCTTTAATGTTTGTTGTGGTGTCATAGGGTCTACTATTTTGGGGCCTTTTATCTATGACGAATCACTTACTGGGGAGCGCTACTTGCATTTCTTGCAATAAACTTTTCAAGACATGTTGCATAATTTGAGTTTGAGAACTCGTTTAGAAATTGAGTGGTGCCAACATGAAGAAGTACCTGCTAATAACCCGTTATTAGTAAGACAACACTTTGATAATATCTATCCAAACTCTTGGATAGGAAGAAATGGCCCACGCGAATGGCCACCCGGTCTCCCTATTTGGCAGTTATACACTTCTATTTATGGGGTGCGCTAAAAAACAAAGTATACAAAAGAAAGTATTAGACAGTTGGTGACCTAAGGGAGGCGGTATTACAAGCAATTGAACAAATTGATAGGCGGTCTGTGAGGACAGCGGTAATGTCAATCTTAAAAAGATGCAGTTTTTGTCTAAATAACAATGGTGGACTTTTCGCACCTAGGAGCGCCACATAAAGTTCTGAAGATCTCCCTTTCAAATTCTTCCAATTTGAAAGGAACTTTATGATTATATGATCTTTAGAAATTTCTGTGCTACCCTGTATATTACAAATAAAATTCTCTTAGTTACTTCAAAAATCAAATAATAAACATTGTCAAATATTTAAATTTACATCTTGGAATTGTACCTTTTTAATCCGTAGTTCTTAGCCATTGACAACGGGGTCTGATCTAGACCCCGAAACGTTTGGAATATACAGCAATTTCCTTTAAAGTGTGGTGTTATTTCCCAATAAACACTTAGACATTGAATAAGATGCCACAAGTATCCTTCAGAAAACATTATTATATATTTAATAACTTAAGTTTTTAGTAAGTACCTACTTATTTAGTTTTTTCGTTATATCTGATATACCTAATAAAAAAATCGTTCAATATTTTTTATTTAGTTATTAATAAATCAGTCTATTTCATGGCTAACTACGTTAAAAGTGAAAATGAGAGAGAAAAATCCATAACTCCGTTATTTTTATGAATAACTATGTCGAGTATTATATCGTTGAAAAGCTCTAAAAATGCCCCATTTTTTTGAGGTCATAGCCAACTATGGTTTCCGTTCAAAAAAACATAAGTTTGTGTCATATCTCGAAAACGAGAGCTGTCACGCAAACGAGGACATGACAATCATATTCGGGATACAATTCCTTTCAATTTTGATATTTACACTTTTTAATAAAATAAAAAAAGGGAGCTAGAGGAATTTGACTAAGTCGACAGAATTTCTTTTTTTTCAAAATATCTAGTAAGCCATGACTTTTTAAAAAAATCCGAAAGTGTTATTAAATTGGGCCAGTAAAACTGCAAATCTTTCCCAATTTAACCATCGCTCTATCTCCGCTAGTTTCCGAGATCCCCATACTGATCATCAAAAAAAACTCACCCTTTATATTAAGAGTATATATATTATATATATAATTAATAAATTATACTAAATAAACAAATATAATAGTTAAAATACCACAAAAGCGAAACGTTACCGGCTATGGTTACCAGTTACCAAGTTGCCATTACATTTGTGTGCTGGCTAAGTTCATATTGCAGTAAACTTCGTGGGTTCAAATTTAATTGGTTTGAAAATTGAAATTCACTTTACTTTCTGGAATTTTATTTATATATAAAAATCAAATATTTACAACAGCTGATTCTGAATACATTTCACATCAAAATCATGACACTAGGTAAGCTGTACTAACTAAGTTATGAATTCTATATGGCTTTATATAGCTTTCATAGAATTTTCCAGTCATTCTAGATGGCTATTACACTTGTTTGCCCAACGTCGAAATCAGTAGTTTTTGTCCCATTCGAAAATTTTAGTTCTTTTTTTTATTATCCCAACGATTGATGTTTTACGTTGCTTTAGTCAGGGACGACGTAGATAAGTTTTATAACAATATTATAACGAAAACATTTTACATTAAGACTTTTTATTAATAATTGACATTGATAATTTCATATATTAATGATAATTATTATTCAAAAGTCTTATTTTGTCAGGTAATTACCCATTATTAAACTTCTCAACATCCGAACACTTAAAGGTAACCAGTACTGAACCTCAATATATACTGTCTATGAACGACAACACTTTATCAGAGTGTTTTAAAGAAAAATACATTTCCGCAAGACTTATATAATTGATCATATAGTGTTGGGAATTGTGGTTCCATCAAGTTTAGATCATAAGGTTGTGTATTGTTGACATAATAAAAAAAGTTGTATCTGGCATAGCTGATAGTTATTATGTTTTAAATTGTAAGATGTTTTGAAAAGATTTTAGCAAAATATATTATTGACAAACGGGTGGGTTCAAAAAACAACAACTAGTTAATAATCTCAATACATCAGGCTATGCCAAACTGATAATAGTTAGTATACTCTCTTCGAGGTGTGATTCTTTTGTACACAAAATAATATATATATATATATATATATATATATATATATTGTTTCTGGTTAGGGAATCTTCACCAGTTGCGCTTCCCACAATTGAATGTCCTCTCGAACACTTCTTTATGCATTTCATACATATCGTTAAATTTGAAGACGCGAGATGTAAAGACCGACATCTAGGTCTTTATATCTCGCGTCTTCAAATACTATGTATGTTTAAATAGCAAGTAGTAGATATATCTTCTGGTAGTTAAAAGTTATTCTTTAAGTGTTTAGTATTTGAAATTTAATAAGTCAGAATTTTTTTCTTCTTTTTCTTCGGAATTTGTGTTGCTGCTCAACCTTATCGTTTGCTTTTTGGGCTTCGCTGCTGCCTGCTACTGCTACTGCATCTGGTGCAGAGTTTGCTTCTTCATTTGGATCGGATACTTATCCAGTTTTTCCGTCCACATCTATTGTAGCAACGGGTTCGCATGTGGCGTCAACATCCATCTACTTCGTGATCAAAAAAATTTACGCGACCAGGGATGTTTAAATGTAGAGAGTCGAGCAAATTTACACGCAGGAAAGGTCTGTGCGCAGAAATGCAAAGATGAATACGAGGGGCGTAAATATTTTACTCGTACAAACTCGTTCCATATACTGTCAGCCTTTTGAAACGATTAAGAGTTTTCGTAATCTAGTGTATACACAGTTGTGTTTGTTTATGGTTGTGTGTGGAAACGCGTGTATTAAGTTATATTACACCACTTCATCACAATCTTGGTACAAAAATTTACGTACACGTATTAATTGAAACAAATAATTCAAATAAATGGGTTTTCGTTTATTTTTTGTAAATATCTCTATCGAAATTCAATTCAAAAGTGTCAACTCCGAACTAAATTGCTGAAGAAAACATCAAACAGGATTTCTAGAAATATACAGGATGTTGCATTTAAAATAAACAAAATTACCCCCTCCACAGGTGAAATGAAGTTATAGACAAACCAGAAATTGGCAAAAATTTTCAAAACACAAAATAGCCGTATAAAGAAATTATTTGCAAGAATCCACACTTGCCCAACACTGTATTTATTAATATAATTATTAACACATGTTTTCGTGATGTGAAAACTTTCAACAATTAAGCGCTAAGCCCGGTAGCCCTTCTAATGAAGATCATTACAACCAAAACTCGTACGAACTTTCTTCGTTCACATTACTATCAATTGCTGTTACATCAAAAATAATACGTGACAAGAAAATTCTCCAGCTTCATTGTTTCGCTTCGGGTAGAAAGTATTAAGTAACGAGTGAATTAATGCATGATAGAATATTAACAAGAAAGTAGGCTATGTTTCATCTGTGACTTTATTACATAAGAATTACCAACAAATGAGAGTGTACTTTCATGAATATCAATAAGATGTGTTATAAATGTTTATCATGATCGAGCACAAGCTGTAGATGATTTCAGATTATATTAGTTATGAATCGAGTTATTTTACAGCTTTAACCATTTAAGACGATAGTAACCATATAACAATTTTACTATAATTACTTCTTTAATTGCATTTTTTCTTGCATTATGTGTTGTTTTGTTTTATAGCTCTACATTATTTCTTGGAAAACTTGGCACTAACGTTGCAAAGGTTTTCTTTCGGTAATTTCGGTTTTCATAATTGAAGTTTCACAACCTTATGCTGATCCTGTTAGACCACATTGATCAAATTCTTTTTTCTGAGACGGATTGGCCTTGTAGACTATTGAGTTCCTTCTTAATGTCATAGAAGCAACTTTGATCCTTCTATATAGTTCTGATAATACCGAATCTTATATATGTATAAAATTTAATTTCTAATGTCACTATTGAATGGCGTCACCATTGATTTGATTACTAGTGAAAAAATCTGATCTACTACAAAATATTCCAATTTTGGTATATACTTCACTCTATATACTGACTAACGTTTGTATATATAGCTTACCGGCACCTTGTTCACTAGGGAAGCTGACTAGTGTCTTCAGTAATCTGTTGACCTTGTATCAAGAGCAACTGGTATTTCAAATTATTTGGTACCACGCTTAGAAAGTGCATGTGACCAATTCCTCGGAAGGTCCTGTGGAATCCGAGATGTTCTCTAGAGTGGGCGGAATCTAGTGTACTTTGTATCCTGTTCTGCGTAATCTTAGATAACAATTTGTTCACTATTTACATCATTACTATCTTTTTGCATTAATTTAAAGATTTATACCTAACAAGTGGGCAACAATTCAAAGGGCTCAGTATGACGAATACAAATATATATTTTTTTAATTTTTAAAATAAATATATTTTAAAATATATTAACAAAAATATTAAAAATATACCTATTCCCCCTTTTCTCTCCAAACTATAAGACCTGGAATAATACCAAGAAATTCCTAAAAATAATTTTGGGGGCTAAATTATGGAATTAAACAGAATATAAAAAAATATTTTTTAACGCATTATGCAATACATCAAATGAAAGGGCTCATTATGGGGAATACAAATATATATTTTTCATATTTATGAAATTAATTGTTTACAAGATATTAACAAAAAAATATAAAAAAATCTCATTTCCTGCTTTATTTCCGAAACCAT
Organism: Octodonta nipae; assembly: GCA_034190945.1. NCBI lineage: Eukaryota > Metazoa > Arthropoda > Insecta > Coleoptera > Chrysomelidae > Octodonta > Octodonta nipae. The sequence continues at coordinate 14,908,202 of CM067220.1, read as the reverse complement.
AATACCTCAAATTTTGAAAATAATTAAGGCTACTGGGGCTCACTAGAAATTTATAAAAAAAAAATATATAGAAAACCTCAATATCAATTTTGGGGACAAATTATATAATTAAATGGAAAATAAAAAATAAATTTTCAAACGCATCATGTAATATATCAAATAAAAGGCTCATTATGTGAATTACAAAGATAACATATTTTTAAATCATTTGTTTAATAGATATTATCAAAAATATTAAACATCGACTTAATTCCCACTTTAGAAACTACACTATTTAAATTTTGAAATATATATTTTATTTGTATTTTTAAATAATTTGAATAATAGATTTAATAATTTAAAATTTAAAACTTGACCTATTTTGCCCTATATCTTCCAATCTACAGAGTTTCAAAATTCAGACAGTAGATTTTAAAACGCTTCCCTGAAAGTTTATTAGTAAAATAAAACTCTAATGTTAATTTTTGGGGGCCAAATTAGAAAATTAAATACATATGTTTTCTTATAAAAATCAAGCGAATCCCGAAGCAGATAAAATAAAAAATCTATGTGTGAAAAATGAAAGTGTATATTTTATAAAAATTTAAAACGCTTCATTTAAAAGATATTGGGGCAAGTATAAGAAAATGCACTCATTCCTTGCTTGTCTGAAACTGGAATATTAGAATCTTGAAGGTGGTACGGAACCCTTAGTATGCGAGTCCAACTCGCATTTGACCAAATTATTTACTTTCTGGGTAGGTACCTAACCACATTGAATGTGTTATTTATTTGCTAGAGTTTCATTTGGTTAGAATTATTTTCAGCTTTTTAGTTATAGGTGGAAGTCGGTTATACATTTTTTTGTTTTATTCAGTTCAGAGTTGGATGATTCAGGAAAGACGTTTTCACATAGCTGTTGGTATCTTCATAAATATTTGTTTTTACATAAAGTGTTTGATGGTACTCAGGACATTCCAATTGTACCAAGAAAACTATGCCTATTCACGGTATTATATATTTTTTGTAATAGTGATTTACTTCATAGTCTTTTGTTGCTCCTTTTACAGCGATAACTACGAACATAAGATTCAGTTACCTAACTACCAATCTTTTCATTCATTAGAATTAATCAGGCAGGTAAACTTTCTTTAGGAAAGATAATGAACTTTGAGGATATAAACTGCTAACCAACGCACTAACAAACTTCCGACAGTTAACGTTTTCAGCTCACGATTTGCATGCGAAAATGCTACCGAATCCGTTCACCGTTATTAAATCGTAATGAACTTGCGAATATTTATGAACCGATTTCAAAGACGTCTGCTGAGTTTCCTTTACTTTGCGTAGTTAATTGCTACACTCGACACTATCTCTTCCTCAGTTAGTTCCAAATGCAGCAGCATATTTTAAGCGCAATTTAACAGAGAAAAAAATATATGATTAACGAACGACTTGTCAAAAATAACAATTGAAATGAAATAAGAAGAAAAAATCAAAAACAGTCATTTCAACAAAAAGTTTTATAAGTAATTTGAAAAAAAAAAACTAGGTCTGCAATTTAATTTTTATCAAAAACTAATGGCTCTATCAAAATTCTTCGAATGTATACCCTGTGCCCATCAGAAATAGTCGAGCAATGTGTAAGGATTTGTATGCGCAAATTAAAATAAATGTGAGACCGGAATGATATATTTTGTATTGAAGGACGGATTTGGACCGCGTAATTTTTAGGGTTCCATATATACAATATACGGATACCCTTATAATATCCCTCCGGATTTCTGCCTCTGTCACATCACAGCCATTTTCTCCTAAACTACTGGACGGAAGACGTTGAAATTTGGTATCAATGTATAGTTTTGTTTAGGGGTACTTCTGGGGGGGAAATTAAAAAAATCGATCATACCCCCACATGATCTCCGAAACTACTGAGCCCAACATTTTGAAAAAAATAGAAAATATAGAACGTTTACGAGCTTTACAGGAAAATTAAGGAGAACCGATGAATATTAGTTTTGGGGGGCAAATTATAGAATTAAATGAAAATTTTAAAAAAAGTTTTTCAAACGCATCATGTAATACATCAAATGAAAGGTCCCATTCTGAGGTACACAAATATATTTTTTTCATATTTAAAAAAATTCTTAAAAAGATTAACAAAAATATACCAAAATTTACTAATTCCCCCCCTCCCTTATTCCCCCGAAACTATAAAACGTAAAGTTTTTAAAAAAATAGAGGTATAGGGTCTGACCTGAAGTTTACTGGAAAAATAAGAAGAAACCTCCTCTTTTAATTTTCGGCGGCAAATTACAGAATTAAATGGAAAATATAAAATTAAAATTGTTTCTAACGCATCATGTTATATATCAAATGAAAGAGCTCAGTATGAGGAAAACAAATATATTTTATTCAAATTTTTAAAATAAATTAATTAAAAGATTTTAACAAAAATATAAACTATTTTACCCATTCCCCGCCCCTTAACTCCGAAACCACAAGCTGTAAAATTTTGAGAAAAAAAAATAGAGGTATAGCGCTTTACCTGAACTTTACTGGAAAATAAGGAAAAACTCCTAATATTCATTTTGGGGGGTAAATTAGAATTAAATGGAAAATAAAAAATTATAATTGTTTCTGACGGATCAGGTAATATATCAAATCAAAGGGCTCATTATCAGGAATACAGATTATTTTTTTAAATATTTTTAAAAATATTTAACAAAAATATTAAGAAATTTCCCATTCCCCCCTTATCTCCGAAACTACAAGACGCAAAAATTAAAAAAAAATGAGGTGTAGCCCCTAACATGAACTTTACTGAAAAATAAGAAGAAACCCCCTAATATTTTGGGGGGCAAATGACAAAATTAAATGAAAAATAAAAAATTAAACTTGTTTCCACCCGATCATGTAATATATCAATTCACAGGGCTCATTATGACGAATACAAATATATTTTTTTAATTTTTTTTAAATGGGTATTTTAAAATATATTTAAAAAATATTTTAAAAAATAACCCATTCCCTCCTTTATTCCCCAAACTATAAGACCTATTTTTTTTTGTTTACCGGAAAAATACGACGAAATCCCTAATATTAATATTGGGGGTCAAATTATAGAATTAAACCGAAAATAAAAAAATATTTTTTTAACGCATCATGCAATACATCTAATGAAAGGGCTCATTATGATGAATACAAATATATATTTTCCATATCTGTAAAATTAATGGTTTACAATATATTAACATAAAGATATAAAAAATTCTCATTTCTCGCTTTATTCCCGAAACCATACTACCCAAAATTTTGAAAAGAATCAGGGGTACTGGGGCTCACTTGAAATTTATAAGAAAAATTATTAGAAATCCTCCATAGTAATTTTAGAGACGACTTATACAATTAAATGGAAAATAAAAATTCAATTTTCAAACGCATCATTTAATATATCAGATAAAAGGCTCATTATGTGAATTACAAATATATCATATTTTTAAATCATTTGTTTAAAAGATATTAACAAAAATATTAAACATCTACTTAATTCCCACTTTAAAACTACACTATTTAAATTGTGAAAAATATATTTCATTTGTATTTTTGAATAATGTGAATAACAGATTTAATAATTTATAATTTAAAACTTGACCTATTTTGCCCTTTATCTTCCAGCCTACTGAGCCTCAAAATTCAGACATTAGCTTAGAAAAGGCTTCCCTGAAAGTTTATTACTAAAATAAAACTCTAATGTTAATTTTTGGGGGCCAAATTAGAAAATTAAATACATATGCATTCTTATAAATATCAAGCGAATCCTGAAGCAGATAAAATAAAAAGTCTAAGTGTGGAAAATGAAAGTGTATATTTTTTATAAATTTAAAACGCTTCCTTTAAAATATATAAGGGTAAATATAAGAAAATGCACTCATTCCCTGCTTGTCTGAACCTGAAATATTAGAATCTTGAAGATGGTACGGAACCCTTAGTATGCGAGTCCAACACCAAGTTATTTTGAATTAATTTATTTATATTTCTGAACCAATATATAAACAAAGATTTTTTCGACGTTTCGTCCACAATTATAAGCGGCTTTTTCAAGGATAAGGATGTTACTTACCTTTCAGTGACCACATTTGTTTAGTCTTTCACAATAAAGTGAAGTTTCAACGTGGTTTTGTATTCAAACAGCCAGTTATTAATAAATTTAAAAATCAACACAAAATGTTTAATAAATATCATTTCAATACCAACGAATTTATCAAAAACACAATTTACTCTAATCCAAACTATTAAGATATTCGTTGTAAAGAATATTTCACCGTGCACTTCGGCTACCGCACGGTGAAACGTACATTTGAGATACGATATAACAAGCTTAAAACGGGAGATAGAAGATAGTTAATGCAGACTGTATGGGCTAATTGGCTGATTCTCGTACGCTGCACGGAGACATCTAGCTCTGCTGATATTAGCGTTGGGTTTTATGACTCTTTTTAGTGAGCCGGCTCATTTCGTTCAGCTCACCAAAACGAGTCGTTCACAATGAGTCCTTCGATAGAACGATTTCCTAAAACACACCCTTAGGCGGATATATATAATGTCTCTACTTGTCTAGTTTACTGCTCAAACTAATATTAAAGTTTTGCTGAGTCATAATTTAAAGATCATTAATTTACGTAAATACAAAATTTTTATTTTTGTATTATTTGGTAACAAAAATAAAAAAAAAAAACTCTAAACATAAAAAACAAATAAAATTGTTATGCTTACTTATAACCTAAATAGAAATTTATATAACAAAAATACTGCAAAACAATAACAATCCTGTGCCTTAGTGCTTGTCATAATAAAAATTTAAAATACTCATTCATCGATTCGTTGAAAATAAAACCTTCCGACCAAATTTTAAAATACCTTTCATCTCATGAACCAGACAGCTGACGGCTCTTTTGTCTCAACTGCTCCGAGCCGAGGTGACTGTGCCGGTTGAAAGATTGAACGATGAACGAGTCTAGTTCACAGATCAAATACAAGTGTAGTTCGTGATTGAACATTGAACGTTTAGCATATCCTATGACTCTCGACTCGCTCGAGCCGAATGACTCTATTAATGGCGAACTGAACGAGCTATTTGACTTAACTGTGCCGCTCATTCGTGGCACATGTAGAAGAGTCGTTCATTTTGAACGACTCATTCACGAACGACCCAAGCCTAGCTGATATTGACCGAACAGCTATATACGTCAATGCTTCAAATTTTTGTTTTGTTTTTGTACTCGTAATCTATGAAAGGATATTTAAAATACAGAGTCGGACATTGTGTGTGTGTTTAATTAACTGTGAAAATGAGTACCAACTTACACATTGACTATATAAAAACAATAATAAATCGTTTCAAAACAAATTATATATAAAATTGGCTGGTCCACATAGGCCATATCTTAATTTAAAACAAGAGTGCAAAACGAAAAGTATTTATGTGATGTTTTAAAAGTAAAATTTATAATAAAAAGAATTGAATACTTTATTTTGTTTGCCTTGCATTATTTATGGCGGGAAATCAATTTGGAAAGAAACAGGAGGGAAGGATTAAAACGATTCTTAGAGATACCATGTCTCAGGACAAGCTAAATGCTCTTTCTCGGCTTAGCACTGAAAAAAATATATATTCAATCAATGGCAGACTTTAATAAAAAGGTCAGTGAACATTTTGTTTCCGAAAAAAGTCGACGAATATTATATATCTAAAGCTGGAATATCCATTGCTTCTCGGAAAGTTTGTGGAAATAAAATCATTTTCACTTCAACAATTAATTAGTAATAAAAATTCCACTCAAGTTGATAATGCATTTTTTAATTCCAGCTGGTGTGAAGTGAACTAGGGAAAAAAAGTAGTGTTTTTGTATATTTACTGTGATGCCATCTGATAACAATTAATTAACAATTGTTCCGAAAACATAGCTTTGCTTATTTTGTCTAAAACTGACATAGACATTGTGTCTTGGAGTCACTGGCCGATGCAAGGGGAGACTAAGGGGTTGAGGGGCTCAACACCCACAAAAATCAACTGAGTTGTGAACTTTTTTTAGTGTTTATATTGCTAAAACCTACCATCAGCAGAGTCAAGCCCTCCCCAAAAAGAAAATTTTGATGATCTTTTAAATCGATTCGAACTTTTCTGAATTCCTAAATGGCTGGACCAATTTAAATGATTTTTTGTGTGTATTTGAGAGAGTGTCTGGATGGTTTAGATTCACATTAAGTCCGGTAGAGGGCGCAATGATCGGATAGAGCTGGGATATAAATACCGAATCTGCTCAAGTGCTAGTCTCAAGCATGAAATTCCAAACGCCATAAATCCGAAATATGAGTATGAGTATGTTGTGATTCGCGTGAACATCCCGCAGCCGTAAAGTTTTGCTTCTTGCCCGAAAAATTGGCACAGAAACTCTTGAAATGTTAAAAACGGCGTATAAGGATGAAGTCAATGGGAATATTCCAGTGTTTGAGTGAATTTCCCGTTTTAAAAATTGTGATATGTCAACTGACGTCAAGTCCCGCTCTGGTCGTCCGTTCACGGGCCGAACCGATGAAAAAAAAAAACGCGAAATCATCCTGAAAGATCGATGACGGACTGTAAAAGAAATTGGAGCTCTCTGGAGTAGAGATGGACAGGTCCGGATGGACACGCATGTGCGCACCTGCATCCCTAGTGTTAATGATGGATATACATCCGACAGCAATTCGGACACAGATCCGCGGATCTGTCAGAGTGGCAAGAAAGGCATGTAATGCGCGGTACTGAATATAGTTTACCGATGTGTAGGTTCGGAAGGACACGAACCCTCGGACCCGTGAGAATGAAGGATGTACCGATCGGTACTGCTGAACACAACAACGTCGCGTAGAAGCATGCTTTTCTTTGAAAGAAGTGTTCCAAAATTATCTATTTTTTTTCCAAGGTCATTACAGGTGACCAATCAGTGTGCTACGGTTATAAGCCTGAAACGAAGCAACAATTAAGCCAGTGGAAGGCTTCAAGTTTGCTTCGCCCAAAAAAGGTCGTCAAGTGAAATAAAACGTCAAAACAATACTGACATTTTTTTCCCACCACTATAATGCCCCTGCTCACACAGCTATATCTGTGCGGAAATTTTTGACCAAAAATGGCATTACTCCCTTGCCCCATCCCCCTTATTCACCCGATCTTGCTCCTTGTGACTTTTTTTATTTCCCCGAATGAAAAGAGACATGACAAGAAAGCGTTTTGCCGACATTGTTGAAGTGATGAAAAAACCTCGGAGGCACTGTCGGCCATTACAGAAGACGAACTTAAAATATGTTTCGTGCAATGGAATAAAAGATTGGATAAGTGTATTAGCACCAGTGGAGAGTACTTCAAAGGCGATTGAATAGTTTTTGTTTTAAAATTAAATACGTAAATTTAAAAAAATAAGTTCGGTTTCTTTTGGTTACCCCTCTTATAAACACATACGCATAAAATTTTAAGCTCTTTTGCCAATTGAACCCGGACCAAAAACCTTTCTATAAAATTACAGTCCACTTAATCGCAACTACTGTAATTGCACGGTAAATATGGCAATTGCTATATAAGTAAAATTTCAAATTTAAATTTAAGGTGTGTGTTTATTCAGTACTCAATTAGAAATATTTTTTACTAACGTTACCACTGTTTAACAACATTAACACCCCTTTCCGCCCGTTTAGGGAGATATTTTATAGTTTCAGAAGAAAAGCAGCTATCGATCAACGTTCACCCCTATGAAAACGCGAGATGTAAAGAAGTGTTCGTGTGGGAAGCGCAACTGATGAAGGTTCCCTACCCAGAAACAATATATATTATATACATATATTGTCTTGCGTATCAAAGAGTGACACATCGAAGAGAGTTTTCACATCTATATTTGTTGACTAGAAAATTACTAAAGCAGTAGGTTACAGTAGTTTTCGCAGAACCCCTTCTTAACCGCCTTACAACATGCTAATAACATGAAAGGTTTAAGCTGTTAAAAACTATCAGACACACACACATATATAGGCGAACAAATCATTCTTTTTTGGGGGTGTCATTTCTTCAAAATCTAATGATATTCTCAGGTAAGACTCTGATTACAGCCCAAACTTTATTTATATGCTCTTTTTAATGGCAGAGTGCTTAGAAAATGAAATGTTTCGATCTATAGTGGGCATATACCTATCGTTTTAAGATTCTAGTAGAAAGTCACTCATTTCCCGGCAAATTTTCGTTATGTAATGTTTTTTACTAAACGACTACACAACAAGCAAACAAAATACCAATTTTTGCACTCCTACCGGTTGTAGTTTATTTTATGTAAAAGGGCGCATCTTGATATGTGCTTTTTTATTGCCAGTGAATGAGGAACTGTTATACATGGTTTAAAAATAGGCATATGAATTAACATATTTTTTGGAATATATTTCGATGAGAGGAGAGATATTCAATTATTCCATTAAACAATCCATTTTCAAGTACACACAAGTAGTAAGTAGCTAGTAAGTTTCGCGTCAAATTTTGAACTAAATCATGTAACTCAATTTGCAGAATCGTATGTGGTTCACCGATCTTAGGATATGGGGTACAAGTTCGATAGATACACTATCCTTCGGCGCTACTATATGATGATTGTCTCCATTGTCTGTCAAAGTGCCAATTTGGATATTGTGTCTTGAGCTTTTCTTTTTTGGAATAACATTTGTTGATTATTGTGCAAAAAGCATTCGTCAAAATGATTGATTGGTCCTCACCATACCATTGCAACTGCTATAGGCATACTGCACTGCATCAATGACACACAATGACACTCTGATAAAAATACCAAATAAAACTTCATACTTTCAGAAAATGGTCTATCTTGTTGCTGCACCAAAACCTGACCAATTGCTATGTATGCTAAAAATAATCCATTTTCGGCTTCTTCTGTTTTAAAATGAAAACGTTTATAATGACCCACATAATATTTAATATATGCAATTCACAAATGTCCAAGGCGCCAAATGAAAAGTCCTCTTATTTGGACTTTATAAATATTTTCTTACACATAGAAACGTACTGGCTGTACTAACAAACTGTAACTAAAGGTATTCTCTATTCCCTCCTCTCTTCAACGTACTGATCCACATAAAACTAGACAAAGTTCTCAAAACCCAAAAATTATTTCTTCCAAACAAGATAAATACATAATTAAATTAGTAATTTATTAAGCAAAAAAACAATAACAAGTTAATAAATATATAACTATTTACAGGCTTGGCATATTTACATAAAATGACTAGCTTTTATATAACCATGGTACATTTCAAATTCATCGAATCTTTATACCCCAATCTTCTTTGATCATGTCGGCACCTTTCTCTCCTATCATAATAGTAGGTGCGTTGGTGTTTCCACTTATAATTGTTGGCATTATAGAAGCATCAATTACTCGCAAACCAGAAACACCGTAAACTTTAAGTCTAGAATCAACAACAGCATCTGGATCAGTTGCTGGACCCATTTTGCAGGTGGACGTCGGATGGTAAATTGTGAATGTAAAATGGCGTATAGAGCACTCCCAGTATTCGTCCGTGTCGAAAGCATATTGACGGCAACCTAAAAGTAGCACATCACATGAAATTATGTTCTGACAAATTTATATAAAAAAATTTAAGCTGTCATTGAGGACGAGCAACAAATGAATAGAGCCTACTACCGATCGAAGTGAAAACAAAGCGTTGTAAAAATAACAGTTTTTGCGGATATTCAAATTAATCGTAGAATGAAAAATCAAAATTGTATAACTTGTAAATTAAAATATTACAAACATTTATTAAATAATCTGGTTTTAACATTTATGGTAATTCCCGCAACAATTATGTATATTTTTATATGGTTCACTTATTAGTCAGTACATTAAAATTATCAGAAAGGACCAATAATAATGACCTAGGTATTTTACATCAAACGTAAGCTTTCTATAATTTGATAATTGAAATAAATATAGTATCATCAATTTTTTTTTGATAAAAATTAAATATTTTTCTTGTATCCAATAGCAAAAGGTTGTTTTTAAGACACCTTCTATTACTATGTCTAGGAATACTCAGGTTAAACTATTCAGTCTAATACTAGAACGGGCCACCCTTTCTATTTTGTCTGTTGAATTTTGATTTTCCAAAATAATAGTTATTAACACTATTGTTTACTGGAACTTTTTAACACTTTAATTTGTCACTTTTGTCAAATGTTATTTTTAGGATTCCTTATATAGTATATATGGATACCCTTTCACATCACAGCAATTTTCTCCTAAACTACTAGACAGAAAAGATTGAAATTTGGTAGCGGTGTATAAGAACAAGAGTACATATAGTAAAAGCAGAAATTTTGATTTTATTGGTACTTCTGGGGGAAAAACTAAAAAATCCAGTTTTTTAAACTATAAGACCTAAAATTTAAAAAAAAAGAGATATGAGGCCTGAATTTTAACGGAAAAATAAGGAGAAACCTCTACTATTAATTTTGGGGTAAAAATATGAATTTAAACTTGTTGCTAACGCATGAGGAAATATCAAATTAAAGGGCTCATTATGAAAAATACAAACATATTTTTCCATATTATTAAAATAATTTATTTAAAAGATATTTACAAAAATATAAAAAAATTTCTTATTCCCCTCTTATCTTCGAAACTATAAGATGTAAGAATTTTCCTGGAAAAATAAGGAGGAACTCCTAGTTTCTATTTTATGGGACAAATTACAGCATTAAATGGAAAATATAAAATTAAAAATATTTCTAAAGCATTATATAACATACCAAATCAAAAGGCTCATTTTGACGAATACAAATATTTTTTTATATTAACAATAATATAAAAGAATTACCCATTCCCCTTTTACTCAGCAAACTGTTTTTTTTTGTTTAGAAGAAAAATACGAAAAAATCCCTAATATTAATTTTAGAGGGCAAGTTATAGAATTAAAATAAAAAAAAATATTTTTTAAATGCATCATGCAATACATCAAATGAAAGAGGCTATTATTATTATTCAACCCAAATAAATAAAGTCGAGTTTAATCATTTTGCAAAAAACTATTATGTCATGGGGAAAAACTGGGCAAATGTTTTTTGTGAAAAAATACTATATTTCGGAAACCAAAAATAATACAGCCATGAGAATTAACAGATTGATTCCTTTCTATAAGTAATACGCGAAAATTAAACATTGGTCATTATTATTTTACAGAGAATTTAATATCTCCTAAATAAAAAGTAATACTGGTGTGAATAAAATAAATATAAGCTGGTTTTATTATTTTGAGAAAATTCAGTGGTCTTGGAAAAAGTGGAGTATATTTTAAGGCAAACTCACTCGTTCTCGGGAAATTAAAATAATACAGATATGAGAAAATCTTTAAATTAACAAAGACTTGAAGTGACATTTTGGGAAAATTCAATTATTTGCAGTAATTTTTAGGGACCAATAAAATTATACAGGCGTGAAAGTTGGTATGTATACTCTTCTCATGAAATAACTAGAATCACTTACTTGGAGACATTATTCGCTACATTGTCAATATAAAATTTATAGAAAGAGTGACAAAGATTTATAAAATGAAAATAAATTCCAAAATCTGACAAAAAAATATCTAAAACCACGATCAGGCAACAATATTAAATACACCAAACATCACAAACATATAAAAATTGACACAATTGTGAAAAATATTTTAAAAATAGAAAATTCTCAAATAACAAAAATGTACAAAACGTCAAAAAAGTCAACACTAACTGAAATAACTAAAAATATCACTGTCACCGTAATTGTGAAAAAAATTTGAAAATGTCAAATAAGTAAAAAATGTTAAAAATGTCAAAAAAGTCAAAATTGTCAAAAATGTCAAAAATACAAGAAGTCCTAAATGTTTAAAATGCTAAATTATGTCAAAAATGTAAGAATTTCACGGGTGAAGCGAAGTGAGTTAAGTCGTGTTTTAGAAGTACTCCTAATTAATCCCGTAAATAAGTGGTTAATACTTATAAATAAGAGACGAAATTTGACAAGTGCATAATTAAAGTGTTCATGTGCCATCTGGGAAACTCAGCATATAGATATAAGGTCTGCTTTCATTACAATTTTTATTAAAATATTTCCCGTCACAGTGATTTCCAAAGTCATAAATTTACATCGGACATTTTTTGTGATGCCCGGCATTTGTACTTTTTGTAGTAACTCTACGACCCGAACGAATCCAGGTGTTTCTTGTGACAAATGCACAAAAAACTATCATTTAAAATGTGTGAAATTACCTAGTAGTTTTTGTGAGTTCTCTCCGGATTCCGGTGTTAATTGGGTTTGTCAAAAATGCAGAATGGATTGCAACGATGACAACTCTAAAATTGATCAGTTATTAACAGCAGTTAATCTAATTAGATCTGAATTGAAAGATTTCAAAATTAAACATGCCGAAATTATTGAATCTTTAAATTTTTATGGAAATAAAATCGACGACTTTGGATTACGTATGGATCACTTTCAACAAACCGTAAGCGTTGTTCCAGGGCTTAAAGAAGAAGTAAATGTCCTAAAAAAACAATGTTCACAACTGAGTTCTGAGTTAGAAAATTTACAACAACAAGGCAGATTATGTAATATTGAATTGTGCGGAGTCTCTGAGAAAAGAGATGAGGATTTAAAGCTCATTGTTCAAAGTATTTCAGAGCTCATCGAATTTAGAATGGCTGATAACCATATAATCGAGTGTCATCGGGTAAAAACCCATCCTAACAACAAGGGCAATTCTAATATCAACCGCAATATAATTATAAAATTTAAAAATCAAGTCATGAAAAGGAAATTCATTGAAGCGGCTCGTGCAAACAAAGATAAATTGATTAAATCTGCTTTCAGTACTGGCAAAATATTCATTAACGAGCATTTATCTCCTTTTTATAAAATTCTGTACAAACAAGCAAGGGAATTCAGTTTATCTAATAACTACAAGTACTGCTGGGTCAAGGACTGCAAAATATACATAAAAAAATCGGAATCCTCCAAATCCTTTTTGATTTCCTCCATTGATGTACTGCAGAAGATTGGAAATCCAGAAGTGCCTTAGTGACAGTATATTAAGACTCTTGTATTAAGATTATTGTGTAGCATTTTTTCAAGTTCAACGAATTTCATCTCTACTACCAGAACACTCGCGGATTAAGAACTAAAACAAACAGTTTTTTTCAGTCGGTATGTTCTGGTAATTTTGACATTATCTGTGCTACAGAAACATGGTTACAAGAAGAAATCTTGGACTCCGAATTAATTCCCTCCACATATACAGTGTATAGAAGAGACCGTGACTTAATTAATAGTGGTAAAAGTGATGGTGGTGGCATTTTGATAGGGGTTAAGAGTAATATAGTATCAAAGACTTTACCTTCGTGGCATTCAAATGGAAAAATTGAAGACTTATGGGTATCATTATCCTTGAGTGAAGGTAAAAAACTATTCATTTGTTGTGTATATATTCCCCCAGATAGTACAAACGAAGATTTTATAACTCACTTTGAGAAAGTTGAAAATATTATAAACAACAACCCACAACAATGTTTTCTTTTTATTGGTGATTACAATTGTTCTGATATAACTTGGAAAACTAATAATGAGAATCCGAATACTTTTTCGCCTTCCTCAGGACATGATGGTCGAAGTGAATATTTTAAAAACTTTATTTATCTTGTTGGATTAAAACAATTCAATAACATTGCAAATTCTCACGGAAAAATTTTAGACTTAGTTTTATCAAATAATCTTGATATAAGTGTTCATGAATCTTTGTCACCGTTTGTCCCTGAGGATTTGCATCATAAGGCTTTAGAAATAATATTACAATTATCTGTTGAAAAATTACTGACGCGTAAGCCCTACAGACAACACTTATTTTATAAGGCGAATTATGATAATATCAAAAGTAATCTTGATGATATTTTGTGGAGAGAAGTACTGGATCATGATGATATCAATGTTTGTGTTGATGTTTTTATAATATTCTTGATAACGCGATTGAAACTCATGTTCCGGTTAAGGTTTTTAACAAACATGGTAATCCTAAATGGTTTTCATCATATTTAATTCAATTAATGAAGAAGAAAAACAAATTTCATAAACGATGGAAAACATATAAGGATGCTAATGACTATACACGATTTTCTGAATTGAGAAAAGAAGTTAAAAAAACAATAAACAAAGATTATAAAAATTATGTTACACAACTGGAGGAAAACATTAACAAATCTCCGAAACAGTTTTGGTCGCATGTGTCTAATAAACGTAAAAAGTGCGCACTGCCCTTGATAATGAATTATAAGGATAGGGAATACACAGGATCTGTAGAAATATGTTCAGCTTTTTCTGAGTACTTCAGCTCAGTTTTTGTTGATAACAAGAATCCCTCATTGATTCATCATATTAATTCCAATATAAATTTTGATATTACTTCAATTTCTAGAAATCAGATTACTAATGCAATTAAATCTTTAGATATTAACAAGGGTCCGGGCCCTGACGGAATTCCAGCCGTTTTTATTAAAAACTGTGCTAATGAGCTTATCGAGCCTTTGTGGATTATCTTTAACAAGTCACTGGCAAGCGGCTGTTTTCCAGATAAGTGGAAAATGGCCCAAGTTGTCCCCATATTTAAGTCTGGTGTTAAGAATATTGTAAATAACTATAGGCCAGTATCTTTATTAAATTTAACGGGTAAAATTTTTGAAAAAATTCTGACTCAAGAGCTATTCTTTCTGGTTAAAGATCGTCTTACCATATTTCAGCACGGATTTTTTAAGAAAAGATCAGTAGCTACTAATTTAGTGCCTTTCATTCAGTATATATATAATGGGATGGAAAACGGTCAGTCAGTATGTGCTGTGTACACCGATTTTTCCAAAGCATTCGACAAGGTACATCATCCGACACTGGTCGCCAAACTTATAAATTTCGGTGTGCATGGCATGGTACTGGATCTTATTTGTTCATATATCTCCAACAGAACCCAGTATGTTGCTCTAAACAATGTAAAGTCTAGAGTCACTCCTATTAATTCGGGTGTTCCACAAGGGTCCCACTTGGGTCCCTTATTATTTAGTATTTTCATTTCAGACGTAGTTGAATGTTTTTCTTTTTGTAATGTACTTTTATATGCTGATGACATGAAAATCTATCGAAAAATCTCAACAATTAATGATTACCAATTAATGCAAGCCGACCTTTATAGCTTTTTTAATTTCTGTCAAATCCACAGATTAATATTGAATGTAACGAAGTGCAATTGTATACTATTTTCAAGATTAGTTAATCCACCACTAGTTGATATGACCATCAATAATGATATTATTCCTCAAGTGACCCAAATTAAAGATTTAGGAGTTATTATGGACAAAAAGTTAAGCTTTGATAACCATATTTCCTTTATGGTACAAAAAGCCTTAAGGCTCCTGGGCTATATACTAAGAAATACAAAAGATTTTAAAGACCATAGTACAGTGATAAGGTTGTATATTTCTTACGTAAGATGTTCTTTAGAATATTGCAGTATGGCATGGAATCCTATGTATGATAAGTATATAAAATCCCTAGAACATGTACAAAAAAAATTTGTGAATGCACTTAATTATAGGTATTTTAGGTTTCGGCATTACCAAGAATATAGTCACAACTTGAGATTCTACAACCTTCAGCCACTGTTTATCAGAAGAGAATTTGCCGATATTTGTTTTATTTATAAAGTTATTAACAATATGTTGTGTTCTGAATGGTGTCTGAAGAATTTACCAATTAATTGCAGTTTTCCTAGAACAAGACACAAACAGATTTTTTACGTTCCTTACTATTCTACCAACTACTACGGTAACTCCCCGTTAATAAGAAGTATGAATGCTTATAATATAATTTGTCATTTAAACGTAGATATCTTTTCCTCCAATTTTAATAATTTTAAGAAAAATTTAACTAGATCGTTACAAGAGTTTTATAATACAGGCGTAAACAGTGATATATAAACATGATCCACAATATAATTTAATAGTTTTTATGTTTTTCTCTTTAGATATTGTTAAGTTTGGAACTTTGTTGTTAATTAATTATTTCGAGTTCACCTATTTGTAATTTTCTATTTGTCACTGTGTGTCATCTTTATTAAGGGTTTCCCTTAGGGACAACCTGTAAGATGACCTATTGTATAAATAAATAAATAAATAAATAAATAAATAAATAAATGTCAGATGTCAAAAATTTGAAGAAATGTCAAAAATATCAAGAATGACAAGAGTAACAAAACAGCAAAACCAGAATATGAAATGTCAAATTCTGAAATATATTTAACTCGTCATAATCACCAAAATAACGTATTTTTAGAAGCGATTTTATAAATTCCTCTCATGAATAATTTTCACAACGAAATCAAAAATGTACAGGATGTGAAAATTACCAAATGAAAAAAATTTCAAGATAAAAATGTGAAGTACGCCTTTTTGTCTACCTGGTGCGAAGCTACTTATTCATAATTTGGCAACAAAATCATTATTAATTTATTTTTTAATGTCATCTGTTACTTGTTCATGTCAAGGAGTGGTTAATCCAATAAAGTGTACTGATTTTTCCACACAAATTTGCTGATATGTGTTAAAAATGATGTTCTAACATATTTAGTAGGCCTTATAGGAAAGGGGCTCGTATTGTTTAACAAAAAAACAGGATTCAGTAAACCCTGTGATATACAGAAACCAAAACAACAACAACAAAATGGCCACAATAAATTAATATTTTACAGAGTAATCCGAAAATATGTAGGTTACACTATATATTTAAGCAGCAAGATATTCAAGCAAACCAAAAAGCGTTATTTTTAATAAATGGTGTTCAGTAATATAATAATATATTTTGTTTTTACCTGGAAATGGTATCATGTGGGGTCTAGAATTAAACCTTTGAAATGCCCTAGTGTTGGAAACGTTAAGAGCTATTCTGATTCCTTCAATCAAGGTAAATACGTCTTCCTTATGTGTAAAATAATTGGGATTAATGTCAGGATAAACATTTGGATCTTTGGACTTTAACCTAATCCAGCCGGTGCTTCTTGGTCGAAGAAGAAGTGGTAGAATCGTCCAAGTTTCAGCATCTTTCAGTGGTTTATAAACGGTATTGTAAACGCTGTCTCGTAATCCTGTAATTTTTCGAACTTGTTCTCCATCAGAATTCACGCTACTTGGGGCAAAGTGAAATTGAATATCAGGCCACAATCCTGATTCAGGGGCGTATTTTGTGTTCACAAAAGCCAGGCCTAAAAATTTTAAATTTCCTGCTTGAATAATGAAGAAAGAATACTTACACGGTATGCACAAGCCAAAAGAGCAAAATCGAACACATTTTTTTATATAAAATTTGAAAACAATATGCTTATGCCATCACTTCAGGCGACAACAGACATGGTTTTAACAGCCAATTTGTAGAAGTAAATTATTTAAATAATAACCACGACAAAAATATGTTTTTTGTTTTCTTTTTGGTATATATTATGAAAAGTGGTATCGTACTATCGTCAATGGGAAATTCGAAAAGATCAGAATGCGCATTTATGATTCCTTTTTCACTTAAAAAAGTCGGAAAATTAAAAAGTCTATACTATACAAAAAGGCACAAAATTGTGTAATTAACCTGAGATATTACTCTTCATAAAATTGGTGTTAAGTGTATTTAAGATTGAGACAGAATTGCATTATATGAATTTCGATGCTTTTTGACATATCTCCTTGTCTACGTAATTTTTACAAAGCCTTCTTTCAACGATGTATTCATTTATAATTTTATCTCTCTCATTTGAAATCACTTCTTCACTATAATTTTTATTAGTTTTATCGGTAAATCATTTATTTCCCTGTCTCCAGAACTGCTACGTATCATATATTTATAGTTTCCCTTAATGTCATCTATCTTCCTCTATATATATGTCTGAACAATCTGTTCTATGTCCCAATAAGTTTTTTCTATTCAATTGATCAATCTTTGTGCTTTACAGCTTCAGTCTGTATTTTAATATTCCTCAGTGACTCTTTCTCTGATGTTTTCCAAATCTGAATTCATTAATTTAGTCTTGTCCAATCCTGTGTTTCTATATTTTAATCATTTTAGTTTCTTTCTGTTATATTAACATTTTATGTTTATTATATTTATATGTACCTTCAACTCCTCCAAGCGACGTCATGGGTCCTCTTTCATTCATAATATATTCCATGGCAACTTGCATTGTTTGGTACCGTTTTTTAGTAAAAGTAATTGGATCATCAATTATAAACGTCAAACCTCCAAGGCCTATGTGATCTTGCAAATTGTGACCAACTTTTAAATCACTCTTAACTGGAATGTCGAAAGATTCCAAATGTTCTCTGGGACCTAAAAATTAAATCAAATAGGTTATAAATAAATAAATAAATAAATAAAGCTTTATTGCCCAACAGTAAAAAACTATTAACAGGACAATATTAAAAAATTCTTAAAAAAACAGATAGCAAAATGTACTAAAAAATAACAATAAAAAAAACAAATAATCGATAACTGCGATATCAAAAATAAAGTTACAAAGTAAACTAAAAATTATAAACTAAATAAAGCGTTGGCCCTACTCAAAATAACAGGCAAAGAGTCTACATGAATATCACATTCCCTACAAATGAGGTTGAAGTTTTGTGTCATACAAAAAACAGGAGATTTTATGCCTAAGTTAGTTTTGTAACGACTATGCCTAGAAACCATTGGATATCTGAGAAAAACAGAAGGTACATTGAAATTAAGCTGTGGTAACAAGTTCACTGCGTCTATTTTATTATGCAGAAGCTTGTATAGAAAAGTGAGCGAAAATATTATTCGCCTGAGCTCAAAAATTTCCACAATAAATTTATTACACACAAGTTGCTCATTAACTCCTCTATTGGGATAAACTCCATCAATTTTAAAACATAGATACTTAGGAAACTTTCGCTGTACACTTTCTAATGCTAACTTCTGATAATTGTAAAATGGTTTCCACACGATCGAGGCATATTCTAGCCTGGAGTGTACGAAAGAATAATAAAGTACTTTCAGAGCATCTATACTACGAAACGATTTACAGTTTCTGACAATAAAGCCAGATAATTTACTAGCTTCGGCAATTTTAAGGTAAATGTGTTCGTAAAAATTCAACCTAGTATCAAACCACACACCAAGATCCTTAATTAAAGTCCCACGTGGAAGGCAATCATCTCTTTCCATATAATTAAAATCTAGACAAGCTTTCTTCTAGGTAAAAGACATTATTTTGCACTTAGACACATTCAAATGTAGATTATTCTGCAAGCACCAGTCACTAACAACATTAAGATTCTCTTGTAGAAAATAGCAATCATCAATACCCGTTTTGATTATTTGATGCTATTCCAATGAATTGTCACAGTGTCCCACTTTACCTCATCACTGCGAAACTAATTATTTTAAGGTATTTGCATTGTTGCTAAATGATAGGACGTTATAGTTAGTTTATAAAATTAAAAGACAAATTGTTAAATTCTCACCTACTCCTGAAAGCATTAAAATCTGAGGACTCCCAATGGCACCAGCACTCAAGATAACTTCCCTTCTAGCTCTAACAGAATATGGTCTACCATTTCGCATCAACTTTACCCCATACGTTCTCTTTGTCTTTGAATGAATCAGTATCTTAGTGACTTGTCCATACATAGCTATGTGCAGATTATTTCTGTTCCTAACTGGTCTGAGAAAAGCTTTTGCTGTTGAACATCGGGATCCCCTTCGAATCGTCCCTAAAAATGTTCTCTTTATGAAGAAAATGATAGCAGTATAAATGATAAAGCTAGTAACTAAGAAATCGAAATAGGAATTAACGATGGTACCTTGTGAAAGCATAAATCCAGTTTGAATCGCTCCATTACAATCTCTTATTTGGTATCCTAGTTCCTTTCCAGCTTGCAAAAAAGCTATAGAAAGGGGAGTTCGCCACGGAGATTCCTGTACCGTAAGATATCCTCCAGTTTTATGAAAAGCGGTTTTCGCTAAATAAGGATTTCTGTTATCCTCGGATTTCAAAAAGTAAGGCAAAACTTCCGCATAAGACCACCCAGGATTTCCCTGTTGTTCCCAAAGATCATAATCATGCCTGTTTCCTCTGATATAAATCATTGCGTTCAAAACACTGGAACCACCTAAAACCTAAAACAAAAGCACTATCATTATGAGCGTTCATTAATTAACAATAAGAACACAAATTACATACCTTACCCCGAGGCCAGTTGCAGCGATCCCCAATCATAGCCAAACAATACGGGGATTCATTTGGCGGTGAAGTTTGGTACATCCAATCAAATTGCGACATCTGCGTGTACCCACTTAAAGACGGGATGTCGGATATTTCGTTTTCATCACCACCAGCTTCTATCAGCAGCACAGTCCAATTTGCTATTTCTGATAATCTGGATGCTACGACTGCACCTGCTGATCCGCCACCAACTACTATGAAGTCGTACTCTAGACGCATCTACAAAAGTTAATTTTTTTAGTTGAATCATGTGAAAGAAAACCAAGTGATCTAACGGGTGAATTGCCGTTCTCCCTGTTACATTGGTATTTATCTAATAATTGTCGCATTTTTTCCGAATTATATCGCTTCTTAACTGTGTTCTACCAGTATAAAAAGTTGTCGTTACCTTAATAAATAAACACTTAAGTAAATATTTCTATTTTTAGTGAATTACGCTATTGCTATCTTGCTTTTAATTGCTTAATTATCTAATTTATAATAAATGAAACAATTTCGGTTGAAAATATCTTGAGTGAAACCCTGTCACCAATAAGGACACGCCTCAGATCGGTCTTCATTGACAGAACGATTTTAGCACGTGTCCTGCTAAAATGTTCGGACAAATTTCAGTTCAATTAGAAACGTGGATCTACTATAGATTTTTCGTCAAGAAGGAAACTATCATTACTAAAATTGTATCTACCTTTTAATTATTAAAATTTGTTTTGTTTTTTGTTATCGAAATTATCTTGTATTAGTTTTGCATTGATCAACTATTTATCAACATTTGTGCATTGCCGCCTAATAAAATTAAAAAAATAAGTCATTTCCTCTCCTCACTCTTGCGTTTGACGAAAAGCGGGAGAAAAGCATGTTCAGGAAAGAAGAACGGCTCTTTTTTTGACTCCCGCGGACATAACACGTGGGTGGGTTTCGTTCTGAAATGTTTGGGAAAATCATTCCTTATCTTAAAAAAATATAAGCTAGAATTTGTTTATTTTTTCGAATTGACTGCTGATGAAGTTGCTAATGATTGTGCATCTGTTCATTGAAATTGTCCTCTCCCTAGTACTATTCTGCAACAGTTTTTAAATTGGTACCTGAATCAAAATTCTCGACTTTCTTTCTTCCTCTAAAATGATTCAACTGGAATAATTATCTACAATGTTATCAGCGAATTTTCCCGTGCAACACTAAGTGTATTGTGTATACTAATCTGGTGTAGTCAGTTTTTAACCCAAGATAGTGATTGCTCTCAATCACTTGGAGCTTAATTTCAGCGTTGGTTTTTGAATTGATTGGTTTATCAAATAAATTTGACAGTTTTGTAGAAATATCTCCAAACTGTGCATAATAGTCTTATTTCTACATGATTGGCTAATGTTTGTTGACTTATTATTTTATTTTTACTGTTCAATTAATATATCTATGTCCTAAGGTCTACTAAAATAGATGTTCTTTCTTTGTAGAGTTGAAAATATATTATCATATAACTTGTAAGTAAAAACCAAACTTGGTGAAGCAAAAGCTTCTTTACGAGACTCCCCATTTATATATGCGAGAACTAACATATTCTCGATATTAACACGGAATAGCGCTAAATAACCCCCCTGACCCACCATTGGGTCCACCGTAAGAAAATCCCATAATAGGAAGTTTCTGGGTGTAATAAAGAAACAGTAATAGTTAAGTCCAAAATTGGAATAGAGGCTAACCTGCAGTAACAAAATAATAACATTAATGAAAATAGCTTACATGTTGAGTGTTCACAGGATGTGCTTCGGGATCCACAGAGATATACCTCATAAACGCTAAACCTGCAGCAAAAACGGGAACCAATCCCAAAATTGTAAAAGGATTAGTAGTGACTCCTACGGCGAATTGGGCAACTTGCCCTATGGCAGCTAACATAGACATTACAAAATTTCAGTTCGTAACCTAAAAAAGTAAAAATTAAATATAAAAGGGTGTTTGATCTGTTTCTACCTTCAATTATACATTCAGTTTCCAACTAAGGCCTAGATAAATCTTAAAACATGTACACTATAACTTGTGTAGGGTTACAATGTTTCTTATTTTTTTTTGTTTTTGCTATTACTATGTCATTTTCTTGCAATGTGGTTTATTGCTTTCAAATTCTTCAGTGCGAGTATAATTTCTTCTTCATTATCTCTGGAATGTCTTCTGATCCTTCTTTAAGTATTTTTTGGGATATTCGTTTTCTGTTAGGTGGTCAGTACAATTATTTATAGTTTAATAGTTGTTATTATTACTTTATTGTTCGTCACAATATCACCAATTTTTGTTTTTATGGATATATTTTTCCGTAGGTACCGACTGTATCCTTTCTTCTTTCTATTTATTCCTATCTATTTGGATGTTTCCTTGCTGATATTTTTGTGTAGCTTAGTCAACTCTACTCGTTCTGTGTTTGTTTCCAATATCTGGGTTTTGATTTTGTCTCATTTTTCAACTGCTTTACATTACAAATTCCATTGAGTATATGGAGTAGAAGCAGCACTTATTTGTCTGTCCGTTTGGAGGTGCTTCAGAAGTTAAACAAAGGTACTTCCAAATATTTCATAATAATTCCATACAACTGGAGTCGTACAAAAATTGCCTGATATTTTAGGAATGCAAGATTTGTATTTTCTGTATTTCGTTGGCACCAGCATCAAAAAAATAGTTAGTTGGATATTCATCTGTACATAATAAGCAACTGTTATTGTAACTGAATATTCTATTTTTTCATATATACTTAATAAGCTCAGAAGAACTTAGAGGAAAATGATAGTGATATTTAGAAATTAACCAAAGAGTTTGTTGAGTTAAGACTGTTCAAAGTTGCGCTTAGTTCTCCAGAGGATAAATCAAATTCTAGTGATGCTATAACTGTAAGAGAAAATACGAATGACGGAAATACGACCGAGGATTTAGTACATAAATTCCGACCATTTTGAAGACTGTACCAGTTCGTCTGTACATTCCAAAGATTCGGTATTGTTCGATGAACACAGATCGCCTATCAAAAGTATCGTGGAAACAATAAACAATACAATCAACCTTAGCCAATTTGGACTTCGTGGATCACGATGAAGAGTATACCCGAATAGCGATGGAATATGAGAGGCGTCTGCAAGAGCTTCTCCAACGAATAACGGAAATTAACCCTTGATATTGGCAGTTAGTGGCTGAACTAGAGACTGCTAGAGAAATAATTTGAGATTTAGAAAAAAGACTGGAAGAAGTTAGCAAGCAAAAATCTCGAAGAGCAAGAAACCAAAGCTAGAGAGACATTCAAGAAACTGTACGAACAAGGTCGAAAAGCGGAATAAATGGAAAGGGAAACCTGGCGGTTGAATTGGCAGAATACTAGCAGAGTGTCTGTTTCAGAATTGTTGAAGGAATTACAAGTTACTTGTCTCCATAAGTGACTTACTGAGTTTTGATATGGTTTTGTTCAATATTTTATTAGTTATTTTTTCACTTAAACTAATACATTTTGTTACGCCTAAATAGAATATTTATAAAAATCAAGTGCCATTATATGGCGTCTTAAATAAATGGCTTCTTTATGATTATACAAAAGTATAACTTTATAATTTGAAATGCCTGATTTTAAAGACATATCTAGTCAAATTTTCTCTTTTTAATAGAATTTACTACAGACCAAAAATAAGGAGTTCATTTTTGAAGTTTCATGAAAACTTCTATAAAAACTTGCCTAAATGAACACAAACGTTCTTGTTGCACACTTTGTGGTGGCCGAATATCAAAGTCAAACAGACCGTCAGGTTTTCTTCCCCATTTTATTTTGTGAGGAGGTAACCGCGTTTTCAAAATTTATTTCAATTACTGACGACATCCCTAGATTCATTGCAAATTTGATAATATATTTACTGGGTTGTCTTCTTATATTATATTATCACTCCATCTTTTTCTAGGTCCGCCAACTATATTGTCTATTATTCTGCATATGTGATTGTTTCACCCCCTTTTTCTTTTAAATATCCGCAGTTTATTCATTCCATTTTGCATGTTGTTCTGATTTCATCACTTCTTAATCGATCTCTCAGTATTTCCCCTTAATTGCTTTAATAGCAGCTTTGTATGTCCTTATCATAGTTTTCGTTCTGATATGTATGTTTCTCCATATTGTGTTATTTAGGCAACCCACAGCTCTATTAGCTTTATGTATTTAGTTTTTTACTTCTGTTCCTATATTTCAGTAGCTGATTAAGGTTATTCTCAGACATTTGGATTCCAAATTTTGTTTTATGCTCTCAACTTTCTACTCAACTTCTTATATCTAATAACTTTTTGCTACTGTTTTAAACTTGTCGACTAATCTTTGCAAGACATCATCACTTCGCGATCTGCAAATGGGGTCATTCGCGGAGCAAATGTTTTCTAAATTATTGTTTTCATCTTATAAGATATGCGTTACTTCGCGTCTATTATCATCTCATCCATTATAAGAAGACTAGATGATTTAATGAGTCTTAATATATTATACTTGTAATAATTAACTGATACTGCAATTGCAATTTCCACAATTTACGTTTTTTAAAAACTGTCCGACGCGTTTCGATTAATGTCTTTGTCAAAGAACTAGACTAACTGGGTATTTCTTGAGGAAGTTGTATTTATATTCAAGTAGTGAAATAATTAACAGGTACTTAATTTTGAACAGGATTATTTAATTTTATTATAGGTAAAAGGATTAACTAAAGAGTTTTATTAAGGAGTAATTATTTATTTCTGTCTGGTCGTTTAACAAATTACCGGTATTTTTAAGTTTATTAATCTCCAATGATTCTAAAAGGTGTAATTTTTGCCTTTATTTTCTGAATGTAATAATTTAAATTTTTGCTGTTACTAAATGTTCAGCATAATGATAATCTGTTTTTTGATTGATGAAAGAATTACGGTGCTTATAGATACGTTTTTACACGCTCTGCCGCTTTGACCAATATAGGCTTTAGGGCATGACCCACTTGATAATTTATAGACTCCAGATTTATTTTTTGGATCGATTTTTGATTTGTTATTTTTGATAAATTTTCCAATTTTGAATGCAACGTTAATATTCTGTTTTCGTAAAAAGGATGCTATTTTTATACTTGGTTTGCCAAAATAGGTTATACTATTATATGATACTATCGTAAATTTAAATTTACGATAGGGTGTGAACAAGATGATAAAATCAATTTCCTAGATCTAACAGTTAACAAAGTAAATGGCAAACACGAGTTTTCAATATTTCGCAAGCCATCTCAAACCGATCTAACGATTCACCGCACTTTTATACACTCATATCAACAAAAACTTTCCGCTTACAATAGTATGGTTCATAGATTACTTTCCATAAAACAATCACCAGAAGAAAAGAATTAAACATAATCAAACAGATAGCAGTAAATAATGGGTTTGAAGCCGAATTAATAGAAAATAATCTTGGAAATCAAAAACACAAAAAGGCATTAAGAGAAATTTACCCAGACAGCAAAACCAATAATGATTCATATAATAGTATAACCTATTTTCGCAAACCAAGTTTAAAAATAACATCCTTTTTAAGAAAACAGAATATTAACGTTACATTCAAAACAATCAGTAGTCTTGGAAAATTTATCAAAAATAACAAATCAAAAATCCATCCAAAAAATAAATCTGGAGTCTATAAATTATCATGTGGGTCATGCCCTAAAACCTATATTGGTCAAAGCGGCAGGGCTTGTAAAAGACGTATCTATGAGCACCGTAATTCTTTCATTAATCAAAAAACAGATTCCAATTATGCCCAACATTTAGTAAGAGAAAATCATCTTTTCGACGAAAATTTTAAATTATTACATTCAGAAAATAAAGGCAATAAATTAAAACTTTTAGAATCATTGTAGATTAATAAACTTAAAAATACCGGTAATTTGTTAAACGACCAGACAGAAATAAATAATTCCCCCTTAATAAACCTCTTTAGATAATCCTTTTACCTATAATAAAATTAAATAATCCTGTTCAAAATTAAGTACCTGGTAATTATATCACTCCTTGAATGTAAATACAACTTCCTCAAGAAATACCCAGTTAGTCTAGTTCCTTGACAAAGACATTAGTCGAAACGCGTCGGACAGTTTTTAAAAAACGTAAATTGTGAAAATTGCAATTGTAGTATCAGTTAATTATTATAATGAATTTCCAACAAGTATCGGCCGAATCAATTCAGTATTATACTTGTGCCCATTTCTATCTCCTCTGTTGGTTGCCCATCTATTCTGGCCTGTATTGTACTGCTCTTGTATATATTTTCAATTGTTTTCTCTTCAATTTATTGGAACAACTTCCTTTAGCCTGACTGTTTCGAAGCCTTTTTCTATGCCAATTAGAAAGAAGAACGCTGTTCAATTATATTCTGTTGCTTCCTCTGTTCTTTGTTTCATTACAAAGACTGCATCTGTGCAAAATCCTACATCTTGAAATCCTGTTATTAATTTTTCAGTGTTCTTCATATTGTGGTTCACCCTGTCTTATTTTCTCGAAAATAATTGGAACCAAACCCAAGAAAATTAGAGATACAACATTTTACTTACTATAACAAATAAAATACATGTTTAAATACTCTGTCCATATCACAATAATTGGCAGATCGAACATAAAAATAATAAAAGCATACTCACCCTACATAAAAAAAAGAAAACACACTATCACAAGTTATTTTGGCACTGTTATTAACATTGGCTACATTGCAAGTCACTGACTAACAACACATTTCGTCGTCCTTAAATCCACATCCCCATGTTCATCTCCTGGTTGAGAATCTTCGGAGTGTAATTCCTGAACGAAATCTTCTTCATTTGAAACTTCAATCCCTCTTGAGCACCTATGCAAGTTTTGATACATAGATTGTTCTTCAAGTAGTTGAATTGTGAAACGTAACTTTCGCTTCGGAATTCTGGAAAGCAAGCTTGAAATGAAGTTTCTCTTTGTTTGTGGTAGTTATCGCAGAAGCGGATATTCTTTTTGCTCCTTACTTGATCTCTTGGTGTTATACTATATGATGCTCTGAAATTTTCTAATAATTTGGATCTAGGAATTAGATCACTGTTGTATTGTTCCTTGGGTATGTCTATCTTCTTCTCGTTGTGTGTCTTATTCTTGGAAGACAGCGGTGTGCTCATTGCCTTCCACAATATCTGAAAATAGTAGAATTTGTTATAAAATAGCTTATTAAAAATGGTTAAACAAGCATAAATTTTATGAAAATGGATACAAATAATTATTCAGGACAACAGAAGATTTACTCACCAACATGGTCTAGAGAAAAGAAATGAAGGATAATTTTGTGTAAATTCCTTCACGATATCTATATATGTCATGAACACCTTTTTTAAAAAGAAATACAAAAAATTGACATGGGAAGTCTAGATGGAAAATAATTTATATTTAAAAAATAACCGACTTTAGCTGACATAAAATAAAAACCGTTTAGAAACTGTGTGCAGTCAATTACTATTTTCAGACATTCTTCTTTTTTATCGTATTTAAGGTACAATTCTGTTGAATATTTTAGCGTAATCTTATCTCTCTCTCTTTCTCCGTCTCTAATTTGAATTATTTTTCTTTATTTTCCAAATATTTTTAAAACCACCCTGTATAAGTATAAATCCTCTCCACACTATTGACTCTTTCTATGTTTCTATTGTTTAAATTATTCCTGTATAATTACAATTTTACTTCGCCCCATATGTCTAGTATTCCATTTATGCAACGACTCATGGTCTGCCCTATATAACAAAATTCACATTTTTCAACGACATTTTGTGACTATAATTTTACTCTACCATTTATTTTAACCACTCCTTATATGCAACTGTGTCTAATTTTTGTTGAACCCATGTCTATAATTATATTATGCCCCGTCCTATAATTCAAGTATCCTAACTGCTTATGTTTATATTACAATTTTTTTATACACCCTGAATAATAATTTACTCCATCCTTCCTTCAAACTCCTTCTAACAGCAACAACTTATGTTTCACACTACATAAATTTTTTAACCGCCCTGTATAGTTATATTTCAACCATCCTGTATACTGAACTGCTTCTAACATCATTTAAGCCTTCTGTTTAACTGTCTCTTCTATAACGCAAATATTCACTCTGTATAACTATAGTTTTGCTCCACTTTTATTTCAACTACCTTGTATACGCAACTCCATATGTGTCACCCAATACAATATTTTTTGAACCACCCTCTATCCTTGTGTGCAATTGCTTATGTACCACCTAATATCACATGCACGCACGCACACACCTACGGTACCTACCTAACTACCTACCGTATACCACACAGAAGAGATCGCTGCCATAACAAATTTTCGTTTCAATAACCTTAATATTATTTTCTGTCATTTCACGCAACTATAAGCATCGTAACTTAATTTCTTCTCTAACAGAAACTGACTTCAAATGAAACAAAAAGAAAACCGTTACAAACACCCTGTATGATATACTGTCATGGCATATCTTGACATTTAAAATAGAGATTTATGATTAAAATTTGATATTTACCATGATGTTTATAGTTTTTGCAAATAATTTTCCGTTTTTCAGAATAATGGTATGTTTTACGTTATAAAAAAATGGTACGTTTTACGTTATAGAAAAATATACGGAATCAAACTAAAACATATCTTTGTAGAATACAAATTAGAATAATTAAATTACTTCAGTAGTTTTAGAGAAAACAGTGAAGATTCATTGAAATTGACTGAAATGTAGTCCGTTATTTTTTGTATCTGATTTTCTGGAAAACTGTAAATCTCATGTTATAGGCAATTATATGGTACCTTTTTGTAACGTCCCTTAATATAATGCAGTTTAAATCATCAAAATTGCCGTTTTTGAATAATCACTGGACATACATAACAAAAAAGTTCCCGACGGATTGAAAACCTCCTCCTTTTTGGTCGGTTAATGAAACAATGCTATAGATGGTATCTGGGGCAACAGAAATAAATATTTGTAGTTTAAATATTTTATAGTAATATTTTGCATAACGTACAATATTAACCATGATTGTTTAATTAGAATATACCAAAATATTTGGAATGCTCATTATATGTATCTCAAATTTTTGTTATAACGTCAGAAAATATTTATTGAGTGTAAAGGGTGTTTAATCTGTTTTCATTTTGATTCACTTGAACTAGGTACTTTTTCAAATTAATAATTATTTATTTGAAATGTTCGTACAAAGTTTATTCGGCCAATTCTGACCACAAGGACTAAATGGATCACATTAAGGTTTTTGCATGTTTTTAAAATATATTAATGAGTATTTTTGATCCATTTCGACTTTTTCATTGATAAAATGTTTTAACAATCACTCAAGAAGATGTATACCTAAAGTTACCATACGTCCCGCTTTAGGCGGAACAGTCCTGATTTCAGGATATCTGTCCCATTGCCCCCAGTAAGAGTAAATATGTCCCAGTTATGCCAACAGACCCAACTCATTAATATGATTGCTTATTTTTATACATATATTGAATTGCTATTAATGAATAAGATATGGACAAATGAGTGTTCTCTGTTTTAAAACCACTTTTGATTACTAAGATTAACATCAACATTCTTATTTAAAAATTACATCAGATTTTTTTAAACAGATTTGCTCCGCTGACAAATACAAACAAAATATGTAATCTCAATATTAATTTCAGCTACATTACTATTATTACATTATAAAAATTATGTCCTTGTATTTGAACAAATATAAGATAAAATAAGTTTTTTTTTAATTTCCCAAGCATCCGGTTCTGCTTAAAAAAATAACTGATCACGTTATGTATACCGCACCTGAGCACAATGTCAAAATTAAAACCAATCCAATAACGTTTGTTAAAAACATTTATATTTTCTGTTCATGATAATTTAAATATTAATAATATATAAAAGGGTGAAACTTCTATAGAATAAATCTAGGGACTTAATTAATAAATACCTTATTGTTACTAATTGCTACTGTACTGATATTTTTATTTTCAACATTTAAAAGAAATAGGCAAATAGCAAGAAGAGAAACTTTGAATTCGCGTGAATTTTAAAATATATTAGTGTTTGTTATGTAATATCCGATAATTGGTGAGTCTAGGAATGTAAACAAGTTATTACATCAAAAAGTACACTGTTTAACAATTCAGGTCAAAAGGTCGTCTTAATTTTCACTTGATGACGAAAATCTAAATTGAATAGAGATTAAAGGTATGTGTTTTATAATTAGCGGAAATAACGTTAGAAATATCAGAAATATGCAGTAAACAAGGAGAAATTATTCTTTATGAAAGCAACAACAAATGCCTATGAGTTTTAATTGTGATTGAAGGAAATATAGTCCCCTCGTAGAAATATTTAACATTAGTCCAAAGTGTGTATATTATACAGTGCTTTCATTTCAAAACTAGCCACCTAAAATAACTTTTAAAATATCTTTAAAAGAAAAAGTCAAAAAAACATATTCATTTAAATTTCGGGGGCGCCATATTTTACACGTATCGATCACCCTGCAGTTTCAACCCCTAAAAGTTTAAATATAAAGGAGTTTCATGTGATACCTCTTTTTAAAAGAATCGTTTTTGCCATTCTTTTGACACATCACTTTTTAAAATCAGTTAATTTTTAGAGAATAATGACCTATAATCCGTCAAAAATTAATTTTTTTTAAATTGTAGTTGAAAAATGAGTATAAATACCAAGAGAAACAAGTGAGAAAAAATCCTTAAATGTTTTTGCAAAAGATATTTACGACTGTAAATGTAAACAATTTATTATTAATAGTCGTTTCATTGTATACTGACCATCAAATTTCTACAATGGTTCATTCTTTACAAAAAAGAATTGGAATAATATTTATGTATGGGCAAGAACAACGCTGTGCATGCTCATGTTTTTCATCAGAGACATCCCGATAAAAATATTGGGCATCAGTATATGTTGGATTTAGTTCATACATTTCAAGAAACTGAAAGTGTGTGCAATAAAGTTGTCTAGAATCGTAGAGTTTTAACTGAAGCTGCACAGGTTGAAATTTTAGATCATTTTGCCATGATCCTCAAACATCAATGCCAAAAGTCTCTAGGTTAATAAATATTCTCGTCGGCTCTGTGCATAAAACGTTACGCCTAAATAAATTATTTCCCTATAAAATACAGCTTTACAACAGCTTGCTGACAATGATTATGACACAAGGTTAGAATTCTGCCAATTAATGGCTCAAAGGGCAAATGCAGACCCTAATTTTAGTAAAAATATTTGTTTTTCTGACAAAGCACGATTTTTTAAATCCACAAGTTTTTCGGGAAAAGCACAACCAAGATGCTCAGAAAATCAACGTATAGGCTGGAATACTCTGAAATAAAATTAATCGTCCTTTATACGTGGAAGAAACTTTAACTTGAACTTATTAGAAAATTTGATAAATCTATAAGGGGATTTATCACATTTTCTTTAGAAAACCAAATAGATCAAGATGGAACTTTGTTGCTAGAAGAAAACTTATTTTTTCACCAAGACCGAGCATCTACAAGTTATGTGTGCCTGTACGAAATTGGTTTCATGAGACATTTCCAGATAAATGAATTGGAAGAAGAGGTGCTATAGAATGGTTAGCAAGATCACCCGACATAACGCTCCTTGACTTTTTTTTCAACCTCGGGATATTCCTGGACTTAGACGTAGAATAGTAGAGGAGTGTAAGCGGATTTCACCAGAGATGGTTCAAAAAGTGTGTAAGAAATTCGAACTGTGACTTTACCATTGTCTTACCAACAATGGCGGACATGTCGAACATCTAATTTAAGTACGCTAATACAATGTTAATAATGTAAATACAATGTACATAATAATTATTAAAATTTGAAAGTTTAAACTGGCATTACTCTACAAAAAATAATTGGATTTAAACAAAATATGTGTCAAAAAATTGGCAAAAAAACACCTTTAAAAAGAGGCATGACATGATAACTGGGTTAAAACTGCTGGGTGACTGATACGTGCAAAATGTGTCCTAAATGTGTCCCCCGTAAATATCAATAAACGTGTCTTTTTCTTTTAAAGTTATCTTAACAATTATTTTGGGTGACTAGTTTTGAAATGAAAACAGTGTGAAATAAACTTGAAGATTGTTTGTTTGATTTGAGATCTATCACTCTAGGTCAGGTTTATTTCATTTTGGCGGGTGTTTGAATAGCAGTTTTATAGGCTATAATGTAAACTAGAGCTACAAATTATAGGTTTTAAATGTAATAAATAGTTCTACCTTATCTGTAAGTAATCACTTAGGCTAATTGCAACTCAGCTTTATATTTGCCACCCACTTGCCTCGCGCCATATGGCATTTATACGAGCGTTTTGCGCCTAGTTTGAATATATGCCTCCCTCTTTTTCCTCCCTCACTATGTTCTATGCTTGTTCTATAAACCTCAGTCCTTCTACTGTTTTGATATCGTCACACCATCTCAAAGCTGGTTTTCCTCTTCCTTTTTTTCTCTTATAGTTCTACTATTCCATCGGCCATTGTTAGTTCTCGCAACGAGAGCGGCGTACTCTCACTTCAGTTTGGTAATCCTCCCAATTTTTCTGTCACTGTAGTTTTTTTCTCAATACAATCATTACGATGTTAGTCATTGCCCTTCGTATTGTTTTTAGTTGATTAATGTGTTATGTAAGGATCCATGTATGCGATTTATACTTAACAATAGGGTATTAGTTAAATATTTTGGTTCTAAGATGTTTTTTTCTTAAAACTCCAAACGCAGCCACTCATAATCGTCTTTTTGGTTCAAGGCTTTGTTTTGTATACCAATTACGATTTAGTGTCCTAAGTACACATATTCTTGGATGGCTTTATCTGTTTTCTATTTATTGTAATCAATATCTTTTCTAAGCTCATTATGATCGTTACATCTAGATTCATCATCATTACATCATTCTAAGATGTAAATTGTCAAATATTTTAATTTACATCTTAGAATTGTGCCTTTTTTATCCATGGTTTCTTAACCATTGGGAACGGGGTCTGACCCAGACCCCGAAACGGTTGAATATACACCAATTTTCTTAAAGGTGGAGTTACTTTTTTTATTGTGCTAATTAATATCCGGAAGGGATATCAATAATTTACTATGAAGTGAAATCCACTGATTTTTCTGAAACAGACTAAACCATTTGAATATTTCAAATTGTATTCTATTAAGGTAAATCCAGAGGTAATATCATATATTTTTCTATAACTTAAATCCGTTTTTCGGAAATCTGAAAAACATAATGAAAAAACCATAAACGAAGTGTAACATAAACTTCCTAGACAAATCTCTAAATTTAAATTTCAAGATATATAAGAAAATAATTATTGATCGCACAGAGTGTTTAACTGTTTTTTATTAACTTTTTTTGATAGTTATATTTTACAGCACTAACCTAATAAATAATTTGGTCAAGTGCGAGTTGGACTCGCATAGTAAGGGTTCCGTGGCTGCTTCAAGATTCTAATATTCCAGTTTCGGACAAGCAGGGAATAAGTGCATTTTCTTATATGTACCCTAATATATTTTAAAGGAAGCGTTTTAAATTTATAAAAATTATACACTTTTATTTTCCACAAATAGACTTTTTTATTTTATTTGCTTTATGATTCGCTTGATTTTTAAAAAAAAATACGTATGTATTTAATTTTCTAAATTGAACCCCAAAATCAGCATTAGAGTTTTATTTTACTAATAAACTTTCAGGGAAGCCTTTTATAATCTCAATCTCAATTTTAGGCTTTGTAGATTGAAAGATAAAGGGGAAAATAGGTCAAGTTTTAAATAATAAATTATTAATAACTTTTATTTTATTATTTATTATAAATACAAAGCCATTGACAACGAAGTCAGAATAGACTTTGAAACGTTTGGTATTCCTGCAATATACGTAGTTTTATTTCTATTGTGGTGTTATTCCCCAAAAAAACATAAAAGTTATCAAGAATATGCCACAAACAACGTTTAGAAGACAATAAATTATTAAATCCGTTATTTAAAAATACAAATAAAATATATTTTTCAAGTAGGAATTCAGTTGATGTTTAATATTTTTGTTAATATCTTTTAAACAAATGATTTAACAATATGATATATCTGAAATTCACATAATGAGCCTTTTATTTAATATATTACATGACGCGTTTGAAAATTGAATTTTTATTTTCCATTTAATTCTATAATTTGTACCCAAAGTTAATAGTGTTGTTTTTTACTAATTTTTCTTATAAATTTCAAGTGAGCCCCAGTACCTCTAATTATTTTCAAAATTTGAGGTAGTATGGTTTCGGAAATAAAGCGGGAATAGAGAATTTTTTATATATTTTTGTTAATATCTTGTAAACAATTAATTTAAAAAATATGCAAAATATATATTTGTATTCCTCATAATGAGCCCTTTCATTTGATGTATTGCATGATGAGTTAAAAAATATTTTTTTAATTCCCGTTTAATTATATAATATGACCCCAAAGTTAATATTAGGGATTTCTTCGTATTTTTCCTGTAAACAAAAAATTTTAGCTCGTATAGTTTGGGGACAAAAGGGAATGGGTAATTTTTTTAAATGTTTCTGTTAATATATTTTAAAATATTTATTTTAAAAGTATGAAAATTCTGTCATTTGCCCCCAAAATTAATAGTAGAGGTTTCTTCTTATTTTTTTCAAAATTTTACTTCTTACAGTTTTGGAGATAAGGAGGGGAAACGGTCGATTATTTTAGTTTTTCCCACCATAAGTACCCCTAATTTCTTCATTTACGATATGTACTCCTCATTGGGTCACAAAACTATACACTGATACCAGATTACAACCTTTTGCTGTGATGTGTGAGAAGGAGAAATCCTGAGTGATATTATAAGGGTAACCGTGTATTGTATTTACGGAACCCTAAAAAATGTTGAAATAGGTGAAAATGTTAAACTATATGCTAACTAACTATAGTGTAGTGTAACAAATTGGACATTTCGATGAAAACTATATAGTATACAAATTCCTAGATATATTTAATTCAGTAATGTTAAAATCATATTAGATAAATGGGCCTTACAAAAAAGATATATAATTAAGGAAACATAAAGACGTGAAGCATTGGTTTGACATAATAATATTTTGTAGAAAGTAAAAAATGTTTATTATTTTTGTCTTGATTTTGCGTAATCGGTCTTGTTCTTTCCATTGAAAGGGCAAATCCAACACTAGCAGATCAAGACTATTTAAAACACTATAAGTTTTCCCATTTATGTTTAGTGAGTTGTATATCATTGTGAGTTTTAGTCATTTTTCTATTGGTCCCTTCAGAAACTTAGTAAAATTCTTTCGTTTTTCTTGTGTATCTTTAGAGTGAACTTCACTTAGAAATCTTTGCACCCCTTGCTATTTATTGGATTGTTTTTGAAAATTTGAAAGGCATATTTACTTCACTTTAATTCAACCTAACCTAACCAAGTTATTGTCAATTTAAGTTCAAAACACATTTCAAAATATATTATGTTGTAAATTAAAATTTATTTTTACTACAGAATAAATTAATTGTTGAGCAATTATTCTTTTTTTAAC
This sequence comes from Octodonta nipae, assembly GCA_034190945.1. NCBI lineage: Eukaryota > Metazoa > Arthropoda > Insecta > Coleoptera > Chrysomelidae > Octodonta > Octodonta nipae. The sequence continues at coordinate 14,872,206 of CM067220.1, read as the reverse complement.
TTACTTATCACTTACTGTTTTGGACCAAATTTAAGTAGAATTCCTAAAGAATATAAGAAATGGTGTGAATTTGTACATTTCAAGATAGATAAAGATTGTTTAATTACACTTTCATGTGGCAGATGATCACATAATCACATAACAGCTGACAAATTGCAAAAATAGAAAAGAGAATTAAATTAATTTGTTTCGCACCACTGAATAACTTTTTAGCGGAAGTTCGCTAAAAGACATGCAGAAATTCAGGCTTGAACTGAAGAAGTATGTGATAAATGCAGATATTAAAAATTTAAATAAATAGTCAGACTAAGAAACAACTAATAAGCTGAAATTAGTACTGCATAATTTTATGTGATGTATAGACACTAAAACAACAAAAGAAACACACTATGAATAGCAACTTTATAGTTCAAATTGAAAATACAGATGACAATCAAAAACATTTAGAGATGATGAAATGACGACATGATAAAATTAAATAAATCCGGTCAATGTTACAGAGTATGTTTTAAGGATTGTAGTTTTTTGTGGGGTTATCATTTAACATTTTAAACATCCTTGAAATGATTTGGTACAGTTAGTTGTATACCAACTTTCCTTTTTACTAAAAACAACGACGTTACACACTTAAGCAAATGACAAAATGCAATATTCAATTATAACTCATTAGAGGTTTTTTGTCCTACATTTTTTAAATGCCAACTGAGTTGTATTGGTGTCTTTAAACAATCTCTTATATGATTGGTAAAATGTACATGTTGGGATTCTTAAAAATTAAGACTATATGACTTATTTTTTATACATTATTTTTAAAGAGTTTAAATTCTAAAACATGCTTTCCGTTTGATATTAACCACTGACAAGAAGTATTAACAAACTAATAGACATATATGGATATTTGACTAAGCACTGAACTCAAAACAATTTATTGTTTTTAATCAGGATATGATGAGTTGTTCATTCTCAAAGAATGAAATATAAGTACAATTTTTGGTGTTTCTGATTTTGTTTGGAAAATTCTAAAGAAGCCAGATAAGACTTTGAAACATTTGAATTATTCTCAATGTGGTAAGATTGACCTCTTTAGCATTAAAATCTGATTTATATAAACATTTTAAAAATTGATTTGACCATTTTACTTGACATGACTAAAAAATTGTTTTGTTTTACATATGCAGAGTAGCACAAAAATATATAATAGTCAAATTAATTTCAAGTTTGAAGAACTTGCCAGACTTCCCTCGAGAACTTATTTAATAAGATCGTAGCAAACGATCCTGTTGATTCTGTGATTCCATTAACGTCTTAACAGAGAACATAGGAAAAACATGATGAATTGTCAGTAACAAACAAACAGGACAAATATTATAAAGCAATGAAACATACTAATAAACTATGGTATCTTAAATACTTCAAAAAATGGTAATAATAAAAAGAATAAACAGAACACAGAATATTACAAATATTACAACATAAATTTTACACAGTTTTAATAAAATATAAATAAAATAACAATTGACAAGAGACTTTTACTAGTAACTAAACCATGGATGATCTGACATTTGTTAAATATAGCCTTCAGCGATTGATTCAAAATTGTCATAGTTAATATCACAGATACTAGATATACTGTTATAAATTCTACACATAATAAATAATGGTGACTTTATGAGTACATTTGTATTTGCAAACAGATAAAAATATGTGTTATTTCTTGAACCAATCCTTGGCGAAGAACAGGAGAGTCAATTCTGTGTGAACAAATTTGTATAAAAATAAAAGGCTATGTAAATTCCAATGCATAACTAAAGGCCTTATCCCAAATCTGTCAAGAAGTAAATTGTGCTGGTATCCTCTGAACAGGATATGAGCCGTCGACTCGAAAAGCGAGAAATTTCAAGAATTTTCTTTGCACTGCCTCCAAACGCTAATGATGAATCTTGTAGACAGGATGCCAGATAAGATTGCAATAATTTAACTTTGAGCGCACTAAGCATGTATATAAAGATTTCAGCGCGGATATGTTATGAAAGGTGTTGCAATTTCGCAAAATAAAACCCAGCGAACGCAGTGCCGATTTGCAAGTTATGGAAATATTTTCAGCGAATGAGAATTTGTGATCGAAATATACACCTAGGTCCTTTATGATAGTGCATCGCTCAATAGTTTGATTATTCAACGAATAATCGAATAGTATAGGGTTCCTCTTTAAAGTATATGAACATACTTTGCATTTCGCGATGTTCAAAAAGAGTTTGTTCTTGGTACACCATAACGTGAGCTGATTGAGGTCATGTTGTAGCCGTAAGCTATCATTGATGCTCTCGACTTTGAGAAATAATTTCAGATCGTCTGCAAAAAGAAGAGTTTCAGATAACAGTATACTTGATAAGTCGTTAATGAATATCAGAAACAATAACGGACCGAGATTGGAACCTTGAGGTACTCCTGAACTGATAGTAAATATGTTTGATTTAAAGCCGTTATAGCTAACAAATTGATGGCGGTTACTTAAGTAGGATTTAAATAGAGTAACCAGCGAGTAACTGAAACCAAAAACCGATAATTTTTCGATTAATGTCGGGTGATGAAGTTTATTGAAAGCCTTGGTAAAATCCGTATACACCACGTCTACTTGACTTTTGGAGTCAAGGGCTGGAGCTGTGAACTGGGTGAAAATCGATAAATTAGTGACTGTGGATTTTTCATGAAAGCGTGTTGGTCCGGCGATATATGTGAACTGACAATAGGAAAAATCTGATCATAAATACAGATCTCGAATACTTTAGCAAAATTGGGAATAATGGCGATGGGTCTGTAATTTGTTATGATATCTTTGTTACCAGATTTGTGCACCGGACAGATTTTTGATAGTTTCCAGCACTCAGGGAATATCCCAGTTTTTAGGATTAAGTTGAATATTGAGTATAACGATGAAGCCCAAACGGTCGAGCAGTCTCTAACCAAGAAGCTGGGAATCATGTCATGTCCAGATGTAAAAGTATCTTTAAGGCGTTTAGAGGACTTGATGATGTCACTTATAGATAAACTTGCTATAGAAATGTTAGGCGAGTATATGGACCCACCTAAAGAACTACCTGCACTGGAGGGGGTATAAACACTTTTAAAATAATGAGCAAAGGAATTAACTATTGTCTGGGGATTGGTATGGTATTGTTCCTGGTAGGACATTCTTCCTGGAATACGTGAGGAGGTGCGTTTTTAATTAATAAATGACCAAAAGGCCTTGGGATCGGTTTGTATTTTGTTCTGTAGGGTATTTAAGTAAGTGTGGAAAGAATCCTTAATTAGTTTGTTTACAAGTTTTCTCATATCGCTAAATTTATGATAATAATATTCAAAGTTATACCTTTTAAATAATTTGTGATAGTGGTTCTTAAGTTTAATGTTTTGGATTAAATCGTGGGAATACCATGTAGGGTATTTTGTAAATCGACAGAGTCTGAATTTTTGTTATTCTGTTTAATGTTTTTCCTACTTTCGTGCTTTTAACTATACATTTCTTCTTCACTTCATCCTAAAGGGCTCGTCCTGTCTACTCTTATTAAAGAATACAAATGAAACATAAAGACGAAATTAGTGACAAAAACAGTGTCGATGACGAAGATTTCAAAGTAAGAATATACAGGGTAATAAGGAAAACACAGTCGGCTACAACTGGTCATCAATAAGTTCTAAGTTTTAAATAAATTCGGAATAATAATATATTCTTGGTCTTCGTCCATCTTCATATTTGAGAAGAGGACTGACCCAATTTGCTGTTAGAACCTGATGTTTTCGAAATAGGAGGAAAGTAACTTCTACGGGCTTATACAACATGATTGACTATTTGTAATGACCTGTAACTATAATGTCCAAACCCAGAGAAACCTCCACCCATTCAAGGCAATATACTAGTAGATGTCCCATAAAGCACCAGATTATCCCAATCGTTCTTTTTTACATCAGTCCTACAGTAGAGGCATACACGAGTCAAATATAAATAATGATGGTTTAAACAACTAAAAACACGTTTAGTTTAACAAAATTAAGAAAAGCAAATATATTATATAAGATTCTGGTGGATACGCCGGTTACAACTTAAAAATGAGATCATGCTGATAAACTCATTTCTTTACATTAGATCAGCTCCAGAATACCAAATTATTGTATTGTCATCACAAATACATACAACAATTAGAGGTTAAGATTGACTTCTACGATTTGAGTGCTTTGTTAGTTACACCTGAAGCTAATAAATGAGACTTAAAGTATGAACTTTACCACCTTTATCAGTTCGAGCATAGCGCATAAAAAAATTCTAAATACACCAAATTAATTATTTTTATGACCTAAAGCGATGACAGAGAACTAAAAATGATAAAAAACCCCTCCTGTATGTGATATGATATACTTAGAAATTGCTACAAAATTATTTAAAGTTATTTAACTAGGTTTTTCTGCTTTTAGCCCTTTATTTTATAAGTTAATCAAATTATTTTACCGATTTGTTCAAATACCCTAATAATAAATAAAATTATTTATATTTTCATTTAAGAAATAAATGAGAATATTTTTCCTCTATGTTTTTTATTCTTAACGTATGTAAGTTATTTAACTAGGTTTTTCTGCTTTTAGCCCTTTATTTTATAAGTTAATCAAATTATTTTACCGATTTGTTCAAATACCCTAATAATAAATAAAATTATTTATATTTTCATTTAAGAAATAAATGAGAATATTTTTCCTCTATGTTTTTTATTCTTAACGTATCTTTGGACTTATCAAATAATAAAAAATTTAAAGTGAAAAAATTCACAACCTTCTGACACCACTGCTGTCAGTGCACAACAAATGTATTGCCAAATCAGCTTTGATTAATTCGTAAGATACATTTGATTCATTGAAATATATTCTGTAGAAGTATTAAAAATCTAAAAGATTTCACACAATCAGTTCACTGTGCCGAAATTTTAAAATATAATAATTCACAATTTGCATGGGAATTATCATAAATTCTCATAAATGTTTAACCTTTGTGACTGTGAAACAGCTGAATTCATTACATACAATGAACACAAAACTCACATTTATTTTTCTTAAATAACTAAGATCATCTAAGAAATCTATCGTGCCAGTTACATCTAACGTATAATAAAAGTTTAAGTAATCACTATAAGCTTTAATACCAATGTAGTATTTTATTTATAATTGTTATATATGAAGTAATTTGATATTTATTAAAATAGAAGGTCGGATAGCTAAATAACAAATTTCGAGTCCAATATTTATACCAAACATTTTTTGGCAAAAAGGTTTCCAGAACTGGAACCAGTGTTAACTCTAAACATAAATTTTTTACTGAAAATTCGCATTTTTGTCGAAATGGTTCAAGTTGATTCCTTTCTATTTATTCGTTTTTAATTCCGGCATGATATTAATGTACAGCCTTAACTTCACAATCACTCAAATGAAAAAGTCGCTAGGGTACAAATCTGGAGATCTGACAGACCACGAGATGTCGCTATGCTTGGAAATAAGTCCGTCCGGGACGAGTTCTCTTAAAGCAGTCGTAAGACACCCAAGTAGATGATTTGTGAACCGATTTTTCTGCAAATGGCAATTTCCGGAACCCTAAAGAGCCGTTGCATCACTAAGTTCAGTCGATATGAGTGTGTAGGGGTCTGTAACTTTCGGACTACCTATATAGTGACTATTCTTATTCTTCAAAATTTAAATAAGTTTTTGTCATCACTGATACATTCCTTTGCTCCTCTATGTCTTAAGATTTATTTGGACAAAGTGTCCTTCATGACAAACTTGTATACTGCAATGATTACGAAGCAATCGTTATGCAGAATTCACAAGTCACTTTTAACAAAACGATTTGATACAGAAAGTATACCTACTGAACACTGGAGCTCTACTCTATGTTTATCAAATGACATTAAGTGGTAAACAGCCCTGCTAAATCTGCATCCAGCACCTCGAGAACAGAAAAATGAGCCACCAGCCTTTCAAAATTTTCCTCTTTACTGGCATAACTTGTACAAACAAGCATTATTTAATTCACCTCAAACATTTATCCATTTATGTTAAAGGTATGATAGACCTCATTTCCTTCGGATTAGGTACTCAGTACCTGGACGTAGGAAAGCAATAATTTTTTCATGACAATTTCAGTTTAAACTATCCCAAAACAAATGATTAACATAACTTTGTCGCATATTTAGTTCTGGTAAAAGGCACTTTTAAACAACGTAAAGATCATCTTTTTAACTAAAAAGTGGAGGATTACGGTACTATAGCATAATTTAGCATCCACTTTATTTTAGCCGATATCACAAAAGAACTGATAGGCTCTTTTCAAATCTCCACAGGTTTTTAATGTCAATTTGTTACAAGTACCTAACCTAACCTGTTCAGTATATACATCGGAAATATTTATTGAAATATTTTCAGTAAAATTTGGGTCTCGCAAATTATTCACTGTTACCAAGGAAAATGGACAATGAAAGGTTGCTGTAGCAGATGGTTGACCATTGACTAATAGTCAAGTTTTGGAATCCAATGTAAATTTAACTAACGAACTATACATAACATGAGTAACCTATTGACGCTCTTTGTTACATTAGTCCTGTTGTCCTACCTACCGAGTGTAAACGTCTTCAGTTTTCATCAGTTGGTTGTGATAAATCTTCTTCGGTAATAAAACAATTTAAAAAAATATATAACCGACTTCTACCTATAACTAAAAAGCTAAAAATAATTATAACAAAATACAACTCTAGCAAATAAATAATACATTCAATGTTGTTAGGTACCTACCCAGGAAGTAAAAAATGTAAACATTAAAAGGTGCTCATTCTGTACAAATTAATTACCTACCAATCTAGTATATTTTTGAAGTCGGTGCCAAGCAACAATCAAGTATGATGAATTAGTAGATAAGTAAGCAATGAAGGATTTTAGATTTACTTGTCACCGACTTCAAAAATATACTAGATCGGTAGGTAATTAATTTGTACAGAATGAGCACTTTTTAATTTTTTACTTCCTGCGTAGGTACCTAACAACATTGAATGTATTATTTATTTGCTAGAGTTGTATTTTGTTATAATTATTTTTAGCTTTTTAGTTATAGGTAGAAGTCGGTTATATTTTTTTTAAAATGTTTTATTTTCAACTTTTTAGTTTTTTTGAACTCAGGTAGTTTTGATTCTTCATTTTGTTTGTATAACCTTAATAGACAGAACCAGGTAACATCGAAAGCCTCAACATTACACAATGATACTTTATCATTTAAATTGACAGGTAAATCTTTACGAACAAAATGTACTAGTACGCGTTGACTTAAAAAGCCCAAAATATATTTATGCCTTATGAACTACGCCATGTAACCTTTTTTCAACATTTTTATACCCCCAAACGTCCAGTCCACCCTATATTCCAACCATCCTGTATATACGGCTCCCTACGGACCACTATCATTCTAGTCCGTCCTATATTCCAATCTTCATATAAATGAAACTCCTTCTACCACTTTACTTTGTCATTTTGTTTGCTATAACTAAACACCCTGTCTATAAGCCACCAAGTAACAGTTTAAAGTTAGACATGTGTTGTCACTGAATTTTCTATCAGGCCGGGAGAATGTAACAACCAAAAGTACCGTCTTTGCAAAATGGAAAAATTTGCATTTAAATATGTATTTACCTGGTATACAAACAAAAAGAGCTTGGTACTCATTAATTTAAGGAGCCGAAAATACTATGCTTTACTACCTATATGTTTGAGATGTACATAGAAAATTTTCAAATTCGCAATTAAAACTTCCAGTGCCTAAAATTACCGCACTATTACATTGGAATTAAAATATTTATGAGGAAATGTCCGTTATGTCATTTCGATTAAATTTTTGATAAGAATTTTAGATTTTTTGGCGATTTTCTGGAAAACTGCAAGTTGCACGTCGCAGAAAAGTATATGAGATCACCTAAGGATCTTCCTTAATAGATTAAACATTAAAAAACTATAAACATCCATAAGGAGTTATCGAAAAATTGACTAAAATATTAGGAATATTGGTCGATTTCCATGCACGCATGTGTTCATTCACAAATTTTATCACTTTACCAATAGAATTCTTTTCCAAAATACGCGACGAATTGATAACCTCCTCCTTTTTGGAAGTCGGTTAAAAATAGACATTCAAATTTTAAATAAGCCCATCTGCCATTACCTTAGTATTGATGCCTTTAGTCCGAATTAAGTTCCCTTTTTTTTAATACTGCATCCAATAACCCTTCTGCATCTGCCCAAATCACTGGCCTATTTTCTTTTAATTTTGAGCAACTGCTGTCATAGCCAGAAATATCTTAATCAAGTTTAAACTACTCACCTTATATATACTTTCAAGAGCGTTTACCTTTTCTCGGATATAGTTCTCATAATAAGCAGATACTGAATTTTCATCAACATTGCACCTAAGAAATTTAGTTAACTTTTTCTACACAAAAAAATTATAGAAGGTATTTTCTTTTCTGGATTTATTAGGACTCTAAGCTGACCTTAGTAATTAAGCTTAGTTCGTGTTTATTGCCCTTACTAGAAATCTTCTTCAAAAATTTGGTACCTGTTTGCTTTTGCTGTTTTTGAGGCAACTTCTCTAAAAAAAAAAACTGGAAACTACAATTTTTTGAGAAACATTGGCTTTGAATGATTATTTTTTAAATTGATGCCGTTATCTTTTTCCTATTTCCTGATAATGCTTATTGGACGCAGTGTGATATTAGACTTTTGATGCGTAAAATTATTAATTTCTGTTTTTGGAATATTTATAAATAGTTCAGAGCGCCGTAATTGATATTAATGGCATTTTTAACATGTCCTAGAACTTTCTGAGCTTTTGCATTATTATGTGAACTTCCTGTGTATGTATGTGTGTGTGCGAGTGCGTGTTAGTGTACGTGCATCTTCTAACATAATATAAATAGAATAATTTAATAAAAACATAGATCAAAATACCTATCGAAGTAACTTTTCAAAAAATAAAAGATACGATTTTGATTCCAACGGCGTTTTCATCTATAACTACGTATCTTTCAAACTACCTTTGGAACTTTATTTAATCACCTCGTACTGGTTTTTGCATGCGATATTGGCATCCTGGACCTAAGTCTTGCTGGGTATAGATGCCATTTCTAGCATATCAAAGGCAGAAGAATGAGAACTGTGCTCACCCAAATGAGCAAAACTTGTTAAAGTCTTTTGAAGCAGGAGGTTGATCCTTCAGAGAATCCTATTGCTTATAACAATTGCAGAGCTGTATAAATGCAGTTATTTCTTAGATGTCTGAGTGACCATTTTATCGCAAGTAAATCCCAGGATAAAATTTTGCTTATTTGGGCGACTACAATTCACATTCTTCTGCCGTTTATCTCCTAGAAATGACATTTATCCCCTCCAGCAACCAACATCGCATGCAACGCAATTTTTCCTTTAGGCCGTTTTATTTTAAACTGAAAATATACCGTGTATTTCTTGACTAACCTACAAAAAGCATCTCGAAGTTATTCAATAAATGACAAAAGTTAGTATATATAGAGAATCATATGGGTATTTTACGGGGTAAAGAGGTATGATTTAACCTTTGGGGATGATCTTAATCAAATGCAGTTTAAACTACCCAAATCGGATAAGCCGAGAAACCAGAGAACATACGTAAAAAATAAATACATGGAATACTGAAAATGTTATGCATTTTTTGGTTTGAGATAGATACCATAATGTTTCAAATTTGGTTCTCATTGCTGTTGTAACAGACCCAGTTTGGGCAACTAGGGCAAATGTAGAATAGTTGGTATAGAGTGACGGCCAAGAGAATTTTCCACCAGACCAAGGGATGAATATTTTTTGTTAAAGCACATATGTGGGAAACGCCGTCAATATACCACATGTCTTATAATTCAAATAAAATTATGAACAAACTTACCTTGTTCTGAAAGAAAGTCCTATCCTAATTTGCCATTCCATTTCTTCTTAACTGCCACTAAACTTATCAACAATAAAAATCAGCTTTAAATTATCGAGACTCGTAAAGCCGTCGTCGAAGTTATTATAAAAGATCGTCTTTCACCGACCACTGAAGACTGCGGAGAAATTTCAACGTGCAGTGAGAGCACTAGCACCAGCACCGCGAAGACAAGCAATTCAAAAAAATTAAAGAAATCACATCGGCGAACGATCGGACTGCCAATTGAAATACGAAGTGAAAACGAAAGTAGGTATGAAGACTTGTGTATTCGGTTTAGGCTAAGTTCAGATACATGTATGTCTGAAGACAAGCACGTACGGCCGAAGTTTCGCAACAAGTTGGTCTTTAAGCGGAAGAAGAAATGCGTGAGGTGTTTGTTTGCCTGGAGACGTGACGGACTTTCTTGAACGACATTAAGTCGCTATAAAGTACGGAAGAAATTGACGATTAATTATGTCGCCAATAAATTTATTTAATAGCGTATTTGAAAATTTGAAAGAATACGGAAGTTCAAGCTTTACATCTTGTGTTTAGTGTAATGTATATATTGTTTCTCGTCGGGAACCTTCATCAGTTGTGCTTCTCACAAGAGAATGTCCTCTCTTTCTGAACATATTTCTGGAATTATCTATATATAAATAGACAAAGACAAAACGATTAGGTACCATTTTCTCCTCTATCTCTCAACTGATTTTCTTCAATTTTGTTTTGTTTAGTAGCTACTGACGACCTTCAGTGCAGAATGCTAATATTAATTTATAATATTGGTTCATTCATTAAATAAAATATAATAAAAATTCATTATTTACGTCCATAATGTCAACGCCAAACAACTGAATGAGCCGCTGCCGCCAGACTCAAAACATTATATACAGAGGGACCAATGCTGTTATATACTTAGAGCATGTACTTCTGGAAGTGGCATGCAAGCGTTGTTATTGTTTAGTGGGTAAAGTAATCGTTGTATATTATAATTAAACACGGCGATTCTAGATATGTTAGAAATCATTTTTTCGTGGATGGCACATAAGCAGTTGCTTATATAGCGTGTTTAAAATATAGAGTAGAGTGCAATTATAACTAATAAAATAATTATATAGGGAAGCCCATTAGCAGTTGAATTTTCAGGGTTTTTGGAATAGAAGGCGCAGTAGACTTACAGTTATACAGGGTGGTGCCAAAAATATTATACAGAGATGTATATACAGGAAACGAAAATTCAACATTTCGTAACCCATAAGCAGTTGTATATATAGGGAAGATGAAATATAGGGTGAGAGGAATTATAGATATACAGGATGATGATAAAAAATGTTAGAAAAGGAAATGATTTATAGAGTAGCCCACGTAGAGTTCCATATATAAGATGATTGAAGTATAGGTCGGAGTAGAATTATAGTTACAGAAGATAGTTAAAATTTTCATAAACAAAAAGAGTAAATACGGTGGCTCATAGGCAGTGACATATACAGAATGGTTTACCGGGTAGTTCAAAAATGTTAAAAAATATTATGCGTGGTCCATGAGCAGTTGCATATACAGGGTGGTAGAAATATATAATTAGATGGAATTATTATAATGAGGATTTTAATAAATGTTAGAGAATTGAGTGCAATTATAGCTATACAAGCAGGTTAGAAAAAAATAAATATATAGGGTAGCCCATTAGCGGTTGAATTGTTGTCATATTAAATTAAGAATCACGAATTTGAACACATAATCTCCATAAAGTCCTAGGTTAGAATGTCACGATAAAATTTTCAGGTTACTTAACCTGCCAGAGATATTAACACAATTTGTCTAATTTCGACCACTGGGCAATATAAATAGGCAAAGACAAAACGGTTGGGTACCAATTTCTCCTCTGTTCCTCAACCGATATTATTAATTTTTGTTTTGTTTAGTAGCTATCGACGAGCTTCAGTGCAGAATGCTTACATTTTTTATAATAATGCTTCAATCATTAACTGAAATAAAATAAAAAATCATAATTTACGTCAACACTGTCAATGCCAAACAGTGCCGCCAGATTGCTTGAAGAGAAAATCGTAAGGATGGATTAACTCGAAAAACAAACTAAATTAAATTAATTGCCAACATCAAAAGTATTATCTAACATAAATTAACAAAAACTGTATTGTATTTATATATTTTTGATATAATACAGAAATAGTCGTGGCTAACTTTTTTGTGTATTAAATAGTAAATAGTACTATGTAAGTACTTATGTATCATAATTGTTTATACTGCATCTTCATATTTGTAGACCCGAGATGTAATTTACCACTTTCTTCTGTTTGTGAACCAAATTTCTTGAGGTTTTTTAATTGCTAATTCGCGGCCTTTAGTGTTATTAATAAAAAAAATAGATCTAACTGCCAAAATTCCCGTTAATATTAATAATAGGTATTACCCCATCTATTCCATAATACCCGAACTTACCCCATTAAACTTTCCAGTGCTAGAGAACAAGATTATTTCATATATAATCTAATAATTCAAATCAAGGCTTTTTATAAAATCTTGATTTTTTATTGACGTTTTAAATTTTTGAAGTTAATTTGTATTGTTAATTTATTCAATAATAGTAAGATGGCATGAAAATTTGTCTTTTCGCACCCGTTCTATCTTTTTTCCATCCCGTATGGGTACGTCTTTGTGTGTTTACCATAAATTTATAGTAAATTATACTATCTTACACTTTGCGTTGTATTTTTCTAATAGAGTTTGAAATTCTTGTATCCTTTCATCAATTATAATAGTATCATCGGCGAACTCTTTTGTGTGTAAAACAACATGCACATTTGTATCTAGTTTCTGATTGGGAACCTTCATCAGTTGCGCTTCCCACAAGAATATGTCCTCTCTAATATTTTTTTATGTATTTGATAAATATCGTTGAATATGTTGGCGCGATATGTAAGGATCTTTAATGTAACTATGCTATTCATTATGCACGGTATTATCAGAACCGAATTTTATCAAAAAGGAATTTCTGATGTCGGTAGTACCTTTAATATAGGGTAGGACAACTCCTTGCTTCTTCTCCTGAATGTCGTTGTTTTCTTGTCAGGTGTTTCTTTTGATTGCTGGTCCAATAAATGAATAACACATATAATATACAAATGTATAAACAAATAGAGGATGCTCTCATAGGCTCATCGCTATCACCAGTAATAGCAAATCCCTTCGTGGTTTACGCCGAAGAAGTAACCTTCCAAAATATTAAACCTAAAATAAGGTTGTGGGTTCGATATGTGGATGATATTTTAATCATTTGGCCACCTGGAGAAACCGAATTAGAATGCTTTTTGAACTATATCAACACTTTAGGTCTCGAAATACATTTAATCCTGGATATTGAACACGTCTTCCTTTCTTATATATTCGTGTTACGCTTCAGACAGTTTCAGTTTACAGAAAACCCACAGAAACCAATAGATACCTGAAGACTATGTCATACCATAACCCCTCGCAAGTGCAAGTAGTCATTTATTTTAACAGGCTTCAACACCAGAATAGAAGAGATCCAAACCATAACAGTAGATCTAGTGATTAAGGCTGGAGAATAGCAAGCAAATGGCGGAGTAGTTTAAATCTTTTTTTCTCTCTCTTTCTAGCAGATATTGCATTATTCAGAAAAATAATAAGTTCCTCTAGGTCAGATAAGATAAGAACTGAAGATATACGGTGAGAACTACGAACAGAAAGGACAAAAATGTAAAGGACATGACAGAGGTAAGAATAGACAAAGAAGTCATGAATTGTACACCTGGAGTCGAGGAAGTCTAGGAAGACTTAGACAAAGATGGAAGATTAGTTAATTCGAAGAAGATGAAATAGGCAAAAGGTCTAAGCCATGGAAGTGAAGAAGAAGAAGTTTTTTTTTACTGAGGCACATTCTTTCCAAACCTTCACTCTATGTTTTCATTATCATCATGTATTACTTAAACCAATACAAATTAACCATACATTAATTTATATAAAATAGATGAGTATGATAGGGAAATGCAGATGTTGAATTTTTACCGACAAACTTTCCGATCAACACCACACTTGCTTGGTGTTAAAATACTCAAGAACTTAGTTTTCTGTTTGAGAAACAGGGACCACGTTATACATTAAGTTTATAGAAAATCACTATTTCATAGAAAATAAACAAATATAGCGTCCAACTAATATACAATACCAATACAAAATTTGCTTTACGTTCTAATAAACATTCCAATTTCGTGTTTTCCATATTTTAAATTGAAACTTGACATACGTCAGAAGTCGAAAGAGTACAAAAAGGCCAAGTTTATGGATGGTGGAGACAAGGATGACAAACTTATATGGGGATTAAACTGAAAAAAAAGTATCCAGCTGAAAGCATTAGATAACAAGTTAAAAGTGACCAGAATGGCACTGATGTAGAAAAAGGGCATGATGTGAATTACTAAATATAAAACAACATTAATATGAAGCCACCGGTTTTATCTTTTTTTTCAACCAAGTGTGCTACATCAGCGCCACCCTAATTTACTAATTTTAAACTAAACTGGAGACGTGATATTAAAAAATGTATATATACTATAATTTAATCTGTTATAGGTAATTAAAGTGATCTCGTTATATTTTGCCAGAATATTAAATTATGTTTAAAAATTATTTCAACAAATTTTAATTAAAAATTAATTTACTCGTCATATATTTTTTGTAGATATATTTAGATTAAGAACTAAATTGCACATTAGGATTAATACCTAAATACGGTGACAATTATTTTAATTTTCCCGAAGTGTATGTCCATTACTAAGAATGACACAAAAAACAGAAACAGAGCCAGGGAGGTAACGAGAGGCGGTAAGTATACTTCGTAAAAATCTTTCGCTTCCATTTTTCAGTCTCAAACGACTGCCGCACTTTATTTATTAAATTTGCGTGATTGTCCGAAATAGTGAAACTCTATCAAGATAAAACTATAAATTTAGAAAAAAAATATCTATATTAAACAATGAATGCATATTCGAAAATTCCGTGAAAAAGTGAAATGTCAAGACGATATTAATTTCCACTCCACGGCAGAGCCATAAATTTAGAAGAAAGAAAAACGCATCCGCATCAAACCATGAATGCATATTCGAAAATTCGTTTCACTATTCAAATTGTGCGTTTAGGATTCAAATCAGTGACATTCGTGTTTCACGATATGCAGTTGCACAACGAATTATTCCTCAGTTTATCCCAGAGCAATGACCTTGTGAGGAGTGCAAGGTTAACTTGGACTTTTCTTTCAAGGCGCATAAATGCAAGTAGGTGGAGGTGAACTGTTACGATTTGCTTTCACTTAATCAGAGTAAGTACACTTGCTTGCATGCATTGAGAATGCAATAAAACAACAATGTAATTGATTGAATCGGTTTGATCAATAATCTAACACTTCCTCCTTAACTGTTATGTCAATCACGGAAAGTAAACAACAATAACAATATCGCAACAATATTCCTCAGATAATATTGTATAAAAAATGCATTGCAAAAGTCGTCAGTTCGTAATAATTAATGATAATAAACAAACTTTTTTTTCGATTTCTATCACTGAGTTTTTCCCAACACTAATTTGTCATCCATGAGTTACTGAAATGTAAACAAATTAAAACATACACAGCACATACTGAGTACATGGTGCTACAAAAATATGCGCCAAGGCTCGAAAACACATTCGTCATATAAAATTAAAAAACGATATATAAACGTAGATATGGAAAATGAAAATTCTCCTTCCTCACTTTCCCCGTACTCCCTTTGCTAAACACACTCAGCCTTTCTACCCCTGCGAGTCACTACCCCTGCAGGCACATTCCTCAGCCCTGTACATGGTCCTCCCATGTTCGGCGTAAGAATACTTACTGCCGTCCTCATCCTTTAAATTTGTAATTCCCCTAAATACTTCATGTGTTCTACCTGATCCCTTCAATATGACAGTCATTGTTCCTACCGCGCTGCTACCACCCCACCCTCTTATAATTTGCAGGGCTGCATACCCTGTTCCATAAGTTGTTCGTTCTTTTTGTTTGACTACACTCCCAGCGTCTGATCATCCGCATAGGCGAACCCTCTTCCTGTACTACTGGGTCATTATGTTCCATAGTACAGGACTGACCCCTGCGACAATTCGTGAATGAATACCAGCGTGTTTCCCCTCCCCCCACCTACCTTAACAATTCTGTCACTTAGATAATGTTCTAAAATATTTACAAGATGCTCACTCACACCCAGCCCTCTGACCTTGGTCATGATGATTCCTCACCACGCGGTATTATGAGCGTTCCTAATTTCAATACCTAGTTGTATCGCGCCTCATTTACCTTTCCCAACTCACCTATTAACGCATGCAGTGTCGTCCTACCCTCACGGAATCCAAATTGAATCTCCGAAACACCACGTTTCTTTTCTAATTCATTACTTATTCTCGCCCTAAGCATGGATTCACGCAAGTTCCCCCAGACTGTATTTCCTTTCGGAATTAGGATTGAGTACTCCTTTCTCTATTCTCTCGGAAAATATTTCTCCCCTCGGCACGTCGACACTGACCTCAACGACTTCTCCTGTTTCTTGGAAATCATCTTTAAGTTATAGCGTCAATGAAGCTATTTTTTGCAAAGACCTGCATTGGAGAATGTCTGACATGCTCAGTGGTTTCCAAAGGGTGTTTTAACCTTAGATTCAAACATTAGGTTTGTTAAACGTGCCACTATAATGAAGTTGCATGGTCACTGAAAGTCATATCTTCTTAATAATTATTATCCAAGAACTCAAAGTGTCAACACAAATTTTAATTTATAAGCCCTGAATTTCTTGAGGAGTTTTTTCATAAATTGTTATGTTGGAGTTTAAATGAGTTTTACTGTACTGTGGAGTTTACGGTCTTTATTATGGTTTGAGGGTGTTATTGTACGATTATAATCATCTCCCGACATGGTACGGAATTAATTTGGATGTATTAAATGCTTAAGTTTCGAGACAAGGGCAACTTTTTAATACAGAATAAACTGGGTAGATTTAATTTGTGGCCAAATTTTACCAATATTCACAAAGTCGGGGTAATTTTTTAATCACAATTTAAGATAACATTTAAATTTTAAAATACCATCGATATATATTGATCATGTTAGGAGAATTTAATCCTTAGAATTTGAAATTTAACTTTGTTGAAATAATTTTCCTTTTTTCGTTTTTAGGGTTCCGTATATACAATATACGGATACCCTTATAATATCACTCAGGATTTCTGCCTCTGTCACATCACAGCAATCAATTTTCTCCTAAACTACTAGGCGGGAGAGGTTGAAATTTGGTATCAATGTATAGTTTGGTGACCCGATCAAGGGTACATATCGTAATAGAATAAATTTTGATTCTAGGGGTACTTCTGGGGGGGGGAACTAAAAAATCGACCGTTCCCCCCCCTGATCACCGAAACTACTGAGCCTAAAATTTTGAAAAAATAGGAAATATAGAGTGTTGCCCGAACTTTACAGATAAATAAGGAGAAACCATTAATATTAATTTTGGGAGGCAAATTATAGAATTAAATGAAAATTTAAAAATAAAAAAAATTTCAAACGCATCATGTAATACATCAAATGAAAGGTCTCTTTCTGAGAAACACATACTTTTTAAAAAATTAGATAAAAAGATATTAACGAAAATATACCAAAATTTACCCCCCCCCCCCTTATCACCGAAACTATAAAACGTAAAGTTTTGAAAAAAAATAAAAATATGGGGTCTGACCTGAAGTTTACTGGAAAAATAAGGAGAAACCTTAACTTTTAATTTTGGGGGCAAATTACAGAATTAAATGGAAAATATAAAATTAAAATTGTTTCTAACCCGTCATGTTATATATCAAATAAAAAGGCTCATTATAACGAAAACAACTATATTTTTTCATATTTTTAAAATAAATTACTTCAAAGATATTAACAAAAATAGCCATCCTCCCCTTATTTCCGAAACCATAAGCAGTAAAATTTTGAAAAAAAAATTGAGGTATAGCGCCTCACCTGAACTTTACTGGAAAAATAAGAAGAAACCCCTAATATTCATTTTGGGGGGCAAATACAAATATATATTTTTCATATTTTTAAAATTATTTTTTTACAAGATATTAACATAAAGATATAAAAAATTCTCATTTCTCGCTTTGTTTCCGAAACCATACTACCTAAAATATTGAAAATAATTAGAAGTACTGGGGCTCACTTGAAATTTATAAGAAAAATTATTAGAACACCCCCATAGTAATTTTAGGGACAAATTATACAATTAAATGGAAAATAAAAATCAATTTTCAAACGCATCTTATAATATATCAGATAAAAGGCTCATTATCTGAACTACAAATATATCATATTTTGAAATCATTTGTTTTAAAGTTATTAACAAAAATATTAAACATCGACTTAATTCTCACTCTTGAAACTACACTATTTAAATTTTGAAAAACATATTTTATTTGTATTTTTAAATAATAATTTATAATTTAAAACTTGACCTATTTTGGCCTTTATCTTCCACTCTATTGACCTTCAAAATTCAGAGAGTAGATTATAAAAGGCTTCCCTGAAAGTTTATTAGTAAAATAAAACTCTAATGTTAATTTTTGGGGCCAAATTAGAAAATTAAATACATATGTATTCTTATAAATATCAAGCGAATCCTGAAGCAGATAAAATAAAAAGTTTATGTGTGGAAAATCAATGTGTATATTTTTTATAAATTTAAAACGCTTCTTTAATAAAACAAATTAGGGTAAATATAAAAAAATGCACTCATTCCCTGCTTGTCTGAAACTGGAATATTAGAATTTTGAAGGTGATACGGAACCCTTAGTATGCGAGTTCAACTCGCACTTGACCAAATAATTTTATATATAATATGTAATTCTTTTCTTACTCTCCGATCCAGTCGATTGACAATTGCACTGAAGTATGAATATTAATTAACAATTGCACATAAAGGACAATTAAATCATAAGCAATACGTTTAAAGTTTTCATCTCAGTATACATCACTGCTATTAAGTTCATGTTATAGATACATTTCTAAATTTATCCAAATATTAGATTCTTAAAACTGTATGGCACCCTTAAATAGATTTCCGTTGGTTTTTTATTACTATACCAACCTCCCAAATGTTCCCGGTGAATCGCTGTCCTTCACAACTGTGACCAGATCAAGGTAGTGTCTAAGTGCTTCTTGGGAAATAACACCACAGTTTAAAGAAAATTGCTGTATATTCCAAACGTTTCGGGGTCTAGATCAGACCCCGTTGTCAATAGTTAAGAAACTACTGATTAAAAAGACACAATTCTAAGATGTAAATTAAAGTATTTGACAATGTGTATTATTTGATTTTTGACGTCAAAATTTTCTTTAAACTGTGGTGTTATTTCCCAAGAAGCACTTAGACATTGAAAAATATGCCACAAGTATCATTCAGAAAACAACCAGATCAAGGTAGGTCTTTATTTTGAAGATATTTCATAACTTTTCATTATTACCAAGGTATGTCACACAATAAACATATGAAGGCACACACCTTATATAATGTGTATATCAGACGGAGAATGTACTAAGCAGGGTGTTTACAAAAATAGGCGATCCATAAGCAGTTGCGTACAGGGCACATGTATTGCATACATACGGTGTAAAGCAGTTACTAGAAAAGTAACTACATCAGCTGATGAATTATGAATCACGTGTGGTGGGTATGGTAGATTCCAGTACTGTTAAGGCTTATAAAAACATTTAAAAAAAAACAAAAACCGACTTAAAAAAATTAACTAAAAAGCAGGAAATAATTTTTTGCTACAATTAAATGCTTTTTATGAAGTCCGTGCCAAGCTAAAGTGAAACTCTTTTGGGAAGTATATTTATAAGTTCGCAACTTTGCTGTTCAAATTGGCTCCGACTTAAAAAAAAAAGGATTTAATTCTTGTAGCAAAAATTTATTTCATGCTATTTAGTTTTTTTTTTGAAGTCGCTGTTTGTTTTTTTATATGTACTTATTTTAAATTTTTAGTGCTGCAATGGCTTAATTGGATGCAGTTTTCAAATCTATTTAACTTTTACGATCTTGCCTAAAATAAGGTATTTTACTTTCATTTATTAGCTTGAGCAACCTCATTTACTGTTGAATAGACTAACTTGTTTTCTAGATATGTATATGTATTAAGAAACTTTTATATATGATTCTAACTTATGTGGATCCACTATATAGTAGATAATCTGGGTATCATTATTCTTTAGGCCTGTTAATTATACTGACTTCATTTAATATCGGAATCTTGTAATAAACCGTTATATAAAAAAATGTGGGACCACCATATTCCGAATAAAATGTTTTACATCTTTTTAATTCCGGCGACTCCACCAAAGTATCAGAAAATCGGTAAAAGAGTTTTTCCCCATTTTCTCAGAAACGGTACAATCTAGCTTAATGAAAAAAATATGGAACCAGTTCGCTATCCTCCGGAACAGGATCCAGTATAAACGGTCGAAATTCCTTGAGCCGTTCGCAAGTAATCGCGGAACAAACATTAAAAAAACATAGATGCAAACGAAATGAGAACCTCATTCTTTTTGAAGCCGTTAAAAAAAAACGTAGATACAGACGTATTGTGAACCTCATTCTTTTTGAAGTTGGTTAAAAGAAGCTTGTAATTGATGAGTTGACTAGGGGTGTTCAACGGCGTATTGTGGGTTGCAATGTGTGCCGCTTTATTTAAAAATGTCGGGCGAAGATTCGAACTCAAGTGGAGCAGGCAATTCCCTTGTGAGAAAACGATGAAGGCTGCTGGCAGACATATGTAGGGCTGGGAAATATGTGAAACTGTATTGCTACAAACAAAAGATCTGAATGCCACCAACTATCTTTTTTTTCTTTCATCTTTCAAATAACTTAATTAAGTGGCTAAACCGTATATGTATCTTAATATAATGTACAATAGTTAAATTAGTCACAATTTAAAGGCTTTAACTATATTTTTTTCAAAAAACTCTTCAAGAAATTAAAATTGATTGGTGGTAAAATTAACTTCGAACAATTATATCCACATCAGTAATTCAGATCACTATGTCTGGTTGATTTTTCTCGGTTATATTAATATTTATGTACCAGTGTTGCAAGTGTTTCAACACCAATAGCTTTCTTTCTAATAATATTGAAGATGCGTTAACATTATGCAATCACTTTCGTTTCATTATCACAACACGAATCTGACTGATTCGAATATTTATGCTGCAAAGAGAAAGGCCGCGCTGGTCGGACTTGGATTAGATGGGTAACTCATTTTATTGTTAATCGTAAATTAGAATTTACGATTCTGAATTCGAACTCAGTGGAAAGTTTATTTTAATTGACATAATTGTATTGGCGACAATTTTTGTAGTATTGTTCGAAGTCGTTGTCATTTCTTTAACTGTGACATAAAAAATACGTTTCCTTGAGGAATCCGAGTATAAACAAAAGACGTGAAAGCTAATTAGGAAAGTGTCTTGTTTTCTTTCATGAGTGACCTCCTCCCTAAGATATAGTTATTCCAGTGTTTTCATAAGCCTAATGATCTTCCTATTGGAGAGATTATTCTTCATTTTATCGTTAGTGTATTTGACCATTCTAAGATGTTTAGTCTCAACAAATTCTTCTTGTATTCAGGTGTAACAACATGTCGAGGGTTTGGTTTCTCGGCCAATCCTCTTCATCTTGACCACTCTACAAAAAATCACCTACTTACCAGCCGCTGAGGACGTTTTCCGTAGTTGCAGAAGTAACTTTCGGGCGGCAATCTTATCGGTACTTTCGTTAGTTTAGATTTGTAATTAATTAATTTAAGTATGCCCACGACGTCATTATATTTGCAGATAATCTAACTGACCTACAAGAAATGCTACATAAAATGAAACAAACGTCTGAAAAGTTCAAAGGACTCACAATCAATATGAGTACGACAAAAATAATATATAGAATTTGTAGAACCAGAGCCGAAAACCTACAAAACATCAACTCAAACCTAGATGGGCAACCATTGGAACAATTAACAATATATTTTAGGCAGATAAATAATTTTAAAAGCGGACCTTTAAGGAAGGATCAGAATGGTTTAGAATTCTTTTTGTAAATAAAATTGCACATCAAGAATAGCTAAAAGACGATTTACGACCTATGTGAAAGCAAAAGTCCTAAGAGAATGTGTTATCCCTTTTCTATATTAAGCCACAGGAATATGGGCATTAACGACAAAATACATAAATAATCTTCAAGAAATTCAAAGAAATTTTGAATTAACTATATTGGGTATTAGACTGAAAAATATAAAACGGATAGAGTGCACAAGTAGACAAACAGGAATAGAAAATGCAGATAAAATAATTTTCAAACCAAAAAAATGGACAGGACACATAGCTCGAATGGGTCGATCTTAACCCTGAATAATTGAAAGAGTTGGCAGACTTGTATGCTCATAAATGAACATAAAGTACAATTTTTTATAAGGTTTCACTGTTTTATATGGAAATGTCAGTTTTATCAACTGCTGATTTCAAAGTTTCAGTTAATTTTTTTGTTAGAACCCACTTTACCGCCCTAGAGAGCCAAAATATCTAATGAAGGATCTACTTCGGGCAAGTGGAAAATAAATATGTCAAAAATATACATCGTAGAGAACAGATGTCGTTAATATCTTGAATATATGTGAATTTATAATTATTTATGATAACCTTCGTTAATGTAATAAAGAAAATCAGTGTATAAAACGCGAATAAAAACCTTAGTTAGAAAGCGCAGATTTTAAACTTCTGGATACATTGCATACGCCATCATACCAAATTGGATAAGTTCTATAAACGCTTGAACATTGCTTACAATTATTCTAAACAGCTGTCACCAGAAACATGTTTCTTGGTCTGTCTGTATAACGCCAAAAACACTATAAACGCATTTACTGCATAGTTCTATAAGGCAGTAGAACCCGATGAAATAATTTTGATCTAATTTGCTTACATTCGATTGCAAACTGCAACTTCAAGAAAATTTACAATTGCAATTAATCAGAATAAGCCGTAGTGTGTCAATAGCATGTATGGCAACGTCTAACTATAGTATTTTGTGTGCTTAATATTCTCTGTTGTCTCCAGCAATGTCAGTTTTTTCCGATGATACCTTTTTTCATATTTATTGAAATCACCGTATCCCGACTTGAATGAATTAAACTATTATTTATTCTATTAAGATCATGAAACAGTCCTAGAGATTTTTCAATCACCTCAAAAATGCAGTTTTTCAGAAAATCTCTAAAAAACACGAAACTTAATTGAGCAGTGTCAAACTGACATTTCTTCATAATTAAATTAGTATGTATGTAATTTTGAAAAAGAACATAGCTGCGCTGCTAGAAATATATGAAGCTTAATTCCCAAGCAAATTTCGAAAGACAGGATACCCAGAGAGCGTTTCATGGCCACTCTGGCCTCAGAGACTCTAAATGAAAATGACATCAATGCCTTACCGGAAAATTTCATTTCAGATGCATCTGGGTTTTCCAAGATTTGGCGCCACCCAAAAAGTGGTAGTCTTATTGGCTATACATGTGCTTGCCTGTTGCTACGTTTTTTATTAAGTTCACACATTTCGTTTAATATTTTAAGACGCAGAGTAGCCCAAAATAACTCAATTCTGAAGATAACGACATCACAGGCTTTTAGGGCAGTTTTATACTGACCAAAATTAATGAAATTACAACTCCGCGTGGAAGTGACAAATGAGAAGGAAAATCTAATTTATATCTAAACTGACTAGCATAGAAATGGCCAAGCATCTTTTATAATATCTGTGTTTAGACCTGAATGTAGGACAGGCTATAAAAGGCAGAAGATAAGATTTATGTTGAAACCTCTAGTGATTCACTGCCGCAACAGCAAGAGAAGCTTCCCTTTTACACAAAATAGTATGTTTCCTACAAGACTAAAAACTAAATATTTTTGTCAAAATAGTAATAAACTTGTATTTCCCATCTTTGGGCTTTGACTAAGAAACAATAAAACTTTTATCTAACTATAAATCTTACTAGCATTTACCCGCGATTTCGCTCGCGTTTATCATCTTTTATTAACTCTGCTTATCCTTGACAGTTACAAATATGGAATATATACATATATAGAATAGATTATTACATATATGCAATCGTTAAACAACTCAATGTTAACAGCCAATCCGTGCAGAATTAATTAAAAGCGTGTCCTCAGATTTTTTTCTGTATGATAAAACAAAACCATACCGCGTTATAACATTTGCTCAGCGCCATCTATCGATTTGTTATAGTACTAAACTAATCATTTTAAGATAGACTTCTAGAGCACGATTTTTCCACCTACATACATTTGCTACCTACATTTCCGCCTTTAAAGAGTAGTTTAAAAAAATAAATATGCAAATCCGAATCGTTTGGCATCAAAAATATTTCTGCAAATTTTCAACCAAATCTGACCTTGCCACAATGTGAATTTTCGAAAATCCTTTATTTGCTTATACCTATCAATTGCTTATATGCCAAATCATGAATACGATTTCTCGATATTATCTTAGCAAACCTATTTCACCCGCTAAAATATATGCTCGCTTTAATTATTAATTATAAAGAATAATTCTTCAAAGTTTGAAGCAAGTCGGACGCAATAAAAAGTTTCATACAATATTTATCTCCACTTTTACCCCACCCCTTACGTATTTGTCGCGATAAACACTATTTTGTAACCGTCTCCAGGGTCCCATCTATCTCTATTCCAAAATTCTTAGCAATCAAAGGCGCCGTTTTGGTGTGATGCAGTAACAAACACTTTCGCATTTATAATAATAGTTAGGAATATTTTAAAACAACGATAAACTTTATTTTTTGATTATTTTCTGTACCTTTCCTGTTGCCTTATGGCTTATAGTTTTCTCTATTAAATGTTTGTCTTATTAAAATAAAGTGTTTAATTCATCAGCCCTGTATTAACGTTTTACACTCAAAATAATATATTTTTATTAAATATTTGTCCTGTCCTAGCCCAAAAACTTGCCTCTATCCATAGGTCAAAATCTACCATTTTGCTCCTCTAAACTAAAACTGGCTACGCATATACTTGGAGTCACTGTTTTCGTAACTTCTGCTGGGTAAGCTTTAAGTTTCATTAGATGAGATCACACAAAATTTTATTCCCATAATTAAATGTAAACGAACTTAATGATTTTAAATTCACATGTGCATGAATATGCAGCGTCTTATATATTAATAATGATTAAAAAACACGTAACTGCTATTTCAATAATCCAGATAATTTATTGATGCGTGTTAACAATGCATTATGGAAAGAATGAGGATATTGCAAACATTTTATAACTGAATGAAGAATATAATCGGAATTGTTGCATGATTCATGCATAATTGAAATTATATCTTCATAATAGGTGTCAATAAACGTTTCATATCTCAACCGACTTTATTATCTTCTTGAAACTATAATATTAAATTATTTTAAAAATTCTGTTATTATCACAGATGAATTTTGGAGTTTACTAGTTTTAGATCAACTTTATTATTCATTATTCATTTTCTTTTCTTTATTTATTGTTAAATAACGCCAATGAATAAATGATCTGCTCAACTTACTGAGTTTCATTAATATCTATTATCTATGAATAAAACTAATATATTTGTGTTAGATCAACGCCATTTGTTGAACAGAATTATTTAGGACATGCAAACATTTCTATGAAAATATGTTAAGAATGTAGTTCAATTTGTTCATAAATCTCCTGTCCCTATTAGGACATACTATGCACCATTTTCACCTTCTGATAAATTTTCTATTAATTGATATTGCCTGTACTTGAAATACTTTCTTGAGAGAAAATAATAACTTCTTGGAATTACCATTCGGGATGTTTCTTTCAAAATAAACCTAAAAATAATTACAAGAAAAAAAATAATTGAGATTTTATTTTTAGAGTTCCGTACATTCAGTGAACGAAAACTCTAAATAAACTTACTGCTGCGTATGTCAGTCTACCACTGGCTATTTTCGCCGAAACTAAAGGACGGAAAAGGTTAAAATTTGGTATCTGTGCTTTCATCATCTTTAACAACGAATAAAAAAAATTAATAGCATAAGGCTTCATTTATAGTTTACGAAAAAAAATAAAAATTGAAGCTGAAGTCTTAATATAAATTTATGCAGGGCAAAATTTAAAATCAAAAAAAAAACTAAAAAATATATATTACAAGCCTATGGTGTTATGATGAATTCAAATATATTTTTTCGTATTTTTAAAATAACTTCTTTAAAATACATGCTACTGAGTTTAAACTTTGGAAAAATATAAGACCTTACTCAAAGTTTGCAGGAAAAATTAATTTTGAAGGAAAATTTAACAGAAAATAAAACATAAAATCTTTCAACATAAAAATTCCACTTTATATTTACTTGTATTTTTCAAATAATTTCTTTAAAAGATCTTTAGGTAAATATTTAAAATTGGAAACATTCCCACCCTGCCTCTGGAATTATTGAGCCGAAAATTTAGAGAAAAGGTAACACAAGTTTATCGACAAAATAAAGCAAAAACAGTAATTTTAATTTTGGTGACCAAATAAGAAAATTTAGAAAATATTTCAAAAAAATCATGCAAGTAGTCCTAGACCTACACTGATGGAATAATAAGAAGGAATAAACTAAAATGATATATTGAATAATCTGTTCAGACTTACCTCCTCACTCTTAACCACCCTAACTAACTAATGATAAATGGCAACTTTCATTTATGATACCTCATCTGAAGCTCTCAACAAATGATTATCAATGCTAACCTATAAACAGACTTTTGATTAAGCATTCTTCAGCTATGTTACCGAAAGTTAACTAAAATTTATTATATTTTTAATTTATTTATCTTAAAATACATTTGAAAATATTTATCTGGACATATCTCGACGTTCTTGAATTATCGGTTCCTGCAGTTCATCAATTGACAACGGATGCCTTTAAAAAAATTGAATTCAAATGAACATACAGAAAAAATCGAGTAGCGTTAGTTCGGGATCTCTAGGTGTGCAATCCACTGATTGTGATAGTAGTAACTAACTATTGCCTAACCGAGACTACATAATGTGGAGGTACGCCATCTTGCTCGAAATATGATAATAACTTCGTCTAAGGACACGTTTCTGTTTAAATAGTTCTGGTTCTCTAATTCGTGGTTCGATACATCTATGTAACATTATAACATAGATTTCCCTGTATTTTCTAAATTAGTTTGGTTTCCTTCATTTTTCAATAGCGGCAGAGTGTATTAACGCCTCCGTTTAAATAAAACTAAAGCAAAGATGTTTTACTAATCTAGGTTTCGCAAAAATGTTGCACTCATAATATCGCAGAACACAATTCTTCTTATTCAACTTTTCTTATGGCCCACAACTTCAACAACAGATCCAGTTTCTCGAAATTTAGTTGAATGTACAGTGTAAACGTGGGTTGCGGTTTTGTCGGAGTGCCTCACATTAAAATTTGACGCTGTACCCACTTAGAAAACATTGATTCTAGGAACCAAAAATTAATATCACCTCCATACGTTTAGCTAAGAAAAACATTGTATATATAATAATAACTTAATGAATAGATGGTAAATTAAAACATCTATATATAAATAAGCAAAGACAAAACCGTTCGGTACCATTTTCTGCTCTGTCTCTAAACCGGTTTTCTTTATATTTGTTTTGTGTAGTAGCTACCGACGACCTCCAATGCAGAATGCAAAAATTTATTTAAAATATTGGTTCATTCATTACATAAAAACCATTATTTACGTTCATATTGTCAGTGCCAAACAAATAACAGTAACAGTGTCGCCAGATTGCTTGGGATAAAATCGGAAGATGGATTGACTCGAAGGTGAAAGACGAATTCAATTTAATTAAAAAGTAACAATTTTAAAGTTATTCTACATCGCCATGCTATTGAAATAGAACCTAGAAAAATTTATATTACATAATAATGGCCATTCATTGGGTTCTCGCAAGTTTATAAGTTATACTTTCAATTTAAAGATTATTTTAATTTTTACCGTATAAGTTTCATATAATTTGAATAAGATTACAAAAATGTGAACTAATGCACTGATTATAATATTCAAGACAAATAGCTAGATCTGGCAACCCTGAATTCATGGCTATCTTTGATGCAAATAGCATTTTGACATTTCCCTATATTGTTTGGCGTAAGATTACTATAGCACCATAGTAAAGGTAAGTTGTAAATTCAATGTGTAAAGTTCAAGATTTCAGCTTCATTCACTGCGAAAAGTTGTTAAATGTGAGTATTACTTATTTATTATTAATTAACAGCAGGTTCATTTGAGTTAATGAAATTTTATTGAATCTTAAGATTTTAGCTGAAGGTTTATTAATATGTACTTATGTTTTGTAGTTATTTTGAATCTAATAGTAGGTATAACACCTTCATACTAACTTTTGAGTTAGTTGATTTCATTTTCTGCTTACGAGCTGAAATCGTTAACTGTGAAATGTCAGAATGAAGATTCTATTTGGTTTTATTTCTTACTTTAAGACTATTGAAATTTAAAAAATATTTTTGAAAAATGTAGGTATTAACTGATGTTTTAGATATTACATTTAATATTAATTTATTATTTAATATAATTGTAATATTTTTAAAGGGATTTTTTATGTTAAAAATTAGAACTACATATTGAATATATTTAAAGGCCGAATCTTTCAATTATTTTTAGGTAGGGAATCAGTTAGTTATTGTTTTGTGTTCATGCATTTTATCTAAATAACAATTTAGTTATTATTGCAGGGTTCCATTCCTGTAAAATCCTGGTTTTATTACGAGGTAACTATAAACCTAAAACAAATGTGTCATTGACATTTTAACGATGTGTATTAAAAATAAAAAGAAATTCAATGCGTTTACTGATATGATATGGTTAAGTTAAGTACATACCTCTATTCTACAAAGAAATATAATTTTATTGAACATATTTTTCCTTCGAAAACGGTCAAACTATTGAGTAATTATATATGGAAGAATGGTTACTTGCAGTTAAATCATGTGAAGACCATCTTTGATAGTTCAGCATCAAGCGTTGTTGGTTTATTTTTCAGTAGTAAAATAGTCAATGTGGTAGATCAGTATTGATTTTTCGGTAGCAGTAACTTTTTGTTGTAAATGTAATTATTTTATTTACTACATTATTTCCAGAATCTTCCGAGGGTGTGGAGGAACAAATTGGCAATCAGTGGACACCAGAAAATAAATTAAAGATTGTAGTCATTATAAGGTTGTTGGAGATTTTTTTAATTTTATGAACTCAAATGACGTAAACTTTTAGGTTACAAAATGCAATCCCAGAAAAAACTGTGGGGTCATGCATTTTTCAAAATTATTTAGAAATACCTATATTTGATTAAACTCTCATATATTTTTTTATTTCAATAGATTTGTCAATATGACATGGACGATTTGGGATTAGGGGGGTTATGACGCCTACATATATACTTTTGACAAACGAACCTGAATAATGTTCACAATTTGACGAAAGCTTTAAACTGAGGTGTCACTAGTTGGGGGGGTGCCATTTAGCAACTTACAGTGGTTGGGGTTAGTCAAGATGGATTCATTAATATACCATTTTAGTTCTCCCTCGATATCATAGAAAGTGAGTGAGTTTGAGAAATTACTCATATCTTTTTTGTTTCTTAGCCAAAGAATGTTTTCTAGTTGCCACCTCGTAAATATGGTGAGTGCAGGTGAAATTGAAAAACGTGTCATGTTTTATTGAGGAACAAAAATTCATGGGTAACCAAGCCGCGTATTTTAAGTAATGACTTAAGTAATATGTTAACATTTTTTATTATCTTCTATAACTTCAACAAGCTTCTACAAACAATTATATAATCTCTCTATTATTTTCATCATCTTTATTTGCCAGCAAGATCAATACTGGTCATTTTTGTTAATAAATAGGCTATTGCATGAAAATACCTGTTGTCAGTATGTATTTTGTGTGCCAACCACAAAACATTTTAAACTCGGCGACATATAAACAAAACAGTTTTATTTAGAATTTTATTATAAAAAAATATAGCTGTAAAAAAACCTTAATTACGTTGAGTAAAAATACCTTAACCTAGCTATGTACAAATTGAGCAAAGAGGTGTTATTTTTTTATAAATTAAAGCACTTAACAACGATAACATTTCTGCCCTTTTGATGGCAAATATCTTAAGACAGGTAATTTATATTCTTTAAACCCGTTCACTATGTAAATTGCTATTTTGACAGATTTTCATGAAATATATGCACTTATTAATATAAATTAATTAATATAAAAAAAAAATAAAATAACTGTCAGCAATAAACATAAGAATAACTGTAGATACATCTGATCTATACCTAAAACTCCTCACCATAAAATACAATATTTAAAATAATTTTATAAACAATAAATCAACAACAACTAATTATATCGCGACTAGAACTTTCAATAGTATGAATATGGCAAACATGTTTCAAACACCATTATTTCTTTGGACTTTTATACAATTTAAATCCGACTAACATTATGAATTATTATTAACTAGTTAATTTGGTAGCGTTTCCAAAAAGCTTCTTCTGAAACGTGACTCGAAAACTTCTTTTTCTTCTACCGGTCGTAGGTCGCAACCACTGGTTTTTGACAAGATCTGCACCTTTTTCTCCAATCATAATAACTGGAGCATGGATGTTTCCGTTGGTGATGAAGGGCATTATAGATGCATCTATCACGCGGAGACCAGAAACGCCATACACCTGAAATTGGCCATATTTAAATTAAATTAAAAAGTATTTTGTAGCAATAAATAGTTTTTATGTTTTCAAATTTGCCAGACATATAAAAGAGGAAAAAATGGCAATGTATAAAGAATCATTTCAAAGGGCTAGAAAGCTACTATTACATTAATGATCCGTTTTCACTGGTTTTCTATCTATATATGCGAAATCTGATAACACATCTGACGTATCTTAGAGTATTTGGCAAGCCCTTTTTTCCCGTTTATAGCGTCATATACTTTTGGGTTCCTAATCGCCATAGCTACCATTGACTACCAGATTTTTCTTGGCATGGCTCTGATAACAATTGTAACTACATCCTTAAAGCTTAATCCACATATATCTATTCTATAAACTATTATAAAATTTGTTTGTTACCTCATCACGTAAGAACTACTGAACTGTTTTTGATTAATCTTTTTTTATTGCAAAGCCTATAGTTTGACTTAAAATCTGGTAGAAATTTTATCTCCCTAAATTGACAGGAACGGTAGATATAGTGAAAAACCTCTACCATGTTTGGTAAAAGAATTACTCAATTGGTTCCACCGCACACACAAAATAGTAGATACTGACATCAGCTTAGCTTTTATTCAAAATTCGGAATGTGCCAATGTAATATGTTTGGATTTTAAAAAAATCAACAAGCACAAGTAAATGTAATTATGCAGGGTGTTCTGTATATAGGAAACTTAGTGCGGAGTAGAATTACATGGATTTAAATAATCTAAAAAATAGTTATAGTGGTTATTCTATAAGCAGCTGCATATATACAATGTGGTGAAATAAAGAGGAGTGGAATTAGTTATACGGAGTGGTCCAAAAAAGTTATTTTGAATGGGTCATAAATAGTTGCATATACAAAGTGGTTGAAAAAGGGTAGAAATTTATAAAGTTTGGATAAAAAAATCTTAGGAAAAAATGTCTTATGTAAGCAGTTAGGATCTTTGAATTATGTTCAGAAGATATTATTGTTATGAAACGGGTTGAAGAAATGTTAGAAGCAGTTGTTTATAGAGGGTTGTTGAAATATAAGATGGAGTCGAATATAGTTTATGGTGTGGTTAAAAACTTGTTTTATATCCACAAATAATTTGCTTATATAGGATGGCTGAAATATATAGCGGAGGATAATTACAGCAATACATAAGTGCTTGAAAGTTGGGTGAAATAAATTCAGGATTGGTGGACATTCTGTACGCGGGTGAAACCGCGGGTAACGGCTAGTATTAAATAAAATTGGAAACATACAACAACCTTGTCCTCTATTTAATTATAGCAGTTATGTTGATATATAACTCTGTAATAGCACCCATTAGTGTTACTAACACGATTTATTGAACGAAAGTTTCTTAAAGAAGGCCTACAGTAACACATTCGAAAAAAGATGACGAGGGAAGTAAATGCAAAACTGTAACTTGACACCCCTGGTTTCTACACTTGCTCCTGACCCCTGGTCCCGACCCTTGATCCAGATCGCTGGTCTCGACTAGTGGTCCAAATCCCTGGTCCCGACCCCTCGTCCAGACCTTGGGTCCCGACACCGGAACTAGGTCTTGGTCCATACAATTCTTTAAATTAAGAATTAAATTACACATTAGAATGCATTAGAATTATTTAATTTTCGTGAATGATATGTCTATTTATAAGAATAACACAAAGGGAGAGAACCATCGTAATGGAGCTACTACTATTAATCATATTCAACCGTTAGAAAGAATTCCTGGCGGATTTTTAAGACATGGTAGGACGAAATGTGGAAAACCTTCCCTCGCCTGAAAGGCTAGAGCAAGTATGACGTCAGGTTCGTGTTACTTCTTGCTATGTGATTGATCGATGACTAAAAACTATATTTTGGGTGTATATTTCATTTAATCCTGATAATCGTCGAAGAAAATATTATTCGCCTCATTCAAAATGCCCTATGTCCTATTCTGGTTTAACAGATCATTCTTGTTCATACCAAAACCTTATAAGAACAAAATAACTTGGTAGTAAATATATTTTTCAGCATAATCTCCTTTAATTCAAATGCACTTTCTCAGGAATGTTTCTGCTTTTTTATAGCCTCAGGGAGAGCATTATTATTAACCTCTGCAAATCACTTATTTTCTTTACACGCATTTTAATTTCAGTTTTGATAGCACTTATAATAGTACCACCATAATTATTTTAAGTTACCTAGTAACTTAATTTAACTCGTTTCGTCTAATATATGATTTATGATTTTTATGTTATTATGTATTATATATTTTTGATCGTAGAAGGCCGTGGGGTTTAATTTCGGATGACATCTAATGTACAATTTTATAACTTTCCCAACTATATTATCAATATCTATCGTTAACACTTTTTTCTAGTACTCAAAAATATTTTTGACCATGGAAAACAAACAGTAAACTTCTGTCATCTTATCTTCACATTCTTATTTATTTTCTACGATATTATTGGTTCTCCTTGTTAAACTATGTCGCTGAGAATGGCGAATTTTACACAAAATTCAATAATCGATATGATTTTCGTTCGTGGACAATGCTTTAAAAATCTATTAGTTACACATCTGAATTGAACAATAAACCAAAACATCGTGTCATACAATGGACGAAATTTTCTTTTGGAATGATTCAGTGCTACAGAAAAGGTCTGCTACTCTCAAAAACAAACATACATACAAAAATACTGCAGTACTATTATGTTTCAAAATGCTTTCAATCTAGATGTAATATACAGTGTGGACCAGCTAAATTGAATAAATTGGATAACGAATAAAGAGGGCTTGTAGGGAAAAATGATTGGACACATCGATTTGTATTTTTAAATGCGGGTTTTTTCAACAACAAAAAAATTATATAGGGTATGTCATGTTTCAGTAGCCAATACCAACATTCTTAGTTTAAATGCAACTCCTTGTTGATTATTTACTTTTTACACCTAACTGTTTCGGAAATATTAAGTGTTTTCAGATTTATTACTAAAATTAACATTAAAAAAAAAAGAAAATTATTTTATTTCACAAATTCCCTACATTAAACTATATACTTAATTCCCATTTAGCTCTTGATATTGAGATAGTAAGCAAAAATCATTCCTGCTTTCCTTTTTACTGATTTAAAAAAAACACTGTCGTTTATTTTCGTCAAAACTCATATCCTTAGCATCTTGTCTGCCTGTTGACAGTTGGTGATCAGTGAATTTCGTTAACTGTACGTAATAATATCAGAACAGAAATGCAAAAAATGGAAGTTTCTCGCTTATTTCACGAAAATTATCCAAATTTGCCGCCTGTGCCCCAAGGAACAATTAGCAAAATTGAAAAGCAGTTTAATGAGCTTGATCACGTAAAACAGATAAAAAATTAAGTGCCAATGCTCTAAGTGAAGATACGAAATTGGGTATTATACTTGAGTTTAAAAAAAAACACATATTTCTGTTCGAAAAGCAGCCCCACTGTTCAACCTTAGCCACACATCAATTTGTCGAGTATTAAATGAAAGTAAAATGCATATACACGTCACGGTCATGTTAATCGTCAAAATTACCGCTATTGGTCTAATGAGAATCCTCACTGGATGACAGAGAAACATATGTAACATCCTGAAAAAGTTCATATCGTAGGTCCTTTTTTCATTGATGGCGACTTGAATGGACATAAATGTTTAGAACTGCTCCAAAATAATATCGTGCCAAGTTTGACAAACTTATATCCCGATAAAGTAAACCCACAAGTTCCTACCAATACAATATGGTTCCAATCCAATATGGTTTCAGCAAAATGGAGCACCGCCCCATTACGAAATCAATATCCGGCAGTACCTGAACCAAAGTTTTCCAAATCGATGGATTGGGGGTGGTGAATGGCCAGCACGATCTCTTGATTTGACGCCATTGGACTACTTTTTGTCGGGATATGTCAAAAGTACTCTGTACAAAACAAAACCCCTCAACTTAGATGACCTACAAAGACAAATCACGCTTGCGATTAAATCAGTCACGCCAGAATTGTTAAGTAACGTTAGAAGACATTTCTATACCAGATTAGCATTAGCAGATGTTCACGGTCAGCATTTTGAACATTTCTTGCATTGACATTAATGGTTTTGTATTTTTTTATATTTGTGTATGTCTAGAATTTTCTGGAGAATCCATAAAAATAAATAATCTACACGGGCTTGTATTTAAAATAAGAAAGTTGGTATTGACCGCGGTCACATGACCCTTTATAGTTTTTTTCGTTATAAAAATGGGCTTTTAAAAAAAGAAATCGACGTGTCGAAGCGTTTTTCGTTATCGAATTTATTCCATTTAGCTGTTCCACACTGCAGCAGCTACCAATAGTCTGACAAAAAATCAACAAAATACAAGCGTTATATGATTACCCTTAGTTCTGGATCAACCACGGCGTAAGGATCGTTCTGTGGGCCCATTTTGGCAGTGCAAGAGTAATGATAAATAGAGAGCGTGTACTGCCTTATATAACAGTCCCAATATTCATCTGTATAAGCAGGAAGATGTTTGCAATTCGGAACTGGTACATTATGAAGACGAGCCCCGAAGCGTTTAAGAGCTTCAGTTTGTCCAAAAGCTATGGCCGCTTTGGTTCCTTCTCTCAGTACGTTAACGTCGTGGTCATTTGTGAGGTAGTTGTGGTAGAGTAAAGGATATTCCAAAGGATCTTTTGACCTAGAAATTCGAAAAACAGTATGAAGTTTAAATTATTTTGCAAAAATGTTTAAACTTACCGAAGTTTAATTTCACCCCTGCTCTTCGGTCTCAACATCATAGGAAATATTCCAAACATGTCTTTATAATTGACACCAGAGTACACTTCTTTATAAAACTCATCAGTTAATCCGTGAGCTTTTTTGATTTGAGTTCCTCCATCTGCGGGAGTTGATGTGCTAATCAACATGAACTCCATATCAGGCCAATCATCCGATCTGTTCGCATATTTTGTAGGAATGAAACCCACTGCTTCTAACCCTATAGATGATGTTAGAGGTCCATCTTCTTTGACAGCGTAACGAATGGCAGTGTTCAGATTAACGAGCCTAGTGATCAAGAGACTTATTGGAGGATCTATCAAAAACGTTATAACGCTGGCGATGTGATCTTGAAGATTTTGACCTAGAAATAGATATATTTTTTTAATTGTTGTGGAGAATAAACAGATTGTTCTTAAATATTAAACTTTGTGAAAATTCTGTATTAAAACTAACGAGGGTACACAATTAAAATTATGAAAACTTTTTTATCAAGAACTGATAATAGGTTCAAAATAACTTGTGTTTATTTCAACCTAATCTACCATAGAAAACTAAGATAAACTATATAGCGCACATATTTCTTGATGTATTAAAGAGTCATAACACTATCAATATTTGAAGTTGGTAATCCATATACAAATTGAATTGAATCATATTGGTAACACTTAAGGCAAGAAAGACAGAATTATTAAATCTGAATCTATTAAATATGTATACAGGGTGTAAACGGTTTGAGTGCAAAGATTTTGAGGATCAATACTTGGGCTCAAAACAAATCAAAAAGCTATATAACATTTTCAGAAATGTACTACAGATTCGCCAAAAAAAAGGTAAAAATTAGGTAGCCTTTATTAAAATGAATAATAGACCATTTCCGGTTTCAAAATGCTTGTAAAGCTAAATATGTCAAAGAAAATTATGATTTAAACTTTAAACTCCAAATATTCTGCTATAATTTGCCGTACGTTTCTCCGAACAGATGTGTCAATGTGGCATATAAATACGCCGACCTTAGTACATGTTTACTTTTAACTACAGCTGACCGCCACCACGATTGTTTTTTTTTTTGTATCGGGTCTTGTACGACAATGTATATCTAAGTGAAAATGATTTGTGTGATATTCGATGCAGATATCGTGATTTGATATTCATTTTAAAAAATAAATTGCAAAAACAAATAAAATCGGTTGTAGATTGTCAATTCAAGTACGAGGGTATTAGTTTGTGACAAATAATGGCAGGTTACAGAATTAAGATAAGAGCTGACCTGTTATTAATTGCGGGGAAAGCAAATGTAATAGCAATAATGTTGAATTTTGAATATTTACTATGAATAATTCATTTGTTCTCCTAAGTTTTATCATGATGACATATCCTCTAAGAACATGGGTTTTTATTTGTCTAACATAATTAATATTAATTTAATGAGCAATAAATATTTTTTGAATAATTTAACAGATAAAAGAAATGTTTTGTTTAATATACTTTGTATCGAATTATTTCTATATCATATGTATACAACTTTGTATCCTCCCTTCTTTATGCATAAAATAAATCCCCAAATATAAATATTAATTTCAATACATAGTTGTTAAAAGCGTACATTTTTGAAAATAATATTTCATAAACTTTGATTTACCTAAATAAATCTAACGGCACTCCAAACAATAGAATTATTCAATACACAAAAAATCACAAGTGTTCATTTTTTTGTTG
The DNA here is from genome assembly GCA_034190945.1 of Octodonta nipae. NCBI lineage: Eukaryota > Metazoa > Arthropoda > Insecta > Coleoptera > Chrysomelidae > Octodonta > Octodonta nipae. Next base: position 14,834,774 of record CM067220.1, on the reverse strand, counting down.
TGACTGATTTCTTTACTATTCGCACTAAAAGTGAATCTGATTTTACCGCGGCTGTTGCGTTCCCGCAATTTGTTTAGTGTATTGTTTAAATTTGATTGAATTACTTCATTGATTTTTAAACTTCTGCACCTTTTTCAAAACCTTCCGTCGCGCTAATGCTAATTTTAAGTGGTTTTTGCGTGTAAAATAAAGACAGTATTCGTGATTCGTGTATTGACTTCCAAGCTATTTGGACGCTTTTGATTCCGTCTTAAGACGGCCGCTTTTTGTTGTTATTGTGTTACGATTTCGCGAGTTAATGTTCCGGTCGTAACAACCGCTAAACCGCGTTCATTTTGTTTTATTTGTGTTTACAAAAGCGCATCATTTATTGTTAAACCCGCATTTTTGTTTGCTCAATCAATGAACAGTACGTCGCTATTTTTTGTGTTAGGTGTTGTCCAGACGAAGCTCTAAAATCAGTTCCTGCTGTTGCGGGGCTAGCCTCTGAAAAAAGAAAAACCAAGAAAACACCACCTGCAGAGCTTCGACGTAAAAGGTCAGTGATTAACTTTTATTTGATGATTCATTTACGCGACGGCACGTGTTTTATTGAGTGTTCCGCTAAAGGTCCTTCGTCAATTATATACTTGCATTGAACCAGCATTGAACTAAAACCGCAACATCTAATTCATACATTTTTTTGGATATTATATGTAATGTGCCATCGGAGACATTACAGGGGCATTGCCGGATTGACAATAATTTACTTAACATGTATTTGGAATTTTTTCGCTTAGTATAGTGTTATAAGAGTTTTTTATTTTAAATATTGTAATACGTTTCCATTAAATGTATTTTTAGAAGCAACTGGTTAAGATGTCATTCGGCAAATTTCAGTTAAGGTCATGGACCTTCTTAGCTTCATCTCTTCATGGTCCTCCCTAGCCAACAGATACTGGTCCCTGAGTTGTCTTAGGGTCATTTTCGTCTAAATGAGAAGGTTGGTCGTAAACGCATTTTACCTTTTGTTAGGGCTGGAAATAGAAACAGCCTTAGATAAGTCGGGAGAAATTCCCCGGTGCCTCCCACAACCAAACTGAGATTTCAATGTGAGAAGATCTCAGTTGACCTCAAATTGATTGCCTAAACTGTTTCTGCTCTGTTTCTGTGAAAAGTGGCCGAGTCTAAACATGAGAAATGCACACCTAGTTCAGCAGACGTTCTTAGAACTTGCGTGCCTGGATGCAAAAACCAGATGAGAATATTAAGTGGCCACGATTCCTGCCCAGAAGAAAGCATCTCTACTTTTCAAATAGAGAGAAGAAACCGACCTATTAACATAAGGTTGCCTTCTTGTGTTTATCTAATACATTTGACGCGGTAGATAAGTATATGCAATAAACCAAGATGGGATTATTTGTACACTGAAAAATTACTTGACTATATTGTAGAGCTTTCTTTGTCTCAGAACATCGTTGATCTAAAGTTACTGCAAGAGACAGGAATCCGTGCATTTTTTCTAAATTGCCCCTACTATACTGATTCTTTATGGGGAAGGGGGCAATCTTATTCTCAATTAACCCAGGAAGGGGTGTCGGACTTTTCTATTATTTTGGACACATTCCATTCCCAGTTTTTTAATTAAAAATAGTTAATCAATGGTTTAAACCCATAGAAGTGACTTTGTTCTAGGCATTTTGAGGAAAGATGTTCTTAGTTTTAAATTCCGTGACTTTGAAACTCTCGCACTTTTATATTTAATTTTGGTTTACTCTACATGAAGATGAAAACAGTAGACACGGTGTTGAGTGTGAAAACTTTTGGCATCCAACTTTCAAGCACAAGAATAACTTTTGGCAAGGTAGTACCCAGCTATTCGTTTAGGGAGGGTCAAATTTTGAAAAAATGAATGTCCTAGAGTGGGGCAAATCGGAACAAAAAATGTCTTAGAAAGAGTGACAATTCAGAAAATTATTTGGTCCAGGTAGGGGGCAAATCAGCAAATTTATGGTATGGTTTAATGGCTCATGGCAGGTATTTCAGGTTAGGTTAGGGCAGCTGCTCCCCCCCCCTCCCCCCGGCAGACCCATGACTTAAATTAAACAAATATAGATAATCTCAATCGGAATTCCTTAGAAAATACTAAAAACTCAAATACAATATTTATGAGCATAAAGTATGAAGCATGAAGCTCATAAAAGTTTTAATAAAAGCAGTAAAAATAAATAAACTTAAAAGTTCCGTTATTTATTGTAACTGTTGTTTGCATAGAGACTAGATAAATATTGTTTCTTGTTTAAGTTCATTTGAATGATTAATTAAGTTTAAAAACAGATTTAAACTTTAAATATGGAAATACTGAAAATAATGTTCTAAATTTTTTCCATTATAAATACTTACCAACTCCTGGTGAGTCGTGAATAACCTGGATCCCTTTCTCCTGCAAATGTTGTTGCGGTCCTATACCGCTCAACATCAAGAGATGTGGTGAGTTTATAGCACCAGCAGATAAAATAACCTCTTTATTTGCAAGAATCCTCCTCTTTACGCCATTTCTGATATATTCAACTCCATAAGCTCTTCTAGTCCGCTGATGTATCAAAATTTTTGTGACGTGCGAATACAAGGATATGTGCAAATTTCTTCTTAACCTGATAGGTCTCAAAAATGCTTTCGCAGTACTACAGCGGGCACCTCTACGCATGGTGTACTGATAAAGTGCAAATCCGGTTTGCTTATCACCATTAATATCTCGAATGTCATACCCCATTTCCTGGCCAGCTTCTAGGAATGCAACACCTAGAGGGGTGTAGTATGGGCAATCCTGGACTGTCATATAGCCACCTGAAAATGAATTCACATATTTGTAAATTTGATTAATTACATCCTAAAGTTTGAAGACGCGAGATTATATATGATATATAATGTATATAGCCTTGCGTAAAAAGGAATGACACCTCGAAGAGAGTATACATCCTAAAGTGTTGGATTACACAAATTCTAACAAATTAATAGAAACTGCTTACAATTATAAACCACTAAACTAAATGCTAAACCATATTGGAATAAATTGAACGACACCTATAGGTCACACTAGTTTTAAAATTGAAACAATTATGTTCTCTGACATTTCAAAAGTAATCCAAAACTCGTTGCTTCGACTGGTATGTTTCTTTTCAGCAGTGTAAATTTAATGCCGCCAGAAACTGTAAGTGCTACTTTCGTGAAAATTGGTACACCAACTCTTCTCCTTTACTGCATAGTAGACCGATCTTGGTCGTTTGGCTGCGAGTCAGTTTTCAAAGGAGGTTTGAATTTTATATCTGATGAGAGGCTGTTAGGATAGGTACTATGGTAAGTGCCAAGGCTAGGCGGTAGCTGAAGGCTGTAACGGTAGCTCTTAGTAGTAGCCCCAACTTGTTGCTCCTAGTGGTAGCACCAAGGAGTATAGTATAAGAGCAGCGCGTAGAAGAAGGTTGTGGGAATAGACTATAAGGATGCGCAAAAATTATGGGTAGGTCTTCGATATAGATCTTTGGATTTGGCCCTTGGCGTGACTGAAAACTAGAACGTATGGTAACATCTTATAGGGTTGTCCTGTAAGAGATTTTTATTTATTCTCAACTAAGAACGTAAATAATAATAAATAATTTTTTTTTTAAAGATTCGATACTTTTTTAATCTGAAGCAAAAAAATCGAAATGATTTCACAAAAATCGAAGAATGCTAAACTGTTAAAAGTTCAAAAAATACATACATCCAACATTTTGAGCACCGTTGGCATACTAGATACCTTAACAGTTACTTTGTATTTTTTGCATTACGTTTTGCTTCAACTTGAGATTCACCAACGCTTTCAGTGACTCAGTGGCTTTCATAATAATTTAAACCGATTGTAGTCGTAATTTAGATACATTTTTTATTTATAACTCAAACTATGTTTGAAAAGCGTTTACCTGTAGAGTGATGTCTTTTATCTCTAGCTAAATAAGGATTCCTCTGATCTTGACTTTTCTTGAAATATGGTAAGACATCTTCGTATGACCAGCCATAATTTCCATAATCAGCCCACCTGTTAAAGTCCCTTTTGTTTCCTCTGATGTACAATAAAGTGTTCAACACGCTAGATCCTCCAAGAACCTTCCCTCTCGTCCAACTGCACCTTTTCTCAACCATTGCTTGACATGCTGAATCTTGAGGTTCAGTTCTATAACACCACAAAGACGTATTTGAATCATTGCTTACAAAATCAAAATGTTATTATACAGGGTGAGTTTTTTTTTGATGACCAGTATGGGTATCTCGGAAACTAGCGGAGATAGGAGCAATGGTTAAATTGGGGAAGATTTGCAGTTTTACTGGCCCAATTTAACGACATTTTTGTAAAAAGTCATGACTAACTAAATATTTTGAAAAAACGAAATTCTGTCGATTTAGTTAAATCCCTCTAGCTCCTTTGTTTTTGATTTTATAAAAAAAGTGTAAATATCAAAATTGAAGAGAATTTGATTGTCATGTCCTCGTTTGCGTGACAGCTCTCGTTTTTGAGATATGACACAAACTTACCTTTTTTTGAATAGCAACCATAGTTGGCTATGACATCAAAAAATCGGATATTTTTAGAGCTTTTCAACGATATAATACTCGATATAGTTAATCATAAAAATAACAGAGTTATGGATGCTTTTCTATCTTATTTTCACTTTTAACGTAGCTAGCCATGGAAAAGATTGTTTTCAGTTTGGCATTTCCTCATTTGAGAGTAATTCCATTAGTAGTGCTGAACTGACAGTCGATATTGACAAGTTTTTGTGATAAAATGGAATATTGTAACGAAGAAAAACTGAATATGGTGGAATGTTATATCATATGCCATAAAAATTCAGTTCGTGCAGCTGAGGAATACTTTCATAGATATTTTAATCACCATTCAAAAAAGATAAGTTTGTGTCATATCTCAAAAACGAGAGCTGTCATGCAAACGTAGACATGACAATCATATTCGGGATACAATTCCCTTCAATTTTGATATTTACACTTTTTTATAAAATCAAAAACAAAGGAGCTAGAGGGATTTGACTAAATTGACACAATTTCGTTTTTTCAAAATATCTATTAAGCCATGACTTTTTACAAAAATCCGAAAGTGTCATTAGATTGGGCCAGTAAAACTGCAAATCTTTCCCAATTTAACCATTGCTCTATCTCCGCTAGTTTCCGAGATCCCCATGCTGATCATCAAAAAAACTCACCCTGTATAATCCTAGCCCAGTTTAAGAATGCATTTTTTGCGGGTACACGATAAGTTTTGAGAAATATGATGCAAATTGAGGAGGAAAATTTTAACTTCTCGAACGTATGTGATCAACCAATGAAACAAGATAAAATATTTTTAAACATAGCAAGATATTCACTTCGCCATAAAGTATAAAACTCAGTAACATGTATTAAACACATTAATAAATTATTCGAAATTTCAATGAATTGAAGGGAAAGCAACTGTTGAAAGTTCTAGACTAGAAACAGCATATTGTCTTGAGTTCGATGTTTTGAGCAATCACAATTTCCTGAACGATTTTAATTAACCTACGCACCATAGCAAAACGACGTTATACGCATTATGATGTATGGTTTTGAAGTCTCTCTGAGCTAGTTAGTTAATTAGTTGTTTAATACCTTTTACCTTTTGCAATTAGTTACTATATTTACGTTTGGCTGTCTGCTATTATGAATTAGCAGCGTTTACCTTAGCTGTAACTTTTTTCTATGAACATTTCAATTGCGTTAGTATTAAAATATCTAAAATAAACTGCACTTACTTGTAGCCCCAATCGAGTTTACTTTTGTGAAGATACAGACTCAATATAGGCACGTCACTTATTTCAGTCTCATGTCCTCCAGCTTCGAGCAAAAGCACCTTCCAATTGGAAACTTCCGATAATCTGTTAGCCATAACAGATCCAGCAGAACCTCCACCAATGACGATGAAGTCGTACGAACTGTCCACATTTTCTACGTCTACCGGTCGGTTTTCAGGATCAAATTGATCGTAATGGAAATAGGATAACGCAGCGATGAGGAAAGGAAGTATGGCGATTTTTCCAGCACCTATAAGAGCTATGCCAGCTTTTACGGCAGTTAGAACGGTTGGAAGTGCAATCACAGCCATGGTTTAGAACTAAATTGAATATCTGGAAAAAAGATTAAAATTGTATTATGATCACTAAATCCATTAAAAATTAATATACATTCTAAAGTGTATTTTTTGTTAATTTATTCTTTACAAAGGAGACAGCAAAGGCTATGAAAACTACAGGAGAATCATAAGTGCTCAGGACATCTTTGAAAGTGAAAATATTGGACAATATAAAATGGAAGAAAAAATGGATAAGATATTAAATATCGCACAACATGACTTACTTAAGGGAAAAAGTATCCAGGACTACATGCAGAAACTACTCCTATATGCTGATGATATGAAAATCTATACAGAAATATCAACATTTAATGATTACCAATTAACTCAAGCCGACCTTTGTTGCCTTTTCAGTTTCTGTCAAATTAACAGACTAATATTGATTGTAGCGAAATGCAATTGTATACTATTTTCAATTTTTAATTAATCCACCACTAGTTGATTTAACCATCAATAATGATATTCCCCAAGTAACTAAAGATTTAGGAGTTATTACGGACATATATATTCATGAACTATTTGAGTATAATCTGCTTGTAATTAAATATCCGAGTTTATAACTATTTTGGGTAGGTATATATAAAAGAAAAAGGAAGGGCCCAAGAGAAAATCCCTGGGTACCATTCATTGCTGCAAAGACATGTTATTCTGTTATGATATCCACGATATCATCCCGAGGTAAGATTTAAAAAATGAAAAGGAGAGGTCATCAAGCCCATGGTAAGCAAATTTGGCCCAAACGCCGTCATAGTCTATCACCCAAAAGTGGTTAAACAGTTCAACAACTAATTGTTAGTTAGTATCTGATGCTAGCGTTCATTTAGAAAGAGTTCAATCGCTTAAACCATACAGACTTATTTTTATGTTTTCTTGGGAATAACACCCAAGAAAACATAAAAATAATCAAGAATACGCCATAAATAACATTTAGAAGACCATACAAACTTGACACTATCACTAACAAAAGTCATATCATTCTCATTTGCAGTTTAAGAACATTAAAAAATATGCTTTGGAGACGTTCAAGGGATAGAACATTTTCTTTAAATTTAAATTGGATTTAAAAAAAGAGAATATATCAAATAACCAACACATATATAATAATAGGAACACAATCAAGTCTTCATTGATCCAGTACCAATAATAACTCTCCTCCATGTAAATAGTTGCGTGTCATTAGGTCATATATTAGTAACTCAAAATGAAATAAAACATTTAAAAAATATATAACCGACTTCTACCTATAACTAAAAAGCTAAAAATAATAATAACAAAATACAACTCTAGCAAATAAATAACACATTCAATGTTGTTAGGTACCTACCCAGGAAGTAAAAAATGTAAACATTAAAAGGTGCTCATTCTGTACAAATTAATTACCTACCAATCTAGGATATTTTGAAGCCGGTGCCAAGCAAATCTAAAATCCTTCATTGCGTACTTATCTACTAATTCGTCAAACCTGATTGTTGCTTGGCAGCGACTTCAAAAATATACTAGATTGGTAGGTAATTAATTTGTACAGAATGAGCACCTTTTAATGTTTACATTTTTTACTTTCTGGGTAGGTACCTAACAACATTGAATGCGTTATTTATTTGCTAGAGTTGTATTTTGTTATTATTATTTTTAGCTTTTTAGTTATAGGTAGAAGTCGGTTTATATATATATATATATATATATATATATATATATTAATGTTTTATTTTCAACTTTTTAGTTTTTTTGAACTCAGGTAGTTTTCATTCTTTATTTTTTATTTTGTATGTATAACCTTAATAGACAGAACCATCGAAAGCCTCAACATTACACAATTATACTTTCTCATTTAAATTGACAGGTAAATCTTTACGAACAAAATGTACTAGTAAGCGTTGACTTAATAAGCCCAAAATGTATTTATGCCTTATGGACTACGATATGTAACCTTTTTTCAACTTTTTTTGACAACCCTGTATAACTATAGATAATTCCACTCCAACCTATGTACCAACCATCCTGTACATACGACTGCCCACAGTGCCCACGGACAAGCATAAATTTGTTATCTGCCTTCTGTAAACTATAGGACGGAGGAGGACTCCTTGTGGGCTAGCCCATAAATTAGTTCATTTTTTACATTTTACATTATCGTCCTGTGTAACATTAATTCCTCTCCACACTTTATGCAACCTCTTATGGGCTACAAAATAAATATTTTTTTAATCACACTGTATAAATATAATTCAACTGCAGCATATTTTTTAACCATCCTGTATATGATTTGCTTATGTCCACATCATATAACACTTTCTAACTTTCTTAATCACCCTATATAATTTTAATTTCACATTTTTTCTAACATTTTTATACCACCAAACGTCCAGTCCACCCTATATTCCAACCATCCTGTATATACAGCTGCCTACAGACCACTATAATTCTAGTCCGTCCTATAATTCAAACTTCATATAAATGCAACTCCTTCTATCATTTTACTTTGTGATTTTGTTTGCTATAACTAAAATCCTGTCTATAAACGTACCAAATAGCAGTTTAAAGTTTGACATGTATTGTCACTGAATTTTCTATTAGGCCGGAAGAATGTGTAAACCAAAAGCACCGTCTTCGCAAAATAGAAAAATTTGCATTTAAATAGGTATTTGCCTGGTATACAAACAAAACGAGTTTGGTACTCATTGATTTAAGGAGCCGAATATACTATGCTTTTATACCTATATGCTTTGAGATGTACATAGAAAATTTTCAAATTCGCAATTAAAACTTCCAGTGCCTAAAATTACAGCACTATTACGTTGGAATTAAATTATTTATGAGGAAATGTCCGTTATGTCATTTCCATAAAATTTTTGATAAGAATTTTGGAATTTTCGGCGATTTTCTGCAAAACTGCAAGTTGCACGTCACAGAAAAGTATATGAGATCACCTAAGGATCTTCCTTAATAGATTAAACGTTAAAAAACTATACAGATCCATAAGGAGTTAAAAATCGACTAAAATATTAGGAATATTGGTCGATTTCCAAGCACGCATGTGTTCATTCACAAATTTTATCACTTTATCAATAGAATTCTTTTCCAAAATTTTAAGTTTCACCAATCCGGATATATACCCTATTAAACAAGGCCATATTCATTGAAAACGGTGCACCACAGGAGAAGAAATCAGGAAACATACATACAAAAAAAAAACCAAAAAAAAAAAACGCGAGAATTGATAACCTCCTCCTTTTTGGAAGTCGGTTAATAATACACATATATACCAAAGCTCTATGAACTAGGAGGCCTGCGATCCCATTACAAATTTTCCAATATATTTACATATTTTCTCGTAACATCAATCTTCACGCTTCTCTGACTACTTCAAAGCTCACCTCTCTCCTATTTCATTTTACACCAAATTAAAAACAAATCAGGTGATAAAAACTTACACGAATTCCATTTCGGATATTAATTACAAACAAAACGACTTATTCGTAATCATTACAGTGAAACATTTGCAGTCGTTTCTAATTAATTAATTAATTACCGCCTGTCATAAACAACAGTCATGTTGGTTAGTATGCATATTAACTATTATTAAATTATAATTATGTTAGTATCAAATTTAGTTTTCATAATTGCCAATATTGTTTCAGCTTTAAGGTATTGCTTGTTCCTTCAAGCATTACCCGAACATTATTGTTAGAGTGATTGAAAAATTAGCAATAATTTGTAATTTAATCTCATGCCTACATGATAACACAGTGTACTGAACGAATGAACTTTTAATAACAAATAGAAGAAATAATAACAGAAACTATGGTAAACATCAGACTAGTAACGTCAAAAAAAAAAGAATTTATGTAGAGTCCATCCGGGAATATCTAATAATAAATGGATTAATATTCAAACCTTTGAATTATAAGCTATGGAAGTAACAACCGATAAATATAACCGGAAAATGTTGTAATATGCTAGTGCTTAATATAGTTATGGCTGATTTGAAATGAATTGCAATCAGAAAGAAAGTGATGTGAAGGTAGAATTTGTTATTAGCATATTCTGGTAATTTGGACTCAATTTTCTTTTTTTTATTTTTATGGAATAACACCTGTTACACCAGTTACGCTGAAAGACACCTTTGTGGCAACAACCTGTTATCTTAAGTATTTCCTTTAATGAAGTTAATATTTTTGTTTATTTGATACTTGCTTATTTACAGATAAGCTTAATAGCAAATAATATCCTATTGTAACAGTTGTGTTAATTTATTCGTTTCGTTAGATGTCTATGTGTTTGTCCAATATAAAATTTACTACATTCACAAGAAATTTTGTTTTTTCAAAATTGTAGATTTTAGTATATTTCTGGTTTTGAAAGTTATTTTGACATCACTGCTTACTCTCATTAATTTTTCTAAGAGACTCTGTATTGTATACAAGGTAAAGTTGTTCAGCAATGTGGTTGTCCTGAGTTTTAGTATTCCTTAGAGAAGTTATTTTAACTCTTTATTAACGAAATTTGTATGGTATTTGATAGCAGGAGAAAATTTTGTATAGAAGTTACATTAGGTATTAAACGACATAAACACCATTTTCATTTTGCAATCCACATCAATAAATATAAAGCCATTGACAACGAAGTCAGAATAGAATTTGAAACGTTTGGTATTCCTGCAATATACGTAGTTTGATTTCTATATTATCTATTATTCCCCAAAAAAACATAAAAGTAATCAAGAATATGCCACAAACAAAGAAGACAATAAACACCATAGAATAAACTATATACCAATTAAACATTAGAAATTGAACAAACTAACAAACTATCTTTCCTCGACATTTTAGTAACAAAAACGGAATATTCATTCTAAACAGAAGTTTATAGGAAACCAACTCACACTAACACATATGTCCATTTTAATTCAAGAAAGGAATTATTAAATCATTTGATGATAGAGACCTACTGAATTCATCAACAATGAGTTAAACACAAGTGAACACAAAACAAACTTCTCTACCTAATAGAGCCACTCAGGACATTACATTACAGTAACAACTGTGGTTTACATACAGGGTCTGTCAGAATTATTGAACAACACAACAACAACAATACAAGATTCAAAACAAGAAATATAGTAAAACACACCTCAAAATTCAAATCGCTGAAAAGCTTCAGAAAAATGAAGACTTGTGGGCTAGTCGAATTTGCACATGTGATGTATAGGTTCCGATGTATTTTCACATGCTGAACATGTTTTTGCTATCAAAACCGCTTCATCTCTCGTCAATCTTCAGATATCGCTAAAAACCTTCAGAAAATTGAAGACTTTGGAAGACTTGTCAAACTTGCACGTGCGTAATTTTGAATGCTGAGCAATGTTTGCTAAAATTGATTCATCCCCTGTTGGTCTTCAGGAAATAGCTGAAAACCTGCAGAAAATTGAAGACTTGAAGAATTGAATTGGCCCCCAAAAATTAACATTAGAGTTTTATTTTACTAATAAACTTTCAGGGAAGCCTTTTATAATCTACTGTCTGAATTTGGAGGCTTTATAGATTGGAAGATAAAGGGCAAAATTGGTTAAGTTTTAAATTATAAATTATTAAATCTGTTATTCAAATTATTTAAAAATACAAATACAATATATTTTTCAAAATTTAAATAGTGTAGTTTCTAAAATGGGAATTGAGTCGTTGTCGATATTTTTGCTAGTATCTTTTAAACAAATGATTTAAAAATATTATATATTTGTAATTCACATAATGAGCCGTTTATTTGATATATTACATGATGCATTTGAAAATTGAATTTTTATTTTCCATTTAATTGTATAATTTGTCCCTAAAATTACTAATAATTTTTACTATAAATTTCAAGTGAGCCCCAGAACCCCTAATTATTTTCAAAATTTTAGGTAGTATGGTTTCGGAAGTAAAGAGAGAAATGAGATGTTTTATATCTTTATGTTAATATCTTGTAAACAAATAATTTTAAAAATATGAAAAATATATATTTGTATTCCTCATAGTGAGCCCCTTCATTTGATATATTGCATGATGCGTTAAAAAATATTTTTTATTTTCTATTTAATTCTATAATTTGGCCCCCAATATTAATATTAGGGATTTCTTCATATTTTTCCTGTAAATAAAAAAATTAGGTCTTATTGTTTGGGGAATAAAGGGGCGGAATGAGTATTTTTATATTTTTTTAATATATTTTAAAATATTTATTCTAAAAACATGGTCATAATGAGTCCTGTGAATTGATATATTACATGATCCGTTAGAAACAAATTTAATTTTTTATTTTCCATTTAATTCTATAATTTCCCCCCCCAAATGAATATTAGGGGTTTCTCCTTATTTTTCCAGTAAAGTTCAGGTGAGGCGCTATACCATTATTTTTTTTCAAAATTTTACAGCTCATGGATTCGGAGATAAGGGGGGGATGGGTAAAATTTTTAATATTTTTGTTAATATCTTTTAATTTATTTATTTTAAAAATATAAAAAAATATAATTGTTTTCGTCATAATGAGCCCTTTCATTTGATATATATCATGAAGCGTTAGAAACAATTTTAATTTTATATTTTCCATTTAATTCTGTAATTTGCCTCCCAAAATTAAAAGTAGAGGTTTCTCCTTATTTTTCCAGTAAACTTCAGGTCAGACTCTATACCTGTAATTCTTTTCAAAATTTTACGTTTTATAGTTTCGGAGATAAGTGGGGAGGGGGATGGGTAAAGTTCCGTTAATATCTTTTAAATTAGTTTTTTTGATATGGAAAAACTATATTTGTGTTCCTCAGAATGATACCTTCATTTGATGTATTACATGATGCGTTTTAAAAAATTTTAATTTTTAAATTTTCATTTAATTCTATAATTTGGCCCCCAAAATTAATATTAATTGTTTCTCCTTATTTTTCCTGTAAAGTTCGGGCAACGTTCTATATTTCCTATTTTTTTCAAAATTTCAAAATTTTAGGCTTAGTAGTTCCGGAGATAGAGGGGGGGGACGGTCGATCTTTTTAGTTTTTCCACCCATAATACCCCTTAATTCAAAATTTCTTCTTTTGCGGTATCAGGAGTACATATCGGGTCTCCAAACTATACATTTATACCAGATTTCAACCTCTTCCGTCCAGTAGTTTAGGAGAAAACTGTTGTGATGTGACAGAGGCAGAAATCCGGAGTGATATTATAAGGGTATCCGTATATTGTATATACGGAACCCTAAGAATAGACATAAGCCTAGATAAAAGGACTAAATAAGAAATATAAATATAAGACTAGATGAAAAATACAGCTAAACCTTCAAAAAAATTGAAAAAAAAGTTAAAATTTTGTAAAAGTAAAAATAAATCAATATAATATATAATAGGTGAAATATAAAATTCAAACTTTTAACACTCCCATTTTAAAGCAGTCTTTGTATATTTTCTGAACAATTTTCAATTGCTTTTCATCCTTTTTGGTCCCGAATTGAGCACAAATGTAACAAAAAGAACTCATCTTTTTTACATTTATATGAAGATTCTAAACCACCTGTAGCATTATACCCTGTAACGACCATGTGGCCCAACGATACAGAGCTACGGTCGCATGATGTCGATGCCTGCGGGCCAGCTTTCCCACCCTGACCAGCCATCTTTTTTTGTAGACCTGTGTTATTTATAGCAACATCACCATCGTTCTTCCATACTATCAATACTCGTATTGAATCCAGCAACTGAAGCATCACTAAAAACTGATGTCACAACTTTTGAGACCAAGTTACTTGCGTCACGCTATAGCGTGCGGTGATTTTGTAATGACCAACTACGCATATTACAACGACGATGACGAAGTTATCATCAATTACTTTGCTCCAGATTTTTTTGACATGGATTGACCAAATAATTGTTGTCGTAAGTATTCCATGACATAGGCGCGTCCTGTAAGTGGCTTTTCCATATATAAACGTAGTTTTTCGTTTTATCTCGAGTTAATTGGTTTAAGTTGTACGTTGCTCTACTTGATGAATAATAATAATCCACTCATATTTTATCAAACCAGTTTGGCTTAGTTCCTCGTTTTTTAAGTCAATGCTAATGTAATCGACCCACCCCACTATAAGTAAACTTCTTATATAACTTTAAAAAATGGATAGGAATTATTAATAATCTTGATATCGTACATTCTACAACATCTCAGTTGGCAATGTCCCATTTACAATCAATTTTACGCAATTGAATTCTCTTGAATCCTATAAACGGTCTGTTTCAGCTGTGAACGTTAAAGAAAATTAACCTTCTAAAATTCAATGGCACGTGAACAAGCAAATTAGTCAGCGTTAAGCTCGTTTAAAGATTACTGAAAGACATTTCATTTTTATTGACTATTACCGGACATTTATGAGATGTCCTTTTGAAACAAATCTGTGAAGTAGTAATAAGTGATAATTAAATTCTGAATTATAAATTTATTTTTTATATAATTAAATTACCTTTATTTAAAGTGATTTTTACTCTCCCTTGTTAGTATATGTTTTTGTATACATTATTTAATTTGACCTGTCTAGCCGATTAGGTCATTGACACGCCAAAATAATTAAACATTACAATCTTTGTATAAATCTGTAGCAGGTGTGAGGGACGGATTCAAGGGCAGAACGTTGGGGGAGATCGCCTCCCCGACAGTCTGAAAGTTATAGATTTTGAAACTAAAGACAAGTAATATTAATTTCAAAAGCTGAGAAGAAGTCTTCCCTGATCAACTTTTTAATTTTAATAGCGCAGGAAATAGTGCCCTCAATATAACAGAAAAGACCTCCCCTGTTTGGGTAAATAGCATGAGATCCCTCAGAAGCTCTTTACTGAATCCGCTCCTGGGAAGTGTTGCAGATGTTAAAATGCGGAAACATAGTTGCACTGTCCATTTGAAAGACTACAACAAGCAGCTTGACGGTTCCGCGAGAAGTCTAGGCTCGGTACCAAATTCGGATGTGTGAGATCTGAAATACCTCATCAACATTGTCCACAAAGCTATATTCATGGGCGTACCGAGGTAACAAGGGGGCAGGTGCCCCCGCTGGACCTGAAAAATCTGCCCTGAGCCTTAAAAATCCAATAACAATGCGCTGACTTGCTCCCCACTAGGCCACAAAAAAAATATGGTTTGCAAATCTTTATAGAACTTTTTGTTCCTGATTTGGCCCTCTCTAGGACATTTTTTTCTCATTTGCCTAAACCTGAGTACGCCCCTGGCTATATTGGTCATATTGGTAGGAACATTAATGAACAAGAACAACCAAGCACTCTATCAGTCACTTATGTTTGCTGCTTTATATGAAGAAAGGTTCAAGGATTCAGTACAATACGCACTTAAAAAATCTGGCACAGGTGCAACAAGCAGTAACAAGTTAGAAAATTTGTTTTATTGTTTTTATCAGTCTATCCCAAATTCCACCTAATACATTTTTTTAATCGAATTTCCTTAATGGCACCTTAAGTTTTCAATCAGCATAAATATTGTAATGTTATTATTTTCACACTCGGGTTCAGTTCAGTTTTTGGATTTATTGAAAAACACAGTCCAACTTCCTATAATTTATTTCCACTACTTTACTACAGAGAACTATTTACAATTCATCTTGAACACCTGATATTTACTATACGGCAATGGAATACAAAATCAATCCTTCCGTCAGCACTCCGTATTTATATATTTCTTCTCGGAATTCTCCAGAAGGTCAAAGAGACATCGGGAAATTTCCTTCATGTGTTCTCGAAGATGAATTACCGTCACAATATTATTTCAAAACATTCCTACAATAGGTGCATCGATTCAGGCCGAATTAAAAAAGGTGAAAACAATATCTATTAAAAATATACACATGGGTTATTATGTCCCAGGGGTGAACCAATAAATACTCATTTACACGTTTAGGTGGCGATAACTTTCCCTATATAAATCAGATGGCATTGTTAGAGATTTTTATGTTCACATATTGCATGTAGCAATGCCGTATTTAATTTTTAACATTTTTTATTTAAATTTTACAAACTGCTTTGATATTAAATTTGCAATCTAATTTTTTTTATTTTTTTTTTGTGAGCTTAATATCTATCGGAGTATAGAGTGCATAGACAACAAGTGACACCTGTGATTTAACAGTGAATCAAATATAACGTTAATCTAGAAAATTCCAGTTGAAGCGTGGTATGGATTGTGTACTTCGAGAATATTCAAGAATAAACTTATGATACATAGAAATAGAACTGAATGTTGAAGGGACTTAGTCAGATTACAACAAAAAATGCAGATAATCGACTAAAAATGTTATTATTCGAACTGGTTACTGACAATATTATCTTATATACTATTTGTTCATCGGGATTTTCTCCTTAATCTGCCGATTGTAAATTTGACTTGTTTTACTACCATATCATTTTATTTCTTTTTAGGGTGAGGTTTAAGGGCTACGAATTTTGAAAATTTCCTAAATTATAGATCTGTCAATTGGATTTAAAGAAATGTTGGTTTGTGAAATTTTGATTTGATGGCCGGTAAAAGCAGTTAAATTTATAGATACAAATACATTTGGGTTTGAGATTATTATGTAAACTTTGCTTAACCTAGTAGGTTGGTCGTGATACCTATATTTTAATATGGTGTCAATTGTTGTCAATGTGCAATTCCCATTAAATATCAGCCGAGTCAGTATTTTAAAAAAAATTAGACACTTATTTTTTTAAGACAATGAAAGACTGCATAAAAACATTTTCACAAAAACAAAATTAATTTCGCTATGCTGACGTACGAGATCTTTAAAGGAAATTACAAGAGACCCAGATAGTTATGTGAAATAATTGCGTAGTGTACCAACTTGTTTCCTTATTCACTTCTTGTTTCTTAACGAAATAACACTGAACACATTCTTATTGAAAACATTTTCTGCATTCCCAATTAAAGTAATTGAAATATTATATATTACATACAACAAATTGATTTCTTGCATTTAGGTTTACACTAATTATTTTAAAAACTAATTATGAGAATTATACTGAATAGATTACATGTAAGGAATTTTGTTTAAGAACAGATAATACATGAATATGAAAAAAATAGCATAAATTCTAACTGTTAGAGAATAGCTTTTGAAAATGCCAGATAACATTCTGGCGAAACTTTTATATATATATATATACGTATATATAAAATTTACCATGAAGGTTGAAGACAACAATCAACTGCCATTCCTTGACGTTCTCATAAATAGGAAGGAAGATGGAACCCTTGGCCATACAGTATATAGGAAAGCAACTCACATCAACAGATACCTTCATGCTAATTCTCATCACCACGCAGCCCAACTACAAGCCGTCATGAAGACTTTAGTAACCAGATCACAAAGACTAGCTGACCAGGATAACATCAAACAGGAAATGGACAGTTTAAATACCGCTCTGAGACAAAACGGATTTACAGACCGAAACATACAAAGAGCCCTAAAGTCAAAACCGAGACAAACAGACGAGGAGCATGAGACACCAATAACCAAGGCTTATTTACCGTATGTCAAGGGGATCACGGACAGTATTGCAAGAATTCTACGGAGACACAATATCGATACTATTTTCAATACAGACAGAAAAATAAGCACGGTGTTGAGGACTCCGAAGACGAGGATCCCTTTAGAACAACAGGGAGTGTACGAGATTCCATGTGCAGACTGTCATAAAACCTATGTGGGGCAAACTAATAGAAGAATTCAAAACACCAGAGTACTGGCAAATATAGAACACCCGAAATCAAGACTCGTAAGAGAGGCAATTGAAATAGCGAAGAGGCCTCACAGTCTAAACGCACGCAATGAAATTCAGAACTTATCGAATTGTTGGAAAATTCTATTAAACACGCAGCCGTTCACGGTGCCAACCAATAGGCGCCGAGCCGCGACTATATAACAGCGCGAGCGCTTCTGAAAATCTTAGTATTCGAGTAACTAGAAGCGAAAGCAGAAGGTTACGAGTATTATGCGAACCGACCTGAAGAGGGCAGATGTGACTCTGCCGAAACATCGTCATTTTGCCATCGATCCCGGCAGGGATCAGTTATCAATTACGCGGATGAATTCTCGGAAACCACCTAAAACATATATATATATATATATATATATATATATATATATATATATATTCTGGAACATAGACACGTTATTTATTTTCATCACATTGGTTCTTTATTATCTTCAAGAAATAATTACGCTCAAACGAGTCCGCCATGTTAAAAAGGCAGTAAAAAAATGAATGTTTCGGTCAGTTTTTATAACTTAGGCAGGACAACAAAGCAGTGCTGTTAAATGAAAAATTAATTAATGGTGCTTGATTTGTACATCCTACAGTATAAAGCTAATTGTATTCACATTGCCTTGGTTGTCCACCACAATTCAACACTCTCAGCTGTTAATAAATAATTGAAACGCAACTTTAATAGATGATTACTAATAGAGGAATATGTTTCTGTTGGGTTGCCTGTTAAAATATTGCCGCAAGTATTTTTAATAATATATTTTTATTTATTTACTTACTTCACTCTCAACGTGTTTAATAAACTATATATCAAACTAAAGCTATTTGTTTAAAGATGAGTTATAATTGTCTATGTAAAAGTAACTGCAAATAGAGGTTTTCCGACGGTAAAATTGCCTAAAATCAAAAATATGAGAATGCTCTGTCCCCAGCTGTAAAATCCGGTTGTACGAGACTGAAAGTTTGAAACGTACTCATTGGAGCCGTCACTGTCAGACCTAGATCCACAGTTTTAGAAAATTATAACAATAGTCCAGGCGTTGGCGAATTCGATTTCTTTCAAATATAACCAGTAGTAAATGATAGTAGAAATGACTAAAAATACACAGTTTTAGAACATTATAACAATAGCCAAGTCGTTAGCGAATTCGATTTCTTTCAACTATAACCAGTAGTAAATGATAGTAGAAATGACTAAAAATACCCCAAATAAATAATAACAAGAATTACATAAAGATAAAAGTAAAAATTTTTAAGTAAAATATTGGTTTTTTATAACTGCAACAAAAATTTATTAAAAATAAAAGCCTAGATTAATTACGCAACAAAAAATTGTGCAGGTAATATTTTAGAATGTATTCGATTTTTATTCAGGTTTCAATAATGGGTTACTAATTAATTACAAAAATTACAAAATCAATGTAGATTTGTTTACTGTTTAATAAATGGGACTAGTTCACTGCGAGCCCTTTTACTATTAATTATTCAATATTAAAATGAAAGACAAATACTTTTGAAGTGGAGCAGGGACTCAGACAAGAGAATCCCATATCATCAACTGTTCAACTTGATACTTGAAAATAATTATAAGAAGTAATTTTAAAAAGGAAGAAACGTTATTCAAGAACGAGCATCAATGCCTAGCCTTTATGGATGATTTAACAATAATTGCAAAAAAAACCGAATTAATAAAGGTGATAGGAAGAATAGGAATAGAGGCGAAGAAGTTTGGTTTAAAGATAAATCAAAAAAGAACATATATGGTAATGAGAGCGATGGAGAATAATAGCGAGTCAGAATTAAGAGTAGATGGACAGACATACAGATTTAAGAGGTTGAGGAATTTTCCATATTTGGGGGTTAAAGTCGAAGAAAATGGCAGAGAGGATACGGAGAATAAAGCAAGGATAGCAAAAAAAGCAGGAAGTATTGATTGGTGAGGGTTTTGATAAAATCCAAATTTGTCTCCAGAAAAACCAAAGACAGAGTATATAGAACAGTAATTCCAGCGACAGTTACATGCGGAAGCAAAGCATGGGTTCTAAAAAAACAGACGAAGAGAGGATCGCACGATGGGAAAGGAATATGTTAAGGAACATTTACGGAGGAACGGAAAATGAGTGGAGGAAAAGAAAAAATGACGAACAAGAGAACATATATGGGGGACCCAAAATATTTACTTTTATAAGAGCCCAGAGCCAGGATGCCAAAAATAATAATAAACAGAAAATCGGTAGGAGTGAAAAGAAAACAACGACCTCGGAAAAGATGGCTGGACATTGTAATAGAAGATCTACGAAGAATGAGCATAGAGCAATGAAAAGTTATGGCTGCCAATAGAAATGAATATAGGTGTGTAGTTAAGGAATCCCTGGATATATTAAAATTATATATTGTAATTGTTATATAAAATGTAATTCACGCCATAGCCCTTTAGGGCCTGTTGTGCGTTATAAATAAATAATATATAAAAATAAATAATAAAATTAATTGTTTACTCAAAGTAGATTTGACAGCTTGAGCATATGTCCAGTACAGTGGAACAAATGTTAAGATTTTGGATAAAAAAATGATTGGCTTTTGCTGTTAATTTACTCAAAAATGTAATTTTTTAAACACGCCCTTTCTGTGAAATTCTCCTTAATGCACATACAGTATTTAAAACTGAAACAGTATGTTTCCTGAGCAACACATTTTTCCCCGTTTTTTTCTTGTTTCTGACAGGCCAATGGTAGCCCATCTTATGTTCCCCACCTCCACTTCTAGTTCTGCAATTTTTTAAAATGGGTGCTGTTTTCTGAATCCATGGTTCTCTGCGTTTAGTTGTACATGCGAATCTTTGTCCCGCCCCACCGATTTCACGAAGTAGCCCTCGTTGAAGGGGTAGAATTTGGGTTTTCCCACCTTGGATCCATAATCATATTTGTTAAAATTCGACATTTTCTCGGATTAAGAGGAGGGGGCGTTAATTGGCATTGAAATATCTCTCTTGCCAGGCTTGTTGATGAGTTTGGCATGGAAATGGTAGAAAGTGAGTGATAGGTTTTGGCAGGAACTGTTTAGGGACGCATCCCTGAAGTAGATTGGTCACCTACTGGAATCATGTCTTTACCGATATCACGTCGAAATTTACTACAACATAGTTTCAAAGAATGATTTGATAAAAACTTACCATTAGCACAAATCAGTAACTTTTGGTTTGAACAAGTTCGGGGAACTGGTTAAAAATATTTAACAATGTATTCCAGTAAAGTCAGATCACCACCTGGCCCACACGATTGCCATATCTGACTCATCCAGATATATTATCAATGTTTTCTTCCACAGTTAGACATTTAGGGACGATTTTTGGAGATTTTCTTTAAATAATTTTAAATTATAACAAAAAAAATGAAATCATTTACAAAATATATATCAACTATTTTATATTTCAAATTGACGTTAAATTTTTAAAGAAAAAATGGAAACGAAAAGTTGAGCTGAAAAGCCCCTTCATATTGGTTTGTATTTAAACTTCCATGAGGCCCAGGCGGTTTTTTACCTCACCCATGAATATTCCCAATTCGAAACAAAGTAAGTTATTCATCGCCTCATATCTTCCAATTACATCAAGAATTGATCAAATCACGTAATCATACCGAACCTTGTGTTCGTCCTTTCACACTTTCACTTTCTGCTATTATAAATATCCACTACATATTCGAATTTCATTGATTTACGTCCATTTTTTTGTTTTTCGACTTACTTAGTTCCGGAAATAATATGAGTTCGATGAAATGTCGTTTTATAAAAAAAACACACAAAACGTTTGTACTTTCTTCACCCAACGTGTACATAAAATATGCGAAGAAATTCTTTTATAAAATAACTGTAACTAATAATTTAAAATCGCTCATGAATAGACGAGATTTTATGATAGAAATGGATAATTTATTATGAGGAGTCCGGTGAGCTTTTACTAGTTTGAATTTTAATTACCGGGGAGAGTTAGTCTTTCTTTTAAACGGTCTAAGTAACAATTAAAAGTTGCATGTATAGCTTAGAGGGAATAAAAACATTCAGAGTAAATTTATCATGTTGTGAGAGTAAAGTGTGACCTTAACAGATTTCAATGTTCTAGAGAAATTGGTATTTTCAAGTACAAAAATCCCCACAGATGTTTTTCTTGGTATTTCTTGAAAAACGTGCATCTCAAAATACATAAGTAACAAACGTATGGTTATGAAACTTTTTTTTCTGAATTAATTTTAAGGCTTAGTTAAAACTTTAAATAATTTTTTACTTATTCAGAAATAGAACTTAATAATTTCATTTACAGATATTTTTAAATCATTAAAATGAGAGGTTAATCAACTTCCGGTTAAGATGGCATGGCAGCCAGTATGTGTGTATGTGTGTGTGCGCTCGTGTGTGTTAGTCTAGGAACATAAGGTAATTAGAAATTATGGAAACTTTGTAGGGGGCGACATGATTCACGAAAGAGGGGGAGGAGATCTAGGGATAGTAGCAGAGTACAGAGTAAAAGATCCGATATTTGGGGAAAATATACGTTAAGAGGTCGCAGCAGGACATTTAGTGGATGGGCACTATATTGGGGACTGCCATTGAGAAGCCATGGAAATGGGGAAAAGAAGTGACGGTTACATTCACAATTCTGGGAAGCAGACGCTTTGTTTTGAATCTTCTAGGTAGGCTACAAAAATAAGGAACAACAAGTGGGAAAGGTGTGAGGCTGCAGAAGACATGTATAAGGTATGTGGACCTGCCTATAATATTACTGAAAAAGTAAATACCTCTTTCACAGGAACGTAGGTTGTCCTCACTACCCAATTTCTGTTCTCGACCCCACTTACTCGATCCCATTTGCTCTAGCAATAAAAATCTGTTTTATGTAGTAGTTACCCTTCTTTACCTATTCGGGATGTTTGATCGCCATTGTCGTCAAACAGAGCTTTTTTTCATCTTTATCTTCTTCTTCTTCCAACTTTTTTTAGGCAGTTCTGCATGCTCCTTTATAGGGTTATCTCTTTATAATATAGTACCACTTCATTTATTTCAGGGGTCACTCACACCACTTGTACCTAATCTGCCTCTTAAAATGCTTACACTATCGGTTGCCATTCAACTTAAGGGACTGTTCCACCTCTTTTCCAGTTTAATATCCAGCCGTTTATTCTTTCCACGTTTAATGTAGTTCTGATTTCATCACTTCCTCCTCGATCTCCTAGTGTTTTCCCATGATCCTTCTTAGTATTTTTCTCTGTGGTCTATACCATTATTTGTGTTTTGGAAGTGCCAGGTCTTGTATCTGCCGGTATGTCATTATGGGTCTTATAATAGCTTTGTAGTCTTAGTTTCTGTTATAACGTCTCTTATAACGTTTGTTTCTCCATATTGTGTTATTTAGGCAACACGTAGCTCAACTGACCTTCTGTATTTGTATTCTTACTTCTATTTAGCTGGTTAAGATGATTCCTCGATAGTTACCTTCTATAATCTTATGTTGATGCAATCAATCTCTACTCTATATCTAATGGGTTTTTTCTTGTTTTCGTCTTTTGGGCTGAGACCATACAAAACTTGTTTGAAACTATATTGGAGGTCGTCTTCACTTCCCGCTATGCGAGTGGTCTCATCCGAGTAGCAGAAGATTTTTATTTTTTCATTTACTATCGTATAACCTTCTCCACGGCCTTTATTGACTCATACATTATGAGATTGAAGAATATTTAGCTTAAGAAGACTTTATCTCTAATAAGCTGTTCCTGTTTATGTTCTCTGGGAGTTGTCCGTACTTATCTATTGTATAGAAGATTAAGTACTTTCATTAGCCTCACTGTGTCAATGGCTATTTCTAGGTCAATTAGATAGATGAACGTCAATCAATTATATTCTAATGCTTTCTCTGTTAGTTTAGACCGGGAGATCTGAATCACAATTTTCTGAGTTCTGCCTTCCTGTGAAAATTAGATTTTCCAAACAAAAAAAAAAAGAAGTATGCCATGTTAATAAAACGATAGATTACCATCGATGTTGTCAAGAATTTTTTTTGACAGGAGGATAATAATGGGTCTAAGGGTTGAAATCGATATATAAACATGTAACAGAAATTATTAGTTTTGAATGATTTTCTGAGTCTGGACAAATAAATTAATCATACATATTTATATCGAACTGACCAAAAAAAAATTGGCATGACGCCTCCTAGGGGAAAATTTCGTCATGTCGATTTTTTATTTACCATTTTAAGACAAAAATTTTTGATTATTATAGTTGGCAGGACTCAGAAAATCATTTAAGAATTAAACATTTCCCTGCATGTTCAAATATCGATTTCAACCCTTAGACCCATTACTACCGCCCTGCCAAAAAAATTGTAGTTATAAAATCGATGGTAACCTATCGTTTTATTAACATAGCATTACAGAAAATCGTTGCAGCGCCTACTTTTTGTTGTTTAGAAAATCTAATTTTCACAGGAAAATACCCTAAGAGACTCTAGGATTTTTCGATAAATTGTAAGTACCTCATCGAACCTTTCAACACTCCAGAAGTCAGGACTCAGAAAATCGTGTTGAACTTCTAATTCAGATCTCTCGGTCAATTTGTCTCGATACGAACACTGTACAATGGCGGATCTATCCAGGGGGCGTGGGGGGCGCCACCCCTTCTTACCCTTTTAAAAATGGAAAACTTATTTATAGTAGTACACACTCGACTGTGGATTGATAAACTGAAAGAGTTAAGTTATATGATCGTAAACAGTAGACAGGAAAGTAATAACTTGTTAAACTGAAGGAGTATAGGTCCAAGTACTAATCCTTGGTAACGCGTCTTATTATGACAATTTTCATTTTGCACCCCTCCCTCAGGACAATTCTAGATCCGCCCTTGCCACTGTATCTGTTCAAGGTCTTCCTCTACGTAAACTCAGTTGTCCGTCTTCCTTTGATATTTTTTGGTTTATTAGTTTGGTTATGATTTTTGCCATCATTTTCAGCGTAATGTTCAAGATATTGATTTTGCTATAGTTTCCCGATTCGTTTCTGTCATCTTTTTGGAATAGGCAGAATCACTATGCTTGTCTTTCATTCTTTATGTCCCAGGTTGATTTTTGGAAGGCTTTTTATTTAACACCATTTATTTGAGACAAATTAATGTTTGAACAATCTGAAGAAAAACCCTATTACCTACCAATTACTAAGCGTATTGAGATTTGCATTAATGCATGTAAATGCATTTTAAGAGCGTGCATTTGATATTTTCATATTTAAACGCGTGTCCCACAAGAGCCTTATAATGAAATAATAAAATATGTATGAGAATTTCCCGTAACTATTGCCAAACAAATAGCTGATTTCTCCACCAACAATTAAATTGAAATAACGCACATTGCAATAATGAAATAGTAAACTGAATGCATTCTGCTGCTGTGGATTTTTCAACCCAGTCTGCTCGCATTATGAAATGAGTAATCATTAGATATGAAACGACCGATTAGATAAACTAATATTCGCCAACATTTCAAACCATTGATTAGCGTAGGTGAATGTGAACTTTCAAATAATGCACACAAGGTCATTTGTGAGAATTTGAATTATGAACGTACTTAGATCTTATAACACTGGCGGGTTTTTTTGTGTAACACATACATATTAATTCAGTCTTTATAGACATAAGGTACCGTTTTACGATTTGAAAAGTTGTCGCAATGCTGAGAATATCATTCGTTCTAACACAAATATAGTTTTATCGTTTTGTCACAATACGACTTCTACCTCAATTAAATTGGTCAATGTTTACGTTTTTATGGGGAATAAGTTACTAGTAATATTTAATATATTTTATAAATTCAGTTTCGACTTGAAGAAAAAAACGAAAATAATGACCTCATGTTTGCTCCTCTTCAAATCCAATCCGTCAGCGGATGTTAGCAACCAATATGGCTATCCATACTTTATTCAGGGCACTGAAAAACATTTTGGTTGTTGTTATTCCATACCAAGTACATAAATTTCTCTACCAAGAGATTCTTCTTTCGGTACCTCTTCGGCCCAATACTTTACTCTGCAGGACAAGATGTAACAGTTCGTATCTTTCTCTATTTCTCATGACGTGGCCGAAATATTCTAGTTTCCGCCTTTTGATTATATTGAGACTTCCTTTATTCTTGCTCATTCTATTTAACATAACAACGCGTTAAAGTATTCATAAAAAAACAGGTAGCAAAAAGTAGTAAAACGGAACAAAAAAAAAACAAACAAATACTCGATTATTGAGATAACAAATAACAAAGTTACAAAATTAAGCAAAATTATAAACTAAATAATGCTTTGGCCCTACTCAAATTAGCAGACAAAGAGTGTACATGAATATCACATTCCTTACAAAGGAGGTTGAAAACACTGGAGAGTTTATGCCTAAGTTAGTATTGTAACTATTACGCCTAAATAACTCTGGATCTCTAAAATAAACAGAAGGCACATTGAAATTAAGCTGTGATAACAAGTTTATTACGTCTATTTAACGATGCAGAATCTTGTATAGGAAAGTTAGCGAAAATATTATTCGCCTGAGTTCCAAAATTTCCACATTAAATTTAATACACATAACTTGCTCATTAGCTCCACTCTTGGGATAAACTCCATAAATTTTAAAAGATAGACACTTAAGAAACTTTCGCTGCACACTTTTTAATGCTAATTGTAAAATGGTTTCCACACGATCGAGGTATATTCTAGCCTAGAGTGCATGACAGAAAACTAAAGTACTTTCAGAGCATCTATATTACGAAATGGTTTACAGGTTCTGTCAATAGAGCCATATAATTTACTAGCTTCGGCAATTTTAAGTAGATGTTTCGTAAAAATTCAACCTTGTATCAAACCACAGACCAAGATACTTGATTAAATTTGTGCGTGGAAGGCAAGCATTGTTTACCATATAAATCTAGACAAGCTTTTTTCTTGGTAAAAGACATCATTTTGTACTTAGACACATTCAAATGTAGATTATTCTGCAAGCACAATAGCAATCATCAATACCTGTAGTCTCCACAAAAAAAATTAAATCGTCAGCATATAATAAAGTGTTACACTTTAGCCTACTTGTTAAGTCATCAATGAAAAAAAGAAATAGCAGAGGTCCCAGATTTGACCCCTGAGGAACCCCTGATATAGCAATGTATTGTTTTGATTCAAATCGATTATAGAAAACAGACTGGATTCTATTGTCAAAATAAGAATTTAACAAAGTAATAACTTGACTGCCGAATCCAAATTTAGCCAATTTACCAAGCAGAATACCGTGATCCAGTTTATCAAAGGCCTTTGCAAAGACGGTATAAATATCATCCACTTAACTTTTATTGTCTAGACATTCCGCAAGGTACTGAGTTATAATATTAAGGTTGATAACAGTAGCTCTTTTCTTCAGAAATCCGTGCTACGAATCAAAAATTTGATGACATATATGTATAAAAGTGATCATACAAAATCATCTCAACAACCTTAGAAAAGCTATATAGATATTAGCCTATAGTTGTCGATAGCAGATTTGTCTCCGGATTTAAATACCGGGCACATTTTAACTGATTTCCAAAGAGAAACATTAAGGATCTTAATGATAGTATTTAATAAGAAAAGACGGAACACCGTCATTCCCCGATGTAAACTTATTTTTCAGCTTCTTCATAGATTGAAACCCAGTTAGCTCGGAAATAATTGGTAATTCCAAATTTACGTGTGTGATGATTGGTCCAACAGAGCCAAGAGAGTTCATGTTTAGACTGGACTGCCCAATCGCACTCTGAAAGAAATTAGCAAAAGCATTAACAATTTCCTGCGGATCCTGCGATTAAGATGGCCAAACTCTTTCTTAATCTCAAACAAATATCAGCGTGTTAGCTTCCACTTATTTCCACTTCGTTTATATGCAGCGGATACACTTTCTTTCACAGATACTACTTTAAAAACCCAGAACCATTTGGATGTGGTTGTATATGTACTTGTTGGTGTATCCCAAAGTTATTCAGGATTCGCTAATAGTTTTGTACTGTTGGGCAATAAAGCTTTATTTATATAGTATATACTGCTCTTGCTTCCTAGATTCTACACTTAATCTTTTTGGAATGGCCCGACTGGTCACTAATATTTGTTTCCAGGTATGTGAAAATTTTAATTGGTTTCCTGTCATTTACTATTATCTTGGTTGAAATTTTTCTATTTATACTAGTGACCGTGTAAATTACCTTTATTCTCATTTATTTCCAGGCCGTATTGTTAAATTTTCACCACGAAGCTATTCACGATTTCTTGGATATCCTCAGAGTTGTCTGCAAAAACTGTCGTGTCCTCCACAATTCTTATGTTGTTAATGCCGATATCAGTTACTAATATGCCCGCGTTTGTTTCATCCAGTGCTTCGGTAAAAATCTTCTTGCAGAATGTGTTGAAGAACAGGAGAGACAATATACACCCCAACCTTATTCCGCTTTTTATCTTTACAGCATTTCAGTAGTCTCCTTTCAAGATTACTTTTGCTGTTTAATTCCAGTACAGGTCTATACATTTTCATGTCTTAAATGTGGACCCCATATTCTTGTAGACCTTTTTCATGTTGTACACTATGCTTTCTTGTTATCGATAAAGCATGCATAAATTTCAAATTACATCTCTTCATCTCTGTTCACAAAATAAGCCCTCTCTCATCCCCAAGGCATTTTTGAAGCCGGACTGCGTTTGTACCATTAAATTGTTAACAAACATCTAGATTGTCAAAAAATACTGACACATCTGATAATTACAGAAGAATGGAATTAAAAACAGTGTTTAAATATATTACAATCAGTTCGTACGCATACATACCACATAATAATTCTAATAGCAGTGTACCTTTTGATTGTGGCCAAACTCCGCCCCTCAATGGTGGACTTCAAGAACACTAGAAGTAAGGCGAAGGCAACACCAATACAACATTTCTCAAAGACTCATGGGTAAATTAATATTAAGCAGCACTAGAAGACATAGAGCAAAATAGGACATCAAGATATTGATGCAGGAAGAAAGCTAAAAAAGGAATTTAAGGTTGCTAGGTGTATGATTCTTAAGGTGGAAACACATTATATTCACGTCACATGAGTTCACATGCTATTACGGCATGTCACCGAACACTCGAAATATCTGCAATGCAATTCACGCATGCTTTTAAATCAACTAGAAGTACACTATGCTCACGCCAATTCACGTGACGTCATGTGACGTGACGTAATCATAGTGTATAGTATAGATGAATGACAAACAATTCTTATGTTTGAACTTTATTTCCACTGAGTGCACATTAGTTACTGTCACTGTATTATTGCTGGCTTAGAATAACGTGAAATGTATTTATTGACATGAGATCAGGGACGGCTGTCCCTTAAGTGCACTCGTTCGCTGAACCACCAAATTTAATAAGCTTTTGATAATGTTAAAAAATCAACACAAAATGTTTAATAAATATAATTTCAAAACCAACGAGTTTATCAAAAAACAATTTAAACTCTAATCCAAACTTGTCTTAAGACTTATATTCGCTTGAAAGAATATTTCACAGTGCACTTCGGCTAGCGCACGGTGAAACTTATATAGCTTCTATGAGATACGATATAACACCCTTAAAGCGTGAGATAGAAGATAGCTAATGCAAACTATATGGAGCAATTGGCTGATTCTCGAACGCGCACGAAGACACCGAGCGTGCTGATATTGACCGGATCTATCCCAACGTTTCAATAATTCAAATTTGTGTTTACGTGATTTAATTAGTGGTTGCTTTGTTTTTGTCCTCGTAGTCTATAAAAGAATATTTAATATACAGAGTGTGTGTATGTGTTTACATAACTGTGAAAATGAGTATCAACTTTAACATTGACTATATTAAAAACATTAATAAATCGTTTCAAAACAAATTAGATATAAAATTGGCTGGTCCACCTAGGCCATATCTTAATTGAAAACAAGAGTGCAAAATGAAAAATAAAGTATTTACACGAAGTTTTAAAAGTGAAATTTATAATAAAAAGAAATGGTTGTGTGGATGTGATCGCATGAATACATTATTTTGTTTTCCTTGTATTATTTATGGCGGGGAATCAATTTGGACGGAAACTGGAGTGAAAGATTAAAACGTTTCATAGATATACGATGTCTCGGGACTGGCTAAATGCTCTTTCTGTGCTTAGTATTGAAAAAAATATATTCAATCAATGCTAGACTTTAATAAAAAGGTCACTGAACATTTCGCTTTCGAAAAAAGTCGACGAATATTTTAATTAATAAAAAATAAATGCAGTATTAGCAAAGCTATGGTTTGTTTTGTTGTATCTTTGAATCCCAATATTTGACCAGTAAAGTGCACCACCAGTTTCATAACCCACCAGCCGCCACTACATGAGATTTTAGCTGTTTTCCAATTATATACAACTGGACACAGTGCGTCACACTGCTCACCACTAAGTGTTACAACTCTGTGTTTAATCTAGAAAAGGAAGTGATTATGAGAAAAGCATCTTTAACACTAAATGTTTCATTTGCGGCTCCAAACATCAATGGCTGGCCCAGTAGTATTAGTTAAGAACTCTTGATATAGTCCTAAAATTGCAAAAAATATATTTTGATGAATTTGAAAAAAATTGAAACATTTAAAAGCTACAATTATTCTAAAATTTTTTATTCCTATACTAGACGTAAACACCATTATAATTGCATCTGAAGTTACTTTTAAAAGCCTTAATGCAGTTAAACATTGTTACGAAAAATACGGCAATTGCTTAGAAAATACAAAAATAGTCTATTCTGAATGTTCATTTAAGATCATTACACTATTACATAAAAATATTGCCAACAGCCGATAAGTCTCAATCATTTAATTTACATAAATGTGACGAGGACGCTTATTGAAAACACATCAGAGAAACATTATTTTGCGTAACATATCTTACATCATTTAATTTTTTTAATCATTTGTAGGTATTAGGTATATGTTCAAACTAGTCGGTTCTGATTTCTCAACATAAGTGAATAGAAATTACTAGGCGAATATTCTCAAGTGGTGATTATAATGTAAGCTTTAACTGTGTAAATAAGTTATGTGTCTAGCTAACCCTAAGATTGGATTTTTTCAATTGCTGTTGGTGCTCTAAGTAAATATACATGAGATGTCAGTAAGAAAAAGAAAATAAAAATACACGCTTACAAGATTGGGCCGATTTAAATATTTGAGAATAAAAATAAGAAAAGATTGAATATGGATTTAAAACTTGAAATTGCCATTAATTACAAGTTTTAGTTTTTATGAATGGCGAGGAACGTTGAACATGAGCTTACATAATAAAATCATTTACGAAATTCTTAACTGAATCATCAACGTTGTTGATTATGTAACAATTTGTAAAAGAGCTGAGTTTAAATATCGAATTTGTGCATTTGTACGATATCTCCACTGCTACATACACCTGCTTATAATTTATTTGGAAGTGATGTTTTCTATTTTTCGGTAGTTAAAGTAACACTACCAGAAACTGTTTATTTACTTTAAATAATTGGAAGGTACTCTATGATGTGGAAAAAAATATAAGTACTTAGTATTTTTAAAAGAATATCGAATCCCACGTGTTTAAAACCTTGAAATGCTGATTCGTTTTGGATTTTAGGAGATTGGCAATAAATTAATATTAGGGGTTCTCCTTATTTTTTCTGTAAAGTTCAGATGAGGCTCTGTATCACTAATTTTTTTTCAAAATTTTACGTCTGATAGTTTTGAAGGAGCGGGGATTGGTAAAAAATTTTATATTTTTGTTAATATGAATCTTTTAAATAATTTTATTTCAAAATATGAAAAAATATATTTGAATTCGTCATCATGAGCCCTTTGATTTGATATATTACATGATATGTTTGAAACAATTTTAATTTTTAAATTAATATTAGGGATTTCTCCTTATTTTTCCGGTAAAATATCTGTTGTTTTTATCAAAATTTTAGGTCTTATAGTTTCGGAGATCAGGGGGTAAATTTTTGTATATTTGTATTAATATCTTTAAAATTAATTGTCTTTAAAATATGAAAAAATATATTTGTGTTCCTCAGAATGAACACTTTAATTTGATGTTATGATGTGTGAAAAAATTTTAATTTTACATTTAATTCTATAACTTGTCCCCCCAAAATTAAAATTATTTATATATTATATTTCCTTTAAACTTTGAACAACGTTCTATATTCCCTATTTTGTCCAAAATTTTAGGATAAACGGTTTTGGAACTAAGGGAAAGAAAGATCAATTTATTTAAATTCCCCCCCCCCCCGGAAGTACCCCTTAGGGTGGCTTCCTTTTGATGATAAAACACTGGGAAAATTTTCTTTTTTTTTTTAATTCAAACCAACACTTGACTTGAAACGATCTAAGTCAATTTTTGGGTATAATCACCAACAATTTCTCATTCAAATCTTAGGTGATTATAGAAGAAAAAGCATTAAAATACGAAAGAAAGCTTATCTA
Organism: Octodonta nipae; assembly: GCA_034190945.1. Lineage (NCBI taxonomy): Eukaryota > Metazoa > Arthropoda > Insecta > Coleoptera > Chrysomelidae > Octodonta > Octodonta nipae. The sequence continues at coordinate 14,802,273 of CM067220.1, read as the reverse complement.
GATATTAAAATATCTTATGTACTAATGTAATATTAAAATAAAAATGTCAATTTTAATAGACCAAATCAACTGGGAAAATTTTTTAATTTAAATTTTTATTTATTGTTATTTTGATCAAATGTTGTTTTTTTTATTTTAGTGATTTGGGTTTTATTATTTTTTAATAAAAAAGATGATTATACCCATACCCAAAATTTTACTTAGATCGTCTAGAGGCACGTGTTGTTTCGAATTAAAAAAAAAGAAAAATTTCCCCGTGGTTTTTATCAAAATATTATTTTTAACGACAATCCTAGTACCCCTAAAATCAAAATGATATATACTCCTGATCGGGTTATCAAACTATGCACTGTGACCAAATTTTCCTTTTACGTCGAGTAGTTTCGGAGAAAATTGCTGTGATGTGAAAGACTGAGAAATCAGGAGTGATATTATAAGGGTATCCGTATATTGTATATACGGAACCCCAGAAATGATGATAAAAATTAACTATGGAAAATAAACATTTTCCCTCAGACAATTACTTCATGTAAACTTTTCAAAATAGTTTAGAATTATTTCTCATAAATTTTCATTTTTTGCATAATATGTGGCAAGAATTAAGCAAACGGCTAATTTCATCAATAATTATACAAGTTATTACATTTCAAAACTAAAAAATTTCTCAGCATGCAATTATATGAGATACAATGCATTAGATTGTTATCAGAAGGCTTATTAGAATTAGTTTTTAGAGCTGTCAAAACGAGTACAGACTGCGTTGTCCGTATCGATTCAATGTCAACGCCAAAGTCATAAAATTATGTTTTACTCACTTCATGGTGTAATTGAAAGAAAGTTTATGTAACCAGTCTTGGGTTTCCGGACATTAACAAGTCAGTGAAACATGTTATATATACTGCAACTTTTACTGTGAACTATACGAATATATCTGTATGCAAGTTATTGTGTGGAGGTATAATAAAAATTAATAACAAAAATATAAAATATGTGTGAAAGTTCTTTGATCAGAGTTTTCAAAAACCCTGTTAAAATAATCATAAATGGGATTTAATCAAATAACAGACCAAAGATTACTTATTTCGCCATTATATGGGAAGAAATTGGCTAGAGTTCTGAAAGTTTCAACAAATTGTAAAGATTCTTTTCTGAGTGATGGTTATGGTATCTCTAGTTTGTATTTTTATGATTTCTTGAGAATAGCACCACTATTGTCGTGAAGTCTGTATTTTTTTTCAAATATTCCAGATGTTTCAGTGTCTAAATCAGATCCAGTTCGTAATGATTAATTTAGGATTCACAATTTGACATTAAATGTTTGATAATATAAACTGATGTAACCAAGAGAATTTACTGCTAATTTGATATATACACTAAAAAATTCTAAAATCAAGTGAAATTGCAAAACTTCCCATTTGAAAGAGTTATATCCTAGGAGTGACATTATTTTATTCTTTATATATTTATTCTGTTCGTATGTATGTCACTGAACTCCTAAACGGCTGGACCGAATTTTTTGTGTGTGTTCAAGGGAATTCGAAAACGGTCCAAGCCACGTTTGGACAGAACAACATCGTCTGGTCCCCTAGTATACTATATATATTATAAATAATATCAAAGAGTTCTGGTGTTCCAGAGACTCTATTGAAGTCATAATGAAAAGATTAGGAAAAACTTTATGACCTATCCCGAATAAAGTTTGTTCAAAAGGGCATTGGTTATTGGTAACCAAGAACGGCTGAATTCTATAGAAATATTAGTGGTACAATCGCTTTCATTTAATAAAATTAAAGCAGACTATTTCAGCTTTCGATTTGTAATGTGTCCCCTTTGTGTAATATTGTTGAATTTTGAAATTATATGTTATAACTAAAGGTCCAGGCATGTTCGCAGATTTTTTGCTTTTCGAATTGTAATTTTATAAAATTTTTGTGTTCAATTATTCGAACATTTGTAGGTCTAGAGGTTCCTCCAATATAAAACTTATTACAATTGCAAGGAATTTTATAAATCAAATTTAGTTTTGGGTTTCGTTATTTGGTTTAGTTATCAATACAATTGATTTCAGTTTATTTCTGGTTTAGAATGTTGTTTTCATATTAAATCTGTTGCGTACCCTTTTTAATCTTTCTGAAAGACCATGTATGTATGGTATAGTTGCCGTTCTTATGTGATTATCTAGAACAGGGGTTACCCAAGTTTTTCTAAGGCGGGCCAATTTAACACTACCCAAATTTAATGCGGGCCAAAAAAAAAGGAATAAAATCAAAACAATAACGCCGGTTTCCTTTGTTTTAAATATATTTCTTATTTTTTTAATTTTTTTACTAGTAGTACCTAGTATTTATAGTATTTTACTATTTATTCATTAGTTTTTAATAAAAATATAATATATTGTATTAATAGCACGGGCCGCTTTCTCAGGCTTTGAAGTCGCATTTGGCCCGCGAGCCGCACTTTGGGAACCCCTGGTCTAGTGTATTAGTGTTGTTTGGAATAGGTTGGTGTTGAATGTTAGCAATTGTTTTGTGTTTAATTTTATGTAAATCTTTATTGGCGAAGTTTTTAGGATACTTGTGAGCAGCTACTACAATTTTTTACAAATGTTTTTTCTTCATTGAATTCGTGAATAACAGACGTAAATTCAAAGACAAATTTGTTAGAAAATAAATTATGAAAAAATTTCTAGGCCTTAAGATTACAATTGATCTACAACGATCACCTATAGCACAATCACCTTAAACGTCCAGACTGCTGTTCCATTATAAATCTTAATATATTTGGCAGGCGGCAGCTGATAGATAAGTGACTACCAAGATAAAATAAGCATTTTCTTCCAATGACAGATTAATAGAGCAATTTCAGTCCTTTTCGCAATCAGACTGGAGAAGACTTAGATCTAGAAGAGACCACAATCAGTTATGAAGGAGTCTTTAAGAAAAACAGCATCCATTAGTATATTTGAAAAAAAGGATGAACTAAAAGAACTGGCTAAAAAGATGATACCACAGAGAAAACCGTCATAATGTCGGAAACCCCAAAACTGTTTTTACTGATAATGAATTTAAAAACTGAAATAAACAGAAACAAACTGACAGAATGAAAACAAAAGGTACAGTTATTTAACTTATTTAGTAACACATTTAAGGGATATGTAGTAACTAGTTCTAAGTTACAGGATTTCTTTTAGGATAATTTCCTAAATATGTGTAGGTAAAATAAAACCTACTTTTAAAATTATACCGGTATAATAATCATATTTAACATTTCAGCGGAAAGATGCCTGAACCGGAAATGAATCAACTATTACCTTATCATTAGGTCATTTCCAACGATATAACAAAATCACACACACCAACTCGCAAATTGCGGACACACTCTTTCTTCGCGACTTCCGTCAAAACCCCGGCAAAACGTTCCGACACGTGAAGAAAACACCACAGGTGAAAGTACGACTTAAGACTGAAGACAAACGCGTACTTTATCCATTGAAGAATCGTTGCTCGATATCATTACCTAACCGCCATGCAGGGGTAAAACACAACACAAGGGAGGGAGGTTCAAATGTCAGATAATTATAATGATGATTAGAAGAAAAAAATAATTCGGGGTAATTATGGCGAACAAATTTACTTTCTTATTATTTCAAAATGTAGCGTTTAATTCTATTTGAATAAACTATTTGGTATGCGGTTTTCGTAATGTATACATTAAGTTATCGAAATCGAAATTATTTGAATAATATGTGAGAAAATTAATACATATGTAGAGAGCGTTATATTGTTATTATACATTTACAGCAACGGAAGATAACAAAGCTACAAGATATATAATCCTAATAATTATACAATTTATGATCCCACAGGAAAACTATTACATGGGTTACTGATTGTCTTCTAAACGTTGTTTGTGGCATATTCTTGATTAGTTTTATGTTTTTTTGGACAATAACACCACAATCGAAATAAAACGACGTATATTGAAGGAAAACCAAACGTTTCAAAGCCTATTCTGACTTCTTTGTCAATGGCTTTATATTTATTGATGTAAATTGCAAAATGAAAATTTGATTTATGACATTTGTTACTGAGTCCCGGAACTGATACACAGATGACGCCATCAATGCCGTAATGCTTATGTTTTTCGATACTACCAGCCTTCAAAAAATACTTCCTGACATTCAGATAACTACTTGTCGAAATATTGAAGTTTTTAATGGAAAACCGACTGTTCTTCAAGCTCATGACCACCACCCAAAAAGTATTTGAACGTCCTTCTTAAAACTATTTTTGCTTAGATAATTTCGTCAGCTTTGTATCCTTGCTTGCATCTCCTATCAAATGAATGTCATAAATGAGTCTTTTTTACGTACAGTTTGGACTGTTAGAAACTGGTTAGATCTTGACAATATCCTGCCTGTCAAATATTCCGTAATAGCATCTGGGTACACATCACTTGACTGTATTCGTAAAGCATGCAGGTGGTGAACTTCACGAAGCCTGACCAAGACGCTCGTAACAAAATTTGGACTGCTCGTGCTAGACTTTATCCCCTACTAGGAAGAGAGAAACAAGCTGACTCTCATCAAGAGAGCCATCTTGTCTATTTTGACGTATCCTTCAATAGTTCGAATAAGCACTAACAAGAGCAACAGGTAGGCTATTCACAGAGAGGAGAACCTAAGCCTACGCCTTGCGGTCGACGAAACCTGAGTCGATCGAAACTTGGTCATTTACGACAGCTACCAATGCTTGCAGAAAGAAGAGGAGGAGCAGAGAGACTTGCGCCAAGCCGGAACAACACTCAATTTTCTCTACCACAACACAATGACTATGACAACAGATTCATTGACAATAACTACCGGGCTTAACAACTATCTCTGCGTCAGCAAAGGCAAAGAACAAGAGTATGCCCAGTTGTAGTACACGGGTGAGTATAAAATGTAGTAAACACCTTCTCTATCAAGAGACAACAAAAAGCGGGACGCGGGGGGAAACCAAACCACTACAAAAGCACAAAAGAAAACACGACAGCGTGCACACCAATAGAGGGGTAACAAACTCTATATTTCACAGCAAATAATGACAAACGAAACACTAAGATAGTTGCAAGAGAATTAACGAGAATAAACCAAAACCAAGCTTTCCAGTGAGAAGAAACCGATTGTGTAGAGGGAAAATTGTATTAAAGAACCTGATCTAGTTCTCGAATGGCTTCTTCCTTTCAGTACCTGGACGCTCATCTATTTACTTCAACTTCAAGATAAATAGAACATTTGAAATTACACTCAAGATTTATTGTCTGTCTCTATGCTTAGGTCTTTTTAAATACGCAACAGATGTTAATGGGATTTTCATCAATAGATACAGTGATTTAACAAAAGGGTTTATACGTATAGTTTTTAATATTTTTAAGTGTTAATTTGTTTAAGTATGACAATAGTAATTCAATACAGACCATTCCCAGTTCGAACATCGAAACCAGTTTTAAATCCATTACAGACTGTTAGGGAATCTGGTCGGACGTGGCAAGGATCGATCCCACCGCCGACCGCAGCGAGCTACGATCGCCTAGCAAAGTGACACTGTTTTGAGCCTTTCGACTCTCGGAACTCCAAGAGATATCGTTGCGCCTTTGACTAGAAAGGATACGGCCTCAGAGGTGTTCAGGCATAATCTCACGAATGGTAGCTTCAGACCATCGCTCGCTCGAGCGAGTGCGTGAACCAAATGTCCGAACCTGCGGTTCCTCTCGTACTGAGTAAAATTACTATCGCAACGACGAGTCATCAGTAGGGTAAAACTAACCTGTCTCACGACGTCTAAACCCAGATAACGTTTCCTAATGGCGGATGAACAATCCAATTATGCTTCGCAATGATAGGTAGAGCCGATATCGAAGGATCAAAAAGCGACGTGGCTATGAACGCTTGGCCGTCACAAGCCAAGTATCCCTGTGGTAAGTTTTCTGACAACCATTGCTGAAAACTCTTCAAGCCAAAAGGATCTACCCGTCGTTTGGCGACCGTTATATGGGTTATATCAGTCGCATTCAGTATCGACACAAACAGGGTATGTGCCATGCCAATACGTTTTATTGTTATTTAATATCTTACCGATTTGTCTACACGCCGCGAAGCGCGCGGGCTACTAATCCATTACAAAAATAAACGTCTTTATGAAATTGCATTAATGTTATTTTATAAATTTTATAATTTCATAGATAAAAAATTCATATGGTCATTCTAAAGCTTCTCTGAAAAACGTTCCATTATTATTCTTCAAATTCACAAATCTGCATACAAGATATCATTAAGTATCAAAATACTGTAATTTATACAAAATATCTAGGCAATTAAACTGATACTGTAATCTAACCTAATGATGGGTTATGAAACTAATCTAATTTTGCAGGAATTTGTTATATAACATAATGCAATTAAATTTACACCCAAATTACTCTTATAATTATTAAACGAAGTTATTTTTTAAGAAAATATGGAAGAACCGTCCATAAAATTTTTATTTCAAACTTCAGCAAGCAGATATAAGTTAATTACAAAACTTATTCGCTACAGTTTGATCTCGTTGACAGTATTACATATTTCGCTAGTTCTCAGGACAGAACGAAACGCAAAAGTCGTATAAAATTGTATAGTGTCTAAAAATTAAAACTAGTGATAGAAGAATTTCAGTAGTGAGAGAATATTATTAAAAAGTATATACTAAGGCAGTCCTGAATGTATCTCTAACAGAAGACTCAGACAAGGCGACGCAAAATCAAAAATTTTCACAGCGACACTAGAAAGTATCTTTCGGAAGTTAGACTGGAATAACAATAAACAATAAACGGAGACTATCTCAATCATCTGCGATTAAAGGCCTTAAAATAATCTCCAGGATTACGAAAATAATGTACAACGAACGACAAAAGATTTGTAAAAGACAAGAGTCTTCCAGAATTTTGGAAAAAAAGTGAAATTTTGAGAAACCCGAACACCGGTATAACCTTTGTACCTTTGTAAATTTGAACGAATTTTGTTTCTCTCTTTGAAGAATCACTTCTTGAACTACCAGAAATATCAAATTTATGATGAAACCACGAGCTCTTAGGCTTCTTCGCCTAACTGATGAGACCCGTAAGGTCGAAAGCCTCCACATCCATCCAGAATTATCGTTGGGTTTAGGTGAAATCCGAGTGTCTTAAGAAGGAATATATCTTTCGAAATGATCCCAATAGACAAATAATGTACAATAATTAAAACAACAAAATTTGCAGAATAAATTTCATCAGTCCCTTTTTTAGGCCAATTTTTTGTTCACCCTTAGTCTTTGATAATGTAGTAATATTATTGACATACTGTTTGTTTGTTTCATAGTTCTATATTTTACTGTATAATATGTATTTTATTGTTTTTTTAATATTTTCTCACTTTGTACATAACGCTGATAAGCAATCGTTTTTTTTATTGTCTACTATATCATCATCATCATCATATGCAGCTATATTCAACCAATTTTTCATGGTGTAGCCTCCCTGAAGAATTGAAAGATTGCAGAGGAACTTGAAGAGCTGTGGAAATAGAGAACTTAAGGTCTTGAGAAGAGAGGAAGAAGAAGAAGAGCTTAAGATCTGTGAGAAGGACTGAAGGACTGTATTGAAGAGAATTGAAGATAGGTGGGCAAATGGTCGGTTTTACTAACTGAAATGAAGAAGAAGAAGAAGAAGTGTAGGACTGAATAATTGAAGAACTGGTTCGAAGGATTGAGAAGACGAACATCATTTTGGCAGTTTTTATCGGAAACTCAAGGGTAGAGGTTGAGGAATTGGCCTTTGTGTAGCTAGACTCGTAACGGAATGTATTAATGAAGCGAAAGCTAAAGAGCTAATCGGAGACAATTAAGGTCTTAAGGGAACAGATAAAGAGCTTAAGGTCTTTTTGTAAGAAGAATTGTCTCGAAGGATTGAGAAGACGAAGAATATTCTTAGAATTTTACAGGGGATATGAGGCATACCTTACCACGCTGCCTCAATGCGGGTTGGTAAGGGGCAAATGTCTATTTCCCTGATTTTTGCCATTTACGTCAGAGGCGACTGTACCCCCCGGAATTTTGTCACAGTTTTTTTTAGTAATGAAAAAAACCTTGACTTGGCTGGGATTTGATCCCGGGTCCGGTCCGCTATATCAAGCTCCAATTTAGTACAATTGTGTGAGCTGACGGACTTTCCCACTAGGCCACCGGGGGGCTTGTCTACTATATACATAAATATATATACCCCTCTCTGGTAAATCAATATAAGAAATGTAATTTAGCAAATGACGTGTCAGCTATCAAGCAAGGTCTCATAATATTATAATTATGTATTTTGCTGATTGTCACTTGCTGATCATATAAAAAGTGTGTAGATAAATAGATTTCCGTTCCATTTGATGATAACGAGAAAACACTATTAAACAAAGGTTTCAAACACAATCTCCGAAGTAAAATTTCACGTAACAATTTAGAACTTTTAGGGGTAGAAACAGAACTTGCTTTACTTAACAAAACCAGCAGCATAACTGACAAACATATCGCGTCAAATCTAATCCGCCACTCATTTAATAAAACTGTCAACAACCTTAAACTCCCTACATTAAACTCGATCAAAAACAAAATTAAAGACAATGATTTAACATTTACTAACGCAGACAAAGGAAACAGTATTGTTGCCTTAGATAAAACTAACTACATTAACAAATCCAACGAATTTTTAAACCCTTCCAATTATCCTATTATTACCAAAGATCCCACCTCCAAATTTCAACTTCAAGTTAAAAATACACTTAAAGAAATCAATTTTTTATTGAATGAATTTCAAAAAAAACCCTTAACAGTAATGAGTCCATATCCCCCTCGTTTATATTAACTAATTAAACTCCATAAAGATAATCACCCTATCAGACCTATTATTTCCTATTTATTAGCTCCTTCTTAGAAAATTTCCAAAGCACTCCTTGACATGTTAAAGCAATACTCCAAATTCACTCCAACACATAGCATAAAAAATTCCCTTGACTTAGTGACAAGAATTCAAAACTAACTCTACCTAATAACTGCATACTATTATCATTCGATGTAGTCAATCTTTTTCCCAGCATTCCACCAGAAGAATGTACTACCCTTATCATGAACTTAATAGAAACAAACAATACCAACCCAATTATAAAAAACGAAATAATCAATCTCTTACAACTTTGCCTTAACCAAAATTATTTTCAATTCAACAATAACATTCACACTTGTAAGCAAGGTTTAATTATGCGTAACCCATTAAGCCTCTTTTGGCCGAATTATTTATGAACAACATAGAATCACTCATTTTCAAACACAATTTGAACAGTAAAATCCTATATTGGTATCGATATGTTGACGACATTTTTGCTTGTTTTACTGGTACTTACAGTTACTCCATAACTATATAAATCAAATCCATCCTAACATAAAATTCACCCTAGAAACTGAGACAGATAATACATTAAATTTCCTTGACTTAGCCATCAATAGACATAACAACAAACATACCTTTTCCATTTATCATAAACCTTCACACACGAGCCTTACAATCCACAATAGTTCACACCATCCTTACCAACACAAACTTGCAGCATACCATAGTATGTTGCACAGATTGGTTACCATCCCACTATCAAAAACTCACTTTGATACAGAACTACACAGAATAAAATTATTGCTGTCAATAACGGTTATAACCCTCAAATTATCGACAATATGTTAACTAAAAAATTAAATAAAAAGGCTTTAAATGAAGTATATCCTACTACCCCTAATATCGACCCCAAACTATATAAAAGTATCACATTCATCGGCTCCCCTTCTCAAAAAATAGCCCAATGTTTATTAAATAGAAACATTCATACAGTTTTTAGAACAGATAACAACTTAGGAAAACATATAAGAAACAATAAAGAAGAGAATTGAGAGATATGATAGTCCTACTGTCCTCGAAGTTGATAGAGTGCCCTGTTTGGATATGGTGATGCACGAGAGCTGAAGTCTCTCAATTCTCTTAGGGCATCCACTATTCGCGAAGCCATCGAAATAGAAAAAAGACCTCTCTGTCTAAATAGACGCGATGACAGTACTCGTCTTCCCACAGCTTGGACCTCCGTAATTGCCAGATTAAACAAAGCAGACACGCCCACCAATACCCAACCAATCACAACACAGCCTCATCACGTGACATCTTCTTCTATCCCAGCGCTACCTATAAATAAAAGAAGCAGAGCAGACTCAAATTCAGTTCAGTTACCTAGTGACTCTTGGGGAGTAGGCAGATTGAGGCCCCGAGTTCGATCTAGACTCTGAAACTCTTTTTCACTTTTGTCTCTTGATAATGGCTCCAAAGCAGGAGTCGAAACGCGGTTCTCACCCGGAACCTAGCTTAGTTCATAATAATGACCGCGGAAGCCTCTCAGAACATATATATATATATATATATATATATATATATATATATATATTGTCTTGCGTACAAAAAAATGACACCTCGAAGAGAGTACAGTTTTTAATGTTTAATACCGTACCGTACATTTCTTCAAAACATATTAATGTCGATATTTAGTAACATATCGATTTCACTAAATAACCGCAATTATTTTTTATTCAAACCTTCATTTACAATACAATTACTGGTATGTAACTATTTTGTGAACTGCATTTGCTATATTAAATTATATTTTATTACTTTATAAACGGTGTTTATTGGCCTAAAATCATGAAATTTGTTGATAGTTTTCAGACTAAAGTAACAACTCAAATATTTCATAATCATAACGCAAATCAAATATAGTAAATTGTTATTTCAGGTTCGCCTCAAAATATTTGCGTTCTAGATATGTCAGTGAAGCAAGTATAGTTTCCGCCAATTATATGTAAGAAATATTTGATGACAAATATTGCATATCCAATATTATTTAACGATTTCGTTGCTGATATAGATATGTGTAAACTGAAACTTTTGTAATATTTGATAATCTTGTTTTTTTAAATTAATTATAACATTTGATAATGATGTTTGCAGATACACATTTTACCATACAAAGTCACTTCAACTAACTTCTGTTTCAAAGTTTGAACTTAGAGCGACTTAGTAGAGTTATCGACGAACAATCTCGTGTATTATGTGAAATATTCCCGGAATATTCTCGAAAAAATTTCATCCATCTGAAAGGCAACTCAAACTGCCTTTCTAGAAATTTGTACTTTGAAGTGCCTACACCTGGGTGAATATCTGTAAAAGTTTTCATCCTAGTAAATATAATTATGATGTGGATCATTCACAGTTCATGGGTAATTAGTCTGCATATTTATTATTTTTTAAAGGGTCTTCCGAAAGTCTTACTTGTACAAAACATGGAGCTGGAGATATCGCGGTATCGCTGTGCTATTATGTTTAGCCTTTTCACCACGCCATCTGAATGTGAGTGCAAAGAAGTATTTCTGGTTCTTTTAATGGCCAATAGTCGCAGATCTTTTGAAAGTCTGTTTGTAAATTTATTGTGCTTGAGGTTAGTCGCCGTTCCCAATAGAGGGAAACAGCCTCTTACTCTCACTATTGCCCTCTCTTTCAATCCTTGGCACAATATGAGTGCATTATATGCTACCTCCAGAAGGTGTATGCTCTAATGGTATGGGCACTTATACAAGCTTACAACATGCATCTGGAGGTAGCCTAGAATGCTCAAATTTCGTGAGAAGACTAGAAAGAGAGGGCAATAAAGAGAGCATCATGTTAACTAACTTGGTGAGTGGAACGATCCAAGTTACTAGATGCTAAACGTAGCTTATTGGAAGAAGATTCCAATCTAGTGAAATAGCATCTTGCTTTCTCTCTCTCTCTCTCTCTCTCTCTCTCTCCCTCTTTTTATGTCTTGTCACGATATTTGGGCTACCACCAGAAATATAAACTCGACATGCAATCGTAAGGCTGAGTAGACAGATCTGCCTCTGCCTAGAGCTACAGGCAATAGCTAGACGTCACTTGTAGTGAACAGGTACGTGGTGTTTTCTGATTCTCTCACCGTGCGTTACGTTTTTCTCGGGGCTTGACGTACTCTATATTTAAGTATTACCTCTATGAATAAATTGTTCGAATCGTTAACCAATCACAACTGATAATTAGCATATGTATGCGTTAACCCCAACAATCGTAAAATAATAATATAGAGACAATTGAATAAGCAGAAGTGGACTGAATCGAAAAAAGTAACCCTCAATTCTGAACAATGTATTATTGTAGTCGAAATGGGTCAAACCCAATCGGGCTGATCGTGCATTTTCGTCTAATTCTGTAGTCTAGCTAATCTCTCGTTTGCATACATAGCTACTAGGACAATCCACCAACTGACACGATCCTAACCGTAAGTTTACTTGTCAGTAGTAGTCAACGTCAAATTTCTGGTTTACCACATGATATAGAATAATATTTCCAGAACTTACGGAATCAAATTTGTTGTGAAAATGCATGGTGTGGTGGAATACGACATCTCTCCAGTCAGAGGGTCCTTAGCTAACGCATTTATAATTCTAATAAACGCACTTTTCTTCAACGTCAAGTTAATAGGACTTTACGATATCTATCCGAGAGATGTTAGTCAGATACTCTTAAACGTAAGTAAACACATAGATTTTCAATTTAGGGTAATATTAATTTAATATCTTTTAGGAGAAAGAAACTACTTTTGACTTCATTATTGTAGGAGGTGGAGCTGCAGGCTGTGCTCTAGCCAATCAACTGACAGAATCTGAAACGTGGTCGTTCTTTTGCTTGAAGCTGGAGATTATCCATCTTCATCATCAGAGGTACCTAGAACTTTTGCAACCAATACATTCTATCAAACATTATTTATTAGTTGACAAAATTTTTGAAACTACGTACCTATCTTTCTTTTGAATTCTGAACAAAGCTTCTTCTTTAGTTCTCCTAGTTTTACCTTCGTTTTGGATCTTTTAACCCTTGCCGCAAAAACTGGGGTGTTAAAAGTTTAACATATCTATATGTTTGTGCCTGTGACATCATAGCTCCTAAACGACTAGACTGATTTTCATATGATTTTTTTAGGGTTCCGTATATGCAATATATACCCTTTTAATATCACTCCGGATTTCTGCCTCTGTCACATCGCAGCAATTTTCTCCTAAACTACTGGACGGAAGAGGTTGAAATTTGACATCAATGTGTAGTTTGGTGACCCAATGAGGAGTACATATCGTTAATGAAGAAATTTTGATTTTAGGGGTACTTTTGGGGGAAACAACTAAAAAAATCAATGTTCCCCCCCTGATCTCCGAAACTACTAAGTCTAAAATTTTGAAAAAAAATAGGAAATATAGATCGTTCCGCGAACTTTTCAGAAAAAGTAAGGGAAAATCATTAATATTCATTTTGGGGGCAAATTATAGAATTAAATGAAAATTTAAAAGTAAATTTTTTTTCAAACGCATCATGTAATATTTCAAATGAAAGGTCCTATTCTCAGGAACACAAATATATTTTTTTCAAATTAAAAAAAAATTAACCAAAAAGATGTTAACGAAAATATACCAAAATTTACCCCTTATCTCCTAAACTATAAAACGTAAAGTTTTGAAAAAAATTAGAGGTATAGTCTGACCTGAATTTTAATTTTTAGGGGCAAATTACAGAATTAAATGTAAAATATAAAATTAAAATTGTTTCTAACCCATTATGTTACATATCAAATGAAAGGGCTCATTATGACGAAAACAAATACATTTTTAAAATAAATTAATTAAAAGATATTAACAAAAATATAAAAAAATTTACCCATTCCCCCCCATTATCCCCGAAACCATAAGCTGTAAAATTTTTAAAAAATACAGGTATAGCGCCTCACCTGAACTTTACTGGAAAAATAAGGAGAAACCCCTAATATTCATTTTGGGGGGCAATTATAGAATTAAATGGAAAATAAAAAATCATAATTGTTTCTAACTGATCAAGTAATATATCAAATCAAAGGGCTCATTATGACGAATACTAATATATATTTTTATTTTTTTAAATAAATATTTTAAAATATATTTTAAAAAAATATTAAAAAAATTAACTATTCCCCCTTTATTCCCCAAACTATAAGACCTATTTTTTTTTTGTTTACAGGAAAAATACGAAGAAATCCCTAATATTAATATTGGGGGTCAAATTATAGAATTGACGGAAAATAAAAAAAATATTTTTTAACGCATCATGCAATACATCAAATGAAAGGGTTTATTATGAGAAATACAACTACATATTTTTCATATTTTTTAAATTAATTGTTTACAAGATATTAACATAACGATATAAAAAATTCTCATTTCTCGCTTTATTTCCGAAACCATAATACCTAAAATTTTGAAAATAATTAGGGGTACTGGTGCTCATAGTAATTTTAGGCCCAAATTATACAATTAAGTGGAAAATAAAAATTCAATTTTCAAAAGCATCATATCAGATAAAAGGCTCATTATGTGAGTTACAAATATATCATATTTTTAAATCATTTGTTTAAAATATATTAACAAAAATATTAAACTCAATTCCCACTTTAGAAACTACACTATTTAAATTTTGAAAAATATATTTTATTTGTATTTTTAAATAATTTGAATAACAGGTTTAATAATTTATAATTTAATACTTGACCTATTTTGCCCTTTATCTGCCAATCTACAGAGCCTCAAAATTCAGACAGTAGATTATAAAAGGCTTCCCTGAAAGTTTATTAGTAAAATATAGTAAAATTTTTGGGGGCCAAATTAGAAAATTAAATACATATGTATTCTTATAAAAATCAAGAGAATCCTGAAGCAGATAAAATAAAAAGTCTATGTGTGGAAAATGAAAGTGTATATTTTTTATAAATTTAAAACGCTTCCTTTAAAAGATGTTAGGGTAAATATAAGAAAATGCACTCAGAATCTTGAAGGTGGTACGGAACCCTTAGTATGCGAGTCCAACTTGCACTTGACCAAATTATTTTACTGCGTAGATACATATATTGTAAAAACATATAGTAGAGCTTTTATATTTAGGTAATACACGTTATATTGTGTTCTTATCTGGGTTACGAAAACTATAGAGTGAAAAATCCTTTTTATTATTTTTGTTGTATTGAATTGCTAGAATTCAAAATTTCTTACTTTTGTTGTAGTGAAAGTGAAATACATTTTAACTCTTGTTGTTGCAAATTATTTCCACAATCATGTTTTCAGTTTTTGAAACTTCATTTTATATAGTGATTTTTAAATACTGAATCAAATGGATTCAGTTCTATTGGAATGTAATGATCTCTGATATTTATCTAAGGGCTAAAAGCTAGTAATTTATAAAGACTTGACTACTTCACAAAAAATTTTTCCTATTTTTTTAACTGTTCCAAGCGTCTGGTCCGATTTTTGAAGCGATAAGTGTAGGCGTTCGCTTCGAAAAAATACGAAAATAGATCGGTATTATAATGAAATGCAAAAGTTTCTTTTGTTTCTCTACTTTGTACCGACCGGCACGACACTTCCGAGCGACGCGACAAATATTTGACCTTAAAATACCCATACGACTTTACAAAAAAAAAACAGAGTCTAGGTTATATATTGTACTGTTTCTCTACAGTCTGGCTACGGTGGACACAACTATATACAATTGTTTACCAGACGGGGACCGAATGCTTAAATCTTAATAATCCCTTTCGTCGGCTTGCCGTGTTTATATATTCTTCGCAGAAGGATCTAGAAGATCAAATTCCCGATTATTTTCTTCATAAATTCCAGAACATTCGGGAATTTTAACAGCGCTAGCCGCAGGTCTTGAGGAGTCCTACAGACTGCCTCTCTGATTCCACGAAATATCGGATGATGAAAGCCCGTCAAATTGCCCAGAAAAATATTTTAAAGAAAAGTGCACTGCCACAAGAGATAATTGATTGTAGAGAGTTTAGAATTGAGGTTCCACCAAGTTTAGATAATAAAGACTTCTGTTATTCACATTATAAAAAACGGTTTACTAGTAAATTTTAGGTACGAATTACACTTGATGGATTCATCTGCTTCAAATCTAAGGTAACAGAAGGTTTTAATTTGCGACTTAACTGAATAGAGACAGCCCAGATCTGTTTTCTTCTCCTTTTCTTCTAAATATTAACATAAATAAATATTATTAACTTTGTTTCAGTTCCTGATTTTTATTTTAGGTTTTGGAACTTATTACTCATACCTTTTGTTTATATAAGATTCACATGTTGCTTTGTCCAGCTTCTCTGCTTGTTTATGAATATTGTTATAAAATTCATTTTACGCCTTCAAAAAAATTAAAAAAAAAATCATTCCAATAAAACAGTACATAAACATAAAAACCAGCTGACATAAAAAAGGAGCAACACAACGGCTATCCCGAAATCTTGATGGATGTAAAAAGCTACTGTGACAAGGTTCCTGAATGCACTCTGACAAATCAAAAATAATCATCTACTTGTGGTATTTTCTACACTGGCTATTTGAAGGCGACAGAAGTACAAGGCGTGTGATTGAATCGACAGAGAGAAGCATTCAGCTATTTTCATAGTTAGTCACTTTGTTTTGTAACCAGTAAATTCGTGGTATAAATAAAGAGATTAAAAGTGGGTGTAAATATTTGTAAATTGAACCCACGGAATCTATTGCAATATAATAAATATCCTATTGGAGAAACCACTAAACCTCTAAAACAAATATTGAAAGGAACTTAAATATGATAACAAAGTGCACTCTTTGAAATATGCAAACTTTCTAATAAAACGTAATCGTTTTTCCAAAAAATCTATTTTGCTGTTTTTTAGGTACCTGGTTTGCACACCACGTTAATCAGATCACGAGAAGATTGGCAGTTTCGACTGGAAAAAGACCATAAATCCTGCACTGCCCATTTAGACGGTTCCTGCCTGCTCAGCAAAGGTAAAGTCCTGGGTGGTACAAGCACCATAAACGACATGCTATACATTAGAAGTACCCACGAAGACCATGATCGGAACGATTTCGAATTTTGGAGTGGTAATATATCCTACCAAATCTTCAATCACATCGAAGCACTTGTAGGAGAGACTTGCCCGATTTGCAATTACGGTAGAGCAGGATTAATTCATTTAGAGTACTTTAACTTTACCGAAGCACCCAAAGATCTTCTATACGAAGCGTACCAAAGTTCGGGGTACCGCAGAATGCCAAGGCGCACCTCTATCGGTTTCATCGACAAACCGCTGACCATCAAAATGGGGGAACGGTTAAACATGGCGAAAGCTTTTCTGAGTCCCATTAGGAATCGGCAAAATCTCTATTTCGCGAAAAACGCTGAAGTCCAAGGAATTGGTATCACAGAGCCAACAGATAAAAGAGCCAACGGAGTTAACGTTTCAATTGACGGCGTAACTTTTTTCTTGCGCGCTAAGAAAGAGGTTATTCTAGCTGCTGGGGCTATCAACAACGCTAAGTTACTGCTTCTCAGTGGGATTGGTGAAAGGACGTATTTTATGAACAGGAAGATTCATATGCAAATTGATGTGCCAGCTGTAGGAAAAAATTTGCAATTTCAACTCACTCTACCAGTCTTTATGGCTATTAAACCGCAAAATCAAAACAAAGAGTATTATTTTAATGAAATTGACTTTATTAAACACACTGCTGATTATATTCTTACAAGAGAGGGAGATCTTAGTCATACGAACATAAGAGAGTTTATGATTTACATCAACCCAGCGAAAAAAGGTATCAGCTATCCAAACCTTGCCATTTACCACATGTTCTTTAAGATCGGAGATAAGAACTTGATGGCTTGGGTGGATTCCATGAACTACCACCCGAAAGTCATCAATGCTCTGTTGAATTACAACAGAGAAAAATCTTTGATTTTGTTTTTAATCACACTGCTTTATCCTCGTTCCAGGGGTGAAATGATTCTGAACGAAACTCACTACCTCAGTAATCCCATTATCAAAGGTAACTTTTTGTCAGATGAAGAAGACCATGACTATGATACCTTGCTCAGTGGTTTTGCATACGTCACCAATCTCACTGATCACATACCCCACAATGCTGCAGAGTTTGTGGACTTGGATTTGCCAAACTGTAGAAATTTCAAGTTTTGTTCTGTTTCGTACGTGAAGTGTTACATCCAGAATTTGGCGTACCCCAATCACAATGTCGTCGGAAGCACCAAAATGGGACCTGAATGTGATAACACAGCGGTTGTAAAAGAAACGCTAGAAGTTAGAAAAATGAGGTGTCTTCGAGTTGCTGATTCCAGTGTCCTCAACACCATGCATATGGGAACGGGTGTTGCCACAGATGCCATGATAGGGTTTCGAATGGGAGAGATTTTGAAAGAAAAATGGCAGAAGGATTATGTTTCACCATTTCGTAAAATTGAATGATGTGCGTTTTGTTTTTCAAGTGATGTTTTGTGTTCGTAATAAAACAAATTAAATAAAATTTGTGTATTTCAATAATAGAAGATCCAATATAGGAAACCTAGTATTTCAATAATATACGCAGAAATAATGTTAGCCTTATTAATTTTATCAATTTTCTCTACTGAGAGAAAATTGTAATTTCGATTTAATTTGGTTTACTCCTTGATGATGACAACTTAGAGTTCTTGAAACGGCTTTGAGTGTTTAAAATAAAGGTTTGGTGTTAAAGTGCAAAACTGTGGTTTTACTTAATATAGAAAAATCTACTTTATAATAAGTAATATTGATAATTGATACGCAAAAACTTATTTTTTGTATTTAATTTAGAACTGATAATATTTTAAATCACATCAGGTGACACCAATGCGCTATAATTAACAGCATGATATAGCGATTTCACCTTAATCACATTTTGACAAAGCAACTAATTTTGGGCCACAACATACAACTGAAATTTCAATGTTTTGTCATCTTTTATGATTCCAGGGAAGACAAACCTTTTTATATGTGTGTGCTAAAATTTACAGGATGCACATTCTGCGTTAAATTCAACAGATTGTTTCTACTACGATTAAAAAAAATTAGTTGATAAAATAAATAGTGCAACTGTAAGTTGAGCAAAAATAAATATTACAACAGTTAGTTTTTATTGCAGTCTATTATATTCTCAAAACGAGAAATTTTGGAACCAAATATATAAACTTTTACCCCATTACTGAGAATGAAGTATTATCAGCGAGTAAGAAACTAAAAGATAAACTAATCTCTGGACCTGATAACATTCCGTCATTTATAGCAAAAGATTGTGTTGGAGCGCTATCGGGAATCCTAAAAATATATATAACGCCTGTCTCTAGTGCAATAAATTTCCTGAAGCCTGGAAAGTAGCAAAGGTTTGTCCCATTTTTAAGGACGGTGATATATTAGAGACCTATATCTATTCTGTCAAACTTCTCAAAGCTATTTGAAATCATACTCTGTATAATCGCATATTTCCACTAGTGCGCAATCAACTATCTCCATATCAGCACGGATTTATTGATAAAAGATCTACAACAACCAACCTGGTAGTAATTACTCAATATATCTCAGAAGCACTGGACACCAACACACCAGTCGACGTGATTTATACAGATTTCAGTAAGGCATTCGACAGAATTGATCATAGAATTCTATTAAACAAGCTATCAGGATTTGGATTTTCTATCCAAGCAGTAAATTTCCTCAAGTCTTACTTATCAGACAGATACATTTACTTTACTTATACTGGCTTCAAATCGGACTCATACTTAGCAAAATCAGGAGTTCCTCAAGGGTCGAATTTAGGACCTCTGCTATTTCTTTTGTTTATTAACGATTTATGTAATATAATATCGACAGTTATGCTTCGCTGATGACTTCAAGATCTTTTCTACAAAAGAAGGTGTAAATGATTGTCATAATATTCAGAGCCAATTAGTATCTATCGAAAACTGGTGCAATAGAAATAATCTAAATCTAAATGCGAAAATATGCAAAGTAGTGACATATACCCGGAAAACGTTGGCCATCAAATTTCCTTATTCAAGTCAAGGTAAACTGTTGGAGCGAAATACTAGTATCAAGGATTTTGGAGTTATCTTTGACGATAAATTAACCTTTGTAGAGCACATAACTGTAAAAACATCTGAAGCATTAAAGTATTATGGATTTATATTGAGAAACTGCCGAGACTTTACTAATATTTCCGCATAGAAAACATTATATTTTGGGTATGTTCGTTCTAAAGTTGAATATGCAAGTATGATTTGGAATCCATATTATGATATTCACAACAAACGTGTCGAAAACGTCCAAAGATAAAACATTTTTAAAAAATATATAACCGACTTCTACCTATAACTAAAAAGCTAAAAATAATTATAACAAAATACAACTCTAGGAAATAAATAATACATTTAATGTTGTTAGGTACCTACCCAGGAAGTAAAAAATGTTAACATTAAAAGGTGCTCATTCTGTACAAATTAATTACCTACCAATCTAGTATATTTTTGAAGTCGGTGACAAGTAAATCTAAAATCCTTCATTGCGTACTTATCTACTAATTCATCAAACTTGATTGTTGCTTGGCACCGACTTCAAAAATATACTAGATTGGTAGGCAATTAATTTGTACAGAATGAGCACCTTTTAATGTTAACATTTTTTACTTCCTGGGTAGGTACCTAACATCATTGAATGTATTATTTATTTGCTAGAGTTGTATTTTGTTATAATTATTTTTAGCTTTTTAGTTATAGGTAGAAGTCGGTTATATTTTTTTAAAAAATGTTTTATTTTCAACTTTTTAGTTTTTTTTTGAACTCAGGTAGTTTTCATTCTTTATTTTTTATTTTGTTTGTATAACCTTAATAGACAGAACCAGGTAACATCGAAAGCCTCAACATTACACAATGATACTTTATCATTTAAATTGACAGGTAAATCGTTACGAACAAAATGTACTAGTACGCGGTGACTTAAAAGGCCCAAAATATATTTATGCCTTATGGACTACGCCATGTAACCTTTTTTCAACTTTTTTGACAACCCTGTATAACTAGATAATCACACAGTATAAATATAATTCAACTCCAGCATATATTTCAACCATCCTGTATATGATTTGCTTATGTCCACATCATATAACAGTTTTTTAATAACACTATAAAATTTTAATTTCACATGTTTTCCAACATTTTAATGCCACCAAAAGTCCAGTCCACCCTATATTCCAACCATCCTGTATATACGGCTGCCTACGGACCACTATCATTCTAGTCCGTCCTATATTTCAATCTTCATATAAATGAAACTCCTTCTACCACTTTACTTTACTTTGTGATTTTGTTTGCTATAACTAAACACTCTGTCTATAAGCCACCAAGTAACAGTTTAAAGTTTGACATGTGTTGTCACTGAATTTTCTATTAGGCCGGAGAATGTAACAACCCAAAGTAGCGTCTCGCAAAATGGAAAAATTTGCATTTAAATAGGTTTTACCTGTATACAAACAAAAGCGAGCTTGTACTCATTAATTTAAGTAGCCGAAATACATGCTTTACTACCTATAAGCTTGAGATGTGCATAGAAAATTTCAAATTCGCAATTAAAAACTTCCACTGTCTAAAATTACCGCACTATTACGTTGGAATTAAAATATTTATGAGGAAATGTCCGTTATGTCATTTCGATGAAATTTTTAATAAGAATTTTGGATTTTTTGGCGATTTTCTGGAAAACTGCAAGTTGGCACGTCGCAAAAAGTATATGAGATCACTAAGGATCTTCCTTAATAGATTAAACGTTAAAAAAACTATACACATCCATAAGGATTATCGAAAAATTGACTAAAAATATTAGGGATATTGGTCGATTTCCATGCACGCATGTGTTCATTCACAAATTTTATCACTTTACCAATAGAATTATTTTCCAAAATTTAAGTTTCACCAATCCCGATATATACTCTATTAACAAACCATATTCGTTCATACGGTGCACCACAGGAGAAGAAATCAGGTAACATACATACAAAAAAAAAAACGAAAAAATACGCGACGAATTGATAACCTCCCCCTTTTTGGAAGTCGGTTAAAAAATCCTGAAATATTTGGTTCTCAAAAGTGATGGATTATATCCAGAAAGGAATATACCTAATAATGAGTTATGTGAACGTTTTCAACTGCCTTCTTTGCAATTAAAGAGAAATTGTGCATCTGTTGTATTCTTGTTTAAATTAGTAAATAATATGGTAGACTGTTCCGAATTGTAAAATCAAATTATTTTAATGTACTTACGTTTCACTCAAGGAAACACCTAGCGCTAAGGCCATCAAGAGCCAGAACAAACATTTTGTTGAAATCACCAGTTTATGTTATGTGCAATAATTTTAATAATATATGCAATTATTGTGATATTTTTACATGTACCCTAAATCAAATAGTTAATACCGTAATGTTGTATTTTTAAATTGTCCTGTAAATGGGAGACTGTTGGACAATAAAGCAATTATTTATTTATTTATTTATTTATCTATTCCAATGTTACTGCAAATATCTGGAATCTGGAGAACTTGGCGAAAGTCCATTGCATATCGAATTAATTAATTAATGCAGATAAGCAGTTAGGTTATTACAAATAAGAATCGTGTAATAGAATAATCGTTATCACGAGAAATACTCAAAAGAAAGGATCCCGCACTAATCTTATGGGTTTGGGTTCCCGGTCAAATTGGCTGCAATTTTGGTATGATGTACTTCATTACGTCCTGATCAAAAGTTGCCGTAGACAAAAATTCTAAAAATGGGCAGTTTTGTGATATATCAGGGTCATATTGAACAAAAATAGACAAGATTCGGACATCTAACGTACTTCATCACAATTAACTATTTAGTTTCCGGATCACGAGTTTCACATCTCGCCTGATTTGAAGTTATTACTTCTTTAAGAATTTTCTGACTCTTCCCTATTGTTATAAAAAATTACGCAATTTTAACTTGAAAATCAGTTTGACCTTGAAATGGCCTTTAAGGGTACTTGTAAGGTCATAATCAAAGGTTCCATGCTATAACCTATCCCTTAATTACCCAGAATTTTGAGCGACTAGTTCATACTTTTCAAGTTAATATGATCTCGGATAGTCCGAAAATTGTCTATTTTTGTTCATTATGACCCTGATATCTCAAATACTGTAAGTACTGATAAGTTTTGATAAGTACTTCATGAATTACAACATACCAAAATTGCAGCCAATTTGACCGGGAACCCAAACTGATAAGATTTGTGCGGGGTCCTTTGAGCAATTTATCAAATTCCGTGTAAGATAACAATTGGAAAAAAATACTTCAAAGGTAATTTGTGTACTTTCTGACTGAGAGACTACGGTCCAGCTTTCTGCGCATAAATTTTTTGTGAGCATTTCTTCTTGTTCCTTATTCTTTATAAAATTTGCAACAAGGCATAATTGTGTCGATACTAATTGAACAAATTTAGTATCTTTCTAGATTACTTCTACAATTTGAAACTCGATAAATTGTCAGCAGCTGTATTCTATAAGTTCTTATTTTCAGAACGTTACGATAAATCGCTAAATTATAAAATGTTTTGTAACTACGAATCTCTTTTTGCATTGTAATGGCGTATGGTTTGTTGGTAATGACCAGCTGCTAATAATTCCGACTGTTCGAAAACTTCTCCGCGAATCAGCGATCTCGAGAGCTCTGGCTGTGCCAATGCTGGATTGGCAGAGAAATTTTCAAGCTGTTGGAATTATTTGCAACTGGTCTCTCAACCAACAAACCTATTACGTTCAGCTCTAGCACGCGTAATATAGGCGAGCCATCTTTGACATAACATATCAATTTAAAATCTATTCGGGTGTGTTACAGATAGTAATTTCTAAACGTCTATACATGAACATTTCTCCCCTCAGTTTTTTCCTGCGCAGGTATTTGAAACACAAAAGTAGAGTATAGTGTAGTAGGACAATTTCGAAAAATTGCCCTTATTTCTGGTTATCTCTACAGAAAATCTGCTCGCAGATATTATGAGAGAAAAATATGTCTAGAATGTCATCAACCAGTATTCCTATATATAAAGAGTGTTCTGTACATTGTGAGATGCTTGTCTGTGATTGGACGTTTAACTCCAAATCTAGTGTCGTTATGCCTGTGTTTTTAAATTAAATAATTATCTTAAATTTTCGCTTTGATATAAAATTCTTGACAAACAACGAATTCCGGTACTGGGTTTAAAAAACAATACATAATTTTGCTACAAAAATTATATATGATTTTCCATTTATTACATTTTTTTAAACCCCCCAATTGACTATACGCTAGTAAAGTATCTTTGACAATAGACATTTGCGCCATCTCGTGTTTTATTTGTAGAACGCTGGTTCTGTCAAGGCCGTAATTTATGTTTGGTGTGTCATAGATTAAGATTAAGTTTTTCCATAAAATGGAAAGAAAAACATCAAACCGAAAGTGTGGTGTAGTTGATTGTGAAAATACATCAAGGAAAAATAAAAAATTACAATTATACCACTTTCGTAGATTTCCATATCAATTAGAGATGAAGAAAAAATGAATTGCAGCAGTTCGACATCATGGGTAAATAAATTTGATTTCCACTTTGTTGGACATTATTGTATGTATAAAATGAATCATAATTGTTGTTCTATTAACAAAACTGAGATTTTTTAATTACAGCAGTGGGGCAATCCATCTCAACCAGAAACAAATTCAATGATTTGCATTGGTCAAATTGCTTGGGAAAAAAGTAAACAATGCAAATAACAAAAGTTACAATCCAACTATATTTCCTGCAATATGTATATAAAAAAGCAAAAACTTAATGCTGGTTTGTGGACTGAAAGAATACGAGTACCTATGACAAGAAAACATTGCATCTTCAGGAGTCGATGAAGCTCCAATTGAGATTAACAATAGTAATTTATATATATATATATATATATATATATATATATATAGATATAGATATAAGAAAAAAAACAAATTAACTTTATTCATTATACGAGGATGAATCAAATATGAACCGGACTTTTGTTTTAAAAATTTTATTGGTACGATCAATACAAATTTTAATACATATTATTTTCTCCTCCCTTATGTATACATTTTTCCCACCGAATCGGAAGTTTTTTAATACCTTTCTCAAAGAATGAAACTGGTCTTGTCGATAACCAATTGCGCACAAACGTTTCTACACCTTCGTTGTCCTCAAAGTGGTGGCCTCCCAGTTCTTCTTTAAGTGGCCCAAACATGTGGTAGTCACATGGCGACAAATCAGGACTGTAAGGCGGGTGTTCAAGGGTTTCCCAATGCATTTTGTTCAATTTTCCTTGAGTCAATGCAGCTGTATGTGGCCGAGCGTTGTCATGCAACAGAATCACACTTCGGATAGACATATCCCGCCTCTTTTGCCGATAGGCAAGTTTCACTTGTTGGAGTAGTTCGCAGTAATACTCAGCATTAATTGTACGGCGTTCGCGCAGAAAAACGATCAGCAGTACGCCTTCAATCGGCTCACGAATTGCGTAGATATTCGCCTCATTGATGCTTATCGTGGGACGGCGTGCATGAGGCTCATGTTCCACTGTCTCTCGGCCATCTGAAAACTTTTTGTGCCAGTCGTACACTTGGGTCCTTGAAAGTGTTTCATTGTCGAACTGTGTAGATAGTCGACGCAAAATTTCAGACGGTCTAACGCCCTCCCGCGCCAAAAATTTGATAACAACACGTTGCGCAACAGACGTATGCACCTCTTGCTCTGACATGATGCTACTAACAGCGCATCGACTACGCCTCGCCAAACCGACGAACTCCTCTCTTCTTAACATCCCTACCTAACATATATCGAGACGTCGCGCCACTCGAATTACCTACAGGGCGAGAAACAGAAAACTCCGGTTCATATTTGATTCACCCTCGTATATAATTTATTGGTAGATTTCACTGACGATGATGTTTTAATGGATCAAAATAAAAATTTTGAAGTTGAAATTTTAAAGTTAGAACAAGGATAATAAAGCAACAACAGATGCAAATATACATATTTATTCACAAAGAAATGAATATTGATTAAATATTATTTATAGCTTTTGTAATAACTAAAAATAAAAATAATGAGAATAAAAAGTGTTATTTATTTAAAAGAGTATAAATATTGATATATTACAGGAGAGATAGTTGAATTATAAACTTTATGTATCTACATTGTTTGATTTTTCTGCTCCATCGAAATGAGCACAACAAATCCTTGAATATGTACCTAGTTGCCATGGCTTTCCATCCCTCCTGTAACTAAAAAGTTACTTTTTTCTTTATTCCTAAAAGAAAATATTATTAATTTAAAAATTAAAAATTATGTTAACCTTAAATTTCAATTTATTTTGGAAAGAAAATTATTTACATGATTAACTTTTCTTATTGAATCTTATTTTTGTTAACAGAACAACAATTGTGATTAATTTTATGTATTTAGTAATGACTAAAAACGTGGAAATTTAATTTAATTGCTCTTGACGACGAACTGCTGTAATCCATTTTTTCCTTCCTCTCCGATTGCTATAGAAATCCAGGAAAACGGTAGAATTATAATTTTTTGAATTTATTTCTGTTGAGATGGATTGCCCCACTGCTGTAATTAAAAAATCTCAGTTTTGTTAATAGAACAATTATGATTAATTTTATGCATACAATAATGACTAACAAAGTGTAAATCAAATTTATTTACCCATGATGTCGAACTGCTGCAATTCATTTTTTCTTCATCTCTAATTGATATGGAAATCCATGAAAGTGGTATAATTGTAATTTATGATTTTTCTTTGCTGTATTTTCAGAATCAACTACACCGCACTTTTGATTTGATGTATTTCTTTCCATTTTATGGAATAACTAAATTTTAATCTATAACACAGCAAACATAAATTACGGCCTTGACAGAACCAGCGTTCCACAAATAAAACACGAGATGGCGCAAATGCCTATTGTCAAAGATACTTTACTAGCATATACAACTTTCGCATATTTTTCTACGCATTTTACTGAATAAGTAGTAAGCTTTAGGCCATATTTTAACTCGATTTAAATTTAATTAGCACGCTTTCGAAGATGTTAACTAGACTATATATGGTGTAAGCAATAAATTAGATCTAATGGTATATTTATTTCGAAACGCTACTTTATTAATTAATTTTTGGATCAACGAAAGGAACGCACTAATACATTCAGTCTCAAACTAAATTATAAAAGTGTTGAATAACATCCAACAGTCAATTTGCGGTAATAAAATTTCGTAACCAACAATGACACTTGCTTTGAAAAATGTAGTAGCAACCCAAATATTCGTGTTAATTGTAGTCGGATTCATTAAACGGTAGTTAACGTCTAAATTACTCAAAAACGAAAGCTAGCAGTACCTTTGACCTTACGTGTTACAATATTTAATTATTCGCTTCGTTTACCCATTGATAGTAAAACTTATATGTTGTAATGTGATAATGCCATTTACGAAGATGTTATATAAGAATTTCACAAGCCCTTTCAAACAATCAATTTATATTTTCATATCAGCTGAGATTGTGTGGAGTTACATTTAGTTTTAAACCTGGCTGTGTATTTTGTAGTTTTAAAAAAAATTCTATGAACCGTAAGGCATGTGATCCAGATGAAATACACATGGACTTTATAAAACTTATCGACCATGAAAAACACCCCCTAACCTAACATAAAAATCATATCACAGCTAGCAGGTAGAGATAGCCTGCAACGCATAAATACGGAGAAAAGACTAGAGAGGCTATTTCATTATTTGCTACACTTCTGGGATCCATCGAAATCAAAAATTAATTAATATCACGTTGATATTTGACAATAAAATAAATCTATATTGTGGTACTTAATAGAAGTATTGTTAATTATTTTATTCTTTTAATTTCAATTGCGAGAGAGTTGCAGCATCACTTGTAAGTAACAATAGTGCGCGCACGAGTGTTATAAACATGTAATAAAACATTTTTAAAAATATGTAACCGACTTCTATCTATAACTAAAAAGCTAAAAATAATTATAACAAAATACAACTCTAGCAAATAAATAACACATTCAATGTTGTTAGGTACCTACCCAGGAAGTAAAAAATATAAACATTAAATGGTTCTCATTCTGTACAAATTAATTACCTACCAATCTAGTATATTTTGAAGCCGGGCCAAGCAAATCTAAAATCCTTCATTGCGTAACTATCTACTACTTCATCAAACTTTATTGTTGCTTGGCACCGAATTCAAAAATATACTAGATTGGTCGGTAATTAATTTGTACAGAATGAGCACCTTTTAATGTTTATATTTTTTACTTCCTGGATAGGACAACATTGAATGTGTTATTTATTTGCTAGAGTTGTATTTTGTTATAATTATTTTTAGCTTTTTAGTTATAGATAGAAGTCGGTTATTTTTTTTAATATTTTATTTTCAACTTTTTAGTTTTTTTTTGAACTCAGGTAGTTTTCATTCTTTATTTTTTATTTTGTATGTATAATCTTAATAGACAGAACCAGGTAACATCGAAAGCCTCAACATTAGATAATGATACTTTCTCATTTAAATTGACAGGTAAATATTTACTAACAAAATGTACTAGTAGGCGTTGACTTAATAAGCCCAAAATTTATTTATGGGTGGTCCATAACCACGCCATGTAACTTTTTTTGACAACTCTGTATAACTGTAGAAAACTCCACTCCGCCCTAAATACCAACCATCCTGCACATACGACTGCCCACGGAGAAACATAAATTTGTTAGCTGCCTTCTGTAAAATATAGGACGAAGTAGAATCCATCCCATATTTGCGGGTCCTATATTTCAACCATAGTATATAACTCCTTGTGGGCTACCCCCCACTTTATGCAACTTCTTATGGGCTATAAAATAAATAATTTTTTGTGATTAAAAAATGTATAAATATAATTTAACTCCAGCATATATTTCAACCATCCTGTATATGATTTGTTTACGTCTTCATCATATAACAGTTTTTTAATCACCATATATAATTTTAATTTCACATTTTTTCCAACATTTTTATACCACCAAACGTCCACTCCACCCTATATTCCAACCATTCTGTATATACGGCTGCCTATGGCCCACTATCATTTTACTCCGTCCTATATCTCAATCATCATATAAATGCAACTCCTTCTATAACTTTTCTTTATGATTGTGTTTGCTATAACTAAACACCCTGTGTATATACGCACCAAATAGAAGTTTAGAGTTTGACATGTGTTGTCACTAAATTTTCTATTAGGCCGGGAGAATGTAACAACCATAAGCACCGTCTTCACAAAATGAAAAAATTTGCATTTAAATAGGTATTTGCCTGGTATACAAACAAAACTAGCTTGGTACTCATTGATTTAAGGAACCGAAAATACTATGCTTTACTACCTATATGCTTGAGATGTACGTAGAAAATTTTTAAATTCGCAATTAAAAATTCCCGCACTATTACGTTGGAATTAAATTATTTATGAGGAAATTTTTGATAAGAAATTTAGAATTTTCAGGGATTTTCTGCAAAACTGCAAGTTGCACGTCGCAGAAAAGTATATGAGATCACCTAGGGATGTTCCTTAAGAGATTAAATGTTAGAAAACTATACACATCCATAAGGAGTTTTCGAAAACTCGACCAATATGTTAGGGATATTTGTCGATTTCCATGCACGCATGTGTTCATTCACAAATTACATCACTTTACCAATAGAATTCTTTTCCAAAATTTTAAGTTTCATCAATCCGGATGTATACTCTATTAAACAAGACCATATTCATTCAAAACGGTACAAAAAAAAATACTCGACGTATTGATAACCTCTTCCTTTTTGGAATTCGGTTAAAAATGTACAATTTATTCAAATGTGTGACTGTGACTAAATGAACTGTAGTAACTAAAAGAATTTACTGTCATTTATTGTTTCCACAGTTGAAGGAAATTCGAAAGATATATCATACTAATGTTCGATAATTAATTTTGTTAAAGATAGAATAATTTTAAATCAGTATCTCTATACATTTTTAGAATCAATATTCTAAAAGCTTGTCTAATGTAAAAAAGTGTTTAGTATTCAGTAGGCTACTTTCTAACGATCGTTAATGAGAGTGACATTTCTAAAAGTATTATCACTTCAATTATATATATAATATGCTTATTCACGTTAAAAAATGAGTTTAACTGTAAAACAAAGAGTTGTAATTTTTATATTAATTGGTTTTGGGGATATGATACTAAGAAAAGGGTGTGCAATGTTTGTAAATATCCAGAACGACTTACAATATCATGTTTTGGGATTTTGGTACTATTGAGGATCTAAATCCCACAATTTCCGAGGTGCTAAATGAATCCTTTTATTGTTTGTGGAAAAAAATCCAGACAACATCTTTCGGTAAATTAGTGATTATGATGTTTATTTTACATCTGTTCATAAAGTATGGAAGCATGAAAAAGAACTTCAGATCATAATCTGAATCGCAGAATCTAGCGAACTACTAACGGACAAGTGTAATAATGATCCACTTTTTGGCAAATACATTTTAGCAAACGAATGCCCCCTCCAAGCACACTTTCAAGCAAAATTGTAGATCTCTTAAACCGTCGAGAGACCATCACTCACAATATCCTCAGAAAATTAATTTTTGGGCAAGAATTATAAAATCATTGGGCATTATTTTTTTAATAGAACTGCAAAACCTTAATAATACTTTCTTGTGCAAACAATTTCAGAAATATTGGTGAATCAACAAGATGGACCGCTGCCTCATTATGCAGTCAATGTTCAAAGATATATTTATCAAGTTTGTCCAAATAGTTCCCATTTTTTTTTGTACATCCCTAATGTATAAATACAAATACAACTAGTGAGTTTTAAATTCCGACAAAAGATTGTATAGGGGGCTTCACTAAAGTTTATTGGCAAAAGAAAATGAGACTCCTAATCTTAATTTTGGGGGCCACGTTAAAAAATATATTTAAAAAAATTAAGGGCGATCAATTAAAAGGGCTCGTTGTGAAAAATATTAGTGTATATTTGTCATACATTTGAAACGCTTAGTTTAAAAGATAATGTATAAAATATGAGAAAATCCACTGGTTTTTCTATACTTGGAAATTGGAAAAAAGATTTTGTGATTTACCTAAATTATACTCTATATATAAATAGGCAAAGACAATACGGTTAGGTACCATTTTCTCCTCTGTCTCTCAACCGATTTTCTTCATTTTTGTTTTGTTTAGTAGCTACAGACTCCAGTCCAGAATGCTAAAGTTAATTTATAATATTGGTTCACTAATTAAATATTAAAATAATAAAAAAACATTATTTACATGCATACTGTCAATGCCAAATAGTGCCGCCAGATTGCTTCTAGTGAAAATCATAAGATAGGTTGATTCCAATATGAAAGACAAACTAAATGTAAAACTAAAAGTTTTGGCCATTCACTAAAGTTAGCCTACATAGTCATGCCATTGAAATAGAACCAACGATAAATTATAATACATAATAATCGCCGTTTATTGGGTGCTCGCAAGCTTGCAGTTTGCAACTTTCATTGCATTGTAAATATGGTTTGTCAACTAAAATCAGAATTATGTTGCACCTCATCAATTTATTTCTGATATCTTCTTTATTTTAACCGTATACTTTTACTTTAGAATCCTTTTATTTTTGTCGGGTAACTTTCATATAAGTTTAACTAAGATTACAGAAAATTGTGAAATTATGCACAAATTCACGATAAATAGGTAGATCTGATAACACTGAATGCTTAGCCATTTGCCGGAAATTTGATTTAAATTTTGACATTTCATTACTTTTGTAGCGATTCGGTTGAAAGTTTTCAGTTCAGTAAGACAAGATTTCAAAATATTTTCAAGTTTTCAATTTCAATTCACAGAAAAAAATTGTCAAAAATAGGTGTATTTAACTACTATTAATTAACATTATGTGATTCCTATTTCTTTATATTTTCTACATTAAACAGAAATCGTCATGGGTTAGGTACTTACGTTGGTAAGTAAATTTTTTATATTGAAAATCATACTAAAAATTAATGTTTTCTGACAATGTGGGTATCTTATAGTTAATTAATTTTACATTACATGGTCCCATTGCTGCAAAGTTCTGACTGTTAAAAACATTTTAAAGATTTGTTTGAATATATTAGATTAAGTTATTATTTATTCTAGAGTAAAATATATATTTTTTATATACATATTACCTTTGAAATCGTACACTGCTGGATTTAAAATTTACAACCTAAATTTTCAAAAAATTTAAAATCCAAAACGCTCTACACAACAGAAACCACTGAGTAATTATATATGCTAGGTTGGTTTTCAAATGATAAACACGGCAGTGGCTGGGTAACGCTTTTTCAGACCAAGTGATGACCATCTTTTACTATCTTTGGAGTTGCCTATAGTTCAATAGGAAAATATTTAGTGTTGTAAATTATAGATCAGTATTGATTTTTCCGACAAGTAATACTAACTTTCGTAGAAAATAATATTTGTAATTTTTTGTTGTGATTATAATTCTGTCATTAATATAATATAATTTTCACAGTATTCCGAAGGTGTTGTGCAACAAATCATCAATCAGCGGATAATGGAAATGTCATTAAATATTATAGTTTTCATTGGGTTGTTTGTCATCTCTATTTTGAAAATGTGAAACGGAAACTTTTACAAAAAAATCCTCCGATAATTAGATCGAACATGTTGCATAGACATATTTATGTAAAAATAATCCTACAATTACATACATAAATTTAATATACAGACAAAATAACGTCAATAATGTACAACTCATATGTTTAATGAATTTAGGGTCGAATTTCCACCACTGGGCGACCGCTAGTAAATCTCAAAGGTGGTACAGAACCCTTAATATGCGACTCCAACTCTCACTTAAACAAATTGTTTTATTTTCTGGTATTAATTTAACTCTTCAAAAAACTGATTTTGAAAGTATTCAGCAAAATGAATTATTTTTGGAATCGCCTTGAAATGTAAAATCCAAAAATATAAATAATTGATATAACGGCAAGAAATCCTGTTGACCACTGTAACTAATAAGATGAGATTATCCGACTGTGTCAATTATATTTGTTATATCAGCTAACAGCAACCATAAACCTTACAAAAATGCTCATCAAGAACAGTTATTACCTAAAAAAAGGTGAAGTGGACGCGGTAAGGAGCACGTTCTACATGTGATAGCTATTACCCATACGATGGCTTTCTCTTTTATCGCAATAACGGAATTGCCAATAATCCCCGAAATTCAAGACGTTAATGCCTTTGCCTTGAATTATTACGCAATATTATTCGTTAATATATTAAGACTGATCACCAACTTGAAATACATCAGCTGCTACCATTCCCATTATGTTCAGCAAAATAAAACAGAGATGTAATATACGTGTGGGTTTAATGGTACAGTATGGAGAGTGTGATTAGTGATTGGCAATATTAATGTATCTTTGTAATTTTGTATAGTGTTATGATAAAGCTCAGCACAAAATTCATAAATTGGGTAACTTCCTTTTTTTCCAAAAAAGCGGAAAGATGTAAGGCCATTAATTTTTCACGGGTCTAATATCATATGTGAAAAAAAGTATATTATTTCTCAAAGTGATGACGTCATATAATTTCTTTTCAAATGGTAAGTAAGCTATATATTCTCACTGACAAGGAAATCGCAACACCCAGAAGGACATGTTTAAATTTAATATTGTTTGGTAAACATAAATGTTAGTTATAGTCAGAAGTAAATGATTAAAATTTGGTATTTTTTCATGTACACTTTTTTCATCAATTAATGCTTTTTTAACCGACTTCCAAAAAGGAGGAGGTTATCAATTCGAATATGGTCTTGTTTAATAGAGTATATATCCGGATTGGAGAAACTTTGAAAAAGAACTCTATTGGTAAAGCGAATTGTGAATTTGTGAATGAACACATGCTGCTTGGAAATCGACCATTATACCTAACATATTGGTCGATTTTTCGTTTTGTTTGTATACCAGGCAAATACCTATTTAAATGAAAATTTTTCCATTTTGCGAAGACGGTGCTTTTGATTGTCACATTCTCCCGGCCTAATAGAAAATTCAGTGGCAACACATGTCAAACTCTAAAAACTGCTATTTGGTGCTTTTATACACAGGGTGTTTAGTTATAGCAAACAAAATCACAAAGTAAAGTGATAGAAGGAGTTGCATTTATATGATGATTGAAATATAAGACGGAGTGATACATAGGCAGCCGTATATACAGGATGGTTGGAATATAGGGTGGACTGGACGTTTGGTGGTATAAAAATGTGAAATTAAAATTATATAGGTGATTAAAAAACTGTTATATGATGTGGACGTGAACAAATCATATACAGGATGGTTGAAATATATGCTGGAATTGAATTATATTTATACAGTATGATTAAAAAATTATTTATTTTATCGCCCATAAGAAGTTGCATAAAGTGTGGAGAGGAATTAATGTCACACAGGGCGATAAAATAAAATGTTAAAAATGAAATAATTTATGGTGTAGCCCACAAGGAGTTATATACTATGGTTGAAATATAGAACGGATTTGACTCCATAAATATGGGATGGATTCTCCTCCGTCCTGTAGTTTACAGAAGGCAGCTAACAAATTTATGCTTGTCTGTGGGTAGTCGTATGTACAGGATGGTTAGTACATAGGGCGGAATGGAATTATCTATAAGTATACAGAGTTGTCAAAAAAAGTTGAAGAAAGGTTACATGGCGTGGTCCATAAGGCATAAATATATTTTGGGCTTATTAAGTCAACGCGTACTAGTACATTTTGTTCGTAAACATTTACCTGTCAATTTAATTGAAATTGTATCATTGTGTAATGTTGAGGCTTTCGATCTTACCTGGTCCTGTCTATTAAGGTTATACATAAAAAAAATTAATAATGAAAACTACCTGAGTTCAAATAAACTAAAAGTTGAAAATAAAATATTTTTAAAATATATATAACCGACTTCCACCTATAACTAAAAAGCTAAAAATAATTATAACAAAATACAACTCTAGCAAATAAATAACACAATCAATGTTGTCAGCAACATACCCAGGAAGTAAAAAAATGTAAACATTAAAAAGTGCTCATTCTGTACAAATTAATTACATACCAATCTAGTATATTTTTGAAGTCGGTGCCAAGCAACAATCAAGTTTGATAAAGTAGTAGATAAGTACGCAATGAAGGATTTTCGATTTGCTTGGCACCAACTTTAATAATATACTATATTGGTAGGTAATTAATTTGTACAGAATGAGCACCCTGTAATATTTACATTTTTTACTTCCTGGGTAGGTACCTGACAACATTGATTGTGTTATTTATTTGCTAGAGTTGTTTTTTGTTGTACTTATTTTTAGCTTTTTAGTTATAGGTAGAAGTCGGTTATATATTTTTTTAAATGTATTTTTTTTAATTTAAAAAATAACAAACTGATAGGATCCAAAAACGATGTTTAGTAATGTTAAAATGTCTATAGTACGTGTACGCCGAATGTATCGCCATCTAAGTGAATTTGAAAGATGTCAAATTATTGGTTTACGGTAGGCGGGTTTTTCATTTCAAGAAATCGCTAACCGCACGAATAGAAATCCAACTACTGTTATGAGATGTTGTCAAGCGTGATTTGATAATACCCAAAATCGAAGAAGAGTATGCACCGGGCGTCGAAGGGGCTCAAATGAAGTTCAAGATCGACGTCTAAAACTTATGCCCTTTAGAGACCGATTTTCGACAACTAGCAATTCGTGTAAGTAAGTGTCCGAACGGTTTACCGTCGTATAAGGTCTTTTGGACTGCAGCATTATCGACACCATCTTGTGCTACCTCTGACAGCTGAGCATCGACTTTGAAATGGCATCAGGTCGTCTTCTCTGATGAATCTCACTTCTGCTTGGGTGGAGATGATGGCCGAAGAAGGATTAGACGACGTCGAGGACAAAAACGTCAACCTCAATTTGATGTTGAGCGACTTATACACCGAACAGTAGACGTTATTATATGGGGTCTTTAATCTTTGTTCTAGGCAACCCGACAGCGTAATTTTATCTTCATTGAGAGAGTCATATTTACCTCCGCAAGGGGGGGAGGGCCTGCGGGACGGCTAGGACCGAGTTACTAGTGCCAGATTTAACTTTGAATGAAGTAGATTGTCCGATACCTCAAACGATCCTGGTCACCGCTGGGTTTGGCTCGGTCGTCCGACGAGTCTATCCTCAAAGCTCTAGTACACACACCACAGTGTTAGCAACTGTTACAGCGAACTACTGCAGTAAAGCTTACGCAGTCGCAGCAGACGCCTGGCATAGCGTACAACTCGAATCAGCTCGAACACCATTCCTCTAGTGTGCAGACGATGGGACCAATCTGCTAGCGGACCTGCTAACCTCACGGTGATAAACACAGTTTGAGGGTGCAGGTGTGGACTAAGGTAGGATATGCCTCAGATCCTAGACTAGTCATTCTCTCCAGCAACGGGAAAAAATAAAGTGTTTGGTATTTTTCTATTAAAATTTTAATCATTTACACTACTACTATTAATATCATCCATGTTTTACCAAAACAGTATTAAATTTAAACATATCCTTCTCGGTGATGCGATTTCTTTGTCAGTGAGTATACTTTGCACCACTAGGTAGAGGTCAATTTTCAGCAAATATAATATCTGAATCAGAGGATTATATAATAGTTCTTGATGAAGTAATAAATCTAAAGAGAACACGAGTCTTATTTTAAGAATTTGTTCAAGACGTCAGCAAGTACATACAGATAGCCAATATTCAATTCAATTAAAAAAAAAAACAAGTTTCTTGTGTTAGTGTTAATGTAGTGATACCTCGATAGCTACCCTATTTTACCTCTGTATTGAATTTTCTGTATGAGACGCAAAAATAGTGATAGTTCTCTGTATAAAATACTAAAGGTTAGGTTATAGACGCTCAAGAAGTGATTAAAACATTAAATAAGATAAGCAGTCTTCCGGAAGTTCTGTAAGCTGTCCTGCCATATAAATAGATATTGGATGATTAAAGAATATCAGTTGATTTTTTTTTCAACAATCAGTTTTTTTTTCAATTTTTCTCCACATGGATTTAATTAATGAATATATCAGGCTGACGGTGAAACATTCAATACAAATAGAAGAAAATTTACAAAATTTTAACAAGATGGAAGTCAACCCTCGTCCCGAGAGCGACAACCTTGGTAGAAGAAGAAGATTTTGCTTTTATCAAGCTCTTGATCTAATAAAAAACAAATGACATTAAGTTTTTATTCATCATTTTATTGTCTAACAGACAGTAATTTACTAGCGATAACTTCTTGATTAATAACAACTTACAAATTATTTCGTGTCTATTACTTTCGACTAGTAGCTTTGAGTTGTGAATATTTGAGGGTTATCCTACATCGTTCCATATTTGACAATAAATAATATTAAATTTTAATAATGGTGGGTTACACACAAAAGTTATAAAACCATGATGAAGCATGTGCCGTATTTCCATGATCCATGGTCAAATATCTCCGAGATATATCATGTAGCCCATATAAAAGATCTACTTAGCTTACCATTTATGATTTTGTATATTAAATTAATTTTCTTAATTCCCAGATTTTTTCATATCAGCTTTTATAACTGAATATTTTTCCGAAATTACAGCAAAAAAGTTACAAAAGCTGATACGAAAAAATCTTGGAATTAAGAAAATGAATTTAATAAAACTTATATCTAATCGATGAAATTTCTGTAGATTTCTATATAAAATTGTCTTATTTCAGGAATTTTTATTTGCATTCATAATTATGTAGAAAATGAATTAATCATTACGTTAGGACCTCTCTCTATACAGGGTGTTACTAAAATTGAAATCAAAAAAGTCCCTATTAAGATGTGCCTTACCTTAGGAAGTTATATGCGCTTAAAAGGGCTCAAACAAAACTTTTTTCTGTTATTGAGAAAACGGTCAAAAATAAATAGGGAAAACTGTATTAGTCTTACATAACGTTTTACGTTAAAGAACCTGTGCTACTCCGTTTTTCGACATGCAAATCATAAACGTCCTATTTAGGTTGGTGAAGAGGGTTTTCGGTCCGTATTTTTTTTTATTTCAATTTTCTTACAATTTTCTCTATATATATTTATAAAATCTTAACAATTTCACTTACAAAATATCATGTTTATCCAAATCGATATTTGCAGTGGTTTTTGAGTAAATCGAGTTTGAAAATTACCCTGCTCTTTAAGTTATTAGGCCAAAAATTACAAAAATCTGTTTACCATGGCAAGCAAAAGACTGACGTTGCCACAACGCTTAACAATTTAAGTAATTGATTTTGAGATTGAGATTTGCAGTGTTTAATTAGTAAAAGTGGTCATTGGACAAAAAACAGATTTGTTTTAAGCCCTTTTAAAGGCATATAACTTCCTTAGGGTGCGCTTTAGGGCACATGTTATTAGGGACTTTTTGGTTTATTTTAATAAGTTCTATATACATTTTAGACCCTATTTTAGAAACACCCTGTATACTAAGAGCTCG
The DNA here is from genome assembly GCA_034190945.1 of Octodonta nipae. Lineage (NCBI taxonomy): Eukaryota > Metazoa > Arthropoda > Insecta > Coleoptera > Chrysomelidae > Octodonta > Octodonta nipae. Next base: position 14,763,555 of record CM067220.1, on the reverse strand, counting down.
AGTCTCGCTAGAATTTGTGGTTATGTCTAAATCTACAAATTCTCTTTGTATAATATGTGCCTAGAAAGTCAGTATAGGTACCTAAATTTATTTTAACCAAACTTTTTTCAGTTTTCTTTTCATGTTCAGAGTAAAATCGTTTTTAGGCACGTTCGAGCAGAAAAACAAGTCGTTTCAGAATTTGTGTCTTTTTTCGAATGCTCTGGTCTGACAAGCATATCTATATAGGTTGCAAAAAATGAAATGTTTAATTTTTCTTTCATAATTCGTTGCTACAAATATAGCTAAGTATTTTATTGAAAATTCTTTGTTTAAAGTCAATGTATGTTTGTTTCAAAATTGAAACATTACTTCTGAGCAAATATATTGTTTTAGGAAAAACTAAGTTCTCAAAAACAATTGTTTTATGAAAATACAAAATTCTTTATGACTTAAACAAATTATTGTATCTAAATTCCTGAGTACCTCAAATCACTAATAAAACAACAAACACAATTCTTTATTAAAGCTCATCATGAATTCCTTCCCAGTCTTCCAAAATCATCACAGCAGCCTTGTGTCCAATCATCATGGCTGGACCATTGGTATTACCACTAATGATTGTTGGCATCACACTAGCATCGGCAACTCTCAATTTTTTTACTCCATGAACCCTCAGTCGGGGATCCACCACGGCATTGCCATCGTTTTCTGGACCCATCGAACAAGTTCCAACTGGATGATACAGGGTCGTAGCTAGATGTCGAAGACCACACCTCCAATAGTCGTCGCTTCGGAATTCCAACTGATTGCAAGCCGGAATATCTAGTTTGACTACTTCTGGCTGGTGTGTTTTGAAAGCTTCAGTTGCGATTAGTTTCTCGCCAAACCTGAAAAATTACTAGTTTGAATATTACGAATTAAGTGCCATAAATATCAGTTTTGTATGAGAGGAAAAACAATGCTATGTAATTAAAAATCTACAAGATGATTTAAGTTATTATTATTATTAGCAGCACTCCTCTTTGGGCGCCTGACCCTTCACGCTCCATTACCGTTCACAAATCATCCTCCGCCATTCTCATTCTCAGCAAATAGGATCTAAACGCCCCATGTTCACTTAAAAACTGGGTCAACCCATAATTCAATTCCCTAAAGCTACAACTCATCTATTCCTTTATCCTTCCTGTCAATAGTTTGGTCCACTGAACTTTTACCATATTTGCATCCCATCTACGCTGCCATAACTCCTTTCTCTCCCAACCTTTCCTCTCCATCTATACCCTGAACTCTCGCTCTCTCTTCAACCAAAAGCTCAGTGGTAACCACATACAACGTTGCCATCGCTACTGTCCTATATGCACATGTCACTATTAGGAGGATTGGTCTCATGGGCGGATCCAAAACAGGGGCGATCGCCCCCACCGAGAGCCTCAATGTTAGTAAATTTAATATTAAAACGATGTAATCTTAACTCCAAGAGCCTAGAAGAAGGTCACTTCTATGGGTTTAAAGCACATAACGACTATTTTTAATATAATAATTCAAGAAATATGGGTTTAAAATGATATTTTGGTAAATTTAGTACTGGATCGCCCTCCCTCAAGCATGAAATCGCCCCCCCCCCCCGGAAGCACGTATCTGGATCCGCCAATGATTGGTCTAACCGTTTTCTCCATGAGTCTGCGATAGGTACCTTCACTCTCATCGCTCTGTGCCATATAGGAGCCTCATACAACAAGGTAGACTTCACCACCCCATACCACAGCCTCCTTTTCGCCGTTCGAGGCCCATTCACCTTTAGGAGTAGCACATTTATGTGGCTTTCGTCGTGATAAACCTGACACGATTGTTCAAAATCAGTTTGTCATCTAAAATAACTCCTAGATACTTGACTGTTTTACCTGGCATAACCACCCTCTGTTCACAAGTGAACTCTATCTTCCCTCTTACCCTCCGACCTTTCAAGATTACCGCCACCGTCTTTTCATCCGCACATTCCAGGCGATTGCTCTTCATCCACTCGAGGATCTGCCAAATCGCCTAATCTCCCTTATCCCTCAGCTTCTACTTGCTCTTTGCTCTCAACAACACTGACTATTAAAGCTAGACGAAATAAGCACCAGAAGAAAGAATAAACAAAATCAATTGTAAACCATACAATGTCACTGTAAATAGACATTTTGAACGGAAGGGTACTAACAAATATGTAATAGCCGAGACTAGTCGAACAAGCAAAGGAGATCGCGAAAAAGTCTCACAGTCTAAACACACGGGATGTGTGGAAAATTGTGCTGAAAAAACAAGGCAAGCGAAGCTGCACGATTGTAAACATAACACAAAATGAAAAGCCCTTGAAGCAATTGAACTTTGCTAGAAAACAATAAAAGCCATACAATGGAAATTTTTTATACCCAATCTATGGAGTACTGAGAAATGTCCCTTAAGTATGCGTTGTGTTGACAGGAACATGACGTTACACCCAGTACGATTCCCGATTTAGGGTCTCTCTGGGTTAGTTTTTCCTGAAACTCCTAAATGTAGAGGTTTATTTCGCGATAAAATATTAAATTCAGTTATATGTACGAAATACATAAATAATTATTCGATATTCCAGTCAGTTAAAGGGAGCGCAACTGATAAAGGTTCTTGACTAGACACAATAAATTGTCTTGCGTTTAATGGATTGAAAAATCTCGAAAAGGTAGTATATAGCATATTACACACAAGTCATTAAGTCCCTTGACTGATACATAGATGGCGCCGCCAATGTCAGGCCGATTTTTTTTTACGTAGTACTAACTTTCAAAACAAAAACATTTCATCGCATTCAGTTCAGTCGTTTCCAAATAGATGGATGGATGAGATTTGTCAATCAAAGACTTTTTTCATGAGAAAAAAATATTGTTCAAACTCTGTATTGGCTTGAAACATCTTACTATGAAAAGAGTCCATTGAAAACAATTATTTGGCAATAGCTGTAGAACTTAAACGCAAATAAACACCCACCAAAAATGCGTCCAGGTCGTCCAGCTAAGGTGGGTATATCCGCAAAAGATCTGATAATGGGTGCAGCATGTCCACACTGTGGAGCGCAATTTAAAACTGTTTACTATACCCAGGAGTCGAAAAAGGAGTCACCTGGGAAGAGACAAGATGGCGAAACCTCACCAAAACGTCCGAAGACACAACAGCAAGCAAAGCAATAAAATTATAACTTAAATCTTAATACAGATAATCTCGAATTATTATTATTATTTAAATTCATTTATTTCAACATCTGTTTGCCATCTTTTAGTAGTTTTAATTTTTCAAAAATTTAGTCTTGGTGTTTATCCCAACTTTAGCACCCTTCTAAAGGCTAATGTGGGTGCCGCAGCACCCGTGGCACCCACCGTGGCTGCGCCTATATGAATAAAACTGAATTTTGCGAAAAACAATAAGGCTATACGTGAGACTTAATGACCCATTATTATTTAGCAAACTTAAAAGCAAGTTAACTTACCTAATACCTTCTAACATTGTACTTATATCTTCCTCATCAGAGAAATATCCAGCGTGAATTAATGGTTTTTCATCCGGATCGTTACTTCTAAGCAAAATCCGCCCTCTGGATTTTGGCTTTAATAACATTGGACAAATACTAATAGCAGCACTTTCACGGATTACCTTTAACATAGTCTTGGCACCGTTATTTATAGCTATAGCTCTGATCATCTCAGGTAATAAATAAGTGTCTCCTGGTTTGTACAAAATGTGATGAAATTCAAAGTTTGGATACATTGAATCATTTCTTGTGTTGACGAATCCAAGCAGATTAGTAAGAGAAATAGTTGCTAGATCTCCCGTTTTATACATAAAATATTCGAAAATGCTATCTAGGATTACCTTCTGATTGAATGGTTTCGTTGGATTTCCAAACAATTTAACAAAGAAGCCAGGGTAAAATAGATGATCCTGAAGATTCATTCCTACAGGCAAATCAGCAATGGGATCTACTTCCACACTTTTTAAGTGATCTTCTGGACCAATTCCTGATAACATTAATATTTTTGGAGAACCAACAGTGCCCGCTGAGAGTATAACTTCTTTTTTAGCATATATGTTCAGCACGTTCTTCCCTATTTGGACAACAATTCCTTTTGCTTCTTTTGTCTCATCATCAACAAGTATTTTCCTCACGTGTGCATTAATGGCTACAAAAAGATTTTTTCGTTCTTTTATTTTTCCTAGGAAGGACTTGGCAGCATTTTGTCTCAAGCCACCATAAATATTTGAAGGGGCCTCAACGTAACCCAGTGGTTGTAAGGGTTGATCAGATAGTAGAGTTGGATAGCCTAGTTCTTCAGCAGCTGACAGAATTCTCTCCTTTATTGGTTCCCCTACAAAAAATTTCACACTTAATTATTTAAAATAAACTCTAGTTGCGAGATACCTAGCAGTCCAGTTTAAATAAAACGCAACTGATGAAGGTTCCCTAACCAGAAACAATATTTATTATATATATATTGTCTTGCGTACAAAGAATGACACCTCGAAAAGAGTATTCAATATCTCTGACAGGTGAAGTTAACCTGAAAATTTCATCGTGACATTTAATCTAGGAATTACGGGTAACAGCAATTACATGAAACGGCCCCAGATTCGGAACTTCTATGTGCTAGTTTCCCCGAAAATCCTAGATGTCGGTCTTTACATTTCGCGTCTTTAAATTTAACGCAATGTATCAAATACATAAAGAAGTGTTCGAGAGGACATTTAATTGTGGGAAGCGCAACTGATGAAGGTTCCCTAACTTGAAATAATATATTATATATATATATATATATATATATATATATATATATATATATATTGTCTTGCGTACAAAAGAATGACACCTCGAAGAGAGTATTCAATATCTCTGACAGGTGAAGTTAACCGAAAATTTCATCGTGACATTCTTTTGCCATCTTTTATAATTAGTTTTCAGTTATTCTTTTATTCCCAACTAACTGCTTAATTTCTATTGGTAGCTTTTTGTTTACTAGAAATGAAAGCCAATGAAATGAAAGTAAATATAACAATAGAAAGTGATACATTAGAAACCTAAATAAAGTTCTAAAAAGCTTGACACATATATAAATTGACAAACAATTACTTTGGGTTTTGTTTCATTTCTTATATTAAAGTGAATTTATAATATTGTGATATTGAGTTCTAAACCATTTTTATTTAAAATGTGAGTATTACGATCCTTTCCGGCTATAATAGTGGCAATAAAATAATTCTTTTTAAAACATCATTTGAAGAGATAAAACAATCAATAAAAGAAAATTAATAATATATAAAGTGAGATAAGCACATGTTTACAACAAATTGTTATAATCTAGCCATGACTAGCAGTATTATGAATGAAGGTGAAAGGTTAGCTATTTTCAACGTAGTATTAACTTGAGTTCAAATCTTTAGTATGTTTGATAAAAGATAATTTTATTTTAAATGTATTTATTTATATTTATTTATTAAAACATAATACCTTTCAAAAATAATTGAACTAAATTGAAGATGATTAACACATTTTTGTATAACTGTAGTTCAAAAAGATTTAACGGAACCATTTTTTATTGATAATGGGCTGATTAGAACTACAAAATTTATATTTTTGTTGATGTGTTTCCAAAATATATAAAATATAAAATTTATTCTTATGAAAAAGATGATTAATTGGTTAAAATTGAATCTTGAAACCCAAAATTCCATACCCTCAACCCCCTCCCTACCCCCCTGTGTGCCTTGATCAATACAGCTGAATAACTTAAAAACTTCAATAAGTTTGAAGTTGTCTACTGGATACCCTGAAGGATATGCGAAGGTCAGTGTACTTTCTTAAATGAGAATCCGTCGTTTGGGACTGATTTGGAAAGGCTGAATAACTTTATGCAAGAATATATGACCTTCAAGATCATATGAAGTTCAAAATCAGTTTCAAAGTGTTAACATTCATTTTATACCATATTTTAGGAATAGCCAACAATTTAAATTCAGAAGGTTTACGGTTTTTTCAGGCACCTAACATGACTGAACAATATTTCAAAGTAAAATTTTATTCTTTAAATAAAAACTCCCTTTTGGAAGTTAGAAATCGATAGAAAAACTTTTTTTTCTGTATTCATGGCATTAGGTCTAGTTTAACCTTAACGGTCACTCTAACACAAGTTCAACAAAAAGGGATTCTTATTTGAAAAATAAAAGTTGCCTTGAAACCTTCAAAATCAAAATCTTTCCAACTCCGCCCTTAAAAATAGGAGTTGCAATTAAAAAACTTGATGTTCACCGATTACCCAAAGAAATATCCTTAACAACTTGGGTCAAACACCTGACGCGGTACTTTATTGACACCCAATATCAGTCAGTCAAGCTCTTCATGTGACACATATCAAAGGAGGCAATAAATCTGCGAAACAGAAACTCCACAGTCGAAAACCTATCAGTCCAAAATTTTCCGAGTCCTAATATTGATATTTTACAGAAATAATTAATAGGTCACTTAGTTTGAGACACCCTTTACAGAACATGGTGAAAAAACGAGAGAGCAGTAAACATATTTCTCACCTGAGTCGTAAGTTGTTAAAGTCAAATATCCATCCCTTCCGAACCGAGAAGTGTTAAGCAGTTTATCACTTTTAACATCCTCCAAAACTTCAAAATGTGGAGCAACATTTTCCCAATCCCATCCTGTGTTTCCCATGGTTTGCCATTGATCGTAATCCATTTTATTACCCTTAACGTATAACATTGCATTAATTGAACTGCTTCCACCTAGTACCTTCCCCTGAGGCCATCGACATCTACCATCGGTGAAGCCCTGGCAAGACTCTGAAGACGCTTCTGGTATATATTGCCAATCTTCATTGGTGCCTAAGGTACTAAAAATCATACTGGGTATCTGAAATATTAACGACATTATTAGCAGTACTTGCAAAAGTTTGTTTCTAATATAGTTTGTAGTTCAATACACTAAAAGTAACTCAAAGCTGTAATTTGGAGAACAAATTGTAGAAATCGAGATGGTAATGAAATTACTGTCTTTCGTTTCGTCTGACACAAAAGAAATAAATGAATTAACGTAAAATCTTGTGAAAAGATATACATTTGAATTTTTTATTTGAAACAAATTAAAACAGCACAATTTATTTTCCTTTCCCTTTTCCATCTAATTAGAAATTAAATATATAATAATTACATCACTAGTTGCAGAAGGGTATCCCCCAGCCTCCAAGACCAGCACGCGGTGTTGTCCATTTTCAGTTAACTTGTTAGCTACTACTGATCCAGCTGAACCAGCACCGATCACGATGAAATCAAAAATATCTCCATCCTTAAGCTTTGAGCCATAGTCTTCAGGATAATGTTCTTTGGAAGCAAGTGGACATTTCGCACTGAACAAAGCGTTGATAAGCGCTAAAAATAAAAATCCGGGGGGACCACCACCAAGATTGTTCGGGCAGCTGTCAGCTATGGCACGTTCCATTGTTCATAATGCTGTGCGGAAGAAAAAAATAGTTATGATCAGTTTAATATTGTTTAAGAACTTGTTAGCAATATCACCACATGAACAATTTCGTTTAGAAAATTTTCAGTCCACTAATTAACGAATATTTCCTGTTCTCATAAAAAGAAGTTCAATGGTTCAAAATCTGGTTATAGAGCAGGTAATTCGACCATTCCGCTTTTTGAAATTAATGAGGATTTTCAAGATTTTCACGTTTTTGGTCGTTTGACATTTTTAAATTTTAGCATTTTTGACATTTATGACATTTTTCACATTTCTTTGTCATTTTTGATATTTTTTGACATGTTTTACAATTTGAAGACGCGAGATGTAAGACCGACATCTAGGATTTTCGAGAGAATCAGCACACAGAGGTTCCGAATCTGGAGCCGTTCCGTGTATTTGCTGTTCTCCCTTAACTCCTAAGACAGAATGTCACGATAAAATTTCTCAGGTTACGTCACCTGTCAGAGATATTGAATACTCTCTTCGAGGTGTCATTCCTTTGTACGCAAGACAATATATTAAATATAATATACATTGTTTCTGGTCAGGGACCCTTCATCAGTTGCGCTTCCCACAATTGTCGGTCTTACATCTCGCGTCTTCAAATTTAACGAAATGTTTCAAATACATAAAGAAGTGTTCGAGAGGACATTCAATTGTGGGAAGCGCAACTGATGAAGGTTCCCTGACCAGAAACAATGTATATTATATATAATATATAATACATATTGTCTTGCGTACAAAGGAATGACACCTCGAAGACAGTATGTTTTACAATTTTGCAATTTTTTTACAATTTTGATATTTATGAGACATTTTCGATATTTTTTGACATTTTTGACTTTTTGAGGTTTTTGAAATTTTATGCCATTTACGACATTTTTGCTATTTTTGATATTTTTGGCGTCTTTTACGTTTTTAAAGTTTTTGACAGTTATGACTTTTTAGACATTTTTGACATTTACACATTTTTGACAGGACGTTTTTTACTATTTTTTTAATTTTTGACATTTTTCACGTTATTGATATTTTCCACATATTTTACATTTTTTGTGTCTTTGACATTTATGACAAATTAGCCATTTTTCAGTTTTATCACCTTTTATAATTTCACTGGTGCAAACTTTTTATAATATATTATAATACATAGTTCGTATTTAAAAAAACTCATTATTAATTGCTTAAAATTCTTTTTTACCTAGATAGAAGGTATATAGGACAACAGTTCTACTTTATAAAGCTTCCTTAGTGGTGATAGCATCATCGCCTGGGATAATATCACCCTTTAAAAGATGATTTCTTATGATTTAATATTTAAATGTTATTTTTTAACAAATTACATTTTAGAATATTGACTATTAATAAGAAAGTTTTACAAGTAAAATTCCATGAATAATAAACATTTAACATCTTTAATAAATTATCTAAACAACAAATCAGCGAAATTATAATATCATATTTTTTCAATTCTCGACAACACCACAGTTTCAGGCATATATGTCGAATAAAGAAGAAATAACTAAATTTTTAACAGATTTCGAAAAAGGAGGAGGTTATTAATTCGGCTGCATCGTTTTTTATGTAAGCTATGATAATTTAAACTGCATTATATTATATATACTTTCTATGACATGAGATTTATAATTTTCAATAAAAACAGGGAAAAAACGGTTATTAAGGGATTACAGTTCAATGGATCTTCATTGATTTGTCTAAAACCGCTCAGTCAGTTTGAATAGGTACTTTAAATTATATTCTACAAAGATATAAGCTGAGTTGATTCCGTAAATTTTTCTATAACGTGAAGCATCCGTTTTGCACAAATTTGTAAAATTAAATGTCAAGATATGACATAACATAGGATTGATCGTACAGAGTGTTAGCAATAGTTTTCATTTTAATTCATTTGAAGTCAGTTATTTTTGAAATAAATTATAAATTGTAATATATTTACGTGGATTTAGAGGTGATTCTATACATTTTTCTATAACATAAAACATATAATTTTTCATCAATTTTTCAATTTACATCACAAGATATGTTATAAAATAGATATTGATTGCACTGAGTGTTTAAACTGAATTCATTATGATTCACTTCAAGTCGGTTCTTTTAAAAAATATATAAATTATTAACGATTTTTTTTCCCTAGAATACATTTGAATTGTTTTTGTTCTGTTATTGATTTTGTCGGCAACTCTATTTTTTCCAGTTAATGACATGAACTAATGTTATGTAACTACAAGGTATCTTTAGCTCATAATGCTAGTAATAGTAATAACAAATAATATTCGATAAATGTGTCCATGATAGTATAAAACGATATTAATGGCCTAAGGTCAGTAACAAAATTATCTACTAAATAACATTTTCTTAAAATTCTTTATCATTACTTACAGAAAATATTATTTTCTTCATTTATTTCGAGAAAAACAATTAAAACTGATACTAGTACAAACATTTTTAATTACGCAGAATCATTAAGTAGGTACGTTAAGATCTATTATTTTCTAATAGTTAAATAATTATATACAATATTTCTGCTGAATAATTAATTGAACAATTCGAAAACCCTAATTAAAGATTAAAAATAAATATAAAGAAATTGAATGATTTCTAAATAAACGTAAACATATAAAACATCTAGAATTACTCACTTTTTATATTACCCACAAATATTTTGTCAAGCCCCCAACACTACTGGCATTGACCTTATAACGCACAAGTTCTTTTCTTAGCACTTATCAGCTTCGTTGCCTAGAACGAACTGTAATCCCGGCACTAGGTTACTTGAATAATTTACCGACTAAACCGGTCGAATAATAACTTCAGAAATTTTACAAAAAGGAGCATGCATTTCTATGATATCTTGATATACAGGGTGTGTCTAGTTTTCAGCTAAGATAAGCCTAAGTGGTCAGAGATACAAAGAAAATGTAAGAATGTTCACAAAAATCTGCATACAAAAACATGGAATATTAGTTTATTTGGCTCACATAACACCATTTGGACTCTTACGTTTATTTTGCCTCCCAACTGCAAATCCGCCTTGTTGATTGTGGCCATCGTAGCTCAAGAGGTATGATTGAGATAATTTGAGAAGTTATTCCGCTAAGAATTGCTTGTAATAGTAATTCCCTTGGTCAAATCATCTACTAAAATTCACTAGCACCCAAAAATGAAAATTAGGATAGTTATTTGATTTGAACAAAAGCAACTCAGCAGCAACAGGTACCAATAAAATTATTGCAACTAAACTAACCCAACTTCTTTCTCTTTGAGGTGTAATTCTTTTGTACCCAAGATAATTATTTTTTATTTTGATTTTATTTCCGAGACCTTAGTATTTGGGTATAGGAATATCATATATCATTTGAAAGGGATTTTGATTGCCTTTCAGGTTAGTTATTAATATACTGAGTGTCCCATTTAAAAATATCACTGTTTAACATTTTTGTATCTAGCAATAAGCTCACGAATTTTAAGACACCCTGTATAACACAGAACAAACTTCTCTCCTCCAGACTAATACATGCGCCAGTGGTAAACTACTTCCAAAATTCTAAGTTTCTATAAATTCAAATACCGGCGTAACAAACATTTAATTGGAACGATGTTTGAACAAAAAATATAGAAAACAATTAATAACTAGAAAACCGTTAGGGATAGGTGTAGGGAAGTATTAAGACAAAATAATCAGAAAGTAATTACGAATCCAAAAATGCTATCATATACAGGGTGTCCCATTTAAAGTATCAAAAATGTTATTCTTGGTATATGCGGCAACATCGCATCGTTGAAAATATTTTATATCGATAGATCTGGAGCAAATACTTCTGTAACCACATTTTCAGAAACTTCCCATTTTGCGCTTTTCGTAAACGTCTAAGGTACCATCGACAATGGGACACCCTATATATACGTGGTAAGAACAGAAATTGTTTGTTTCTCATTTATATTCTAAGAGTCATATTCTAATATTAACCATTTAATGGCCCACTTGAAACCCTACAAGTTTTATGTGAAACTTCGAAACAGTCTAAGTATTTCTTTGTCTCAAAACAAAACAGTCGAAACCATTTCAAGCCAAATCCTGGCCAAAATATGGATCGAATCGAAAAACTGGAAAGAACAAAACGTGATTGTTTTGGGTACTTCCATTTACCACAAACCATTTCAGGTCATGTCCGAAAATGCCCTGTGGAACATTACATCTCACGTCAACATAACCAACTAGTGTCCGACCGAAAATTCGGTTTCGGCTTCGGTTTCGGTCGAGTTTCGGCAAAAATACTAGTTTCGGTTTATATTGCGTTTCGGCGGCAAACCTGCCGAAACTATGACCGAAACCGAAACTGTATTCGGGAATGCTCACGCTGTCCCCGGTTATGTTCAGCGCCATAAATTCCATCTAACCGACACTGCAATTCTTAACAGCTCCACTAACGAGTGTTTCCAGTGAACAGTTATTTAGTGCTGCAGGACAAATTTATTCAGACAGGAGTAATCTGCGAGGCGAAAATGTTGATAAATCATTGTTTGTTACCTATAATATAATATTGTTTAACTATGAAAACTAATCTAATACGAAATAATATAATTTAGTAGTTTAACTTTTGACTAATTAAGTTTAGAAAAAGTTTATTTGCTCTTAAGATAAAAATGATTTATATTCTTTCGTTTATTACTTAAATATTAAGTTCATATACCTATTGTAATATTGGGTAACAACTTAAATAAGTAATTTTATGTTTAATATTATTAATAAAAAACCATGAATAATACTGAAACGAACAATCTACCTACTCAAATAAACACCTCACCCATTTTAAGTATTTTTAAGGCTCAATTAATATTTTTTTCTTAAATGGGGGGTTGTTATGTTGATTATCAATATGTGAAAATGTCGAACACTGCCATAGCTACGTGATTTAAATATAAAAAACTAAAACTGACTGATTATAATATTTTCTTTATTTTTCCCTCAAAACATGATCCTTGTAAGAATGTTTCGGTTTCGGTTTCGGCCGAAACTGTAACGTTTCAAATTGATACAATAAATACAATTAGATTGGAATCTACTTCCTTAATATTTGCGTATATACATACATATGTAATAAAAGTATGGTAGAAAAATATAATTAAATTATGGGACTTAATATTTTCAGAATATAATTTTTCGACAATCAATTGACCTTGACCTCGGGTATTATGGTAACAACTTGGTTCAAATATTATAATTAAGGTAATTACATCCTTGAAACTATATACCAATTATAGTGAGAAAAACTAATTATATTCATGTCATGAAATCTCGTTATCTTACATTAAATGCTAGGTACACAGTGTGTTCAGATAGTGTGGAATATTTCATAATCTGTGTTCAATATTTTCGGGTGAAGAGCTAGGATATATCGATTATGTATATTGTCTTACACGTTACAAAGGTATATTGTTGTATCAATATTTAACTAAATGTAGATATCTTTGGCTTAGATATAGTTTTTTTCTGGTCAATTCTTTACTGTAACAGGTAAGTATTACACAGTTGGAATAGTCAAAGCGTAGTAGACCCAATTTCAAAACACTGCCCGGATTAATGATTTGCAGAAAGTCATCCACAGTGACATGAGCAATCAAAATAATCAAAGACCTCCTAAAACAATATTTCGAAATTACTTCCATACCAGGGTGGCGGTTTGTTAGATAGGGCCGATCGGAGTGAAAGAAAAGACAGTAGATGCTTATCATTTGGAAACCAATATTCTACCAGCAAATGGCTCATTCGCTTCTAGTAGTCTTAATGTATACATACATTCGATATTGTTTAGTTATTTGTCAAAAAAGAAAGTAATATTTAAATAGAGGTGACTACAGATAGGTTTTCCCTTTATATTCCGGCTCGCATAACAATGACACAGATGTGGGATCCTTTACCTTTACTTATCTATCAAAAGGGGGTTGAAACCCAGAGTGTATACTCTCCCATATGTATTTATGGGTATTTTCGATGAACATTAATCAATTTCAACAATAACTCTGTTTATTTATTCTTCTTTTGGCAATTATCACAAGTATACTTCAAAACTTATAATAGATTATTCCTTCATTTAGTATTACAAAGCTTGAAACGTTAATTCTTCTTTCACAAAATGCTTATTGTTATAATGTCGACTGGGCCATTTTATACAAAACTTTTTCAACGGATAATTAATCGTTGCAACGACCTAGTATCGTTGTTTCGATTACAATCACTATATCAATTATCACAATTAAACTAACAATGTTCTACATACGCATGCTTTATAAACGGCATTCAAATTCAAACTATTCATTGTCACAATTATTCTAACTTAACTTACTACATGCACAAGACTTCTTGTGTTGACAACTGAAAGTTCTATCGGTTTTACTAAAAGTTATTCTTCTTCTTTTTTCCAGATTAAAGCTTTAACTTCATTCCTAGCTACGCTGTTAACTAACCCTACCGCCAGAGTGCGCCACCATTCAGCCATCTTTAGGTAGTCGACGTTATTTAACCCCTTCAAAAAGTAAACATTTGCTATCGAAAAAGAGATTACCTGTTATTTGTACCTACTTCTATTATCATGAGAGTAAAAATGAACTACTTATATTGCCATATTATTCTCTCTAAGGCTGTGTCCTACGAAAACGAACTTTGCGTGGTACGGGCCGTACGATACTTCAATGTGAAAATTAAAAATTGCAACTACAAACGGAAACAAACCAACTGAGCCATGCAACAACTTAACATTGCTGAAATCGTACTGAAATTTTGTACTAATTTAACCAACCTCATAGTACGCTATTTAAAACACCAATATTTGGTTGAAATTTTTGGCTCGTGATTCTCTATTCCAAATCGAGGAATACCAACAGAAACACAAAATGTATAGCTAGTAGTTGGAAGAGGGAAAAAAACGACTCACGCGGTTAAACCTCATTATTCTTCTAGTATTACCTTTCATATTATGTAAATTTTTCTAACAGAAAAGTTTTATTTTTAGACATTGCTATGTAAGGATTGTTCTCTTCGGGTATTATTTGTATATAAATCAACGCTTTCACTCATCTCTATTGTGTTTGTTTCCAACAGAAATCTTTAAAGATTTTATCTCCTACAATATTTTGTTATTATTATAATAATAATATGTATTGTTTAAATAAACACGGTATGGTATTACAGAAAACAAATGTTGCAAATGCAGAAGTTTCACAAAATCAAAGAGTGTAGGAGATACAGGGTGTTATTTATATATCGCATTATAGTATATTTTAAGGTCTAAGCTTATTCGACATACTGGGTGGGACACTCCGAGTCTACGCATAAGGAATAAAATTCAAAAGTAGTATTACATTTCATTTTTACTTTACGTCAATGACAAATCTGACGGGTCAAACGGATATAGCCAAGATCAAATCCAAGGTTACCATAGGATAACCAGAAGGGAGTTATCAAGCTCTTTCGACACTTTTGCCACATCCTGTATGTTAATTATTACTTTCCCCTATAAAATCAGGATTTCACATTTTTATTATATGGTAATTAACGTAATCAATGTTTGTCCAGTTTTGTAATTAAATTAATATTTAACATATATTTCTCTTTATAAAAAACTTTTTTTATAATATTACATATAAACATCCAGTTTTTTAATTTACCACATATTACGCCTTTCTGTTCTTCGGATATTTTAAAATATAATTTAAAATCTGGACTTGCCAAATCTATTGTTATGTTTTTATTTTTACACTCGGGTTCAGTTCAGTACTTGGATTTATTTAAAAACACAGACGAACTCACTAAAATTTATTTCCACTACTTTAATTTATATTCACACAACTATTTACAATTTATCTTGAACACGTGATCTTTGCTATACGGCAATCGGATACTGAATGAATTTTTCCGTCAGCTCTCCGTATTTGTATATTTCTTCTCGGAATTCTCCAGAAGGTCAAAGAGCCGCCGAGAGATTTCATGGACTCTAGAATTCTTCGAGTACTTCATCAAAGGCAACCGCCGATCTCGTTGAGCTAGACGAACAACATCTCGGATTCCACGAAATATCGGATGAATGCAAATTCCACCAAATATCGAATGTGTTTTCGTCACACTATGGAACATTTGATCTCTATAGTAACTGTTGAATATGTTGGCTTGCATTAAACCTACTGGGACATGCTATAAATATCCGCTATTTTGTTTTATTTTTGTAATTGACTTCTTATTTGCAATCGTAACCCCTATACACTTGAGATTACACATCAACATTTGGTTTTCTTAGGGTTTTGTCAAAAATGACAATGAACCGAAAAAAGGCTGACATTCCACCAATATACACATTTAATAAAAAGTCGCGTATGTTTCATAGGAAGAACTAGAACTTTCTCGGAAACACATATAATCTAAAACTTGACGTTTTGGAGATACCTTTGAATTTTGCTTAGAAACCATTATAACAACTCATAACATTACTATATGTTCAATACTGGCAAGAGTTTAACAAACATCAAATATGCATATTTAATTTTGCCTGTTCATTGTGTTTTCTTTGCCACACATTTTTTTCCTGCAACAGATAACTATTTGAAAATTGAATTTGGAGAAGAAAGTGTAGTAAGGCAATTTCGTAAAATTGCCAGGATTACTGGCTGTCTGTACTGAAATTCTTCCTCACAGTTTTTCTGAGGGAAAACGATGTCTACAAAATGATCAACCAGTATTCCTGTATATAGGTAGTGTATTGTATATTGTGTTATACTTATCTGTGTTTGGAGACGTTTCAACTCGGACTCTGAAGTCGTTTTCAATTGTTTAGTATTGTATTTCGAGGTTTTTTTCTAAAAAAAATCGCTTTGATGTGGGTTTTGTTGTTTGTCAAAAATTTGACAGGGACAATTTGTCGTTTGGAGATCACTTGATACTGAAAGTACCGATTTTTTGCTCTGTTAGCAATAGATTTTTCCAGTCCAAATGAAGGTCTGTTGAAGGTGCCCCGATTTCCGTGTTGTTTATCATGATACAGCTGGGTACTGGAGAAATCTATTGCTAACAGAGGAGAAAAACGGTACCCTCAGTATCAAGTTATCGCCAAACGACAAATTGTCGCTGTTTAATTTTTGACAAACACCAAAATCAACATCAAAGCGATTTTTTTTAGAAAAAAACTCGAAATACAATACTAAACAATTGACAACTGCTCCAGACACAGATAAGTATAACACAATATACAATACATTACTTATATACAGAAATACTGGTTGATTATTTTGTAGATATCTCTTTCTCTCAGACCCATTGGACAGGCAAAATAATTCAAGACCTCCTCAACAGTGTTTTCGAAATTACTTATGCATGTTGGAATCAAAATCTTTATTCACTATTCAAAAAAGCTGGTTAAACGAAGAAAGTCCTAGGCAATAAACTTTGAAAGACAGAGAATAACAAGAATAGTTCTTCATTTACAATATTTTTATTATCAAATAAATTCACCAATAGTCAATATCGTGTCTTCGCGGTGTCTTCTGTAATAGCGTAACAGTTTTATTAGGAATCGGTTTGCCCAGTTTATCTAAAATTACCAATTATTTAAATTCAATTTGAAAAATTATCTAGATAGGAAAAATACCTTCACCGTCGTCTATTATAACGTCCTCGATCTCACTAGAATCATAGTATCGATTCAACACTCCCCAGTCTTCTTTAATCATATCAGCTGCCTTTTCAGCGATCATGGTAACAGGTGCGTTTGTATTGCCTGTAGTTATCATAGGCATGATAGAACAATCAACAACGCGAAGGTTTCTGACACCTGTTAAAGAATACTTTCGGTTAGAAAAACGTCATAGCGTATTTAGGAAGTCTAACCTCTCACCCGTAGTCTGGGGTCAACTACAGCATCTGGATCGTTATCAGGTCCCATTTTTGCCGTACCAGATGGATGGTATATGGTCAGAGTATAGTGTCTGGCTTGGCACTCCCAATATTCATCCGACAGGAAATCATATTCGTTGCAACCTGGAATGCGATAGTGATTGAAGGTGGTGTTGTACTTTTTCATGGTTTCTGACATCATAGCAATTTTATGGCCAATTTTCGCACCTTCAACCTGGAATATTCCATATTATATTCAGTCATCTATATCTACATATAATAAAACTGTAATAGGCTGATATTAGCACATTATAGATAATGAAGAAAAAGTAAAATGGGGGGGTCTTTCTTAGACCAACAAAAGCCAAAATAACATTTTTTGGAGTTGTTGTCTGGCTGTATGTTTGTTCAAGGTAAATTTCTTTAGTTTAGTTTACTTTATTTATTCGTAAAGTATTAGAACTGTGTGTTTTTACAATTCAAAGGTACACAAGTATGAAATACATTAAATATGTATACAAAAGAATATATAAAATGTTATTAAAATATAAGAAAATAAAATGTCCTATTTACTATTATAGACAACAAAGTAAATTGTAGAGGCATGCACTTCACACATTAAAAATTTAAACATTGAAACCACTTTCTATGTGTACTCCTCTAAAGAATAAATGGCGTTCTTTAAAGGATAATTTTTTAATATTGCTTTTAAATAATATGTTTAAATTTTTAATTTCTGCTGGCAGTGCATTAAAAAATTTAATGCCATAATAGTCAGAACCCATTCTCGTTCGTTGCAATCAGTGTTAGCTTGAGAACTAATTCTCCTCCTTTCCTGGTTGAATAGGAGTGAATTTCGTTTTGTGTTCTGTGGCTGTTTTGGTTCTGTTTCATATACACAAGACACTGATGGATAAAAGTGCAAGGTAGGGTAAGTAGTTTTAGCTAACTCTACGACACTCGCGGTACTTTATTCCTGCAATAATTCTAACACAACGGCGTTGTATCTTAAAAATGTGTGCAGAGCACGGAGAATGACCCTAGTTTAAAATCGCGTAGGACATATTAGAGCTAAAGTATCCATGATATGCTGTCAGTAATGTGCCCCTAGATACATTTTTTTAAAGGCTTTTTATAAGTAAAGTTATTTTGCATAATTTGGAGCTAAGAAAATTAACACGGGCTTCCCGAATCAACTCAAGATCAAGGTAGACCTCTAAGAACTTCAACGGTGCATCACTTTCTAGGGTCGATGGTGAAGATTGCAATGTAAAATTAATGTTCTGGGTCTTAATAATATTGAGACTAAGCCTATTGGCTAAAAACCTATTCTCTTTTTCACGTTTGATTTTTAGTCCACTTCAATATTGGGTGTAAAGGTTGATAGCGCAGCAATGTTATGGTATCATCAGCAAACAGGATTATCAGCAGATTCAATAGATTGTTAAAGTTTGGCAAGTAATTTATGTATATGAGGAATATCGGAGAACCCAACACAGAGCCCTGTCGACTGTTGATTCTCAAAAAGAACATACTGTTCTCTCGCTTCTAAATAGGACTGTACAAGAATAATACTGCTCGGACCAAAGTTGTTTGGATGATAATTGATTTTTGAATATGTCAAAGGTTGTCGAAAACAATATATTTGTGTGTAGCCAGAAACTACTAACTATGAACAAGAACAACGAATGTGTGGTTAATCATTTTCGCCAAATTGCAAAAACAGTTTATAGCTTCTATTTGATTCTAGAGTCTAACAATAAAACACTGACAATTCTAGAAAAATCAATAAGCAAATATGCTTTCCTCCAAGAATGTTAAGGAAGTATAGTTTTGCTCAATAGACCTTATCTATGTTTTTACAACAATGGGTTCTGGAAGGACCTTGTTGTTTGATAGAACAATTATCTAACTACTCTTAAAGAAGTAATATTTAATAAATTATCAATAAGATTAAATCCTACATTTTATAAACTCATCATTTCCAAAGGGAAAGTTTTTTAACTTAAATGGCAACCCATGTAACCTGACATTGGGGCTTCATTGCTTGCTGTAGCTTTATGCACTGTGAACCGTTATATGGGTCACATAAAGTGTTATTGGCTATGGGATATCATAATGTAGAGCCTGGTGGTCCTAAAATTGTTTTGAGCCTAAAACATTTAAATCGAATAATTTACAAAATAAAAATACCATATAATATTTTCTAATATATATCATATAACAAATTGAAAAAAAAAATTGTCCTGAGAGGACAATAATATACTTTTGTGTGGGCGATTAACCTATTAAGAAGCGCGTACGGTTCCAACCGCAACAAATGCAAATTCAAATTAAATCAAAACAGAAACCCCCTTTGAAGTGAATTTCCCTAAAAAAGATTGACAAAACAGTGAAACTTATGTCTTTATAATTTATTTACTTTAGAACTATATTAATGGTTTCTGAGATAGAGAATATTCTTAGAAAAACCTTTAATTAAACACTCACCATGATCTTTATGTCCAGCGGATCACTGTAGTAATTTGGGTATATGAGTACCTTAGAATTTGGATCTTTATCTTTCAATTTCAGATACCCTTTACTGTTAGGCCTCATCAACAATGTAATCACATTGAAAGATTCTTGATAAAGAATTTCTTCGTAAACGGCAGCATAATACTCGTCTGTCAAACCAACTGCTTTTTTACCAAATACGCCGCCATCTGTATTGTCTGCGTAACTTGTGAAGAAAAACTGGATATCCGGCCAGTCGTCTGATTGGTTGGCATATTTCGTACTGACAAATCCCATGACCTAAAAGAAAAATAGACTATACAAGTAAATACTTTTTTTTTCGTTTATATTTTGACGACTCTTTCCGGTTTCTGTGCATAAAAATATATCCAAAAACTTCTGTTATTAATAATAAGCGTATTTTTGTTCATTTTGCAGTGTTATATTGAAGTTGGTAAATGTCAAATAAGCCATAACTAATTCATTGCATTCATATACAGGGTGTTCAAAAACTCCGAGTACGAGTTATTTACTCAGTAGGAAAGCATTTTAGAGGAAAAAGTTAAATGGATAACTTTTAGTATTTTTCCCCGGCTAACCAATGGCCATGTCCGCGTTGACCTTGACCATGACCTTGAAGATCGTATCAAGGTCAATTCGAGTTTTTCAAATGGGAATCCCATTTTTTATGTCGGAAATGAAAAGAACGAAAAATTTCACGTCCAAATATGGCCTTGAGCGGTTTTTTCGACATGACCTTGATGGTCAGTGAAGGTTTTTGGAAATTTGACAATACAGGGAAATAGGGTGAAAAAATAATTTTTGAGGTTGCTGATGACAAATCTGAGGTCATATATTGAAAACTCACCCGTTTTTGGATATTCGACAAAACAGTGAAATTAAGGTTTCTAAGCCCCACAGTCCTCGTGGCTCGGAACCTAATCATGCTTTACCTAAATTTGACCTTCACTGACCATCAAGGTCATGTCAAAAAAATGGTCAATGCCATATTTGGACATGAAATTTTCCGCTCTTTTCATTTCCGATATAAAAAAGGAGTTCTATTTTGAAAAAATCGACTTTAGGTTGATATGACCTTCAAGGTCATAGTCAAGGTCAAAGGGGGCATGGCCTTTAGGTAGCCGAGGGAAAATACTAAATGCTATACATTTTTCCTCAAAAATGCTTTCCCACTGAGTAAATGAGCCGTACTTGGACTTTTTGAACACGGTATATAATACATAAGTACTAGACATGATGTTAGATGTTGTTAAAATCTAAAGGTACTCTTTGGAATAGTCACTCTTATCGAATGATCTATCGAATACAACGCTCTCCTTAGGTTAATGTTTGTAGATTTTAAGAAAACATTCAACATAGTTGACCAACAAAAAGCAACACTCATTAAATGCTGCACAAGGTTCCCGAGTCTACATTACCTCACACTCTGGAAGCCAGTAAATAGGACCTTTCTTCTCCTGGGCGAATTCGTTTACAGTATCTGTTGTAAATATTTTGGGTAACTGAAAACTGCAATGTTTGCCTTCATATTCCGGACCAGGCGTAAATAGGTATGTTGCACCTCCCATTGCTACATGATCCTAAAAATAAAGAATATCAAAATACACCAGTGTATAGAGCAAAATAGAAGACATTTTGTGACATAAAATTGAAAAGCAATTCGCTTGTACCATCACTTCAGTAGCAGTTTTGACCAAACAGTCTGAAAAATTCAAAAAGTGGATAAAAAAGCTTAATACGCTAAATTTATATGTCCTCAAATTGGGTGCTGTCGGGTAAGTATATTTTGAATATTTGAAATTTAAATAATTTAGAGATATTTTGCAAAACGCACCGTATTAACCAGGCTAGTCCGATCAGGATATACTAAATATATATTGAAAATTCAGGTAATGCTCTTCAATTAGTATACCTTGGATTTTCGTTATATTGCCAGGAAATTGATTTAAATAAGTAGTAGGGAAATGTTCCTAGATGGTAAGTATATTTGATGAATTGGCATAATTACGGCTTACCCAAAAACAGTTGTGATCAATTTTGACTTCACCCATTTTTTCTTGATTCTCGTTGCATAACAGTCACGTTTCAGTTGTTTGCGCTAGTGAATATGATTAGTCATGTTCTAAAATATTTTTGTTTCTTTGGTTGAATCATATGGTAGGAAGAATCAATTGGAATTGGAATTTCCAAAAAGGAAAGTGCGATTAAAATAATATGAGAGAAGCAATTGAAAGAGTTGAAACCAGTCTAAAACGTTCAATGTCCTATTTGGTACTTTAAGATGACTCGCAAAAGAAAAACGAACTGGTGGAACACATTAAAAACTGGAATGTATGTTTTTTGGTTTTACCCCAACAGAAGGGTATTGGCATTTCAAGTTGCCGAAACCAGACAAATCACACATCGTTTCTTTAAAGAATCTAAAATTGCTAGTAGAACTTGACTTTCTGGTGTTAGAAATCCGTCAAAATCTCTAAGATCGCCGGAGTCAAAAATAGCTGCTCTAGCCAAGGCTTTTAACAGAGAATCAATTCAGAAATATTTAACATTCACGTACTTGACGAAAACAAATTCCAACTAAACGATATTTTGAATATGGATGAAGCCATACCCCAAAAAAAACAAAAATTCTAACTACCAAATGACAATATTGCATTAAAGCTGCAGGTAGTAATACATTTTCATTTATAGTTTTCATTTCACATTTATCAGACAAAATAACTATGATATCTGTTCTAGGTACCTTTGTGCCGCCATCCCTCATCTTCCTCCGGAAAAACCTGGAAAATGTGCATATGAATAGAGCTCCAGTTGAATCTGTAGCTTTTACTCAAGAAATCGGTTATATAAAAAGCAACATTTTTATTAAATGACTGAAACATTTTGTTAAAATTGTTGGTGTCAGCACTTTCACAATATAAACTAAAAACAAAAGTATCCATATTTTTAGAGGTTTTTAATGTTCACATACAGTACGAGTTTTCTGTTAAAATGGAGTCAATTATGGAGTATAACGGATGGCGTAAGCGGTTTACTTTTAAGTTTTTGTCGCCTAAAAAATATCTATTGACTGCATTAAAACCCAGATCAATTTCTAGCAGCGCATCATTATTTACCTGCAAATTATATCCTACTCCAGGTGAATCCACAACAACATCAATATCCATCTCTTCCAGATGCTGCGCCGGTCCAATTCCAGACAGCATGAGAAGCTGGGGAGAAGCTAAAGCTCCTGCACTCAAGATGACTTCTCTATCTATATAAACGGTCTTCTTTATTCCGAATTTGTTGAATATAACTCCATACGCCTGTTTGGTTTCGTTGTTGATTAGCACTTTTTCCACCTACAAATTAAACAAATCCAGATATGCAATAACAGTGTCAAACAATACCATAGAGTGTAGGCTGACGTGAAGATTTGGTCTCTTCGCGACTGGTCGTATGAAAGCTTTGGCGTGACTGCAACGTAATCCATCTCGCAAAGTTCCTTGTGATAGAGTGAACCCTGTTTGATATTCTCCGTTTATATCTCTGATGTCGTAGCCTGTCTCCTTGGCTGATTGCAAATACCAGTCGGCCATAGGAGATTTGTATCTGAAAAATTGAAAGATCAAATTAAAAATGTAAATAACCTCTGTTATGTAATGTCTTCGATGCACATTACATATAGAGAATAATATTCAAAAAAATGTATGAAATAGATGTTGCGGTTTTAGTTCAATGCTGGTTCAATGCAAGTATATAATTGACGAAGGACCTTTAGCGGAACAACCAATAAACACGTGCAGTCACATAAACGAATCACCAAATAAAAGTTATCACTAACCTTTAAGTCGAAGCTCTGGTAAGGGTGTTTTCTTGGTGGTTCTTTCTTCTGAGGCTAGCCCCGTGAACAGGAACAGTTTCTTAGAGCTTCGTCTGGACAACACGTTACACAAAAAATAGCGACCTAATGTTCATTGATTGAACATACAAAAAAATGCGGGTTTAACAACAAATGATGCGCTTTTGTAAACACAAAAGAAACAAAATGAAAGCGGTTTAGCGGTCGTCACGAATGGAGCTCAAAACTCGCGAATCGGAACGCTATAACAACAAAAAGCGGCGTCTCTTCAGACGGAATCAAAGTCACCGAAAAGTTCGGAGTACATTGCACGAAACTCCCAAGCGTCCAAACACCTCGGGATCCAAAACACGAATCACCAATACTGTCTATATTTTATACGCAAAAAACACTTTTACGATTAGCATTAGCGCGACGGAATGTTTTAGAAAAGGTGCAGAAGTTTAAAAATCAATGAAGTAATTCAATCAAATTGAACACAATACACTAAACAAATGCGGGAACGCACCATTCCGCCAGCCTTGAATTACTTATTTCAAAACTAAGGGTCCACTGGCAGTGGACAAAGCTTTACAAGAGGTCGCTTCAAAGTACCACTTGCAGTTCTAACTGTAGCAACGCGTACAACACCATCACCTCCAGGATGTACGTCAATAATGCGCCTTAATGGCCAATTCAAAGGAGGTGAAGTGTCTTGCTTCAACATAACAAGAGTACCTGGCTTAACAACCTCCGAGGGATCAGTCCATTTACTCCGTTGATGAAGAGTATGTAAATATTCTTGCGACCAACGTTTCCAGAATGCCTGATGCAAACGACTCAGTAACTGCCATTTATTGAGACGATTAGATGGGACAGATAAGAAATCAGATTCAGGAGGTGCTGTTAAAGGTTCCATGGTAAGAAACATTCCAGGACTCAAGGCGGTAAGATCCAATGGATCGTTGCTACAAGGGGTTATAGGTCTCGAGTTTAAAACTGCTTCGACCTGTGCAAATACAGTAGAAAGTTCTTCGTAGGTTAGGATTTGATCTCTAACGACACGTCTTAAGTGAGCTTTAACACTACGAATTACTTTCTTTGCGGATAGAATCCAAAATCGTTGCTGCAAAAGAAATTGAACGGTTTGGATTCCTGCGTGAAGATTGGTGACATGACAATCTTCGACAATTAGATTAGTCAAACGACTTTTACTTGGTAGCAGTGCGGGAAATTTAGTGTCAAACGGCAAGGGAGCATTAACCAATCTACTACCAACTCTAAGTGTTCCGTGTTCATCAAGAAACGGCAAGAGTTTACGAAGCGATTTGGGCAAAAGTTTTTGTTCTCGAAGAAGGGAAATCTCTTTAGAAAAATATTGATCTTGAACATATCGAACAATGCGAAGCTGAGCCTTATATAACTCAGCAGCCAAAAATGATCCAGAGCCCCTACGGTCTGGATTGCGGGCGTTATCAACAAAGCGACAAATATGAGCTATAATGCGGGTAATGCGATTAATAGAAGAATGTTCTTCTAACAAAGTACCAAATAAATTTGGTGAAGCGGTGACTTGAAGCGCCACTATACGGGCTTCAGTCATAACTAGCGGTGACATGCTTGAGTCTGAGCAAGCATGTGGCAAACAAGCGGTAATCAACAATTGTGGGCCTTTCCACCAAAGTGTATTACCTAATAACTCTGATGGCAAAGTGCCGCGGGAACCCAAGTCAGCGGGGTTATCACAAGATTGGATGTAAAACCAATGCGAATAAGGAAATTTTTCGTGAATGTAAGCAACTCGATTACTGACAAATGTCCAACGGTGCGGGGAAGAACTAAGCCACGAAAGGACTAAGCCACGAAAGGACTACCGTGGAATCTGACCAGCAACGAATCACCTTGAACAACAAACGACTATTGAATTGCTCATAAACATAATGAGCCAACTTAGTGGTAAGAACTGAAGCACACAGTTCCAATCTGGGAAGTGACAAAGTTTTCAAAGGGGCAACTTTCGATTTAGACAACACAAAAAAACTTTGACGAAATCCAGATGCGGTTTCGAACACAAAATAAACAACAGCGGTATAACTTTTCTCAGAAGCATCACCAAATGCGTGAAGTTCACAACTAGAAAAGTTTTCTATAGCAAGCAGGTGAGGCAAAACTAAATTCTGTAAGGTCAACAAAATAGCGATAATGTCTTGCTGCAATTTGGGACCGATAAACAAAAAATCATTCAAAGATAACCGATGAGGTATCTTAGCGGATGCATTAAACACTACACGAAGTTTGGTTGTGCTACTATCAGGTTTCAAAACACAATGATGCGGTATGTAGTAACAATCAGAAGCAGTAGATGAATCAGGAACCAACTCCATATGATCCAGCTCCAAATACTCTTTGAGAAAATCACAATATTGTTTGTAGAGATCTGGTTGCTGTAGAAGACGTCTTTCTAAAGAGTAGAAACGTTGTACGGCGAGATTATACATTCCATCAAAAGCAGGAAGTGTATTTCGAAAAGGAAGAGGCACAACGAATCTACCTGAATCCAATCTCCTGCATCCCTCGGAAAATATTTTTTCGCAGATAAGATCATCAGGGGACTGAACCAGTGCGGTATGAACATCTTCAATTGTCCAGAACCTTTGGAGTGAATCATCTAATGATACTACATCTTCAATTTTACAAAAAAGCGAAGTTGGGTTTATGGCCGACTGAGAGTGAGAGTTAACAGAACTCGAAGACACTCTACCCATAAGGATGTAACCAAACACAGTGTTAATAGCATCAGGAACACCTTCCTTTCCCAGAAGACGTCCGTCCAATAAAATTTGAGAAAATATATCGGCACCTAACAAAAGGTCAATAGCGCTTGGGCTATTGAAACCAGGATCAGCAAGTTTCAAATTGGTTAGATATGCCATATTAGCCATGTTAATGGGCGCAACAGGCATATCATTGCAAATGCGGGGTAAAACAATAGTATCAACAACAAAATTGCACTCACGCTTTACTATAGAACGAAGAGAAAGGGTAAGAGAGCCCTCAGCAGAGGTACTCTGCATAGAACCTAGCCCGTTGAGTTGAATCGAAGCGGGCATAGGTCGGAAGCCAAGGCGTTTCACAGCCTTGCTCGCAATGAATGATGTCATGCTACCAGAATCTAGCAGACATCGCAAAGTTTGATAAGAACCGTGCTTATCTAATACCTCAACTAAAGCGGTAGATAACAACACATTTGAATTGTAAGACAAAAGTGAACTATGACAAGAAGTCTGCGGTAGAGAAGTTTCGGGACTTTCAACAGTATCAATGGCACTGGATCCACCAGATGTGGAAGCCAGGTTTGCGGGGGGAGCTTTAGATTCAGACCGAATACCTGAATCAGCACGATTTACAAAATGAAGCATTGTATGATGGCGTTGTTTGCAGTTGCGGCAAGTGGATAAAGATTTACAGCGATTCAACCGATGAGAATCGCCTAAGCAGTTAAAACAAAGTCTAAAATCTTTAACAAACTTAAACCGCGCGGATACTGATTTGTTCAAGAATTCAGAACATTTGTAAATCGCATGATCGGATTTACAAACTAAACAATTTCTATTCTTAGTGACAAACAAAGATGTAGTGAACCGGGAAGAATGTTGCTTTGAATTCAATGGTAACTTTTTGTCAACACTTTGCTTTGCCTTGCGGGATAATTCAACATGTTCAAAGGCATCGCAATGCTTCGACAAAAAATCAACAACTTCCGAGAGGATCGGGAAGTCATCTTGAGCGGTCACAGTACCATGGTAAAGTTCAAACTTAGCGGCTAAATTCTTTGGAACTCGTTTCAACATCATCTGAACGATACAAAAATCCCACTGATTTACTGGTAAACCCAAATTCTTCAGTGCTTCCAAATTATCACTGAAGTCATCCAATAACTTCCGAACCTCTGAAGGGCTATCTGAAGTTAGTTGGGGGAATTGTTCTAAAGCTGACCAATGAGACTCCGCGATTAAACGAGTTCGCTTGAATTTTTTCAAAAGTGTTTCATAAGCACTCACGTAATTATTTTGTGTTAGTTTAAAATTCCTAATAGCCTCAAAAGCAGGCCCTTTTAAAGCTAACTGCAAATATTTGAACTTCTGCATAGTACTGAGTTTTTCATTATTGTGAATTAATGAATCAAACAAATCAATAAAAGTACCAAATTCCAATATGTCTCCACTAAATGAAGGCAAATCAATTCGCGGCAAAGCAACACTTTCTTGTTCCCGAGTTGTATTTTGTGGCGTAGAATTCTGAACAGATTTCAGTTTAGCAACAATAGACCTAATTAAATAAAACAATTTTTCAAATTTATTGCGAATGTCATCCTCAAAGTCAAAATCATCGTTTGCATCAGAAATTAATCCAACAATAAAATTGTGGTGTTTAAAAAATTCGGAATGGATTGAATCAACCATATCAATCATGCTAAAAAACAATTCAACGTCGTCACCTCTTAAGGCTTTCTCGGCAGCAAAATAAATATCTTCTAATCATTTAAACTCCGATTGTCGATGATTTTTAAATTTACGTAAATTTTCAGCGGTTTTTGACATCTTAACAATAAATTAAAATCACTGTAACGCCACTGAACAAATCTAACACGATAGAACGAATCAAAATACTATTCCAAAAATGTACAATTTTTTACTGTTGAAGTAGTAAAATATCTGACCAAATGTCAAATAAATTCAAAACAATTTAGCAAATAACCAAAACAAACAAAACGAGCTCTTGTAAGTTTTTAAGGCGGCAAAAAAATTGCGTTTTATTTCCAACGGAATGAGTGAATATCCCGAAATTGCTTTCTCTTCTAACAAATAAAGAAACGAAAATTCAATGCGGTTTTCAACAATAATTGCAACGAAAAATCAATGTTTTGATCAGTAAACTTTGCACGAAATTAATTCAAATGTATCCGGCCCGGAGTTGGACCAAATTATGTAATTTATTCGATAATCTTTGCACGAAATTAACTCAAATTGCATCCGGCTCGTACTTGGACCAAATGTTATGGAATGTGTTCCATAATCTTTGCACGAAATTAATTCAAATTGCATCCGGCTCGAAGTTGGACCAAATGTTATGTAATGTCTTCGATGCACATTACATATAGAGAATAATATTCAAAAAAATGTATGAAATAGATGTAATTGACGAAGGACCTTTAGCGGAACAACCAATAAACACGTGCAGTCACATAAACGAATCACCAAATAAAAGTTATCACTAACCTTTAAGTCGAAGCTCTGGTAAGGGTGTTTTCTTGGTGGTTCTTTCTTCTGAGGCTAGCCCCGTGAACAGGAACAGTTTCTTAGAGCTTCGTCTGGACAACACGTTACACAAAAAATAGCGACCTAATGTTCATTGATTGAACATACAAAAAAATGCGGGTTTAACAACAAATGATGCGCTTTTGTAAACACAAAAGAAACAAAATGAAAGCGGTTTAGCGGTCGTCACGAATGGAGCTCAAAACTCGCGAATCGGAACGCTATAACAACAAAAAGCGGCGTCTCTTCAGACGGAATCAAAGTCACCGAAAAGTTCGGAGTACATTGCACGAAACTCCCAAGCGTCCAAACACCTCGGGATCCAAAACACGAATCACCAATACTGTCTATATTTTATACGCAAAAAACACTTTTACGATTAGCATTAGCGCGACGGAATGTTTTAGAAAAGGTGCAGAAGTTTAAAAATCAATGAAGTAATTCAATCAAATTGAACACAATACACTAAACAAATGCGGGAACGCACCAACCTCTGACCCAAAAAACCTCTCAAAAGTAACAAATACTCATATTCCGGACATGTTTCCTCGGACTTCTATCGTCTTGAAATGATTGATCTCACAACATTTCAATAGTTTTGGATCTACTATCGAATGATCATTCACCTGATGAGGATATAGTCCAGCCAATGACGATTTTCCGAGTGATTTGTCCAAGCAACGCCGATTTTCCTAAAAATTTGGATTTAAATACTACTTAGCTCTGCTTCAAAGTTGATCCTGGGCCGAGGGTTGCTTTTTTACCCCTTCTCGGTGGTGAAAAATCTTATATGGAAAAAAGTCCAGGAATGAATAAATGAACTAATTTTAAGTAACTTTTGTTCCATAAGGTTTTTTCTGAAAGTCAATACTTTTCGAGATAATCTAATAAAAAAATTGGGTTCTTGGTTTCTGTAGAACTAATACTAACGGAGTTTTTATTAGTTCAACAACCTTATTTAGGTTGCTTTTTTTTTGTTTTTTGACAAAAAAATGTACAAATTACTCCCTCCCAGTTGGAATTAATTGCTACCAGTTCACAAATCACTTGACTTACTTATTTAAAAAAAATGACAGGTTTAAAGTAAGTAGTTTTGAAAAAAAAAACGAGCCTCAATATTGTATTCCAAGGATTGTACAGAAATTTAGGTAAAATAGGTTCGTTCACACGAAAAATGGCGGACCTAAAAGAATTTCAGCTGATCATGAAGATGATATTTTAGTTAGCAGCTACTGGTGTAAGTAAATCGAGTATATCAGGAATTTTACGTACAGAAAAATTGTATCCGTATCACTTTACACCTGTCCAAAATTTATTGCCCAATGACTTACCGCGTAGTCTACAGTTCTGTCAGTGGATGTAACTAAAATTATTCAAGATCCAACATTTCTTGAAAACATCCTATTTAATACTCTCTTCGAGGTGTCATTCCTTTGTACGCAAGACAATATATATTATATATAATATAGATTGTTTCAGGTCAGGGAACCTTCATCAGTTGCGCTTCCCACAATTGAATGTCCGCTCGAACACTTCTTTATGTATTTGAAACATTTCGTTAAATTTGAAAACGCGAGATGTAAGACCGACATCTAGGATTTTCGAGAGAATCAGCACACAGAGGTTCCTAGGAGTTAAGGGAGAACAGCAATTACACGGAACGGCTCCAGATTCGGAACTTCTGTGTGCTGATCCTCTCGAAAATCCTAGATGTCGGTCTTACATCTTGCGTCTTCAAATATCCTATTTCCTGACGAAGCTACATTCACACGTCGTGGAGTCTTCATTTGAAGGAATAACCACTATTATGATTTTGATAATCCTCATAGGTATCGTGAAGCTCAATTTCAGCATGAATTATCCATTAATATCTGGTGTGGAATTATTAGCGATCACTTCATTGGTCCGATTGAACTTCCGACGTGATTAAATGCATTACAGTATTTAGAATTTTTGGAAAATAATTTGGGTAAATTACTCGAAGAAGTTCCTCTTATAGTCCAGCAATATTTAAATGACTAATTTCCGCATCGTTGGATTGGAGATGGTAGTGAATTCCCTTGGCCGCCTTGTGCTCAAGAACTTAATCCTATGGACTTTCATGTATGGGGATACATGAAATCTTTGGTGTACAGCAATGAAATTGACACCCAAAACGAGCTTTTAGCGAAAATTCAGGAAGCCGCGAATATTCTTAAAAATAACATTGCAACCTTTTTCAAGATAAGATGACATTTCATAAAAAGTTTAATAAAATGTATTGATGCTAATGGTGGTCAATTTCAACATTTGATGAAGTGAATCTATTTATTATGTTTTCATAATTAAATTAAATGTTTTTGAAACCGTTAATGTTTTATTTGAATGACTAAGCGCCAGTCTTAAAATGGCAATATCTCGAAAACGCCTTGAAATATGGAGATTCAATAAGTATACGTTTTTTTAATCGAAATTATGGCAGTTTCATTATTTATCATGGATTTACCTAATTAGACCTTCGTAACAAACACCCTGTAAGAGTACCATGAAATATGATACCAAATTCTTATTTATCGCCCTTGAAAACAGTGCTGTACCAAATTTGAGTTCAATATATGAAGCCGTTTTTTCAAATATCAAGAATTATCAAAAACCCAGGTTAGGACCCTTAATATCGTTTACTAAAAATATTTTACTAACAAATACAGTCTAGAGAAAAATTAAATAAGTAATGTTTTGTACTGCGAATGTCACATTTCCTTTTATATCCCGTCACGCTAACTGCATTTTTTGATGTTTTACATTTCGCCCACACATGTTTTAGGACGTTCCGCATATATACCGTATGCAAAGATTTATTGATTGCAGGGGCAAGGCAATGAATGCTATGGAAACCAAATGGTGTTACTGTTGTAATATTCATTGGTTACTACTAGCTATAAACTTTACCCTCTGTTTTGATTTTTATTTTGAAAAATATTAATCTGTAGTTACAATATCGACATTTAAAATCATTATTCGAATAACATTTTAAAAAATATAATTCTGGTAATTTTTCTACAATGAACACAAATTCAAATATATACTTTTTACCTCTTACAGAAAAATGATATAATTCCAATATTATATAGAACTTCCTAGCTCCTACGTGCATAGTCCATCCAAACACAAAGCGGTGCTCAAAAATCACCTGTATGCCTTTGGCGATTTTCAAGTAATAATTACAATTATTTCGATCAGTTGAATGAAGCGCAACTGATGAAGGTTCTCCACTAGAAACAATATATTGTCGCACGTTCAATAGATTGTAAAATTTCAAAAAGATAATATCATACTTTGCTGTGGCATGTTTTAGTTAACCTACGAATAATCAAATTTGCTGAAGTAGTAGTTATATGAGCAATGCAGGATTTTAGGTTTGCTTGGTATCGACTTAAAAAATAAACTAAATAGGTAGGTAATTTGTACAGCATGCGCTGCTTTTGTTGTTTACATCTACATTTTGAACGAAGGTACCTAACAATGATTAACTATACATACAACAATACATAACTTTAATAAATACTACATTATTAAAGTTATGTATTGTTAATTTTTTCAACTATTTAATTCTTCTTGGTCGTCGGTTGATATTTTTCAAAATGTATATTTTATTTTAATCTTTCACTTTATGAAATATTGAATTTCACTAAGAGAACTGCTTTTTTCACTGCAATCTTTTATTTATTTTTAATTAAGTTTGTTTTGAGTTACATATCTGACAAAACACCAAGAAATTGATATAATTTCTTTTATCTAAGAAGTTCCACAACCAAAATGCTTCTCCATTAAAATACCCAATAATAATCAATACCAGACTGAAAATAAAGTCGTCAGACAACCTTCTTTTCACTGAACCACTATAAGATGGCTCTGCATGGCATGAAAATATTATATGCCAATACCAATAAAAAAATTAATTTTACCTGACTACCATATTTTTTATGAAGTAAATGAATTCTTTAAGTAAACTAATATCATTAATATTCATTAGTTGACAATACAAAACAAACGACCGGAACATGCTAGCTAGCCACATCTAGAACTAAATAGTATAAGAACCAAACTTGGTATCAGTGTTACAGTATTCTCTGTCAATATCTAGTAACTAGTTATCTACTCAGCTCAGTCGTTTTAGTAATACTAGTACTAAAGAGATGTCGAACTCATCAAGTTCTGATTTGTTTGGTATTTCAACAACAGATGTCAGAATGTTTTTTCAATATTTTCCTCTTTGTTTTAGTTATTTCAATATATTCACTTCAATTTAAATCAATGCTTTCCCTTAAATTCAAAGACTGTACATGAGACTACCAGTTTTATTTTTAAACTGAGTTAATATTTTACATTTCACCGACACATGTTTTAGTTCATTCTGAATATATACTGGTCGAAAATAATTATGTAATATAGGGGTAAGGCAGTGCTGAGGATACTATTTGTCGTTATTATGTAATATTTAGATATCAACTTGTATGTGGATCTTACAAAGTAACAAATGGGTACCTCATGCAGTAACTTTGATCTCTATATTGCTTTTTTTTAACTGAGTCCATTTTAACATTATTGCAACTCATAAAATGGAGTCATATTCAAACACGGAAATGACAGATATGCACTTTATGTACTGCCGTCCGCCGTGCGGCTGAAAACGCATCAAAAACGAGTATGAGGCAGCATCTCTTAAATTTTCCAATTACCACTTTTAATAATTAAGCACTGACAGTTTATCAATAACTTAAATTGTTAAGCCTTGTGACAACGACCGTCTTATATTTGCTGTGGTAATCAGATTTTTGTAATTTTTGGCCCGATAACTTAAAGAGCAGAGTGATTTTCAAACTCAGTTTACTTGGATTTGGTCAGAGACAATATTTTTTACGTAAAATTGTTAAGATTTTATAAATCTGTAGAGGAAATTGTAAAAAAATGAAATAAAAAAGTACGGCACTTCGCCAACCTAAATAGGACGATTATGATTTGCATGTCGAAAAATGGAGTTATTTAACGTAAAAAGTTATGGACCCATACATTTTTTACAATAACAGAAAAAAAAACAATTTTGTTTGAACCTTTTTAAGGGAATATAACTTCCTAAGTGTGCGTTTTAAGGCACATGTTAATAGGGACTTCTTAGCTTATTTTAATAAATTCTATACAAAGCTAAGTTTGGAACCCTATTTTAGAAACACCCTGTATACAATATTAATACACATGCTTGTAGAGATTTCGTTATCTCAGAATAAATGTGAGAAAGACTTTCATTAAGAGACAACTATGTTTCAATTGCTACACTTTATATCCACAAATTTCAAATACTTGTCTGTTGAATTAGTTTAGAAAACCCCAATCCATAGACAGAATAAAATAGTCTTACTTCATATATTTCGAAGTCACTCTTACCTAAAATTTTCTACAGTTAAATATCCTCCGGATCCATGATAATAGTCTCCAACCAATTCCGGAATACGAATATCTTCAGATTTCTTGAAGTACGGTAAAACTTCATCAAAACCCCAACCTGGGTTTCCCAGATCTGCCCACCTAAAATAAAACCCAATAATAATGTTTAAAGCTTTAAACACTTCTTCTAATTTAACGTCATAAACTAACCTGTCATAATCTCTTCTGTTGCCTCTGACATAAAGCATGGCATTGAGGACTGAACATCCACCCAAAACTTTACCCCTTGGCCAATTGCATTGTTTATTTTTCATACCCAAACAATAGTCGTCACATGGTTCAGTTTTGTACTGCCAATCTAACGGTGTCAGTTGAAGCGTTGGAAACATTAGAGGTAAATCGGTGAGAGAAATTTCATCTGGTCCAGCTTCTAGTAGAAGAACGTCCCAATACGGATTTTCACTTAATCTGAAATGTTTTCTCAATTAAATAACGTCGTTTTTAACGAAAAATATCGGTTTCACAAAATTTGAAATATTGTATAATTTTATAGAGAATAGTGAATTTTTAGAACGACTTCAAAGACTAACTCAGAAAACAATAACCCCATAGGAGAGGAATACAAAGTCAACTGAATAAAGTTACACAATAATATAAGATAAACGGCTATCGAAGCTTTTGGCAAAAGAAAGAAACGGAAGTGGTAGCAAACATAGGACAGAATGGCATACACCGGACATAAAATATACATTAGAAAGGAAGCATGGAATTTAGAGAAAACAGATGAAAATCTGGCGAGCGGTTAAAACAAGGAAGCAAGATATTACCGAATATTAACCAACTAAGCAGATTGGCAAATCGCTGTATGTGATAAAAACAACTGTAGACAATAGTAAAATAATGAAAACATCAAAGCAACATAAGACTTATGGTAAAATCAAAAATTGAATTGTCTACTACGCTCATATTCGAATCAA
Source organism: Octodonta nipae (assembly GCA_034190945.1). Classification (NCBI taxonomy): domain Eukaryota; kingdom Metazoa; phylum Arthropoda; class Insecta; order Coleoptera; family Chrysomelidae; genus Octodonta; species Octodonta nipae. The sequence goes on along the minus strand of CM067220.1, from coordinate 14,728,082 downwards.
TATCAGGAGAAAAAAATGAATCGGAAAGAATAAAACAACACTTGACTTACATCATGTGAGTCATTGGAACAGCTAATAAGTTTTTCAGCATTTAAGTGTTTCATGGCTTTGGCAAGACACTCGATAGAATAGCCTGGGTGCTGATAACGAAGTCACTACGGCGAAATGAGAGAATTTCACCAAACGACTATACCTCCAAAAAATGAGGATAGCTGCCTGTCATACTAAAGCAGTTGTCATCGCAAGATGACCAATTTGGAGTACAAATAAACGCAGTCTTGACCAAATCTCACGAAGTAAATGATCAAACGAGAAATAGGACCACTATAGGATACCAAACGAACAACAATATAAAACTTGTAAGTATATAGGAGCAAAAATTATTCTCCAAATGACAAGAATTAACATAAATCTTTTAGTTAAAACCGGAAACATTCTAATAAATAGTAAAATGAACAAAGAAGCTAGAAGTTCTACTAGGTATGTAGAAAGATTGGCTTCGAAGAAAGAATACTAAAGAAAAGCAGGAACCATCTAAATGATGAAAAACTTCTGGATATCAACATCGCAACTTAATTGGAGACAACAAGCAGGTGGCTTATATTAAGGAGAAGAAGAAGCAGACTTATTCGAGTAGATTGCTGAATCGTTTGAAAAAGAACAATCGAGACATAAAGAAATAACAGCAAAGAAACAACTTGAAATATTTGTCAATTGAGGTGAACCAAAAGTTAGGTGCGGTTCTAAATCTCATAACACTGACAAACAAATGACTTAAACTTAATAAATTACTGAGCCATCTACAGATCAAACACCTTATTTTGAGATTTGGGACACAAAGTTTGATACCATAACACAAAACCTTGATTTTTTCAACAGCCAAGTTTTTCATATTCATGGAGTAAACCAGTTTAAGTTATAGTTTTGCTCCATGTTGATGACGATTTGGCAATTGAAACCATGTTGAGTGTAAAATATAACTTTGTGTTTTAATGTTTGTGACACATGAAAGGTTCTACAGCATTTCCAGTACTTTGGTTGGTCACACAATTACTGATTTCATTCAGAAAATCAACATTTATAAAGTGTAAAACACTGATGTTCCAAAAATCTTTAGATTCTAGCTCGAATAAAAGTAAATGGCAAATGAATCCCTTAAATAAATCACAGAGAAAGACTTACATCCACTAAGGCCCAATTCTTCTTAAATATAGAAATTTTAAAAATATATTTTAGATTGAAACGCACTCTGGAGGAGGATTTTCCACAAATATCCATAGAAATTGAGAGTTAGTTGGCTTTTATTTTGTATTACCCAAAAAATAAACCATCGTTCTTGACCTCTTTCTGGTTTTTATTGCAGAAGAAACTCACAACATGTAAATATACCAAAACATTCTCACACCAAGCCTCAAATCAATCTTAAACAAGCCTAACTCCTTAACCCTATTGAAGATGTTATTCAAAGTGTGGTACACTTTATAAGTTAATTAACTAACTTTTATGTATTCAAAGTACATAGTAGAAAATTATTCAAAAGAAAATAGATAACATCTCAGTGATGAAGAGAATGAATTTTAATGTCAATGTTTGCTGCTACAAAATTTATCATCGATCATTGATAAAAACGCCATTACTAAAAGGATTCCTTGGTACGTATACTATAGTATGGGGCACAATTCAGTATTGTCACAATGTCTATCTAAGCAGCTATTGCATTTTTTACATCGACCTCTCAATAATTGTAATTATTTCTCAGCGATATAATGAAGTACTTGGACATTTAATGGTATAACATAATTAACAGTTTTCAAACCTGTTTGCTAAAACCGATCCAGCACTTCCTCCACCAACAATAATGAAATCGTAGGACTCCTTTATCTTGAAACTAGGAACATCTTTTACTCGATTATCCCGATCCATTATGTCAGGTCTTGAACTCATAATAGTGGAATGGAGGTAAACCAGAAACCCCAGACCAGGACCTAAAGTAAGAGCCATTCTGGTCATAGAGTAGAGGTTCATCTGTTGGTCTGTTCCTGACATTGTGTCCTGAATACATAGAATATATTTTATGTGCCTGTTATATTCTTATATATATATAAAAATCAGTTGATGTTCATTAGTATCGTCAAAACTAAAAACGGCTTGACTGTAAAAGAGAAAAATTAAAATTTTATATGGAATTAAGTTGTTGAAAGATTCTTGCTCACTGTAAACAACTACATGCCTCAAATTCCAGGCAAGGCAAGTGCAGGGCAAGTCGCTAGGCAAGCTAATAAAATATTCAAGTATACGTGGAACATCCATCTCACCAGAAAATATCACAAATGTAACTAAACTTCCTTAAATACTTGCATACGTACTTGATAACGTATGAACATACACAAAGTAATAAACTAACCTTTCAATTATTAATAACCAAAGAAGAATTTGCAAAGGAAATATAGCAGACTGATGGAATTCTCAAAAACCTGGCCAAAAGTCGAAAGATGGCAACATTTGACTAACATTTATTATTTAGGGGTTTTGAGGTCACTGATTACGATTTTGATATCAAATTTACAAAATTCAAAATGGCGGTTTCACAATGGCTGACATGTTGATAAAATGTTCACATGTTTTCGAAGTCGCTGAAAACGATTGAGTTGCAAAAGTTAACAAAATCAAAATGGCGAATTTAAAATAACCAACATGTTTTAAAAAATCGTTAGTTTTAATGAAAAACAGAAGATATGAGTTTTGGGGTCTTTTCAAACTAATTTTCATACAATATTTTCCCTTAGATTTGATTTCCTTACAATCTATGGCGAAAAAACCCTAGTCCGAGGAAGATTTAGCGCAATCCGGAAGATCACTTACTGTTGAACATAAATGGTTCGCTACCTAGCTAAACATTTCTCAGGTTTCAAAAGTTGGACCACTTCAGTTCACAAGCTGGGGGTAACAGGATCTAAGGTCGCTAACAGCCAATGAAAAATGACCTCCGTGTTTTTCTGGCAACTACATTTGCGCAAGTACTCATTGCTATATCATTTTTTAAACAACACCGTATAGATAATTTCAAGTAATTAGAAAAGCAGGAATATCTGTATCCTTTGGTAAATAGGAACGATTCAAAAAGAGAGAAATTCATTTCAGTAGTAGGTACCTATCAAAATGCAGCCTTAATTATAGCGTTGCGCCAGAAACAAACATTTCTAAAGTTTTTACAAGAAGCGGGCAAATTGATGCAAAAAGTTTCCATGATTGTACTAATGGACCACTTGAATGAGTATTTTTCAAAATACAATCCCTATCTATTCCAAAAACTCATCGATGCAGTGGTGCTCTCTTCACTAAAAAATGTGAAAATGCACTCAAAATTCGATATTCCATTCGACTTTTGGCCAGGTTTTTCGAGAATTCCACCAGTGTGTACAAAGATTTATAGAACACCAATTTAATTTATAATCATCCAAATTCAGTAAAGGTGTTATTATATCGTTATATGATAAAGTAAACACCAACTGTTCCGACGACAACAAATTCAACAAAAAATAATTTGGTCAAGTGCGAGTTGGACTCGCATACTTAGGGTTCCGTACGACCTTCAAGATTCTAATATTCCAGTTTCAGACAAGAAGGGAATGAGTGCATTTTCTTATATTTACCATTATATCTTTTAAAGGAAGCGTTTTAAATTTATAAAAAATATACACTTTGATTTTCCGAACATAGACTTTTTATTTTATCTGCTTCAGGATTCACTTAATTTTTATGAGAATACATATGTATTTAATTTTCTAATTTGGCCCCCAAAAATTAACGTTATAGTTTTATTTTACTAATAAACTTTCAGAGAGGTCTTTTATAATCTACTGTCTGAGTTTTGAAGCTCTTAGATTGAAAGATAAAGGGCAAAATAGGTCAAGTTTTAAATTATATATTATTAAATGTGTTATTCAAATTATTAAAAAATACAATTAAAATATATTTTTCAAAATTTAAATAGTGTTTTTTTCTAAAGTGGGAATGGTTAATATTTTTGAAGATATTAATCTTAAAACAAATGATTTAAAAATATGCTATATTTGTAATTCACATAATGAGCCTTTTATCTGATATATTACATGATGCTTTTGAAAATTGAATCTTTATTTTCCATTTAATTGTATAATTTGTCCCTAAAATTACTATGAGGGTTTTCTAATATTTTATTTTCTGTTTAATTCTATTATTTGGGGGCCAAATAATAGAATTATGAATTTTTTCATATTTTACCTATAAAGAAAAAATTGAGGTCTTATAGTTTGGAGAATAACGGGGAGAATGGGTATTTTTTTTTAAATATTTGTTTAATATATTTTAAAATATTCATTTTAAAAAAATTAAAACAATATATTTGTGTTCGTCATAATGAGCCCTGTGATTTTATATATTACATGACCAGTTAGAAACAATTATAATTTTTTATTTTCCATTTAATTCTATAATTTGCCCCCCAAAATGAGTATTAGGGGTTTCTCCTTATTTTTTCAGTAAAGTTCAGGTGAGGGGCTATACTACCATTTTTTTCAAAATTTTGCAGCTTATGATTTCGGAGATAAGGGGGGGAATGGGTAAATTTTTATATTTTTGTTAATATCTTTGAATTAATTTATTTTAAAAATATGAAAAAAAAATATATTTGTTTTCTTCATAATGAGCCCTTTCATTTGATATAAAACATGATGGTTTAGAAACAATTTTAATTTTATGTTTTTCATTTAATTCTATAATTTGCTCCCCAAAATTAAAAGTAGAGGTTTCTCCTTATTTTTCCAGTAAACTTCAAGTCAGAACCTATACCTCTAATTTTTTCAAAACTTTACGTTTTATAGTTTCGGGGATAAGGAGGGAGGAATGGGTAAATTTTGGTATATTTTCGTTAATATCTTTTAAAATATATTTTTTTTAATAAGAAAAAATATATATTTGTGTTCCTCAGACTGAGACCTTTCATTTGATATATTACATGATGCGTTTGAAAATTTTTTTAATTTTAAATTTTTATTTAATTCTATAATTTGCCCCCCAAAATTAATATTAATGGTTTCTCCTTATTTGTCCTGTAAAGTTCAGGCAACGTTCTATATTTCCTATTTTTTTCAAAATTTTAGGCTCAGTAGTTTCGGAGATCAGGTGGGGGAGCGGTCAATTTTTTTAGTTTTTCTCCCCAGAAGTACCTCTAAAATCAATTTTTTTTCTTTTACGATATGTACTCCTGATCGGGTCACCAACCATACATTGATACCAAATTTCAACCTCTTCCGTCCAGTAGTTTAGGAGAAAATTCCTGTGATGTGACAGAGACAGAAATCCTGAGTGATATTATAAGGGTATCCGTATATTGTATCTACGGAACCCTAAAAACAAGTATTTTTATGGGAAACAATTACTGTTCAAAATTAATTAACAAAGAAGAGTTAAATAGTATTGAACACAAAACAAACTTGAGAATCAACTGAAACTCAAGAGAACTACATTACAATAACAACTATACCATATATAAAGAGTCTGGCAGAAAGACTGAAGAAAGTAGGCAACAGATTTAATATCAAAACAACAATAAGTACCCTAAAATCTACTATTATGAAAACAAAACCAATAAACGCAAGTCAACAATCAAAAAATTGCATTTACAAATTCCTAGCGAATGTAATAATTTTTACATTAGAAAAAAACTGTGAACATGTTAGAAACTTAGGTCATAAAATACAATTTAACAATTCCATAAAACCGCACAACGAAAAACAAAACACTAAAGAAAATTTAAAAGATAAGGCACACTCTTTCTCTTAAATGGTGGCGCCACATATAAATCCTGAAATTGTTTCAACTTTAAAGCAGCTTGACCAATATATATGAACTTAGGAACTTTTGTGCTACACGGCATGTAATACAAAAACACAAATTTTCTTAGTTATTTCATGTCACCGTTTGAATTTTAGAATATACAGCCTTTTCTTCTTAAATGTTAAAGCAATTAGAAGATGCCCACAAATAAGCTTCAGAAAACAACCCCCCACATCTATTCCTTCGAACCATCAAAATTTTAATTAAAATTAGTTCTTTACATATGGTATAGTTAACAACCAATTAAAAACTCCACATGGCTGTTTAAAATATAAATATATACAATTAATTGAACTTAATATAATGATGCCTACTACAATTGTAATCCTTAATGTTTTAAAAGAAATGATTTCTAAAAACTTACCAGGTTAGATTAATCCACTAATTAGCTCTAACACAAGACTTTTTCAATACGTTCCAAAAAGTGCGAGCAAAATATTTTATTAAATCTTAGAAGAAACAATTTTAGCTGAGCGAGCAGAAATTAATCACTGAACTGTTAGTTATTTACACAATATGATATTTTTATATGAATTTATATAAACATTTTGATTTAAATTTTTAAAAATCTCGATAGTGTGCTTCATTAACTTTCGCTATGTATACTCAGTGATTTAAAAAATACAACATTTTCTATAAACTGTAGTTTTTGTGATAATCCTGTATGGCTCTCAAACATTTTTTGATATATATTTATTTTCAATAACAAATTATTTTTAAATATCAAAACTTATGAAACAAAAAAATAATAAAATGTATTTGATTTTTTACCAACGTATTTGTTAATTAAGAGTTCCGAAAGTTATTATATGATATATATATATATATATATATATATATATATATATATATATATATATATATACATATATATATATATATATATATATATATATATATATATATATATGTATATATATATATATATATATATATATATATCATAAATATTTTCCAAATTCTTTTAATTGAAAATATTTTCTTTAGTTCAGCTGAAAAGAAAAAGGAGTATTTTGATGTGATCAATTAAATTATTATAAAGTCACTATAATACATTATGCAATTAGGTTGGTAGATAAAGGCGGACCAAAGATGCCTTGGGGTACACTAATGATGAACACTTCATATTCACTACCTTGACCATTAACAATAACCATTAGCAATTTGTTAAATCCTCAATCTATAAATTCTTTCACACAAAATCTCATTCACTGAAACAAAAACATTGGCTAACCCACGGAAGGTAGTAGTGTTGAGCTTATCAAAAACAAGTTCACTATAAATGTATTCATTAATAGACTAACCCCCAGAAAAGCCATTTTGCTTCCTGGATATTGAAGAAACCTTAGCAAACATGTTCTTTAACAATTTTTTAATTAATTATCACCAGATATATTTTTCAATTCATCCGGGGATAGTGGGACAACCAATGCTCTTGATGATTTCAAAAAAATCGATTTAGGATATATGTATACTCAGTGACAAAGAAATCTCAACACCCGGACTAAATTGATTTAATATTATTTTGGTAAAACATAGATGCTATAGTAGTAAGAAGTAAATGAGTAGATAATTAAGTAGATCGTTCAACTAATGTCACCGATGAGAAATCCAGACCTCCAGACCAGAAATAAATGAATAAAATTTGAAAAAAAATACCAAGGAGTTTAATTTTGTTTAATATAATTTGTTAATAATGTATTTGTCCACCGCGGTAATCTATACACTCCCCCAACACATCTTGCATTGATTCAATAAGGTGTTCTGTTCTTCTTGAGGAATACTATCCCAACCTACCCAGAGGCGGATCCAAGGAGGGGCGATCTCTCTCTCCGAGAGCGAGGAATTATTTCATCCACAACCTTAAAATAAAAAATTTTTGAATGTTTAAAGTGAAAATCCACTACTTATAATATAAGAACTTAGGAAATAAAATGTTTTCGAAAACCTATAAAAGCTTTGGTACATTTCGTACGAGACTGCCTCCCTGACGTACCTGATGGCCCTCCTAACCTACCTGATCGTCCCCCTGACGTACCTTATCGCCCCCCGTGAAGCACGACTCTGGATCCGCCCCTGAAGCTACCTGTATTTCATGTCTTAGAACCTCCATTTCCCAGCATTCTACCCATCATATCCCAAGCCTCTAACAAAGGCTAAAGGTGTACATGTATTTGTAGTCATATATATCAAGGATATATAAATATGTATAAATATAAAATTTATTTTTAGGAAAAACATGATTAATAGGTTAAAATTGAATCATGAAACCCAATATTCCCAAAATTTCGGGTGTAGTTTGAATCCCACGACCAAGATTGATCTGTTGACAAAATAAATTCATGGTCATTAAAATCAGGTATCACATAAACTTTAATCTCAGTTTAATTTATATGTTGAGGCTCACCCTGCGTCTGGCTGAAGTGATAGCGTTCACAATTATGCACGAGAGACTTCTTCTTCCTTCGAGATAAAAGCTTTTTCTTCTTCCTTGGAGATAAAAATCAAACATTTTTTTCATGGAGCGTTACTAGAGAAATGGTATTTGGGGCTGAAACTAATCCCTGTGGAGAGGAGTGAAAATAAACTGTTTCCACCTGGATACAAAAGCGAGTTCGTCTTGATTGGCCTACCTTATATATTAAATATATTGAGCTAATTCAACATTTTCCGTGTATGATCAACCAAGTACGTTTAGTATTATTATTAATACCACAAATATTTACTTTATTACTTTCAATTATATTAACTTAATTAATTTATAATTTTTGTGATAATTTTTGTTGCCTTTACTGTCTAGATTAATTTGGTTTCTTGCATATAAATTTTGCTTCGTTAACTTATTGATACATATTTTCTAAGATTTCTTTTTCATGGATATTAAATTTAAAATCAATTACTTTCAAAACAATTTTATTTACATAAAAATAATTTATGGAAAAAAACAAATCACACAATACAACAACACATTCATAAAACATTCGTAAATAATAAAAAAGCATTCTTATCATCAGACTTTTTGGTATCGGGAATGCATTTTACCTTCTTCATATAAACTTAATAATATATAATAATATCTTAAATATTAAACTGGTAAATAAATAATGCAAATCAGTACTTTATTTCAAAATCCAAACGCTTTTTACAACGTTTTTCCAGATGACATTGTGAATAATAGATTTTTTCTTGGAAAATGATCCCTTATATATTGGTATTATTTTGTCTCTAAGAAGAATACTAGTATTCATTTATGACTCTTCAAACTTCTAGAGGTCGACTCTGGTCACTAGTTTAGCACCCTCCAGATATTCTTAATATCTAAAGTATTTTATACCAACAAAAAAAGAACCATTGGTCTAAATAACTATTTTCCCGGTTATGTAGTTGTAAGTACATTGGTTATTGTGTTATTTATACTCAATATACAACACGTAACATCAGAGTTTGGAGAATTCTCATTCTTGAACATTGTTATAAAGACAAAAAGTCATTATTCCCCAAAATAAAGAATAACATGTCGATCTTTGAAAAATGATATGCAGAATCCATCATATAACTCAAATCACAACATAAGTCTCACTGTTAACAACACAATTGTGAATCTGTTCTTCAGATACCGTCGTAATTCTTATTAAATTTCGTCACTTTAAGCCAGAACTCCTTTACAAGATCTGCACCTTTTTCTCCAATCATAATTGCAGGGGCGTTGGTATTCCCGCTGACCATTTGGGGCATAATACTGGCATCTATCACTCTCAGTCCTTTCAGACCATAAACTCTCAATTGTGGATCCACTACAGCATCCTGATCCCAATAGGGCCCCATTTTACAAGTGCCTGAAAAATCATAGTCCATTACTCAAATATATTCAATACATATAAAGTGTTCATGTAAATCCTTAGAAATATCTACCTTATTAAGCAAATATTGTTCCCCCCCCCTTATTCCCCGATCCTTAGAAATTTGACAGTACAGTTCAGTTTTGTCAATAAATGACAGCTACAACTAATAATAACTCCTGATGAGGACAGGAATTACTTGATGGGCCAATATCGTCCATAGAGGAGCTTCAGTTGATCTAGCAATCTTCAGCCTTCACCTTGCAGGAATCTATTCAATCCTTCCAAAATAAGGTTATACAGGGTGAATTTTTTTGATGATCAGTATGGGGATCTCGGAAACCAGCGGAGATAGAGCAATGGTTAAATTGGGAAAGATTTGCAGTTTTACTGGCCCAATTTAATGACACTCGTATTTTTGTAAAAAGTCATGGCTTACTAGATATTTTGAAAAAACGAAGCTCCTTTGTTTTTGATTTTATAAAAAAAAGTGTAAATATCAAAATTGAAGGGAATTGTATCCCGAATATGATTGTCATGTCCTCCTTTGCGTGACAGCTCCCGTTTTCGAGATATGAGACAAACTTATCTTTTTTTGAATGGAAACCATAGTTGGTTATGACCTCAAAAAATCGGACATTTTTAGAGCTTTTCAACGATATAATCCTCGATATACTTTTACTTAACAAAACAGAGTTATGGATGCTTTTCTCTCTTATTTTCACTTTAACGTAGGTAGCCATGAAAAAGATTGTTTTCACTTTGACGTTTCCTCATTTGAGAGTAATTCCATTAGTAGTGCTGAACTGACAGTCGATATTGACAAGTTTTCGTGATGATATGGAATATTCTAAAAAATAAAAACTGAATATGGTGGAATGTTATATCATATGCCATAAAAATTCAGTTCGTGCAGCTGAGGAATACTTTCATAGATATTTTAATCGTCGTCAACCTGCCCTATGTACATTTAAGAGGCTTTACGATAGTTTACGCAGATATGGATCTTTTACTAAACCACCAAAGGAACGTAATCAAATTAACGAAGCAGCACAAATAAATGTTTTGGCAATGGTAAATCAAAATCCATCTACATCAACTCGTGAGATTGTGGCAGAAGCTGGTACATCTCAACGAACTGTAGTTAAGGTACTGAAAGCGCACAAGTTCCACCCGTACAAACTTTCAGTTTCTCAAACTTTGCATGCTGGTGACGAACATCGACGTATTTTGTCTTGTACATGGTTTAGAGACATGTGCCTTGACAATCCACAGTTTCCATTAAAGGTGTTATGGTCAGATGAAACTAGATTTACTATCTGCGGTATGCTCAATAGACAAAATGAGCATATCTGGGCTAAAGAAAACCCTTTCCATGTAGAACAAAGACAACCCCAGATAAAATTTGGTTTTAATGTTTGGTGTGGTATCATAGGGTCTATTATTCTGGGGCCTTTTATCTATGACGAATCACTTACTGGGGAGCGCTACTTGCATTTCTTGCAATACACTTTTCAAGACATGTTGCATAATTTGAATTTGAGAACTTGTTTAGAAATTGAGTGGTTCCAACATGATGGAGCACCTGCTCATAACTCGTTATTAGTAAGACAACACTTAGATAATATCTATCCAAACTCTTGGATAGGAATAACGAACCCACGAGAATGGCCACCCCGGTCTCCCGATTTGGCAGTTACAGACTTACATTTATGGGGTGCGCTAAAAACAAAGTATTAAAAAGAAATTATGAGACAGTTGGTGACCTAAGGGAGGCGGTATTACAAGCAATTGAAGAAATTGATAGCCGGTCTGTGAGGAAAGCGATAATGTCAATCTTAAAAAGATTTTTGTCTAAATAACAATGGTGGATGTTTCGAATATAAATTGTAACCATTATTATGTACTTTAATTTCTTAAGTTTTTAGTAATTACCTACTTATTTAGTTTTTTCGTTATATTTGATATACCTAATAAACAAATCGTTCAATGTTTTTTAGAATAGTTATTAATAAATCAATCTATTTCATGGCTAACTACATTAAAAGTGAAAATAAGAGTTGAAAAGCTCTAAAAATGTCCCATTTTTTGAGGTCATAGCCAACTATGGTTTCAAAAAAATGATAAGTTTGTGTCATATCTCGAAAACGAGAGCTGTCACGGAAACATGGACATGACAATCATATTCGGGATACAATTCCCTTCAATATTGATATTTACACTTTTTTTATAAAATCAAAAACAAAGGAGCTAGAGGGATTTGACTAAATCGACAGAATTTAGTTTTTTCAAAATATTTAGTAAGCAATGACTTTTTACAAAAATCCGAAAGTGTCATTAAATTGGGCCAGTAAAACTGCAAATCTTTCCCAATTTAACCATTGCTCTATCTCCGCTAGTTTTCGAGATCCCCATACTGATCATCAAAAAAACTCACCCTGTATAAAGTCTATTGTTCATGCTCCCCAACCTCAACATTTAGAAGAGGTTTCTCAACGAATTATTCAAACAATTGTTTTTGAAAATGCGCGCCACAAGTTACATGTTACATACTCACCTATTGGATGATAGATTGTCACTGAATAATGCCTGATCATACACTCCCAGTAAGGATCAGTGTATTTCGTGACATGAGCACAGTCTGGAAATTCAAGTAACTTACTCCCATACGACTGGAAAACCGGTGTCTTACTAAGTGCTACACCAATTTTAACTCCTTCTATTAGAGTTTTCATGTCAAAGTCATCCATGAAATAATTTGGATAAATCAGTGGTGGTTCAAAGGGATTTTTACTTCTTAACTTAATAAATCCTAAAACATATTATTAAAATGAAAATTAATTTTGTTGAGCTGGATAGGTTTGAGCTACCTCTGCTTTTAGGTCTTAACAACATAGGAATCACACTCCAAGCATCTTTGTTGTTGACTGGTTTGAAAGTTTTGTCATAGAACTCGTCGGATAAACCATGAGCTTTTTTAATTTGAGCTCCGGCGTCAGAATGCGTTGAACCCGATACGAAATGGAACTCAATATCTGGAAAATCGTCAGATGCGTTTGCGTACTTAGTGTTGACAAAGGCGAGGCCTTCAACTCCGCCCATTATAGTCAAGGGACCACCACCAAATATGGCGTACTGCATTAGAGGACCTAGAAATAGTCCAAATTTATTAATTACTGACTTTTTTAATTGAAAACATTTCTTACCAACTGAATAAACTCTATCCAGTGTGATGGAATCCTCTTTGTTAATAAGGAAAGTTAAACCACCCAGACCTACGTGATCTTGTAGATTATGGCCAACTTTTAATTCCTGTATTACCGGTATCTTATGCTTTTCCAGTTCGGTTTTTGGTCCTACACCAGACAGCATAAGAATTTGAGGAGAGTTTACAGAACCAGCAGACAAAATTACTTCTTTATCTGCTCTTACCCTAAAAGAAATCAATAGTTACAAATGCTTGTCCAATTGTTGCATTTTTTTACCTGTAGCGCTTTTTGTTTCTAAAAAATTCAACTCCAAATGCAATCTTTGTGTTAGGATCAATTAAAACTCTAAGAACATGGGAATTCATTGCTATATGAAGATTTGGTCTCAATCTGATAGGTCTTAGGAAAGCTTTAGCTGTTGAGCATCTAGAGCCTTTCCGTACAGTTCCTGTAAAAGATTGTTGTCTGTTATATCATATATCGTCATCATCCTCCAACAACTGTATTATTATTATGACATCATATTTTAGTTCATCGTTTGCAAATTATACAAAAATTATTTTGATAAACATAGTAATTGGAGAAACTATACTCGATGAGTTCCCATAGTGGTCCATCAGAGCGAAAAATTCGAAAAACCCTGTATTGTTTTCATCTAACCTAAATACGTAACCCGTAAGACGTCGTAAAGTGCCTTTTTATGGTGTGCAGCCTGGTGTTGATAACAGGGACGGCTGTCCCTTAAGTGCACTCGTGCGCTGAACCACCAAATTTAAAAAGCTTATAATAAGGTTAAAAATCAACACAAAATGTTTAATAAATATCATTTCAATACCAACGAATTTATCAAAAAACAATTTAAGCTCTAATCTAAACTTGCATTAAGACTTATATTCACTTAAAAGAATATTTCACCGTGCACTTCGGTTAGAGCACGGTGAAACTTATATAGTGAGATAAAAGATACTTAATGCAAACTATATAGAGTAATAGGCTAATTCTCGTACGCCACACTGAGACACCGAGCTGTGCTGATTGACCGGACTTATCCGAACGTTTCAATAATTCAAATTTTTGTTTACGTGATTTAATTAGTGGTTGCTTTGTTTTTGTCCTCGTAGTCTATGAAAGAATATTCAATATACAGAGTGTGTGTGTTTACATAACTGTGAAAATGAGTATCAACTTTAACATTGACTATATTAAAAACAATAATAAATCGTTTCAAAACAAATTAGATATAAAATTGGCTGGTCCACCTAGGCCATATTTTAATTGAAAACAAGAGTGCAAAATGAAAAATAAAGTATTTACAGGAAGTTTTAAAAGTGAAATGTATAATAAAAAGAAATGGTTATGTGGATGTGATCGCATCAATACATTATTTTGTTTTCCTTGCATTATTTATGGCGGGGAATCAATTTGGACGGAGACTGAAGCGAAGGATTAAAACGTTTCTTAGAAATACGATGTCTCAGGACTGGCTAAATGCTCTTGTTGTGCTTAGTATTGAAAAAAATATATTCTCTCAATGCCAGACTTTAATAAAATGGTCATTGAACATTTCGCTTTCGAAGAAAGTCGGCCAATATTTTAATTAATAAAAAATAAAAGCTATGGTTTATTTTGTTGCATCTTTGAATCCCAATATTCGACCAGTAAAGTGCACCACCAGTTTCATAACCCACCAGTCGCCACTGGTTGATAATGATTTAAATACCTTAATTCGTCATCGAATCCAACAATTACTTACAAAGCTGTTCATCAACGACATGAGAAATTGGTGCCTCAATCTCCCTAATCCCCACGTCTCACTAGAACACTGGAAAAGGAGCTATTTCAAACTTTAGATCGAACTCGGGTTATCAATCTGCCAACTCCCCAAGACTCACTAGCATTTCGCCTCGTGATTTTGATACCGATACGGAACTTTCATAAGACTGTTTCTTCTTATATTGTTCCGACTTTTACATTGAAACCTCCGCAGAAACATCAAATTGTGTGGGTGCGTTACTTATCTCTGTCTTAATCTGATATAACTTATCGACTGTAACTTTGAGATGGTACCTAGAGTTTCAGTATAGTGTAGCCTATTCGCTGTGCTGTGTAGTTGGTGGCTATTATATTTTCTCTGAGTCTTTTATGTACTTAGTATCCAATTCAGCCTTATTTTGATAACTGTTCCCATGGTAACATAAAGCATGGCCCGATTAAAAAAATAGACCCTTCTTCATCATTCCGCAATAATTGGAATAGAGAAGATTTAAGAACTAACTCGACTAGACTAAAGAACAGATTTAACTAGTGCAGACCATAAACATCATACAAGTAACCATGAAGACGAAGTAGGAAATTGGAAATAATCAGTGTTTTAGATAATGAGGGACGAGTTCTCAACCAGATTCAAGGGAACCAAACCAAATGGATACGTTAAAAGGACGATCTTAGGCGAAACGCTGTTTAAACTGCATATATCAAAATCCGAAGAAATCGATTCTGATAAAGTAGGCCATAAAATGACGAATCCAATTTTTGATTTACTGCAACCACTTTGAGTGTTACGATATAGGTTCACGTGCTTACAAGATTCCACTTATACAAGAATTGAGGAAACGCGATTGAATTAGCCATTTCATTTGAAAATTTTGTTCAGTGTTGAAACATATTTTTCGGTTAAATGGCTATATCGACAAGCACAACTGTAGCAATGATAATCTACAAACTATTGCCGAAACACAATTGCATCCATAAAAATCATCGCTTAACACAGAGAAATTACTTAATTTTAAGCTGTAAGATATAAGATTTCTCTCATTTTAATTGTAGATCTCAATGACCTTGAAGCTCTCAGAAGGGGCGATCGCCCTTATCTCTCACACTCTAGTTTAGTTTAGTTTAGTTTAGTTTAGTTTAGTTTGGTTTGGTTTGGTTTGGTTTGGTTTGGTTGGGTTTGGTTGGGTTCGGTTCGGTTCAGTTCGGTTCGGTTCGGTTCGGTTCGGTTCGGTTCGTTCAGTTCGTTCAGTTCAGTTCAGTTCAGTTCAGTTCAGTTCAGTTCAGTTCAGTTCAGTTCAGTTCAGTTCAGTTCAGTTCAGTTCAGTTCAGTTCAGTTCAGTTCAGTTTAGTTTAGTTTAGTTTACTTTATTGCTCAACAGAAATAAATTCAATTACAGGACAAATGTTATAAAATAATTAAACATACTAATAATCTATGGTATCTTAAATATAAAAAAAAGAATAAAAAGAACACAGAATATTACAAATATTACATCATAAATTTTCTAACACAGTTTTAAAAAAGAAATGAAATAACAATTGACAAGAGACTTTTGCTAGTAACTGAACCATAGTTGACCTGTCATTTGTTGTATATATGCTTCAGCGATTGATTCAAAATTGTCATAATTAATATATTCCAATGCATAACTAAAAACCTTATCCCAAATCTGTCAAGAAGTAAATTGTGCTGGTACCCTCTGACAGGATATGAGCCGCCGACTCGAAAAGCGAGAAATTTCAGAAATTTTCTTTGCACTGCCTCCAAACGCTTATGATGAATCTTGTAGACAGGATGCCAGATAAGATTGCAATAATCTAACTTTGAGCGCACTAAGCATGTATATAAAGATTTCAGCGCGGATATGTTATGAAAGCTGTTACAATTTCGCAAAATAAGACCCAACGAACCCAGTGCAAATTATAGAAATATTTTCAGCGAATGAGAATTTATGATCGAAATATACACCTATGACAGTGCATCGCTCAATATTCAACGAATAATCGAATAGTATACGATTCCTCTTTAAAGTATAACAACATATTTTGCATTTCGCGATGTTCAAAAAGAGTTTGTTCCTGGTGCCCCATAACGTGGGCTGATTCAGGTCAAATTGTAGCCGTAAGCTCTCATTGATGCCCTCAACTTTAAGAAATAAATTCAGATCGTCTTCAAAAAAAAAGAGTTTCAGATAACAGTATGCTTGATAAGTCGTTAATGAATATCAGAAACAATAACGAACTGAGATTGGAACCTTGGAGAGGTACTCCTGAACTGATAGTAAATATGTTAGCCGTTATAGCTAACAAATTGATGGCGGTTACTTAAGTAGGATTTAAATAGATTAACCAGCGAGTTACTGAAACCAAAGACTTTTGGAGTCAGGGCTGCAGCTGTGAACTGGGTGGAAATCGATAAGCTAGTGACTGTGGATCTATTTTTCATGAAACCGTATTGGTCCAGTCATATGAGTGATCTGACAATAGGAAAAATCTAGATCCACCCATAGTTCTTTGATTAGTTCAACTTTGAGTGTTACCATTGAACTCCAATACCCATATTTAAAAAACAAGCAACTCCATGTGGTTTTCAATGACTTCTTTTTTGGAATAACATGTGTTAATGCCAGTGCAAAAATTTCTCTCGCTTTTTTGAAAATACCTGCGAGTAATAAGGATGAAGTAAATCTTCCAGTCCTTTATTGTTTCAAATTTTTACCGTAATTAATATTACAGGCTAAAGTCAAAAAAGTTAAAGATTAATTATTAACTTTTTTTTTGTTACCGAATGGAATAAATCCTTTCAAGATAACAAGATAATAGTGAAATTTCGTATACCTTGAGCCATCATGAATCCCGTCTGAAATTCACCATTAATGTCCCTATTCTTGTACCCCAACTGTCTTCCGCCTTCTACAAACGCGGCAACTAATGGTGTGTGGTATGGAGCTTCGGAAACGGTTAAGAAACCACCTGAAGAATGATACGGAGTACGGGTCAAATAGGGATTCTGATTATCTTCAGACTTTTTGAAATAGTGAAGGACATCTTTGTATCCCCATCCGGGATTTCCGAGAGCTTCCCAAGCCTCGTAATCTTTCTTGTTACCTCGAAGGTATAACATGTAATTCAGGACGGAAGATCCTCCAAGTACTTTTCCACGAGGCCAGTTACATCTGCCGTTAGTCATAGCTGAAAAACAAAAAAGTATACCAATAACGATGATTTTTACAAGAAAATTATTGAATTATTTTAGATTATTTTTGACTATTGTGATATGTAATATTTTAATTTGTAATTGTACTTCTCGCTGTTAAGTAAAATGGCTCAATAGTTTCTACAGAATATTGTAGTTTTTTTATTTTAATGGGATTGATATCAATGATTATTCTGTTTTTCAATTCTTTTGATATTTTATGTCAATTATAAAATTTGTAATCAGTAATTGGGACTTGCCCTGTTGATTACTTAAATAAAATAAATGATTATAAATCACATTATTCTACTCAATATTTTCAGAAAAATCATCCTGATGTTTTGTACAAATGTCTCAGGAAAGTTAAAAGACTTCTCATGGATCATGAAAAAAAAACTTAACAAAAAACTGAATTTTTTTTCGGATTTTACCGCTATTGTGGAAAATACTTTTGTAAATAAACACGGGATTTATTCAGCCATTTTTATTACTTATTGTGTCTGTTGATTGGAGTTTTCATGCCTGAATCCTTTCCTGCTAAATTTGTAATGGAATTTTGATGAAGCTGGGGCAATTTTGAATAATTGGTCAGATAACTGGTTGTCTCTTACACAAAGTAAATACAGATGTCCAGGAAAAAATGTGTACAATATGATCAATCTATCTTCCTGTGCACAAATATGTATATTATATAGTGTGCATCTTGGGGATGGGCAGAAAAAGATGGCAGTTAATGGGGGAAGCTTATGTCCAGCAATGGATTTCAAGTGCTGGATAATGACGATAATATTTTTTAGTTATCTGTTGTGATCACGTTTCAACTCCAAGTAATTCACAATCACTTTATAAATTATCAGGACATTTTTTTCGAAAGTTACTCCTACCAAACTTTGTTTCTATTACATATTTCAAATACTGTCTGTTACGGAAGAGACGTGAGGACAGAAAAATAGAAACAATTTAATTTTAAGAATTACTCTACTTCAAATAAAAACTGTTGCAAACCCCATGAGAGTTGAACAATTATTTTCTGATATATCTTCACATTTAAATTTAGAGATTTGTATAGAAAATTTAGGTATTATACCGTTACAAAAAACTCATTAGTCGAATACAAGTTAAAATATGTTCCAAAAAATAGCTTTTTTCTGATTTTCTGTAAACGATAAATCTCACCTCACACCTTCCCGTTTAAAATTAGGCGTCATCAGTCTAGTAATTTTGGCAAAATCCTAATTGTTTATCTCTTTTTTTAAGGAAGATACTACTTTTTTAAATAGCTGAACAACGATTAAATTACAAGATCTTCGTCAAACTTCAAAGTATGATCTTGGTACTTAAAAAAAATTATTTAGCAATTTTTGTATTAAAAATCGTGAAAACGAGAATTATTAACTAATAAATTATTAAAATTTGAAGATGCGGGATGTTTTTACCGAAAATCCTAGATGTCGATCTTTACATCTCGCGTCTTCAAATTTAACGAAAATTATCAAATACATAATGAAGTGTTCGAGAGGACATTCAATTGTGGGAAGCGCAACTGATGAAGGTTCCCTAACCAGAAACAATATATATTGTCTGCGTACAAAAGAATGACACCTCGAAGAGAGTAAGTTATTAAAATGTTGTTATTTATGTACAATTAATGAAACAATTAATAAACATTAAGCGCTGACATTTTCACCTGAAAAGTTGAGTTTGGAGGAAGCTCGTCGTAGAGTCGTGCTGGAAGGTACTTTAGTAAAAGAGAACAAATCTTCAAATTGCACTGAAAACATTTGCAACATCGCACCTTCACGATGATGTATACGCTTTTTTAATTTGAGATAGCTTATTGAAAAAGTAACATATAGCACATTTCTACCCCTAAAATATTACTCTCATCGATCTAAAAATGAATATTTTTTAAAATTATAATTTTATCACAAATTTGTGGATTTTTCAATATTTTGCGAAGTCATGGGGATATGAATTTATTACGAAATAATTGTCTAATCAATAACTTAATTTTATTTATTAAAAACCATTGTAAACTGTTGTAGTAGATTAGGTATCTACTTCAACAGTAGCAATGCTTGATTTTAGTTTTGTTAGGCACCTACTTCAAAAATGTGTTATATAGGTAGGTAATTAATTTGTACCGAATAAGCACCTTTTATTGCTCAAATTTATTATTTTCTGGATTTTTGTCAATTATTTTCAGTTTCTATTTGGAATCGGTTATTTTTTTGCAATGTCCTTTAATTGACAGAGCAATTTCAATATACAAAGTATCAATATAAATATTTTCATTACACACAATTTGCCTGTACAACATTTTTATCCAATTTCCACAATATAGTAAAATTCAGAAAAAAATCCAGAACAACCTTGGAAAAACCACGACGCACTAAAATCTCATAGTCTCACTATAAAAAAGTCTTTTATTTTAGCTTCCTCCAGATGTTCGTACAAAAAATCATATTCAGTAATTTTTCAATTTAAAAACGCTTTATTTCTTAGTCTGTACATAAAATATTAGTTCCTACCTAAACATGCCTGGCCCTGAGGTTCGCTTTTATATTTCCAATCCAACGCAGAAAGCTGTAAGTACGCTGCCATTAGTGGCACATCAGAAATTTCAGTCTCATCCCCACCAGCCTCCAAAAGAAGCACTTTCCAATCTTCTATTTCACTCAGTCTGTTTGCCACTACAGCACCTTCGAAGTTAACAAAATTAATTGTTATAGTTCTAATTTTATTTTAAAACTAATACCTGCCGAACCTCCCCCCACCACTATAAAATCATATCTGTCAAGTAGTTCATCTGTAGTTACGTCAACAGCTCTGCTCTCAGGGTCTAATTGCTCGTACTGAAAATAAGCAATGGCAGCTACTAAAGCTGGTAAGAAGACGGCGAGGTTAGATGCTGCACCGGTGCCCAGTCCGTAAAGAGAAGTTGTTATAGCACTCATCACTGGAACCAAATAATAATTTTAATATGTAATCAAATTACATTTTGTCTTTCATTTGGAGAAACTAGCCATTTTGAGCAATATTATAAAATGAGAGACGTAGAATTTATAATTTCAAATAGAAAGAACACTATTCTAGATTGCGCAGTCTCAACCAGATGTGCCTACTGGCTACATAATGATAAGTGCAAAGACGCCAGTAAATAGTAGAATAGAAAGACAGAAGTTGATTGTAAATAAAAATGTGAACTACCCTGCAAAACAAGGAGTTGAACCAACTAAAGAGAGATGACTGCAAATCTACAAATATAAAAATGTAAAATTAAGGAAAATCAATTTCTTTATGGAACTACAAACTGCAAGAGATGAAGAAACACAAACAACAGCTATATCATAAATGATTAGATCCTAAAAAGGATGACCATAAGAAAGATATAGAGAAAATCTGGCCAGGTCTAAATCCGGTGTGGTAGAAACGAAAAACTAATTCTGAGATAGTAAATGTCAGGAATTAGATAGTTACTTAGGAGGGCAAAAATCCGAAGAATCATTAAGATTTCTAACAACTATTGGATCGGGAAGATTCTGCTTTTTCCGGATTTGGAGTGCGTCATTTTTTTGGAATTATTTTATTTATATATCTTTACCAATATATAAAAAAAAATTTCCGACGTTTTGCTCACGCTTGTATAGAGCCTATTCAAATCTCTACTGCTGGAATATAGAACCGATTTATAGAGAACCAATAACTATTCACAGCTAAAGAACAAAATGAATAGGACAGCTAAAAAATGGATATGCCGCTGGTTCAGACGTGATCCCTTCAAAGTTCGTAAGAACGGAAGAGACAAATTATTTAATACCTTCTTTAATAAACACTTCAACGCAGATCATGTACCGAAGACATGGAGGGAAGGATGGATTCCGACTTTACACAAAAAATGAAATAAGGAAATTTGTTACATCAAAATGAGTCTGAGGAACAGACACAGAACAACTTTAGGTTTGGAATACATGCCTTGTATTTTTTCTGTTTTTTTTTTAGGGGGGGGAATAGCACCACAATTGCTGGAATGTCTGAACAAGAAAATTAAAAATTCAAAATGATTTCAAAATAAGTAATTCAAAATTCTAAAGATCATGTGAAATAACAAAGCTTATTTCAAAGAATTTGAAAGATTTGTCTTCAGGTTTCCATGTGGCGCTCCTAGGTACGACTTTGTTATAAGCTAGTGCATTCGCCAAAAATAAGATCAAATAATTTCCGATGTTCCAGAGATCCCATTAAAGTCATAAGGGAAAACCTAGGAAACACGTTATGAATCCCCGATACAGGACAGATTATTGGTAACCAGGAACATCTGAATTCTACAGAAGTACTAGCCTCCCTAGGAGCGCCACATGAAATTCTCTTTCAAATTCTTAGTACACTGACGGGAATTTGCCTGGAAAATTTTAGCCAGTAAATCGATTTGTCTGAAATTTTGACAGTAGGTTGAAAGTAGCATAAAAAACAAAACTTGTATTGTTCTAATGCGTGATCTTGCCCAGGGGGTGAAAGCCACACCTTCTAGGAGGTGGAAATTAAAATGGTAAAAATAAGTGCAGAATCGATAGAGGGATGAATTTCAAGTAAAT
This sequence comes from Octodonta nipae, assembly GCA_034190945.1. NCBI lineage: Eukaryota > Metazoa > Arthropoda > Insecta > Coleoptera > Chrysomelidae > Octodonta > Octodonta nipae. The sequence goes on along the minus strand of CM067220.1, from coordinate 14,705,593 downwards.
AGTCCTCTATGAACATTTTTCAAAAAATCAATAGTTTTTGAGTTATTTATGATTGAAAATGTTCATTTATCGTCCAAAAAAAAAACACGTTTTTCGGCGGTTTTTCTCGAATAAGTGCAAAAATAGACGTCCTACAAAAAAAATTCTCTTAAAAAAAATGAAGCTTATAAGAAAAGGAAAGAGTAAAGTTAATTTATTGCCCTGAAATAAAATTTATTGGTCAAATCCTTTCTGAAAAACTACACTGTTTAGTCCACATCGGATACAGTTTCTCCCACATGTTGCAGCCACACAATAGACATCAACTGAGCATTTAATTACCTTTGAAATTATATTTGTGGCAATAAAAGATCCATTAATTAGCAATAAAGACTGGCACCATGAACAGGCTGATATCTTTTTTCGTTTCTGAGATATACCTATGTTTCTATGAACCAGTAGGTGCCATAAAATTGTGTTTGGAGCAATAAAATAACAATTAATTAACAATAAACTCTGGCAACAAGAACAGACTGAAATCTTGTTTAGTTTCTCCAAAACCTATATTTGGGGCAATAAATGAGCAATTAATTAGCAATAAAATGTAGCACCAAAAACTGAACTAACAGCTTGTTCTGTATGCTTTAAGTCTTAAATCAGATCGGATATTGTTTCTCCGAAAAGGTTGGAGCAATAAAGTTTTATTCAGAACAAGAAACACGCTGAAATCTTGTTTAGTTTCTGAGCCTAAGCCACATCGGACACTAGTTCTTGGAAGATGTTTGACCAATATATTTTATTTTGGGGCAATAAATTAGCCGGAATTGGCGATATGCGACTTAATGATGATTAACTTCCACTATTATGAATAAATCTCTTCAATAGAAATCGTTGTTCTACAGTATTGGACTTCTCTTCATAGTAGTGTATCCAAACTTCTCCAACAGAGTTAGTTTAGTATTAAAAATAATCTTCCAAGTAATTCTCAAGACCAACATTTTCAAATTCACAGAAAAACATTATCACAGAAGTTGACATTTTTCACTTAACGATAATTTCAACATAACAAATTGTTCACTGCAAGTTCAATTCACCGCTTGATAATTTATCAATAATTTACCACTTACCACCAGTCGAAAGAAAAAACATATCGATTAAGTTAAGTGTCACTTAATATCACCCAAACTCGACTAATAGTTTTTTTATCGGCATTGTCATTACAACTAAAGATAACTTTCTATTAATTAGAACTTCCAAATCAAGCTAAAAATTTTTGCAATAATACGTGATACCGAAAATCAATGAAGTTCTCTGATTGTTATTCATTCCATGGTGTATCCGAATGTGTAATATTTCGAAGCGATAATTTTCCTTCATTTTAATTTTTAGAGGCAAATGCAGTTTTCTCTGAAATTCGTAAAATCGCATATTTAAACTGAAACGTAATTGGATAAGAACTGAACAATATGAGAAGCTATAAAATACGAAATTGTATGAAATCTATTTTAAGGTAAGTTCCATAAGCGAATTTGACACTAGTGAGGCTCCAACACAATTTAATTTTTAGCCTTTCATACAGATATTTGCGTAATTTTTACGTCCTGCAATGTTCTTGATGGTAAATTGTATTCTTTTTCTTTTGGATGATACTCACAGAATGAAAATTACCTCGAAGTACTATTCATATTCGCCAGCTACAAGATTTAGGATCTTTAACTACATACATCAGAGAAACAGTCTAGATTGATCTTTCAGCAAAACTAACATTATTTGTTTTATAAACTAAAATCACTTCAAGAAAACCTTTATATATAACTATTGAATAGTTGCATATAAAAGCGCTCTAGAAGTGATTTTAGTTTATGAAACATATATGACTCTGACCCTTCAGTGTAATGATATAAAATATTTATATTAATCATTGATTTTCCTTAGATTTACCATTAACACTAATATTTCGAAAACTAATAGATTTCCCCAAAAATAACAACACTATCTTATCAATACACGTCTGGCTACTCCGGCATTTTAACCGGAAGTCTGGTAAAATTTTATGGTATACATACATAGTCTTAAAATAATAAGCACCCTTGTAAGAAATAATAACCTGTATTGACTATCTTTACAAAGTGCCAATTTAAAGTACAACAACTAGCTCAATAAGTTCTTCCATTTCACGATCTGAGCTTGGATTGAGTAACCGTTGTGTGTCATGCATCATTCATTTAGGGTCAATTTGTTCTAGAATTAATAGAAAAAATCTACTGTATTCTGTGAATTATATTAGAAGTTTCTCGAATCATCTCAATCGTCAATTAAAATTTTCAGGTACCTCCTCATCTCTACATGGTGCCAAAAGATCTAATTGAACAACCATCATTTTATGCGGTACAAACATCAGTCACTTTCTTAATATTTTCTGAGGACTCTTACATGAGGATGACAACTTGGTGATTGATAATTTTCTTTTCGTCCTGTGAGGATTGTGCAATCAGACTACTTCCCATTATTGAAATCCCTTAGAATGTGGTATTTAAGACACTGGATTTTTACCCCAATACTTATAACAAGCATACGTGTTCTTGCAGGGGGGAATAGAGGCGATCGCCTCTTCGGAGAGCCTCCGGGTCAGTGATTTCGACAATAAGTCTAGAAAAACAAGACCGGCTCCCCCAGAAGGTATTCTTTGAATCCGCCCTGTGTCCTTGCCAATTCATGGATGGACCATCTGGTACCATCCTTGTTTTATAACTTGTTATGTTAGCTATAGAATTCAAGTGATTTAGAACTTAAGGGGCTCTTCTTTGCCAAAAGACCATAAGACAAATACTTCATCTACGTATCTAATCCATGTTTTTAGCTTAAGCTCTGCTGACTCTGGACCTTTCCTCAAATTATATTACGAACAGATTTGAGACTGCTGAAGATAGTAGCGGCCTCATTGCTGCACTATTATCGAATACACATTTTTAAGACAGTGTATAACCAATTATGATTTCTATTAAAAAAATAAAACTTTAAGCTAAAATGAAAATCTGCTATGTTCTCAAAATTTTTCCTATACGCCAAAAAGTGTCTACACAATGTAAAAGTTGTTAACTTTACAAATAACCGAGATGTGAACATTTAACCAAAGCAAAAACAAAAGACGACAATATGTTTCAGATTGTACCATTAAAAGATTTTTGTCTTTTTTTTGCTACAGAGTTGTCCTATATAAACATTATTGTGTAAGTAGCATACATTACCACAATTAGCCGAACATGATTGAGCTTTAATTAGCTCAGAAATATATCCAATAACTATTTTTTGTGCAATTTCAACCAAATTGTGGGATTGAAAATGTGTAAATCTGCTAATTGATGATTCATTTAATATTTTAAATAAGGTATTAAGAACTTTTTGTAATTAGTATTTAACACAAAATTTTGAATACTTATTTGATAACATGTACTAAAAACTTACCGTAGTATCAACTCAACTCGATTAATGCAAATTAATAAGTCATTAAAACTGTTCTTGTCACGAATAACCGCTACTTTTCCGGAACATCATCGCACAATTTCAACATAATGTAGGACAGCAATTTCTTCAAAGAAATGCACATTTCTTGAAGCTTCACGCACTCAAATAAAAATATCGGTTAAAATACTTTGCCAAATATTCAAATAAAAATACGAAGGAATCTAGTAGAGGACTACGTAATTTGTAACTGATCTCGGTGAACGGTCTTGAACTTGACTGACTTCTTGACACACTCACTAGAGAAATGCCGAAGAAATTTCTCACTCTCCTCGAGTAAACGATGTACAGTTGAACGCAAGAACAAGTGAAATTGAATGTAATGAAGGTCTTGTGACGACAGTACCGAACAAATGGGCGTTATTTGTGCAATTGTAGTTTATGTCAAAGTGAAATTTGTAATTGCATTTGTTCTATTATTACAAGAATTTTCTGCAATTCTCTAAAAAAGAAGACGTTTAAGTATTTCAGAATCTTTTTTGGCAGAAATTATTATTATAATTAAGTTCCAAAAAGCTCCAAGAAAACTCTAACAGATGAGTAAAATTTGTCAACTTTACTTTTCCAAGATGTGTAGGTTTTAGTTACTGTTTCTGTGCCATATATTGTACTTACACCAGTCGCTAGAACATAAAAAAATTGACCCACTTCAAGACATAATAAAAAACACTAAAAAGTAAAAAAAAATATTTCAGGTGTATATTCTAACCAAAAAAATATGTTCTATAAAACTGTGTTTGAAGTTGACCCTGGGAAATGCATTTATTTTATATACGAAGATAAAAAGCTTAATAAAATTTAAAAATTCTGTTATTAATTAATATAGTTAAAGTTATACATATATTTTCAGGCTTGGCATCAAATTTAAACACGGTTTCATAGAACATTTAATATGTTTTGTTTAAAATACCCAATTGAATTATTACTATGGCAGCACACTCCCTCACAATTCACTAAACCCCAGATATACTCATATCAAAAGGGTTTAGCTCTGTGGGAGCCCTTGCCAGGTTATCAGGCCCGTGGTTGGCATCGCGGCTGCAGTTTCCCATGAATTTTCGGACCGTCCGGGCTGTCCCTAACAGGACGGATTTTGCATCAGTTTGTAAAGATGTTCGTCCAGACCGAGGTATTTCAAATCTGTATTTGAAATTCTAAATCCCTATATTTGGTTATTTTTTCAGCGTGCTTAATATTTGTTGTTAGGGATTGCTATGTCAATTAAGGTTGTTTTCCTAGAAACTTTATATACCAAAACTATATCAGTATAGCTTGTAGTTGTTATTTTCTAAAATAGGTTCTGGTTTGTATATATAGTAGGGTGTTCTTACCGACTGTAATAGTTCAAGATTAAGCGCTAGTTCCTGGTGCTGTATTTTTACCACAGCATCGTGTCGTTCTTTGTATTGGCAACCTCCTGTGATATGCTGGATAGATTCAGATGTTTGGCAACCATCGGTCGTTGTTGATAGAAGGGTCTTTAATGATGTACTTAGTTCTTAGTTGGAATTACCTGATCTTGGATTGCCAATATAAAGCCTTCCGTTTCAGGAAACATATGACCAGAGATCAACCAGTAGTTCGACGCTGAACTTTCGACATAATCTTGGTTGACATTTATATGTCTTCCATGAAGCGGCTTCTCTTTCCATTTCAGCAGTTTCTGATCAGTTGTCTGGTTGTATACTTGAACTTGTTGTTCTGTCAGTCGCAGAGGTGTTGAGTCATCAACCTGACATATGACTCTGTGTATATCAGAAAATTCTGCGAGTTTTACTTACTTATTATTATTAATATTATCCGTTGAAAACGGTTATTGTTTTTAAAAAACTATTTATTTCTTAGTTTTTACTTACGTCCGTGTTTTTTTGAAGTCGCTTTTTTATATTTATTTTACATTTTTTGATACTATTACAGAAAATTCATGTTTTTTACAAACCTCGTATTCAACTAAAAAAAGTGACATGTGAGGATTTTAGACTTTAGGTTTCAACGCACGTAGATATTTTTATCACTTTTTAATATGTTAGTAACTCGTTTACAGAATTTCACTGAAAGCTCCAGGTTTCATAACAAATGAGGATACTTATATCCAAATAATCGGATATGCTTGTGGACCACCCATTGTAACATTTATTAATTAATAACCCCGTATAACTATAATTCCACTACACTCTATATTGCCCCCTTCCCCAAAAACAGATCCTATCATATGCATATGCAACTGCTTATTGGCTATATATAAAATTTTGTGAACCGTCCTGTATAACGTTAACGGTATTGGGACGAAGTGATAATTACACACAGAATTCACCTTCAATATGTACCTCAAATTAAAAATCGATTTCGAAGCTTTTACCCATCTAAAAATCTCCAAATTTGTCACTATTTCAATTCCAACTTAAGTGTATATTATATTTGCAGATAAATTAAGAACCTTCATCTTGGAAGCTGTGGTAATTAACATATATTTTGATGTAAGTCCAATCCGATCCCTATTTTCAATTAATTTCATCCTAGACTTCGAGTTAAGACTATTTATTTTCATCTTTTAATACTGTCGCATTCGCCATATGATAAATTAACAAGATTGATCTTCTGCAAATTTAACAAATTCCATGTCATTGAACAATATTGAAAAAAAAAAACCATTCTTGAAGTCTAATCTTTCATATGAAAAAAAAAAATTCGAAATCGGTACATAGTTGACGGAGTGCTGAGGTAACAAAGTCTAAAAATTAATACAACTGAATTGAGACAGACAATTTAAGAGCAACTTACTGATTTCACAACTTCATTAATAGTTTATAGGAAAAAAGTGACAGGATTTTGACAGCGAATTCGTAGAAATAAATTATTTAAATAATATCAATCATATAAGGTAATAAAAGGATTGTAATTGTGACAATGGAAAAGTTGTAGAGAATCAGAAATCTTTCTCAAGAAGAACCTGATTGGAGCATTTATCACCGATCTTTCTTATAATTCAAATTGAAACATTAGTGATGGATTATGATTTTAAGTTTAAATGGACTCAAATTGACTAGTCTCGGATAAGTATTATTTGAAGAGTGATAAATTAATTTATAGAAATATTTTGCAGAACCTACTGTATTAACCATAATTGATTGAATATAGCTAACATTGCATTAAACTCGCGATTATACGACAGACAGTCTAACAGTAGTTGTCAAGACACTGGGGCGGTTCTAACTTCTTCATCTACCAAGCCCGTAGCCAGCAGGAGGCGGGGGAGGTGGCATGGGCGTTCAAAACCGAAATTTTGGAATTTTTGGTCTCAAGATTCAATTTTAAACAATTAATCATGTTTTTCATAAGAATAAATTATATATTTATACAATTTTATATATCCTGGAAATACATGAACAAAAATATACATTTTGCAGTCCTAATTAGTCCGTCACCAATCAAAAAAATTATCCAACTGCCCCCCCTCTTCTCTGTTTTGATGCGCGTGTAGTATTTTATTCCCTACCTATCCACCAATCTCCCCCTGTCCTTCCCTAGAGACGCAACCGATGGGTGACAGACAAGTCCACATTTACTCTGATATAATTTCAATCGATTTTCAATTAATCAATTTTCAATTTAATCCTTTCTCTTTATCATAAAAGAGGTTTTATACTTTTAAGCAAAACTAGCAAACCTCGTACACAATTGAAAAAGACTCAGTGGGACATGAACAACACACGAACTGTAGACCAATTGTTATGTCAACGACGGGAGTACTCCCAAGACATCTTTTAAACAATTTAAAATACCTCGGTCTGGACGAACATCTTTACCAACTAATGCAAAAAGACATCCTGTTAGGGACAGCCGGGACGGTCAGGAAATTAATGGGAAACTGCCACCACGAATCCAACCAAGGGCCTGAAAACCTGGCAAGGGCACTCACAGAGATAAACCCTTTTGATATCTAGGGTATCTGGGGTTAGTGTGCTGCTATACATTTATGGTCAAGTCGGGGGAAAATTTTCATATACTTCCAATTTAACGTTAATTAAGTTCAATTGATACCCGCTCCTTTGCCAAATATCAAGTTTTGCTATTTTTGTCAAAATTCTAAATCTGGTACCGTTCACATGGCGAAAGAAATAAGGGGCAATTTGGAAGTATATTATTTCAAGTGCAAAGTGAATTATCCAAATTGATTCATAAATGATGGAGTTCTCGAATAATAAAATCTTTAAAAATCACTACCTTTTATGAAGTCCTTTAAAAAATGAAAGGCTGCCACCGGACGTTGAGTGCTTAATTGAGAAAGTTACAACGCTTCTAGGAAAACAAAATAAACCATTTTATTAATATTACCGCCACCACGGTTTACGCAACAAATATGTTTAATAATAATTGGGTCAAGTGCGAGCTGGACTCGCATACTAAGGATTCCGTACCACCTTTAAGATTTGTAGGTGAATCAAAGTATATATTTTTCTAATATTCCAGTTTTAGACAAGCAGAGAACGGGTGCATTTTCTTATATTTACGCCAATAACTAAGCCTTTTAAATTACTTTCAGTAAAGCCCTATTTTCTGAATTTTAGGCTCAGTAGATTGTGAGATAAAAGGGAAACTTGGTCTAATATTAAATAATATATTAAATCATTAAGACATATTATTAATAAAAAACAAATAAAATATATTTTTCAAAGTTTTAGAGCGTATCGCTTCTGAGATAAAGGAAAATAAATCGATGTTAATTTGTGACAATATCTTTAAAACAAATAATTTTAAAAATATGAAAAAAATATACATGTATTTCTCATAATGAGCCCTTTTATTCGATATATTACATGATCCATTTGAAAAAAATTATTATTTTCCATTTAATTCTATAATTTTCCTCCTAAAACCTAATATTGGGGTTTTCTACTAAATTTTCTTATAAAGTTCAAGTGAGGCCCTAAATAAAGGGGGAAATAAGATTTTTTTCAATTTTTGTTAAAATTTTTTAATTAAAAATATATTTGTATTCCTTATAATGAGCCCTTTCATTTGACTTATTGCATGATGCATTTTTAAAAAAGTTGTTTTTTTATTTTCTGTTAAATTCTGTAATTTGCCCCTCATATTTAGTATCTCCTTATTTTTCCTCTATAGTTCAGGAAAGGATTTTTTTTTCAAAATGTTAGGTCTTAAAGGTCTGAAATAAAAGAGGGAATGAGTATTTTTTGATATTTTGTTAATACCTTTTAAACATTTTTTTAAATATGAAAAAAAATCCATTTGTATGTCACATAATAAGCACTTTCATTTGATATATTGCATGATGGGTGGAATGTGTTCGATGGCACATTCCATAGAGAATATCCAAAAAAATGTATGAATTAGATATTCAATGCTTTCATTGCAAGTATATAATAAACAATCAATAAACACGTGCCGTCACATAAACGAATATAAAAGTTATCACTAATAAGTCGAACTTTTGAACATTCTGGATATAGCGACGTAATGTTCATTTAAAATGCGGGTTTAACAACAAATGATTGTTTTTATTTTCGCGGATTTTAAATCTTTTAATTTCGGAAAATAATAGCTGGATCCGGAATGAATACTGTCTGGAGCATTGGAATGTTTTAGAAAAGGTTTTTCAATGAAGTAATTCAATCAAATTGAAAACAAATGCGGGAACGCACCAATATATATTTTCCGTTTAAATATATATGGGTTTTTTTTAATTTATATATATATATATATATATATATATATATATATATATATACATATTCTTCATAATGAGCCCTTTGATTTCATGTATTACATAATGCCTTAGAAATAATTTTAATTTTATATTTTCCATTCAATTCTATAATTTGGTCCCCAAAATTAATATTAGGGGTTTCTCCTTGTTTTCCCGGTAAAATTCAGGTAAAGTTCTATGTCACTAAAGTTTTAGGACTTACAGTTTCGGAGATTCTGTAATTTGTCCCCCAAAATTAGTAGTAGAGGTTTCTCCACATTTTTCCGGTAAAATTCAGGTGAGGCCCTATATCCCTAGTTTTTCAAAATTTTACGTCTTAGAGTTTCGGAGATAAACGGAGGGAATGAGTAATTTTTTGTATATTTTTATTAATATCTTTTAAAGTAATTATATTTAAAATATGAAAGAAATATATTTGCGTTCCTCAGAATGAGCCCTTTCATTTTGTATTTGAAAAAAATTTAATTTTTACTTTTTCATTTAATTCTATAATTTGCCCCCCAAAATTGAAATTAATGGTTTCCCGTTATTTTTCCTGTAAACTTCGGGCAACGTTCTATATTTCTTATTTTTTCAAAATTTTATGCCCTCTGTAGTTTCAGGGGGGAACGGTCGATTTTTTCCCCACAGAAGTACCCCTAAAATCAAAATTTCTTAATGACACCAAATTTCAACATTTTCCGCCTTGTAGTTTCGGAGAAAATTGCTGTAATGTGAAAGACTAACAAATCCGGAGAGATATTATAAGGGTATACATATATTATATATCCGGAACCCTAATAAAAGTAGAGTTGTAAACAATTTTATGCTTTTATAACTAAACATGCATAAATGTAGTACTCGTACTTACCATGAAAGTCTACCTCATACATTTTTACAATTAAAACATTAAAAAATTCTATAAAAAACTAACAAAGTAAATCACAAACAACCCATTTCTTAAATAGTCAGACACTGAAATTCTTGCAACAAATATCTATAGTGACAAATAAATATAATTAGATTTGAATTAAAATACTCATTAGTTTACGTCAAATGCCACCTAATTTCATTACATTTGAAAATAAGCAACTGAAATAACTGGATTTTGTAGAACGATGATATGGTACTTTGGGAAAGACGTAAAACCGAATTATTCACTTAATTAAACTGAGATTTAACTGGTTTGGTTCCATTAATATGGGATAGAATAATTCTTGGTGAGTGTTGTTTCATAGAAAAACTCAAATAAAACTTATTTAGTTTAAATAATTTGATCAAGTGCGAGTTGGACTCGCGTACTAAGGATTTCATACCACCTTTAGGATTTGATACAATGTAGGTGAATCAAGGTATGTCTTTATCTAATATTCAAGTTTCAGACAAGCAGGGAATGAGTGCATTGTCTTATATTTTCCCTAATATCTTTTAAACGAAACGTTTTAAACTTATAAATAATTAATACTTTTATTTTCCACACGTAGACTTTTTTATCAGCTACATGATTCGCTTGATTTTTATAAAAATATGTATATAATTTTCTAATTGGCCCCTAAAATTATCATTAGAGTTTTATTTTATTAATAAACTTTCAGGGAAGCCTTATATAATCTACGGTCTGAATTTTAGGCTCTGTGGATTGGAAGGTAAATGGAAAAATAGTCAAGTTTTACCTAATAAATTATTAAATCTTTTAGACAAATTATTTAAAAATACAAATAAAATATATATTTTTCAAAATTTTAGATAGTGTAGTTTCTAAAGGGGGACAAGTCGATGTTTAATATTTTTGTTAATATCTTTTAATGGTTTAAAAATATGAAAAAAATATATTTGTAATTCTCATAATGAGCCTTTTGTTTGATATATTACATGATGCATTTGAAATTTTATAATTATTTTCCATTTAGTTCTATAATTCAATCTATATCGGTGTTTTCTACTAATTATTTTTCTGATAAATTTCAACAGAACTCCAGTACCTCTAATTATTTTCAAAATTTTAGATAGTATGGTTTCGGAAATAAAACGGGAAAAGAGAATTTTTTATATATTTTTGTTAATATCTTGTAAACAGTTAATTTTAAAAATATGTAAAATATATATTTGTATTCCTCGTAATGAGCCCTTTCATATGATGTATTGCATGATGTGTTAAAAAAACATTTTTATATTTTCCGTTTAATTCTATAATTTTCCTCCCAAAATTAATATTAGGGGTATCTCCTTATTTTTCTGTAAAGTTCAAATCAGGCCATATAAGCCAATTTCTTCTTATAGATCAGAAATAAAACAGGGAATGAGATATTTTTTTATATTTTTCTTAATATCCTTTAAACAATTTATTTTAAAAATATGAAAAGCACATTTGTATTCCTCATAATAACCTCTTTCATTTGATATATTGCATGATATATTTTTTTCCGTTTAATTCTATAATTTGGCCCCCCAAATTAATATAAAATTTCTTCGTATTTTTCCTGTAAACAAAAATTTTTAGGTCTTCTAGTTTAAGGAATAAGCGGGGAAATGGGTTATTTTTATTAATATCTTTTTAAATGATTATTTTAAAAATATGAAAAAAATATATTTGTATTCGTCACAATGATCCCTTTGATTTGATATATTACATGATGCGTTACAAACAATTTAAAATGTATTACGGGTATCTCCTTGTTTTTCCAGCAAAGTTCACTTGAGGTCCTATATCCCTAAGTTTTTTCAAATTTTTACGTCATAGTTTCGGAGATAAGGGTGGGGGAATGGGTAATTTTTTATATTTTTCATAATATATTTTAAATAATTTATTTTAAAAATATGAAAAAATATGTTTATTTTGTCCATAATGAGCCCTTTGATTTGATATATTACGTGATACCTTAGAAAAAAATTTAATTTTATTTTTTTCATTTAATTCTGTAGTTTGCTCTCCAAAATTAATATTAGGGGTTTCTCCTTATTTTTATGGTAAAATTCAGGTGAGGCGCTATACCTATATTTGTTTTCAAAATGTTACCGTGTATAATGTCGGAGATAAGATGGGGGGGAAATGGGTAAATTTTTTATATTTTTTTATAAATCTTCAATTTATTTCAAAAATATGAACGAAATATATTTGAATTCGCCCTAATGAGCCCTTTCACTTGATAGATTACATAATGCGTTAGAAAGAATTTTAATTTTATATTCTCCATTTAATGCTGTAATTTGCCCCCCCCCCCATATTAATAGTAGAGTATCTCCTTATTTTTCCGGTAATATTCAGGTGAGACTCTATGTCTCTAATTTTTTTCAAAATTTTACGTCTTATAGTCTCGAAGATAAGGTGGGGAATGGGTAAATTTTTGTATATTTTTGTTAATATCTTTTAAACTAATTATTGTTAAAATATGAAAAAAAATATTTTTGTGTTCCTCGATATATTACATGATGCGTTAAAAAAAAAATTAACTTTTCATAAAATTCGCTAATTTTCCCCAAAATTAAAATTAACGGTTTCTCCTTATTTTTCCGGTAAAGTTCGGGCAATGTTTTATATCCACTTTTTTATTATTTTTTTATTTATTATTAGTTTCGAACATAAAGTTAGGAATGGTCGATTTTTTTTTATTTTTCCCCCAGAAATACCCCTAAAATCAAAATTTCTTCAATCACTATATGTAGTCCTGATCTAGTCACCAATATACACTGATACCAAATTACAACTTTTTCCCTGGGGTAGTCTCAGAGAAAATTACTGTAAGGTGAAAAACTGATAACACGGAGTGATATTATAAGGGTGTATATTGTATAAACGGAACCCAAAAATAGTTGTTGATAGCCCAGAAAAAACGAAACATGGCAGTTATAAGATGATGACGCCTTGTTATGTAAAAATAAATTCCAAAAAACTTTTCCCTTTACTATTTTCTTATATTTTTCTAAATAGTGACAGAATCAAAAAACAAAAAATTATATTTTTGGTTTTCCTTGTATGGGTATTGTTAAGACAACTTTTGCCTTAGTTTCATATTTTACATTTTAATTTAGGATTTACCATTTAAGATGTGATAAATGTTAATTGTTTGTCGTAGTGTTGCATGTTAGGAGAATTTTTCCTTACATTGTCATTTTATCACTTTATTTATGGGGCTGTAAATGGCATGTAGTTTCGTTAGTATTCAAAAAATATATTTCACAATAGAAAACTTTACTCAGGTAGTCTTGTGACAATCTTCAACGTTATCAGTTGTAAGAAATTGTCATATGGTACCTTGAATACACACTGGTTCACGTATTATAAATAAAGTTGTTTTCGCTGTAAATAATCCAACTAAAGTTGGTTTTATTTATCAAAAAATAGTTAGACCAAGTTAAGTCAGGGTCTAACAGATATTTGCCCCAGAATGAGCAATATTTTTCCAGCTATCTTGAAAACGATAAGCGCAATTTTTCTTTATGTAAAATACGTAATGCTCTCTCTATTTAATCGTGTTTGTATCTATTACCGTTTCTTAGATAGCAACGTTCTCCTTTGGGTTTGGGGAGGGGGGATTAGAAAAAAAATTGTCCTAGAGAGGGGCAAATCAGGGAAAAAATTGAGCCTAGTGGGGGCAAGTCAGCATGGGAGGTTTTGTAGGCTCACGGTAGATCTTTCAGATCAGGTGGGCCGCTCCCCCTTGCCCCCCACGGTACGCTCATGATGTATCCCTTCATATCTGAGACACCCTGTATAAATCACCACATACACCAAAATAAAGCACCAATTTGTCTACCCCATGTGAAGTAGGGGCGAGCGACTTATAGACCGGGAGATGTGAATTAGAAGTTCAACCACGATTTTCTGAGTCTGAGTTTTGGCAGGAGGGTAGTAATGGGTCTAAGTGTTGAAATCGATATATTAACATGTAAGAAATACTATTAATTTTGAATGATCCTCTGAGTCCTGCCAACTAAATTAATCGAACATATTTATATCGAAATGACCAAAAAAATTGGCATAACGCCTCCTAGATAACATATGAATTTTCAGTTGGAAAATTGTGCGGAAAATTTTCATCTTTATCCTGTTTTTCCAGAAATGTCCCTAGCAGGCGTAATGCGTAATTTTTTTCACGTTTTAAGATAAAATAATTTTGACTATTATAGTTGGCAGGACTCAAAATGATTCAAAAATTTTCCCTACATGTTCATATATCGATTTCAGCCCTTAGGCTACCCTCCTGCCAAAAAAAATTCTTGATAAAATCGATGGTAACCTATGGTTTTTTTAACACGGCAGTACTCAAAAAGTCGTCGCAGTACCTACTTTTTTTTGTTTGGAAAATCTCATTTTCACAGGAAAATCCCCTAGGAAACCCAAGGATTTTTTCACGAATTGTAAGTTATTGAACTTTTAATTCAGATCTCTGAATCTGTTGGTTGTCTAAGAAGCAAAATCCAATAAAAATGAAAATTTGCTTTTATTTTAGAAATATTTCTAAATATTCTTCCAAAAATGTTTGAAATATAGTTTAGTAAAATATTTAAAAATATTTTTATAACATTTCATGATTGTTTTAAAGTATTGGGAAATATTTTCGCGAAAAGAAACTTTTTCAAGAATTTTAAGAAATACCTAATATATTGGGAGGTATTATTTCATGATCTATTTCAAAAGATTTTTTTGTCGTGGGCATACCCATTTTTCAAAAATATTAGAATGAGGTATTTTAAAATAGTGCAAAAATATTTCATGTCTAAAATATCTTATAGAATTTTTTCCGAAAAAGGCATTCTTGTATTCACGACTAAAAGTTTCTTGAAATATATATGTAATAGGTATTTCAGGAAATGTTTTTGCAAATATTTCATGCTGTGGAGTATCTATGAAAATTTTCAAACTTCGTTTGCAGATACTTTTTAAATGAAGACAAAGGTAGGTATCTACAGTTCGTATAAAACGTCATTTTGGATTCTTATGCAAAACTAAGGGGCTGTATTTAATAACACTATCTAAATAATTAACAATGAAAGATACGTGAAATGCGGCACGTAGCTTGAAAACTTTCAATGTTGTCCTGCTTTACATAAAAAACACGGGCTATTACAATGTAGATTGTTGCTTTTTTGTACATGATATTTAATTAACTAAAATATTTCTTTTATTGGGTTTATATGTTAGGATTCCAGGAATCCAAAGTAGGATTTTTCGTACGAGTATTGTATCAACGAATATAGAACCTTAAAAGACTCTATATTTGTTGATTGTATGGAGAAATTTGAATAATTAGTCCGGTCCAGTTAGTCATAGAAATAGTGGTCAAATAACTAAAATTTCGACAGGGCCAAATTTTTGTGGGAAGCTTGGGTTTACCATCAGAAACAAAACTTCAAAAGATCAACATTTGAGGTTTTTTTGATTTTTCTCGAAAACCGTAAGTTTAATCGAAAAATTACTTTAGACCAGAGTTGTAGATCTGAAAATTACGATTTTTTCTCTAAGAGTCACCAGTTCCTAGAACTGGCGATTGTAAAAGTAAAGTTATACATGATATGCACATATATGCCACATATGTACAATGTCAGGCACTCAATACAAGTAAAAATACCCTATTTGTGTCCTTTTTATGTATATCATATTATTCACTATACAATTCCGAAAACATCGACTCAAAAGATTGACAGTATTTGGTGGCTATAACGACCCCTCGAAAAATATTAAAGCAGAAGAACAACGCTGTCGAACTACATATACATCTTCGAGCTCCAACATTATTTTTAATGAGTCTATGGCAGTTCCAGCGAACCAACAACAATTTTTCGCTAACATTGATAATAATTCTCGATTTATTTCAATGTTAAGTAACAAATTGATCAACGCAAATATTGCAGTGAAGCAAGCTGAGAATGATGCAGATGTTCTCATAATTGATACAGAAATTCAAAAATATCATGTAACAAGCACAACAATCATAGTTGGTGAAGATGTTGATTTGTTAATACTACTCACTGCAAAGACTCCTACTAATGAAATTATTTATTTTCTAAAACCTGGAAAAGCTCAACAGCGAACAGAAATATATTCTTCGCAAAGCTATCTGCTCATCCCAAATGCCAAAAGCACATATTATTTTTACATGCGATAACCGGCTGCGATACATCAGCAAGGTATAGAAGAGGCAAAACTTTAATATTAAAATTATTTGAAAAAAAAAATTTACTGCGCAAAAGTATTTTTAGAACCTGATTCTTTAGCTCAAACAATAATTACGCAAGGAATTCGCTTTCTTCTTGCTGTTTATGGAGCTCCGAAAAAAGTTAATAGCATAGATAAATACCGATATTTAACCTTTGTCAAAAATACACGTAACAAGAAACAAGTACAACTATCATGTGTTCGCCCCAACGTCGGCATCAGCTAGCTAGGCTAGGTAATCAATTGAACCCAGAAGACTGGGTTGGAAATTAATAAATAATACTTTGGAACCGATTCAAACTTTACTGTCACCCACTCCAGAACAACCTCTGAACACCATTTTTTGCAATTGTAACAAAGACTGCAGAGGCAAATGTGGCTGCAAAAAAGTAGACTTACCTTGTTCTTTAGCATGTACCAATTGCCGAGGTCAGTCTTGCTCAAATGTGGAATTGAGTACAGAGGAAGATTTATGTGATTTTAATGAAGAGACGGATGATTCATCTTCATTTGAACAATTTTTCTACATCCAGGAAGAGGAAGAAGAAGAGTGAGGATGAGATTAAAATAACATAAAAAATCAGAATTACAGTTAAAATCAATAACCAATGTCAATATTTATTATGCATTTAGAAAACTATTTTCCCTGAAATTTACAGTTCGTGGAGTAGGCCTAGGTACTGTGGAAACCACCGTAAAAAAAACGAGTCGGGTACACTACCTCACAGGTGGCGTAGAAATGTGTGCATATCATGTATAACTTTACTTTTACAATCATGATATCTCGAAACCGGAGAAAAAATCGTAAGGATCTACAAGTTTGGTCTGAAGTAATTTTTCGATAAAACTTACCGTTTTCGAGAAAAATTCAAAACCCTCAAATTTTAACCTTTGACCCCGAATAACTTTGATAGCACATATGGGATCGATGGGGACTTTTGAAGTTCTATTTCTCATAGTGAACCCAAGCTTCCTACAAATATTTGGCTGTCGGAATTTTTGTTTTTCAAATGTCTAAAATGACCGGACTAAATGTGAAGTGACAGTTATTTCCATGAAAGAGGAAAATGAGGTTAGATTTATGATGTAATATTTGACAAGTTTTTTTCGATAAAGAAAATCAAAATCAATCATATTCCAATTGTTTATTAAGTGAAAATGTAATAGCAAGAAAATTTTGTTCAGGTATATTTTACTGATAATGAACATTATAAATCGGACGATTTTAACCTTATTTCATAATTGGAAACAAATCAGATTTCATTCATCAAAATCCAGAAGTCATTATGATTCCCTTGGAGTTACGCCGCATTCGACACAAGGAGAAATTAAAAGTGCTTACTACAAACTTTCTATGCAATACCATCCAGACAAGAGCGAAGGAAACCTGGAGAATGCCCAAAAATTTAGAGATATCACTGAGGCATATGAGGTGCTAGGAAATGTACAATCTAGAAAAATATATGACAAACGTAATTATAACATATTTGACTCTATATCTAGGGTTGCCAACTTTTTTTTTACTTGGATGTAGTATTTTGGAAAATTAGTTTTAAAAATACAGTACATTTCAATACACAGTATTTTACAGACAAGGTAAAAGACAATGTTTGTTGCTTATTTAGTATTATAAAAACTATACTTGGGTACACTACAGTTTAGGTATGTACTGGTTCGTCGTTTTTTGGGGCATTTTTTAAAACTAAACACTAAGTTATGCAAATATAAGGCCATTCAAGGGTGGAAAAACACAAAAAACATAAACAACTATGGTGGTGTATGGATTTACACTCTCATTAAGGGCTTCGCAAACATTGTCTTCAACAAAAATGAAGACACAACAAGAGAATGTGTCCCTGACAAGGCCCCATTTTCTCCCCCCTTCTCGCCCAGGGAAGTTTACTCCAAAACCTTCGGAAATATCGCTTTGGACAAACATAATATTTTTTACATAAAATTGTAAAGATTTTATAAATCTAGATAAAACTGTAAAAAAAGATCTAAAAAAAATATGGGCCGAAAACCCCAATCAATTTAAATAGGATACTTATGATTTGTAATACATAAAGTTATGTAAGACCCATACATTTTTTTCCACTTCAACCATTTTGTCAATAACAGAAAAAAACCTTTAAGGACATATATTTTCTAAGGGTGTGGTTTAGGGCACATGTTAATAGGGACTTTATGGCTTATATTAATGAGTTGTATACACAGCAAAAGTTTAGAACCCTATTTTAGAAACACCCTGTATACTATTTTTGCATACTATGTATTTCTTCAATAGTTGGCAACCCTATCTATAACATATATTCTATTTTTTCATATACAGACAATATTGAGAGTCATTTTTAGGTTTACACATAGGTTTAACCCATTCTCCTGGAGTAGAGCCCTCTATTAACAAATTCCACAGATCTAGAGAGACAAGGTCTAGACCTCCACCACCTACTGGTAGAACACCAATCTATGACTTTGATGAATGGTCCAAAAGTCATTATGGAAAAGTATTTACCCAACAACAAGAAAACCGAAAGAGAAGGCAAGCATATGAGAAGGAAATGCAAGATGAACGAGAAACCATAATAACTAATAAATTGATATGGATAGCCTTTTTTGCAATATTGTTAAGTATGTTCTTCAGCAAAAAAAGTTTTGATAAAGTGATTGTGGGTGAACAGCCTGAGAAAGATTGATGACTAAAGTTATGATTTAGATATTAGCAAATAATTCTGTATGAAAGAATTATTTGTTATTTGCTGTTATGTTTATATTTTTAGAACACCAATCTGTTCTGCATTAGTATTCATTAATTGCAGGTTATGATCTTCTGGCGTATTTTCTGATAAAATATGAATTTGAACATCATGATAAAGATAAAAGGGAACTTGTATATTCAAGAAAATAATTTTGTATATAACTGTAAAATTTTAAGTGTACATAGACTTTTATTAAATATATTTATTTTTGTTAGTGAAGGTGTATTATTTGATAAACAGTAAAAAATTGGTCTTTTTGCTTTTTTGTTTCATAATCACCCTGGTTAAAAAAAAACTAATTCATAACTAAAAACTAGAACATATTTATCAAATATTATTTAATAAAGTTCACATCCTGAACAGTAACTGATTTGCCAAATTGATGAAAACTTTGAAGTTAAGCAATTGTTGAATGATGGATGAAGTGATACAGGTAGTAACTTCAACAAACTAGAATGGAACCACCATTGTTAAACACTATTTATGTATGCTTGAAACTAATACTTGTTCTGAGGTATATCAAAGTACATATATAAGTCTTGACATGAAATGTTAAGGTCAACATCTGGCATGCAAAAGAATGACATTTTGAAAATTTAACATATTTTAAATTTAATTAAAATAGGTGAAATTGTTGTTAATTTTTCAAATTGTACACTGTATGCAGCTGACCTAAGTAAAACAAGGGAATTGTAATTCTAAGATCCTGGAAAGAAATATAAGGTGCCTTAGGTGCGGGTGGCTTCAGCCAAAATTTTGAGAAGGCAAACCTAAACACATTAGATTTGGTGCTTCACATTTAATTTACTTTTTTACAGTATAGTAGGTATTTGATTACTGACGATAACAACTCGACCGAAGCTGTGATCGGGATCCGGTTCTGGTACAGTCAGTGTCTGTTTTTCTTTCCAGATGCCTGGCTGGAATTAATAGATAATGTCCTGTAGATGTCTGTCTGAATATCTTGTGACTCTTGACTGCCCTCTTTTAGATATCTCATTAGTCCATTGAATTTCAAACACATAAGAATTACACATTTTCTACCTGTATCTGCACGTTGATTCTAAATGCTCTATGCACATTTATGCAAATTATAGATACTGCATAGATACTCTTGCCATAGGCTTCACCAGAATTTGCCCTTCTTATATACTGTGATTGTTCTTGCTGGGATTATTACAAAAATCAACAGAATAAAAATAATATTTGTTCAGTGGTTTAGTTTACTGGCAAACAGAAAACAAGCTGGATCATCTTCAATTGATGTAACAAATTGAGGAAACCATTTTAATCACTATAATAAATCTGAATTCTTGATCCTGCTGAAGATTAGTCTGAGCAAAATAAACACTAAAAAAGCATACATCTCAGATGATTTTGGGGGACTTGAGCCCTGTAGCCCCCCTGGATCTGCCAATGATACAAGTAAAAGGATCATACATAAATTGTGTTATTTACCTAAATGATTTACTTTGCCACATTTTTACCAGTTTTTCTACAAGTAAGAATCCACTTAAGGGCAATTAATTCATTAATTTTCAATCATGTGTAATTCATTTATTGACATTCTATGACTTACTCCTGTTCCTAATCCTTATTATTAAAAAATCATATCATCAACATTTGGACATTTAGGTACACAAATATTTATTTTATGTAAAAAAATATGTATTTTACTTAGTAAACATAAAGTAGAACTAGTTTGAAGTTATATTTAATTGCCTAATGCAGGTTTAAATAATTTTCCTCAGCTCAGATTTGCTAAAACTGAAAATATGAAAAACCTGGATAATCATACAGATATATAAGACCAACAGTATCAAAAAATATGTTTCATTTGGAAAATGATGTAAGAATATTTTATTGTTGCACAATTTCATAGTATTCCATTACTATAAATTCTCTTGACATCTAGTGGATTCACCAATTTTTATTCAACAAAACTCCACTTAAGGCTTTATCCAGATTTTAATGGACCATCAACTCCTGAGCTATTTCCCATGTTCATTTAATCTCCATCTGGTAGTTCTAAAAATCCTTCTGCTATTTCAGTAGGGCTTCCAATATTCACAGTTCGATCATCCAAAGAAACTGTTTTTGTAAAATCTTGAGGGATACACATCTCATCATAGGTTTGTTCTTTTTCAAACAATTTCACCCAATTCAAAGTTATCCCAACATCAAATGACTTTCGGAAAACCATACAATGAATATGTTGTAACTTTTCATACTTTATCCTCAAGAAGCCTATCTTTGCCATTATGAACCTCCAAGATTTCATTATTTTTGCATTTGCTCCAACATGTTTTGAATCTGGTGTGATTATTATCAACAAACCCTCGATTTTTAGAAGTCTATAAGCTTTCTCACAACAAAGCAATCTTTGCTTTGGGCTAGGAAAGTATTCCAGCAACAAACTAAAAACAACAATGTCAAATGAATTACTTTGTAAAGTTGCAATTGTATTCTGTTGTACAGTAACATCTTCTCCAATATCTACATTTAAAAAGTCACATTTAAATACATTGCCAGTAGCTGGGGCTATATCAATAGCAGTAACCTCAAAATATCCAAATACTTCAAAAGGGTTGTAACAGCTCCCCACATCTAAAAGCTTCCATTTCTTATGAAATACCTGTTTTTCCAAGGGATTACTGTGTGGAATATTGTATTTAATCATGATGTTATACTCTTTTTCTCGGAAAATTTCTATATTACCATCAAAATAATTCACACACGCTTCGACAGCCCAAATAATTCTTGAAGTAGCTTTAGAAGATTTCGTAAAATTATTTTCCCAAACTTTGCAAGATAAATCTTTCATGGCTGAAGCGTATTCTTTTAATTTATTTTCTTCTAAACAATGTAATTTCCAAGCAATATCAGCTCCTAACAAAAGTGACTGTTTTCTTAAATCTTCATGAACCTTTTTGACAACTGTTGATAATTGCAAATGATCGGTTTCATCGGCCATAATAATTAAATTAATATAAAACAAATTGATAACATATTTTTATCATAAATTATAACCTATCATTTTTTAACATGATTGGTTTGTTCGTAGACACAAATTGTCATCAATTCCATTAGTTTGAAGAATTCTCCGCGAATCTGCGATCTTAATAGCCTTAGAGCATGTACATGCTCTTAGTCAATAGCTGGCGTCCCAATACTAAAAAGAGAGGACAATAGAGAATTAGTATTAAGAATATGAGCGAAAGCAAGAGGCTAATTCACCCGATTGGGAGCTGCTTCCAATGAAACACGTCCAGCGTGACTTTATTGTATGATCTGTGCTCATCATTGGCTGCTTCCACCCCCCCATAAAGTGAAATAGCCTGTTACCCTCTCTAACGAGGAAAAACTCAAAGTCTTATGTTTTTGACCATAAAGTATTCACCTACGAGATACCCCAAGTTGAAATACTTTTATGTTACACTCAGTCGCAGTAAGGCGCTGTTGCTGTTTTAAATTTGTGATTGACATTTGTCACAGAGCACGGATGCAAATTGATAGTTCTGTGCAGATTCGCAAATTCTACATGACATTTCACTTTCCTTTATGTGTCAGTGTCAGCTATATTAATTATTTTGAAAAATACTGCTGGAAGGTGGTAAGCAGAAATATTCGCACGATGATTTTCAGTTCAAATTATGCCAAATTAGAAAACATTTGTTTGAGTTAGTATGAAAATTACTATAATGAAAGTTTTTTTATTGTCAGCGAGTCTTTGTTCTGAGTGTTGTAGGGCAGGTTCATGTTTCGAAACAGCACTTGATATAGGTAGAAACATTAAATTATTATTATATTATCAGTATTTACATGTATACCTACATAATGTTACTTCCAATTTACACACCATTTTGTTTCAGTTACCAATGATGAAGATGATCTTGCTGTAGCAAGTACTAGTACTAGTGGTTATATTCAATCTGAACCTACAAGTGGTAGAGCTACAATAACAAGAATATCAATGTTAGAGGATGGTAAGCATAAAATATGCATTATCAGTATTTGCATGTTTACATAATATTACCTCAAATTTACACACCATTTTGTTTCAGCAACTAAGATGAAGATGATCTTGCTGTAGCAAGTACCAGTGGTTATATTCAGTCTGAACCTAAAAGTATTGCAGCTACAAGTACAAGAATATCAATCGTTTCAGGCAAAGCTGACAAATTGCAGACATTTCTAAAATATAAGGATATAACACATGTTGGTTAAAAAGTTTCAACTCAGAAAATCAAAGTATTCCAAACAAAAATAAGTACTAATATTTTCTTATAGGGTTTTCCCTGATATAATGAATTTTATATTAATTTTATATTCTTTCCAAATCAGTAGATTGGACTTCAAACTATTCACTTCAAATGCTCATAAAATGGTACTGTTTAACAATGATGCATTTTACAACTATAGTAGCCCAATTATTTGACCAGTACCAAGTATTGTGATATAAATTATTTCAGCAGATATGTCTGGTATAAATTTCTACACATTTTTTGTATTATGCAAGTTGTTTACTTGATTTCTAAAACTCAGAAAAGGTCTTAAGCTGTCTGTACTGCTGAATACAGTATATAAATATCAGTTTAAATTGTATTGTTTGGGGTATGACTAACTCAATTATACATAACTTTAGTATGTTCTTTGTTGCATTTTAAGGAGTATAATTTGACTTCATATAAAACCTGTATAGATTTAGTTTGTACAATTAAAAAAAAAATAAAAGTACATTTTGTTTAAATTGATGTGAACCCTTGTATATTCTTATTCATGCTTGTATTATGAAAAATGCATTGTTTATATAGGTGTTGTATGACATTTCCATTTAGTATTTCCAATAATGAAAATATATATTTTTCTTATTTTCATATTGGAAATCCTAAATAGAAATCTCATATGACATTTATGTCAAAACCAATTACGAGTATAATATTGAGTAGGTATTTCAGTTTCCTGTAATTTTTGTTTTGTTACGTATCCAGTCGCTAGAAGGCGCGCAAAACTTTCGTCCAACGTTCAACATGGGCGTTTGTCCTCTATAGGTGACTTCTTTATGTTTTTGACCACTTCTAATACTGATACCGGTAGTGTAAAGTTACTAGGGACGATTTCTAGCGATCTACCAGTTATAACTTTGGTTATGCCCTTGGTCGACAGTGATTGTACTGTGACATAACCCTTTTGAACACCGAAACTGATTCGCTAGAATGCAATTCTCTATTGTATGATCTGTGGAATGCAATTTGGTTCAACCAGAAAATGTCAAAATCATATGTTTAATTATTTTTGTTTAAGTATATACACGTATGTGAATAACTTTGTAGCTCCTGTGGTTATTTAATCGTTCAACTGATAATTTTGATAAAATGGACAGAAATTTATTATTAAATATTTGTGGTGACTTATTTTTTGATTATGAAGATTGAACTTTTTACCTGTATAGTTTTTTGTTTACATATAATTTAAATAAATATATGGCCTGCCTTTTTACCAGAGAACATTCCATTGTTCCAAAACAACTGTATCCAGAGACCTGGCTGCTCAGAGTGCTCAGGTATAATGATTATCATTTTTTCAAGTTATTTGGAATGCAGAGAAAAACTTTTGAATAATCAATTGGAGCTGTTAGAACTGACAAAAATAAGGGGTTGTATAAAAAATATAGTGAAGGACATCATCCCATTGATATTAGTATTCAAATATTGATATTTTTGTGGTACATGGCTACTCAAGATAGTTTACTAAGCATAAGCAAGTGATAAGATGAAACTTACATGTAGTAGATTTAGTTTAAATATAAACATAGTTGTGTCTAACAAATTTCCAAAAATGTAAAACATCGATTACAATTGTAATAGCTATCCAAACATTGTATATAAATTAATATTAATTTACTTGTATTGAAATATTATATGTACTAGTTGTCGCCCAGTGGTCGAAATTCGACCAATTGTGTCAATATCTCTGGCAGGTGAAGTACCCTGAACATTTTATTGTTACATTCTATTCTAGGACTTAAGGGAGAACAGCAATTACACAGAACGGATCCAGATATGTATTACAAATAAAAATAAATCCATAACCCAAAATGGCATTTAAGACAAACAATCAAAAACAACTACTGCTTTGGGTTATTACCGGTTGAAGATATTTCAAACAATGACGTAGCAAAGGGCTTATTAGTGACGTTTTCGTGATGTCATTGGTATTAACCAAGACCTCTAGAATCAAACCACTTATTAGGAACAATTATAACCGGTAGATCTCTAGAAATCGGCTTTTAATACTTTAAGATCTGCATATTTCTCGCTATTTCACTCCCACATTAGTTATGGAATTATGATCTGGGGAAATTCATCAAATGCTGTTGTGATATTCAGGTTACAAAAAAAGGAGCAGTAAGAATACTGGCTAAAGCTGGAGTTTGTGAGTGGTGTCAACCATTATTTCAGATTCTGCATCTTGCCATTGCCTTCCCTTTATCTGTTTCACGTTCTCCTTGAGATATACAAGAACATCAATGTTCTGACTAAACAGTCTGATATACATCAATATCATACAAGAAATGCAGGAAATATTCGAACAAACCGTTTTCGATTAAATAAGACTATAAAAAACTCACAAAACGACAATATTTATAATATATTGGCAGAAGAATTAAAAACTTTGAGCTTAAATAAATTTACAAAGAGTGTGAAGAACTACTTACTAAAGTTTTGCTTCTACTCAGTTGGTGATTACATGAACGTAAAATGTGCTCCACGAATTTTAGTGTCTAATTTTAACTGTTTTTATCTGTTCTTATTTTTAACATCCCTATTTCATTTTTGTATTATTTTAATTATGATTCTCCACTGAGAGTGTATTTTTGACCTGCTACATTGTTCAATATGTGCCGTCGTCAAATAAAGAAATATAAAATCTAAATCTATGTAGTCTTGGCTGTGGTCTTGGCCATTATACATTATTATACGGGTGGTCTCAAATGTATCCCAGTTTGTAAAAAACAATTGGCACAACACTTCAATACCATTTGAGGTAATTTTATGTCTAAGCCGGACATAAAATTCCGTAATTTTAATAGAAAAATTAGTTAGAATAATTGTCAAATAAACTTAACAAAAAATTGTACAAATTAACAAATGTAAAAAAATAATGTCCATAGTTCTGAATAATACATTTAAATGTTTTTCTTTTCGTTTATGGTTTATTTCAACCTGTAGTCACATATTTTCACTTCAATTGCTATACAAGATAGTTTTCAGTTTTTTGACAAGCCGGGTTTGGAAGTTCATTATTATTTTTTTCGTGTACCTTAATAATATTTCGCTTCTGTGTTAATTGATTAAGCCGCTTTAAATAAAATTAATGGTTACAAAATGCGCTAGGGCTTGATAAGATTTTAATGTGGGATAATAACGAATATTATTTGTCTCAACTACTGATTTTATTATTTCTATTCTCAATTTAAATACTAAAAGTGAAAAAAAACTCAGCACTAAAATAAAATAAATCAATTCCCTCCAGATATTTCGTGTCTTGGCAAGACATTTATGCATTGTAGACTATCACCAGAAGGTACATGCTCTAAGGGTTGTGCCAACCTCGATTCGCTGAAATTATTTCAAACAGATGGAACTACTGACAATTGGCTCTACGAACAAACCAACCTTTTAAATCATAGAGTTACAATCTAACTATTACCTACCTTATATGTTATTTAAAAATACGAGTTTGGTATTTGAAATTCTCAGATTTAAATACTTTTACATCAGCAAAAAGTGAATAATATCTAACTATTGCCAGATAGATAGATAGATATTTTAGACATGGCTTATCTCTTTTATTCATTGAGTATGTATCTATGTTCGAAATCGGAAATTTGTCATTGTAGCTGTCACTATTGACACATGACTAATGGGTAAGATTTTTACGTCTAAAATTTAGAAGTGAAGTATTTTGAATTAATACAAAATACAATGTCTTTGGAAATTCTCCAGGCTGACTGCAAACAAGCAGTCGGGAAGTTAGTTAGTTTAGGCAATGAAGAATTAGATGAAATATTAAATAGTGATGAAAAAATTGAAGAAATTATAAGAGGACTTGATCAGGTATTCATTCTTCTCTTTGTATTGTTTCTCTTAAACTACTATATCATTTTGCAGTCATATTTGAAAGAAATTGAAAATGAGAAAGAGAACATAATTGCAAGTAACAATTCAATGGCGGAATTTAATTTGTCTAAAGAACCAGAATTAGTGGAAGGCAGAGAAAAAATTGAGGAATTATCAGAAATTGGAGAACAATTAACCAAGACTGTGGAGGAGAAAACTAAGATTTTAAGTCAGTGGCAAAATTATTTGTGTCATAAAAGTTTATTTATTTATCCTTTTATTTTTGTTTGAAACAGGAGATAAAGGTGGCGATATGTCTTTAGAAACAGCATTAGCTCTTTTACAAACAGCAGCTAGTGAGATGGAGGAGGAATCTGACAAGGTAGCTAAAAAGTTCCTTGACAGTCAAACTGAATTTGATGAATTTTTGGAAGAATTTCTAACCAAACGTAAACTAATGCATATGAGACTTGTCAAAGCAGAAAAGTTGTCAAAAATCCTAGAAAGAGATCCTTCTTTAAATAATCCAAATTACATAAATGCCCCTCCAGTGAACATTAATTCTAACTTTTTCCCTGGTATCCCAGGAAACCTCCCAAACTCCCCACCATATCCTGTTGGCCCTGCCACTGTACCTTATCCTACAGGTCCTGTGGGTATGCCAATGCCCCCAGCAATGAATTATTTTCAAAACCATTTTTAAGAAAAAAATGTTAAGGGTCAAATATGTCACAATAAATTGTATGCCATGTTTATTTATTATGTAATAATGTTAGATTATAATGTTAACATAACTTTTGTACAAATGTCTATTCTACTATGTTATAATTTAAAATATATTTTATATTAATAGTCAAAATTTTGGTTATTTCAATAAATTTTATCAAAACTTGTGAGGAAAATATTTGCAGAATTTCACAAGATGTCTAAATATTATTTAAGGGTACAAGGTTTCATGGCTGGTGCTGGTTCCACTGGATAACCTATACTTGACTGACCCTACAATTTCTATTTATTTTTAATGAAAAACTTTTAGTGAACTTGACAAAACCACCATATCAAATGAATGCTGTAGAATGCAACATTGATGATATAAACTTTTGTTATAAACAGTGGGGATCCATGTTGGGAGATATACCCCAATTTTTTTCCAGAGTAACTAAATATGTATAGACCAAGATCTGTTATTTAAAAAAATGAGCATAATTTTTAACAAAAAATTATTTTAGATCTACAGTCAATTTACTCAATAATATATTGTTAAAAAAACGTACATGAAATTACATGCAGAATATGAAAAAGTTTAAAGCTCCCCTAACAACAATTTCTTCTGCATCTGCTGCTGCCTATAAAAGCTATAAATATGGATTGTTAAACATAACTTATTAAAACTGGTATGTTACATTTACATCCGAAATCTAATAAAAATATTCTCAATTTTTTTCAATAGTTTGAATTCTCCAAAAGTTACATTTGCCAGTTTGAAAAGTTACATTTTTTAAATAAAAGTTACAATTTAGATATATATGTTCAATTCAAGTTTTAAAAATAATTATTTTAGGAATATTAATTAATAAAATCAATATAGTTTTAAATATTTAATTAAATCACTCTAAAACAAATGAACAAATAATTAATTAATTTTTTGTATGTCAGCCCTAAGACAATTGGAACTACAGTAAAGATATTTTAAAAGATTTTTTAATCACAACTCATGATAATTACTATCAGAAATTAGTGATAAAAACACTTAAAAAAATAGATTCTAATAAATTGAAATAATAATTGTAATCTTAAAATGATTAACAATAATAGTACTCAAAAAATATGTTCTGATCAATACCAATATTGTTATTTAAGTTCCTAATAATTTATTTTTATAGACTGCAGGAAGCGTTTATTGCTGAGATCTACCATCATTACTAGTCAAATGTCAATATTATAAATCAGTAGTTTTAGTTATGATTTTTAAAATTCGTGAATTATCCTAATAATTTAGAGTCATTTCGTGTTACATGGAATCATGAAAACTTACGAAAAATGTAACCTTGTGGCAACACTGTAAAATAATTTCAATTGGTATGCTACACAGAACAATTAACATATCACAGCTGACATACATAGTTCTCTTGTGTGATCTGTGATACATAGGCCATAGAAAATTAGAACAGCCAACAGTTACTCATTGGAGTCACCTGATAAACTGATAATAGTTTAAATTCAACCATATAAACACTGTGCACATGCATATAAGACAAACACACAATATTAAGATAACAGACATTGTTCTGATGTTGGCATGCAATGCACAAATATCCTGCCCACACTAAAAAGAGGGGGTTTTAGAGAGTGAGAGCAAGAGGCTATTTTACTTGATTGGGAGCTGTTTCCAATGAAATATGTCCTGTATGTAGTTCATTAGCTGATCCCATCCACCAAGCTCTATTGCACCCTCTTTCTGGCCTTGGCATGATATTTATGCATTACAGGCTATCTCTAGAAGTAGATGCTCTAAAAGACATTGTTCTTCTCTTGGCCCAGCAAAAGTTGTACAACTTTAATAACCTGATAACCTGACTACAACGCCATAGCATGGCTAGGAACCATTGTTTCAACAAACCAAATATATTGTGTGAATATGACTTCAGTGGGCCTTACCATTCAAAAGTGACATGATCACTAAGATCTGTACAGTTATCGGATCTTACTGGAGCTATACATCATCGACTCAATAAAATAACTATGGTGCCTGAATATGTCCTCAATTGGTGAATCGATTAGAAGTCACACGATGACTAATACATTTGAGATAACTTGATCACAGACCCACATATCGAGTATGTTAGTGTATGACCGTCTTAAATATATATTTCAACTTTGACTGGTATTTCTAGATATTAGTGCGTTGAAATAAACATTATTTCACCATTAACTATTTATGGAATACAAAATATCTTGAAATGATAAGGTAAATATAGGTTTTAATAGCAAATTGACCATTAATTTCATCATTTAATTATATTAACAGGTAAATAACAATCGTTGTGTGTTTGTCAAATAAAAAATTGTGCTTCTCTGAAGTTGGAGTTGAAACGTCTCCGTTACAGATAAGTATGAAGATGTCATATTGTGGAAAGTGGAGAGACAAAGCCCCAGAAAAGTCAAGGACCTCCACAATCGTTTAGAAATTACTCCATTCTCTTCTACCACACTAACCCTGATAAATAATATCTACAGATTTTCTAGTAAATATATAAAATTTTCTGCTTTCATAATTCAGATGTTTAATGATAAGCTAACAAATATAAGATAGACATTTAAAGAAAAATCAATTTTGTTTACTTCATATATTATGAAATATAAAATCTCAATATCACAAATGTTTATTCAAGTTAAGACATTAATAATAAGTTAATGAAGAGGATCCATGGTTAACTAATCAGATGATTCACTTTCCTAAAAAGAAAACAGATTATCATGATTTAATTTGAAACATATTCTTGATAACATTTTTAAAAAAATGCAAATCCAAAGATTCTGAAATGGCTGCAAAAGAAAATCAAATTTCATTATCATGATAGGTCTAGCTATGAAAAATATCCGGCTCGGATCTGGATTGTGTATTTATAATTAGGCTATGCTTTTCGGTGACATATTTCTTTCCTGCTGGCATTTCCAGAAAAAAGTTTAATGTATCTTCTAATTAGCTCTAAATATACAGAATTCACTAACAATGTTTAATAATAGAAGAAAAAAAAGAATGATTAACGATTTATTGCTATTCTGGCTTGAATGTCTTCTTAAGCTTTTTTTATAATCATTAAATGAAAACTTAAATTACAATGTTGATGTCTCAGGAAAGCCTTTAAGTATGCCATATAAATAAAAATTATGCCAACTTTTAATATTTACAGCTTTATTGTTGTTGTTTTGTCCATTGTGGATTGAGTTAAACTATAAGAGATCATGCACAAGCCAATCAGCCAGAGCCAGAGCTCCCCTCATGGTTATGCCCATGAGAGTATGAATGTAATTGTGCGCAATTTTTAATTTCTTAAACCTTGATCAAATATCCACAAACCTTTATTCATTTATTTACAAAAATCTACAATATTTAATGTAATTTTGAAATTTACTATATTCCGAAAATAATGAAAATATTTTTGTGAAATTAACACTAGTATTTTAAAGACTATATTAGCAATATTAAAAGTGTGATGTTATGTGATAAATGAATAAAGCCCAATATAAGGATGTAATTACTATATAAGCAAGTTTTCAATTCTACTTAATTCCAAAGAAATGCACAACTGGTCTAGAAACTCTGATTTAGGTAGAATTGGAGACATATGAGTTTATCACAAAGCAAAGTTATTGATAATCATAGTATCCCAACATACAAAAAAAGATTCTTTTATAGCAATATAAACCTTCATATAAAAGAAATTCCTGGACTGAGATTATCACAAATGATGGAAAACCGAATGATATATATATATCAAGAAAATGAAGATTTCAAACAAAGATGTGATTATAGATGTAACCATAAGTATAAAGACACTAAAGCAAGGCATCATCAATAATCAACAAATTACTGTAGTCTAAGAAGAAAACACAAATTACATGGTTATGAAAACTCTGTATTATGATAGCTTACTGCAGCAATTATTTATTGTTAAAAATACTTACATTAGAAGAGCTAGTGAAGTTTCCAAATAAATCTGGAAAAGAGACAAGTCAATGAGTTGAAAACCATTTTTTGGTTTTGTTTACTACCTTCTATTGAAGAATGAGCTGGATCTTTATTGTCATTCAAAATTTCAAACTTTGTTGAGACCTAAAAAACATATAGTAGTAATATTTCATAGAACTTTTTTTATTGAATACAAATTAATATGGATATAAAAATTCATAAATTCCCATAATTTCACCAAGAATATTTGCAGTTATTGCAAAGTAAGCTGTTGGCATTTGAAATTTGCTTAATATAAAGAATTTCATCTTTTAAAATAAAAAAAGCTATACACAATTAAATATTTCAAATGATTATTAATTTGCAAATATTATAAAGTTTTGAGCTGTGTCTTTACAGTGCACAGGTTCTAACAGAAATGTGTAACGAGTATTAAACAAACAAGTACTTCAATACTTATATAATAACTATATGTATTACCACAGCCAACAGTAAATACTAATAACTCTTTTTTTTTGATGGGAGTCATTTAAAGCAGGGGGTGATCTTGACTTTCCCACAAGATGTTTATCACATGATTAAAGCAATATACACTAGCATTTTAAGCCTATTTCACTGCATCGTAAGGAAAATCCAATATCCTGATCAAATGATCCTGATTTATAGGGTGTGTTTTGCAAAATTGCATTCTAAATTAGTTAAATTACAATTCTTCAAAGGTGATTTATCCAACCTTATCCAGCTTGAGCCCAATTAAATTTAACATAAGACCCTATCATTTTGATGAAGATTATCATTCCAGTTTTTAATACAACTAAATTATGAATAAATTTATACTGCTTTTCCAGCTCTTCTTGTTTAAAAATGCTTCATTCAAGGAAACTACTCATTTTGACATTTTTCTAATTCTACTTTTTAGTCTACAACAATTCTATTAATATAATTATGGTGCCTTCATCATTATACAAGCTAAAAAAAAAGAAAAAAATCTATACCTTTGCAAGTCTATTATTTAAACAATTTATGTTTATGAATTTGCTGTTAAAATCATGTCAATTATCACTAATCCAATATAAACTATTACTGAAGTGATGACATAAGCAAATTGATGTTCAAATTTATCTCCAAAATTGTTTTCAACTTTGACACTTGAACATCTCCAGAGGTAGTATCAATCAATGCTTGAGCTTTACAGGACATTTTTTGAGATTTTGAATTTTTTTTGCCTGTAATGTGAATGAAGATTGTTAAAAATTTTCTGAACTTTAACTTAAAAGTAAATGTGATTAATGGATCATTTATTAAAGATACTATCAAATAAACATTATGGATATTAAAAAAGTTAAAACCCATTACACTAAATAACATATTTTATTACATATTTTTTGTTGTTTATTCATAGTGAACAATTGTATGTTTGTGCAGCTGTTGTTTTCTATTGTTACACATTGTACCATTTAAAAAATTGTGGAAAAATCAGGAATGAAACATCTATAAGTCAAATAACAACTCACAAAATGCAACAAATAGAGGTGTGCCATTTTTTATTAATTGTTATATATTCCACTGTGATTTTTCTTTACATGTATGTATGCCTCTCCACAATAGTATTAATAATTTTCATTGTAGGCATTTAATCTATTGTTCATATTTTGTAGTACATATTTCTAACACAAAATATGAAGGTTTTTCCAACTTCACTATTAAGAAATTTTTATCTACAATTTCAAAGATAGGATGATTAACACAAAATTTCTAATTCGTCCGCCTCTAGACCAAAAAGCTGTAGACTGCACCTCCTGAAAGCCAAAACCTACCATTTCTGGAGACTCACTTGGCCTAACATCTTACATTTGTTGTGCAAAAGGAATCTTACATGCAGCTTTAAAAATATATAAATTGAGATCTTACCGCTTCCAGATCTGTGCTCAAAAGATAATAAAGTTCTTTTGATATTCTTTCAGCTTCAATAGCAAAATCTTTATTGTACATGGTTTTCCTAAACCTTTTCTTTTTAACATTTTTTAATGGAGGACAATAACCATGGCTAGTCTCTATTTTGTTATCTTTAATATCATCATAGAAGCATTCAGTAATATAGGAAATATCTGCAGTTTTAAAAATTACAGATTTGTTGTTGCAAGTGTGAGTTTTGTAAGATTCTATTATAGTAGGTAATTTCTTCACTGTTCCAAAAAAAATTCTATTGCAAAATTGCACACATGCTTTACTTCTACTTGGATCTAAATCAATTTTAAGTAATTTCTTAAGTTTTCTGGTTTGTGCTGAAGGATTTGCCTCAGCTGCCTTGCTTCTTCCTAAAAGTTCAACTCGATATTTGCACTGAAATGATACAATAATATATAAAATAACTATTGGGAGCCTTAAAATTAATTGTTCTTCCAACTCTTGAACTTCAGAATCTTTTTGTGAGCTCATGTCAAAATTGAATCTGGTTAACAGTATCTTCAGCATATATTTTAGACGCCACTTTTCCATAGCAAAAACAAAAAACAATTGATTAGAAACGTTTTTTTTTCCTATGATTTTTTCACTTAATTTAAATTTGCGGACAACAAAAACAGCTATTTCATTTTTCTATGGTTCAAAACACAGCTATTTCATCAAAACCACGAAGTATAGATTCTATACTTCGGTTCAAACATCACAGATCAATAACAATGGCGTGAAAGTGAGGCAACAAGTGGTTTGTTCGTTGATTAGAGCCTTAGAAACTAGAGATCAAAGCCTGCGTGCACAAAGTGGAAATAAGGAGAGAGAGGGCAATAACAAGAGCTATTTCACTCGGTTGGGAGGCTTCCGATGTTGTTCATTGGCTGCGTCCACCGACCATCCACCCAAAGTGAAATAGCCTCTTACTGTCTCTATTGACCTCTCTTTTTAGCGTTGCCACGATTTTATGCTTGACAGGCTATATCTAGATGGTAAATGTTAACTTAGAGCAGAAGTATAAAAAAATAAGCTCTAAGTTCGAAGACTTAGAGCATCTACTTCCTAGAGATAACCTGCAGTGCATAAATGTTCCAAGGCTAAAAATAGAGAACAATAGAGAAGGTAAGAGGCTACTTCTCTTTATTGTATGATCTGTGGCTACTTCTTCTCTATTGTATGATCTGTGGCTACTTCACTCGATTGGGAACTGCGTCCAATGCTTTGGTCCAATGAGGTACGAAAAATAGGAAACTGTATAGGCTTATCTACCTATGCCGTAAAGTAAGGCATAAATACTATTTATTCACACTTAAAACGTATATATACGACAGAAGGATCACAAAAAATGTGTACAAGTTTACAAGAACGAAACAAATCTAACAGACTGAAAAATAAATGAAAGTTATTTTAAGGGAGATTGCAGTAATGTTGGTTGCAGAAATTGTTCCGAAAATATTGACAATGGAAGATAAACTATTCATTTTGAATACTGGTAAGTT
Organism: Octodonta nipae; assembly: GCA_034190945.1. Classification (NCBI taxonomy): domain Eukaryota; kingdom Metazoa; phylum Arthropoda; class Insecta; order Coleoptera; family Chrysomelidae; genus Octodonta; species Octodonta nipae. The sequence goes on along the minus strand of CM067220.1, from coordinate 14,670,202 downwards.
TCAGAGAATGAGCAACTTCCCTTAATAACGAGTCTGCTAAATACTTCCCCAAGATCGGCAAATTTGGAAACACAATTTAATTTAAAGAAATGTCTGCTAAAAGAATGACCAGAAACTCCTGAATTAATTTGATTTTTTACTTGCTCTAAAGATGCATTTCAATATGATTAAAAGTACTAGTACAAATTAATTTCAGAAATATTGACATAACTTTAATTATTACATTAACTGGATACCATATTTGGTTCCAGCACGGCATATACATTCCGGATTTAATGTAACCTCACAGGAAAAAATCTAATGGGGTAATATCCGTTGATGTCGTCGGCCATTCTTCGGGTCCAACGTATTTCCCCGGATGATGGATTGGATAAATTCCGCCATTTTTTCTCTCCAAAAAACTCGAGGTTTAGAAATGAATTCAATAGATAAATTGAGATTTGATTCTAAAAATTTGAATTTTTACCTGGTGTCTGCAGAAAATATGCTGTAGGTGCTGATAAAATTTTATCACTTTGTTACAACTCATTTGCCAGGAGTAGTGATAATACACTCGACACCTAAGCGTAGAAGAAAGAAATATTTAAAATTGCAAAAGTCTGTATGTAGCTATAAAATGCCCTAAGTGATCCTCAGTAATATACATACCATTTATTGGTTCTTCATTAATATAATAAATTATATAGGCTTCATTAAATGAGTTGTGGTCACAATTTGGCAAATATGTATTTGTAAAACAATTATGTACCCTATTAAATATAAGTAAGTATTTAATATGAACCAAGTAGGAAAACCAGTTTAAATTTCAGTTGCCACATAACAAACTTTTTTTTCAAAAACTGAGTGCTTTGTCTTGTTTCATAGATTGGTTGAAAATTATTGACTGGGAAAACAGCTTTTTAACTTGTGTTAAAAACATACAGAAGTACAGAAACTGTATACAGCCTATCTGGAAGAAAAATTTGCCAGATATAGAACATTTTTGAACTTCTCGTAATTTATTTGCTAGTCGACTATATAGCAAGTTTTCTGCATTGGGAATTAATGGGATTTTAATATATCCCGTAATCGTATCTAGATTCTATATCTCCGTAACCCGCAGGAACGTATCAGTTTCCTTTGTATTCAGTTTAGAATTAAGAATCTTAGGCGTTAGGCGTATATTTTCTAGTAAAGAATAAAAATGGTTTAATTGGATTTTCCATAATAAGTGTTATATGTCTTCTATTTGCAACATGTGTTTGAAATTGTAGAACTTAACGTATAGAAACATTTATGGGTATGTGGATTGAAAGGGACAAAAACACATTAATTCAACATCCACTTTTTTGAAGACGCGAGATGTAAGACTGACATCTAGGATTTTCGAGTCTTGAAATTTAACGAAATGTAACAAATACATAAAGAAGTGTTCGAGAGGGCATTTAATTGTGGGAAGCGCAACTGATGAATGTTCCCTGACCAGAAACTCTTGCGTACAAAGGAATGACACCTCGAAGAGGGTATTCACTTAGGGATGTCGGAAAAATATCGATATATCGATATTTTTTTGATCGATACTTTTACACGATATAATTTTATTCTATATATCGACCAAGTATCGAAAACTTATCAAAAACGATATTTTTCCGTATGTTTGTTACGTGTTATATAAAATAAATACTAGCTGTTTTCCAATTACTAGAGCACAAAGTATTTTTGTGTCGCTCTGTGTCGTAATTTTCGGGCGTTAATTGGAACATACTTCATTCTTTATGATAAAGTTTTATGTTTACTTAGTACTTACATAAAACATCCCAAAGGCACAGTTATTTCTTGTGCCCATTTGTGCGAGCCAGTGCTGTAATTGGAACACTTAGTGCTCAGCACTGTGCCGCACTGTGCGGTAATTGGAAAACAGCCAATATATTGTCAAACAAGTTGAGATACATGAGTACACAAAGATTAGCAGAATTCTCAAGATGCTATATGCTGTCTAAGTCCTTGAAGATGTTTCTGATGAATGAGGTAGAGGGGAGGTATATATGAGAGTGTATAAATGATCATTAGAACGACCTCTAAAGTTTCAGAAAATATGAGAAGTAGTAGATATAGTTAATTTATATATTACTACCTTAAGCTGTGAAAAAGTCTCAAAATAAAATATAAATAATCCAGTCTACCTACCACCAATCTATAAATTGTTTGCATATAACTACACTAGTTAAACAACTAACTAAGTATATATATATATATATATATATATATATATATATATAGACTAGTTCTAAAATAGTACCGATATATCGATGTTTTTTTCTCGATATATCAATATCGATATTGATACTTTTAAAAAATATCGATACAATATATATCGATACTTTTTGACAGTTCCGACATCCCTATATCCACTTTTTGGTTGGAATCTATGGGATTTTTTCCATCCATATTAGATGCATGATAAAAATTGATAATGCTGGACCCACCCATTTTCTTGCATTCTCTTGAAAAAAATGTTCATAGGGAGAAATAATGACAAACATTACTTAAACAGTTTCTATTTAATAAGTATAAATTCAAACAGATGATAACAAAGACAAACTTAAAAAGATACAATTACTTTTTAGTCTTTTTTGATTTACCTTCTATGGTCTCACTGCTTCGATCTAAATTCCGTTTTATATTGTTCAGTTTTTTCCCTACTTTATGATTATCACTATTTACGGTTATATTATCATAGCCATTTTGATGGATAGGGGCATCTTCTTCCTCTTCATTAATAGAACTAGCTTCTACAAAATTAACACCATTCAGTCCTTCAGACAAAGACTGTAACCTCATTTGTTTCGCCTCTTTTTTCAGCTTCAATTTTTCTTTATTTTTCGTCTTCTTTAGTTTATTCTTTTTATTAAGACTTTCTGCAACAATTTCATCGTTTGTTTGTGATTTTGGTTTTGCTTCCGTTGTTTTTTGTTTCATCTTAACTACGTTTGATATTCCGAGTTTGTTGCACAATTTATTGAATGCTGTTTTCGCATCCTTCGAAAATGAAACACAACTTCGATATTCTCTTATGACTATTCCGATTTGATTCCAATTAATATTGTCAACATTAAGACAAGATGATTTTAATGCCGTTAACAGATTAAAAATATTGCACACAAATTTTTCTTTAACGGTTTTTTCGGGATTATTGTTTAAACTAGAGAAAATTTTTAGAATATTCTCTGAAAATATCTCATGATGGTTACTTAAATACTGATTGGCCAACTCTGGGTTTGCACTTAGAAATCTTCGATTTTGGTAGAAAATCTTCAAGAGTTCCGTGGCTTGGCTTTTTTTGAATGGCTTCACATCATCTTCAAATAAATATTGGAGCAAAGGTGGTACCAAGCTCAGACAACCATTCCAGGAAAGGTTCAGTATGTTTTTGAATAAAACAATTGGTGTTAGAGAATCTCTTTTGTGAAAATAGTTGTCCAATTCTGCCAGAACCATTTCTATTAAGGGGCTTTTTAATTTCTTTTTAGCCTTTTTTGGTGTAGACTCCAATGATTGTGTCAACAATTCAGAGCATTTGATTACGAATGTACAACTTTGAGCGATCTCCAGACGCATATCCTGCACGATCCACGTGGTTTTCGTCCCTTTTTCTAACAAACTTTTCAGGATGTCACAAAGCACAGTTTCATCCACACCTTCTGTGCTGCTAAATTTTTTCAAGCTAGTCAGCTTCTTTAAACAAGCTTTTAGTCTGTTATGCAGAGGCAACTGATGACTCTCTCGAATGCTAACCTCCACTGCTTGCAACAAAGGCAACATAATCTCCAAACTAACACGCATAGACGGGACAGAATTTATGTAGATTTCTATTAAATCTAAAACTCTTATTCTGAAATGTGTTAGAGCTTCATCATCTTTATTTTGTTTCTTCTGTTTTCCATGATTGGGTTTGTATTGTTGAAAAACAGCTGCTAAAGCTTTGTCCAATTCTTTTCCCTCAGTTTCACCCAAGTTGTCCAGGTCCACACTTTCCTCGTCCGTTTGATAGCCGGAATTGTTCCGTAAAACTTCGTGTAAAGCCATACGCATCTTGTCGTTAACTGTTTCGTTCTCTTCAGATTCAGATTCTTCAGACTGACTTTCATCTTCATTGCCTTCTTCATTTTCACTGTCTGATTCTTCCTCATTTACGCTTTCATCGTCTTCGCTGTCATCCGAGTCATTTTTTGACAAAGGATTATCTTCATTTTTAGGATCTAAAACAGTCAAAATTTGATGGATTGCTGTAGGGGTCATAAACTCACAAAGATGAGGGAAAACACAATTCACTAAATGGCGAAGTAAGTGGGAGTTGTGGGACAACAAATTCAAAAAAAGATCAGTAACCACTTCTATCCAAAGAGGGTCACCATCACTTTGTTCTTGCTCAGCTTCAAGTTCATCCTGTGAACTTACTGAAGCTTTCCTTGATTTTCGAGATTTTTCATAACACATGAATAATTCATCTAAAGATTCACTAGCTAGTTTGGTGTCATTGAACAACTGCATACCCATTTGTAGAAATAGAGTGAGGAAAATGGTTTTTAGAATATCATGTTTTTTCCTTTTCTTTTCAATTTTTGAAATTTTATGAGCAGCTTTTTGCCACATTTCATACACTTCTTGTGTAATGGAAGTCCTTAGAACTATCTCTAAGTTTTCAGTGTTTAACTTTGAATCAATGTAACTAAACAATTTTGACAAAATGTATACCAAATCATCTAGTTTGATTAATTTTAGATCTAAAGCTCCAAAGAATGTTGATTTCAGAGAACCTGAAACAATATATATTAAAAGCATGACAATAAACACAATTTTTCTGACAAAATCAATTTCTGATTCAACTCTTTTAACATGCTAGGATTTAAAAATGAAAAGAACACTCACTTGCTAACTCACTCCCAACATTTCCATCCTTAAATAAACCCAAATCTATCAGAAAGCACAACTGTTCAACTTTCCATTCATTCTCCTCCTTAACCACAGGTAAATTGAACATCTTGACCAACAAATGAGCAGCATAAAGTCTGTCATTATTTAACCAATGTTCATCTTGACTGTCTATCTTTTCTGAACCAGCCACCACTCCTCTAAACAATGCAGCTAAACTTTTTACACCTTCACTATCTAAACTTGCTGTTATGTATTGAATCACTTTAGTTTTGGTGACTTTTTCAAAGATGAATGTACCAGGAAAGAAAAGCAGCTTCCTTAGAACTGATATTTTAGTGATGCTAGTTACTCCTTCTTTTTTTAGAGTTGTCACAAGTACTGTGAAGAACTCATGTATGATTTTTTGGAAGTCTGGATCATTTTTGACGTTTTTGAAGTAATTCAAGGTATGTTGTACAAAGTTTTTTGATAGTATAAGTGGTATTTGAGTTGTATCAGTAATGGATTCTAGTATGTAGCTATAAATTTTAACAGCAGCAAGTAATTTGTTTCTATTGCGGTTCAACATTTGTGCATCTAAATGTCTGGTAAATTCTTGTAATAAATCATTACTTATAATTTCATCACTAATTGTGTTGTAGAAAGGGTGTTTCAATGATTCCAAGCGTGGGATTGTCTGTACAAATTAATATAACATACAGTTAGTTAAATGTGAGAATGTATACACAATACACATAGCAAGAAATGATGTACTTTTATTGAAATTTTTAATATTACAGAATATCTCAACAACTGTTATTAGACATTCAAACATGAATTCAGTACAAACAAGTTTCAGGGAAATCAGCCACTAATTAAAATTTAAGATTTCTACATCCATATGTTAATTGTAACACAATTTAAGTCTAAAAAAATATTTCCTGGATAATATAATTATTTTATTAAATGTTTTTTAACTTGGTTTTCGTATTATTTTTGTACTTGTTAAAGTATTGTCTCGCAATATTGTTCATCCAAATGTAATTTGGTATATAGTTGGTGTGTTAGGGTTCCCTATTTAATAAAGATTTTTGAATTTTCAATGATGGTTAATAGAGTGTTCTCTATCCAAATATGAGAGCAAGTATTTGTGAGCTTTTTTATTCATTTTTAACACATTTTCAATTATCCCTTTAAATACTTTCACTCACAATTCACAATGTATTTTAATGAATCATATTTTAAATGATGGATAGATTTTTTCTTTATATGATGAAACACAAATGGCTATTTAAAAGTGACTACAAATAGGGGTTGCAGACAGTAAAATGTATGCAAAGCAAAATAAAGTATGAGGGTGATTGATCCCCAGTTGTACAGCAGCTGTATCGCACTGCAAATTTGATAAGCATTACATGATTTGATTACAGTCCAGTCACTGATGGTCAAAATAAGTTAATACCTTCTGCATTTTTTTTGAAAAACATCAGTTTTGTAGGTATAACAATTAGCTATTAAGCTTATTTTATTCTCTAGATTGAAAGGTATATTTATGTTCCTCATAAAAACATGTTATATATAATATGAAAATGATAATAAATGTTTCATATTCTTTAACATAATTAAAGGATAAACATGGCAACCTTTCAGTGGGATGTTCTACAAGACTTCTCCATGCAAATCAATACATAGTTTGTAAGGAGAACATATTACAATTGTGTTACCCTTAAAAGACTGAAATCTTGAAAAACTACTTGGTGAATCCCAAATATGATTAGATATTTACATAACATATATCTAAAATTTTCAAGGGAATGACTTACTAGAAGTTCCAAATTGTATTACTGTATAAGACATACTGACATATCAATATAAAATATTAAAATTTAAAATATAAAACTTACCAACAGAATCTCACAAACTTGCTCCAAACTTTGTTCACATATTAATTGTCTAGTTCCAACATTCTTAAGAAGAAAATTTTCACTAACAAAACTGGGGTATTGTTTTTTGATTGCATGTAATAGATAAAGTGTATCTATGTTTTGCTCAATCCATTCTTTACAAATTACATCCTTTATAGAAGGAAACAGCTTTGAGAATTGCTTCTCTGGCAACTGCAAATTAAATTATGTACAATTACATCTAAAAATCTAAATATTATTAATATACTTACATCCTTCAAACTAACAATGATAAATTGGTATGCTAACAGCCATAAATATGTTCTTTCCTTGCTAGCTTTAATAATGATTGTAAATACTTTTTCTTTTTGCTCCAAAGAAGCAGCAGGCCATAATCTAGATCTTATTATTGCTCCACAGGCTAAAATTTGACCTGTGGCAACATCAGCATTTTCCTGAAAAATAACTTTATTAACACAGTACCAAGATTTTACCAACTGTAACTTACAGATTTGGCGTTGCTTGCTGCTTTGTGAAGTTGTTTTTCAATGAAACTAAAAATTTCATCCAAATGTATGTCTTCATTTACATTTATTAATGCTACCAGCAAAGTGTAAAAACCAGTTCGTGCATTGGCACTTGAAGATCCCAATCCACGAATTATCCTTCCTAATGCGTAATTTAATTCATTTACCTACAAATATTCAATTATCATGCATACCCAAACAAAGTATAGTTACCTCACATTTTCTGAATTATTTTCACACAAATGTTTCACCAGATTTATACTACTCTTTATTCTAGCCGCCTCTTGAGGTTTTACGATATTGGCAAAATTGTCTAAAATTGTTTTATCAAGTTTCCTTTTTGAACCATCTCAATATCATTCTTCTCTCCAGACTGTCATCTGTTCACACATGTTTTCTCAGACTAAAATCAAGAATTTCATACAATCTCACTGCGTCCAACCATCATAATCTAAACTGTCAGGATCTGATCATCTAGTAACATTCAGGCAGTCATGTTCAAGTGATTTTGTCTCCGTTAATTGCTTCAGTTACTGATCACCAATTGACGTTTAACATTTACTTCAATAAGTATGTTCTCGCCCTCTTCATTGGCAATGACTTGGCATTTTACTCAACCTGTAATTTCAGTTTGTACAAGTTGTTATCATTAAAGAACTAAAAATTACATATTTTTTAAAATTGTTAGTCTCAGAAGTAAAACTCAAATATTTTATATAATGAATTATTCAGCAAGAGTACCCATGTGTTATTTTTTATCAAAGCGTTTTGTTAAGTAAATTTTGCTGTTGATAAAATTGAGATTTAATAAATATTGACATTAAGGATATACTATAAGCTTACACTGTATTATATGGATGCACTATATGATTCCAGGCTATTTTGCCGTGGTCTATTGGAATGTCTTCCGAACGTTTCTTCTGCAACTGCGGCAGACATCTTCAGCGGCGCGGGCGTAGGTGACTCCTCGTTGGGTGTTCGTTTTTTGTACAAATGTATTATTTTAAAAGCAAAAAATGTAGTTCTGTCTTTCTTTAAGTTTTTATCTGAATTTGCCAGGCTCGAAAACGCACATTTAAAAAACCCTAGTGCGGATAAATTTAGTTGGTTTAATCAGTTAATCTATATTATTGAAGTACCTAGTAAAGAAATCATTTGCTCATTATCAAGGAAATAATATGTCAGAACAATTCCAAATTCCAGCTACACTATATTTACATTGTCAATTACCATCCTTAGATTTTTAACAAAAAAAATTAGTTAATCAATCTAAAAATATCTATTCGATTATAATTATTTCACAATTAACAAAAGACAACCACTGGTATTAATTTCATAAACCCAAAAAATTGAAGTATTTACCAGGGGCGGATCCAGACATTCTCTTTCGGTTTTTTTCCATGTTTCGGCGGGGGATCCTGTATAAAATTTACCAAAATATAATTTTAACCCATATTTGTTGGACATTAAAATTAGTCGTTATATGTTTAAAACTCATAGAAGTTACCTTCTTCTAGACTCTTATGCCCCCCCCTTTATCCGCCCATGGTATTTACAACCAGTTAATCTCAAGTATTGAAGATACAATGCAGTTTTCTAATCTCGTTTGTATGAAGATTTTTTATTTTGAAAATATCGTAATAATAATTTCCTGTTTCGAAACAATATTCCAAAATCGGAAGAAAGTTTTGACACGATAACATGAATGTGTCGACATTGATTGCGACTACAGAAATATAGAAATAATATCTCAGATATATATTCATAAATACAGGGTGTTTTGTAGAACGTTCGCCAAACATGGAGGGCAGATAGGTGGGCTCATGTGCTATATTATATAGCCAATATAAAGTCTAGATATTTTACGGTTTTTGTTTTTTTTTTTAATTATTTTTTTTTCTTATTTCTCAGATTTTTACATTTAAACTGTTGTAACTTTTTTATTTTTCACTGTATCTTCACCAAATAAACTTAAATGTAATCTATGATGTCTGTTTGCTCATCTACATTCGATATTTGACACAAATGATTGGTTGAAAAAATTATATGAGTCCACAAATGGCGAGGTTCCATAAAAAAGTAATTAACTTAAACGCTTTATCACGTTACAAAAAAAAAAAAATAAATAAGAAGCACATCGAGAACTTCGAATGCTTGCAAACACTTCTCTACTTCAACCCCTTTTCAACGATATATCACACGTATTGGAAAGTAATCAGTATCATAATAAAATTTGAGTTTGTAACTTACAAGGTGAGAACTACAAAAAATAAAACTTACACCAAATTGCAATAATTTGTTATAAATTTTGTTCAAACCGGCTTTCTACCGCTACAGATGCAATTGCGACACCTTTTTCTGACTCCTATAGTGGTAGTCTCTAGTCGCATCTCATCCCATATTATTTCAAAAGCAACATTTATGCTTGCTCTTAACTGCTCCTTCCTTTTTATTTCTCGCACACCAACGAGTTGCTTGGCCCGGCCCCATACAAAAAAATCAAAGGGAGTCAGGTCTGGCGACCTTGGAGGCCAGAGTATAGGACCAGTTCTCTCAATCCACGCGTTTGGGAATGAATTGTCCAGACGCTCTCTCTTTCCAATACTTGTGATATATCGTTGGAAAGGGGTTGAAGTAGAGAAGTTTTTGTAAGCATTCGAAGTTCTCGATGTACTTCTTATTTTATTTTTTTTTGTAACATGATAAAGTGTTTAACTTAATTACTTTTTTATGGAACCTCGCCATTTCTACACTCATATAATTTTTTCAACCAACCATTTGTGTCAAATATCGAATGCAGATGAGCAAACAGACATCATAGATTACATTTAAGTTTATTTGGTGAAGATAGGTGAAGATACAGTGAAAAATAAAAAAGTTACAACAGTTTAAATGTAAAAATCTGCGAAATAAGAAAAAAAAAAAATAAAAAACAAAAACCGTAAGATATCTAGACTTTACATGGGTTACATAATATAGCACATGAGCCTACCTATCTGCCCCTTGTTTGGCGAACATTCTGCAAAACACCCTGTATTTACGTACGTAAAACAACTGTCAGAGGTAAAGGCACCTTGAAAAATTATGTATCATTTATAGTTATAGTCCAGAGGCTGTATATATAAATTTAAATGCGGCCATTTTAATAAGTCTTCAACGTTTTCTCTACCGTTTCCTTACGGCACCGGTGGGGAAACACATGCTAAGCTTTGCTTCCTTTCTTAACATAATTAAGTATAACTGTTTTCCACATTCTAGCTGGATGTTCTATCAAGTGCGGATTTTGTATCTAGTTCTTAGTCCATAGAAGTTTTCGGGTTTTTTTACGACGGGTGTCATAGTGGTAATAATTTTGAACTCCAGATAGTGCTTTGGCTTTTTTTTCATAGTCAGAATTTAAAGAGTGACCAGCACAAGGAACATATTCAGCTAATGGATTGGTTGTTTTGAGTCAAGGTGTAAATCTTGCACTCCTGAATATAAACCTGACATGTTGGGCTTGCAAAATCTATCGTAAGACTGACCACGACAATTCATGGTGCCATAGATCGTCATGTGGAACCATATTCCCCAGAGATTTTAACAAAGCATCTTCAATATCTTTAGCCTTATGGCCAGTATTTGGAATGAATTCCAGAAATCTTTCGACAATTTTACAATTGTTACGTACATATCTAATAATTATCGTGAGTTGATCAACATGAGCAATATCAGGCGTGGAATCCATAATTATACTACTTAGCAGAATGAACTAATCAGAAAATGAACTACATCTCAATCACAGAAATTTATTTGTAAATTTATATAATCGAGAATAAATCCTTAAAATGTATTGGGTCGTTACATGGTATATCAGATTTAGATTTTGGACATTCTGAAAAATTTGCCGCTCCCCACATTGTGCCGCCCTAGGAGAAGAGCCTCACTCGGCCTAGGCAAGGTAATCCATCACTGGGCACACATAAATGACATTAATGGTATCCTCATGGGAAATTAGATTCGTGTGATTGAGCGATTTTATGTTGTCGCATAGAAATGTACGTTTGTATTCACATTAGCAGTTTGCGGCACTAACTGATGCAACAGGTAAGGAGCACCGCCCGCGCCGCGATGGGGGCGATAGCCCCTTCCGACATAGACTTATCAGAAATGATATTTTATCAAGTTAGTTTTTGTTGCAGCTTTAATAATTCGTTTGTTCATAGAGACCAGTTGCTGATAATTCCAAAAGTCGTTAACTGTGCGAACACTCGATTGGCGTAGAAGGTGACTTCTCAAACCGTTGGGTTTAAATCGTCAGACCTGTCGAGCCTATTTTTAAAGTTTCGCAGAAAAAACTTGCCCTTGACCAGAAATGTATTTAGTTTCTGATTTGCCCCTCTCTAGAATTTTTTTTCCTATTTTTGCCCCCCCCCCCCCTAGACAATTTTTTTCCTAATTTTGTCCCTTACTAAAGCAAAGCTGGGTACGCCCTTTAACATGCCTGATACTATCTAGGTAATAAAAAAAAATATTCCGTAAAAGATCAAAATTCGTTGCTAGGAACTTGCACAGGTAGATAAAGTACCTTTTATTTTGTGTGCAGCTCTTTTGTGTTTAGGTATCTACTTTGCAGGTAGTTGCCCATAGGTATACAAAAGTAGTTATTATGTAGAATTATTGCATGTTAATTATTTTCCATAATTCCAACTTTTAGTTCTTCTTTGAAGTTCGGTAAATTTTGAAAACTATATTTTTTATCTTATAACTAACAAATGTACATATGTATTTCTAGTACATCAATACAATAAACTAAATTTATATAGAAATCAAAGCTTATACTAATTTTAAAGTATGTAACTATATTTTATGTAAAACTCAATACATCAAGTACGACTCTGTTAAGAGTAATGATCATAAAAAAGAATCAACACTATCCGGAATTATTTAATTAAAGAAAGACAGCACCACTCGATGACGTCATAGAAGGATTCTCCTTTTCCTGTGTTGTGTGTTGTATGCGTGTTGTGTGGCGCCAGTGAAACGGGAGCGGGTCTTTGGCCTAAATCATTCTCCGGCAAAATATGTCATTCAATCATTAGCGATAAAAAACGAAATGGATTAATGAAGTCAGTGGGAGCATCGGTTGTGAGTTGTAGTTCGTGTAGTCAGGTGATTGAAAAATGGGGAATATTCACACGGTAGGACCGAATGAAGCGCTTATTGTATCAGGTTAGTTTGCATATTTTTCGATGTTCTGTGCAGAACAGCGTCTGTCCTGTTATCATTTCTGATTTTGCTGTTTTCAGTGTTTTCCTTTTCATTACTAAGTTACCGAAAATATGTGCCTAAATTTAATGACCTACTGAGATAACTTATTTATTAAGCACTTGTGTGTTTCATTTATTAAGCTGGGTATAAAGCTGGGTTTTCCAGTATCGATGAATTTTAAGAAACACTTAAGACATAATTTATCCATTAATTTAATCATGTTATTTATGTTTACAAATTAGTGTACAGTGTTGCCGATTTTATATAACTGGGAATTTAATGGTAATATAATCAGGGTGTTAGAAAATTTTAAAAACAATTCTAAGAAACTCTCAGTCCTTTAATCAGTAATTTTACATAAAAGTGTGATGGACAGGGATATTAACATTTTGAACATTTTGAACACTTAACATATGTTAGTTGAAGAAATTATCTTAAGTAGGTATCTACTAAATCTTCAGACAGAAAAGTCTATTCATTCAAAAAGGGGAAGGTTCTCGATTCGCCGGGATCTGTCCCATGTAATATCCTAGAAACTACGACTTCCGGTTTATCCAGTTAATCGAGAAAAAAAGGTTATTAAAATTGTCCTTCAATGTATCTCCATTTATTTCTCAAAAATGGCTCAATAAATTTGGATAGTTTAAACTATGTTCTTTTAAGGTAAATCCCGAGCTGTACATTTTTCTATTAACCTAAAATATACCTTGTCCAGAAAAACGGGAAATTTAACGCAATACCTAAATCATAAACGTGGAGTCCCTCAATTACTGTTTTTTTTTCTGATTATCTGGTAAACCGTAAATCTCACGTTATAGAAAATTATATGGTTCCTTTCTGTAATATTCCTTAATACAATGCCGTTTAAATTATCAAAATTGCCCAAGCTGTTTCTGAATAATCACTGAGCATACATAAAAACGATACCAATGAATTGATAACCTCCTCCTTTTTGGAAGGCGGATGGAAATTGGAAGAATTGGAAGAAGGGTCTAACGATTGTAATCAAATTTACGGTTTCATGTCCAGATATCAAAATTCGACTTTACAAATACCAAAGAACATTGTAAAGGATTTAATCCTTTGCACTTTCAGTTATACAAAGTTATGCAAGGTTTTTAATTTTACCGTTTATTGTAGTTTTAATCAAATTTCAAATTTGGTTTTAAAAATTTTGATTTGAGTTATCGGCAGTTTAAATATTATTCTTCAACTGCTTCTTTTCTATAAAATTCAACCTCTTCATACTATAACAAGCAGTGCTTTATTCAGCATTTAAAAATATTGTAGTTATCTCACACAAGTCACACATTATTAACCCGAAGCGAAAAATTTGATATGTATGTTTATACATTGTCTATTTTTAAATATAGTTTCGTGCCAATTTAAAAAAAATGTTATTTGACCTTCCTATTAATATCAGCTAAATGGTTTTTAATTTGCAAGATGTTTTACAATGGACCCTGTCAGATCTCTTTAATGTTACATTCACATTACCAACATAAGACTGATTGATGTGAAATTTAGATAGTAACTACCAAATAATAAAGTAATAAAAGTTATGAAGTCCTAGCTTTTGCCCTGAAAGAACAATTAATTGTAAGCAAAACGATAGTTAGTAATTTTGAATTATGAAAATTTTGTTTTTTTCATAAAATCAAAACCTTACATTTAATCAACCAAATTGTTATGAACAAAAATGAAATTTATAATTAAACAAGAATGCTGCATTTTTATTGTTTCTGTCGCTTCACAACGTACCGAATTACTGTTGGTTGAAGAAGACTTCTTGTCACTAATGGGGTTATGAAAAAAATAAATTCTTCATTTAGTTACTCGAAAAAAATAGTACTAAAACACAGTTTATTTAGTAGTGATGTTTCAGAAGATGAAATATCTTACAAAATTTTATTTTATTTATAATAAATGCCAGAGTACACAAATTTGAGCTTTTTACAGAATATTTTATTTTTATGCAAACTAATGGAGTGATTACTTTTACAAATTTCCATTTGAGTACTTTGATTTGAGCCATATAAATCAAAAATTTTAAAAAGAAAATACTCAAGAAAGTTCAACTTTACCAGACTTTCGAAATTAGTTTTAAAATGGACAATAGAATGAGTTTTTAACCGACTTGCAAAAAAGGAGAAGGTTATCAATTCGTCGGTACGTTTTTTTTAAGTATGCTCAGTGATTATAGAAAAACGGCTTGGGCAAGTTTGGTAATTTCAACGGCATTGTGTTAAGGAGTATTACAGAAAAATACCGTATATTTTTCTATAACGTGAGATTTATAGGTTTCCAGAAATCAGAAAAACAGTAATTAAAGGACTACATTTCAGTGATTCTAAATAAATTTATACTGTTATCTCTAAAACCAATTTGAATATTTTAAATTGTATTCTACAAAAAGATGTTCCAGCTTGATTCCGTATAATTATCTGTAACGTACCACAGAACGTTTTTCCGAAAATCGTAAAAATATTTTCAAAAACACGGTAAACTTCAATGTAAACGTCAAATTTTCGTCATAAATATCTAGAAGACGCGAGATGTAAAGACCGTACAAAACAATGACACCTCGAAGAGAGTAATAAATATCTAGCTTAAATGTCAAGATATGCAATAAAAGTATATCGTATAGGGTGTTTGTAACGTGTTTCATTGCAGTCGAGTGAAATGGCACAAAATATTCCATTAGTGTATTGAAAAGAAAATTTTTTAGATGAGCGATGTTTTCTATGTGGTATACGGTGCTAGGGGTGTTGCTTGCAACGAAATTCAAGCAGCAAGCAATGTGCGCAGTTGAGATATTGGGCGAAGTAAAATTACAGTTAGACAGGTGGATTCAAAAAATCTTACAAATAAATGTGATATTGGGTGGTACTTTGGTTATACATGGAGGTTCAAAAATGTTGTATTGCGTGACAAATAAGTAGTTGCGTATACAAGGTGGTTGACATAAGAGTGAAGTAAAACTATAGTTATACAGGGTGCACCAAAAAACTTAAAAAATGGTTAAATAAGGATATGTAGTAAGGATATTTGAGTTTTAGGGCGGAGTGTTCAAAAATTGTTAGAAGCAGTTGCATATACAGGATGACTGAAATATAAGGTGGAGTGGAATTATAGTTATACAGGGTGGTTAAAAAAATGTTATATAATGTGGAACATAAGTAGTTGCTTATTCTTGGCATATTGGGCGAAGTGAAATTATAGGTATACAGGGTGATTTAAACAATAGAAAAATAGAAACAGTTAATAGGGTGGAGAGGATTAATACTTATACAGGGCGGTTGCAACATCGGGTAGAGTTGAATTATAGTTGTAAAATGTGATTGAGAAAATGATAGACAAATAATTTATTTTGGGTGACCAATGTACAGAAACATACAGGTGGTTGCAAATATGGGCTGAATTATTTTAAGCCAGTTGAAGTCGGTTCTTTTTTAAATATGAATTATTTATGTTAAAGTTATGATATGTTATATTGTAGATAAATAATAATCTTTATTGAAAAGATGATTGGTTTACATATGTAAACTAACAAAGATTTTAGAGCTACACAAATAAGGTAAATAATACCAATTAATAAAAACGCAGATTTTTTGTGTAAATTAATAAAATTTTTAATGTTTTCGTCTAAGGGGACTATATGGGCTAATTTTTATGAAACTCCAAGTTACAATATTCATTCAGCGTTAAGATGTTAAATTCAGTTATATGTTTGAAATACTTACATAATTATTTGAGATTTCAACCAGTTTAGAGAAGCGCGACTTATGAGGTTTTTGACCAGAAACAATATATTGTCTTGTGTTCAATGTATATTAGAATATCCCGAAAAGATAGGCTCATAATTGTTTTGATAGGTTTTAGTTAACCCACAATTTTGTTTATATGATAATTATGTTGGAAATTACAGAGTAACTGCGATTTGGGTTTTCTGTAGGCTATATTGGGGTTGTCGGAATAATAACGGGTGTGTGTACACAGACCCAGTTACTGAAAAGGATTGATTTACTAACTCAAAATTGTTAGAGACAAATTAGACAGCTTTTTCAGCAAAACGTTATAGAAAAATCTTAGTTTTCACTGTCAACTTTGTATCAAATAATAGGCAATTTCGGACCTTGTGGGGGGTTTTGAACCAAAGAATCATGAAAAGAACCCGAATTTTAGAGCTTAATTTGTATTACAGTGTTCTATAAAGCCCCAGTTTTTGATGTAAGCGAATTAGTAATCTAATAGATTCATCTCCCGATACGTTTGAACGAACTTTTGAGATCAACAGGATTACAAACCCTCAAAAAATTTTTCCTGATAACCAGTCTTAGAGTTTGTATTTTTGGAGGTAGTTCACTGGCTGCTTCCTCCCACCAAGTGAAATAGCCTGTTACCCCCCTGTTGCTCACCGTTTGTAGTCTTGGAATGACATTTGCGTAGAGCATGTACCTTCTGGAGATAGCCTGCAATTATTAAAATCGTGGCAAGGCCCAAATTATGTCGTTTAGAAATTTTTTTTCATCTGTTTGGGTTTTCATAAGGCACGTTTTTCCGACAATATTTTGACAAAATTCGTTCTGCTGGCACTGTCTTTACCAACATGCATAAGTATTTTTTTTCTAATTTCTACTTTATCATTGATATAACAAAGATCGTGTCTGCCAAAATTTAAGTGCATTATATAAAGAAACTTTTCTTTCTTATATTGTCTTTGCATAATAATACTACCCGTTATTGGAGACGTTGTAGCACTCGATTTTGTTAATACCTAAATCAAGCTTCATAATATGGAATCTGCATTCAATAAATTCATTCAATCCCAAATTGAATATCCTGTTCTCGGAATTATGTCTTATACTATAATAGATAGATTATAGATCTCACAGGGTTATGAAATCTTTAAAGTAAAGAAAGACAAGTGAATAGTGTTCAAAATATAAAAGCATATTATATAATTTAATAAATAACAATATAAAGATATAATCAGTTATGAATGACGACTTTTATCTTACTGTCATAACAATTCGGTAGTTCGACAGGACAGATACCATTTCGGTAGATAAACCGAAATACGGTAGGTTCGAAGTATTCGTACGTGCGAAACATTCGAAATATTCATATGTACGAAACCATACCATATCTAACGAAGTAACGAAATTAACGAAACTAAGAATGTGTGAGTCGGACCTTTCGGTATTATGCGGCAGTAACTAATGTAAAAGTAACGATTCGGTACTTCGAGTGTTATCTAGTATTCGTTACTTTGTAAGGTATACATACATACGGTTTGTTACAACCCTAATATTAACTGAGTATTTCTTGGGGGTAAAGTCTATGAGAATAATTGAGTGGATACAAACGAATGAAAGGCAAATGTGGAGGAATAAATAAAATTCATCTCCGGTCCCTAATTAAAGACAGGAGCGGATCCAAAGGGGTACGATCGCCTACCTTTAATGAGGTAGCCTAGGAAATGCAATGTGTGTCAAAACTCTCCACATTCAGGTGAATTGAGTAAGATATCATCCCGTCCCAGGAAACACTTGATCATTCCCCTGAACTGAAGCCTGGATCCGTCCCTGATTGAAGAGACAAACAACTCAATGGACAACTTGTAGGCAATATTGATTTTCATTATTTTTGCATTTATTCTTCACAACGAAATGATTAAAAACATTTTATTTATGCACATTGCTAATATTACTTTTGGGTAGCATGTAGCTTAATAAACTTGACCAATCGTGTTGTTTTTTTTTCACTAACAGGACTATTATTTTAAAGGAAATATTATTTTTGTAGATCAATTAATTCGTAGTTGGAGCTTTTCGCCAACAGATGTCGCCAAGACAAGCTTATTCACATTTAAGTATTTATCTCTAATTTAGTTATTAGTAGTTTATTATGAGGAAGTAGTGATTATATATTTTTTATTGCAAAAATAGTATAATATCTTGAAAGATGTTTAACAACAAACAAATTTGTTACTGATAGACCCTCGGATAACTGATTTCTATTATTATAATGGCCATTACTGTTGAAATCAAAAAAGTATTACCTTTAGGGAAATTGCAGGGAGCTTTAAGCTTTACAGTTTACCATAGGTTACAAATTTACTGATTGTTCCCAACAATCCCTCTACACCAACAACGTATCATCAAAAATCACAAAGTTGTAATTCCTAAACTCAAAAAAAGTACTTTAAAAATTAGAGCTTTTAATTTTCAATTTTTGAATTAACAACCTTTGAAAGTTTATATTGATCAACTTGTTTAGGCAAGACAAAGCTTATGCAATATTTTTCGCAAATTTCTTTGTCACTCTAGGTGTTGTTTTTTACTTGCCTACGGAGGTCTTGAAATTTCACCGATATATGTTTGTAGGAATGCAAGTTAAACTATTCTCCGAGTAAAAATTAATTAATGTGTAGGATTTAAAAAAGTTCCAATAGAGTTTTAATTTAAGATTGTCTCCCTCAAAATAATTTTCTTGGTAAGTCACACAGCACTGGAACTATTCTTCCTCTGTTCATTATAGCGGTTTGAGTCTTTTTAAGTATCCCAATATGATAACTCTAAGAGATAAATTTTTAATCCTGGGAAGAAAAATTCACAACCCAAGTCCGTTCAATAAGGAGGCTGAAAAGCAATAGGAATATTTTTACTGACCAAACACTCATGCTGTGTGGCAAGGAGTAGTCGTGATACACACCCGTTGTTCTTTATGTTTGGAGTTTGCACTCATACCTCTTTCGAGAACCTGAGAACCTCTCAGTAAAAGGTTTGATTGACTGTTTGGTCTTACAGCAGAGACTCTTTCTCAACAGTTTTTGAATACCTTCCGCTATGTGGTCGATCTTCCGTGCACACATTATTTCTGGAATTGCCCTAAAACTCTGAAAAAATTGATTTAAAAAAATGTCTGTGTAGACTTGCTCCTTTCGTAAAAGTTCTCATTGCAATGTCCCTACTCGAATTTGTTATTACTCATTCTTAGAATGCACAAACAAAATTTGTTTCACAAAAACAGTCATTACGTTGCGGGCAATCAAATGCATCCAATTCCCGCTTTTCCAGTATTGCTATATCGAACGCTCTATTCTCAGTTTCTTTACTTATTTCACACAACTCCAATTGTTCAATACTACGAAAATGTATGATTAGATCTTGTGGTTGGTTACAATAGCTGATTCAATCAAATAATTAACGAATGACCTTGTAAGCGGATCAATCGAGCTAAACAACATCAAATCGCAGCGCAATAAAAGTTGCCAGTTAACCGTTAAGCCCTAACCTTATGTCTAAGCCCTAAGGGAATGCTTTCTCGGTACTCCTTTCTTCTGAGACTAGTCTTGATAGTAGCAGCATTTGCATGTCTTCATGTTCCCGACTAAAATCTGGAGTGCAAAGTTACACTCAAGATGCCGACGAATATTGCTATCTCGTATACACGCAAGAAACAATTAAATCACTCCCGCTTTAGCAAAATGAAAAAATGATAACTTGTTACGACCGAAGTTAGATAACTTACAACATCGTAACACAAACAACAACAATAATGCGTCAGTATGTTATGGTCTGTGAAATTTAGTCTTTATACGCAAAAAAGGACAACATGTAAATTAGTACGTGCCCTGCAGAAGGTAATCAAAAAGGTGCAAAAGTTTCAAATGAATGAATTAATGCAATCAATTATGAACAATGACAAAGAATATAAATGCGAGAACGGCCTTGCAATACTATTTCAAAACTAAGGGTCCACTGGCAGTGGACAAAGCTTTACCGGAGGTAGCTTTAAAGTACCACTTACAGTCTTAATGATAGCAACGCGTACAACGCCAGGATCTACGTCAATAACGTACCCTAAAGGCCAATTCAAAGACGGGAGGTGTCTTGCTTCAAAATAACAAGGGTACCATGCTTAACAACCTCCGAGAGATCAGTCCATTTGCTACGTTGATAAAGAGTATACGTAAATATTCTTGCGACCAACGTTGTCAGAATGCCTGGTGCAAATCACTAAGTAACTATGTTTAGGCGATTAGATGGGACAGATAAGAAATTAGAGTCAGGAGGTGTGGCCATTGTAAGGAACATTCCAGGACTCAAGGCGGTAAGGTCCGATGAATCGTTGCTGCAATGGGTTATATGTTATATATAGTTCAAAACTGCTTCGACCTGCACAAATAAAAAAGAGATCTTGAAGTTATCTAACAATGCTAAGCTGAGCATGATATAACTCAGCATCCAAAAATGGTCACGAGCTCTTACAGTCTCTTCAGTCATAAGTAGTGGTAACTCATAATGAAGAAATAGAACCCCTGGTTAAGGCCTTGCATACACGAAATTAAGAGAAATATTAAATATTTATGAAGTATTATATTTGATAAAGGAACTTTCAAAAATATATCTATAGAGCCCAATAAAGTAAAAAGCAAGCGATGTGCTGAACTATCTTCTATGAACTCAAGAAGAAGATATAGAACCCCCCTGCTGGTTAAGGCCTCGTATACACGAAATTAAGAGGTCTAGTAAATACTTATGAAGTGTTGTTATATCTGACAGAGGAATCTTCAAGAAGATATCTATAGAGCCCACTGAAGTAAAAAAGTTATTGTTATGCTGAACCATCTTCTATCGTCCCAAAAAGTAGATATAGAACCCCCCCCCTGCTGATTACGGCCTTGCATACACGAAATTCAAAGGTGTACGAAATGTTCGGGAAGTATTTTGTGTGAAAAATGAGCTTTTAAAAGTTATAGAGTCCAATAAAGTAAATAGTAACTGATATGCTAAATCAACTTCTATAGTCCCAAAAAGAGGATATAGAATATCCAAAGAAAGACAAATGATCCAAGCAGTAGAGATGAACTTTCTAAGAAGGGCATGTCGAACATATGGAATGGAAACGAAGAACGAGACAAGTACAGTGGAAAGAACAAGTAAAAAGGAAGAGGAGTAAAAGATGACCAGAAAATATACTGGAATACTGCTGACAAAGGAAAACATAGTGAGCAAGGCGCGGAGCTAGTTGCTTAAAAATGTATGATGCGGCAGAAGCTGTAGGGCCTCCGCTTATACAGATATACAAAGAAATATCCGTTAGAGGCTAGTCATAATCTCTATAAGATCTTTTATAAGTTCTACACAACTTTATCAAATGAACCACTTTGTGCATTGATGTGAAATTAATTTTGAAAACTTTTTGATAGTGTTTTTTCGAATGTATGGGACAAAAGAAGAATTTGTCTAGTCGAAATTGTAGAAAATTTAATTTTCTACCCACGTCAGCAGCATAGAACTGACGTAAAATTGATTTAGACAACGTCTCATGTCTATTAAGTTCCATTAGCCATTGCATAGTGCCGCATTCCGACTATACTCATATTTTGTTACTAATTTGTGCCGTCAAAAATGATTTTGTTGCTCCAGCAGTTTCCGAGAAACGCGTAAGTCTTAAGCTACATTAGCCATGTTGGTATTTCAGAAATGAAAATAGCTATCAAAATGAAACAATCGCGTGACTTTGTTGATAATTTATTACTCAAAGAAGGAATAAAATAATATTCCGAAAACCTGCCCCTACGGGTCAAACCCACCCCCATGTACATCTAAATGTCGAAAACACGGTGTAAGATATTAAGGTGGACCGACTCGTATCCAAAGCTGAGAAATTAACGAGGATTTCATTTAACAACCACCGATGGCACCACCATAACACATGTACCAATTATTTGCTCAAAAGATTTAATAAAATGGAAAATATCGTAACAGTTAAATCTGGGTTAGTTTCTCAGATACACAAATATTATTTAAATGGTACATAGTGCTTTAAATTTGCACAATTTTTGAAATATAACTCTAATACCTCACGCTATCTGGCGACGAGGGGTTGTTAAAAGATAAAGAGAACAAGACCTCAACACATCAATGAAAAATCATAAAGGCAGACCATATATATTGTTCTTGTTTTTGAAAAATTCAAAACTGCTGTAAGGAAAAATAAAATAAGGGATTTTTTTTGTATACAGTATTTGCTACAATTATGTCTGACAATGTAGTTTAATGATGAAAAAAACTACCAGAAGACTGGTAATGACCTTGAATGGTACACATGCTAGGCAGTGCCATCTAATGA
This sequence comes from Octodonta nipae, assembly GCA_034190945.1. NCBI lineage: Eukaryota > Metazoa > Arthropoda > Insecta > Coleoptera > Chrysomelidae > Octodonta > Octodonta nipae. The sequence goes on along the minus strand of CM067220.1, from coordinate 14,647,485 downwards.
CTAAAGATTTAAATCTTCTTTAAGGGAACGCATTTATGGTATTGTAATAGGAAGACGATCCAACACCTCATCTTACACCGTGCTCGAAAATCGCGCAAAACTAAATAAATTGTAAAAAGCATTTGCGGGGTATTTTGTTGCTAATTTGTGACAGCAATTAAAATTGTTGCTCAAGCCATTTCCGAGAAATGTTGGATAATCTAGCTTAAGTCTTAAGCTACTTTAGCCATGTGGGTTTGTAAGAAATGAAAATAGTTGCAAAATAGAACAAACGCGTGATTTTGTTGTTAATTTGTTGTTCAAAGATGGAACAAAATAATATTCTGAAAAGCTGCCCCTACGTTTCAAACTCACCCCTATGTACCTTAAAGGGAATCGATATCATATATGTTGGTTCCCATTGATGGGTTCTTGTTAAAGTGCGTACAAACCGGGCCAACGAATGAGATTCGGCGATGGATACCGAATGTTCGTTGGCCTTCGAAGAAATGTCGTTCGCTGTTTATGTTAATGTTCGTTGGGATGTGAAACCGAAAAATCGATACGGAAATGGAGGCAATGGCAATTCCATAGTTCGTTCGTAGCTGATATCGTCCAGACCGCATTCGTGGATTACCTCCACTTCTTTTGATGTAACCGACACTCTAAAGGTTGCGAGCGAACACCAATGAAACTTCGTTGGTCTTCACTAAACCGTCCAAACGGCAGAAAACTACCCATTCGTTGGCGTTCGGTGGCCAGCAAACGCCAACGAATGAGATTCGGCGAAGGAAACCGAATGTTGGAATGTTGTTGGAATGTGAAACCGAAAAATCAATACCCAATTGGAGGCAGTGGCAATTCCATAGTTCGTTCGTTCGTAGCTGATATCGTCCACACCGCATTCGTCCATTCCCTCAACTTCTTTTGATGTTACCGACACTCTGCGGGTTGCGAGCGAACGCCAATGAGGCTTCGTTGGCTAGCAAACGCCAACGAATGAGATTCGGCGAAGGATACCGAATGTTCGTTGGCCTTCGAAGAAACGTCTATACTGCGTTCGCTGTACGGGTTGCCAGCGAACACCAATGAAGCTTCGTTGGCCTTCATTAAACCGTCCAAACTGAAGAAAAATACCCATTCGTTGGCGTTCGTTGGCCAGCAAACGCCAACGAATGAGATTCGGCGAAGGATACCGAATGTTCGTTGGCCTTCGAAGAAACGTCTATACCGCTTTCGCTGTTTATGTTAACGTTCGTTGGAATGTGAATCCGAAAAACCTATACGCAAATGGAGGCAATGGCAATTCCATAGTTCGTTCGTTCGTAGCTGATATCGTCCACACCGCAATTGTCGATTCCCTCAACTTCTTTTGATGTTACCAACACTCTACGAGTTGCGAGCGAACACCAATGAAACTTCGTTGGATTTCACTAAACCGTCCAAACTGAAAAAAAAAATCGTCGAATATACCCATTCGTTGGCCCGGTCTATACGCGCCTTTAATTTGTATATTAAAAAATAATAATGTAGGGAATATACAAATTATTTTTTTTTCAGGTGGTTGCTGTGGTTCGACGAAACGAGTAACCATTGTCGGAGGATGGTCGTGGGCTTGGTGGTTCGTTACCGACGTTCAGCGTCTTTCTCTCGAGGTGATGACGCTGAATCCTCAATGCGAAAGCGTCGAAACGTCTCAAGGAGTGCCTCTATCGGTCACCGGCGTCGCTCAATGTAAGATTATGAAAGCCGATGAACTACTTCATACGGCTTCGGAACAATTCTTGGGGAAATCCGTGAAGGAGATCAAACAGACGATACTTCAAACGTTGGAAGGACATTTGAGAGCGATACTGGGTAAGCATACAGTCTGGGTATATTTAGTAGTACTTTTGAAATTTGTTAAAGTGTTTCTTTGTTAATGGGACGATTGGTGTGGCTTATGTTTCAAAATAAGAAACAAAATCTCCAAAATCACTAGTATTTTGAACTTTTCATTTCGAAATAAAAACTCTATTTTTTATTAGATAGATCAAAACCCTTTCATTTATTGCATTGTATGTGAACTATGCTCACAACTTTTTATATAATCTATATATAAATAGGCAAAGACAAAACGATTAGGTACCATTTTCTCCTCTGTTTCTCAACCGATTTTCTTCATTTTTGTTTTGTTTAGTAGCTACTGACGACCTTCAGTGCAGAATGCTAATCTTAATTTATAATATTGGTTCATTCTTTAAATAAAATATAATTAAAATTCATTATTTACGTCAATAATGTCAATGCCAAACAAATGAATGTGCCGCGTGCCGCCGCCAGACTCAAACCATTGAGTAATTATATATAGACAGATCAATGCTGTTATATGCTTAGAGCATGTACTTCTGGAAGTGTCATGCAAGCGTTGTTATTGTTTAGTGGGCAAAGTAATCGTTGAATATCATAATTATACAGGGCGATTCCAGATATGTTAGAAATCATTTTTTTAATGGGTGGCACATAAGCAGTTGCATATTTAGGGTGTTTAAAATATAGAGTAGAGTGCAATTATAACTAATAAAATAATTATATAGGAAAGCCCATTAGCGGTTGAATTTACAGGGTTCTTGGAATAGAAAGTGCAGGAAAATTACAGTTATACAGGGTGGATCAAAAAATATTATACATAGATGCATATACAGGGTGGCGAAAATGGAAATGCAACATTTCGTAACCCATAAGCAGTTGTATATATAGTTAAGATGAAATATAGGGTAAGAGCAATTATAGATATACAGTATGGTGATAAAAAATGTTAGAAGAGGAAATGATTTATAGAGTAGAACACGAAGAGTTCCATATATATAATGATTGAAATATAGGTCGGAGTAGAATTATAGTTACAGAAGATAATTAAAAATTTCATAAACAAAAAGAGTAAATAGGTCATACGCAGTGACATATACAGAATGGTTTACCCGGTGGTTGAAAAATAAAAAATATTATGCGTGGTTCATAAGCAGTTGCATATACAGGGTGGAGGAAATATATAATGAGATGGAATTATTATAATGAGGATTTTAATAAATGTTAGAGAATTGAGTGCAATTATAGCTATACAGGGGGTTAGAAAAAATAAATATGTAGGGTAGCCCATTAGCAGTTGAATAGTTGTCATATTAAATTAAGAATTACGAATTTGAACACAAATAAAGTTCTATGAATTATATCTGAAAAAAAACTTGAATTTCGTTACTTATTTGTAGAAGCGAGATGTAAGACCGACATCTAGGATTTTCAAGGAAACTATCACTCAAAGGTTCCGAATCTGGATCCGTTCTGTGTAATTGCTGTTCTCCCTAAAGTCCTAGGATAGAACGTCACGATAAAATTTTCATGTTACTTAACCTGCCAGAGATATTGACACAATTGGTCGAATTTCGACCACTGGGCGACAGCTAGTACTAATTAATTGCTACTTTTAATCATACTTGTGTTAAAAGAAAAGTAGTTTTGGCCTTAAATTATATCGACAGAATATTTTGTCTAGTAACATAGCATAAAATTGTACCCCCCAATTTAAATTAATTAATCAGTATTATAGAAAATCTGCCCTATTTTTCTTTTATCTTTTAAGTTACTATTCATATTCCTTAAGATGATACAGGCTAAAAAAACTAATAAAATAGTTCACTCAATAAAGTTTACTAGTGGTCTCCCAGTGGTCGAAATTCGACCCTATTTCATGAAATTGTAAAAAGTATATTTTTATGAGAAACAGAGTTATGGAGAAATCGGAGATGTAATGACCAAAATTGTTCACTCATATTATAAAAATAAATAAAAATGTAATCAAATATCGGTATTCGAAATATTTTTGACAAATGAATGATCCCTTAACTTTATGGTTGGAACCGCTCCTGGCAAAATATTCGATATAATAATTGGAAGATTGTTCTTTGCAACCTAAAACTTTTCGTCATTTGCGGTTTCAATCAAGCTCAGGAATATTAAAGAAAAAAGAGGACCAACAACTCTAGGAGAACTTAAATATTTAATACATTCTCTATAGTCCGCCGTCTGACAATGTTTTACACAACACCTTCGAGAAGGTTGTGATAATAATATATTAATCAAATAATTAAATTCACATTAAAAACAGAATATTTAATATGAAAGTTACTGCAACGCGCCTGAAAAATCAATACTGATCTACTACATTGACAACGCTTGTATGCCTCTTCCAGAAGTACAAGCTCTAAGAACAGCATCTAACGATCGCTTCCTCCAAATATAATTACTCAATGCTTTGAGTTTTGACCGTCTGTTGTTTGGCGTTAACAGTATGGACATAAATAATGAATTACTTTTATGTTTTTTTGGGCAATAACACTACAATAGAAATAAAACGACGTATATTGCAGAAATACCAAACGTTTCAAAGTCTATTATTTATATTTATATAAAGTCATTGACAACGAAGTCAGAATAGACTTTGAAACGTTTGGTAATATACGTCGTTTTATTTCTATTGGGGTGTTATTGCCCAAAAAAAACATAAAAGTAATCAAGAATATGACACAAACAACGTTTAGAAGACAATAAATAATGATTTTTTATTATATTTTATTTAATGAATGAACCAATATTATAAATTAATATTCGCATTCTGCACTGAAGAAGGTCGTCAGTAGCTACTTAACAAAACAAAAATGAAAAAAATCGCTTGAAGGACAGAGGAGAAAATTGTACCTAATCGTTTTGTTTTGCCTATTTATATAGAGATATCTACCCTTTGGAGATATTTAAAACAATCATTTGTCTAGTCCTAATAAAAAAATTTTTCATTGTCATTCAAAACGCATGTAAATCTTCATATTTTAATACTAATATATTAACAATGACAATATTTTTTGCCTTCAAATTAAATACATTACATATACATTTTATTGGCATATCGCACGTATCTTGTTTGCTTGTTTGGGGTGTTTTATTTACCTTTATATCGGCTAGTTTCGTTTTTTTCAGTGCGAAAGGTTTAAGTAGTGGAAAATGGTAGATTTTTACTAAATTTGGATTAAGCCGTGCAATTTGGTGCAGTTTTTGTGTTGGATATAAGAACTTTTTTGTGTAAGTACATTTATCTAACAAAAATATTTCTGAATAATTCAACGGTTAAAACAGATCCTTTCAAGTTAAGTTGTGTTGTGGTTATTTCTAAATCTAAGGTATATTGCTTTTTATAATTTGTTTTTTGACTTAGTGACAGAAGTATTTCGCTAATTATCAATTAACCAGTCAAAAATTAACATGTGTGAACGAAACTGATTTCTAAAGTATTTTTAAAATTTTTAATTTACCCAAACAAATCTAACGCTTCACAAAACACTATAATTATTCAATAAAAAATACTAATGTTCATTTTCTGGTAGCCGCAGTTGTTTCTTTACTTATCTAGACTGCTAACAATGTGATTTATGTTTAACAGCACGACGTTGCCACATTGACATAAATTTTATGTAACATTTATTTAGTCATTTCTCGATTGTTAAGATGTATAGGTCATTGTCTTCTAAACATTGTTTGCGGCATATTCTTGATTACTTTTATGTTTTTTTGGGCAGTAACACCACAATAGAAATCAAACGACGTATATTGCAGGAATACCAAACGTTTCAAAGTCTATTCTGACTTCGTTGTCAATGTCAATCAATATTTATTGATGTAGATTGCAAAAAAAATCCTGCAATATACGGTCGTTTTATTTCTATTGTGGTGTTATTGCCCAAAAAAACATAAAAGTATAGGTCATTGTTTTATAAGAGGTTTTTTGTTTGATTTGGTGTGTATTCCCTCCATCCAATCACAACTTAACGTAAAATATATGCAATGAAACAATTTATATTTCATACGATTTTCTCTCCAAGCAGTCTGGCAGCACTGTCTACTATTATGCATGTAATTTTTATTTTATTAATTAATTAACTCTCTATATTCTTTCATATAAACTTTTATCATATCAAATCTCACATTCTATCATGTGATGATATAAAATATTTCCTTTACATATTTAAAAAAAGATTATTAATTAATACTGTTTTTTATTGATAACTCGTCAATAGTTACTAAAAAAATCCGTTTACAAACAGGAGAAAATGATACCTACTGAACTGTTTTGTATTTACCTATTTATATATGGATTACCAGACCCATTAATTGGGTTTTAATTTTTTTAAACTATTTATTGCCTTTTTATTTGTTTTATACACAATTTTTTATATTCATTAGAGTGGTGAACGACTTTGCGTGGAAAGAATACCCAGGATATAAAATGAATAAAAATTTGTTATCTATAAATTTTGAAAAATCTTATGAAACATTTCAATTTTATTTATCTAAACAACAAAATAATGAGTTGTTGCAAATTTTGTTGAATCAGGTTGACCTATGTTGACATTTAAGGATCAACACTTGTTTCTCAATTTTCTTATGACACCAAACTGTAATAAATCCAATTATTGAATTTTATTTCATAATTGTAAATAATTGTGATATTACTCTGCGGAAATTTAGTGCTATTCACGGTTAGTGCTTCTACGTTTTAATAAGTTATGTAACTCCAGTGGTTCCGCATGCTGGTTCGCATTTAATAAGATGAAATTATGAACAAACAAAAAAATTAGGAATTATCAGACAGATTAAAAAACAAACAGTAACATTATGATGAAACTGAACTACTTATTATTGTACATCTCAAAGAAATATTTATGTTAAATCACATGAACCCTTAATATTTGTTTTACTTTATTATCTATACTAATGTGACGGGAATTCATCCGATATGTCGCGAAACCCGAAATGTTGGTCTCGTGACCCGTGGCCGACGGCTGGGGCTATGGAAATTCATCGAATGATCGAGAAACCTTCTAGAGAATTTCGAGAAGAAATATATAGATACGGAGAGCTAGCGAAAGGATTCAGTATTTACTGACAGTTTGGTAAACGACAGGTGTTCAAGATAAATTATAAATAGTTGTAAGAATGTAAATTATAGTAGGGTAAATAAATTATAGTGAGCTAGACTGTGTTTTGAAATAAATCCAAGAACTCGAATTGTAAATAAAAACATTACACTAATATATAAAGAGATTTTTTATTTGAAAGTTTGTAGGGGAAGTATTTTTATTAATTTTTTTATTAATAGACATTTCTTCTATCCCTGAGTAAGACCATAATTTATTTTGATAAATTGTTTAATTATGTTTAATTATTGAATTGGGGTTTTCTATTGTTTTTAAGGAAATTTAAAATCTCATAAACAAAAAATGAAACAGCCGTGAAAATTGGTACGTTTTCTATTCGGCCCTTCTGCTCAAATTCATGATAACGAGTTTTATTATTTTGATAATATTTGGTTATCTCATGGGGGCAGGTGGGGAACTATTTGTAGAAACATTCACTATTTCTCATGAACCAGATACAGACCTGAGAATTGTTGGACCAATTCTTTTCTTTAAATGAATAAATACATGATTCGTCACATTTATTTTTGGGGAATAGGAAACAGAAAGTAGTAGAGGGGGTCTATTATTTTGGGAGAAAATGAATTTCTTGAAAACAAAAAGTGATGCAGGCGTGAAAATCTGAATATATTCTTTATTCTTTTTAAATGTTAAGAACTGAGTTCATTTTTCCTTTGCGTAAATTCACGTGTCAAAAAAAGTAATGATGTCAAAACTGTGGAAAATGTCAAAAGGGTAAAAAAAATCTTAAGAAATGTGGATGTAAACAATATCAAAGAAAAAAAATTGTTTAAGATAAATATATCAAATACGCCGATTTGGGAGCTTGGACGGGTAAGATTAACTTACTTTGGGATCGTAAACATTTTTATTAGCGTGCTACCTACCAGAAACAATTCAAGAATTCGAAAACAAAGAGCGAATTTACGATAGTCTTGAGGCGGTCTACTATCTACTCTTTACTGTTATTAATCTATTTTTTCATTTTTTCTGAGCTTCTAAGGGGCGAGGTCCCTGGTTGAATTCCGCACTGTCAGGAACCACATGATGATTATGACACCTTTTTGCAACAGATAGACGCCATGATAACAATTATTCTGTGGCATTTTCAGAAAAATGTTACCAGTTTTACCTTACTTATGAAACACCATGAATAGACGTTTAATAATTTGTTTCACATGGTTTAGTTTTGATATTCCTGAAGAAACTTTGTATATTTCTATAAAATTAGAGATATTGACCACTAGTCATAATGAAATAACTGCAGTACATAAATTGAAATAGTATTATCGTTGAAGGTAATCTTGGTTTTCTCTAGATTTTTCGTGATTACAGTTCCACTTAATTGTCATTCTTTGAGGTGATAATTATTATTCCAATTGCGCAGCCTATTTTCTTTTCAACTTTGCTGATAATAATCGGAATGACCCACTTGGCAATGAGTTTAACCTGACGAAGAACGACCACGTCCTTGGGCGTTTCTTTTTGTGAAGTAAATGCGACCCGAAAGGTCGAGCTGGTGATAGCGTGTGTATAACGAAAGCTCAACTTCCTGCAATAATTCAAACGTAATCATAAAATATTCCAGTCTGACATGCGTTTTGTACTTAAAAGGATTTGGCTTTTGTCAAACACTGAACTGATTTAATGAACTTCCGTTTGGAGGACCTCCAGACGTTTGTGTTGTTAATTGTGGACGCGTTAGGGCGATTATGCAAATTTGTACTAAAGATGATTGCGAGTATGGTGGTGCCGAATATCAAACATTAAAAAGCCGAATTCACTGTTCACTTAATTTTTAACACTGTATATATTTTTGTCTTATTTGATTAATCCTAGAATAGCACTGTCGTATGCTATCGTCAATTAAAAATTTTCATTATGCAAATAATAGCGTCTAAATTTGAAATGCAACGTTGGAAATAAATAGACCAGAGCATAGCGGCGCATTCGTTTGCAAACATTTTTTTCTGTTTATAAAAGTGTAAGATGACACTTGATATCTTTTGACGGTATTGTTTAAACAACAAAAAACTATATAGCTTAAAAAAAATCTTTTATGCAATTAATTAATTTTTTTTATATTCTCTACAATATTTCCTCACACCCATTATCGTATCTCCGACCCATTAGTTGTTATGAATTTTTTAAAATTGGAATCGCCGAAATTCCTAATATTCTTCAATTAAATAATATACCTTAAAAATTGAAATGCTATAATTTTGAATTTTTTATCAAAAATTTCAACTATATTAAACAAAAAACCCTAGCTAGATTTAAAAAATTTTGTCTAGTTCTATGTTTTTTTTACATTACAACAATATGATTCCTACGCGCATGCACTCTTGAGACAGGAGTATCTTTATCTCACTCTCATCTCGATGTATAAGATGAGTAAGAGAAAGGCAGACGACGCACTTGTAAAACTTTTTCGCGGTTTTTCAGCGGTAATACGTTAAAATAATTTGGTCAAGTGCTAGTTGGACTCGCATACTTAGGGTTCTGTACCACCTTCAAGATTCTAATATTCCAGTTTCAGACAAGCAGGGAATGAGTGCATTTTCTTATATTTGCCCTAATATCTTTTACAGGAAGCGTTTTAAATTTATAAAAAATATACACTTTGATTTTCCACACAGAGACTTTTTATTTTATCTGCTTTAGGATTCGCTTGATTTTTATCACAATACATATGTATTTAATTTTCTAATTTGGCCTCCAAAAAGTAACATTAGAGTTTTATTTTACTAATAAACTTTCAGAAATGCCTTTTATAATCTACTGTCTGAGTTTTGAGGCTCTGTAGATTGGAAGAAAAACGGCAAAATAGATCAAAGTTTAAATTATAAATTATTAAATCTTCATCTTTATTCAAATTATTTAAAAATATAAATAAAATATATTTTTCAAATTTTAAATAGTGTAGTTTCTAAAGCGGGAATTAAGTCGATGTTTAATATTTTTAATATCTTTTAAACAAATGATTTAAAAATATGATATATTTGTAATTCACATAATGAGCCTTTTATCTGATATATTACATGATGCGTTTGAAAATTGAATCTTTATTTTCCATTTAATTGTATAATTTGTCCCTAAAATTATTATGGGGGTTTTCTAGTAATTTATTTTCCCTTTAATTTTAATTTAATTTTAATTCTATTATTTGGAGGCCAAATAATAGAATTAGGTATTTTTTTCATATTTTTCCTATAAACAAAAAAATGGGGTCTTAGAGTTTGGGGAATGACGGGGAGAATGGGTAATTTTTTTAAAATATTTTTTTAATATATTTTAAAATATTCATTTAAAAAAAATTTAAAAAATATGTTTGTACCTATTCGTCATAATGAGCCCTGGGATTTGATATATTACATGACCCGTTAGAAACAATTATAATTTTTTATTTTCCATTTAATTCTATAATTTGCCCCCCAAAATGAATATTAGGGGTTTCTTCTTATTTTTCCAGTAAAGTTCAGGTGAGGGGCTATACTTCCAGTTATTCAAAATTTTTCAGCTTATGGTTTCGGAGATAAGAGGGGAATGGGTAAATTTTTTTATATTTTTGTTAATATGTTTAATTAATTTATTTTATAAATATGGAAAAAATATATTTGTTTTCTTCATAATGAGCCCTTTAATTTGATATATAACATGCTGGGTTAGAAACAATTTTATTTTTATATTTTCCATTTAATTCTATAATTTGGCCCCCAAAAAAATATTAGGGGTTTTTCTTTATATTTCCAGTAAAGTTCAGGTGAGAGGCTATACCTCCATTTTTTTTTAAATTTTCCAGCTTATGGTTTTGGAGATAAGGGGGGGGAATGGGTAAATTTTTTTTATTTTTGTTAATATCTTTTAATTAATTTATTTTAAAAATATGAAAAAAATATATTTGTTTTCGTCGTAATGAACTCTTTCATTTGATATATAACATGATGGGTTAGAAACAATTTTAATTTTATATTTTCCATTTAATTCTGTGATTGCCCCCCCAAAATTAAAAGTAGAGGTTTCTCCTTATTTTTCCAGCAAACTTCAGGTCAGAACCTATAAATCTATTTTTTTTTCAAAACTTTACGTTTTATAGTTTCGGAGATAGGGGGGGGAATGGGTAAATTTTGGTATATTTTCGTTAATATCTTTTTAAATAATTTTTTTAAATATGAAAAAAATATATTTGTGTTCCTCAGAATGAGACCTTTCATTTGATATATTACATGATGCGTTTGAAAATTTTTTTATTTTTAAATTTTTATTTAATTCTATAATTTGCCCCCCAAAATTAACATTAATGGTTTCTCCTTAATTTTCCTGAAAAGTTCGGGCAACGCTCTATATTTCCTATTTTTTCAAAATTTTAGGCTCAGTAGTTTCGGAGATAAGAGGGGGGGGCGGTCGATTTTTTTAGTTTTTCCCCCCAGAAGTACCCCTAAAATCAATATTTTTTCTTTTACGATATGTACTCCTGATCGGGTCACCAAACTATACATTGATACCAAATTTCAACCTCTTCCGTCCAGTTGTGTAGGAGAAAATGGCTGTGATGTGACAGAGGCAGAAATCCTGAGTGATATTATAAGGGTATCTGTATATTGTATATACGGAACCCTAAAAACATTACTGTTTCTCATGTAAATTTATTATTTTTTCCAATTAATAAATTATGTAATGATTTATATGATTGATAATTTAAATTACAGTATTTCAAAAACGACATATTCAACATGATATTTTATGCAACAGTTTGGAAGTAACAAATCGACGACGAATGTAATGTTATATCTTCTTAATAATTACGATGGTTTTATTGACAACCAATTCATTAGTTTGTAAATGCAGTAAAAAGTTTAGCTAAGCTTCAAAGCAATTTGTAGAATTGTGTAATCGGTTTTTGTGAAAGATTCTTCTTCTTTATATAGTCTCCAACTACGATTCACATTGGCGAGCTACAAGGAATAAACCTATTTTTAGGGTTCCGTATATACAATATACGGATACCCTTATAATATCACTCCGGATTTCTGCCTCTTTCACATCACAGCAATTTTCTCCTAAACTACTGGACGGAAGAGGTTGAAATTTTGTATCAATGTATAGTTTGGTGACCCGATCAGGAGTACATATCGTAAATGAAGAAATTTTGATTTTAGGGGTATTTCTGGGGTTAATTTTTGGGGGCCAAATTAGAAAGTTAAATACATATGTATTCTGATAAAAATCAAGCGAATCCTGAAGAAGATAAAATAAAATGTCTATGTGTGGAAAATCAAAGTGTATATTTTTTATAAATTTAAAACACTTCCTTTAAAATATATAAGGGTAAATATAAGAAAATGCACTCATTCCCTGCTTGTTTGAAACTGGAATATTAGAATTTTGAAGGTAAGTATGCGAGTCCAACTCGCGCTTGACCAAATTATTTATTATTTTCACCTATGGGACAGCCTTAATTGGTTGGATTTTCGGCTGGACTGAATATTTATAACTAGCAAATCACTTTTAGAGCCTCTATAAATGATTATTACTTTTAAAGTTTCTCTAAATGTTTATGACTCGAGACCGTCTCTAATAATGTTAGAAACTATTTAAAAGAAATCACTAATATCACGTAACTCTACCCCCTTCCCCTTTAGCCCTATTATTTTCAAAAAAAAAAACTATTTTTCTAAAAATCTATCACTATCTTCCATATACAAGTAGGGGTTCCCAGCCATTTTAATCGGAAGTCCATGATCTTTTGTAGAAGCTACGCTTGTTTTCTGGACGATAATTGTGGCATCTCTAGTTTTTATTTTTTCTGAGTTCTTTGGCAATAATACCACATAAACTTGAAAGTCTGTATATTTCAAAAAGTTTCAAGGTCTAAATCAGACCCCGTCTTCAATGGTATTAACACAAATGAACAAGAAATTAAAAAATATATAAAATTAAAATGATTCGTAATGATAAATTGCGTAAATCACAGTTTGATTTTAATGTTCGACAATCAAACTGATGCAACTAAGGGAATTTACTGCAAATTTGATATATACAGGGTAGCACTAAAAATTCTAAAGATCATGTGAAATAACAAAGCTTTTATTCAAATTGGATGAATATGAAAGAGTTCCATGTGGCGTTCCTGGGTACGACTTTATTATAAGATTATAGTGAATTCGCCAAAAATGAGACCAAACAAATTCTGATTTCCAGAGATATCATAAGGGAACACCTAGGAAAAACCTTATGAACTATCCCGATATAGGGTTGTTCAAAAGGACATTACCATTATTAATTCCATCCTTGATTATTGGTAACCAGGAACGGCTGAATCCTGTAGGAGTACTAGCTACATACCTTAAGCCCATATAAACTTAATAATAAACTATAATTTTGACGAAGATTCATTTGTGAAAACAAAATCCAATATTTGCCCGTTTTCCCGCATTTTCTCTTTGAAAAATGCTCCATTGAGCACTTATAAATGCTTATTAAGAAGGATTTCTGATCCTTTACCACTTTTCCATTGACGGCATCTCTTCATCACTTTTGATAATATAAGCAAAAAAAAAATTCCGATACTATTTGCTTAGGAATTCTATAAAACATCTATTTTATGTGTTTAAAAATAACAATAATATCATACAGAAACATCGATCTATTTAAAATTCAAAATTTGGATGTCCTTGTAAACAACTAAAACCTGGTCAATTCCCTGTAATGGAAAAATATTAAATCGAAATTAATATCTGTTTGCATGAGAGAAAGTTAGTCTCCAGGGTTTGTAATTAATAAAGTAATCTCGTGAGAGTTGACAAAAACGAGTCATTTAATTAGATAAATAAACGCACATTATTATCTTTATTAACTAGTAATAATTTCCGTTTACAAACAGTATACATTATCAAGATATATGAATATAGGTGCGTGTTCATGTACCTAAGTACCTTTATATATATATATGTGTTTTTCTCATCTGATGTGATATATCGGTCATTAATTAAATTAGTTCTAATAAATAATAATGTTTGCTTATGATTAGTATGCATCTCTTAATTACACTTGTATGTAACTATCTGACAAATCTAGCAAACTGATTTTTACCTATTTATAATAGCCGATTTAAAACTTTGCAAGTGCATGTAATTCTGATAACAATATATTGCGTTTCTGTCCAAAGCATGGTTAACTATAAATAGTATGGCAGAAAGTTTATTTAGATATGATTCTGCTTATGGTTTTAGATGACTGATTCAGTAACACCCTGTGTTAAATAAATGGGATATAATTATAAACATCACATTGTTATAATACTAAAATTTAAAAGTCAGTTTGTGCAGTAAAATACTAGAACTATCCGATTAACGCCTGAAGATAAATAGGCAAAGACAAAACGATTAGGTACCATTTTCTCCTCTGTCTCTCAACCGAATTTCTTCATTTTTGTTTTGTTAAGTAGCTACTGACGACCTTCAGTGCAGAATGTTAATATTAATTTATAATATTAGTTCATTCATTAAATAAAATATAATAAAAATTCATTATTTACGTCCATACTGTCAACGCCAAACAATTGACAGTGCTGCCGCCGCCGCCAGACGGTCAAAACTCAAAACATTGAGTAATTATAATCCATATATAATTATAATTATATATCGAGGGATCGATCGTTACATGCTGTTATATTCTTAGAGCATGTACTTCTGGAAGTGGCATGCAAGCGTTGTTATTGTTTAGTGGTAAAATAGTCAATGTAGTAGATCAGTATTGATTTTTCGGACGCGTTGCAGTAACTTTCATATATAAATATTCCTTTTTTTATGTGAATTTAATTATTTGATTAATATATTATTATCACAACCTTCTCGAAGGTGTTGTGTAAAAAATTGTCAGACAGCGGACAATAGTGACTGTATTAAATATTTAAGTTTTCCTTGGGTTGTTGGCCCTCTATTTTCTTTAATATTCCTGAACTTGATTGAAACCGCAAATGACGAAAATTTTAGGTTGCAAAGAACAACCTTCCAACCAATTATTTTATATCGAATATTTTGCCAGGAGCGGTTCCAGCCACACATTTGGGGGGTCATTCATTTGTCAAAAATATTTCGAATACCGATATTTGATTATGTTTTTTTTTATTGCAATAGATTTGTCAATATGAGTGAACAATTTTGGTCATTACATCTACTTCTCCGACTTCTCTTTCTTATAAAAATATACTTTCTACAATTTCAGGAAATAGGGCCGAATTTAGACCACTGGGCGACCACTAGTTAAATTTAATGAAGAAAAAATATGAAAAAATGTAACAATTATCCTAAAAAGTTTATCAATACAGAGTTAAAGATAAAATTGAACACAAAACATTCACTAACATTCAAGAAAAAGCTGCTCCCAACAACCTTACCAAACATACAGGGTCTTTCAGAAAGACTCGAAAGAGTGGGCAACATATTTAATATTAAAACAACATACAAATTAATAAATACACTAAAATCAATTGTATCAAAAACTAAACCAAATAAGGTAACACAAAACTCAAAACATGGTATTTATAAAATTTCTTAAGAATGCAACAAATCTTATATTGGAGAAACCTCTAGAGCTGTAAATTTTCGAATAAATGAACAGAAAAAATATATAAAGAAACGACATTTTGAAAAGTGAACAATTTCTGAACATTCCTAGAACCCTGATTGTAACATACAATTTTAAAATTTAACCATATTACATAAAAAGAAGAACATAATACGGAATGAAAGCTGAAAGAGTCTGCTTTAATTTTAGTAAATGAAAGACATTGTATCCAAGTCCGTAGCCATTTTTTGAATTTTTGGTTTGAAGAATTTTATCCAATTAATTATAAGGAAAAAATGTATATTTATAAAATTTTGTATATCCTGTAAGTACATGAATAAAAATATAAATTTTGCATTCCTAATAAGCCCATCACCAATAACAAAAAAATATCCAACCCCCCGAAAAAATTATCCAACCATCCCCGAAAAAAAATCCTGGCTACAGCCTTGCTTTTATTGCTAGTATTTCTGTAGAATTCAGCCGTTCCTGATTACCAATAATCAGGGATTACATTATTCATGATAATGTTTTTTTGAACAACCCTGTATCAGGATAGTTCATGAGTTTTTTCCTGGGTTTTTCTCTGGAACATCATGATTTCTTTGATTTCATTTTTGGCGAATATCCAGGAGCGCAACACGAAATTCTAAATAGAAGTTTTTCAAATTCTATCATTTTGAAAGAAGCTTTGTTATTTCACATGATTTTTAGTGCTACTCTGTATTTATCAAATTGTCAGTGAATTCCTTAGTTACATCAGTTTTATTATTATTAGTGTCAAATTGTCAACTGCTAAATTTGTCATTACGAACCTATTTATTTTTAATTACTCATTAAATTTTTATTGGCATTGAAAACGGGATCTAACTTTGACCTTCTGAAATGTTTTGAGTATTTGAAATATACAGACTTTCCAGCAATCATGGTATTATTTCCAAAAAAATCAGAAAAGTACAAACTGCCACAACTATCTTTCCGAAAACAAGAAGATAGTTGAACTATATATAGGTTGACAAGCTTACGTAAATACGCTTAAATAATAATTGACGTCTTAATTTATGACATTTTACACACAAATCTTCTATTCATTTACATTTATTACTTGCTAATTATCCAGTCAAATAACGGTTTTTATGAAACGTAAACATATTTATTTATAACTATAAATGACTATTACAGGAACAAACGTCAGTAATGATAACACTTCTTGATGCTTTGCACAATTATTGTAAAACGGTTTGCGTCAACAACTTTAAGAGAAATTCTCAAGTGTTTGCAAAGTGCGAGAACGATTAACATATCACATCGTTATTATCGTATTTATTTAAATAATTGATAATAAAAAAATGGTAATTTTAGACCACCAACGCGTTTCTGGTATACGATAATTTGAACTTGACCGAAGCCCTATGTATGTGTTCAACTATTATAAACAATTTAACGAATATTTCTATAATTGAAATTTATTTGCTTTGCTTTTGAGATTCGTTTAACGCTTGACATTACCTTGTGTTGTGTAATTTAGATGTTTTTTGTTTGTCATGTCGTCAATGGCCGTCAGCAAACAAATCTGCTAATGAAGTAAAGTCTTTCTTATGATGAATCAAAGGAAACATACCTAAAACGACACGTGTAATTAATGTAAACACAATTTTTGATGTATTTAACGGAGTATTCGAAGAAATTTCTGTAATAAGGAAATCTAGTTACAGAGAAATGAATTTAAAAAAACAATATGACGAAGCCGTGTCTATAAAATTCACAAATTTCTGATTTCTTTGGAGCTATTATAAAAGTTTCAGGAAACTAATCCTACCCATACTAATATTGCATCTACTGTTTTCACGTCTAAATAGAGGAACAGATTTTGATAAAATTTGGAATGAAGCATGAACTTCAGGAACCGGTATGGCTACTTCTTTTTTTAATTTCCAAATTTGAAAATAAACAAATTTTAATTTTAGATTATACATTTTCTTTTCATTTTTCATTATCTTATAATTGCCATTGAAAACACAGTTTGACTTAGAGCCTAGACGTTTGGAAACTTTGAAATAATGATAATTATACTAAAAAATAACTCAATTCGATATTTTAAACGATAAATACTATATATTTCTATAAAACTGCGTTTGAAGTGGGTGCCAAGCCTGAGAAATGCATAAATTTTACTTAGGATTTTAAACAGTTTTATAGATTAAACATTCTTTCTAATCGCTCTTTATAATTATAATTTAATAAGCACATTAAGCAAAATTCATCTTTTTTGACAAACCTTATTGATAAAAATGGCATGTCATGATTTCGTTTAAGTTTCAGGCCATGCAGATTTTTTTTTATGAAAAATAACTTTTGATATATTTATTAATAAGAAAGTTTTCCATATTATTTCAACTTAAGAGCACAGTATATATATATATATATATATATATATATATATATATATATATTTATGGAAAACTATCTTATTAATAAATATAATATAATACGAGGGTGAATCAAATATGAACCGGACTTTTGTTTTAAAAATTTTATTGGTACGATCAATACAAATTTTAATACATATTATTTTTCTACATAGTCTCCTCTCTTATGTATACATTTTTCCCACCGAATCGGAAGTTTTTTAATACCTTTCTCAAAGAATGAAACTGGTCGTGTCGATAACCAATTGCGCACAAACGTTTCTACACCTTCGTTGTCCTCAAAGTGGTGGTCTCCCAGTTCTTCTTTAAGTGGCCCAAACATGTGGTAGTCACATCGCGACAAATCAGGACTGTAAGGCGGGTGTTCAAGGGTTTCTCAATGCATTTTGTTCAATTTTCTTTGAGTCAATGCAGCTGTATGTGGCCGAGCGTTGTCATGCAACTGAATCACACTTCGGATAGACATATCCCGCCCCTTTTGCCGATAGGCAAGTTTCACTTGTTGGAGTAGTTCGGAGTAATACTCAGCATTAATTGTACGGCGTTCGTGCAGAAAATCGATCAGCAGTACGCCTTTCGAATCCCAAAAAACTGTTGCAAGAATTTTCCCTGCAGAAAGACGGGTCTTGGCTTTTCGCGGTGCTGCCTCTCTAGGTTTTCGCCACTCCATGCTTGCACGTTTGGACTCCGGGGTATAATGATGCACCCATGTCTCATCACAGGTGACAATATGTCTCAAAAACTCATCCTCCTTATTCATTCCCTTAGAAGGCGAGGAACCCATCTTGCACACACTTTTCGGTAACCCAACTCATCTGAAATGGTTGATTGAGCACTCCCGTATGATATTCCAACGTGTTCAGCAATTGCCAATACTGTAAGCTGGCGGTCACCTTCAATCAGCTCACGAATTGCGTAGATATTCGCCTCATTGATGCTTGTCGTGGGACGGCGTGCATGAGGCTCATTTTCCACTGTCTCTCGGCCATCTGAAAACTTGTTGTGCCAGTCGTACACTTGGGTCCTTGAAAGTGTTTCATTGCCGAACTGTGCAGATAGTCGACGCAAAGTTTCAGACGGTCTAACGCCCTCCCGCGCCAAAAATTTGATAACTACACGTTGCGCAACAGACGTATGCACCTCTTGCTCTGACATGATGCTACTAACAGCGCATCGACTACGCCTCGCCAAACCGACGAACTCCCCTCTTCTTAACATCCCCACCTAACATATATCGAGACGTCACGCCACTCGAATTACCTACAGGGCGAGAAACAGAAAAGTCCGGTTCATATCTGATTCACCCTCGTAAAGAAAATCATATATATATATATATATATATATATATATATATATATATGATTTTCTTTGTTGTATCCGGTGTACAGCCGCTTCTCGGTTTGTGCACTGAAAAGAACATTTTACCTGACGTTTCGCCAAAATCTCATTTGGCATTTTCAAAAGTTGAAATCTGTTTTCAGATTTCAACTTTGTTGTGTGCGAAAGTAAATTGAAAGAAATTAAATTGTCAGATCCACAAACTTATTATAACTATTGTAGGTTGAGTCCTACAAAGTTTTGAAGGCTTATGCTACTTGTGACTCCCTTAATTCGGACACTTGTTTCATGGGAGCATTATAATTTGAAATAAAACTTCATATCACATTAAGTTATTTGGCTAAATGACACGTCTTCAGTAATTTGGAACAAATTTATAGAGTATGAAAGAATAAAGTTTCTATATTTCTGGTACCAGTTTTAAAAGTCTTATGCAAAGTTTTATGTCTGTACAATTTTACCAATTTTACTGTGTCATTCTCCTTTCACCTGCTATTTTTAATCAAACTACTGGTAAACAAAAGTTCAAATGTCTCGAACTTTATTAGCGCTAGTAAAATACGCACGGTACTAGCCCTAGTCACTGTTTATATTATGCCTTTAACAAGCTAGTCGACTGGTGCTAGTCTACTAGGGCTAGTGAATTGGCATAATGTCATCGCGCCTTTAAGTCTAGTTCTGGCTGTGCTAGTAATTTAGTCAATTGGCTAGTAATTTATTAACTATCCTTGTCTGAACAACGAAAATTTAGTGGAGTAGTTTAGCAAGCAATTTAGTGGAACCGATCCATTTTGTTCTATTTTTTGGTCGAGTAGCGTCCCCCACCACGTGTCACTGCTCACTGGTTCATCGGCTAAACAAGTCCAAGCGTTTCATTAAGTCGAGTTCAACTACTGTTTGAGCTGTGGAGTTATTAGCTGCCGTTTGGTCGGTTAGGTATGACAAAAATGTCGTTTGTTTGGAATTTAGAAATAACTTTAAAATTTGCGTATGGAATGTTAAGTTGCAGGTTGTTCAACTTGCAAAATACACTAAACTTGTGTACTTTACTCGACCGCAGTACTAACGTTTTTGGGGCAGTAATCATTGAAATAACTTTCCACTCGACTAAACTACTAGCGTAGTCTGAATTAGCCTTTAGGGACACTTGCTAGTGCCGAAAACAGTCAAGTAAACTTATGGTCGAGGACACTGCTTTTTAAATGCGTATCTCTTGTTTTATATTGATTTTTTATAATATTCTGAAATTATTTCAGTTTTTCGTAACAAAAAAAAATTAACTGATAGATGGGTTGTTTTTTTATTGAATTTTTCATTAAAAAATATTCGGACAATATTTATTTTTTGTAACAAAAAAAATACCACTCATATTAGATAGGTGGGAGTGGTGTAGCTTAGAACCTCACCACGTACCTTCTGTCGGTAGAGGTGTATTGATCTAATAACTTCACGGAATAGATGGACAACCTTTCTGACTTACGAGTGTCCGTATTTCTGCTGAAGAAGCTATTTGCAATATCTGACGAAACTTATTTATAATTTACTTCTTCAATAAAATAGAAAAATCAGTCTCTTTACTGACTCATGCCTTGAAAACAAACAATGATTTTTAAAACATTTGTTTAACTGAAAATAAACTTCAAACATTTCCAGAAGTGGTAAATAATATTTAAACATCCTGTGCACAAAATCTTTCCATAACCATCCAATGAATGTATTTACTGTTATTAAAAGTATTAAACCGAAAAAATTCTATTATCGAACCGATATTGTAATAATGATATTTATAATTGTAAGTCAAGTCATAATATTTATATCTGTAACGCCATATTGCTCAACATTTAGTAATCTCGGGTATTGTCAGTTTCTTCATCTAGTTTCTGATGCGGTAGTCAATTAATCCATACAAAGTATCTAAACCTATAACCGTCACCTACATTCAAATAGATGCACGCCTATAATTATTATTTCAGTGTCAAAATCTTATTCATAAGGAAGGTAACGTACAAAGTGGGTTTCGAGAACGTGGTTTAATACCGGAACAATATAAAAACATTCGAGATTTCTTGGTAGCTACAAGTACGGGAACTATTAGATCCGTTTAGTTTTACTAATGCCAGATATGATAAATAACGAGAAAAATCTTTAATGCAAAAATCTAAATAATTTCTTAATAACTGGAATGTCAATGAGGTAGAAATAGAAAATAAACTAGAGATTTGGGAATTTAAAATATTAAGAAAGATCTTTGGAGTAATTAAGTGCCAGGATGAGTATAGGAGATAGGGCTTCACAGGACAGCGAGATTTTTCTCGTCTCGTTTCGTTCTCGACTCCGGAAAGCGAGACGAGACATCAGAAAATATTATGGGCAATACCGAGACCACATAAAGTGCCACCCGAGAGCCTCGTTTGTGGTTTCGTTAAAAATTTTTTATTCGAAAAATTAGAAAAGGTATAAATAGAAAACAATGTATTTTACAATTTATAAAATCTGGTCACCACCTGTGAAATATTTCATTGTAAATTTAAAAATGACTCAATAATCAAGTATGATTTTTCACATTTTTATTTTAACTTCTTAACCCTTCTTATAGTAACGTATCTCTAAGGCTGCCGGTACACACGTCCGTGGTCGGCAAGATGCCAGGTAAAATTGGGGGATACTTGTACAAAAAACTTTAAGTGTTGGTTTGGTAGGGTAAAAAAACCAGTAATATTTATCCTTTCTTTATTTAATGAATTACTATTACGAATGAATTATTTTAATAATTAAATTTGAATATTGGAGCATTATATTTAATGAAAAGTAGAATGGCCGCCTTTTCGGACTCCAGTCTGTTTCGTAAGGGTTCGTATATTAATCCTGCGCTACTAAATAACTGTTCACTTAGGACACTGGGTGGTGGAGCTGATAAGAATTTACGTGCTATTTTAGATAACAGTTTGAACTCATTTTTATTATCACTCCACCATTTAAGAGGACTCTCATTTAAATTAATTCGCTTCTTATTGCGGAAAGTAAGTAACTCATTCCTGAGAATTGCGTCAGGGCTGACAATTTCTGGTGTTTCCTGACTCTCTTCGTCACTTGATGAATCGAGCATCATGGCAAGATCACTAATTAAACAGGACAGACGTCCTGTACCTGAGGTCCCTGGTCGTTCCGTATCTGTTTCCATGGAATCTGACATTCTCATTTTCTGCGCTCTTTCGGTACTTGGAGATATTGTTCGAGAAGCCAAGATGTCTTCGGTGTTACTGCTAATCTTCAATATATTATCTTTAATATTTTCCTCAGTTACTGATGTGAAAAATTTGTTCTTATAGCGAGGATCTAGGTAAGTGACTATGACATATAAGTTATCATCTTCCAACAAAGTGGAAAATTTTCCTGAAATTTCAGCTTTTAAAGTTGTGACCGCATGGTGAATTGGAGATTCCGATGAAGCTGTCAAATAGTCACTAACTTTTTGCGTCAGCATTCGAATTATTGGAATCACTGATGAAATGAGAGTCTGACAGCTGCTAAGTTCACGTGTGGCTTCTTCAAAAGGTTTCAACAGCTCAACACAACATTCTATGATTTTCCACTCTTCTGGTAAAATAGGGTCAATTTCGCTGTCATTTATGTAAAGGCTTAAGGCATCTTTTGCTTTCAAAAAACGCTCTAATATATAAAATGTACTATTCCATCGCGTAACACAATCTTGAAAAACTTTGAGATGTGGTTGGTTGAGCCTGTCCTGGATTTTGTGCAGTTGTTTATGGGCTATAGTAGAATGGTTAAAATGCGTCGATAATTTTTTACATTTTTGTTTGATGCCCTTCATATTTTCTTGTGAGTTTAAACAACTTCGAATAGCAAGTTGCATCTTATGACCTGCTACACATCCGCATCTGGATCTGCATCAGCTCCGCATTATGATGGATGCGGATGCAGATGCGGATGTCTAAATCGATGAGGTTGTTCCGCATATGCGGATGCGAATATTCGCAATGTCCCTGCTTTAAAACCTTCCGCTGCCATAAAAAACGTATCGCGAGCACCATTTCTTAATACCTGCAATACACGTTGGCCGAGCTTAGGCCAACCCTAGTGTAGTGAAATAAATACAAGGCAAGTGGTACTGCCTCGACCTTTGACAAATTTGTCGACATTTACGAGTACCTACGACGGACGCCAACAATAATACGCGGACAAACATGTGAACACTATTGGAAAAGTTCGCGCGAGCGCCTTTGATTTATCCCGAAAAACCGACAACGGTCCGAAGTGCGGCAAGTCCTCGCGAGTGATCGCAATTTGTAACAAGCTACGCCAAATTCTATACACGTTGGCGGTTGACTCACCTCGGCCAACTAGGCGAGCGATACCGAGTGATGGCAAGACAATGCAAATAAACTCTCTACACCTTGGTATTGGCGTTCACTCGGCGACGCTCGGCCAACGTGTATTGCAGGCTTTACACACACATACACGTCCCTATACATCCGTCGTCCGAGAAGACGACCACCAACGTTGAAAATTATTAGGATTCATTCTACCATTGAAAAGAGCAAATTTAAGGGCATTTCAACATACAAATTTTAACGGTTGTTAGGTGTTATATCACTTAAAAACCTTCAGTATCTGAACTATGTGGTAAGCTTTCTTTCTTTCGTCATTTGCAGATTTACATTTCATTACTTTTTATTGCGCTTTGAATATTTTGGCCTGGCAGTTGTTGAAATTTCCTACTAGGAAACCACCCGAAACCATGGATCCCTTGCATCGAGTCGCGCTTTTGTAGTTACCGACCTACGAAATATCTTTCATTCTCACAAAATGTTTGGATTATCATAAATATTTATCCTCCCAGATTTTTATATTTTATGTTTGAATAATTGGTAGAAAGCTCGGAAAATTACCTCAGGCCCGAATGATTTTAGAGGTTCTAAGACATGAAATACAGGTATATAGCTTAGGATAGTATATCGATTTCTTTGTCAGTGAGTATATGAACTCTCAATAAATTCTTCGTACGTAGCGTGTTTCAAAAGATAAAATATTTAAGTGGGCGATTGTTGGGTTCATTTTTTGAAAAAAAATTGATATGAAAGTATGTTCTAAACGACCTAACGTTAGAGATACGTGGAGGAAAAGTTTTCAAAAACAAAATGGTACACGTCTTTTATGTTTCAAGATGCATGTTCTGATGTACAGACAATTTTATTATTTCTACCAGTGTCCGTAAGGGTTTTGCATTAAATACTTTTGTGAAAAAAATCGTACCCCACTGCTTTGTCTTGAAAAAATGTTTTGAAATCTCAATTCATTTCTGAGGATATTTGATCATTATGGATTGCTGTTTAAATCCCGGATAGATATCAGTAACACTGCCCAAGACTTCTATGACTTGACACACAATCTCTCTCCTACATTTCGTTTATATTTGTATCAAAAGAACAAGTAGAAGAACTCTAAGCAGCTCTAATGACACTGTATATAAATAAAATTTTAAACAATGACGATATTCTGATTGTATTGGAACTATTTCAAATAATGCAAGGATGTCCACTAATATTCATGACTATCGACCTATCAGCTTATTAAACAGCTTAGCTAAAATATTTGAAAAAATTATATATAACTTCATACTTGCCCACATAGCTGACAAAATTTCAAAATACCAACATGGTTTTCTTCCTAACAAGTCAATAGTTACAAATCTCTGTATCTTCTCTGAATATGTAGCGGAGGCAATTCTAAACAAACAACAGCTGGATGTCATATACTCAGATTGTGCGAATGCATGTGATAAGGTGGATTTCAGTGTCTTGATAAAAAAACTGTCGGTTCTTGGTTTTTCAAGTGAAGTATTGTCATTCATAACTTCATAATTACTCGCACGAACCCAAAGGGTAAAGATAGGTACTGTCTTCTCCCATCATTATATTGCCACCTCAGGAGTACCCCAGGGTAGCATCTTGGGTCTTCTCTTGTTTTTGATTTTTATCAATGACTTACCCGATAGCCTGAAGACCTGCGTTGGGTTGTTGTTTGCTGATGATTTCAAACTATTTAAACCCATTAATGGCATAAATGATGTTGTTGCACTTCAAAACGACTTGAATTTGGCGCTTAATTGGTTTAGAGAAAACAAAATTGTTTGTTAATACCCAAATTGTTGTGTTGTTTCCTTCTCCCGAAAAGTCAATATATCTATGTAAGACTATTACATTGGAAATTGTAAGGTTAAGAGGTGTAAAGAGGTTAAAGATCTGGGGGTAGTCTTTCAAGATAAATTCAATACCCATTTCAGCTACCTGATAAACAAAGCATACAAAGTTCTTGGATTTGTCATACGCCAAAATTTGAGTGTAAAAACAACCATAAGACTTTATACATCTATGGTGAGGCCTCACCTTGAGTATGCCTCTAACATTTGGTCACCAAATTGTTACACCCACAGTAACAAAATTGAAAAAGTTCAAAAACGTTTTCTGCGCTATCTCTATATCAAAAAGAAAAAGAATGGCATATATCCCTTGATGGTATCTTATAGATCAGTGTTGGCAACCATCTCTGTTCTTTGAGTACGAGGAGAAAGACCCATGCTGTTATCTTTATATATAACATTCTAAATAACAGAAAATATTTCGATTGTGGCTTGATCAATAGCGTTAAGTTTAAAGTCCCCAAAATTAGCTTAAGACTACTCTCATCTAATCTCTTCTACATTAACAACGGAAGCCCTTCACTTATCTACTCAGTGTCTGCAATGATATGCTGTCCAATAACATAGTTCCTGACCTATTTAACATCAAATTTGGTGAGCTTAGGCGCATATTATTGCTGCATCAGGATGCAATCCCTTCATGATATTGGCATGTCTTTGACATTGTCAAATACTTGTGTACTGTTTAACCCTTCACATGTAAGTACCTATTTGGTGTTTGTAAAGAGAATAAATAAATAAATAAATATTCATTGTTGCTCGTCAATAACAAATGTGTTTCCCAACAAACATTAAAAATATCTATCTTCGTGACATGCGAGTGTGATACTTCAGGTCATAAATGAATTATTCCGTCGATATATCGATCGTTGTGAAATTATTTAAAACAACAACCGGTCAGATACACAAACCGTGGTGTTGCTATGTATTTAGGAAAATTACATTCAGCGTTTGAGACGACTTGTGTCGCTAGGGTTTTGAAATACATTATTGACGTATGCTGATCAAAGGACCTTTGTTTTTTTCGACGGACTTGATATTTTATGCAACAGTTTGGAAATAATAAATAATTACGATGGTTTTATTGACAACCAATTCGTCAGTTTGTAAATGTAGTAAAAAGTTTGCGTTATGCTTTAAAGTATTTTGTAGAATTGCTAAATCGGTTTTTGTGAGCACTTCGACTTCTTTTTGGGTGATTCTAGAAGTAAGCTTGCCAGAGATTTCGGTTTGACCAGGACCTGGTTTTTAGAGACACTCCCGGTGTCACTGCCGGTTTATTTAACGTCCCGGTAACAATTAGACTTGATTATAAATGACCAAAAAAGTGTAAAAATAGTTAACTGTTAATAGTTAAATCTTTTGAGTAGCTAATCACTTTGAGAACCTTTATATATGATTATCACTTCTAGATTGTCTCTAAATCTTTCTCCCTGGACCCTCTATAGTCATGTAATAAAGTATTTAAATGAAATCACTAGTATAACTTAACTCTACCCATAGCACGATTATTTTCACAAAAATCTATTACTAGCCGCTATAGACATGTAGAGATTTCTCGCCATTTTAACCGGAAGTCAATGATCTTTTGTAGAAGCTACATCTAATTGAGTTTTTACATATATTGATGTTTTTCCTAAAAATTCACATGATACTCGAACTCAACTTACGGTTAGAGAGAGAGAGAGAGAGGGAGATCTCAAACTTCCCACTCCGCAAGTCTCAGATCTGAGAGTTTCAGGTCTGGGTCTCAATCTGCCTGCTCCCCAGGTTCACTAGATGACTGAACTTAGTGTAAGTCTGGACTGCTTCGTGTATTTATAGTTGTTGGTCGGTTAAGAGAGATGTCAAGTGAGGTTGTAGTCGCGTGGCGGTTGGTTTGCCTTTGGTGTGGATGTCAGACCGTTCTAGTCTGTCTATTGTTAATCCCGTTGTGGTAAACAGGCGAATGCTATCCTCGCAAGTGTTACGGTAGGGGGGGGGCGTTTCTCTATTTCAATAACTTCATGCATCGTAGAAGCCTTAGTAGAATGGAGGGATATAATATTCTTGTTCTCCTCAAAGTAAATAGTGCCCCGTTTGCATATAATGATGGGTGAGAGCCTGTTTGGATTGATATGATGGTTCCTTGTTGACAATCGCGTCATGGTATTTAGCAAACTTCTCAATCCTCATCAAATACCTTGTTCTTCGTTGTTCTGGCTAGGCTAGCTATTATCACTTTACATATCAATCGCAAAAATGCTCTCCATTGTTCACCTACGGAGTTGTATTCGCCAGTTCTAGGGATTGTCGAATTTTACGTGTGATATCGGAGGATGATGACCGTGATATCTTTTTGCGGTATAGTTTGTTTTGTGTGTTGTTAATATCTGCGAGTCAAATACGTCAAAAAAAATGCTAGAATATTTAGTTAGTTTTGGCTTTGTTAGTATTTGCGAGTCAAATACGTCTAAGAACTATAGTTGTTATGACAGAATTCATCAGACAGTATGATGGTATTATAATGATTGAGCTTTAAGGTATCGAAGTGTGTAGTAGGTATGTGAGAAAAAGAACAATTGGGTTCTATTTTCGTGGTGAACGGAATATTTGGATGAATACTACTGAGATGTAAAAAAGAGTCTATTGAATTAAAGTATAATCAATGTATCTGAGCCAACAGGAAGCCTTTAAAGCAGACGAGTTTAAGGTTTGTATTTTGATTTCTTTTATGGAAATATTGGCAAGTACTAAAGAAAAGAGTTACCCAGGGCTCCACGGACTTGTTAGTATAAATTCTTTTGAAATAAAAATTAGGTGTTGAAAGAGCAATATTGCACCAGATTGATAATGTCAGAAGCAATATATGTTTTATTTTTATAAAGTTTCTTGGGTAGGAACATTAGTGAAAGGATACTAACGTATCTAAGAAGAAAGGCCAGCTTTTTTATCTAAGAAGATGCTTACTTTTTTTAAAAGATTTTTCTTCTCGGCATGATGGTCCTTTGGACTTCAGTTGTAAGATGGGTTATGACAAATGACAATGATTTATTTTTCTATAAGTCAATATTAAGCGTTAGCTTGTTAACATGAAACTAGTTCCTAACTGTCAAAAAGTCTTTGTCAATTTTTGTTTTTAGTTGCTTCCAGCTCTTGGACTTATAAAATACCCACTTATCGTCTGCAAATCTGATGACAGTTCCATCTAATATATGCGATAAACAACAAAGGGCCTAATATCAAATCAATTTATAAATATATTTGAAATACAAGTATTTAATTTTTTTTCTTGATAACTAAAGTTTTTTAGCTCAAAATGTTCCATTTATTCCCAATTTTCTTCATTT
Source organism: Octodonta nipae (assembly GCA_034190945.1). Classification (NCBI taxonomy): domain Eukaryota; kingdom Metazoa; phylum Arthropoda; class Insecta; order Coleoptera; family Chrysomelidae; genus Octodonta; species Octodonta nipae. The sequence goes on along the minus strand of CM067220.1, from coordinate 14,618,618 downwards.
ACAGTTAATTTTTCACTAAATAACTAATATAGACAACAAACTTATATTGTTGGTGATAAAAATCGACCCGTATCAATGTTATCGGAACTAGAAACAATATTTTAGTTTAATGTTTCGTTGACAGGTACATAATTAGAATTCAAAAGTCGATGATTACCAAACATAAAGGTCGCACGCCAGTTAGGAACCGGAAAACAAAGAAATTAGTTCGTAATAAAAAAGAACACTAATCTATGCTTTCTCGTCGTTACCTTCATTTCGACATTAAGTTCAAGGACCACCTGATCGTGGCTCGAATGAATCCGAGAATGAGTCATCAATAATGTGAAAAAGCTTGAAATTTCCTAGTGAATTAGTAAAATAATTTATGACCACCCATAGCTTTTCCTTATTAACTTGCAATTAATGATATCTAGGCTGTGCTTTACCTGTTTTTCTTTTGATAAAATGCCACCCATCAAAAACTTTCTGATTTGTAATCATCCTTTAAAGGTATTCAGGTTACAATGAATCCGCTACGGCCTTGACAAAAGACATTAACATGAGTTGCACAATGTTGCCTATTAAAGGTAAATCACATTGACAAGTAGGGAAGAAGTAATAAAGTAATAAAGAATAAAGTGTATAGATTTTGTTCATACAATGCAGGCATGCACTACATTTATTTATTTATTACGCAAAATTTCAAATGACTAAATTCTAAAAAGACACTTTTCAAAACAATTACAAGAACACATATATACTTCTAATTTTTTTTTATATTTTAATCACATACAAATAAAATAACGCTTATTTTCGAAAAATAACATTTCATAAAATACCATAATTGACCGAGATATTTTTATTTGTTTATGAGGATAATTGTGAAAGCAAAATACTTTGCACATGTGTAACAATTCTCGATATTACTATTGTATGTGATAAAGACATATCTTTATACAGTGATGGGCAAATGTGTGGAACCAAGTAAACATCTCTGGAATTATTAGAGATATCAAAATGAAATTTGGAAGGTGGATACTGCAGTAGATTGCCTATTTGTTTCCAAATTTTTTTACAATTTTGAACTTCCTGTTTTACCGGAAGTAATGTCGATTTTAAAATTTGCAATGAAACACCCTGTATAGTATTTTAGTTTCTGATGAAACATTTTATTGCGAATACAAAAATATCGGGTTTACTTCAATACCTACCGAGATATTAACAGAAAAGTAACTAAGGAAAGGAAAAATTCGATGGTAGCTAAACTCGGTTCAGATTTCATTTACGCCCAATATAAACAAACCGCTCGGTAAGGATTTGTATTTCTATTGGTCAATCGGTGGCATTATACCTTCACAGCCAACAGCACTGCTTGTTCCATAGTCGAATACACGTGCGTTTGTTTAAATCAGGCCCAAATTAAATCTGAATCAAGTTTAGTAGACCATGAAATTCATTACAGAAGTGACAGTAGTTGTCAAAATAAGTTATTAGTTTTTTTTATTTGAACGTAAAAAGATTGTATTGTTTTAATTTGATCGTAAAATGGCCGAATTAAATGAAAGAGAAAGAATATAAATATTAATGATGATTGGGTATGGGGAGAGGAAAAGGACGCATCAAGAAGTTTGTGACTTTTTTAACATTGTTCATCCGAATACACAAATCTCCCGTTCAGTAGTGACGAAAACTTTGCGAAGGTATGACACAAGTGGAACAGTTAGCAATTTACCAAAAAGTGGACAGTTAAAGAGTGCAAGTAATGAAGGTGTAGCTCAAAATGTTGCTATATCTTTGGAAGAAAATCCTCACTTATCCACTACCGACCTCGCCAATATGCATGGAATTAGCCGTCGTTCAGTAGGAAGGATATTAAGGCGAGAAAAATATCATCCATACAAAATTCGCCTCGTTCAAGAACTCTCCGAAGACGATTTCGATAGACGTTTGCAATTTTGTGAAACGATGATTTGTAACCGTGATAATAATTTTATAAGAAATGTTGTGTTTTCAGACGAGGCTATATTTTGCCGCTACTTGTCGCAAAGTAATCCTAATTGGGTACAAGAGGCTCATACACAACATACCCAAAAATTGAACGTTTGGGCCGGCATTTATAACAACAGAATCGTGGGACCCTTCTTCCTACAAGAAACTTTAAACCGAGATAGGTATTTACAGCTCTTGGAGACACAAGTTATTCCGGCATTGGAGGTACCTAAATGGACAATTACCAAATAATATCTGGTTTCAGCAGGATAGAGCTCGCATTGTTCAAGATCATTTAGATAGGACATTTCATCACAGATGGATTGGAAGAAGGGATACTTATGAATGGCCTGCACGAAGTCCCGACCTTAATCCACTAGACTATTTTCTGTGGGGTTACTTAAAGTCTAAGGTTTATGTTGATAGACCAAATAATTTGCAAGAATTAGCTGCAAGAATAACTCAAGACATCCAGAGAATTACACCAGAAGTAATAGCTAATGTTACTAGAGAATTTAAAAACCGACTTGCTTATTGTCAAGAAGTAACCGGTGCTCAGTTTGAACATCCAATACATTAATTCAGTTAAGTTTTAATGTTTTGAAAATCACTTAGATTTAGTTAATAATTATGATTATGTATTTCTTTAATGGATATTAGATTTTTCCTTTCCTTAATTACTTTTCTGTTAATATCTCGGTAGGTATTAAAGTAAACAATATCAAACCCGATATTTTTGTATTCGCAATAAAATGTTTCATCAGAAACTAAAAGACTATACAGGGTGTTTCATTGCAAATTTTAAAATCGACATTACTTCCGGTAAAACAGGAAGTTCAAAATTGTAAAAAAATTTGGAAACAAATAGGCAAACTACTCCAGTATCCACCTTCCAAATTTCATTTTGATATCTCTAATAATTCCAGAGATATTTGCTTGGTTCCACACATTTGCCCATCACTGTATAACTAACAGTTTTCCATTATCTCAATTTTGGCAGCTCTTTTTATTGTCAGTTTTTTTATCTGCGAATCTCTAAATACATATTGTTTTGGGGCAGGAGCGGATCAAAGAAGGAGGAGGGCGATAAGCTTCCTTCGGGAGTCCCAAAATCAGTTGGTTTAAAACGAAAAAGAAAAGTTTAAACTGTAGATCAATGATTTTCAAAGCAATAATCCACCGTAGAGAACCCCTGCTCCCTTTTAGAGTAAATTTACTACACCCCTGAAGCACAACATCCGCCCTCCCTTGAATCTATTTTCTGGATTTTGCATACATTTAGAGTAAGTTCTATCAAACTACAATTTTAAAAATTTCATAGTTTCTGGAAAAATTAGAACCTTCCGAGAAAATATGAGAATTTAACAAAAATTGCATCATTTTCGTAGAAAATTTTATTCAAAATAATTTTGTTAACAAAGCTTTTTTGGTTCACCATCACTTATTCTTCCAGAACAGTTGTAAGAAGATAAGCAATGTCACCACAGGCGCAAAATCGTCAACTTTTACATGTAAATTTACCCCCACCACTCACACTTCACTGGCTAATGAGAGCGCTTCAATTGGGGCGTGGCTTGTGACATCACACCAGTGAAGTCTGAGTGTTGGGGCTAAATTTGGTTTAATTTCGGCGTTTTAGGACCTTAAATTCTCTTATGGGAAATTACATGTAAAAGTTGACGATTTGCACTCGTGGTGACATTGGTTATTACCTTCTGTTATCTTCTGTTCTAGAGTCTCGGGTAAACAGTATTTCTTCTTCTATTTGTTTTTCATATTCTTTCCACTTAATGAATTTTCGTTATTATTAAAGATATTCCTCTCTGTTCGTATATACTGTTTATTATTCCATCTAGTGTTGTGCAAGCTTTGACTCTCCTAAGAAGAATAGTTTCGCAATATGAATGAACTTATTTAGTTTCTTCCACGTCATTGTTCCTATCACAGGATATATGGCAGCGTAAATATTTAACTGTCCCAGTAATTATTTACCGAAAAAACTACGGTTTTAGTCTTGCTTGTTAATATTTTCATATCGTAGTTGTGGGAGATATTTGTAATAATACTAGGTCATCTACATATAATAGGGAGCTTAAAATGGCATGTTGGCCGAGGTATATTATTCCTTTGGTATTTTTCATTTTCAATTCTTTTATAATGACATTATGTATATGTTAACGAGTGTTGGCAAAATACACCCTTGTTTGAATCTTTTGTTATTATTTCCTTAGTTTTCCGCTTTCTACTGCCTTGTTTTGATGAGATGATTTATGTTTTCGTTAATGTATTTCCAGGATATATAAAAAAGTATAAATATAAAATTTATATTTATGAAAAATATGGTTAATTGGATACAATTGAATCTTGAAACCCAAAATTCCAAAATCTAGGTGATAAAATAATAATTTTGCATCGTTTGTTTTAGGTGTCTTGAATATCCCTGTTTCTCCATGTTATTCCATAATTTATATCGGTTTACTTTGACAGAAGCTTTTTCGAAGTTTGTAAAGCATGTGTGTTTCTTTATTGTATTCTTTGTGTTTTGCTGTAATTTGTTATAAATGTCCCATTCTACTGGAATTGTGGTCTTGGAGGTGTGTGATGTCAAATAAGCATACTATAACATCCTGGGAAATACCTCCTGAACATGAATCAGCTCTTCCAACAGGGTCGATTTCCATTTCATGACCCGCTTAATCCCTGGGCCATGCAATGGGTGCATGCCATGTAGTTAACGGAAATAATCAAAAGGCAGGTCTCTGGTGGCTTAAAACAGAACCATTCCGTAAAGAAACCTCGTCCTTACTAGTCAATAGGTTGAGCAGATGAACAATAACCAATTCCCGAAAGAATTCGATATTACATACAAATACATTAGAAAAACAGTAAAATGGTCTTCAAAAAAAAACACCAAAGGATCTTGAATAAAGAGCAAAAATAATATATTTTTTTAAGTCTCAAAGTAGAGCTTAAAAATATACTTCCCTGATTATTTTCTCTCAATCTTGTTAAAATTAATTATATTTTGTTATTTAGTTTCGTGACACTTTTCAAGTAAGTTTTTATTTTAGAAATATTTTACAATTTTTAGTTTATAATGGCATAATTGGGTATTTGACTTTTTTGTAAACCATTTTAAATTGTCAACAATGTTCTTTATCATTTTCAGTATTTTCTAAAAAAAAACGTAGCATGGATTTATTGAACATATTTCATTTTTCATTGTATTGTTCTGACTATGCATACACTGTGTCTCACTTAAGTAGACACACTGTCTGTTAAGGGAATTATTATTCATTTTGATTTAATTCATTTCAGTGCAACTTATATCTACATACAGACGAATTCAGGATTTCCATCTTGAATGTATAAACACAAAGTTTTGTACCCTAACACCAAACTCTTATTTTTGTACTCGACACACGTTTCAACAGCGAAGCTGTCATCATCATGGAGTAAACTAAAACTGAAAATATTTACAATTATTATTGACACACCGAAGGTTCCACCGTTTTTCCACTTACATCTTGAAGTTGGTTAACTAACATTTATTTTGATTTAATGACAATCTATTTTGATATAATTGCCCCCAGGCTTCGAACAACGACAATTTCTTTCGTTTAGTTACTATACAAGAACAAGTGTTTCGGTTTTTTTAAAACACATTGTCAGTGATGTCATTTAAAAATATGGGACCATTCTTGTTATCCTCCTTTACACCACGCAGTTCAAACTTTCCAAATTACCGGTATCCAACAAAATTCAACCTTTATTTGTGCATAACTTTTTACAAAAAACGCTTTATATAACGTAATTCTCTCGGAGTATAAACTTTGGAACCAATACTTGTCTGCTTCCATTTATTTTCTAAGAATATGAACGACAAAACAATAGTTTTTGCATTTATTTATTATTATTTTGAATTCACCTCTAGTGAAATCCCCAACAAGATTATGCGCATTGCGTCACCAAATTTGTAATCGGGATTTCTTCGTTGTTTTCGACGCCGTCGTTTCTTCGTCCATAGTTGCGTTACTAGAAGTACTTTGACGTTGCCTTATAAGAGCGGCGTTTTTCATTCGACTCGCTATTCACTATCAAACGTTCAATTAAAGATCGCGACAGAGTACATACCCTACTTACGTCTTCAATTCGCATTGAGCGTTCATTCTATCAAGGATAGCAAATAAGATAAGCATTTGTCTCGATATAATCATCATCTTGATTGCTTTCAATTAAGATAATTTTTTGCCAATTGTGAAGTGTGCTGTGAGTGGTGCGAACTTTTTTTAGTTTACAATGGAGATCCTGTGGATGAGCTTGTTAAATGTTGGACTCACCGTTGGGGTTACTTATGCTGTTGTTTCGAGGTTAGTTTTTGCACATATATTTTTAATTATTTAAAAATATTGAATATCGACGCGGCTATAACTAAATTATTTTAAGCGTCAAGTTTTGAAATTAGTAAAATTCGGATTAGTTGAATTAATGGTATGGAAAGTCTTCAACAAGATATTTTCTAAGAGAAAAGACTGCGAAATTAGGGATGTTAGGTTCGTATGTATTTTAAATGAAACATAGTAATAGTAAATTGGGAAAGTATTGCAATGTTTTTATTTTCACACTCGGGTTCAGTTCTTGGATTTATTTACAATTTATATCTACTTAAGTATACGTCGAAAACTGAATGAATCCCACCGCCAGCTGTCCATATTTATATATTTCTCTTGGAGTTATTCTGGCAAGTCAACGAACTATCGGGAAACTTCTTTCATGTGTTCTGGAAGCTTTAAGGGAATTCCCAGTAACGGCAGCGGTCGTCCTGTTGAGAGACGAAACATTTCGGATTCCCAGAAGTATCGGAATAATGTCCCTTCCACGAATTGGTTGATGGCCGATTGCACCAGCTGTCGGATGAAATCTCGCAACAGTATGTATTACACTTTAAAAAAATATCTGTAATTTACCACTTTGAAGAACTTCTGCTATTGAAAAGTTCACATATTTACATAAAAACTATATTTCACGGATCTTAACAAGAGGTAATTTATGATTCCATTAAGACACTGGTAGTTCAATCAAGATTGCACATGGAGAAATGGGTGACTTTTCTGGCATTTTCAAATGTTTTACATGGTTTAGGTGTTGTAGAACATAAATTCCAGAGTCCTTGACAGTTTGCTAAGGTTGTTTCATTAAGTTTATTATTGTTTTCAGGCTTGCTTGAAAACATATACTGACAACTAAATACAAAGTGTTCATCTTTCATATTCTGGCAGTAGGCAATCATCACTTTCTGATTCTGAAGAGACAATAATTAAATGGCCGGTGGGTGTATTGTTTTTGTAGTTAGTCGCAAGGATAATTAGACCATCCATCATTGACTTTTGTTAAAGGTTAATGATTTTACGAATCTATTCAGTAACTTTGTCTATTAATTTTCGTAAAAGGATCTTCTCCGTGTAAGCATATTTTTAAGACAGATAAGGCGTTAGTATGAGACATGATTGTAACTGAATTACATGTAAACTTCCAGTGCAATAATTACCAAAGGCATAGAACAAAAACTGCAAAGATGGGGAAAAACTTCAATACGAATATAGAGAAAACTGGCGAAAAATCTTTTGCCAAGAAGTACTTTATGCTCTAAAACAAACCTAAGATGACAAGTAACAGGATTAGATAAAATTTCCATAGAACAACAGTGTTTACTGTATAGGAAAAGTTCCAACACAATGGTTAATATTTCCATTTGTAAGCATTACCTAAAAGACTAGTGCAAAAGAATGCTCAAAAGAACGTAGCTGAATTTTTGGAAATATAATCTTAATAAATCGGTTCACGTAGCCAAAAAATGTCAGATCATTTTAAGAAGTTAGAGAAAATTCATTTTTATTTAAAATGACACATTTTTTCATTAAAAGATTTGTCGTAGTGGCAGCATCACTGTTAACTCGGCTCAGTATGTTCTTCGGTTTCTGACACCACAAGTGCGGGAATTTCTTAAGTATAATCGGAACTCGTGGATGTGCAGCAATAAGAAGTCACTTACCATACCTTTAAAGAATCTAGGCCGATGTTGAACAAAACATTTCCAGAAGACAGCACATTTCTTGACAACTTCAGAGCCCTTATTTCTTCCCTACAAATTTCTTTTTGTAATAGCTCATACATAAATCATCAAATCAGGCCATCTAATAAGTTAATTTGGAAGAAAAGATCTCTCCAGTCATAGGACAGTATGTCGTAATAGAAGAAGATTCTTTAATATTACAGTATACCAGATGATGAAACAATCGAGCGAATTGATCGCAGATGTAAGATGAGTTTCAAGAGCGCCAAACTTAGAGAAATATATTAGCAAAACCGAAGGTGGATATTCATTTATTACCCCAAATTGTATCTACAGCCTATCTTGCGAATGTGCAAGTCTTTAGATTGGAGCATTAACCACCGTATAGCTATTCAAATGGTGAAGATAAAATCTGAATTAGACATTCACGCATATAATGAACATCACAACATTAACAGGCATCAAGCAAAAGTAATCCATAAGGAAAAACACTAGTTCAGTAAAAAGTTTATAGAGCATTCATAATTTTCAAGGAAGTATCGAAATTAGAAATGTGGACACCACTGCTCAAGACAGTATTACTACCAAGCGCTTGCTTGTTAAGCAACGTATAGTAACGCTGATTGGATCACATATGGGATTACATGGGCGACCCGTGACTGATTTCGGAAATCACTTCGTGATGTGTCGAATCTTTCCGAAATTAACCAAATTCACAATGATGAACCTCCAAGGAAACTACGAACAACATGTTACATTATCTTACCAAGGCAATTAGATAAAATCAAATTGAATGAACATAAAAAAAAATACGTGAAATAGCATTAACAGAAAACTAACAGTACCCTACTGTTATATAGGATTCTAAGAATTTTTTGAAACGAAACATTTACTTTTACAGTATGCAATTTCACTAGTAATTTCCACTGACAATATGAACCTTGAAAGTTTTAATATTTATGGAAAATCCATCACACGTGAGAATTATTATTTCACTGAAATCAGTTAAATGTCATACAATTGTCTTTGACTACAAAATACGTAGGTACTCTTATTGGGTCACACATGAGTAATTGGTTACAAATATTTCATATAAAAAATTAAACGGAAGCAAGGTCACATTTAAGTACAAGCTAGGGATCGTTTGAAGAACAAGTTTAAATGAACGCCTATTGAGGTTGGCGTATATTGGATGCAGTTGATCGACAAGGTCTGCAATGATTCATCTTGAAAGTCGATGACCCGAAGAAAGAGATGTTTTAAACGTTTCACCAAGCCTTCCTCATCAATCAAAATACACTGGGTATACACTTTAAGGCTGCATTTATTTAGTTTTCAAGTGTAATTGTATGTGATTGTTTTTCGCATTTCGATATTGTAACAATAATTTAAAAACCCAAAACTGGATAATTTTATTATTCTAACAACGTACAATTCGCACTTGTTTATCAGTGAAAACAGACCAGGCCACCTGTTCTTTGTGATAACAACACCATTTATAGACGCACAAAGTTCCGAAAATCAATTTGCCAGTGTTACGTAACTGCAAAATATTGACTGCAACTGCTTTATTGGTAACAAGTACCCGATTAACAGAAAATATCAATTGTTAATGGTCCTTAATGTTTATTATTACTTGGGAACAATTGGCTTTGAGCTATTATTAGTTATTGTGTGGTTGTGGTTATCGTGTTTGTCAATTTCGCTGGAAATTGGGGTATCACACCAAAATAGGTGTATCTATCACGTGGCACAAAATTAATGACACATTTTTAACCGAAAAGAAGTGTAGTATATGTTTCTTTTTTAAATGTGATTGTTCTAAAAACAATCTGCAGATGTTTTATTTTTTATGTGTAATACGTAGTAGAGTTTTGTGATAGATATTATGTATTTCTTTCTGGGTTGTATAATTTTTTTCTAGGGGGATTGAATAATGTTTTTGATTGGTGAAGGAATGATCAGGACTGCAAAATTCATATTTTTGTTCAGGTCTTTCCAGGATATATAGAATTGTATAAGTATAAAGTTTATTCTTATGAAAAAGATGATTGATTGGTTAAAAATGAATCTTGAAACGAAAAATTCCAAAAGTGGGGGGGTTGAACCCCCCCAGATCCCCACCCACAATAAGAGTGCGACTTTCTTATTAACTCTGAATAACTTTTCCAAAATGTCCAAAATTTCAGGGAAAAAGGTCTATTTTCATCTTGATGGCTTCATTCTATCCAGAGATGATTGAGAAATGGAAAAAAATCGTGGCGCATTTTAGTAGTTCAACTTTTATTCCGTTATTGATTGATGATGTCATTTTTGATGTTTTTGGCTGCTGACTTCATTTCTTTTACGATTAATTCCGGTATTTTTCTTCTTTCATCTTCTGTATTTTAAGAATTTGAGGGATTTTATGTAGATCGCTTTTTATAGAATTTATAGACGAATGCGAACAGACCTGATGAGGGTAGGTATGACCTTGCAGAAACGTTGCCAGTTTAGCAATGATTCCAGAAGGGTTATCAACTACACTGTACATGGATAAATACCCGGAAATAATATCAGTTTGAGGTGAAATATCGAATATATTTAATTATACAAACAATACCTTTTAAAATTTAGTGGCAAGTACGCGTACATGGCGCCCTCTTATTTTTGTTATTTTATAGTCAACGTAAACTTGGACATTTCTTATTTCAGTAATATTGTTGATTTTGTAGTGTGCCTAGAATGATATCATACTTCTAAATAATTTGGTCAAGTGCGAGTTGGACTCGCATACTAAAGTTTTTCTTATATTTACACTAATATCTTTTAAAGGAAGCGTTTTAAATTTATAAAAAATATATACTTTCATTTTCCACACATAGACTTTTTATTTTATATGCCTCAGGATTCGCTTGATTTTTATAAGAATACGTATGTATTTAATTTAATTTTCTAATTTGGACCCCAAAAATTAACATTAGTGTTTTATTTTACTAATAAACTTTCATGGAAGACTTTTATAAGCTACTGTCTGAATTTTGAGGCTCTGTAGATTGAAAGATATAGGGCAAAATAGGTCAAGTTTTAAATTATAAATTATTAAATCCATTATTCAAATTATTTAAAAATGCAAATAAAATATATATTTCCAAATTTAAATAGTGTAGTTTCTAAAGTGGGAATTAAGTCGATGTTTAATATTTTTGTTAATATCTTTTAAACAAATGATTTAAAAATATGATATATTTGTAATTGACATAATGAGCCTTTTATCTGATATGATGAGCCCTTTGATTTGATATATTACTTGATCCATTTGAAACAATTGTAATTTTTTATTTTCCATTTAATTCTATAATTTGCCCCCCAAAATGAATATTAGGGGTTTCTCCTTATTTTTCCACCAAAGTTCAGGTAAGGCGCTATACCTGTATTTTTTAGAGCTTATGGTTTCGGTGAAAAGGGGGGGATGGGTAATTTTTTAAATATTTTTGTTAATATCTTTTAATTAATTTATTTTAAAAATATGGAAAAAAATAGACTTGTTTTCGTCATAATGAGCCCTTTCATTTGATATATTACATGATGCGTTTGAAAAAATATTATTTTTAAATTTTCATTTAATTCTATAATTTGCCCCCCAAAATTAATATTAATGGTTTCTCCTTATTTTTCCTGTAAAGTTCGCGGAACGATCTATGTTTCCTATTTTTTTTTCAAAATTTTGGGCTCAGTAGTTTCGGAGATCAGAGGGGGGAACGGTCAATTTTTTTAGTTTTTTCCCCCAAAAGTACCACTAAAATCAAAATTTCTTCATTTACGATATGTACTCCTGATCGGGTCACCAAACTATACATTGATGCCAAATGCAACCTCTTCCGTCCAGTAGTTTAGGAGAAAATTGCTGTGATGTGACAGAAACAGAAATCCGGAGTGATATTATAAGGGTATCTGTATATAATATATACGGAACCCTAAAAATACCCATTTATTTATTAGAGTACATTAAGATAATGTTTTTAATGGTCCGATCGCGTTTTGATTTTTTTCAATTACAATAACCTTGAAGCTGGCTTTTCAGTAGATCGATCGATTCTCTAAATACATGTAACTTATCGAAAATTGATAATAGACATGAAATGGAAATATATTTTACTAATATATTATTTTGTTAGCTGAACAATGATTTACATCCGATCAGAAATAGTTGAAAATGAAAATGATAATACCTCAATTTCAAAACATCATTTATATGTACATATAGAAGGAATTTTATAGTTTTGATTTATATGTATTTTTCCATTTTTTTACTGTGAACTCATTCAAGGGCGTCGCCAGCTTATGACTAAGGGGGGCAATGGGGCAATATTATGGAGGATAGAAAATATGAACGCCGAGAGCATAAAGTCCGAACTAGCTACATTTGATCTCTAGCGGGGGGCAACTGCCCCCCCCCTGCCTGCTGCCCCCCTTGGACTGTAGATTGAGTTGTGAGCTGTCTTAAGATATTGGTCAATATGTTGTATTCAGCAAAATATCAGATATCACTTAAGTGATAAACATCATACTTTTGACAAAAGCAAGAAATTTACAGGAACTATGTAATACTCTCACAAAACTGTTAATATTTAAAATTCGTTCTCAGTACAAATAGTCGACTCAAAAATATTACAAACTCAATTTGTACAAATGATTAGGCAGATTGAAATTATTAAACTGTCGATTTTAATGATAGCCATTGCAAAATATCTTAGTTGTTACATATTTCAAGTTATTGAATCTATTTTTCCCATTTATTACTTCCTTCCACAATTTAATTGTGAATGTAATTTAACCATTCTGTGACCTGTTTCCAGGTCATTGTGTAGGTATTGGGCAAATTTTAAGCAAGTCGAAATACCGTAAAATGTTTTTTGCTTCTGAAATCTTGATGAAAAGAGAACTGTTGAAATATTCAATATCACTGATGCCTAATATAAATCGTGTTTTTCTTTTGTGGCGTACTTTATTGATCAAATTAGGTAACCACTGATAAAAAAATACCTTATATGGCGTAAAAATAATTTACCACACCGTATTATACATTTGATTTATTAATAATTTGTTAATAAATTGCTATTATATTTTGGCCATAGTAATTATATCAGTTACGAAAAAATGAATACCTGTAATTTTTATTCAGTAACTATTAGAATTGTTTTGTCCAGAATTAGAATTGTTTCGGTGAATAAAACATATATTTCTGATTACTAAAGCCATGTGATTTGTTTAGGAGCTTCATTTGATGTTTCAGAAACGTTTCTAATACAAAATTGTCTATTTATCTATGTAGAAACTATAACTTTTTTAAAAAAAAATGTAACGGTTTTTATTTTATTTTCACTTGAACTGTTATTCCTCAAAATATTTACACTTATACCGTTTACACCCTGTATATTCTGAGAGGCTAACATACTCGCTGGGTAGGCAGACCTTATTTTGGTTTTTCTTAACTTAATTTAATATATGGGGAATAGCGCCATCTATCAGGCTACTCAAATCCCTTTGTTAACAACTGGAACACATTTTGTAAAGATGAACCATTTTAGTTTATACATTTAGAGAATATTGAAATAACTATTCCAGTCTCTGGTCTATATATGGACTAACTTTGAAACGATATGTTTCACAATTTCATGACATTCTGACAGTAAGTTTACAGGTACAGGGGTTTTAGTGACTAAAAATTGCTAATTTCGAAATTAATAAATAAAAAATAATTTTGTGTGTTGTTTTTTGATGGCGAAAACTACTGTTCAAGACAAACAATAGCTTGACGAGCATTATAGAGATTGTGTTCCAGAAAAATCTGCAGTATGCTGTATGGCCGTGGTGGCCAACCGGGCGACTGTTAGTCCAGTCCATCGTGGCCAGGCAAAAATATAAATAATTAGACCAGACTCCGCAACGTAATTATCAACTACCGTAGCATCATTCTGTATCATTTTTCAATCAGTTTCAGTTTCATGTCTTTATTGTCAGAGTTAAATTTTTACAAATTTCTTACTCCAAGTCCATATTTTTATACTTATTTCCCTAATTTGTTTTCCATATTTCATATACTTTTCCCTACGCTGTTACAATATTTTCCCGACGCTATTCCTCAAGATATTTTATTCACTAAGATATTTCATTCCCTAAGATATTCAAGTTACCTGTTACTTCCTCTTCTGTCTGCAGTAGCGCCATCCTGGGTCTCTTCGTCCTGTGTTTCTTGCTTTTGTCGTAGTTTGTGGCCTCACGTAGTAGTGGGTTCCTGTGGTTTTCCATTCTTGCTATCTCCTTCTTAGTCCTCCTTATTATTTCCCCTTTTATAGTGCGTATCCCTAGATCACTTCTTAGCTGCTCGTTTCTCATGTACCATGGTGCGTCCGTCATTCTTCTCAGGGCGTTGTGCTGAATCCTTTCTAATTTTCTTGGTGTGTGTGTCCGCTGCTTGTCCCCATATGCTTGCTCCATACATCATCAATGGTTTTACTGCTGCTTCGTAGATCGTCTTCTTTATCCTCAGGTGTAGCCTGCTCCTCCGTCCTATTAATGCGTTTATCATGCTGATGCGCTGTTTGGCTCTCTTCGCTGTTTCTTCTATGTGTTTCCTCCATGTTAGCTTCCTGTCGATGTGGATCCCTAGGTACTTTACGTTTTCCTGCCAGTTGATGGGTGTTCCTCTACAGTTAGTCTCCTGGTTGGCTTGTCCTTTTTTCTCCTTCCTATTGCTATTGCTTGTGTCTTTTCTGTGTTGATCCTGATCTTCCATTTCTTGGCCCATTTTTCCATTTCATCGATGCCCTGTTGTAAGTAGATTGTTGCCTGGTCTGCCCTTGCTGATGTTGCCGCTTTTGCTGTGTCGTCTGCGTATACGTAAGTCCTTGAGTGTCTCGTCCCTTTTGGTATGTCGCTGGTGTAGATGTTGTATAATGCCGGTGACAGTGCTGATCCCTGTGGTACTCCTGCCCTGATGCGTCTCTCCGTTGATGTGGTTCCGTCGATCCTGATCCTGTATGTCCTTCCTGTGAGGTAGTCCTGGGTTATCCTTGTGGTGGTTCTTCCGAATCGTTTTTCGTCCATTTTTGCTATTTTTCAATCGCTGTTCCGTCACGGTATTTATCCTCTATCCTACGCAGTATAGTGTTTTGTTTTCGGTACGCAATGACCAATAAGCGTGAAGCATGTGGGATGCGGGGGGGAGGCGTGTGTCAAGTATCAATCCGTCCCGTCACGTATCAGTCAGTCAGTTGACAGTTGACGACATTGACTACTGGAGTTACGTTTCGACTATTACCGATGTAAATCACAATTAGACTCTTAGACCAATCAATAGAGCAAAAATTAACTGATAATGTGTAAAAAATACTATCTGGATACCGAAAGCTCTATAAGAAAGTCGTTAAAAAAGTTTTTCCATTCCCGAAACTGTACAAGCTATGTTATTGAAAACAAATATAGGATCACTTCGGAATCCCCGGAACTAATCCAATTTCTTTTTAATTTATTATAACCCATGTTCCGAACAGAATGTTTTTCCATATTTTTAAATCCCAGCGAGTCCACCAAAGTTTACTGTATAAGATAAGAACGTCGGTAAAAAAGTTTTTCCCAATTTTTTAAGAAACGGTACAAGCTATTTTTATTTTTTCTGAGTTCTTTGGGAATAACACCACATAAACTTGAAAGTCTGTATATTTCAAAAGTCCAAACGTTTCAAGGTCTAAATCAGACCCCGTTTTCAATGATATTAACACAAAGTGAACAAGAAATTAAAAAATTAAGGTACAAGCTATGTTATTGAAAAAAATATGGGACAACATTAGGGTATCCCGGAACTAATCCAATTTCTTTTCAATTTATCCCATGTTCCGAATAGAAAAAAATCCATGATACCAGCGAGTCCACCAAAGCATACTGTATAAGAAATTAGTAAAAAAGTTTTCCCCATTTTACAAGCTATGTTAATGATCACTTCCTAATCCCCCGTAACAGGATTAGATGTAGAAATCTCGAAAAAATGTCTTCACCTGCAAAAGAAAAACTGCCGTTCCACCAGAACAAAATTCCATATCCCTAGTCGATGATTTGGCCCCTAACGATTGTTGGGCGTTTTCGCAGACATCAAAACGAAAGAAGTGTGCTTCAAATGAATAAGTGATTGCCGAAAATAAGCGTTAGGATGAATATATTATACTATTGAAGAATATATGTTTGTGAATGTAACAGCTTTCATTTCGTAGCAGTACAAACAAAATTTCTTACCGGCCGAAACGCCGTTTATTTCGTACATGCGTATACTATAATATTGTTACAAAGTTAAATGTCACGGCGCCACTTTAAAAGGAGTCCTAGGAGTGTTAAATGTTGGGCATTTCAACATGTCACTGCTGGAGTCCCTCGAAACAACCAGAACGCGGAACGTCCTGCACAAAAAACAAAAATCGACTCAAAAGAAGCAGTGTTTAGGCAAAAAACAATGAATGTTGTTTCATTATATCGAATACTCTGGTAGTACAGGAATTATCGTAGACAAAGCAGGAGAATGCATCGTTTTGTTCTAAACGGAAAATCGTATATATATGTATGTATTAGATGGTTTCCGGGAATTCATCCGCGTAGTTAATAACTGATCCATGCCGGGATCGATGGTAAAACGACGACGTTTCGGCAGAGTCACATCTGCCCTCTTCAGGTCGGTTCGCATAATTCTCGTAGCCGAATAAAGGAAGAATTTTAATCGATAAAGTATGAGATTTGAAGTATTGTGATTTGTGAATAATTAAATTGCCGCATATGACATACGAGTGATATTACATTTTGTTTTTGAAACATAAATTAAATTCACCATTTTCGTATCAACATACCTAATACCTTCTTTTTTCTTACAGGAACTCTTACAGTCGAAGAGGTTTATCGAGACAGGGACCAATTTGCTGCACTTGTGCGAGAAGTAGCTGCTCCAGATGTCGGACGGATGGGCATCGAAATCCTTTCTTTCACCATCAAGGACGTTTATGATGAAGTCCAGTATCTCGCCTCTCTTGGTAAAGCTCAAACGGCGATGGTCAAGAGAGATGCCGATGCCGGGGTAGCCGAAGCCAATCGAGATGCTGGTATTAGGGTGAGTTTTAATCAATTATCATTTAGTATTCATCGTATTTCCACACTTAGGGAACTGCACAAGGTTAATCTACTTACTGACTTACTGATTGTATTTTAGGAAGCAGAGTGCCAGAAATCAGCGATGGACATCAAGTATTCAACAGACACGAAGATAGAAGACAATGCTAGAATGTTCAAACTGCAAAAAGCTAATTTTGATCAAGAAATCAACACTGCCGTAAGTCTCAACAAAAATCATTGGTTAATATAAAGTCACTGCTAACTGTTTATGTTAGGAACAATAGTTAGTATAGAACAATTTATATTCGAATGATCGTGATACGAATAACTTTACTGCTATTGGGAATTCATCCGCTTGGGTACGCAACCTGACGGATAAAATATGAACTACTCTAAGCAGGTCGAGTATAAACAGCTGATGTTAGATAATATGCCAAAACTGTAGTTTCAAAGTATTTAAGTTTTTTTTCCGAAATATTCAGTAATTAATTATTATTAATAAGCTTAGCTATTATTTAAAAATAGCTTTAATTTTAATATTTGATCAAAAATTTTCAATCATGGAGTTTCCTCCTCGAGAAAATAAAAATAAAACTTTTTGCTGCGTGTATGGATGCAATAGCAAGTCCACTAAGAACAATACAGTTCGATTTTATACCTTTTCTCCTACAAATTCAAGTTTTGTGTTCATAAAAAACAAATTTGGTGAAGATGAATTGGAATTGAAAAATGGAAATCCAGTTACACAGTCAAAAAAAGTGTGTTCATTACATTTCACCAAACATGACTTTATACCAACATGTAAGTAATTACCTATAAAAAAAATTGATAATTACATGTTTATCATCAATATGAAGCAAAATATTTTTTAGTGCAATATTTGTCAGAAAAAATAATAAACAATAAACATTAAATTTTATTTTTCCTTGCAGCCAGTGCCAATCCACGTCGTTCTCATTTAAAAAAAAAACAAGCGTTCTCATGTAATCTTCCTGAAACATCATTAGAATTATTTGATCAAGCAAATGTGAATCAAATTGAAAAGAGAAACGAAAGACAACGTCAGAGATCATTGAATAAAAAATCATCTGTTATTATTGATACAGATCAAGATGATCAAGTACAAGACATCCCATGTAATGTAGATCTGTGTATTGTGTATAAAATATAATATTAACATTAAAGTGATTTCATAACATTAAATTTTTCAACGCCTGATAAATTTATTTTTAAGTAAAAATCTAACCTGTTGCAGTACAGAAGTGTAGCTACCACGTTCTTACAGTTTTCACTCAGACCAGCTGTACACGAACATGACATTCCCATTATTTTTCCATCATGTGATATTACGCCTACAATTTCATGCGGTTGATTTTTTAAATGAGAAGTTTGTAGACAGTATGCAATTATTTTATACTCATTATCACAACTAGTATCTATTTGCTGTAGACCACATTTGATTAGATGTCCTTCATCAAGTATATTTTCATCGCTCTTATGACTAGATTGAGTAGTTGGAAACTCACAAAAACAAAACTTTCATTTTTTTCTAATTTTTATTATAAATTTGATTTTAATGACATGTACATATACACTTCCATATAAAAACACGACAGCTGATTTAAAAATGCGTTTTAGAGTAGTAACCGCTTCTGCCGCAAGGAGAAGCCACGCCCCCGGCTGAATTCCCAATATGATGTATTAATTTATCCAAGAATACAATTTTAATGAATCAAGATAAAAGTTACTGTTGAATTGAAACACGGATTATATTTTCTATAATTAAATATTAAAAATAAAGTTATTTTATAATAACTGAAATCACCGCAGTCCTTATGCATGCTTGAAATTAAGTTACTTATTATATCCTGAGATCTAAAACTTTTTTAAATCGGTGGCTAAAGTCAACTAGAGGTTGTTTAGTAATTGAGGTAATTTTCCCTATCCAATGCCAATCATATCCCACACATGTTCGATTGGTGACATATCTGGAGAGCGAGAAGGACATGGAGGCATTTTTAGAAAAGAGATTGAATTAATCCTCGTAGCACCCATGTAAGAGCTGTATGCCGTATCTGGGTATTTGTATGTTTTTTTTTTAAATCAGTACATAAATATTGCGTTTTGATTTTGTCTGCTTGCTTCAAATGTCTTGCATTAGTGCCCAACAATAATCCGCCATTATGCTTGGGTTCTTGGGCTTGGGCGTTTATCTAATGTAGAAATGTTATGGAAAGCATTTCTAATAGTAGGAAATGTATTTTTAAGACGTAATACAAAATAAAGCCTTATTAGTGGTTAAAATCTCGGTAATTTCCGAGAAAATCTTACGTTACTACTTGGAAAGCTTCCTAAGCTGATTTTTCCAGATCAATACGATTTCCGTGGAAACCTAATATGCTCGAATGTGTCTATTTTAAGCATTACATTATTCATAAATTGCCTGATTTGAGAATGTACAAATATACCTACCCTTTTAATTTTGACGAAGAAATAGAATTCTTTCAAATCAGCTCCTCCAATATCTGGGTTAGATTAAACTGTTTTGGAAAACATAATTACGGTAATGAATTAGAATATTGTGGTGTTTATGAGCTCCAATTGTTTCTTATAGAGAAACAGTTAAATTTAAAATATAGAATATAGCCGGGCCCATTGCGGTTAGATAAGAATATCAAAATACAATATCGTACAAATAACAGAAATTTTTATTTGAAATAAGGAATAGTTATATACAAGAAGCGATTTGTAGACTCAATTGAATTTATTAAAACAATTTCTCTACTAGTAGCTGTAAAACAAAAACTAGACTTGATCTAATAATCAAAATATTTATTAGCCTTTCGAGACTTACAGACTTTTGAACGCAATACAGATATATCGTTTCAAGTTGGGAACCTTCATCATTTGCGCTACCTCAAAAACATATGATTGAAACTTCTAGATGTCATTAATGAACATTTTCGTTTAATTATATATTTGTTCGTTGTATATTAAATTTTCTTTTTCACACAGAAAGCACAAGCCCAGCTGGCCTACGAGTTACAGGCAGCGAAAATACGACAGAAGATTCGAAACGAAGAAATTCAAATCGAAGTTGTCGAACGAAAAAAGCAAATCGAAATCGAAGCTCAGGAGGTCCTCAGGAAAGAAAGGGAGCTCAACGCCACCGTACGTTTACCTGCAGAAGCTGAAAGTTACAAAGTTGAAGTACTGGCTGAAGGAAAAAGGTAAGTCGGTGTTTTAACTGATATTTAATCTCTCGATGCTTCAAAGCGCTTATGAACTCATGATGGTGGTTCTGATCATAGAGATAGTATCTTCAGTACATTATTCAGTATCCTAAGGAAAATGCTGTGGAACCTTTGGTGTGCCACAAATGTAAAAACACAGTTTTGCACCCTAACACCAAACCTTTATTTTTAACACTCAATGCCATTTCAACAACTCTAAGTTGTCATCATCAAGGAGTAAACCAAACTTCAGTTTTGAGTAAACCAAACTGAAGTTAGAACTTAGAGTTGTTGAAACGGCGGTGAGTGTTTAGAATAAAGTTTTGGTGTTAGGGTGCAAAACTGTGTTATTACATTTGTGACACTCAAGTTTGGTTTACTCCTTGATGATAACAACTTAGAATTGTTGAAGCGGCGCTGAGTGATTAAAATAAAGGTTTAGGTCGGGACTTCGTGCATTATTATCACGGTTACAAATATCCATCATCGTTTCACAAAATTGCGAACGTCTGTCGAAATCGTCTTCGGAGAGTTCTTGAACGAGGATGTATGGATGATATTTTTCTCGCCTTAATATCCTTCCTACTGAACGACGGCTAATTCCATGCATATTGGCGAGGTCGGTAGTGGATAAGTGAGGATTTTCTTCTAAAGATATAGCAACATTTTGAGCTACACCTTTATTACTTGCACTTTTTAACCGTCCACTTTTTGGTAAATTGCTAACTGTTCCACTTGTGTCGTACCTTCGCAAAGTTTTCGTCACTACTGAACGGGATATTTCCTCTCCCCATACCCAATCATCATTAATATTTGTATTCTTTCTCTTTCACTTAATTCGGCCATTTTACGATCAAATTAAAACACTACAATCTTTTTACGTTCAAATAAAAAAAAACTAATAACTTATTTTGACAACTACTGTCATGGACTTTCATGGACTACTAAACTTGATTCAGATTTAATTTGCGCCTGATTTAAACAAAGGCACGTGTATTCGACTATGAAACAAGCAGTGCTGTTGGCTGTGACGGTAAAATGCCACCGATTGGCCAATAGAAATACAAATCCTTAACGACCGGTTTTTTTATATCGGGCGTAAATGAAATCTGAACCGAGTTTAGATACCATCGAATGTTTCTTTTCCTTAGTTACTTTTCTGTTAATATCTCGGTAGGTATTGAAGTAAACAATATCAAACCCGATATTTTTGTATTCGCAATAAAATGTTTCATCAGAAACCAAAATACTATACAGGGTGTTTCATTGCAAATTTTAAAATAAACATTACTTTCGGTAAAACAGGAAGTTCAAAATTGTAAAAAAATTTGGAAACAAATAGGCAATCTACTGCAGTATACACCTTCCAAATTTCATTTTGATATCTCTAATAATTCCAGAGATATTTACTTGGTTCCACACATTTGCCCATCACTGTATAGTACTATTTTCATATTCTACATAATTTATGTTGGTTAGATTTATTGTTTACGAGTTATAATTTATAGGCCGGTCAGGAGTGGTAAAGCCTACTTTTCCTGTCGTTGGGGTGTACTTCTTCATGCTATAGTGGCTGAACAGATTTTAATGATATTCGGGGTGAAGGTTATTTAGCTCCAGTAGTTTCAGTGGAAATCAGACTATTACCAAATTTAAATTATGTGTTTGTGTGTGTGTGTTTTTACAGATTAACATTAATTACGTATAATCAGATGAGTAGATATTAAAGAGTCTCGCGTCGATTTTGACTTAGTGAAATCAGATAGATCAACTCAGACTCAAAATTTGTATTTGAAATTCAAGCAGGCTAAGGCCTTTTCATATTCGAAATGTTTTTGTTCCCGTGCATCATTTTTTCGAGCAGTTTTCATACCATTGGCATGTAAATACAATATTTTTTTGCCCGAAAAAAAAAAGACAGAAGTTGACGCATGCCCACTAAAAATGTTGGAATATGAAAAGGCCTATTCAAATTTGTTTCTTTTGTACGAGCAATACATGAAAGCTTCTTGGCATACTTTTTATTCTCCTGATTTAACTATTCGGACAAAGTCGTGTAAGGCACTCTTTTAGTTATTTTTGAGAAATTTATATGAAAAGTATTTACCAAACTTTTTGTAAAGTCGTTTCAATTTACAGGACACAGGCCGTCAAACAAGCACAGGCAGACAGTGAACGTATAAGACTCGTCGGTGCCGCAGAGGCTGCCGTTATTTCCTGTGTCGGTAAAGCAGATGCAGAAAGGATGAAGCAAAAAGCCTCCGTTTACAAACAATATGGTGATGCTGCTATCATGTCTATTGTACTGGAGTCGCTTCCAAAGGTAAGTCTTCAAATTTTTATATGTATTTTTCCTCAAATTTTATTCTTATAATCTATGTAAATCATAAAATATGTCCTTTTTTCAAAATTTTAATCCTAGTGTTTTTGGGGATTGAGGATTTTCATTTATTTTCCTTCATATATTTTAAACAGAATCCAAAATTTCTCATTTTTTTTATAAAAAATTTAGGTTAAATTAGATTTGGAGGTAAAATTAGGTGAATGACTCTCTAACATATTTTATACTATAGATTTTAAAATTATCAATAAATTATATTAATTTTTTTCATAACGAGCATTTTTATATGATATTATATATGATTCAGTTGAAAATTCTTTCAATTTTCAATGAATTTTCGAATTGTATTTTGCATTTATTATTTTCGATTTTTGAGTTATTTCTATCACTGTGTCTAAATATTTCCCCATAAATTTAATCTATATATAAATAGGCAAAGACAAAACGATTAGGTACCATTTTCTCCTCTATTTCTCAACCGATTTTCTTCATTTTTGTTTTGTTTAGTAGCTATTGACGACCTTCAGTGCAGAATGCTAATATTAATTTATAATATTGGTTCATTCATTAGATAAAATATAATAAAAATTCATTATTTACATTCATAATGTCAACGCCAAACAACTGAATGTGCCGCCGCCGCCAGACTCAAACCATTGAGTAATTATATACAGAGGGACCAATGCTGTTACAATACTTAGAGCATGTACTTCTGGTAGTGGCATGCAAGCGTTGATATTGTTTAGTGGTAAAGTAATCGTTGTATATTACAATTATACAGGGCGATTCCAGATATGTTATAAATCTTTTTTTTTCGTGGGTGGCACATAAGCAGTTGCATATATAGGGTGTTTAAAATATAGAGTAGAGTGCAATTATATCGAATAAAATAATTATATAGGGAAGCCCATTAGCGGTTGAATTTACAGGATTGTTGGAATAGAAGATGCAGTAGAATTACAGTTATAAAGGGGGATGCAAAAAATATACAGAGATGCATATACAGGGTGGCGGAAATGGAAATGCAACATTTCGTAACCCATCAGCAGTTGTATATAGAGGGAAGATGAAATATAGGGTGAGAGGAATTATAGATATACAGGATGATAATAAAAAATGTTAGAAAAGGAAATGATTTATAGAGTAGCCTATGAATAGTTCCATATATATGATGATTGAAATATAGATCGGAGTAGAATTATAGTTACAGAAGATAGTTAAAAATTTCTTAAACAAAAAGAGTAAATACGGTGGCTCATAGGCATATACAGGATGGTTTACCGGGTGGTTCAAAAATGTTAAAAATATTATGTGTGGTCCATGAGCAGTTGCATATATAGGGTGGTGGAAATATATAATGGGATGGAATTATTATAATGAGGATTTTAATGAATGTTAGAGAATTGAGTGCAATTATATCTATACAGGGAGGTTAGAAAAAATAAATATGTAGGGTAGCCCATTAAGGGTTGAATTGTCATATTAAATTAAGAATTACGAATTTGAACATAAATAAAGTCCTATGAATTATATCTGAAAAAAACTTTAATTTCGTTACTTATTTGTAGAAGCGAGATGTAAGATCGACATCTAGGGTTTTCGAGGAAACTATAACACAGAGGTTCCGAATCTGGATCCGTTCCGTGTAATTGCTGTTCTCCCTAAAGTCCTAGGATAGATAAAATTTTCAGGTTACTTAACCTGCCAGAGATATTGACACATTTGGTCGAATTTCGACCATTGGGTGACAGCTAGTAATAATAATTTAGTTTGATAAAATCTGATCTAAAAATTTTCGTGCAAGTCGAATACCTGAAAACTGAGTAATATGGATAGATGCTTTTCAAAAACAATGCTTTTTTATGCAGCGGAACTCAAAAATATGAAAAGTGACAGTATCTTTCACAAATCATTTGTGTTTTTATCAATATGATAGATAAAAATGTTATTGGAGTATTTGTAGGTTGATTACCGAAACAAAATTTTGTTTTGAAGGTGCAACTTCTTCCGTTAAAAGTGCTTTTTTGCCCGAATTTTATTTTGTACTTTATGTACTTTTTGTGAGTGTTATTCACCATTTTTACTCTTAAGACAGGTATAGCACCCAATTATTATATTTAGAACATAATTACTCAAATAGTATGTAGGCCGACAAAAGATACTACTTATCATAGTTCGTTTATAAGCTGTATGTATTTAAATACATCAAAATGACCGCTACACATAAAAACAATAATACCAACGAATATAGCACCTTATAGAAGGACACGCCATAAGTAATACATGTCCTTTGTTTACATATTAGTATGTTACCCACTCGATAGGGGCGCTGATGTACTACAAAACAAGCAACGTCGATACCGTCTAAAATCAACTGATTCAGTTAGGGACTGGTTGTCGAAAGCGTATAGTGCACGGTTTTTAATTGAAGGCTGGCGGGTTCGATCCGTAAAATGTTTATTTTTTTAAAGTATTAAGTCCTTATTAATTAATTTTATGTACTATTTTCATTTTTCAATTCACATAAATGAATACAACTCATTTTAAAATCACATAAAATAAGAACTTAAAACTTTTGAAGTGTTGCTACCTTTGAATATATTTGTATATGTAATATTTATTGTTTTGTATAAATGTTATGTGTCTGTAATGTTATAGCAATTACAAAATACTAAATATTATATAAAACATATTTTGGTAAAACCAGTTATTTTATAAATTAAAAAATATGTTTTGAAAAAAGAGAAAAAAGGATCTACTTTGGCTAATATAAGTTTACGAAAAAGTAATATTTTAATTAAATTTGAAATTAATTTCATGAACACCTAATCATTAATGATGTATTATGTAAACTTACACTACTCGATGGAAACCAAGCGGGAAGGTAGCAGATTTTTCGTACCCCAGATAAGAACACAACGAACGTTTCTTTGACATTCTTCTAATATTTATTGAGATGAACAAACACTTATTCAATATCTACACTTGAATTCAATAAATATTAAATCTCTATTTTAAGATTTTACAATATATAAACTGTAATGATATGCAGTTTTCTTAACTGTCAATAAAAAACGAATGGTTTGGATCTATTTTTGCGCTCGCATTAAAAGACCTACCAACTTGCAACTATTAAATACTTCATATGATCTTGTTGTCAATATTAACGGAATATGTTAATGCAATTAATGAAAATGATACATAAAATTGTATACTTAAAAACCAAAAAATATATATATTTGTTCATGGGTCTTGAACCCGGGACCATAATATTGGCGGACGGGCGCTTTAAGCTCTCCGCTACCGCTTCAACTGTGTAGTATTTCATTAATATTGTATATACGTTCCACATTAACTCATATACCAGCGCCTCTAGCGAGTCGGTAACATACCTTGATGTAAACAAAGGACATTCTCTCCATAAGACGTGCTTCTATAAGAGTCTATATTCGTTGATAATACTCTCTGGATCTTATCTTGCTAATTGGAAGCACTTTCGCCGTCTTTTACTGTTTGTTGTCGTAGAAACAAATATCTAATTCTCTTCTAAACGTTGTTTCTGGCATATTCTAGATTACTTTTATGTTTTTTTGGGCAATAACACCACAATCGAAATAAAACGAGGTATATTGAAGGAAAACCAAACGTTTCAAAGTCTATTCTGACTTCGTTGTCAATGGCTTTATATTTATTGGTGTTATGGCCCAAAAACATAAAAGTAAACAAATACCTACTTTTGAAAGATTTTTTTTATATTTATTTGTATATTGTCACTACACACCACTATTATACAATTTGGTTATATAACGAAACAAAAATTCCAAAAAGTATAAAAATTAGTTACGGCAGGATTATCTATCGGTTACTGGGGAATACGTCAGACCTCACCTCATTATAGAAACTGCATTTTTGGCACATTTTTAATAACACAAACTTTTCAAGTGATTATGATTAAAAATACCGCATATTTCCGGGCAATGTGAATATAGCTTGATTATAATATTATGAGAAACAATTTAAAATGATTCCCAATTCTAGTCTAATACCCAATTATAGCGGGACCATTTAAATAATTCTAGTTGGGAAGTAATTTACACCACCGATTTAAGCAAAAATTCTTGGCCTTGCCAAAAATTCAAATACACATTTTTACTTTCAGATTGCAGCAGAGGTTGCCGCTCCTCTAGCTAAAACAGAAGAAATCGTGCTGATAGGAGGACCTGACAATACCACTGCGGATTTGACACGACTCGTTGGTCAAATACCCCCCGCCGTAAATGCCTTAACAGGAGTTGATCTTTCCAAAGTTTTGGGTAAAATCCCAGGTGCAACCGTTACACCCAAAACTGCTGCCGTTAAGTAAAACTTATGATTAGCTAAAAACGCTGCGTTTTCAAACATCATCATTTATTATTACTTTCTTTTATGTTTTTATTACTATATTTTTTGTTATTATTATTATTATTAAAATTTGTTATGCTCATAATTGAAACAGATGTGAGCAGCTAAAATTGCAGAAAAGTATACATTTTGTTTTTGGATGATGTGTCAGATGATTTTAAGAATAACCTCGAATAAATTTTTGGATAATTTATTTCAGTATTATTGATTCCTATTGATACGAAGAGAGTAGTTTGAAAATAGTTTCTACAACTGAAAATATCTAAGACCGACTAACTCGTTAAAATAAAGAAAAACAACTTCAAAACTGCTAAAAAACAATAAACGACTAGATAAAGAAGAGTGTTGCCAAGGTATAGGCTTAATGCTGATTGGTACCGCCATTTTTTGCACTGATTTCCGGTTTACTATTTTTTGTTTCAGAAATATAACTATTATCAATATTTTATTATTTAAAAATAAAATGGGTAGGTGCATAAATTTTATAATTACCTCATTTTTTTACTTTGAATGTAATAAATTTTAATATGAACTTTTAATATCAATGGCTGCTTTCTGCAATGATATTTTTCGTTAACAATTTTGATTTTTCAGTATTTTTCTCTTCCAGCAATCTGGCAACCCTGTTTGACGTATAATATTCTACACTGGTTTGAACGGTTGCATAACACACAGGGCTTCGTTTTATCGATGTTAAATTTGATTCTTATTGGTGGGAATTGAACGGAAAATGATCGTGCTTCACACCACTCTCTTTATTCGCACTCTGGTAAAGGTAAACGCGTCCGCCATGGTATTAGTGCAAGTAAATGACAAGTTAATTGTATCCCATAGTAGAAGCACAGTTTTATTCAGTTAAAACGTGGTAAAAAATACAAATTATTTGTACTTGCTACGTATTGTTATTCTCAGTCATTACCCTAATTTGCTACTGCACATGATTTCAATTATTTATTGATCGTCCGAATACAGATATATGAAAGAAGAATTTATAACCGATTTGCAGCATCTACCTGATCTATTTTGTCATAAATGGTTTCTGGTTGTAGCCTACCATGGACAAATATATACAAGATTTTAGAAAGAGAGGACAATAAATAGAGTATCATGTTACTACACTTTGTGGGTGAAAGCAGCTAATGAACTACATACTGGACGTTATTTCCCAATCGAGTGAAATAGTCTCTGATTATCTTTATTGCCCTCTCTTTTTATCTTGTTATTTGTGCATTGCAGGGTATCTCCAGAAGTATGAGGTCTACTCTATTCTAAATTAAATTACTTAAAATCGATTTACATCGATCTACCGGTCCTAATTGATCATAAGTTGTTTTAACCAGACACATTCTAGCGGTTTTGGTTAATACCAATGACAGCAGACCCAAAAGAGCCCTATGTTATGCTTGAAATTTCTTTTACCGGTAATAACCCAAAGCAGTAGTTGTTTCCGTTTGTCTGTTTCTTTCTTAAATGACATTTTAGGCTATGTATTTAATATTTTATATGTTTATACAAATATTTAATAACCAATTTTGATCTGTTTTATAAATATCACTTATGAACCATTAAATAACTACTGAGAGAAATTTATTCATTTATAGAAAATTTTAGATAAGCAAAAATAAAACAAACGTGATTTTGCCGTGTTTAGGTTAAACCCAAAGTGCATTGAGTGAGTATTGAAAAAGAAATTGTCAAAGTATAACCACTGTCAACCAAGGGCATACAGCTAGCCGCACACTGGCAACTTTTTAGTTTTGGTGATTACAAAATTTAGTCATTTGAAAGTTGCCCGTTGTTCCAAGCACACACTGGCAACTGTTTTAAGGAAGATAAAATGTACAAAAAATCTATAAACCTCATCAATGGGCAAGGGTTATAGATGCACAATTTTATACATTTCTTGACAGTTTAAAAATCAAGAGCAACTTTTCAATCGCCAGTGTGCAGTGATATGTAAGAAAATGGACTTCTATTTCTCAGTAACAATTGAGTTGCCAGGAAAATCAAACATGTTGGAAATTTTTAGTTCTCATAAGAAATCATTTGTTCTATTTTTGTGATTAAAAAGTTGGTGCCAGTGTGCGGCTAGCATAAGGCATAACCAAAGTTGTAACCGGTTGATCCCTACAAATCAGATTTATAAGAATTCCACGAAATTTCTACTACGTTTTTATCAAATATTACTCATAAAATTGTATTGTAATAGGTATGGTACAAAATGTAGTACATAAATTCGGGGGCGGATCCAGGATTTTCATTTGGGGGGCTTGATCTCGTTTTGGGGGGCTTGATCTCGTTTGGGGGGCTTGATCTCGTTTGGGGGGGCTTGATCTCTTGGGGGGGGCTTGACGTCATTGAAGCTTGATTTTACCACAATAAACACTAAACAAGCATATCACTCAGATGATTTGGGGGGGTCAGCCCCATAGCCCCCCCTCTGGACCGCAAGTGCATAAATATCATACCATAACACCAAATCTATGTTTTTTACGCGGAACTCGGTTTCAACAGTTATCATCATGGAGAAAACCAAAACTGATTTGGTTTACTCCTGAAGAATATACTATCAATCGAAGAGAGACTTTTTCCTGCTTTCTTAGTGAAAGTATTCATCCTACGCGTATATAAATGAATATAATCTCAGAAACTAAAAGGCTGCTTACATTTCTTGTTTGTTGAAAGACTCATTTTTCTCTAGTGAGTAATTCAGCGTTATCACTGCCCAAAAAAACTGATTAGATGGCAAAGGTTGTAGGAAAGTGTTCATCACCATAAGATGCTTCAAATATACTTTTGTTCAATTATAACGTCACGTCTCTTACTATTTTTTGTACCCCTCCCCTATATTACATATATTAAGTATAAGCCTCGTTATACGCCAGTTTTTCCCTCTAACAATTACTATAAAAAATCAATCGATAGCCAGTGTAAATTTTTGAAAAAAAAAAAATTAAAATGTAGACATTTAAAACTTCCAGCAAATAAAACCATAATTAACATCTAATCTTTCCCACTGAGACGATAAAAAAGTGATCCTAACCAGATAATATTTGTTTATTTTTTCATTCTTTTTGACTGATATATCTACTTCACTTAGAAAAGATCGGTTATGGATTATTTTTGCCCACAAGGAATACAAATCATAGACAATTAAATACTCCTCTTTTATGAATGTGACGTAAGAATTGAACAATTCTCATCAGTATTATGTTAAAATATTCTAGTTTGCATTCCAAACATTATTACATTAAAATGTAAAACTTCTTGCATATAGTAAACCAATTTAACAGATATGGTAACCACATTTAAAAAAAGTGACAACATAGCAAAGTATTCATACACATACAATGTGGATATTACACAGTTTTTTATTACCAATTGATTATTGTTATTCTTAAAATCATCTGAAAGTCTTTATATAGCGTGATATCATCAACAAAATAAGATTCACATATTTTCACCCTGAATATATATAAACTTCTATTTCTTTTCTATTCCTAGTAAATACATTTATAACGTTTTGTGGCAATGTCATGCTATATCTAGCGATAGTGCCCTATTATGATGTTCTCAGGTTAAAACTGATATTGAAAAAATATTTAATCATTTCATTTTGATATTATTTAAATAGTGAATACAAGGGGAATACATTTGCTTAGAAAACATATTTTATAACATTTACTTTAGTTTTGGCTTTAAAGAGTTTTTGATTTTGAATTGTAAATTACTTTGCACAAAAAATAAGTATGATGTTATAAAATTTGGTATTCTTCATGAAAACTCCTTCTGTTAGACTTATATAGTGAAATGTAGTTTTGAAAAATCCAATGTATTTTTGTACTGTTTGAACTCCCGTTTATTTTTTTATTATTATTTTAGTACTAGAATAGTTTCCCGAAATTGTAGGTTCTTTTGGTGAAAAGGGTAAACTTAATGAATTTTAAAACCTTTATGAAGTAGGAAACAGAATATTTTTGCTCTGTTGAATGAAATCTATATTTTGGAGAGTTTTTGGAATTATTTTGGATATGAAAATTTGGAGATTAGGTTATTTTTAACAAATTAGTACTGGTACTACTATTTGAAATATTTTTGTTTACAAAAAATAGACTTAAAAATATTATATTGAGAAACTGAGAAGGTAATATTTTGACTTTATACAGGAGAAAAACGAAACTACATAAAAACGTGAAAAATCATGTTTCATTAAATTCTATTTTGTGTGTAGTGAAGTCCAAAATTTATCGAATCACATCGAAGAAGTGTAGTTATCTTGGTTTATTGTTTAATTTGTAATCAACCTAAATGTGTGACTGTGGTAAAGGTGGCAGAGTTAGAGGGAAGGCAGAGTCACGATCAAGCCGTGCCGGATTACAGTTTCCGGTAGGACGTATCCACCATTTATTGAAAAAAGGAAATGATGCTGCACGCCTCTTCGCCGGTGCACCAGTATATCTTCGTGTATTGAATTGAATAACTTGCCTGGTGTAACAATTGCCCAGGATGAGTTTTCCCAACATTCAAGCAGTTTTGTTTCCAAAGAAAACACCGAAAACAAATAATTTGAGTATGTTTTGGGATTTACCATATTGCATTTTTTATATTTCCTCAATACTCTTCATATCTCAAAACGGCAAATAACTAGTAGGAGAGAAATGATATCACTGTGGGTTATAACGGACCTGTAATCCTTAGCTTGAATTTCTTCATCTTAGTACTTAAAAAAATTATACAATTTTTCCAGAAATGTTCAATAGTTTCTTCGATAGTCAGTTTACTGGAAGAATTGCCGAGCTCCTCAAAATGTTCCAAAGACACTAAATCTGGCAAATAGAGTGTGTGGGTATCAATTTGAACTTCAACTATTTGATACTATTGCGATAACAGAGCTTAGATGAAATAAAACTCTATTACACACCAAAAGCCTTTTTTCTTGATTCCCTTACTTTGCCATAACTTCATCTCATGATGATTGATCAATTCCCAAGATATCATATGGAATATGGATTTTTAATCAACAAAGTCCATTAATTATTGAACTGTTCACCATATTTACAATTTCTGGCATGGTCATTTGCTCAACCACTCTGATGTTACTGTGGTAGCTGGTTTGGCTCTGTTTAAATTTTGCTTCGATATCGGTAGGACTGAGGCCTCTTCAGATTTTTTTCAAATTTACAAATTCACTGCCGTTTAGTATTAATTTGGCTGCAAACCAACTACTAATCAAGGTAAAGTCGCTAAACTTCTAACTTATGATAAAGTCTGTATTTATACCAGAAGCCATTTGAACTACAGGCAACATCTATGTCAAGCCGAGTACTTTTGGAACTATACCTGTATATTGTAATAACACTATATTTAGAATCGTAGGTTTCGGTAAATTTTGGACCTTACTTTTATATCTTGTACTTGATATACATTCGACATGTTACATAACCTTCAGCACTTACTTCTTGAAGATTTTTGTTTTAATTCTCATCTTAAGCTAAGCTGTTTCACTACACCCACAAAAAAAAAACAAAATCACAAGTTTAAATGTGTTCATTTTTATATATTAAAATTAGCAAAAAATCTATGTTGCAATTTAGTATAATTACGAGTTCATATTTTTTGATTATCAGTGATTGTAACTAATAGTAGTAAACTTTTGTTTAACATTGATCTTTTATATAATAAATTTGCCATGAATTTTGTTACGAATTCTAGGCGTTAAAATTAAACAAATTTTTACCAACCAAATATTGCAGTAAGAATTATGGAGAGATTTCAACAAATCACCATTATTTTTTCAATTAATATTTAAGCATGTTTTGTGTATTAAAGCTATTTTATTATTTTACTCCATAGATGTGGAAAAATAAACGTTATTTTATCTCATAGATGTGAAGAATTTATAAGCCCCTTTGAAATATTTTAATATATGCTATAAGTAAATTACGTTTTTATTTTTTTGCTCCTAATATTCATCTACAGAATGTGTCAAAGTAGCCCAGAGAATTAACATTATTACTGGGCAATATGCTCATTGGAATCTTGAATACCGATTGCCATTTGCGTCCAGTTGTATACAGGGTGTAAACGGTTTGATTTTGAGGATCAATACTTCAGGTCAAAACAAATCAAAAAGCTTTATAACATTTCCAGAAATAAACTATAGTTTTGCCAAAAAAAAATAAGATAGAAGTTATATAGCCTTTATTACAGTGAATAATAGACTATTTCCGGCTTCAAAATGCTTGTAAAGCTAAATATGTAAATACTCAATAGCTTATACACTTTTAATAACTGTATTAACAAAGAAAATTAATATTTAAACTCTAAATATTCTGTTAAAATTTGCCGTATGTTTCTCCGAACAGATGTGGCAACATAGCATATAATATGCCTTATTCAGTACTACAGCTGACCACTGCCACGAATGCTTTTTTTGCTGCACCGGTTCTTGTCAGAAAGTGAAAGTGATATTTACGTGACATTCTACGTAGCGTTCGTGATTTGATTTTCGTTTTAAAAAATAAATTTGAGAAATAAATAATATCTGTTGTCAATTGTGAGTTCGAGTGTATTAGTTTGTGACAAATAGTGGCAATTATTCAATTAGGTAAAGACCTGCCATGCTATGAATTTGTGGGGAAAACACTTGTAATAGCAACAATGTTGAATTTTGAATATTTACTATAAAGAATCCTGTCATAATGACAGCCTGTAAGTACATGGGTATTTATTTGTCTAATATAAGTAATATTAATTAAATCAGTAATAATGACTCTTCGAATAATTTAACTGGTAAAAAACTACATATACAGATCTCTTGAGTTGAATATCATATTTACCCAACTTTGTATAATTGCATAAAAGAAACCGCCAAATACAAATTCTAATTGCAATACCTTGTATTAAAAACGTAAATATTTTCAGCAAAATATTTCATACATCTTTATTTAATTCTAAGGTCAATATCATCAGTGTTTATTTTTTGTCGGCGTAGTCATGCCTTTATTATTCGCGCTAAGAGTGAATCTGCTTCGAAAGCGAACGACGTTGCCGGATTGACAATAATTTACTAAATATGTTTTAGGGATTTTCTTGGTTATTAAGGCAAACTGACCATAGTGGCATAAAAGTTTTTCATTTAATTTGGTGTATACTACCTCCACCTAAAATATATGCACTCAAACTATTTACACCCTGTATATAGGGTGTAAACAGTATGAGTGCAAATATTTTGAGGAATAAAGGTTCAGGTAAAAATAAATCAAAAATACTTCAACATTTTTTCAAAATGTATTGAAAATGTTACAAATTTCGCACCCATTTTTAGTTACAAAGAGATAATTTTGCATTTAAACTGTCTGTGAAGCCTCAAATACTAAACACTGACAAACCACTTTTGATAATTTTAAATAAATCGAAACTACGCCGCAAATGGATTGCGAAGATATTGCAATATCGCGAAAGCTGTTATGTATTGTTTATTTTGTTTACCTCTTACAAAGTCTAGTTTGTAAAAGTGGTTTTCGTAAAAAGTTTAATTATGGGGACAGGGCTAGATTTTTTTTATTTAGTCTGTAAGTACAAGTGTCTAACCAACAGATTGGAATTTACCAACCGCTGAAGACGAACCATTTCCTATCAGAACAAAGCGAACTCTCACACATCGACTCAAACCGGAAACACTTTAAGAATTGAAAAAGTCGAATTGATGGGTCATCCGCCGTACAGCCCTGATTTGGCACCCAATGATTTCTTTTTATTCCCGCAAATTGATGCCTACAGAAGCGGTTTTTGAGATACCTCAATAGGTGTGGAAAGAATGTTTCGAAAATTGGTTCAAGTACATGCAAAAGTGTTTTGATCTTCATGGAGAATATTATGAGAAACAATAAATCCATGTACGAAGATTAATTTCCTTTTTTGTTCTGTATTCTGGAAATATAAACGGCAACACTAATAATGCACACTATTCACGAATTTATTTATGTAATGCCACCAAAATGAGTCATGATTGAAGCATTTTTCACCGAGACAAGTCGGAAAACTGGTGAGTTGTTTAAAAAATTCAACTTTTTGGTATTTAAAACTGAAACGTCAAAGTGATAGTTTATGGTGTTATGTTTATATGGGCTCAAGATGGACCTTCTTCTTATAGTGCACACCTTTGGGATGTTTGTTATTATCATAGCTATCCTGACTTTATAGACTGCTCTTCTGAAAAACCCTGTTGTGCTTATAAGGAGAAACATTTAGGTAAGTTCTGAAGCCAAGAAATTCTTCTTCCTGGACCTCTTCCGCCGTACTCAATATAACTTTTTTAGACCACCCCGTAAAACTAATTATACTCTTTCTTATTTCAACATTTTATATACAGGGTGTCCCAAAAGTCCCGGAACGGCATTTTATCTCGGCGGGAACGCATTTTAGAGAAAAATGTTTCAAACAAAATTTATAGGATTCGTACCTGGCTATCGAATCGTGACCTTGACCTTCAAGGTCATTTCAAGGTCAAGTCGATTTTTTTCAAAGGGACAACATATTTCTGACCTCGGAAATGGAAAGATCGGAAAATTTTACGGTTAAATATGTCCTTGACCATTTTTACAACTTGACCTCTGGTGGTCAGTAAGGGTGTCTCAAAAGTCCCGGAACGGCATTTTATCTCGGCGGGAACGTATTTTAGAGAAAAATGTTTCAAACAAAATTTATAGGATTCGTCCCTGGCTATCGAATCGTGACCTTGACCTTCAAGGTCATTTCAAGGTCAAGTCGATTTTTTTCAAAGGGACAACATATTTCTGACCTCGGAAATGGAAAGATCGGAAAATTTTACGGTTAAATATGTCCTTGACCATTTTTAAAACTTGACCTCTGGTGGTCAGTAAGGGTGTCCCAAAAGTCCCGGAACGGCATTTTATCTCGGCGGGAACGTATTTTAGAGAAAAATGTTTCAAACAAAACTTATAGGATTCGCCCCTGGCTATCGAATTGTGACCTTGACCTTCAAGGTCATTTCAAGGTCAAGTCGATTTTTTTCAAATGGGACAACATATTTCTAACCTCGGAAATGGAAAGATCGGAAAATTTTACGTTCAAATATGTCCTTGACCATTTTTAAAACTTGACCTCTGGTGGTCAGTAAAGGTCAAGTCAAGGTCAAGAACAACTTCGTTGCGTAGCTCGTCAAGTATGGGTTTAAAATTTTTTTTTCAAGAACTAAGATTTAGGATTTTTCCACGGCAATGCGATGCTTAGTATGGCTACGCAACGAAGTTGTTCTTGACCTTGACTTGACCTTTACTGACCACCAGAGGTCAAGTTTTAAACATGGTCAAGGACATAAAGCTGAGCTGATGCCAGAATCTAATATTTTGTGCGTGCGGTGGAACCAATTGAGTAATTATATTACCCAACATGGTAGAATTTTTTTCGCTATATCTACCGTTTCTGTCAATTTAGGGAGATAAAATGTCTACCAGATTTTAAGTCAAACTATAGGCTTTGCAACAAAAAAAGATTCAGCAAAATCAGTTCAGTAGTTCTTACGTGATGCCGAACAAACAAACAGACAAACTTACAATTTTATAATAGTATAGTTTACTTAAGTGATGACATAAGCGGTTTGCTGTTTAAATTCATATAATTTAATAATGCCTATTGACTGGGTTATAATAAAAAATTCTTTTAAAAAGGAAATAAAAACTCAACACAATTGAAACTGTTTTTATTTTAATATATAATACACCGACACGGTATTACACAATATGTGTAAAAAATGCCAAGAAAGCATTGTAAAAATTCACTTAAAATATACAAACAAAAAAAACCCACGGGATTCCCCGGCGATTTTTACAATGCCGTTTTATCATTAATAATTACGTAATAATTTTCAAAGTCAAATCTGCTGTAAGTAAGAAGCTTCGCCAAAACATACTTGAGAAAAAAATCAAAAACAATACTCTATAAATAACGTACGAAATATTTAAAAATTAAGAGGCATAACGTACTCTCTAAAATATTTACAAAAGTTAAAGATTAGCAATCAGATTCGAACCTGTTCAGAAAAACTGATTACTATTATCATCTTTTCAATTTGATCGGTTCTATTTGATTTTTTGAAATATTACTCAAAGCATTGTGGGAATCACGTAACTTTTAGGTCGGAATCTGATCGCTACAAAAGTATGTTTTGATAAAACCGCTAATAAATTAAATAATATTTACCCAACAACTTCAAACTGTCACCTTATCATTGAAATACAATTTGATATTGATGAATAAATTTTAGTCAGTTAATTCATCGATAAAAAAACGTAACAAAATAAAGGAAAAGAAAGAACCAAGAGAGCAGTAGTAGTTCTTTGAAAAAACTGCCCGCACAAAATATAGAAATATTTTAATTTAGTAAATTTACATTAAGGGGACAAATGTAAAAACTTTCACAATAACTTGCTGCGTGTGAAGACCTCACGCACTACCGTTTCAAGCGTTTTTAGCGTCGGTCAACTTCTCCTCCCTTGGCTTCGCACCGCCGAATATCGTCGAGCTTTGGGATGACTCCGCCAGCGCGTTTATGGGATCCTTAACGGTTCTCGGTAATAACTTAAGTTTCGGCCGTCCTGAAGTATCTGAAAAAAAAAAATTACATCATATTTTTGTCTTATTTTCGAACGGAAGATCTAGTTATACATTAGTTACTAGCTGGCCCGAAAATTCTAGAACCTCATCGCAGAATAACCTACCAGGTCCAATTCTAAATCTAAACCATTCCAGGGACCCACTCAAACTCACACTAAAAGTTTCATCAAACTCAGGTCAACCTTTAGGAGTTAGTACTCGTGAAGTTTTATGAAAATGTTCAATTTGCTGGGCAATTTTCTTAATTTTTCTTTCCAGAAAAACCTTCTACATAGTATTGGAAAACTTAACAAAAAAGATGAATGAAATTGGTAACGTTGTTCTCAAGTTATGGTGTGACCAAGGAAAATAGATATTGATTTCTATATATTAAGAAGATTTAAAATACTACAAGGATAGTACCAGAAGTATCCGACCCAACACAGAAAACACAAAAATTATAAAAAAAAATATTTCAACATAACCTCCTTTCAGCTCACTTTTCCCAGCGATGTTCAAGTTCGATACATTGTTTAAAATAAGAACTGTGTAGCTCCTCAAAATAGCCATTAACTGTCGACATCACTTCATCATTGGAAAATCTTTGACCACTGAGCAATTTTTTCAAGTTCGGAACAGAAAATAATCCGATGGGTCTAAATCTAACGTCTAGGGTGCATGAGGTAGCAATTCAAAATTTAATTTATTAATTTTGGCCATTGCATTAACGGATTTGTGAGCTGGTGCATTGTCTTGATGAAACAACACTTTCTGCTTAGCCAAATGCTTGATTTTTTCGTTCAATTGTTGTAATAAGTTGCCATTGATTATCGTTTTTCCTTTTTCACGATAGGTAATGGAAATTATCCCAAAGGCATCCCATTAAACCGACGCCATAACCTTGCCTGCAGGTGGAACGATCTTCGCAACCTTTGGAGCCGGTTCTCCCTTTCCAGTCCAATGTTTCGATTAGTCTTTTGTTTAGAAACAGAACAAAATGTCTGCTTTGTTTCCGTACAACTTTGCTAAACACTAACTGAAACATCTTCACGCCC
This sequence comes from Octodonta nipae, assembly GCA_034190945.1. Classification (NCBI taxonomy): domain Eukaryota; kingdom Metazoa; phylum Arthropoda; class Insecta; order Coleoptera; family Chrysomelidae; genus Octodonta; species Octodonta nipae. The sequence goes on along the minus strand of CM067220.1, from coordinate 14,579,795 downwards.
CTGTTTCTGCTCGAGTGTGAGCAAACGCGGCACCCATCGTGCACACAGTTTTGTCATAATTTTCAGATACTATGCGATTTGCTGATTTTGAAATGCCTACTATGTCTCTGCTAGCTAGCGCACCTACAGTCAAAGATCATCCAGTACCGCTTTATGGATTCTCTCAACTATCTCTGGAGTCGTCACCTCATTTGGTCGACCACAGAGATGCTCGCGTTGGCAGCTTGTACGGTCGAGTTTAAACTCTGCTACCCAATATTTTACTGCTATAAACGAAGGAACAGACTCAACCAGAGTAGACTCTAGTTCAGCTATATTGGTTGGCCTGAGGTTTTTTAAATAAAAGTATTGTATCGCATAACAATGATCAAATTTCTCCATTTTCACAAATTCACTGAACTTCACTATTGCTGGCTGCCAAACAAATACTAAACAACATTGACTTCATACACATATGCTCCATAGATAACGTACTTTCTAATACACTGATATTTATCAAACAACTACCGTCATCTCAAGGTCCAGCCGGGTACTTCTCGGACCACCCTCGTAAATACGAAAGTTAAACAATTTTCAAAACAAATAATACATTGCTATCTGTTCTTAGGCATACAAAACCGTACAACGCAATTCAAAATTCTAAGAATAGTGTGAAAACTTCTAGCAGGAAGGAAAAAGGAACACTAATGCATTTCCCAGAGACATGTGAACAAATAAAAGTTAGCCAACAACGTATTAAGCAGCGTTGGGAGTCTTTCACTAGAATGAGACTAAACCTTAATGAAAGAGAATAATTTAAAAATTGTGATTCCTAAGGTAAAATCTAAGAAATATTTCTTCAGAGGGGGAGTGGAAACGCCTGCACAACAGATAAGTATACACCAAATACAAAACAAATATTTGTACATAAGAAGAATGGTTGATTACATTGTAGATTTCTGTCTTTCAGAACATCTGTGAGATAAACTATCTGTAAGCGACAACCGGTAACGTGGAGAATTTTTCGAAATTGATTCCTGCTACCTTTTGACCATTACAATTTTAATGCCGATCTGTTACAGAAGAGAACTATCAAGGACCTGCTCAACAATCCTTTCGAAATAATAATAAAATAACTTCTGATCTTTGATGGCCTATAAGTTTGATTATCATGAAGATTTGGATATTTGTTCAATAGCTTAACTTTAACTACTTTAATTTCTACCCTACTTTGGCTTCATTGCTGCTATTTCTTTAAACTACAGAAGTAGTTTCAAGGCTAAGGATTGTTTTAAATATCTTTTTCCAGTGTAGCCTTCAACGGGTGGGTATGGTCTTGGTCTTTTCGACGTTACTGACCAGATGCCAATGTTTTATAAAATCCATAAAATATCAATAATTACGGCAATATAACCAATTAGCCGGCTTCCGGTTTTTTTATAACTAATTTTTTACACTAACAGTTATGACAGAGGACCTTTCAGATCACTAGCTAACACTTAAACCTAGGAACACTTTTTTGAACCCTTCCTATTCTCTATATCATGTAAAATTTTTAAATATATTCTAGCTAACTTTATACAGGTGTGGCTCTTCCGCCATCTTTAATAGAAGTCTTTAAATATGATATTTTTCGGAGTTTTATAATCAGTTTTATAATTTTTTTGGTAAATGAATTTCAAACAATGACTCTATCAAACAGTTTTAAATTATACTTGTTGTGTAGTGTAGTTGCTGTATAGTCATTAAGGTTTTGCTTCAAATCAAATCACAATTATGCCTGAATATTGTAATTGATAAAACCTGTTGAACGAAATTAAAAAAATACTACTTACCAGGTGCAGCAGTGGGCAGGTCCTCGGAAAAACTTTTCCTTTCATTACGTGGCCTGCCTCCGTACCCGGGATTTCCTCCCCTCCCTCTGTTCTGACTCCAATCACCACCGCGCTGAGGAGCACCCCCCTCATCATTTCCTGTCAAAACAATGCCCAGTATAATTATTCACTCAGACGGTTATTAAAACTAATATGCGATTAAAGAAAACCAATATTTACCAGTGAAATTTCCATAGTTGCCTCGATGTCCACCTCTGTCACGATCGAAGTTGCCTCTGGATGATGGTCCCCTTCTTTCGAAGTCATCGTTACCGTATCGGTCACCACCCGATCTGAAGCCTCCACCACCACCTCGACCTCCTCTGCCGCCACGACCGCCTCTATCGAATCCCCCTTGCCTTTCATTTCTTTTACCTGTAAAAAAATGGTTGAGAATAGAATCACATTATGAGGAAATCTTTATGCTAGCGATAGATTTAGAAGGGATAATTAAAGATATTATTACAAACTCGCACCAAAATAAATCACAATACGTTCGACTTATTTACATCAACAACAATGATTCATACCGTTACGATGCTCTCTTACACCAGTCAATAGAGATTTTTAGGTGATTTTAGCCATCACGTAAGTAATAGTTTATAAGTCATAACTGAGATAATTTTAACAGCAAACTCGTAGAAGTAAAATATTTGAGACTTAAAAATCCCAAAAAATATGTTTCTTTTTTCGTTTTTTGCTTATAGTGTAAAAAAGGAATGATCTGTTCATAATGCCGTCAACAGAAAAAATGGAAAAACCGACGTAAAGTGAGTGATCTACTATTATTAATACGCAAAGACGGAAATCCACTACCCCTTTTTCGGCCTTTATTTTGAAAGGAGGGTAATGAAACGTATACCATTTGAAAGGTAATGTGCCGTAGATGTCCAGAATGTAAAAAGCGTCTTTATTTATTTATTTTCAAATAAGTAAATTAAATATAAATTATTGATACAAACCAAGTAAGATGGCGCCCACTATGAACACCTACCTTAAGTCTTAAAATCCAATGTTCGAAATTTGACAACAGTCGATAAAACCCCAATCGTGTAGCTTAAATAGACGACTTTTACTTACTATGATGTATGCTCTAAAAACCTTCTTTCCTATTCCTTTATGACGTTACTTTTTTACAAAAACGTTGACTTCAGAAACTATTGTGTTGTGATCAAATTAAATGTGTTTTTAAGAATTTAGCGCATTTACAGAAGAATCCACCTGAACAGTTTTATGTAAGTACAATAACTATTTAGAGATTCTAAAGCTAATTGATAAATTTAATTGATAAATTTTATTCCGATCATGACCAAGTTGAGTATATGGGTGATTCTCTGTAAAGACGTTTTCGGATCATACGAAGTTGTCCGGTAATAAAAATATCGTGTTTAATAAAAAAAATCCTACTAAGGACTATAAAAATAATAGTTTAATGATAAGTATTAAAAGGCCAATTGAATTTATAGCTACTTTTCGAGATTTAAGCATTTTTCTAAAAAATGGTTGCAGGGGATTGTTCTTTATATCAGGGGACTGTTGCAAATACATTAAAACCACCCAATATATGATGTAAATCCATTATTTTAATATGAAACATGTGATAGACATTATTAGAATTAATCTGCTTCAAGTTTGAACCAAAATAATTAAAAGCTTACTTCTGAAATATCTTTAAAAAAACAGTAGATTCCACCGAAATGAACTGCTTATATCTCTTCTGCATACTTTGTACAATAATTTTCGCTAAAATCCATGTGAATAAGGACATCCTCATGTTGCAGATTAATTTTTAAATACTTAATAGCATTAAACTGGTGAACTATATTCCTTTCATGGGCAACGAATTTATACAAATCTTCATGCAATTGCAGTATTAATTCACATGGATGAACACCAAAAGATTTCTTCAAATACTTAGTCACTGTTCGGGACGTTTTGGTTTTCAGATCTTGAATCACTTGCCTCTCAGTAATCCACGTTTTGTATTTAATAACTTTTCTGTTATCAAACTCTTTATAGCTTGGAGTCCTATTACTGCAAACCATACAACTTCTGGATAAACATTTACGCTATATCGATCGCAACATAAGGCTTCTAGTAACTTTTGGTGTTTATTGTAAGGTAATATTCTTGCTTCATACAAAGCGCTCAGCTTCATGTCCAAGTTACTGTGGACTATACATAGGCCTGTATCACGATTTTGTGCATTAGGTTTGATTACCCAGAACGGACGCAATCGACAGAATGTTGGATAGCTAATTTTGAAGTTATCGGCCACAAACTTTTTGTATAGATTGAGGATTGTATCAAGCAGATACCTTTTTGTTTTTTAAGCTTGTTTTTGGTAATGAATTCTTTTTTCCCTGCTCCTATACGACTGTTACTATCGTCTTCATAAAACTTCTTTACCACCTCTTCAGCACTTGCAGTTAATCTCATACGTAATTTATGTACGATTAAAGAATTGTACGGCTCTGATTTCTTTGTGCCTCTATAAATAGCAGCACTATCTTTAGGTATCCAGTACCAGTACTTTTGGATAATCTGCCCAGAAACGGCTTTTGTGAACACACGTTTATCTTCCATACGTTTTAGCCTGGAATAATTTTCTTTCAGCTGTTTATTTAGGACGTCACCAAATAACGCCTTTTTGACAACTTCTTCCCTACCAGCAGCTTTCCTTAACAACTTTTGTATTTTAGAATTTGGTGTTTCTTCAAATTCTAGCCTAGCCAATCTTTCCTTGAACTTCTCAAGATTTTTCTGCAGTACTGCAAAATATTTGCATTCGTGCCAATGGAACTTCGCTGTAATTCGTCCCGAAGCTGGTGTGATGCGTTCAGAATAGGTGTGTTTTCACGGACAAAGTTATTGGTAATACGGTTGACTTGCTTTTTTTTTCTTCCGGTAAGCAGCACAGTGTTTTTTCCAATACTTGAGGGCAGCTCTGTGCTTAGAGTCATATTTTTGGCAACTGGATTTCAGCCTCTCCTTTTCTCTCATCTCTTCCCTCTTTTGAGGATCATTTTTTCTTCGTTGATACCTTAAACGTTCCGCATCTCTCTTTTTCTGTAATAATTCCTCTCTTAGCTTTTGCTTGTTAGGAGCCATGCCTACATAATCACACCTAGCCTGAAACAAATTGTTATGACTATTACAGTATCAATAACTAAATTAACTTCAACAGTCTAATTTACACAATCCCCTGGAATGAAGGACAGTCCCCTGCCAGATTATAAAGCAGGGGATTGTTGCCAGGGGACTGTGTATTTTGATTAAATCGTGAAATATCAAGTAAACTATCGTAATGCTTTTAATTTGGTGAGTTCTGTAGAAATAAGTAGATTTATTATTGTAAAATTATATAGAATATATCCAACTGCACAAATAAATTATTAAAATAATTACCAGAGGACTGTACGTCGTAGCGGCCTCGACACTTGCTCCTCGAACAAACGATTGACACTACATAGAATGGCGGCAGACCGCCGCTAACACCACTCACACGACTTCGGGCTACTTACGGCCTTGTATACGCAGGACCATGAAAAGGTTGGGTGGAAAATTTTATTTTTGGTATTAAACTTTTGGCAGGGGACTGTGTAAAAAGCCCCGACAAAGTTTGATCAAAAGAATGAAATGGAATAAAACGATATTAAGTCTTATTTATTTCGAAACAAAATACGTCAATTAATTGTGTTTTTAAATAATATGTTCACAATTCTATAATATAAATAACAGGGGACTGTTTTTATGTTGGTTTGGGAATTTTTTGATAAAAATCTATAATTTTTATCGTTGTATAAACAACTGCTCTAAAAAGGAATAATTTTATACTTTGTTCCAAGTTGTCTTAGTTCATTATATGTTAATAATTTTCAGAAAAAATGGTTAGGACACCGATTTACGTGTTTACAGAGAATCGCCCATATACATTTCTTCCGTCATGAATTTACCACAAAACTAATAACAATTTATTAATATTTTGGTGTAACCATTACTGCATTCAAAGGTAATCTTTTAAATAAATTTTAAGATGTCATCTAAAATAGCAGTCAGTCAGTCAAAAATTGTTTAATGTTCTTTTAACGAGATGATTTATTAAATGTACAAATGGAATTTGAATACTGAATGAAGTATTAGTAATAAATTAAAACAGATTATTTTGCAATTTCTCATAACTATTCAATATTTTCAAATGGAATTGTCATTTACCTTTATTCTATTTTCTATATTATTTTAACGGTTAAAAGCTGAATTATTTAATTCTAAGAAATTTCGTGGTAACTAAATTTTTGTGATTAATTTCCACTTACTGTCTCTTTTCATATTAAATTAAGAATTATGAATTTCAACAAAAATAAAGTCATATTAATTATATATGAACAAGAAGTCGAATTTTATTACTTATTGACACAATTGGTCGAATGTCGACCACAGGTGATTCTAGTTTAAAAAAACCTGGTCATAATGAAAGCTGGAACCTTAATCTGCCTCCTAGTGATAGCTTATAACGTTGAGATTAATAGCGATGAAGATCGATATTGTATGTTAAGTAGATCTTGCAGAATTGCAATTTTAATAATTTCTAGAAATATTTTGCAGGACGGCTCATATTAAGATAGTTCGATAGCCACATCCAAAACATATTTTGAAAACTAATTCCGGAGTAATTTCGTTTTTACCATCAATCGTATTTTCGGGAATACCCGTTTTTGTGGACATTGTTTATTTGAACGATTTTTACAGTTTATTTATTCATAATATGTTTTTATTCGAGATAATTATTTTCTTGAAGGGCTCCTATTTTGGCAGCATAAAACAAAATGTTATAACAATATTAACATACCTTCTGCGACATCAATCTTGACGATATTCCCTTCGACGTCCACGCCACCGTTCAAAGCCAACGCCTGCTCCAAATCGTGTAACGTCTCGAATTCTACGTAACCGAATCCTTTGAACCGATCGGTCTCCTTGTCCATCACGAGTCTGATGTTTCGGATACTTAAGGTGGGAAACATTTGGTTAATATCACCCTGTAGAACACCGTTGGGGAGGTTTCCTATGTAAGCGGTGAACGGGGGTTCGGTTGGAAGGGGTTTTCGGCCCCCGCCGCCTCCACCTCCGCCACCGCCTCCTCTTCTACCGCCGCCGGTGAAGTCCCTATAAAATAAATATAAATGTACATGAATATTGAGAGGCGACGTCAAGTCGAATTACTGCAAATGAGTAAAATAAAAACTCATTTAGTGTTATAATTTGTATAGTTAGTTAGTTATTTCCTCCAGTTTTGCTTGACCATGTGTTTTTACGAGCGGAGACTCAAAAAACCTGACTGAGAGCTAGTTTCAATTTGAATAAATAGTAACAGAGTAAAGATCTTCACCAAAGAAATGCAAAGGCAGGGTTCAGTTTGTAGGTTGACATTGGATCATAGTGTTGTTTCTTTTACTATTGTCATGTTCTGTATGTGAAGAGGTTTAAGAAAATTTAAACAAATAGTGGGTTTGAAATACTGTGTCCTCATCTGAAAAAAAAAAAAAAACAGGAGCAAATCAAATGCTTTAACAGGTTTTCAAAGAGGTTGCTAAACATGGACTAAATAAGTCTTGAAGACCATGATCATATTGGGTCTGAGTTGGAGCTCATGACAGCAGATTTGCAAATGAGACATGTTAACAGGAAATTTGATCCTTACCTTTTCAATAGAATAAAAAAAGCAGAGTTCCAGGGGTGCCTCAAAAAGCGGGAAAAAAGACTAGATAAGTGCATCTCTCTAATGGAGAGTACACCATTTAAGATGATGAATTCAACTTCAACATACACAGGAACAAGAGTTAACAAAAGATAAGCAATACTTGACCAACTTTTAAAAAAGTCTTATCAAAAGAACTAGTCAAACAATTTATAGTTATGAGGCAATTTTAGTAGTTTGATCAAAGACCAAATAAAATATAGAAATGTAACTTTATTTCATTACATAGAGAAAAAGAAGGTCCAGGCCTATGTCTACTGCAAGGTCAAATATCCACCTTAAACATGCATATTTTTTTCAACAAGATTCTGATTGTCAAAAATAAAACAGAAGAGGCAAAGTATAACATCTAATTAAAATGATTATTTTACATTGCCAAACAATAGACTAGGATTTAGGTTTTAGAATTTAAATAAAAAAGAAAAAAATTGGTTTAAACCAATTACATATGACAGCTACTTGCTAAATATCAGTAGGTAAAGTGACATGACATTTAAAATAGATAACAGTAAAGTTGTAGCTTTTATTAGTCTTAATATGATGGAATAATATAAAAATGACAAATAAGTAGCAATAACAATTCTAAACACTGGCTTGAAAAAATTAGATATTCCTGGACACAAATCTCATATGATGTAAAAGACATCTAAAAAAAAGAGAATTGTAAAGAAATAAGTTAGACATTTAAAGATGTCCAGGAAATTAAGTCTGGCTGATTTTAAGAATGGCATGCTAACTAAAGTTAGAATATGATCCCAGTTAAAATAAAACATATGTCTGATATCTTCTTTACATTACTTTTTATTTGCATATGTAATTTGAATATCTGTGGGCTCTTTATATTAATGGATTCTTTGTGAATAATCACCCCCCAAGCTTTTCAGGGTCTCAGTCAGACAATGGCAATTATATAAGAAAAGTTAGAATGTGCAATAATTGTTTAATTAAATATGATACAGTAGATATCTATCAGTTTGGATCTTTTTTCAACAAACCAACCTGTTACCTGAGAGAAAATGTTGAACACACACACAAAACTGTATAAAAAATGCTGAAACAGTTTTTTGATTTTTTTATATTGATAATAAAAACATAACTTATTCTATACTTCAACTTGAAAATTTTACCATATGCTTCAATAAGTCCACTAATAACCACTTACACCAAAATGAGATATTAAATCATTTGAATATTAAGGTTTGAACTAGACCAGAGTATCAATGTTTTAGTTAGTAGTGGCCTACTAAACAGTCAAAAAGTTAAATAAAAAATATTGTGGCCACTTCTTTATAAATCATTCACCTAGGACATTAATTTATTTTTAAATAAAAATATATAAACAAATGGCTGTTTCATACACCAGTGCTGTCAAGTGAACACTTAGGGATTCCTGTGTTGAATGTAACCCCCCTAGAAACTGTGACATTCACTTTTAAAAATGATGTACTAGAGTAAACAGAAAGTAAACAGAAAATTCTTGATAAACAAAATATAAGTGACAATCTTAATGTTAATACTATTGACATAGATAAAAAAATGAAATATAATACTAATAAATAAAATCTGAAGCTGAAAAAATAAATCAATATTTATTGATAAAATTTATTATAGCTCCACAATAAAAAACTGGAGATATCTTGAAATACTTAAGTGAAAACTATAATATGATGTCAAGTATTATAATGCTTCTATATGATATAAAAATATCTTTAAAATATTTGACTCAAAATAATTGAGACAAGCTTAAAAAGCTTATCTCAATTATTTTGAGTCAAATAAATATTTTAAAGCTGGAAATGATGTAGAACCACATGTATAAAAACAAAGTTTTGTCCTCTAAATAGAGAACCCTATTTTTCACTCAATGCCATTGAAACTCCCAAACTGTCATCTTGATGAAAAAAGGTATTGGTTCAGGTTTACCATATGAAGATGACATCTGGGTTGTTGAAACAACATTGAATGTGAAAAATAAATGTTTTGTGTTGATAAAAAACAATTATTCTAATGTAATTTCTTATAAATACTTTATAGTCATTATTAACTAGGGAAGTTTGGCAGAAATATTTTTCCACTGTTGTGAATATTTATATTTCTGAAGGAAAGTGTCAATTATAAAAAATACAAATAGATGAATTAGGGAATGTAAAAAGCAATTAAATGTATCAATAGAAATGATATCAATTAAAAAAAAACATTACAGTAATTCAACATTTGAACAATTAATCTGATATGTAGGTGATATTTGAAAATAAGCATTAGTATAAAGTATGATTCAGTTTTAGTGAGCACAGAGAAACAACATGAATAATTCAACTATAGCATAGAGTAAAATATGAGTAGTCATAAAAAAATGACAGTTTAGACAATTTTCTGTATTTAATAATTATTATGATTGAAAGTGTTTCCATATACCAATATGCACATACTATACCTTGCAAACGAAATCATTAATGTAAATGGCAATGAATGAAACAGCTTACCACTAGTTAATGTCAGGATGACATATTGTTAGTTCTTTGGGCAAGTTATATTTATATATAACAAAGGCTACAATATAAGAAATAAGTGACACAAAACGTTTAAACCTTTCTTAATATGCACACTCTAGAGACTAGAATGTGCCTATTAAGAATGGACAACACATCTTTATATTGGAAACTAGTTGATACATGTTTAAATCTTTAATCCATAGAAATGCACCTGATTTTTGATGTTAACTACTTAGATTTGTACAAAATGTTACATGACAAGTACTTAGCCTTTGGACTGTTACTTCTTACATATTAAATTCAAAACATACCTCAACAACAGCTTAGGGTATTATGCTAGTATAACAAGACTTCTATACTTATTTCCTGTCCAGATAATCTTATAAAAAGCAATCATACCTTGTATGTACATATCACTATTAAATACCAAAAAATAATGAAGAACTTATTCATCTTGCAGATGAAATTATGGAAAAGTTCATGAGTACACCAAAACAGGAACGTTTGCAAAAATGTTACCATTACAAACTGACAAATTATTCATGGGTTTCAAATAAAGCATGTGCATCATTTCAACAGCATTTGATTACCGATACCGCGCTTGTATTTACCCAAGAATAAAACTTATTTTCACATAGTAACTGGGTGAAATAATGAAAAACACTTTTTTCTAATGGAAACCACTCAATAGAATAAATTTTGCGTTCACTAAATACTTCTTTTTTTAATTTTTACCTGTTGTCTCTTTCATCATAAGCGCTATTACGACCGGCCATATTTGACTATTCTTGGCCTGCGCACTGTGTTCTCGCTGATATGTTTCGGAAGGGCAGCCAACGATTTCATTTCATTTTTTGAAAATTTTACTTCAAATTTTTCCTTTCTCGTTTGGTGAACTAACAAAAATTGAATTTCTCTTCGAATTATTTTCAATAGATTGATGTCAGACTTCGAGAATAATTAAATATCTCAACCACAGGAATTTTTTATCCTTTGAGTTAACAGCGTCGAAAACGGTGTTCTCTGGTTATATAAACAAGTTCCATGACAGACTTCATAAACATTAGAGCATACACCTTCTGGAGGTAGCGTGCAGTGCACAAATGTCGTAGCAACGATAGAACGAGAGAGAAATAGAGAGAGTAAGAGGCTATTTCACTCGATTGGTAGGTGCTTCCAATGAAATACGATCTACATGTTGTTCATTGGCTGCTTCCACCCACCAATTGAAATAGCCTGTTACTGTCTCTATTGCCCTCTTTTTCTAGCCTTCTAACGAATTTCTGGATTGCAGGCTATCTCCAGAAAGTACATGCTCTAAGCTCTTTATCGATGGGTGGCGTCACGCGACGGTTGGTTTGAAAATAATAATATTAATAATCAAAATAATAATTATTTATGTGTTATAACATTCAAATAATAACAATACAATATATATTTATAACTGCAGTACCATATAATTTCATTGCCACAGCCGTGTATATTTAATTTTCATTAACGTATAACCATTAAGACAACAATTTTGCGTACAAGTGTATTTCCCAACCAACTGTTACGTGGCACAAATCATCGAGGTCGAATCAATATTGGTTGAAGTTAAAGAAACAAATAAGTCATAAAGTGACAAATGGACCTAAAATGGTTGACCAGAATGTTTGTCGATTACTTGCAGAGGTAAGGTCTGAGTTCTCTCTGATCACTGATCACGTGCATATTGTGATTCTTTTTTATGTTCTGTGTTATGAGCAACAGAATTAGGTTAAGATAAAGAGCATTTTTGGAAAATTATTTTGGCTCTTTAAATTGTAGATTTAAATATATCTTACGAACTTAAATTTCTCAAATAAGGTAATTTGAATTATACTTTATAATTTTTCATATTTGACTATCTAACCTGTTTGTTTTCAGATGTCATTCAGCAAAACTAAGAAACTGATTTTAGGACTCACTGCATTATCTGGAGTTGCTACATTTCATTATTATAATTTCGAAAAAAGCACTGCACAACTCTCTTGGACCACAAATTATAGCCCATCCCCACATGCAAAGTGGGATGACAATTGGGATCAGTAAGTTTTGGAAAAAATATTGTTACAAAATCTATTTTGATTGATGATTTTAGTCGTTCACCAAAATATTCGAAAAATCCCAAAGAAAAAGTCTCAGAAAAAGATGATAATAAAATCAATGAAGAGAAGGAATCTAAAAAAGTAAAAGTTTGTAGGCATCTGATATTAATTAGACATGGTCAATATAATTTGGATGGCTTTACTGATAATGAAAGGAATTTGACAAAATTAGGTACATTTTTTATTTATTACAGTAATTGAACTCATTTAATTTTACCAATTTTTAATTGTTATGAATATCTTTTTTCCCTTTAACACACATTTTGCAACTACTTTTTGTTCTAGGTCAGATGCAGGCTGAATATACAGGAAAAAGACTCCAAGAATTAAATTTACCATATACAGAAATCATACAATCTACAATGACTAGAGCACAAGAGACTGGATCTATCATATCAAAGTTTTTACCTAAGGTTAGTTTCTTTTGTATTGTTTAACACTTTCAATCAAAGCCTGTAGCCAGGAAATTTTTTCGGGGGGGTTGGATATTTTATTTGATTGGTTGATGAGCTGCTTAGGACTGCAAAATGTATATTTTGGTTCTTGTATTTCAAGAAATATAAATCGGTTAAAGTTGAATCTTGAAACCAAACATTCAAAAATTTCAGGGGGGGGTTTGAACCTCCAGACCCTCCCTGGCTACGGGCTTGCTTTAAATGTTTATACTTATTCATTATGATGTTAAAATCATTATAGGTTCCTGTTCAGAATTGTGATATGTTGCGAGAGGGAGCTCCAGTACCACCTGAGCCTCCAATAGGTACTTGGAAACCAGAACTATTTGTAAGTTTTTTAAAATTATTCACTAAACTTTCACCAGATTCAATAATGAATGTGGTTGGTACAAATAAAAGTTTTGTTCTGTTACTTTTTACTTTTAATACTGTTTCAACATCCAAGCTGTCATCTGGAGTAACCATGTGGGAGTATTTTTAGCATATTCATTGGGGGAGGGGGCAAGAAAAATAGAATACTGTGTAGGCACAAACATTTTTTATTCTTCCTCTGATACATGTGATTTCTCTGACAGTAAATATGTCTATTCTAAACCATATTCTGGAGATACATAGAGCACCCATAAAAAATCTTGATCATAAAAATTCTTTGCAATTAAAGCATAATAATATATAAAAATGATAATCTGATAACTGTGGCATAAATACTGCACCAGGAACTAGCTCTTAAACTTGAGCTTACACAGTTGGTAAGAACGTCCAACTATATATACAAACCAGAAACTATTTTAGAAAATAACAACTACAAGCTATACTGACTGTTGCTCACAATAGACCAGATATAGTTTTGGTAGAGAAAGTCTCTAGAAAAACAACCTTGATTGACATAGCAATTCCTAACAACAATAATATAAATATTAAGCAGGCTGAAAAAATAGCCAAATATAGGGATTTAGAATTTCAAATACAGAAACAATGGGACATGAACAATACTTGAACGGTACCAATTGTTATGTCAACAACAGGAGTAGTCCCAAAAAATCTATTAAACAATTTGAAATACCTCGGTCTGGATGACCATCTTTACTAGCTGATGCAAAAAGCCGTCCTGTTAGGAACAGCCTGGACAGTTAGAAAATTCACAGGGAACTGCAGCCACGACGCCAACCACAGGCCTGATAACAGAGCTAAACCGTTTTGATATGTAGTATATCTGGGGTTTAGTGAATTTTCCCTTAAAGACACAGTATGTGTGCCTTAGAGGGAGTGTGATGCCATACATTGTATGGTCAAGTCAATCTGATAAATTCAAGACAAGGGTTCCAATTTCAAATAGCACATGTATAATTTGATATTAAAGAATCCTAGAATATTGACTGATGAGAGTAAGTATTTAGTACACTCAATTACTTTATTACACTATAGGAAACAGCAGGTAATTGAAGATTATTGTATTTGCATAATGTTTTCCTATTCATTATATGGAGGATATGTTTTGGGTTACTCCATGAAGATTACAGCTTGGCTGTTCAAACATATTGAGTACATATAAAAAATATTTTTTTAGTGTAAGGGTTCAAAACATTGTGTTAGTACTCTGTAACATACCAAAGGTTCCATAGCTTTTTCAGTAAATAAATGTGATGTTATGAAGTTATGAAAACCATTTGTTTTGGATTTTCTGGAATAGTCCTGGATTAAAAGCCTAAGTTCCTGTATTAATATATCTCACAGAATGTTGTAGACTATATAATTACATGTGTTTCACACACTGTATTCTGTAATTATACAATATAAATGGCCACCCTAATTTAAATATACATGACTTATTCTTAAATACATTACAATTAAATACTTTTGTTCCTATCCCTGTAACTATTTTTTTGTGCTGAAAAGTATTTTTTCTGCCATTTTGGTATTTTAATACTTGTGACAGGTACTTGTTTTCTTACAACAGACCTAATAATTTGGTAATGCCACTATTAAAAAACTAATATCTTACATATTCATTTTAAAATTTGACTATTACTCAATTTTTATTTGATTTTATTTTTCTAAGAAGTTTTACCAAGATGGCTCAAGGATAGAAGCTGCATTCAGAAAGTATTTCCACAGAGCTGACCCCAGCCAGGATAAAGACTCTTACACATTGTTGGTCTGCCATGCTAATGTTATTCGATATTTTGTATGCAGGTAATCCATTTCTATTTCGTTACTGAATATGACTTTATTGTGCAAAGTACATTTTTTAATTTGTTGCTTACTAGATACAATTTGATCATATTTATTACAAGATATATTTAATTAGATTATGACAAGAATTGCAATTTATAATTAATTGAACAAAAGAATACACTTTTTGTGTTGTTAAGAAGGTTCAGAGGAATTATAAAAACGAGATTTTGAAAATATCTAGAATCATTATCTTGCTGGTAACAGTTACTTTCAAACATATTTCCTTTTGAATTTGTATAAAAAACACTTTTTATATATGATTTTATGACAGACAACTTCTTTTTAAGAATTTTCAGAGGTAAAAAGAGAATAAAATATATGGTTATCTTGCTGGTAAGCTAGTTTATTACTAGATATATTTAATTTTATGACATGATTGCAATAATTAATTGAACAAAAGAATACACCTTTTGTGTTTTAAGAAAGTTAGAGGCATTTTGAAAAAGAGAATTTAAAACATATCTAGAATCATTGTCTTGCTGGTAACAGTTAGTTTCAAACATATTTCCTTTTGAATTTGTATAAAAAACATTTTTTATATATATTTTATGACATGATTGCAATAATTAATTGAAAAAAATAAGACACTTTTTGTGTTTTAAGAAAGTTCAGAGGCATTATTAAAAAGAGGATTTTAAAACTATCTAGAATGGTTATCTTGCTGGTAACAGCTAGATTCGGAAAATTTCTTTTTGAATTTGTAAAAAACATTTTTTAAATATTATTTCATATACTGCTGATATAAGCAAATGTAATTCCATTGTAATGATTGCTGTTTATTATTACTGTTTGCCAATGTCAATTCAATATAGCAACACCATTTTCCAAAAAACTGTTGACAAAGAGATGCATACATTAGATTTTTTCAAATATGTCCCATTTTTCAAGACAATCTTGGTATCTGAAGAAAAAAATTGAAACTTTTTAATAAATAAAATATAATAGGGAGAAATTAATAAGAATTGCAGTTATACAGGTCAATAATTTTTTTATCACAAATAAGTCTCAGTATTTATAGCTTTTCTATTATAATTTTGTTTAAGGTGATAAAAATCCCCCCCCCCTTTTCATGTTTGAATATAGTGGACCCCAAACTCTGAATCTAAATAAAAATTTCATGCTTAGTTTTATGTTGTCAATTTTTATTTTTTTAGGATTCCAGTAGACCAAATATACAGTATGAAATGTTAACAAAGAATGAGCATACAAATTCTGTTATATCAAGTGTTTGTTTGTTGATTAGAAGACAAATTTGAGTAATTTGTACTTGGCACCATAAAAATATCTTGTATTGAAAATAACGATAATTTTAATAAATTTATAATTTTTTCTCTAATGTGAAAAATTTACAGGGCATTGCAGTTTCCAGCTGAAGCCTGGTTGAGACTCTCCTTAAATCATGCGAGTATTACATGGATTAGCATCACACCAAGTGGAAGGTGCATCTTGAGAGTTTTGGGTGATACAGGGCACATGCCACCTCATGTAATAACCAGTACATGACTTAATTCTTTTTACTAGTTTAGTAGTCAAATGATTATTGCAAATCAGTCAAATTTATTGAAATGAACTTAGTAGTTCAAGTGAAGTTGATGTAAATAGAGACCAGAGGGAATCTTTTTAACAGAAGACTGATAAAGGTACTTTAAGTTTTCATTGTTCAATCTTTGTTTATACAATTTATGGTTGTGGACTAGAATTTATAATTTTGGTGTGGTTTGTTCCCAAATTGCTGAGTTAACACTTCTTTCTAATGACTCCAAATATTCTTTACCTGACTGATTTGTAAAGTAGTATTTTAAGAAACTTGAGAGTGTGCTGTTTTGATATTGTATAGATTTTTTAAATATTGTAAATAAGTATTATATGGTAAGCACCAGTCTTTTTGTTGTAATTACATTTTTTAAAGACATTAATGAATCACAAATAATAACCAGATCTTTTTAAATTACTACTAAAGCTAGAATGATAAATCCTATTAAGGTACAGTCACTTAATGTCACCTCCTTATATTATATGTGAAATTATAGATGAAACATCAAACATTAGGTATGATAAGCATTTATTCTTAAAAATAACCAAAAACTTGTTACTTTGTTACAGATTCTGTAAAGATAGCTTCAACAAAAAGTCAAATCTAATCTGTTCTTTGTGAATTATTCTAGACAAGTCAGATAAATTTAGGTCCAAGATTTTCAATGTAATCCTCATGCTTCTATTGGATATATTTATTGTAGTGATGGGCATAATCAAATGATATTAATAATTGATTATTACAACTTTTTTAACAATCGAATGATCGGTCTAATGACTCACTCGGATGATTCGTTTATGATTCTCGTTTGTTTTATTCTCAGATCCGTAATCTTTGCTATGCGTCAGCAGCTGCCCTGTGTGTGAACATTTAAATTTAGGTAAAATTATTACATTTTTCCTAAATATTCAGTTAATTTAAAATTTATTTGTGAAGGAACTGTTATTAATAATTTAAAGAACAGTATAATGTTTCTTAATCTACATAAACAGCCAATTTATCAAATTACTTTGCATTGCAATAATTCCACCACCATACCCTGAAAATACAGTTTTTACATATTTCTTCTGTCCAATGGAGGACGTAAACAAGCTCCTGCATAAGAACGAGAACCCAGAACGAACGAAAGTGCCTCTAATGAACGGCGAGTGGCAGAAAAGCAGGTCTTGATTCGCAAGGAAATCTTTCCGATTATTACTCGAATGCAGCATCGCTCGATCTGTGGTATCGCTCGTCCTCGTCATTCGGTGAATGTTTTGAGTTAAATGATCGATTATTCTTCGTTCGAATATTTTGATTCCATAATCGGAATACTTGAGAGATTTTCATTATTGAATGATCCATTATATTTCATTCGAATGATCCCATCACTAAATTGATGTATCTTATCCTTTTTCTCATCTTTAGTTTTTTACATTACTATCCCCCCCCTTTTAATCCCCTCTTTTATCTTATCTTTCTTTTTTTTTATTAGTTTTTCTGAATGTAACAATTCAGTTAATTGGTCTTGGCCTTGTAGAGTCCAAAGGTGTCGAGATTTTCTGAAATCCATTTACTATACCAATTTTATAAGCTCTTGTGTAAGCTTTTTGAAATATTTCCAACTTGATAGTCAGTAACAAATCTGTCCTGGTTGACTTGTTAACCAATTTATGTCTTGGGTATAGAGTTTTTAAACTAAATACAAATCAGACATAAAAAAATACATGTAATCAGTTTATTAGAGGCAGTCAGATTACAGAAACCATTGTAATATGCAATATCAATAACAACTAAATTTTGATAGCTGTAATAACCACTTAATATTAGTAAAACGGTATTCTTTAGAAGATTTTACTGTATACATCTCTCTTTGACTTCTTGTAAAACAGTTTGGGCTGGATCTAACTAGGCAGATGGCATTAATCAAACTGCAGTAGTTCATCATTCATGTTTTATCATGGATATACATACCATCAATGAAGGAATAAACAACTAGCTGGCTTGCAAGATTTAGTTTTGTGGACCATATTTGGCGACTGTACCTTGATGATATACCTATGTATTGACGATTTTGAGGTCTATAGTATTTTATAGTTCAGGATATGTGATGCTATAGGTTTGTAACTACTTACCGGCTGAAAGTTCGTGATTTCTCATTGTGACGGTTGCCTAACTTAATCCCATGTAAAAAATCACGGGATCGTGAAAGTATTATTTCTTACAAGAAAACGAAAAAACGTTTAATACTGCATAGGTGACGGGTCGGCCCTGCCCCCAATGATCCACTATTATAATATAAATGTTTTAATGTTTAGTGATATTATGAAAAATAATATAAATAAGATAATGTTCAACCCTTAAAACTAAGTGAAATGATGTTAACAAAAAACGGTGTTATTTGGATATTATTCTGTTTATGTTTTTAACTTTGATATTTAAACTGCAAAGACATAAAAAATGTCAAATAAACACTTGATTACACTGATCAACCTCAAATAATCTAGGAAAAATTGTTATGTGTAAAACGCAAAAATTGTTGAGTAAAGAAAAAAACATTTGTAACGACTTATTAAAAAAAACCTAAAATGATATGCCTGTCTATGAAAGTTGATGTGACATTTTTATGGATCCCCCTCTCTTCAAATAGGAGTTTGAGATTTTGCGTTAGTACTCCGATTTGTATAAAGAACGTCCCCTTAGAGGAGGCCAAAGTACCTTTGACTTCTTTAGTATACTCTTCGACTAAATAGCTCTGCATTCTACAAAAATTTTGGGGCCTATGGCTATTCTTCCTAAAAATCTTATGATACTTTGGGGGCATATGAAATTATAAGACAAAATTTTATTTCATAATTCTGATCAAATTATCTTACGCCTTAAGTACAAATTAACGTTTTTTCACTCTTGAGAACCCATTCAACCAAGAATTCTTACAGAAGAATGAGTTGAGTGTCCCCTCACAATGAAGCCATTCACAAACTCTGCTAAATAGCATGGCATATTTTGCACTATTATATGCAAACTTGACATCGGTGTCACAAAGTTCCTTATTTTTTGCCAATTTATGAAAATTATAATGTTCTTTAAAAAAAATTGAGTGATTTCTGTAATCTACAAATATTGTTCTAATTTCCATCATTTGCTGTTATTTTTTGTTTTTCATAGTATTCTATATTCTGATATAATAATTTAAGTATTATTTGTAAGATTTCATTTTGTTTATGTTTTATGAGTTTATACTTTCTTTTTTATTTGTATTAAATGTAAATTTGTATTTAATATATACCGTATAGGAAATTAACAATTGCATTTCATTAGTAGCGTTTCTTTTAGCAGAAGTAGTTTATTCAAGGACATAGTCAATGCAAAACAAGGTATAAATGCTATATAGCAAAATGTTATGAACAAGCGAAAACCGTTTATTATTTTGAATGGTTTTACTCTCTTCTTATGGAATTAATAGCGATTACAGGCAAATGAACTTTGATATAACTTCTATGAAATGAAAATGTTTCTAATGAATTTAATCCCCATTTTTTTTAACTACAAAGAAAGTACTAAGGTGCATGTTTTTTATTTAGGTTCATCGATTACGGGCAATTGGCTTAACCGATTTGGATAGTTTAAACTATATTCTATTAATGATCACTTCAAGGTTTCTTTATTAAGGTCGAAAATGGAATCTAGAGCTAGAATGTAGAGTAATCGACTCATCCCCTCCTTTATCTCTAAAACCACTCAGACTAAAACGTAGAAAAATAGGAGTATAGGGCTCCTTTCAAACTTCACAGAAAAAACGAGGCGAAAATCCAAAATTAATTTTGGTAAAAAAATTATAAAATTAATGAAAATATTGTTTTTTTTTGCAAGCGTATCGTGTAATATGTGAAATGAAAAATGAGGAATACAAGTATTAAGTTTGATATTTTTAAAACAATTTTTTTAACAATATTTAAGAATATATACAAAAATCGATTTATTCCCCCTTTATATCCAAAATTATTGGGCTGTAGAAAAAAAAAAAAATGATAATATGGAACCACATGTGTAGTTTCACAGGAAAAATAAAGCAAATATCCTAACATTAAATTTGGGGGCAGAGCAAGTTATAAAGTTAAGTGGAAAATAAAACATTAAATTATTTTTTAATGCCTTGCATAAATATATAAAAGAAAGCCTATCATGAAATATATAATTACAATTTACTGGAATTTTTAAACTTAAAAATATCAAGGAATATATTTAAAATTTGGCTTATTTCCCCATATGCATATGAAACTAAATTACAAAAACTTAAAAAAAAATATGCCCATCATTTATCAATTGAAAAAGCTCATTGTGAGAATAAGAGCGTATATGTTTTATAATATTAAAACTCATAGTTTAAAAGGTATTATGAAAAATGTAAGAAAATCAACTAATTCCCTACTTATCTTCAAAAATATTTAGCCAACAATTTTGAAAAAAAATTAAAAAGTACATTAAGATTTACCTAGACTATAAATTATAACAAATCTCAAAGAATGTCTGAAACCCTTTGGATAGTAGTCCAATGAGCACTTGACCAAATTATTTCTTCTCACAATTGTTTCTGAAAAACATCATTAAAATATCTTGATTAAAATTATTTAATTATTCAGAAAATATTTAAAATGTATATTTATCAAAATTGGTTACATATCTAAGGACAGCTATAACATTAAATGAGATAACTGTTTCAATAGTGACTAATACTGAAATGGATAAAACGTTTCCGCAACATACGCATTTCTGTTTTGGAGAAAATTTTTTAAGTACATTTCCATTTTTGCAGTTGCATAAATTGAGCACTAGACATAGGGGGTGAAGCAAAAACATAGGTATACAGGGAAAATTTAAACAATAGAAAAATAGAAACAGTCAATAGTGTGGAGAGGATTTATACTTATACAGGGTGGTTTTAAATATATCAGGATTTTTGCAATATTGTGTGGAGTTATAGTTATAGAGGGTGGTTCCGAAAATGATAGACACATAAGTTATATACAGGTGACCAATACATAGAAGCATATAGTGTGGATGCAATATAGAGTGAATTCAGAGTTACACTTATAGATAGTGGTCCAAATAATAAAATAAATAAAAAAAGTAAAAAAAAATATTTAGAAAATATTGAAAAATAATACAAATTAGAGAGGGAGAAGAGAGAGACAAGAATGAGCTAAAATATTCAATAGAATTGAACCTTACATCAGATAAAAAAAGAATATATGTTTGAAAATAGTGATTGATTGCATACAGTTTCTAAACAGTTTTTATTTTAAGTCAGCTGAAGACAGTTCTTTTTTAAATATAAATTATCTTTACCAGTTTAGTACAAATACTTCTTGATAAACCAAAAATTGAAGGGCTCACACACATAATACTCAATAAGTAACTTTTTACAGTATATAGTAAAATCTTTCAACTATTCTCTTCCAATGAAATATCTTCACTAGGAACAACATGTCTTTTCTGGTGATCCAACATATTATTTTTCCTACTGAACTTTTTCTTACATATTGCACATTCAAACACCAACAAAACTGTATGAGTATGTAAATGTTGCAGAAATCTAGATCTATAATTGTTATTCTTAATAACTTTTTTACAAATTGGGCAAACACTTCTGTTAGGGTAATCATAATACTTTTTTATTTCTTCAAGGGGTAAAACTGTTTTTGTATAATTGTGGGTTTCTCTTTTATGGCACAACAGCATTATTGGATCATCAAAGAACTCTTTACAATGGTTACACATGTTCTCTTTAGGGGCATTTTTGAATTGCAATTGGACTTTTTGATCCTCCTCCATGGAATTATTGTTTTCATAGACAGTTTCTTCACCAGTTAATGTATTACTATTAGCATTAAATTCTTTTTCGGTTTTTATCAAATTCTCTTCAAAAGATCTTTTGGTTGATTTTTCTTTTTTGCTAGACATGTTGGCTGTGCCAGCATCATCTTTATTATAGTATGTATTACCATTTCTTTCACCAGTTTTACTTATGCTACAAAAGCCTTTATCTGAAGATTCAAATATTTCTGTTTTTATCAATTTCTCTACAAAAGACTCGCTTTTTATAGACATGTTGGTCTTACTGCTGCCTTTGGAATTATCGTTTTCGCTGTTAACTTCTTTACCATTTGTACTATTACTGTTGGTAATAGTATCTTTATCTGAAGAATCCATTATTTTTACTTTAATCGAATTCTATTTAAACGATTTATTTTTCAAGCGTACATTTTTACTAGTCATTTTCTAAGAAAGTAATATTCCTTTAAACTATAAACATATACTTTTAAAAACCAAAAACTTCCCATACTGTCAAGCTGTCAGCACAGATCATACAGCTGAACAGCTGGCAGCTTGCAAGTGACAACTCAAATGTCACATCTGTCATCTTTTGTTGAAAATACATATATATATATTTTTAAAGATTTCCATTTCAAGTGGTTGTGTGCTTTTATTGCCTAAAAACAACCGATTTTTCAGTCCATTGAATGCAGGACACCAAATCGGGAGTCGTACTGTGTGAAACGCCGTTTCCCTGTGACGATATCACTCGAAGAAATTCCTAGGTTAATTAAAACCTCTCAAAGTAAAATCAGCTTTTTCCTGAAACTCCTAGATGTCGAAATTTCTTTCGCTATAAAATACTAAATACATAAATTACATACGTAAGCTGAACTGCCACATATATATGTAAGAACTGGGCCAGGTCCGGGGGAGAACCGCGTTTAAGTTTATTAAATACTCGACGTTTCGACTCCTGCTGTGCAGCCTTTATCAAGAAAAAAAAAATTAAATGTGCGTTTCAGAGTCTGGATCGAACTCCGGGTCTCAATCTGCCTACTCCCCAAGATTTACTAGGTGTATAATTTCATGTTTTTGAATTTTTTTAATTTTAATTAATTTCTGATTTATGCTAGGACATTACTAAACCTATAATTAGTATAATTAGGGAGTACTTAGAAAAGCTTTATAAGGAAACTAAATCACAAACTTGTTTTTAAAATGTTATTGAGACATACATTCAACCAATTTGTTAATTCACATTGACAATAAAGATAACTGAAAATTTAAAGGGTGTGAAAACAATCCATTTCTCCATTTTTTAACTGGCTTGCAGGATCAACCACATTTTGGTGCAAATTAAGAGACAGCTCTTCTGATAAAACTGGAGGTTTTGTGTGTAGGTGCTAATTATTTCTTTTATAAAGTGATAATTTTTTAATTATATTTTGTTAAAGGATAAGAAAAACTGGTGCAAGTCAAAATTAACAAACACTTTTATCGCCATTTTTAAACATGCCTTGTGTTGATTTCAACTACACTTTTAAAGATTAGTACTTTAATAAATTAATCAATTTACATATGCAAGTGTCAATACATGAAATACAGTATGTGTACATTAATGTTGTATTCTTAGACATTTTGTTACAAATATCTATTTAAAATTTGATTTCAATACCTGAAATAAAAAAAAATAATTCTACTTCCAAAAAATACTTTTTAAATTAAACATCAAATAGGCATGTATTGTATGATTTTTATTCCAAAAATTCAAATACTACAACTAAATAACAATTTTATATTCTTTATACTTTTATAATAATGCAAAATCATTTAAATACTTTCCCCCTACAGGAGGGCCCCAAATATTTGTGATAAATCACTTTCTGAAAAATGATTTAACTTTCCACTATTTTCTTTCCACTGATATCTTCATTAGGAATAACATGTCTTTTCTGGTGATCCAACATATGATCTTTCCTATTGAACTTTCTCTTACATATTGCACATTCAAACACCAGCAACAGTGTATGGGTATTAAGGTGTTTCAGAAATATTGATTTATAGTGGCTATTTTTAAAAACTTTTTTACAAATAGGACAACAACTTCTATTAGGATAATCATAATACTTCTGTATTTCTTCAAAGGTTAAAAATGTTTTGGGAAAATTGTGGGATTTTCTTTTATGGTGCATCAACAGTATTGGATTGTCAAAGAATTCATTACAGTAGTTACAAACATTCATTTTAGGTACATTCTTGCTTTGACTTTGTATTGAGTTTTTAGCCCTGCTAATACAGTCTTTGTTTTCATTTTCTTCACAATTTTCACTATTGCTACTGGTATCAAAATCATTATATGAACAATCCATTATTTCTGTTTTGATAATGTTGGGCTGGCTAATGCTGTCTTCAGAATTACTGTTTTCGTTGCCATTTTCTTCAGCAGTTTCACTTTTACTATTGGTATTAAATTCCTTATATGAAAAGTCCATTATTTTTGGTTTTATTAAAAACTCATCTTCATCACACGATTTATTTTTAGAGTTGTCTTTTTTCTTAGACTTGTTGGCTTTGCCAATGTCTTTAGAATTTTCTTCACCAGTTACACTATTACTAATGGTATTTGAAGAGTCTAGTATTTCTGTTTTTATCTTGTTCTCTTTACACGACTTATTGCGTAATTTTTCTTTTCTGCTAGACATGTTTTATAACAAAAATAAAGTATAATAAATACAAATAGAATACACTCCCTACACTTGTCATTGCGATTGCTGTGTCTGTGTCACTTCACAAATGTCACTTGTCAAGCTGCCAGATTCAAATTCCAAATAATTGAAATGCAGAATGTCACTCGGTCACTCTGCCAAATCAAATGCAAGTTACAGCAAAATTTAAATATTTAAAAATATATATCAATTTCACTAATATCGTTAGTTGGGTGTTTATGAAAAATTATAAGGTTTATCTTCGATAAACACATTATCAATACAAACTTAATCTACCCCAATGATTAGCTTCTAACAATATTTTTTGAACCCACCGCCCTATAACTCACACATCCTTACTGGATATGCTTATTTAACAATTTTTTAACGTTCTTTAATCCACTCTGTATAATTATAGTTTTATTTCACTCTTATTTCAAGCACCTTGTATACGCAACTACTTATGAGCCACCCATTACAAGATTTTTTGAACCACCATATATAACTTTAATTCTATTCCACCTTATATTTCAACCATCCTATATCTGAAACTGCTTATGAACCACCCTATATCATTTATTTGTAAGATTTTTTGAACCCCTGTACAACTGTAATTTTACTTCACCCTATAGTTCAACTGCGCACATTGCTTGCTTTCTGAATTTCTATGTACGCACACCTACCACCGTTACCGTATAGAAAAGATCGCTCACATAACAATTTTTCTTTTCAATACACCAATAAAATATTTTGTGCATTTCACTCGACTGTAAGCCCCCTAAAATGAAAACCGTTACAAACACCCTGTACGATATACTTTCATGGCATATTTTGAGATTTAAACTAGATATTTATGATGAAAATTTGAAATTACATTGATGTTTACCATTTTTTTGCACATATTTCTCAGATTTTCATAAAAATGGTATCTTTTACATTATAGAAAAATTTAGCGAATCAAGCTGGAACATCTCTTTGTTCAATACAATTTAAAAAATAGTAGATTCATTGAAATCCACTGAAGTGCAGTCTCTCAAGTACCGTTTTTTCTGATTTTCTGCAAAAAACGTTTTTTTTTTTTTGTATGTATGTTACCTGATTTGTTCTCCTGTGGTGAACTGTTTTGAATGAATATGGTCTTGTTTAATAGAGTATATATCTGGATTGGTAAAATTTCAAATTTTGGAAAAGAATTCTATTGGTAAAGTAGACAAATGAGCTAATCAAGGTATATTGAAGATTAGAAAAAATGAAGAAATCTTGAGGCTGTACCACCAGGATTATATGGGTTACCTAATACTTAATATCATTAGTCTGCTCTTCCTGTTTGCCCCAACTCCTAAAACCTCACATTGTAAAGACCAACTCATACATTTGGAGTTCCAAGGTGTTTTATATGAAGTAAAAAAAATCTATTTCCTGTCACAAAATTTTTGAATAGCATTTAGGAATTTATCAACAATAATGCAAAGAAAATATTTGTTTTGAACTCAACTTCTAGTCAAAACTACCTGTTTACAGTAATTGAATTAAACATTTTATAATTTTGCTAGAGTGTCAATTTTAGGCCACATAATTAAAGAAATGAGTTTAATGACTCCACATTTCCTTTTCTATCAAAATTTATTTCATTTAGCTGAACATAAAAACTGGTGCAAATCAAAATAAACAAATGTATTAATTCAGTGTTTTAACATGTCTTATAAGCTGAAATCAACTCTATTTGTTAAATGAATGAAATAGTTGCAATACACAAAATAGATAGTATATAAAAATAACTTTACTTATAATAAAAAACAGTTTAGATTCTCTTCTTCAAAGTGAGTTGTTTCTTAGGGCATTAAATACATACATTTAAATCCTGTCCTTATATGAAATACAAAACAATTAAAAAAATTATTCTACTTATAATAAATAACAAATTTTGAATTACTACTTCTAATGTGAGGTTGCTTTTTAAGGCACTAATTACAAAAATATAAATTCAGATAATGCTTAATTCAAGTAATACAGAGAAGCAATACTCTGTAGAATAAACATGATTTAAGAAATTTAATTCTACTTATACTAGACAACAATCTTAGATTCTCTATCCTACTTGTAAATATTCAAGTTGATTTTTAAGGCACAATCAAGGCAACATATTATTAATAAGTATTTAGTATAAATGTAGACTAATACATTTTTAATGATGCAGAATCATTCCAATACTTTACTAATTCAAAAATGATGGGCCCCAAACATAATATGCAATAAATAACTTTCTGAGGTATGATATAACATTTAACTATTCACTTTCACATGAAATCTTCTATAGGAACAATATGTCTTTTCTGGTGGCACAACATATGATCTTTCCTTTTAAACTTTTTCTTGCATATTACACATTCAAACTCCAACAAACCTGTATGAGTATGTAGGTGTTTGAGATATATTGATCTATAGTTCTTAGTTCTGATAACTCTTTTACAAATTGGACAAAAACTTCTGTTAGGATAATCATAATATTTCTCTATTTCTTCAATTGGTAAAACTGTTTTGGGGAAACTGTGGGCTTCTCTTTTATGGCGCAACAACATTATTGGGTTTTCGAACAACTCTTTACAGTGGATACATCTGTTTTCGCTAGGTGCATTATTGACTTGAATTTGGACTTTTTTTTCATCTTCCATGGATGATGAGTTTTCAGCATTGTTAATTTTGTCTTCGGAATTATTGTTAAAGTTGTCATCTTCTTCAGATTCGCTATTACTATTGGCAATAGAATTACTATTTGGCAAATCTATTAGTTCTGTCTTTATCGAAAATTTATTACTCGACCTTTCTTTTTTGATAGTGGTTGACATTCTTTCAGAAAGCAAATACCTCACACAAATACCTATATATACTTTCAAAAACTAAACAAAAATATACAACCTACATTTGTCAGTGTCAGTTGTGTCATTCAATCAAAACTTCAATGACTTCAAATGTCATATATGACATATGACATTTACAAAATAAGAGCAGGTAACTGTGGATTTGTTGCCTCAAAGCAATTAAGAAATAATAAACAAATTTAAGAAATATATTTTAGAAATATAAATTTCTTGGGAATAATATTACAACAGATTAAATTCAGTGCCCGATTAAGCCACCTCGGGACATATAGCATATTCTATCGAGGGGCCCTTCATCTGATACGGTTTCTTAAGTATAAAGTGGTAAAGAAATCAATATTCACAGATTTATTTTCCATCTATAGGATACAATTTGTTGGGGTTTAATAGTAAAGGAGATCACTATATATCTTGCCGGGTGCTGACAAGTAAGTACCTATAAAAAAACAGAGAGGAGAATACAGGCCCAGGTTAAAAAAACTGTATTTACAAAATTCTGTTTGAATGTATTACACTTTATATTGGAGAAACATTTAGGCCTCTAAATGTACGAATAAATGAACATCTAAATTACATATTTGGGATTTAGGTCATAAAATTCAATTTGACAATTCAACAATACATTCACTAACTACAAGGAATGTCATATCTCAACACGAAAATTAAAATAATCTGCATTATAATTCTGTTAAATGAGGAGAATTGTATAGTTTCTACTTCCATAGAATTCAAACGTATCTCGTTGCGTTTAAGGATAAATTTCGTAATGGCAATTAATCTCTTTTTGAATAAGCCTATATCGGGATAGTTCATAAGATTTTCCAAGGGTTTCCCTTATGATGTTAATGGGATCAAAGAAACAACAAATATTTTTGATGGCATTTTTAGCGAATGATAGTCGTTCGTAGGAGCGCCACATCAAAGCCGATAAAGTGACGATCAAAAATATTTTTGACCATAAGTCTGATGATATTACTTTGTAAAACTAGAAATTATTCCTGCTTTTATAAAATACAACATTTATTCCTACGTTAAGTACCTACGTTAATTTTAAGCAATTTATATTTCTTTACTTCTTTTAACATATATAAATTAGAAATAAGTCAGAATAACAGTAAGTATTAAAGACATTTCAACACTAATAGTTAACATAGTTGTTTTGAGCATACAAGGTGTTTTTACAACAATAGTTAGCTGGCAGTTTATAATGAATAATGTTTGAACGAATGGAATTTTGTACAAATTTAAAAAATAATAAAGTAATTTTACTAACAAATGTTGAATATGTTTATAGATATTCTAGTAATAAAAACTGAGGCACTATAAGGATACGGGTGGCTAATCAGTGGTATGCTATTATTTTAAATGTTTAGAGAGCTCAACATTTAATTGGTTAACAATCATCGATAATGTACTGATGACATAAGAAAAAATCTGTAAAATAAATAATTTACATATCAAATCTTTTTGGTATGAAGTATATTTATATATCTCAGAAAATAAAAAAATTAGTCAGATCCGGAAGTGACGTCACGATTTCTCAAGGGGACAAAATTAGTCAATTTCAATGGTGGCACCCTTAAGGTCAGTAAATTCTGTGTATCTTATACAAAGAATATGCATACCCCCGGCTCTCATACTATATCAGTTTTGTTGGTAAGTAAATTAAGTTGCTTAGCAACACTTTGAATTCTTATTCAAATGGGGAATTACTCTTTCATCGCTATAGTAATAACACATTTGACGCTAAGGAAACTTTATTTCAATCTGTTTAAAAACACTGTGAACGTGAGAAAAATGAGAAAGTTAATGTCATCCAAACCGCAAGAAACTGACGACAAAGTATTTTGCAATTCAAGGAACTGTCAAAAGTTAGTTTAAATCATTAAAGTTTTTCGGTATATTATTTTAATAATTCTATTTATCAGCGTTAGTTGTGTAAACTGTGCTTTTTTCTACTAGGATACATTTATTTTTGAAAGAGTTTATTAACTTTTAGTAATACCTGGTCATTTGTTCGCAGGCTTCCAATTCCATTATCTAAAAGAACGATCCTAAACAACCGGAACATTAGAAATGACTCATCTAATGTAAATGCAATCCTCCAACCCGAGAATTACTTGCAATCGACGCGAAAAAACATAGAACAACACAAGAAACAATCAAAAAGTGCGCTAGCTAATGTTAAGAGGAAATGTTGCTTAAGCACAAACACATGCTACTGTAAGGAAATCGGTACCAAACCAAAAATATTAGCTAGACCAAGAAGTTGTTTGACTGTCGAAGAAATAAGGAAAAGAGTGGATATACCCAGTTTAAACAGGATACCTATCAAAAAATGTTTATGTTCAGGTATAGTATGGTACAGTTCTTAAGAAATTCGACTTAAAATCAGCGCTGGATTTACACTAGGGGCTAGTGCTTTGGGCGGCAAATTTTTGGGGAGCGGTAAAATTTGGAGCGTGAGAAAAAATGCGCGTAATAGAAAATTCTTCAAAAAAGTTTGATACTTTTGAAAACTTTCCGTAATTACAACAAATAAAACACTTTTTCCATATAAAATTGTAAACTTTGTAGATTTATTTAAAAAAAATTATGGAAAACATATTATTGAGTTTATAGATTTCTACAACTTTTTAGCTGAAATAAATACAATGCTAAATATTACAGAACATCTTAAAAACCAAAAGGAATAATATAGAACAAACGGCTAATAATATAAGTATGTACCTAAATGATCTTAATAGTATAAGTTGGATTCGCAGAATAAGGGTTCCCTATCACCTTTGAGATTTGATACAATGTAGGTAAATCAAAGTATATATTCTTCTAAGATTTCAGTTCCAGGCAAGGATTAAGTGGATTTTCTTATATTTTCCATAATATCTTTTAAATTAAGCGTTTTAAAATTATAAAAATATATACTTTTATTTCTTACAACGAGCTTTTTTATTTTATCTGTTACATGATGTGCTTGATTTATATGAAAATATTTATATAATTCTCTAATTTGGTCACCAAAATTAAGATTTTAATTTTCGCCAATAAACTTTCGGAGAAGCCCTATATATATATTTTTTTCTGAACTGCTGGCTCAAAAGTTTAGAAGGTAAGGGGGAGAATCGTTCAAATTTTAAATAATAAATTATCAAAACTTTTAAACAAATTATTTAAACAAGAGAAATAAAAATATTTGTATTTTTATGACAATTCCTATTAATTGATATATTATGTTATTTTTTTCTATTTAAATTAATAGATTAATGTTACTTTACTACTAAATTTTGAATGAATCAATTTTATTTTCAAGTGGTTTGCAGTTATATCAGGTAATAGGTCGAATTTGAAATATATTTTCTTAATAACTTTTTAACAAATTATTTTATTAATATAAAAAAATATACAAGTGGTCCTCATAATGATCCTTTTCACTTGATATACTACATGATGCGTTTGAAAACAGGTTCATTTTTTATTTTTCATTTGATTCTGTAATTTAGCCCCCAAACCTAATATCCGGGTTATCTCCTTATTTGTTCTGTAAAGTGCAAGTGAGGCCCTATATTTTAAATTTTTTCAAAATTTTGGCTCGTATAGTTTCTGAGAATTTTTTGACTTTTTCGTAATATCTTTTAAACAATATTTTAAAATTTAAAAAGTATAGTTGTATCCCTCATAATGAGCCCTTTTATTTGATATATTAAAAGATGGCTTTGAAAAACTCAATAATTCTATAATTTGCCCCCCAACCTTAATATTATAGTTTTTTGCCTGAAAAATTCAAATGAGGATCATATACCTGAATTTTGTCAAAATTTTAGATCTTATAGTATCGGTAATAAAGGGGAGGAATAGGCATTTTTTTAAATATTTTTGTTAATATTAAAAAAATATATGTTTTAAAATTATGAAAACATGCATTTGTGTTCCTCACAATGAGCCCTTTGATTTGATATATTAGGTACATGATGCGTTTGAAAATTTTTAAATTTTTAAATTTTTAAATTTTTAAATTTTTAAATTTTTAAATTTTTAAATTTTTAAATTTTTAAATTTTTAAATTTTTAAATTTTTAAATTTTTAAATTTTTAAATTTTAAATTTTTAAATTTTTAAATTTTTAAATTTTTAAATTTTTAAATTTTTAAATTTTTAAATTTTTAAATTTTTAAATTTTTAAATTTTTAAATTTTTAAATTTTAAATTTTTAAATTTTTAAATTTTAATTTTTTAATTTTTAAATTTTTAAATTTTTAAATTTTTAAATTTTTAAATTTTTAAATTTTTTAATTTTAAATTTTTAAATTTTTAAATTTTTAAATTTTTAAATTTTTAAATTTTTTAAATTTTTAAATTTTTAAATTTTTAAATTTTTAATTTTTAAATTTTAAATTTTTAATTTTTAAATTTTTAATTTTTAAATTTTTAAATTTTTAATTAAATTTTTAAATTTTTAAATTTTTAAATTTTTAAATTTTTAATTTTTAAATTTTTAATTTTTTAAATAAATTTTAATTTTTAAATTTTTAAATTTTTAAATTTTTAAATTTTTAAATTTTTAAATTTTTAATTTTTAAATTTTTAAATTTTTTAATTTTTAAACTTATAAATTTTTAAGTTTTTAAATTTTTAATTTTTAAGTTTTTAAATTTTTAAATTTTTAAATTTTTAATTTTAATTTTTTAAATTTTTAAATTTTAAATTTTTAAATTATTAAATTATTAAATTATTAAATTATTAAATTTTTAAATTTTTAAATTTTTAATTTTTAAATTTTAAATTTTTAAATTTTTAAATTTTTAAATTTTTAAATTTTAAATCTTTAAATTTTTAAATTTTAAATTTTTAAATTTTTAAATTTTTAAATTTTTAAATTTTTAAATTTTTAAATTTTTAATTTTTAAATTTTTAATTTTTAAATTTTTAAATTTTTAAATTTTTAAATTTTTAAATTTTTTAATTTTTAAATTTTTAAATTTTTAAATTTTTAAATTTTTAAATTTTTAAATTTTTAAATTTTTAAATAAATTTTTAAATTTTAAATTTTTAAATTTTAAATAAATTTTTAAATTTTTAATTTTTAAATTTTAATTTTTAATTTTTTTTAATTTTTAATTTTTAATTTTAAATTTTAAATTTTTAAATTTTTAAATTTTTAATTTTTAGATTTTTAGATTTTTAATTTTTAAATTTTTAAATTTTTAAATTTTTAAATTTTTAAATTTTTAAATTTTTAAATTTTTAATTTTTAAATTTTTAAATTTTTAATTTTTAAATTTTTAAATTTTTAAATTTTTAAATAAATTTTTAATTTTTAAATTTTTAAATTTTTAATTTTTAAATTTTAATTTTAATTCTCTCTGAATTGTCCCCAAAATTAATATTAGGAGTTTCTCCTTATTTTTCCTGTAAACTATGGGCAAAGTTCTATATTCTCAATATTTTTTAAAAATTTTAGCCTCAATAGTTTCGGAGAATAGCTAAATTTTGTAAATTTTCGCCCCTTAAAGTAGCCGTAAAATCAAATTACGATATGCACCCCTGATCGGGTCACCAAATTTTACCCCGATATCAAATTTCAACCTTTTGCGTATAGTAGTATAGTAAAAACAAGCTTTTATTAAAAAAAGTGAGTTAAAAAATAAAAAATATATATGTAGTGTATGTATATAGTAGGTATATTCTAGGGTCAGAATAACTCCTTTTTGGTAACTCCGTGTCCTAATATACGTGTACGTAGGTAGGTAGATTCTAGGGACATATAAAAATTTACATTTTTTCTAAATATAAAAAATATATATTTTAAAAGCTTCAGGCGCTGAGATATAGTACCGTTTCTGATGGACGACACCCTGTATATTTTTTATTTTTCTATTTCAAATACTCTCAGTTTAATATTTTTCTTTTATTTTCATCCCGGCAACTCTCAATTAGTGTAATTTTAAGCAGTGACTTATTTTATATTATCTTTAATAATCTTATAGGATCCATAATGAAATCCGATGTAACAACTCAAGAATTAGCAAAATTATATGAAGAGAATGTCGAAAGCGATGAAAACGAACTGCAGCTCACCGAGCTACGAAAAGATTACGAAAACTACAGAACAGCAGAAAATGAGAAAGACTTAGAAACTCTACAGGAACTCGATGACGAAGAAAAACGACAGGGACTATCAATTTCTACTTTACTGCGTAAATAAAACATATTCTTCTATTGTTGCCAGAAGATATCATTAATATTTTTTAGCCAGCAACTATGGGACCGTTGAAGAAGAAGACGATGAATATTCCGATGGTGAGTCTATGGACATTGGAAGGTTGAGAAAATTTCGAGATGAACATTATTTTGAAACTCATGGTGATGAATTGTTAGACCAAGATGGTGTATATGAACAACATGCTTGTATTCATCAATATGAGTTGGACAACAGAGGTTTACCGGTTCCTTTGAATTCGGATACGTATGGTAGGAGCAAGTAAGTGGTCTGGAGTTAAATATACCATTTGTTTACTATTTACCACAGGTAGCAGGTAAGCACTCGTTGTGTTAGGCTTACTTCAGAATTTTTAAATTTTTCGCATGGCGGTGCGGTGAGGAACTTCGCTCCAAGGCCTTCTGATGTGTCAAGAGCACAGAGGTTATATATACAGAACAGGCAAGTAGCCTTATTCTGTCTCCTTCGTCGAAAAAGTGGGAGACTAAGTAAAGACTAACCCCTACTCTTTTTATATTTCCCTATCGATTATATCGACGTCTGTTAGTGTATAACGAATTCAATATTTGGAGCGTTATGTGGACACTAAGCTTACGAGGTCTGGCTATTAAATGAAGAGAGTGCGTGCGTAGAAGTTGTTTTAGAGGGATAGGACGGAAAACTAATGCAGCATTTGATAGCCGGAAGTGTCTTCTGTTCCAATGCGAAAACACGTTTCAGTCGCTGTAGTAGTATTTTTTCTATAGAGGTTAGAAACAAACTGGATCAATGTGAAGTTTTTAGTTAGATTTAAAAAAAACCTCTGCTATAAGTTGTTGAAAGTAGCCTATGGTAAGTATTCTATATCTTGTGCACGTGTTTTCGATTGGCATAAAAATACACCAGGAATGAATAAAGGAAGGATGTCGAAATCAAAATTTAAAGTCGTTTTTTTGGCGTCAACAGCATCCTGATGACTGAATGGGTTCCAGAGGGTCAGAATCTAAAGCAAAATTACTATTTGAAGGTTTTGGCAAGAAACGTCCAGTGTTGTGGACAAACAAGTCGTGGATCTTGCACCAGGACAACGCACCTGCCCCTAACGTGAAGAGTTCTTTAGTCGCTAGGACACTCCATTGCTCAAACAGGCCTCGTACGCTACGTTCACGTAACAAAAATAAGTTCGATGCTCATTTCCTGATCCAAATATCGCGATAAATATTGAACGCGTAGATCTCGCATATGTGGTTTCATGTCCAGCCAGGGTTGACATATCTGTCAACTTTGAATGGGTGAAAATTTAATATATACAGGATAATTCATATTCGATCCCTAACCATTTGGATCTCGGAAACTACAGGAAGTACGCAGAAGTTTAAATGGAAGCAAAATGGAGTAATTTACTGCTTCAGGAAATCTTGTTTGTTATATATAATTTTTTAGAATACTTCCGAAGATTTTTAATTTTTCTGAGTTCTTTGAGAATAACACCACATAAACTTGAAAGTCTGTATGTTTCAAAAGTCCAAACGTTTCAAGGTCAGACCCCGTTTTCAATGGTATTACACAAAATAAACAAGAAATAAAAAGTTAAAAAATTAAAAGGATTCGTAATGACCAATATCGTAATCACAATTTGACATTATGAAACCAGGACTCATCGACCTATGCTTCAAATTGGGTTCTCAAGTAATTAATGTTTCATTATTTAGAGTCTCTTGAAAAAATAAGTTACGAATTTTAAATTATTACAAACTCTAGCCTATTCACTTAAACGAAAACGAACTTGCGGCCTAACTTCCTTAACGGGTCTAGCGTTATTTGGACTCCAAATATCTTGTTTACTATTAGTGAACACGCCACAGTTTAAAAACGTACCATTATCGGATGCGGATACCCTTATAATAGTTGTTTTCGCGGTGTCGATTCAGGATACGGGATGCGGGACGAATCTCGGATCTGCTTGTGCGCAAGTGCAGTTACGAACAAGTACTAGATTTCTCTTGACCACGAACAATTTTAGAACTGTAATAAAACGACACTGTAGTAGTACTTAATTCAAAAGGATCTGACTCTGCCGAAACGTCGTCATTTTACCATCTCATAATTCTCGGAAACCACCTAAAACATTTAGTGCCGGCGAAAACTTAAAAACAAATATAGAATATAGAAGTACACTATGGTTACGTAACGTCACGTGACGTCACGTGAAGTGATATATATATATATATATATATATATATATATATCATATCATCATATATAGCTGATTTAAAAGCATGCGTAAATTGTATTGCAATTATTTCGAGTGTTCCGTGACATGCTGTAGTAGCATGTGAACACACGTGACGTGACGATAATGTGTTTTCACCTTTACTCTTCCCTACAGTGACAATGAAATTCCTAACAATTAAGATAATCACTGTTTTTTGCAAAATCTCTGTTTTTTTTTCGTCCCAGCTACATAAAATATACAAGTTTTTAAGTTTAATCATAAACTATGAAACACAATAGGTTTCATCAAAATAGTTACAGTAGATTTAGCGTGATGCTTGAACAAACAACCAAATTCAGATATAGATGTTTTACAGATGTACAATCTGCTCCAAAACCTCAACTGGATACGATACCGAATCTTCTGAAATTTGTATGAAGGAAAAGCCTGGGAGTCGCGGTGTGAGGAATTTTTCAAAGTATTATCAGTCAGGTCTTGTGCCAAAAGCTATCAACTTCGGGGCCAGTGGAACGAAGATTGAGCTCAAAGTTACCGAAGAGGAGTTGCAAAAAATGAACTGTGTTATTGGCAAAATTAAAATGCCACAATATAAAAATACGTTTGCCCTGAGACAACAGAAAATGAAATATTATTAATATGTAAAAACATATATATTTATATTTTTTTTATATTTGATATTTTTAAACTGAGTGACAATACATATTTATTTAGTTAGTTTCATTTATTTACAAACATAAAATTGAAAATAACATATAAAGGGTGAGTTTTTTTTGATGATCATTATGGGGATCTCGGAAACTAGCGGAGATAGAGCAATGGTTAAATTGGGAAAGATTTGCAGTTTTACTGGCCCAATTTAATGGCACTTTCGGATTTTTGTAAAAAGTCTTGGCTTACTAGATATTTTGAAAAAACGAAATTTTGTCGAAGTATCAAAATTGAAGGGAATTGTATCCCGAATATGAATGTCATTTGCTTGACAGCTCTCGTTTTCGAGATATGATACAAACTTATCTTTTTTTGAAACCATAGTTGGCTATGACCTCAAAAAATCGGACATTTTTAGAGCTTTTCAACGATATAATACTCGATATAGTTAGTCATAAAAATAACGGAGTTATGGATGCTTTTCTCTCTTATTTTCACTTTTAACGTAGGTAGCCCTGAAAAAGATTGTTTTCACTTTGACGTATCCTCATTTGAGACTAATTTCATTTGCAGTGCTGAACTGACAGTCGATATTGACAAGTTTTCGTGATAAAATGGAATATTCTAACGAAGAAAAACTGAATATGATGCAGCTGAGGAATACTTTCATAGATATTTTAATCGTCGTCAACCTGCTCTATGTACATTTAAGAGGCTTTACGATAGTTTACGCAGATATGGATCTTTTACTAAACCACCAAAGGAACGTAATCAAATTAACAAAGCAGCCCACACAAATGTTTTGGCAATGGTAAATCAAAATCCATCTACATAAACTCGTGTGATTGCGGCAGAAGCTGTCACATCTCAACGAACTGTAGTTAAAGTACTGAACGCGCACAAGTTCCACCCGTAAAAACCTTCAGTTTCTCAAACTATGCATGCTGGTGACGAACATCGACGTATTTTGTTTTGTACATGGTTTAGAGACATGTGCGTTGACAATCCACAGTTTCCATTAGAGGTGTTACGGTCAGATGAAAGTAGATTTACGAACTGCGGTATGTTCAATAGACACAATGAGCATATCTGGGCTAAAGAAAACACTTTCTCTGTAGAACAAAGACGACCCCAGATAAAATTTCGTTTTATTGTTTGGTGTGGTATCATAGGGTCAACTATTCTGGGGCCTTTTATCTATGACGAATCACTTACTGGAAAGCGCTACTTGCATTTCTTGCAATACACTTTTTAAGACATGTTGCATATTTTGAATTTGAGAACTCATTTAGAAATTGAGTGGTTCCAACATGATGGAGCACCTGCTCATATCTCGTTATTAGTAAGATAACACTTAGATAATATTTATCCAAATTCTTGGATAGGAAGAAATGGCTCACGCGAATGGCCACCCCGGTCTCCCGATTTGGCAGTTATAGACTTCTATTTATGGGGTGCGCTAAAAAACAAAGTATACAAAAGAAAGTATGAGACAGTTGGTGACCTAAGGGAGGCGGTATTACAAGCAATTGAAGAAATTGATAGGCGGTCTCTGAGGAAAGCGGTAATGTCAATCTTAAAAAATGCAATTTTTGTCTAAATAACAATGGTGGACTTTTCGAACATAAATTGTAACCATAATTATGTACTTTAATTTCTTAAGTTTTTGGTAAGTACCTACTTATTTAGTTTTTTCGTTATATCTGAAATACCTAATAAAAAAATCGAATATTTTTTGGAATAGTTATTAATAAATCAATCTATTTCATGGCTAACTACGTTAAAAGTGAAAATAACAGAGAAAAGCATCCATAATTCCGTTATTTTTGTGATTAACTATATCGAGTATTATATCGTTGAAAAGCTCGAATTTTTTGAGGTCATAGCCAAATATGGTTTTCATTCTAAAAAGATAAGCTTGTGACATATCTCGAAAACGAGAGCTGTCACGCAAACGAGGACATGACAATCAAATTCGGGATACAATTCCATTTAATTTTGATATTTACACTTTTTTTATAAAATCAAAAACAAAGGAGCTAGATAGGGATTTTACTAAATCGACAGAATTTCGTTTTTTTCAAAATATCTAGTAAGCCGTGACTTTTTACAAAAATTTAAAAGTGTCATTAAATTGTGCCAGTAAAACTGCAAATCTTTCCCAATTTAACTATTACTCTATCTCTAGTTTCCGAAATCCCCATACTGATCATCAAAAAAAAAACTCACCCCGTATAGAAGTAAATTCTTGAAAGAACATAATATTGTGTTTTTGATTTTTTCTTATATTACGAAATATGGCGATCGTAATGCTGCTGTTAATGAATAAGTTTGGCGAATCAGAAAACCTTCAAAATGAATATTTA
Organism: Octodonta nipae; assembly: GCA_034190945.1. Classification (NCBI taxonomy): domain Eukaryota; kingdom Metazoa; phylum Arthropoda; class Insecta; order Coleoptera; family Chrysomelidae; genus Octodonta; species Octodonta nipae. The sequence continues at coordinate 14,540,511 of CM067220.1, read as the reverse complement.
CAAGTGCTGATAGTCGGATAAACACAAAGTTTTGTACTAGACTGCTTCAAAAAAAGTGTTTTTTTATTAAACATATGTAAAAAATTCTTCAGTATAAAAAAAAATTCTCCTAAATTTTGAGCTCAATATCTCAAAAATTGAGCTGGCGCATAGGGGGGTCCCCTTTCCCGTTTAAAATACATAGGAAAAAATTTTTTGGTTTTAAAATATCTACATGCATAAAATTGTTAAAAATTTTTGCTTCTCACTGTCTTATAGAAAATTTAATTATCTACAAATTGCTTTCCGGGTTTTTGTTCTAAACTCAACCGCAACGAAGTTACAGGGCGCTTAATAAAAGGCAAAAAATCAATTAATGATTTAAGAATCGAAAACAATTTATTATATTAATTTATCAATAAATTAACTCAAAATACTTAATTATTTAACAAAATCTGTCAATTTAACATTATATTAATTTTACTTCATTTAATTAATTTAAGTTATTATATTTACAATTTTTTGATTTATTCTTGACTAGTTTGATTCATATACCTAATTTTGTTTATTTTACGTAGGGTACAATTTGCGATGATTCTGTACAACTTTCCATAAAAACTGTTTTTGTTCTTCATCTTTAGTACTAAACTGATTAAATTCTTAAACTAAAGCAAATGATCTGATAAAGTCACTTATGTTTTTAGTACACAATATATCTAAATTTTTTTGATCAACGTCAATACGTTTTTTGACAGTTCGACTTTCCTTTGTTTGTATTGCTTCAACCATTTTTGATTTTACTTCAAGTGGTACAGAATCTTCAAAAAATGCTAGTGACGCGATTTCTTCTGATAAATACCACAAATTAAGTACTTTGAGTTAATTTATTGATAAATTAATATAATAAATTGTTTTCGATTTTTAAATCATTAATTGATTTTTTGCCTTTTATTGAGCGCCCTGTAACTTCGTTGCGGTTGAGTTTAGAACAAAAACCCAGAAAGCAATTTGTAGAGAATTAAATTTCCTATAAGATAATGAGAAGCAAAAATTTTTAAAAATTTTATGCATGTAGATATTTTAAAACCAAAAAAAAAATTTCCTTTGTATTTTAAACAGGAAAGGGGACCCCTCTATGCGCCAGCTCAATTTTTTGAGATATTGAGTCAAAATTTATGAGATTTTTTTTATACTGAAGAAACTTTTTACATATGTTTAATCGAAAAAAAAAACTTTTTTGACGCAGTCTATTTTGTACCATATCACCAAACCTTTCTTTTTTTTCATTCCACGCACGTTTTAAAAACAGCAAGCAGGAAAACAAAAAATAAAAATATTTATAATTATCCCTTGATCTGTTACTTAAAAACTATCGGTATATCAGTGAGCAAAAACCATATATTAATAACATACTACCTACGGTTATTGAGTTATTAAATATTTAAGTTTTTAAAATACAAATTTCTATTCATTCTTAGGTGCTAATTGAAGTGTTTTTTACCCAGAAAGTCATAATAAAAAGTAGAAAATTAATGGTCATCTAAATAACAGTTTCTGAGCTTCAGCTTAAAAATGGATATTGTAGGATAAATAGTTTTTAATTGCCTGAACCACACTATATATTATATTGTATTGTATTGTATTTATTATCAATAATTACGTAAGAAATGTCCTTAATATTCAATGTAAAACCAAACAACATTAGATAATGATAACCTTAAACAAGAACTATACAATATTTCATTAAAGATATATTTAATTTCACTGAACTAAAATCACCTTGAATTGCACTTTCCACTCTATTTGGTTTTTTTAAAAAACCTTTTCTGACGCGTTTCGATATTAACTATCTTTGTCAAAGAACTAACTGGTATTTCGTGAAGTCCGTATATTTATAGTTTATTTAGGTTGTCAATAATAATCCGATAATTGAACAATTAGCATAAAGCTATCGGCAATTATCCTTTTACGTAATAATCTGGTGTATACGTAGAATTACTATAGGTATTAAAACAAATTACTGGTTAAATAAATTTAATAATGGAGACCGGTTTAAATCTACCTGGTCGTTCAGTAAATTTCCCGAATTTTTGAGTTTATTGATCTCTAATGATTCCAAAAGATTTAGTCTCCTACCCTTATTTTCAGCATGTAATAAATTGAAGTTTTCGTCGAAATTGTGATATTCTGTTAATAGATGTTCTGCATATTTTGAATCTGTTTTTTGATTAACAAAAGAACTACGGTGCTCCATGATGCGTTTTTTACATGCTCTCCCGCTTTGACCGATATAGACTTTATCACATGAGCCACATGAAAGTTTGTACACCCCTGCTTTGTTGTTTTTATCTATTTTGGATTTGTTATTTTTGACTAATTTTCCTAAGCTATTGTTTGTTTTATACGCTACGTTAATGTTCTGTTTTCTTAAAAATGAAGCAACTTTTAAAGTGGGTTTACCAAAATATGTTAAACTATTGTATTTAACGTCCGTGGTTTTGACGTTTGGATAAACTAAGCTTAATGTTTTCTTATGATTCTTGTTTTTAAGTAATTTATCTATTAATTCAGCCTCGAAACCATTATTTACTGCTATTTGTTTAATTATATTTAATTCATTTTGAAAATTTTCCGGGGTTTGATCTATGGAAATTAACCTATTTATCATACTGTGATACGCAGCAAGTTTGTGTTGATAAGGATGTATAGATGTGCTATGAATAGTAATGTCAGTTTGGCTTGTTTTACGATAGATTGAGAAATCATGTATTCCGTTTTCTCAATCTATCGTAAAACAAGCCAAACTGACATTACTATTCATAGCACATCTATACATCCTTATCAACACAAACTTGCTGCGTATCACAGTATGATAAATAGGTTAATTTCCATAGATCAAACCCCGGAAAATTTTCAAAATGAATTAAATATAATTAAACAAATAGCAGTAAATAATGGTTTCGAGGCTGAATTAATAGATAAATTACTTAAAAACAAGAATCATAAGAAAACATTAAGCTTAGTTTATCCAAACGTCAAAACCACGGACGTTAAATACAATAGTTTAACATATTTTGGTAAACCCACTTTAAAAGTTGCTTCATTTTTAAGAAAACAGAACATTAACGTAGCGTATAAAACAAACAATAGCTTAGGAAAATTAGTCAAAAATAACAAATCCAAAATAGATAAAAACAACAAAGCAGGGGTGTACAAACTTTCATGTGGCTCATGTGATAAAGTCTATATCGGTCAAAGCGGGAGAGCATGTAAAAAACGCATCATGGAGCACCGTAGTTCTTTTGTTAATCAAAAAACAGATTCAAAATATGCAGAACATCTATTAACAGAATATCACAATTTCGACGAAAACTTCAATTTATTACATGCTGAAAATAAGGGTAGGAGACTAAATCTTTTGGAATCATTAGAGATCAATAAACTCAAAAATTCGGGAAATTTACTGAACGACCAGGTAGATTTAAACCGGTCTCCATTATTAAATTTATTTAACCAGTAATTTGTTTTAATACCTATAGTAATTCTACGTATACAACAGATTATTACGTAAAAGGATAATTGCCGATAGCTTTATGCTAATTGTTCAATTATCGGATTATTATTGACAACCTAAATAAACTATAAATATACGGACTTCACGAAATACCAGTTAGTTCTTTGACAAAGATAGTTAATATCGAAACGCGTCAGAAAAGGTTTTTTAAAAAAACCAAATAGAGTGGAAAGTGCAATTCAAGGTGATTTTAGTTCAGTGAAATGAATTTCCAACAAGTATCGGCTGAATCAATCCGGTATATTTAATTTAGCTATATAATACAGATATCAATAAATAACAACGCTCGGTATATTATTACAACAATTTGTATAGGAAATAAGCAGATTGACATATAAGTAAATTGTTATTACTTAATTTTAACTTAGTGGGAGTACATGAACCCAGTGAAAAACTTAATCCAAGAAACTGAAAATTGTTGTAATCAACCATTTATGTCGTGTACTGAACAGAATTTAATCACGTTTATTTACAAAATATCAAAAAGAAAAGACAAAAGTAGATATAATAATTTAGAGTTGAAACATAAAACAAGAAATTAGTGTATATTTGTAAATGTTTCGGGGTCGTTCGCTGTTGTCAATGGCAAAGAAACTGTGAAAAAAGGCACAATTCTAAAATATAAAATTACAATGTTTAGCAATATTATTTGATTTATAAATTCATAAATCAAAGATCATAACGATATAAATCAAGGTTTATGAAGAATAGATTATAGAAATGCAGAAAGTGATAACTAAGATACATAATCCAAGTATGTAATGATTAGTGTTAAATAAACAATCTGAATGAGGCAACTAACGGGTTGATGTTATTAGATTTTGATAAAAGTTCATTAAAATTTTAATAACAATTTCATTTTTTCATCGATATAACTGGTAAAGATTTAATAGATATGACAGAACAGCAAAATGCATTGAGAAAACCGAAGAACAGGAAAGCGCCTAGTCCTGATTAACTCTGAACTTATAAAATACTAGCCGTTACCCGCGGTTTCACCCGCGTACAGAATGTCCACCATTCCCGAACGAATATATTTCACCCAACCTGCAAGTACATATGGGTCACCCTATATAACTGTTTTATTAAACATTTTTTTATAACTGTAAGTCTACTTAATCCTGCTGTTTATTTGGCACCCAATATAACTTTTTGAACACCTGACTGTAACTCTTATCTACTCTATATTTCAGCTATGAAACTGCTTATGGTTTACGCTGTATAACAATTATTTCAGATATTGTTGGAACCACCTTTTAAAGCACAATTTTTCTTTACCATATATTTTAATCACCCTTTATTTGCAACTTTTTCTAACATTGTGTTAAACACACTCTGAAACTATAATCTTGTTTCTCCCCATATTTCAGATATTCCATATAGTGTAGAATGCAACTGTTCATGGTCTATCCTATATAACATTTTTTTTGTAACTTTTTTTGATCCACCCTAATGGAAATACCTGTTGAACCCTTGGTGTGTCACAAATGTAAAAACACAGTTTTGCACCCTAACACCAAACTCTTATATAAACACTCGCCTAAACTGCAAATGATTATTGGCCACCCTATATAACAATTTTATTCAACATTTTTTTAACTGCCTTGAATAACTACATTAAAACCACAGACCTAAGAATTAAATAGACCGAATTGTTTACATTTTTATGCGCTCCAACATTCAAATTATCTCTTTTTATTCTCGATACACTGTTGCCAGATTCCACAAAAATCATTATAAGCTAATTGACAGGAATATAGAAACTAAAATATTTTACTCATTTACACACAATATATAACATGCAACAGAAAATATAAACCATAATTTACTTAATTATATAAGACGCTTAATGTGGCGCTGGCATATTTACTACAGAAATATCTCAAATTATTCTCATATTGTAGTATAATACATAAAATGGCTACATTTGGCAAAGCTTTTACTACTTTTACGATGGGATAACGACCAGTATGGATTTATGAATGAAATTATTTCTTACCGTGTTGCCGGCAAGAAACTGTGTTTGGTTGAGGTTAAGTACATTTTTGGTGATATTTTGAAGCTTTTTGTAAAAAAAAAATTTTATTTATTGCTTAATCATGGTGCGTGGTTGTGTAGTTTGTGGAAAAGTAGATAACTTGTTTCCGAATTTATCTTTTCATCGGTAAGTGATTATGTATACTTTGTTTATGTCTCAGTGGCGTACTGTTTAAGCTTTATTTCACAAGTATATTTATTAAAAATTGACAGTTCATATCTTTTTAACAATGATTATAATATTATTTATAGAAAAGCGGATAGAGATTTGCTACTTTTTTATACAAAAGCCCTATTTTTAGAGGATCAATAGAAAAAATCATATAGTAAAATTTTTACATTCATTAAAATTTATACAGGCTTTGTAGTAGAAAATAACTTAATATACTTTGAGAGATTTGTCCCAACGTTTCATTAACAATACTAATAAAATATCAATTAATAATGGTCTAACTAATATGGGTAATTTTGTAATTAAATTTAATAAGAATCGGTTGATACCTGGACGTATAAGGTAAGCAGTGGTTGAATGTTTTATAAAAAAATCTATTTTTAGTGTACTCAGATATTTAATTGTGAAACATTTCATAGATCATTTGCAGCAATGTATGCTAAACAGTGTACCTTGAGAACAGTTTAGATTTAAACATCAATTTACTCTTCTCACATTTCCCTAAATATATATTGTTATACCCAAATGTAATGCCAGAAATAAGTTTTCTTAACCAATATCATAATAAATGACAAGGGAATATATATATATATATATATATATATATATATATATATATATATATATTCATATTATTATATTTGGCACTTTATAGAGGAATTAATTGGGCAGTAAATTCACCAAGAAATTGTGCCTATTTTTTCGTTTTACACCTACCAATTTTTCCATTCTGTAGGTAGTTTGCTGTTAAAGATTACAAGTTGCAGATAGTAAAAAATAGATATAAAGCTTTTAAAAATAAGCGACAACACTCTGGATCCAGAATAACACCTAGAAAAATCTATTTACACAGTTTTATTAAAAAAACGAGTTACAAAAAAGTATACAATTCTTCACCAATAACTCATAAAACTATTAATGATTAAAATATTTAAAAAAGGTACTTAAAGAGGACGAAATTTCCAATAAAAAAGTACTGATTACCGGATTTCCATTATTTATAATTTAAGTTTAATACTTAAAATAGGGCTCGAAGCTTGCTGTTAAATTTCATGACATGCTATATTGATAAAATATTATATATATATATATATAGAATTTCGAAAATCTGTCTTCATACCCTCATCATCGATATCAAAAACCCCTATTTACAATTTTTTACGCAAATTCATTTAGTTCGACTTATACGCCATATTGGATTTTTCATTTTGAATTTCGAAAATCGTTCCTCAAATCTATAATCAGCAACACCGAAAATCCCTATGTACAAATTTTTAGGTAGATTCATTGAGTTTGATTAGCAGTCCGCCATTATGGATTCTAGATTTTGAATTTCGAGAATCTGTCCTTAAATCCATAATGTGCGACACCAATACATTCCTCTTACCCATTACAATTGACGCCTTTACCACTCAATATGGAGTTTTCAAAAATAATTAAGTTCCCAATTGCAAATAAATATTTAGAAATTTCAAAGTTTGATGAGTTATACTTATTTTATCACCATAATTGTTGTATTACATTAAAATTTTACAAAAAGATTTTGTAATATTGAATTTAAAATATGTAATAGATGTTGGATTACTTTTATTTATTTATTTTTACGTTACGCTACTGGATATTATACGACAACAGGTCTCAAGCTGGACATTGTTGCCGCGGAGCAACTGATGATGCTCTGTCTTTTTCCCACTCATGATTTATTTACATTTAATGTTGGATCGATTTTGTATCGGATTTATGAATGAAGCTTTCGGTCTCTTGAATTTATAGGTCTGTGATTAAAACCATCCTGTATACACCGCTGCCAATTTGTCACACATTATAACTTATTTTTTAACCATCCTGTGTAACCATAATTTTAATCTACAAAATATTTTATTCACCCTGTATGTGCATCTGCTTAGGGGCATTTTTTAAACTCTTAACTATAACTCTGGAATACTCTCTATCTTATATACGCAACTGCTTATGGACTACGCTACATATCTATTTTTTTAAACACCCCTTTTATGCAGCTTTTTCTAACATTCTTTTAATCACACTGTATGACCTATAATTTTAGTTCGATCCATGTTTCAGATATTGCATACATGCAACGGCTCATGTTTTATCCTACAAAAAAAATGTAAATGCATCCAACTTGTTTAACTATAATTCTACTCCACCTGCTATTTCAAGCACCCTGTATATGCAACTACTTTTCGACCACAAAGTATAACATTTTTTGTACCATCCTGTATAACTATAAATCCATCAGTGCCCAATATATTTTACCAAAACTGCAACCTTATATGTATTACAACTACCCTCTATACGCTACTGCTTATTGGTCAACCAATATAACATTTTTTAAATAATTAACCATGACACTTCTTCACCCTTTATTTCAACTATCCTATCTCTGCAACTTATTATGAACTACGCTATTTCACAATTTTTCCTCATATTTTTTCAATAACTTTATAACGTATAATTTCCTTCCACACTTCATCTAAACCATCCTTCATTTGCAACTTTTTCTAACCTTGTCTGAATCACACTTTATAACTATAACTTTACCTCGTCCTATATTTCAGGTACTCCCTATAAGCAACTGATATATAACAAAATTTTTCTACCATTTTTTACCAACCCTCTGTAATTATAACTCTAAACCACCCTATATTTCAATAAGTTTTTATATGCAACTACTTATTTGCCACACAATATAACATTTTTGTACCACCCTGTTTCCTTAGAATCCTACTCCGCCCTATATTTCAACAATCCCTTAAATGGAACAGCTGGTAGATCATAATAATTCTTTATAATATTTTTTAAACCCACCTGTATAGCTGTAATTATACTCCGCTATATATTTCAGCCATCCTTTATATGCAAATACTTGTAGATATAAAACAAGTTTTTAACCACATCATACTATATTCAATCTTATATTTCAACAACCCTCTATAAACAATTGCTTCTAACATTTCTTCAACCCATTTCAAAACAATAATACCTTCTGAGCATTTCAAAGATCCTAACTGCTTACTTACGACATTTTTTTCCAAGATTTTTTTATCCAAACTTTATAAATTTCTACCCTTTTTCAACCACTTGGTATATGCAACTATTTATGGCACACTCAACTTTTTTGGACCACCCCATATAACTAATTCCACTCCCCTTTATTTCAACAACATTGTATATATGCAGCTGCTTATAGGACACCCAATATAACTATTTTTTAGATTTTTTTAAATCCGTGTAATTGTACTTATAAAAATTAATGCAAGAAATAAGACTTACTGTTGTGCAATGCAGTAGAGTGTATTTTATTTAGTCACAAGTGAATGAAAATGAGCACAGATTTTCATCAGGGATACCTTTCGCACGTTTTTTTTCTTATTCATCCTTCATCCATCAACTTATCAATTCATCGACATGCTGGCCAATCAACCGTTCACCCTTTCGTCCATTCATCTGGCCGTCCTTTCTCGAATCCTTCGATTGATCAATCTATCTTTATACCACCCTACATTTGTAAAATATTCTTTGAGGGAAATATCATACATAAGATTTGGCATGAGTTTCTAGATATATACTAAGTGACAAGGAATCAGAACAATAATAAACAATTAGTCTAATACAACAATTTTTTATAGATGCGAATTATACATACAATGGGGTTCTGAAGTAGTTATAAATGTAATGTTATACTGTAAGTCATTTCGAAAAGCTTGTTTATTAGGTTTCCTCTTCTCAATTTTTTTCCTGCAACAGGTTGGTATATTGTGTTATACTTATCTGTCTTTGGAGACGTTTCAACTCCTGGAGTCGATGTCAATTGCTTTGTATTGTGTTTTGAGGTTTTTTCTAACTAATTTCGCTTTGATGTTCATTTTGTTGTTTGTCAAAAATTTGACAGTGACAATGCAGAAAAAAAAGGATAGAAAACCCAATGAATAGGCAAAATAATCCTAATATACTAGTCAATTTTTATATATGAAACTTCATTTTCTGAAAAAAAAATATTTTTGGACATGGTTTGGAAAGCGAAATACTTGACGGTACCCTATAATATAAGTGTATTTCTTAGCAATAACCATAATAACACACAAGTATGTTTGCTTCAAAAGAGAGAATCTTTACAAAACAATTGAATTTATTATATTAATTATTAGTGAAATTCAAAGTAACTCCAATTTACAGTACTAATTTTATTTACAGAATTGGCAAGATACGGAAACAAGAGATAATTTTTATATTATGTAGACGTAAACGAGTTGAAGAGTTGCTACAATCAGTCAGTTTATCATTTCAAGTTTCTATCAAATGACATTTATTAGTTTTTCAAAGTTTGAGGTTGGTCAGTTGTAGTGTGTTGGCTCATCTGTTCGCATCGTCATTTATAATATAACAGGTAAATATTGATTGTCCTTAATGATTTTCACACATAACGTCTCAAGTAGATTAAGTATAGGGGTGTTTTAATTTACAGGGACAGTTTTTATTTATTTATATATTTATACATTATTTAAAGAACAATATTCTAAATTTATTAACTTTTAGAGATTTTTCCATCCTTTGAACGCGAGACAATATATTCTAGTCGAGAACCTTGATCAGTTGTGCTCCCGCAACTGATTAAATTATCGATTAATCATTTATGTATATAGTACATATAACTGAATCTAATATACAGGGTGTTCCTAAATTGGAGGTACAAACGAAAAGGGGAGATTCCTTGAATAGTTTTAGGAAGAAAAAGTCCCATAAACATGGGTCCGCAAACGTTTCGTTTTTCAAGATACAGAGTGTTTCATTTTTTTTCAAGTTTTTTTCTCAAAGATATTACAATTAAGAGTTTACACCTTGAGACATGCCAATTTCGATTGCAAATCTACAGGGTGATATTTTTTCGGGAACACTGTCCACTGTTGTCCTTCAGAACTTTTTTTTGGTGAGCCACTGGTTCTTTCAAAAATTGTAAAGAAAAGCTTTGTTGTTGTAGCAAACTTTATGTTCTCTTATAGTTTGGTCGTATTTACTACCGATTTCGAGAACAAAATTTTGAATTATTAAACTAGCAATGATTCTTAAAGATTCGATAAACTGGTTTAATCATCAAAAAAATGTATCACTGCAAGAAACTTACAACTCAAAAATTAATCATAATAAAAAATTAAATAACAACAAAGGAACTAAACTACAGCAATTGTTGAAAATGTCCTCCCCCAACCCTTATACAAGCTTCTGTTCTTCTTCTCATAGACGATCGAACTCTTTCAAACACTCCTGGAGTATTCCTAATTGTATCAAACGCGCCTATTATACGATTTCTCAGTTCGTCTACGGTATTCACTGGCGTTATGTACACTAGAGATTTTAGATGGCCCCATAGAATGAAATCTAAACTATTTAAATCTGGGGATCTGGCGGGCCATGGCTGATGTCCACCTCGTCCAATCCACCGGTTTACATAATTTTCGTTCAAATACTCCCTAGCCAAAAGTGAAAAATGAGCAGGAGCACCGTCGTGCATGAACCACATTTCACGTCGCATCATAAGAGGTATATCATCCAATAACAAGCGCAAATCGTTCTCTAAAAAATGTCTGTATGATTGACCGTAAGTCGCCCTGGCAAGAAGAAAGGACCAATCAAATAATCGCCAATATTACCACCCCACACATTTAATGAAAATTTCTCTTGAAAATAAGCTTCTGCAATTTCATGTGGATCCTCCTCAGCCCATATGTGTCCATTATGAAAATTTATGATTGAAGTCCTTGAGAAACAGGCTTCATCAGTGAATAGAATTTGGCAATCAAAATGAGGATTGTTCAATAGTCTGTTGAGGTACCACTGACAAAAAATAATTCTTGGATGACAATCTCGAGGCAAGAGCGCCTGCACCCTCTGAATGTGATAAGGATAGAGCAAAGAATCCCGCAAGATCCGCCAAACAACTTGATGACTTGTTTTGAAGGTAACACTAATTTTTCTTGTACTGGTTCCTGGATGTTCTTCTATTTCGTTCAGCACTGCCTCTTCGAGTCGTGGTGTTCTCACACCTCGTGGTCTACCTGCATTAATATTTTTCGCAGAAAAAGATCCAATTTCTGAAAGACGCCTGTGAATATTAGAGAACATCCGATGACCAGGCATCACTCTATTGGGATAGCGTTCCATGTAAAGACGCTTAGCTTCTCTTAAATTACCATTTGCAAGACCATACATGAAATGCATGTCAGCCATTTCGGAATTCGTAAAATTCGGCATGTTTTGATATTAAAATGCAACCATCTTTAATTTTCAAAACACTGGAGTTTAATTTGATGTGTCAAAACTAACAATAAATTTATTCATTCACCACAGCCTACTAGGTGGGTAACTAGATTTCTATGACAATTCGGAAATTTCTGAGGATTTCAAGAGAATCATTCAAAATTTTTTTCTCGAAACTTGTAGTAGATACGACAAAACTACAAGAGAACATAAAGTTTGGTATAACAACAAAGCTTTTCTTTACAATTTTTGAAAGTACCAGTGGCTCACCAAAAAAATGGTTCTGAAGGACAACAGTGGATAGTGCTCCCGAAAAAATATCACACTGTAGATTTGCAATCGAAATTGGCATGTCACACGGTGTAAACTCTTAATTGTAATATCTATGCCAAATTTCATTTGAATATCTTGTGAAGTGCAGATACTATGAGAAAAAACTTGAAAAAAATTCAAACTTTAACACTCTGTATCTTGAAAACGAAACGTTTGCGGACCCATGTTTATGGGACTTTTTCTTCCTAAAACTACTCAAGGAATCTCCCCTTTTCGTTTGTACCTCCAATTTAGGAACACCCTGTATCGCGGAATGAATTCCGATATCCAGGAGTTTCAGGAAAATCTAGCTCACAGAGACTCCAAATCGGGATTCGTACTGCATGTAACGCCGTTTCTCTGTGATTTCTAGGATAGAAATCACACGAAAAAAATCGTAGGTTTACTAAAACTATAATTCAGTTTTGCAGTATATATAGTACTATTGCTAAATACGGTTATAAGTTAATAGTGTTAAAATGCCAATACACTACATAATACAGGAAAAAAATATTAAATAATTTTATATGAAGAGTTTAAAAACCGATCAACCTAGATTTTTGTATGTTAACTTTCCCTCTCATACAATTAATAGTTCTTGAACTGACATCCTTAGTAGAATTTTTCACAAATTGAAGATTAATATTAGCACAACACTCCTGGTTGGTGTCTTCCAAATATTGAGTGTTTCTGAATGGTCTCTGCTTATAAACTAATTGTTTAAGATAAACAAAAAAGAAACATCTAAAGGAGTAAAATCGGGTGATCGGGGTGTCCAACAATTTTCCAAAAGAGCGCCCTATAACTTTACCGCTGACAAGTTTATTGAGACATTGTTTTACTTCCATCGTTTGATGTATTGGCGCACCACAAAGTTGACACCATCAATTTCTTGCAATGTCCAGGACATCATTTAATTCATTATTCAGAAAATTTTGGGTATTCTATCACAAAGTGGGGAACACCATCCACCATTTTGAGGACTTGTGGTTCCGTTTGAAGTAAAAGTTGCTTCGCCTGTCCATAAAATTCTGCACGGGTACTGGATATTTTCTTCGATCCTAAAACAAGAAAGAAAATCCTAATCGAACTTCAAAATAAGGTTATTTTAACGTGGTTATAAATTTCGGCTTATAAGCTTGAAATTTATTTTTAATAGTATGTTTCAAATGCTTTCTTCTTTACATTTTTTCCCTAATATTAGAAATGTTAGTGGGCCACTGTTCAGCTAGACCTAAACAAACACTGAGTTGAACATATTCATCGTACTGGAAGTATGTGGTTTTTTAAACTGATTTCCTACCGATAAAGTGCTTTTGAATTTTACCATTATTCTTGATACAGTTGCATAATGAACTTTTTTTTTCTGGATGCCGTTGATTCTAAATTTCAGCTATGTACTGATAAAACTATTTATATTTTTTATTAATGGGACTTTTTTAAAGTGATGGATAGTTAATACTTGGTTTGTTAAAGTAATAAGCAGCTGCATATTAATTGTGTTGCCTATCTGACCTGATTCTAACTAATGCTATTAGTCTATTTCTAAATTTATGTTATCTTAGGGATTTAAAGAATTATATTGACAAATTATTTCGACCACAAATGTTGTTCAGCTGTTCCTGTTACCTTTAAATACAGTATTAAAGAATAGCCAGGAAGGCTATAAGGCGTTATACCTCAACTAGTACTCCAAGTATCCCACAGCAACGAGAATTGGCTGCCTAAAATATAATAAAAAATTATCTAGAGAACATCACAGGCGGACAAACTTAAAAAAGGATATTTTGTAAACGATGTAACGAAACGAAGCCAGTCGGACACTCCCGATGTAGCACAAAGTACATTCGCATCATAGCATGCTGCTGTGGAAGATTATAGATGGGCAGACAAATCGAGTTTTGGCCATCAGCATTAAAGAGCTGTATGACTAAGAAAGTACGGGGTAGCTATCTCAATTGCCCATTTTGCTACTTCTCACATTGCTTTAGAAAATACAGATATGTTTGGTAAATGAAAAATCAAGGTGTAGTAACTAAGAGAAATTTGTGGAAATTCCCCGGAACATTATTTGCCCTCTTATTGGAAAATTCTCTCTCAAGATTAACTGAGAGAGAGGGTGGGTATATGGATTTGTCAAATATGTTTGAATGTACATGTTTTCCAGTTTTCTGAAGCACTATTAGTTTGCTTGAATATTTGCAATTGTCAATTGATTAACGAATTGATACTGAAGTATCATTCTTGTTATTTTGACAATTTCTTCATTTTTTAGTATGTTCTTCTTCAAGCAGTGTCTTTGTCTTGTACCAATTTCAGTTAGTACATAGTTTGTTCATCTTAATCTGTACACACAATTTTGGTAACTTTTCATAGAGACTCATTCCAGGGATGGAAATTAAGCGAAATACTGCTGATGCTGATTGGTCACCGCAAAGAATTGCGTATGTTAGTTAGCATTTAAAATATAAATATTACAGATCTTCTGGGTTCCATATCATTCCCTTGATGACGATATCACAGGCGATAGCAGATCTTAAGCTGCCGAAACGTTGCGAGATCAACTAAAAGTACAAGGAAACTCTAGGCATCAGGCTGTTGCTTGTGAAAATAATACCTACTTACATTTGTTGAATTTAAAAAATTACATTTACTATTCATAGTCTTCAAAACATCTTAAATACGATATTAACGAGCCAAAACGGGCCTTATTGTCCTTTATCCTCCGATAAAAATACATGCAAAAAAGAGTATTAGAAAAGATTAAATTGCTTCGGCAAGTCTTTTGATGGTCAAAAATTACGCATTGATGCTATGGTGATAATTTCACCGAAACAGAATTAATTAATCGATTTAAATAATTGTGCTTAATTATCATTAAACTAATTGCTATAATTGCACAAGTAATCTAAAACACTTACGAACATTTCACACCAAAAAAATGCTATCGAATCAATTAAGGACGACATCTAATTGAACATTAACCCTTAATAATTATATATTATTAGGTTTCTCATAAATAAAAGTTAGTGATAAATTTACGTAAGTTTTTCTACCATCTATGTTTTTATGTTTTTTATGTTCTTGCCTCTGCTGTGCAAATTATTATTCTTATATACAGGATGTTACATAACGCATTATAGAAATTTTAGTATTCTTGGGAACTAACATCATAACCGAAATAAAAACGTTTCAAAGTCGATTCTGACTTCTTTGTCAATGGCTTTAAAATATGTACTGAAAATGTAAATTGCAAATTGAAAGTTTGATTTATGACATTTAAGTTGACATAAGAAAAAATTTGCTACTTGTGTAGCACGAAAATCATGTATTATGATTAAACAGCTTTCAAGTTGGAAGAATTTGAAAGAGTTGTCTAGAATTTATAAGTGGCATTCCTAGATACGACCTTCGCCAAAAATGTGATCAAAGAATTCTGCTGTTTCAGTGATCCCATTAACGTCATAAGGGAAAACATAATATAAACCTTATGAACTATCCCGATACTGGGTTGTTCAAAAGAAGATAACCATTAATAATTTCTTCCTTAATTGTCGGTAACCAGATACGATTGAATTCTACAGAAGTAGAAGCGATAATATTCTCTTCATTCAAATGAATTAAGGCATACTCTTTTATTTTTCATTTTGTGTTATGTTGTTCGTTGTGAAGTATAGTTGAATTGTCAAATTGTATTTTATGGCCTAGGTCCCATGCATGTTCACAAATTTTCGATTTTTCAAATTGTCGTTTCTTTATGTAATTTTTGTATTCATTTATTCGTACTTTTAATTTCCTCGATGTTTCTCCAATATAATCTTTATTGCATTCGCAAGGAATCTTGTTTTTCGAGTTCTGAGTTTGGTTTTATGGTTTTAACATTAAATCTGTTGCCCACTGTTTTCAATCTTTCTGATAGACCCTGTATATATGATGTAGTTGTAACTGTAATGTGCTTAATCCTGAGTAGCAGTGTTAATAAGAGAAGTTGTGCGTTAATTCGGAAGGTTTGTTCTCTATTCAAGTCTGTTTAAGTCTTTGTTGATAAATTTTGTGGGGGAATTGTTTCCCGTGAGAACATTTTTATAATTTTTTTTTCTTTGTTGAATTTATTATCATCAGAACAGGTGGTCCTTGCTCTATCATATAATGACTTAATGACAAGTTTCTTTACTGTATTCGGATGATTTGAATTGATATGAGTTGGTTTTCTATAAACTTTTGTTTCGAATGAAGATTCTGTTTTTGTTATTAATATGTCTAGGAAACACAGTTTGTTATTTTGTTAAATTTCTAGGGTAAATTTGATACTTGGTCTTTGCTATTTACTTCATTTAATAATTTATCTAGTTCTTCCAGATTGTGTTCCCAAATTGCGAAAATGTCGTCAACGTAAGGCTACCAAACTAAAGGTTTATTTTCTTTTGATAAAATTACCTGTTGTTAAAAATTTTCCATAAATATGTTACTTAATGTCGGTGAGAGACAAAAACCCATGGCCATGCCAAATTCTTGTTAGTAAAAGTCATCGTTTAATTGAAAGTATGTAGTTTTGGAACAATAGGTTAGTAGTTCCATTATTGTTTCAACTGATAACTGAGTTCGTTGCCTTAATGAAGAGTCCACTTCTAGTAGTTGTTTTACTATAGAAAGTGTTTTGGAAATAGGAACATTGTTGAAAAGATTTACCATATCAAAACACTTGCTATATTAGTGGTATTTTTATATTCTATATGAGACACTTATTCCAAGGAGAGTGCACTGTTTTTAGATGAGAAATAGAACTTCCTGTAAGAGGACAAATAATATTTAAAAGAAATTTTGAAAGTTTACTACACGGAGAATTACAATTGGTTTTAAAGAAATATTAGGTTTATGCATTTTTGGTAACCCACAGAAATGTGGTGGTTTAGTACAGTGTGGAGTGAGTGCTTTACGTTCTTGTTCTGTGAATTCATGTTTGTGGTGGTACAGTAAACGGTATATTTTGTTTTCTATTGAGCTTTTTGGATCTTTTGTTAGTTTAGTGTATTGTCCATGGTTTATTATATTTTGAATTTTGTCATCTTAATCAGTTTTATTTAAAATTACTGTTGCATTACCTTTGTCAGCAGGTAACGTTTTTATAGAATTATCATTTTTTAAATTTGTAATTGTACATAATTCATTATTCGAAAAGTTATTTATTTTATTATTTATTTATAGGTTTTTCGAGCTCAATTTTTGCTCTCATTCTATATATAAAATTAGACAATTCACAAAGAACAACATAACTCAAAACGAAAACTGAAAGAGTCTGCCTTAATTCTTTTGAATGAAGACGATTGTATCGCTTCTAGTTCTGTAGAATTCAATCGTATCTGGTAACCGACAATTAAGGAAGAAATTATTAATGGTAACCTCCTTTTGAACAACCCAATATCGGGATAGTTCATAAGGTTTATATTATGTTTTCCCTTATGGCGTTAATGGGATGATCTCATTTTTGGCGAATGCGCTATCTTATAACAAAGCCAGTTATAAATTCTAAAGACAACTCTTTCAAGTCAGAAGCTTTAGTAGTATACTCCCGGGATTCTTTCAAGTAAAAAAATACCCTATGAACAGGGCCGGATTTAACTTAATGCCGCCCCTGGGCACCGGAGAAAATGCCGTCCCAATCAATACTGAAATTTTATTCAAACTTATAGTTTATATATATATATATATATATATATATATATATATATATATATATATAATTAAAATAAGTAATTTTAATATTAAAGGAACCTATATACATTTGTAAAAAAGACTGTCGGTGACAGCATACCCTGTTGCAGGTTTACTAAATTCAAAAAAAAAAAAATAAATTAATCTATATAATCGATAAATTATTAAATTTTTAATAAACTCATTGATTGATTAAAATTTATGTTTTGAAAAATGCAAGTATAACTTCAAAATATATTCAGTATGTGGAAAACCTACTAATTTAATTTCTTTAATTCCAGAAAATAAAAAAATCGAATATTATTCCAATTCTTCAAGGAAATAAATGGATTAAATCACTTTGATTAGTATTATATAACTTTTACTTGAAGTGCCAAAATTATAATTTACAAATAATGTTCTAATTGAATTTCTCAAAAAATGATTATATTGAGCAATCTTGACAAGACTTTACATTTTTTTTCACTTTCGAAATTTTGCCCCCCTAGAAAATTTGCCGCCCTGGGAACTAACCCCGACTGCCCCTAATGTAAATCCACCGGTGCCTATGAAGAAATATCCAAGTTTCCAAGGTATTTACAGGCATTTAGAAAGTACGCTAAATACTATAAAAATTAATACTTAAGAAAAGTAAAATGGCAATGATGAATTGAATACAAACAGAACAAAACTAATTTAATGTTACTTTATTCTAAAATAGGCTCTTTACCAAATTTTCCCCGCGCCGGATTCTTTAATAGACCAATCAATAGAACAAAAATTAACTGATAATGTGTAAAAAATACTATCAAGAATGTCATCCACTCGGAACTATGGTTTTTTACTTTGTTATAAACAATTGAAGCAAGAAAATTACGTTTTTTTCCTTAGCATGTTTATAAAATCAAAAATAATAAACTAATATCAATGGTGTCAACAGGTCAATAATAAAGCATGAAAATACCAATGAAATGAGCCCAGGCTCGATCCGATTGGATCATTAGTAACAGGGAAAAACAAAAAATACTAAAAAATATAGGATTTAAAAAAATCGTATCTTCGTCATTTTAGAAGCAGTAGAACTGGGCTTGTAGGAACTTATAGTAATTTAAATCTATTTTATGTATGCCAAAACCAGGCGCTACCCGTTTATTTTCTGTTCACTATTTTTGCATTGTGCCCCCATCCGTCATAGACAATCAAATTTCAATTTTGAAAAAAGTTGTTGAAAGTAGAGGTGTCATTCTACAAAGCCTCATTTTTCACTAAATGTCTATGAAATATCTGAAAAATGTTTGCAAACATGATAAAAAATGGGCGAGCGTTTGAATGTATCCAAGGAGTGGGGGAAACACGTTTGTTGAGGGGAAGCTTATAGTAATATATAGTAGAGGCACATACATAGATCATTTGAATATTTAAAATCCTCACAAGTAAGAATTTTTTTAATGACCGCTCTCCTACGATGTTCCGTAAACCCAAAATCCACAAATTAAAGCAAAAACGTTTCCGAGAAACCATTTACATATAAATATATTAATAAACAAACAGTTCTCATTTGATATAATAAAATCCAACAAATCACTCTGTATAGAAGTTTTTTTAACGATTAAATTCTATCACCATCTGTCAGAGTGACAGTTACTATCGATAATAATTATTGTTAGCAGTTCCCGTCAACAACCGTGTTCCCCCTACTACTCTAACACATTCATACGCTCACCAAATTTTGGTCATTTTTGCGTATATTTCACAGACATTTAATGAAAAATGAAAATAGAGGCGTTGTAGAATGATACATCTATTTTCAACATCTCTATTCTGTATTGATATTTGACGATCCATGTCGCATGGAGATACACTGCAAGAATAGTGGACTAAAAACTTCAGATCGCAATTATTCAAAAACTAATAAACCTATAGCGCCTGGTTTAGTCACGCATAAGGTAGATATCAATTACTATCAGTTCCCACAAGCCCAATTCTACAACTTCGATAGTGACGGAGTTATAACAATATAAAGAAAACCGATAAATTTTCCAGTATTTTTTGTTTTCCTCTGTTAGTAAAGATCTTATCGGATCGATCCTGGGCTCATTTCATTGGTATTTCCATGCTTTACAATTCACCTGTTGACACCATTGAGATTCGTTTATTATTTTTCATTTTATAAACATGCAACGAACAAAAACGGAATTTTCTTGTTTCAATAGTTTATAATAAAGTAAAAAACCATAGTTGCGAGTGGATAAGGTACCAAAATATCACTACAAATCATTCATAATGTGATGGCACAGGCAGTACCCTGATATTATTTTTTGCACGAAAAAATCTCTATTGATTGGTCTATAAGTCGAAATAATTATAACAATACGGTAGAACCCAAAATTATTAAATGCTCTTTGATTCCGAATCGTTCATTGCGCTATGACACACAGTTGGCTGTGCGAACACTCGATTGGCAGGGAATTTTTTAAAGCGTTGAAATTATTGATAACATTTGTTTAATTTGCTTTTTGTGTTGCTAGATTTAATACATGGGTAGTTACCATACTTTAAATAGACCTTGTAAAATTCCAAAAGAAAGTACGAAAAAAATAATTTCTACAAACCTAAGTGCTTTTAAAACATGATACCATTGATCGTCTGTAATTTGTTATGAGTTTTCCGCTGCCATTTTTATGTACGAGGACAACTATTGTCTTTTTAAATTAAAATTGATAAAATAATAAATTTACAATTTTTGGGATAATACTTAAATTAGTGTTGTACAGTTTCTTCTTAACTATACGACCAAACAACATTCTGCAAAGGGTGAATTTCATAAACGTATAGAATCTTCTGCCTTATAATAACAATATTGCTTAGTTCAGCGGACCGAGTGCATTCACACCTTTGTTAAAGGATGGTAAATGACGATTTTATAAATAATGAGCTTATTTTTATCAAAATAACATAGAACCCAATATGAATATCTAGCTACTGTTGCTTTTTTATTAAGGTAGACTCCTTAGAATTAGTTCAGTAGTTTCTGAGATTATCTCCTACATACAGAAAAATTAAAATATATAAACTCTTTAATACATGTTAGTCTCTTACAATTGTTTGGCTTGTTGTAGTTAACCATGTCGGAAACAGATTATTTATTATTTGGTAATAAAGTTGACAGACTAAATAAGCTACTGAAGTCATTCAAAAAGACATCAACAGACCTTTCGCAAGACATTAACATCTTGATACAATGGATAAAGTCTCAACCTCATCTCCCTGAAGTTCCAGGTAAGTGTCTATAAAAGAAAGAATAATAAAAATATTTTTCTCATTCGAAATTGTTTGCATATCTGTAAAATTTGTGTTACTGTTAGATCCATGAGTCTATTAGTCCCAGGGCGGGCACCAAATTTTTGGTGGGTATTTGAGTTAACCTGAAAACGTGTCACATACCTCTCCTATTATACCCCAACACGGAACTGGAGACCTAGCTGGTGATTAACGAGGTTAAATCAAGCACCAGATTTTTAAAAATATCATTTGTTTTCCAAAAATATGTTTGAGGCAATATGCAATTTTCATATGCTGTAGTTTAATGTTTAAAGAATATTAAAATAAAATAAGCCAGACGGTTTAGTCGGATTTTTAACCGACTTCCAAAAAGGAGGAGGTTATCAATTCGTCGCGTATTTTTTTTCGCTTTTTTTTTGTATGTATGTTACCTGATTTCTTCTCCTGTGGTGAACCGTTTTGAATGAATATGGTCTTGTTTAATAGAGTATATATCCGGATTGGTGAAACTTCAAATTTTGGAAAAGAATTCTATTGGTAAAATGATAAAATTTGTGAATGAACACATGCGTGCATGGAAATCGACCGATATCCCTAATATATTAGTCGATTTTTCGATAACTCCTTATGGATGTGTATAGTTTTTTAACGTTTAATCTATTAAGGAAGATCCTTAGGTGATCTCATATACTTTTTTGCGACGTGCAACTTGCAGTTTTGCCGAAAATCGCCGAAAATTCCAAAATTTTTATCAAAAATTTCATCGAAATGACATAACGGACATTTCCTCATAAATATTTTAATTCCAACGTAATAGTGCGGTAATTTTAGGCACTGGAAGTTTTAATTGTGAATTTGAAACTTTTCTATGTACATCTCAAGCATATAGGTAGTAAAGCATAGTATTTTTGGCTCCTTAAATCAATGAGTACCAAGCTCGTTTTGTTTGTATACCAGGCAAATACCTATTTAAATGCAAATTTTTCCATTTTGCGAAGATTGTGCTTTTGGTTGTCACATTCTCCCGGCCTAATAGAAAATTTAGTGACAACATGTATTAAACTTTAAACTGCTATTTGGAGGGTTTGTAGACAGGGTGTTTAGTTATAGAAAACAAAATCACAAGGTAAAGTGGTAGAAGGAGTTGCATTTATATGAAGATTGAAATATAGGACGGACTAGAATGATAGTGGTCCGTAGGCAGCCGTATATACAGGATGGTTGGAATATAGGATGGACCGGACGTTTGGTGGTATAAAAATGTTGGAAAAAATGTGAAATTAAAATTATATAGGGTGTTATATGATGTGGACATAAGCAAATCATATACAGGATGGTTAAAATATATGCTGGAGTTGAATTATATTTATACAGTGTAATTAAAAAATTATTTCTTTTATAGCCCATAAGAAGTTGCATAAAGTGTGGAGAGGAATTAATGTTACACAGGGCGATAATATAAAATGTTAAAAATGAAAAAAATTATGGGGTAGCCCACAAGGAGTTATATACTATGGTTGAAATATAGGACGGATTTGGCTCCGTAAATATGGGATGGATTCTACTCCGTCCTATAGTTTACAGAAGGCAGCTAACAAATTTATGCTTGTCCGTGGCAGTCGTATGTACAGGATGGTTGGTACATAGATTGGAGTGGAACTATCTATAGTTATACAGGGTTGTCAAAAAAGTTGAAAAAAGGTTACATGGCGTAGTCCATAAGGCATAAATATATTTTGGGCTTATTAAGTCAACGCGTACTAGTACATTTTGTTCGTAAAGATTTACCTGTCAATTTAAATGAGAAAGTATCATTGTGTAATGTTGAGGCTTTTGATGTTACCTGGTTCTGTCTGTTGAGGTTATACATACAAAATAAAAAATAAAGAATGAAAACTACCTGAGTTCAAAAAAAAAAAAAAAGTTGAAAATAAAACATTAAAAAATATATAACCGACTTCTACCTATAACTAAAAAGCTAAAAATAATTATAACAAAATACAACTCTAGCCAATAAATAACACATTCAATGTTGTTAGGTACCTACCCAGGAAGTAAAAAATGTAAACATTAAAGGTGCTCATTCTGTACAAATTAATTACCTACCAATCTAGTATATTTTTGAAGTCGGTGCCAAGCAACAATCAAGTTTGATGAATTAGTAGATAAGTACGCAATGAAGGATTTTAGATTTGCTCACACTTGTCTCTTAATAGTGTAAAATTAGTGGAATATTTTTCCACTAATGTTAAATAGTTAAGTAATTCAATACATTTATATTTGTTTTAAAACTGACTTAATAACAAATTTTTTATGATAAAAAAATATCACAAAAATATGTTCATTTAACATAAATAAATCAGCACAATAATTTTTGTATAAACCGTTTCTAGCAGAAATTCACAAAATTTTCTATTTTTTACTGGGAAATTTCGACTATAATCTTCATGGCTATTGTAAGTCACGTGACCTCACCAGAGCCAATAGTAATGCGGCAAGCAAGAACGTAGACAGCTCCCGATAAACGCCCTCTTAGACACTACAACTTGTCTATACCGCTATTCATTCCCTCCTATACATACTTGGTTAGTAAACCTGGCAGGTAGAAAGTCCCACCAAAATAAACTGTCTTTTTGAAAACCTTATTTTTTAGTTATAAATAATACCCTATTATAATTTCATGTTGCCTCAAATACATTTCTCATATTTTTTTGAAAAATATTTTCCCACTCGTCTGGCAATGTTAAAACACTGACTAAATCGTCTGGCTTATTTTTTAATTATTCTTTAAACATTAAGCTACAACCTATAAAAATTGCATATTGCCTGAAATATATGCTTGGAAAAAAAAATAATATTTTTAAAAATTAGGGGTTGATTTTAGCTCCGTTATTCACCAGCCAGGTCTCCAGTTCCGTGCTGGGGTAAGTATGAGAGGTATGTGACAAGTTTTCAGCTGGCCTCAAAAACTTACACAAAAAATGGGGCCAGCTCTCCTACTATATAGTGTCTAACTTGGTGATGGTCACCTACAATTCAATTTTGATAATATTGCATCTATCTATATATAAACATTTTTTTGCTACTGAAGTTTTATATATTAATCCTACTTTCATTCTCTCTTAGTTATTTTCTACTAGGTACTACTAAACTGAATTTATACTGCATACATGTGTTAATATGGAGAAGAGCCCCTCTCCCCCCATTTTTCTAATTACTTAAGTGGTACGTACCGAATAATTCAGTTTATTTCTTTGCCGAGGTTTATAGTTCACCATTTTTTAATGAGTTTTCTGATGCTTGTATAATGCCGTTTTAACTGGCAGACCTACCATCTTAACTGGCGATTTTGAATATCTTCTGTTATGGTTATGTTACTTTCAGGACGTCTCTCGTCCTACCTCTCCTTTTGGTATTCTTTCAAGGATTCTCTTCTTTTACCAAGCGTAGCCTTTGAGGCCAGTGGCCTGCAGGCTGTTCGTGGAACTTATTGACCATACAATAATGTTGAATAATTTACATATAGGTAGATGTATATACATGTACAAGTCAGCCTTAGAGCGTCTTTAATCGCCTGAACAGAGTTCATTAATTGGGAATAACCAAAGGAATCAGGATTAAATTCACTAAAGGAAACAATTCCATCTAATCGCCATTATCCTAATTTTTCTTAACTTAAAACACAAACAAACACATATGCTGCTGCCTCGCCATCTTAACGAGAAGTTTCTTCAAGGCTAATCTTCGTCAAAGAGTCCAGTTCAATGGCCATTAATTATTTTCGACACAAAAAGGCTTAATAAAACATTATAGGTTTGTTCCTACCTGCAGTATCCGTACCGCCATGAAACTGTGACGAAATCGCCTGCATCGAATTTGTGCGCAACTGCGAATTTAGCATCGTTCAACGTATTACCATTGTACAGTCACAAAAAATATTAGTTGGAACGGTTTTCTGACAAGCTTGTGGTCTGAACTCTGCGACCTGCATTCCATAACCTTAATTTATTGACAGTTTCTACTGCGCATGATTAGTAAGAATTACCAAATGATTCTTGCTCGTCACGAAGGATTGAAATGATGATGCGAGAAAAGGCGAGAAACGGTACATTATTTGGTTGGAACACCGTGATGCATCGTTTACTGAACCGTCATAACTTGGTTGGAACAGGTTTTCTTGAATGCGCATGACGGTGATCGTCACATGTACGCTTTCGTATCGGGTAGGAACAAACCTTATGTAACCCAAATTTCTATGGATTTATTAATCTTATCAACTGAGGAATTCTTGTGATAACTTTTCTGCTCCATCTTTTTATCTACCCCATCATGGTACGTTAATATTGAACTGTTGACTTATAATCAATAATGGCGAATAAAAACGGTCCGCTTACATCTTAAATGATTTGTATATAGGTTTTTTGAAAAAAACATGCGACAATTGCCGCTTTGGGAGTCGCTATCCGAAAACTGAAAAAAAATCATTTTTAACTTGATGGAGAGTTCGTCCTTCGTCCCTCTTTTCGGGGAATTTTTTTGTACCAATATCTTTAAAAGTTAAAGTTCTTACTTAAATGCCCACTACTATACCACCAATTAAACTTGAATCATTTAAAATAGAGCAGCCTATTGGATAAGAAAAGTCTCAAATCCTCGACGAAGTTCCAGTCGCTTGGCCCAATCCTCCAGCTGATGACGATAATGGTGAAGCTGAAGTAGTTTCTGTGGATCCAGCTGATGTAACTATGGAGACAGGAGAAGATTATATTGAATATTAGTACCCAGTTATTGTACCCAAGTACCTTAAGGCCTTTATTAGTAAAAGCGATACATAATATTCTAGAAGCAAGCCAATTATTTGATTGAACATCTGAAACTACTGATCACAACCAAGGAAACAGACAGTACGCTGGACGACAAGGAAATAATTGCCATTACAAATGAACTTAAAGAAACCATTAAAGATTAGATACGAATATAATTCAAGTGACAAAAAAAGTTGTATTTTCATTGTCTTATATTCTTGTTTAACACCTTATGTATTGAAAATTAAGCATTTCAATTTTAAGTTTATGTTTGTGTTTCTTATTTATGGCCGAGGAAGCTCCAACCAACAGATTTTGGTTTTACCCGTGAAACGATTAGAATTCTAACTTTTTAAAGTATTTTCACAGGTGATAACTTCCTGCAGAACATTATCCTGCTGAACAAATTCAGTATAGAAAACTCTAAGAAGCACTTGGACATGTATTACACTTCAAGATCTTTACTTCCAGAATTATATGATGAAAAAAATCTCAGATTACCTCATATGGTAATGGCAAGTAAAGTAATGTGAGTATGCATATAGAATAAATTATCTACAGTTACTAATACCTTAAACACGTAAAAAGTTATATGTAGGAAACGCACAATACATTTAATCTTAATGGTGTACAGTCCCTGGCCAAATTATTAGATTAGATTAAATAATTCTATGTTTCTTAAGAGGTTTTATGAAGTAATTGTATATTTAAACTACAATACTATGGATTTTTATTTAAATGATTTGTTGTAGACTTCCTATTTGTATTTATTTTTAACATGACAACACTATGTTGACAAAGTGATCCTTGAACGTAAAGTGCAAACCTGTATCAGTTGCGATAGGTACAGATGTGGCTTTATGCACTGTGATTGTTTGTTTAACAGTTTTATACTACTCAGTTATTAGTTTATTTTGTATGCAGGGTTTTTAAAAAAATAATTAGGCTATTTTCATTATGGGTAAAAAAGCCCTTGTGAATATAAAAACATTTACAAACCCGGAAATATCACGACGATTAAAGGTTTCTGACGAAATTCAGCTCGAAAAGAAAGAATAGATGTGGTAGATAAAATCATAACTCCAGGATGCTAGCGTAAATGCTTCTGAGCGCACTGTTTTAAGAAAATTGATAGAATTGGATTTTAAGGCCTGTGGCCCCGCCAGGAAGCCCAAGTTAACAGCTGCAATGAAAGCAAAGCGCCTGAAGAGGGCCAAATAATGGCAAGACAACGATGAGGGCTTTAGGAGATCAGTAAGATATTGTAATTTAATCAAAAATGGATACATTATTATCATTTTCAGTTAAATAAAGCAAAGGAACATTGAAGTTTAGATTTTTTTTTTATTTTGAAAGTTTGCTTCAGTGATGAAAGCACATTCGAAATTTTGCAGAATAAAAGAGAAAAGTTTCATCCTGACTGTGTCGTGGCAACGGTTAAACATCCCACCAAAGTGATGATTTGGTCAGTCATCAGCGGCAAGGGCAGTGGACGTCTGTACGTCTGAAAAGGATTAATGAGGCAAGATCAGTACAAAGAAGTATAACAAAATCGGTTGATCGGTTGGTTTCCAAATGGGGA
The DNA here is from genome assembly GCA_034190945.1 of Octodonta nipae. Classification (NCBI taxonomy): domain Eukaryota; kingdom Metazoa; phylum Arthropoda; class Insecta; order Coleoptera; family Chrysomelidae; genus Octodonta; species Octodonta nipae. Next base: position 14,512,801 of record CM067220.1, on the reverse strand, counting down.
ACCATTCCCTTTCATGCAAGATGGAGCTCCCTGCCACAGTGCTTGGCAAAAGAAAATATCCGTCTGTTGGACTGGCCGGGAAATAGCCCCGATATGAGCCCAATTGAAAATATGTTGGAGCTGATGAAAAGAGAAGTGGCTAAAGTTGTGATCACCAACGAAACTCAACTCCTAGAAAATATTATTCATGTGTGGAACCATTACCCTCAAATAAGAATGCGCGGTACTGTATTTGGGGAACTATCCATTGTAAAGACTTGTGGTGCGGCAAAAGAACATATTACTAAAACGGCCAAGAGAAAAACGTGAAAAATATTTTAGTTCCTGAAATGCTTGCTAGGAAGTAACTGCAATCTACACCTAAAAAGTGTTTCTGTGAATTCCGCTATATTAACATAATAAAAATACTTGCTTTTAAAACTCGAATATAATGAAAAGCTTTTTTGTTTGACACTTATTGCTATATCTCTAAAAATAAAGTGGTAAAAAGTTTTCAAATGTTTTCGTAAAAAACAACCTGTATCTTCGAAACAGCTGAGCCGATTTCAACTGGGGCTAGATCTTGAGATGCGGTTTTCGCAAGCTTGTTTAAACATCATTTAGCTACTTTTTAGTGAAAAATACCAATGCATTTAATTTTTTTGAGAAAATCAACCATTTCTGTCGGCAACATGCGAAACTATAAAAATATTATCACAGTTGTAGCCCAAGAGTAGCCTTTCTCTTGGGCTACAACTGATTTCAGTGATTTCAATGAATCTTCACTGTTTTCTCTAAACGGCTCAAGCAATTTGAATATTATAAATTGTATTCTACAAAGATATGTTAAGCTTGATTCTGTATATTTTTCTATAACGTAAAACATACCATTTTTCTGAAAATCGGAAAAATGTCTGCAAATAACTGTAAACATCAATGTAAATGTCAAATTTTCATAATAAATATCTAGTTTAAATGTCAAGATCTGCCCTGACAGTATATCATACAGGGTGTTTGTAATGGTTTTCATTTAGATTCATTTGAAGTCAGGTTGTAGGTGTGTGCGAACCTGTATGTGATATTAAGTGATACATAAGCAGTTGTATACATGGGATGGTTGAAATATAAGGTGGAATAGAATTAGTTGTACAGGATGGTGCAAAAAATATTGTATTGGGTGGCACATTAGTAGTTGCGTATACGTATAAGGTGATTGAAATAAGAGTGGAACAAAATTTTATACAGAGTGGCGTTATGGGACGGAGTATAGTTACAAATGTACAAAAGGCTTCAGAACATTTTAGAAGCATTTGGATATACATGTTGGTTGAAATGTAAGGTGGAGTAGAATTACAGTTATACAGAGTGGTTAAAAAAGTTATATTGTGTGGAACTTACGTAGTTACTTATATAAGGTGTTTGAGGTAAGGGTGGAGTTTAATTATTGTTATTCAGAGTGTATCAAAAATTTGTTATATAAGCATAAGTCAGAATATAATTATAGACATGGGTTCAAAAAAGTTTAGTAATAGTTGCATATACCTTGTAGTTGAAATAAATGGTAGAGGAAGGTAGACTATGAGCCGTTGCATAAATGGAATACTAGATTTATGGGGCGAAGTAAAATCATAGGTATACAGGAATAATTTAAACAATAAGAAAATAAAAACAGTCAATAGTGCGGAGAGGATATATACTTATATAGGGTGGTTTTAAATATATCAGGAACGTTGCAATATTGTGTTGAGTTGAATTGTAGGTGTACAGGGTGGTTTAGAAAATTATATAAGTTATATAGGGGTGACCAAGACACAGAAGTATATTCAGTGTGGATGTAATATAGAGTGAATTAGAGTTACACTTATAGAAAGTGGTCCAAATAATAAAATAAATGAAACAAGTTAAAAAATATTTGGAAAATATAGAAAAATAATACAAATTAGAGAGGGAGAATGAGCGAGATAAGAATACGCTAAAATATTCAACAAAATTGTAATTTAAATCAGATAAAAAGGAAGATATCTCAGAAAGATTCTTAAATAAATTATTTATATCCGCGGTGGTAAGAAGTAGAAACACGTTTTTGCTAAACGTTTTGTTTGATGGGTGAATTAGTTTTTATTACGGTAAATAATTTCTTTGGTATTTTTTAGCACTTACGTACCTTTACCGAAATTCACGGACGAAGGCTACAGAGTGTCAGTATGAAAGCTATGCACAACAATGCAGATGAGTATTTTCCGTACGACGTTGCTGCATACCTTATAAAGTTTATGGAACTTAGATTGATGTCTGACGTAATGACTGGTGAAGTGTTTGTTCTTGATGTTAGCAACTTTACTTTTGGGCATGTCACCAAATTCACGCCTATTGTTGTAAAAAAAATCTTCTACACGGCTGAGGTAAGTTTTGAAGATATAACATATAGATCGAAGCATACCTAGCATTTAAACGTCAGTAACAGTCGTCATACTAACCTGGTCTTGAGGTTGGTTATCCATTCCCATCTATTTCATTAGAACTTCTTGTTTTTTGGGTTTTTTAAATTATAGTTTGGACCGTTATTGATATGAACTTGCCTGTAATTGTTCGTAAATGGATGATCTCAAGACTTTGGATTAACAATGGACACACCGGCACCGTTGTTAAAGGTGATCCTATTCTGGAGACTGGTTGAGGGTTACTGAGCCTTTGATGTTTAGAGTTTTCCTGGTGGGAGAGGCTGTTGGTGGGCTTCATCTGGTTGGTGGTTATTCAGATAGCCTCACTCTGTAGTCACTTTTGGTCACTTTGGACTTATTTTAGAAAAGTTTCTTCTCTACATCTGCTAAGCTCTGTATTGACATAAACTCGCCAGTAATTGGTCATAACTGGATGATCTCAATGCTTTGGATTAACAACGGACACACCGGCGCCGATGTTAAAGGTAATAGTGATTACTCGGCCATTGTTGGTGCCCATGATCACTAGGCTTCTGCTACGTATGTAAAATCCCTAGATGGATACTATTCTGGAGACTTGTTGAGGGTTAGTAAGCCTTTGCCGACTGTTTAGAATTTTCCTGGTCGTTGAGGCTGTTGGTTGGCTTCACCGGGTTGGTGATCGTTTGGGTAGCTCACTTTGTAGTCACTTTGACCACAACGCTAACATACTCTTCTGGGTTCAGTTTTTTTATGACTGTTCAAGTAGCTTCTTTACGTCAGACATCCTAAGGGATGACACTGATTCTTCCTGGTTGAAGGACGTTCTTTACTTAGAGAGTATAATTCTAATTTAATTTTGTACTTTGCTTTGAATATCAAATCATTGTCATTTTCTACTAATTTTCGATCTTTTGAACTTTTCCTATCTTTATTTTATCATTCAGCTCTTACATGCCTACAATATGTATTTTCTGATTACTAATTCGTTATGTTGCGGCAGTTGGTTAGATTGTTGCTTTTCAAATTTTAATTCGACTTGCCTATTTGCGTTTAAAATTTAAAGGTTATTTTGCCTCTTTGATTCTGATATTTCTATTTCATCTGACCCCTTTTCTTCTAATTTGGAAAGTAAAACTTCAGTTAGGTTCTGTTGTTTGCTTTTCAAGGTGGTAATCAGAGCCAGTTGTTTTTCATCTACGGTGGTTTTCTATTTCTTTATCAAAATATTGTACTGACCTTTGTTGACTTTCTTGTTGAACTCTGGTCATTCTCATCTCGTTTTTTCAAAAAGTTTTTCATCAAGTTTATCTTTTTAACATGTCTCGTTCACTACAGTCTCTTCACTTCTCGTTGTTCTCATAATCAAATTTTAATTTCTATATATCCCACCTTCTAAATTACCAAGTTGATATCTGCTTTCTTGGTTTCGTTCAAATTATTTTACTTCTAAGGTAAAGCTTTCATTCACTTACATATGTTAAAGATACAATCAAATATTATTACATATCTAAACACTTGAAATCACTACTATTAACTATGTATGCCTGCACAATCGATTATTCATGATAGGCAAATGTGTGGAACCAAGTAAATATCTCTGGAATTATTAGAGATATCAAAATGAAATTTGGAAGGTGGAAACTGCAGTAGATTGCCAATTTGTTTCAAAATTTTTTTACAATTTTGAACTTCCTGTTTTACCGGAAGTAATGTCTATTTTAAAATTTGCAATGAAACACGCTGTATAGTATTTTGGTTTCTGATGAAACATTTTATTACAAATAAAAAAATATCGGGTTTGATATTGTTTACTTCAATACCTACCGAGATATTAACAGAAAAGTAACTAAGGAGAGGAAACATTCGATGGTAGCTAAACTCGGTTCAGATTTCATTTACGCCCGATATAAACAAACCGCTCGGTAAGGATTTGTATTTCTATAGGCGAATCGGTGGCATTATACCGTCACAGCCAACAGCACTGCTTGTTCCATAGTCGAATACACGTGCCTTTGTTTAAATCAGGCGGAAATTAAATCTGAATCAAGTTTAGTAGTCCATGAAATTCATTGCAGAAGTGACAGTAGTTGTCAAAATAAGTTATTATTTTTTTTATTTGAACGTAAAACGATTGTATTGTTTTAATTTCATCGTAAAATGGCCGAATTAAGTGAAAGAGAAAGAATAGAAATATTAATGATGATTGGGTATGGGGAGAGGAAAAGAACCCATAAAGATGTTTGTGACCTTTTTAACATTGTTAATCCGAATACACAAATATCCCGTTCAGTAGTTACGAAAACTTTGCAAAGGTACGACACAAGTGGAACAGTTAGCAATTTACCAAAAAGTGGACGGTTAAAAAGTGCAAGTAATGAAGGTGTAGCTCAAAATGTTGCTATATCTTTGGAAGAAAATCCTCACTTATCCACTACCGACCTCGCCAATATGCATGGAATTAGACGTCGTTGAGTAGGAAGGATATTAAGGCGAGAAAAATATCATCCGTACAAAATTCGCCTCGTTCAAGAATTCTCCGAAGACGATTTCGACAGACGTTTGCAATTTTGTGAAACGATGATGGATATTTGTAACCGTGATAATAATTTTATAAGAAATGTGGTGTTTTTAGACGAGGCTGCATTTTGTTTAAATGGTACGGTTAATCACCATAACTGCCGCTACTGGTCGCAAAGTAATCCTAATTGGGTACAAGAGGCTCATACACAACATCCCCAAAAATTGAACGTTTGGGCCGGCATTTATAACAACAGAATTGTGGGACCCTTCTTCCTACAAGAAACTTTAAACTGAGATAGGTATTTACAGCTCTTGGAGACACAAGTTATTCCGGCATTGGAGGTAAATGGACAATTACCAAATAATATCTGGTTTCAACAGGATGGAGCACCACCCCATTATGCTCGCATTGTTCGAGATCATTTAGATAGGAATTTCATCACTGATAGATTGGAAGAAGGGGTATTTATGAATGGCCTGCACGAAGTCCCGACCTTAATCTACTAGACTATTTTCTGTGGGGTTACTTAAAGTCTAAGGTTATGTTGAAAGACCAAATAATTTGCAAGAATAACTCAAGACATCCAGAGAATTACACCAGAAGTAATAGCTAATGTTACTAGAGAATTTAAAAACCGACTTGCTTATTGTCAAGAAGTAAAGGTCTTTGAACATCTAATACATTAAGTTTAGTTAAGTTAAGTTTCAATGTTTTGAAAATCACATAGATTTAGGTAATAATTATGATTATGTATTTCATTAATGGATATTAGATTTTTCCTTTCCTTAATTACTTTTCTGTTAATATCTCGTTAGGTATTGAAGTAAACAATATCAAACCCGATATTTTTGTATTAGCAATAAAATGTTTCATCAGAAACTAAAATACTATACAGGGTGTTTCATTGCAAATTTTAAAATCGACATTACTTCCGGTAAAGCAGGAAGTTCAAAATTGTAAAAAAATTGGAAACAAATAGGCAATCTACTGCAGTATCCACCTTCCAAATTTCATTTTGATATCTCTAATAATTCCAGAGATATTTGCTTGGTTCCACACATTTGCCCATCACTGTATTTGTAGTGTATCTCCTTAGAAATCTGTTACGGAAAATTAGTACATCATAAGAAGGATTGACTATAACAATTCTTCTAGAGTGCATGTTCACCAAATGGGGTGAAATTTTATCTGTCATAGTTGATTTTGTGCTAGTTAAGATTGTGAATGTTAAAAAATAGAAAAAAGAATTGTAGCATTAGTATTTTTTTTTCAGAAAGTGTATAAGAATATTGTAAAACAAATACATTTTGTAAATGTGCTCCAGTTGTGGACGGTCTTATATCACTGGATCAAGCAAATTGCTAGCAAGAAAATCTCTGAAAGAGTAAGTATTTTGAGTACACATATACTAATCATCGTCATTACTGTCCAATCCTGTAGCTGTTGTACAGAAGCCTCTGTTATATTTACCTTCTTTTACAAACTTGGGCAACTGACCACCAGTTTTACAGTTAGTTTATATAGTTACATCATCTTACTAGCTGCCGTTTCCTGCCTCTATACCCTTCTATCTTAGGTTTGAATTATACAATTTTATTTGTTTACTGGTTATCTGTCATTCCAGACACGTTGCGTCCGAATAGCGATTCCATCTATCTTATGTTGCAAATGTGAAATTTTCTTGATTTTGTTTTTAGCGACTGTTAGTGTACCTCTGCAGTCTCTGCACCATGTGTTAGTATGGAAATGGCGCATTAGTTACGTACCTTTCGTTTTAACGATTGGAGGACTGGATTGAAGAACTGATGTTAATTTTCCAAAAGTTTCCTAGATCAATTTTAATCTATGTTTGATTTCATTTGTTTGATTGTCTTGTCTCATGCAGACTTCATGTCCTAAATATTTTAACAGGCTTATTTAGTAATCGACTAATGCGACTTGGCGTCCCATATACTGGGTGTCAATTTAGTCCCGGGAAGGGTGAATATTTGCTAAAGTACTTCATTTCTGAAAAAGGTCAAGGTAATTCCTTTAGTAACTTTGACCAAGGAATCCGATGGTGACCTTGGATTTAACCTTGAACCTCATTTTTGAGGTTTTAAAATGAGAATTCTTATTTTTTATTGCGGAATCGGAAAGAGCGGGGAATTTTACGTTCAGACATATATTGAGGTTGAGGCAACCTTTAGAGGTCAAATAGAGCTGAAATATGACTTCTTAAAAATATCGCAAGTTCAGTGGTAAAACAAAATAAAGGTCATACTCTAGGTAAATCTTAACGAGGATCTCAATGATGACCTTGGATTTGACCTTACACCTCATTTTCAAGGTCATTGAAGGTCAACCTCAATTTTTATTTAGAAACTCTTATTTTTGATACCGGATTTGAAAGGAGCGGTAAATTTTATGTATGGTTTAGAACTCAGCGACCCCTAAAATCCCCGAGTAAGAAATTTCCAGCCAAAAGTGTGCTATTTCTATGATTTTCATCCGCCATCTTGAATTCGCCATCTTGGATTGGTAAAAAAATTCGTTAGTTGATTCGAACTCAGCGACCTCTAATTTGACCGCTAGTAGTTGCCTATATATGTATTTGATACATTTCGTTAAATTTGAAGACACGAGGTGTAAAGACCGACATCTAGGATTTTCGGGGAAACTAACACATAGAGGTTCCGAATCAAATACATAAAGAAGTGTTCGAGAGGACATTCGATTGTGGGAAGCGCAACTGATGAAGGTTCCCTAACCAGAAACAATATATATTATTGAACATATTGTCTTGTGCACAAAATAATGACACGTCGAAGAGAGTATTCAGTATCTCTGACAGGTGAAGTTAGCCTGAAAATTTCATCGTGACATTCTAACCTAGGAATTACGGGTAACAGCAATTACGTGGAACGGCTCCAGATTGGGAACCTCTATATGCTAGTTTTCCCGAAAATCCTAGATGTCGGTCTTTACATCTCGCGTCTTCAAATAGATCCGTATATTCTCCAAGTTTATTCTGATAAGTGCTTTGTAGTAATGTAATAAACAGTTTAGAAGAGAACAAATCTCTTTTTCTGATACCTCTCGATTTTGAATAGATGTGTTAATAAAAATGAAAATGCACTGATTTATTCTATTCACTAACGACACGTATTTCTATATTTGTATCGAGTTTCCCCTTATATTGAAATATATATCGTGCATACACTATTATATATATATATATATATATATATATATATATATATATATATATATATATATATATATATATTAGATTCCATTATACCTAAGTAACTAAAAAAAGCATTAACATCGACTCCATTTTTTATACATCTGTTGCAAAAATAGGCAATTCTAAATATTTTTCCCCATTCAAGTTGCCATCAACGAAAAAGGGAGCTACGATCTGATTTCCAACAATTCCTACCCCAACGTTAACTTTTTCAGGGTATTGCGCTTATTTCTCTGTCATCCAATGTTAATTTTTGTAATAAATCGGAAAATACTTAATATTTCCGAAACAGTTGAAGATCTGTGCATGACATTGTACATGAATTATGTTTAGAATTATCTGGAGAATCCAAAAAATAAATAATATACAGGGGCTTGCATTAAAAATAAAAAAAATGGTATTGGCCACTGTACCATGACACACCCTACATAATTTTTTTTGATGAAAAATTGCGCATTTAAAAATACAAATTGACGTGTCCAAGCGTTTTTCCCTACAAGCCTTCCTGTATATATACAGACGGTGGGAAGCACTTTTATTTTATACTCTTTAAAGATTTATTTCTTATAAACTAGCGAATAAAATCAAGTGGTTTATTGGTTGGAGAATAAAATCAAGAGTTTTATTGTACGCTTCTTATTTGTAGTTACTTTCCCAGATGGATTTCCATTTTGTTTTATGTTGGTATTAAAGATTGTTGCTCGTAATTCTTATTTATGTTCATTGTATTTGTTCCTAGTAACTAGTTTCTAGTTTATTATCATACCTTTAGCGGTGCATTCGTACAATAGAGGATAAATTAAATTAAAGTGTTATTACTTCAGACTGAAATATACAGTGTCAGCCAAGTAAGAGACATTTTAGTTTCTCTGATTGTCAACCAGAATTTTTCATTAGAGAATTCGGTTTTTTATTTATTTATGTCAATGAAAATCTGCCAAATCGTTGAATAAGTAAAAGAGAGACTACTGACTGACCAGTCAGATTGCCCGATTTAAATACTTTCGTTTTACTGTGGTAGATAAGTAAAAGGAAAGTATACGTCATCTGCTAATGAATCTTAGGAGATTTAATAGCAAGAATACGGCAAAGAATTAAAAGTATTACCGCAGAAATCATCTACAGCGATTATATTTCAATTATTGGTAGCTCTGCTTATTGTTCTCTTAAAGACAGTTGTGGCATGTTTACTTTATTTTTATGGTCTTTATAGGAACGACTCTACACCTGTAGATATGTTTGAACGATTCCAAACGTTTCAGGGTCTGGGTAAGACACGACTATCAATGGCAACAAATAAGCTATGCAAATAATAATAAACCTAATAAATTTGAAGAGTTGTCTTTAAAAATTTATGTGGCGTTCCTAGGTGTGACTTTAATATAAGATAGTGTATTCGCCCAAAATGCTATCAAAAAATTAAGATATTTCAGTGATTTCAAAAAGGAAAAATCTAGGAAAAACGTTTTGAACTAACTCGATATAGGGTTGTTCAAAATAGAGATGGGCAGGTCCGGATGGACACGCATCTCCGAACCTGCATCCCTAGTGTTAATGATGGATGTACGTCCGACGGCGGACACAGATCCGCGGACCTGTCGGCTTGGCAACAAACGCATGCAATGAGCAGTACTGAATATAGTTTTGGGATGTGTAGGTTCGGATGGACAGGAATCTTCGGACCTGTGTGAATGAAAGAGGTATATCGTTACCGATCAGCGGAACCACATGTTGGTATTATACGCGGCAGTGGCATCGAAACATGCCATGAGCAGTACTGAATCTATGATAGCGGACTGGGAACTGCGGATCGGAGTGAGGGCAACGGTATTACCGAGTTTGATCATACATGGAAGTATTGTTGGTTCATGGTTATATATTTTTCATCGTTTTAGTTGTCAAATATAACTATTTTTATTTTTCATTATTATTTTTGAAAAATAATTATCGTTTTCTCGTAATTTTAGTATATAAAGGGTAAAAACCAACAACTTTTTATGCATAATTAAAACATCGATTAAGCGCCATAATGTCTTGCTAACAGTATTACAATCCAACACTCCGCCTGCAGTCCGACTTCGGTGATCACAGTTAGACAGCTGGACCCATATGGGTCCGACGGACACAGGTCCTGGATGTACATCTTTGGAACTGGATGCATATCCGGATCCAACTCCCGAATTATGAGCGGACCTACCCTACCTCTCCAGTTCAAAAGGACATGACCATTATTAATTTCCTCATTAATTAACGGCTACCTGATTTCTACGGGAGCAGTAGCAATGCCATCTATTTAATTTAATAAAACTAAAGTCGACTCTTTTAGCTTTCGTTTTGTGTTGTGTTCTTTGTGTAATTTAGTCGAATTTTAAAATTTTATTTCATGTCCATGCAGATATATTCATAAATTTTGTATTGTCTGTATAATATTTATGTTCAGTTATACCTACATTTAAAGGTCTTGACGGTTCCCCAATGTAAAAGTTGTTTTTTTGTGTTGTTTCTCTTAGTTACGTCAGTTAATTTTGTTAAACATTGTAATTTTAAATAAGACAAATTCATACAGTTTCTTTATCGCCTTTCTTATAGTTAGATTGTTAAATGCGCCCAATTCAAACAATTTAGTAACAATGTTGTATATATTTCCTATGTTATGTTTATGTAAAAATTGTGCCCTTCCTTCTTCTGAAATAAAAAATGGAAATTGGATCCTAAAAAATTATGATTCTTAACATACCCTGTAGATTTCTGTCCCAAGTAATAAAATTCTAAAAATAAAAAAAAAATTGACTAATTTTAGTGTATTTTTTTAAACTTTCATTGAATTTTTTATTTAATTTATCCTATCCAGTACGAATGCACTGTAAAATTGAAACCATTATACTTATTTTTTTCAATCAAAATTTTCATATTTTCATAGATTTTATTGATTTTTTTAACATAAAAAATACCACCGATCTCTCTCAGGTGTGTGTATATTATCATTTACAGTATATTATTTTACTGTTTACTTTATTGTTTTTTAGATATATTCTCACCAGTCTTTAGAAAGCCTGTACCAATTTTTACCTCAAGAAATGCTTCCAAAGGAGTATGGCGGATGTGAAATATCTTTTATTGAATTAAAAGGTTAGTATTAACATGTAAAAGGGATAATTTATATTAAAAAAAGAACCGACTTCAACTGGCTCAAAATAAAAGCTGTTCAGAAACCGTGTGCAATCAATAACTATTTTCTGAAATATTCTTTTCTATCTAATTTAAAGTACAATTCTATTGACTATTATAACCTATTCTTATCTCTCCTTCTTTCTCTAATTTGTATTTTTTTCTATATTATCCACTTATTTTTTAACTTTTTTATTTGTTTTATTATTTGGACAACTTTCTATAAGTGTAACGATCCTGTATATGTTTCTGTATATTGGTCACCTAATATAAATTTCTTGTCTACCATTTTCTGAATCACCCTGTACAACTGTAATTCAACTCTACACGATGTTGCAACTGCACTGTATAAATATTAATCCTCTCCGCCCTATTGACTGTTTCTATTTTTCTGTTGTTTAAATCACTTGTATACTTATAATTTTACTTTACTTTACTTGTATAACCAAGTAGGTATGTTCCAAACTATATAAAAATTTTTCACCACCCTGTATAACTATAATTCTACTCCACCTTATATTTCAATCATCCAGTATATGCAACTGCGTCTAACATTTTTTTAACCCTCAGCCCTATAACTTCAATATCCTTATTGCATATGCTCATTTAACCATTTTTTTAAGTTTTTTGATCCACTCTGTAGAACTATAGTTTTACTTTACTCTTATTTCAACCACCTTGTGCACGCAACTATTTATGTGCCACCCCATACAACATTTTTTGAAGCAACTTGTATAACTTTAATTCTATTTCACCTTATCTTTCGACCATCCTTCACATTTATTTGTAAGATTTTTAGAACCTCCCTGCCTAACTTAATTTTACTTTGCCCTATATTTCCCCGCGCACAATGCTTGCTGCTTGAATTTCGATGCACATACACATGCACATACACCTATCACCGTATACAGTACAGAAAAGGAAAGATCGCTCACCTAACAATTTTTCTTTTCAATACAATTATGGAATATTTTATGCAATTTCACTCGACTGCAAGCCCTATAAAATGAAAACCGTTACAAACACCACTGTACGATATATTTTCATGGTATATCTTGACATTTAAGCTTGACCATTTGATTTGAAAATTTGACATTTACATTGATGTTTACGGCTTTTTACACATATTTTTACGATTTTCATGAAAACGGTATGTTTTACGTTATAAAAATTGTAAGAAATCAAGCTGGAACAACTCTTTGTAGAATACAATTTAAAATAGTCAAATTGGTTGAGCCGTTTTAGAGAAAAAAGTGTAGATTCATTGAAATTCACTGAAGTGTAGTTAGTCTTATTAACCTCACTGATTTTCTGGAAAACCGTAAATCGCATTTTATAGAAAATCATATGACACCTTTCAGCAATATTCCTTAATGCAATGCCGTTTAAATCATCAAAATTGCCCAAGCCATTTTTGAATAATCACCGAGTATATATAAAAAAAACATGCCGACGAATTCATAGCCTCCTCCTTTGTGGAAATCGGTTATAAATAATGTAATTATAAAGTTCTTCTAGTCTAGAATATCTAACTTTATAACGTATTGTTAAATCAGTATCCTAGTCGAGTGGTTCTCGAGCAAGAATGGCCAAGTTATCCCTTGTACCCGAAATTGAAGCAATATTTGTGAATCATAGTTGGTAACATTTTCGAGAACCGCAAAAAGAAAAACACGTGGGTCGCGACAACCAATATTCTAGAATTCGGGTCTCCAAACTTTCCCGCCTTGGCTCAATACTGAGTACTCCAGTAAGTTCCAAAACCGTTTAAATTTTCCCTACATCTGCTGGTTAAAAGAGCAAGAAGCACTCTCTCTATAAAGTCTACAACAGTTAGCGTCTAACAGTTGGGTCTAGCAGTACTTTCGAAATCTCAATAGCAATTAAACATTCGAGAATAACGTCTTTTGTTCGAGAAAGTTCTGGTGTTTTCACTCGCCTCGAGATGGCAGAATTAGAAAGTAAATACTGAACAAAATGCTGCAGGTCGTGCCAGCTTTCTTATGGCTCTTGGAATTGTACAACGTGATCAATGAATGTGTAGTAGCAGGACAAATTTATTTGAAACTGTCAGCTTGTTAGCAAACCCCGTGGCTTGGAGGATAGAAAAAATCACAAAAAATATGTTATTTCAACTGAGTGTTAAAAATTGAGTGGTTTTCTATGGCCTTGGATGAGCCAACGGATGTTTCAGATACCAGTAAAGTGTTAATTTTTATTCGAGGAGTACATAAAATTAAGTGTGTGAAGAACTTCTTGATGTTGACGGGACGACTACAAGGGAAGATATTTTTAAGGGTGTTGAAAATGGAAAAACTTTAAATCAGGTAAACAACTGACAACGGCTGTAGAAAATGATGTGGTTCAAAGCCTTTAATCTTTCATTACATCATTCATCAACAGTCCTGATGAGGGAAATGGTTGGAAATATCTGAAGTTCCAAAACCAGTTATATCAGTTGTTAATTTCATCTGATATACTGGCCTGTATTACTCACAAGTCACGAGTTTATTGAACATATTGGATAAAATGTGATATTTCCTTTCGCTGGTTTAGATGCGGAAAAGTCCTTCAGCGCTTTTTTGAACTCCAGTCAATGAATTAGTTGCTGGTGTACATAATGTCTCTATGTTCAAATTAGGCTAAATGTTGTGTAAACTCTGTTGTCGCAGAAATGAAGATAGATTTTCTAATCATCCAGAATATGGTTATACCAGAATTCTTTTCAAAGAAATGTGGCATTTTGCTGAATTTAGTGCAATTTTTAACTCCTGCATTGATTTTGGTCGTTCTGTAGGTGGTCAGGAAAGATTGTCTGAATTCGATTGATCCCTGGAAGTCTCAACATGCCATCGTGGCATCCACAACATCCACAATTTCTTAAATGCTCTTTGTTTCTAGGTTTCAGATAGTGGTGGCGGAATTATGATGGAAAATTATTAATAATTATATCCAAAAGTAACAACAACAACAATTTTTGTGAATAGGGTAGAGAATCTTGCCATATTTTAAACAGAAATGAATTGTGTTGGAGTATTCTTAAGAACTTTCCAGTTTGTCCAACATATATCTTAAAACACGTGTCAGAAATAAACAAACTTTCTTATGTAACATATTATTCATTCAGTTTTTCATGTAGTGATTTTTTTGGAGTTTTTTATGAACATGAAAAATGTGATTATTTTTAGTTTGTAGGAGATTCATAATTTTCCAGAAAGTTCAGACCACATAAGAACAATTGCGTATAAAGTATAGAAGTATAAAGAAAGTTACATAAAATATGGTCGAACTTTGTGCTCGGGATTGATCAGATATGATTAGGGAGAGAAAATGAAAAACGATTGCACTATGAAAAGAGTTTATGGCGAACAAACGAAAGTTCCAAGGGATACGAAAGTTCCTTAAAAGCATTTAGTATTCCGAGCATTTTCACACCTACACGTCTGAAGTAACTTGTACTTTGAACTTAGTCGGAAAAATTAACGAAAATCGAAGAATTATGTACGCACGTGTAGGCTGAGGCTGTATCGTGCGTAGTTTGGAGATAAGCAGGCGATTCAGTGGAATTGTTTAAAACACTAATACGGAGTTATCATATTTATAGACCAAAGTTAGTCTTATACAGTATTAGTGCATCGAATTTACTGGCATAACTTATAGGCAACTTACAACTGCATATTTTCAAAATTGAAATTATTTTCTTATATACAGGGTGTTACGTTTAACCAGAGTAGATGAAAAATACCTTTCAGTGAATGGGACACCCTGCATATTAAAATTATTGAATATAGAGCATGTCAAAACTCAAGTGAACGATTTTCTGAGTAATTTCTGAGTCAGATGGATATTGTTCAGCAATAATTACTATGGAATTTTGGGTAGTTGCTGATTGTATTGAGATTTTCATCGACCAATGGATTCTTAATTGTATGATTCTATTTGTAGCATTCTAAAAGAATCTCTTGAATTTGACTATATTTTCCATCCTTTCATATCATCTAAATTATACCAGCTAGCTCTATAACCTTAGTTGTTTAGCATAAAACCCGATCATCTGTCATCATTAGAAAAATGTAATAAGTGTTCTAACTTCTCTTCACTATATAGAAATTTACAACAGTCACAACCGTTTTCATCTTGAGCTAAACACTTAATATTGTGCTCATATTAAAATGAACTAGAGTAATTGTTCTATGCTTGTGCTCTAAACATTCGCAACAATGTGACCACTATAGAAGTCATCATCAGCAGCCAAATTATATACAGGGTGAGATTTTTTTGATCAGTATGGGGATCAGTATGGGGATCTCGGAAACTAGCGGAGATAGAGTAATAGTTAAATTGGGAAAGATTTGCAGTTTTACTGGCCCAATTTAATGACACTTTCGGATTTTTGTAAAAAGTCATGGCTTACTAGATATTTTGAAAAAACGAAATTCTGTCGATTTAGTCAAATCCTTCTAGCTCCTTTGTTTTTGATTTTATAAAAAAGTGTAAATATCAAAATTGAAGGGAATTGTATCCCGAATATGATTGTCATGTCCTCGTTTGCGTGACAGCTCTCGTTTTCGAGATATGACACAAACTTATCTTTTTTTGAACGGAAACCATAGTTGGCAATGACCTCAAAAAATCGGACATTTTTAGAGCTTTTCAACGATATAATACTCGATATAGTTATTCATAAAAATCACGGAGATATGGATGCTTTTCTCTCTTATTTTCACTTTTAACGTAGTTAGCCATTAAATAGATTGATTTATTAATAACTATTCCAAAAAACATTGAACGATTTTTTATTAGATATTTCAGATATAACTAAAAACTAAATAAGTAGGTATTTACTAAATACTTAAGAAACTAAGGTACATAATAATGGTTACAATTTATCTTCGAAAAGTCCACCATTGTTATTTAGACAAAAATTGCATCTTTTTTAAGATTGACAATACCGCTTTCCTCACAGACCGCCTTCAATTTCTTCAATTGTTTATAATACCGCCTCTCTTAGATCACCAACTGTCTCATACTTTCTTTTGCATACTTTGTTTTTTAGCGCACCTCATAAATAGAAGTCTACAACTGCCAAATCGAGAGACCGGGGTGGCCATTCGCGTGGGCCATTTCTACCTATCCAAGAGTTTGGATAGATATTATCTAAGTGTTGTCTTGTTGTTTGTAAACGAGGTCTCAAAATTAAATTATGCAACTTGTGTTGGAAAGGGTTTTCTTGAGCCCAGATATGCTCATTGTGTCTATTGAACATACCGCAGTTAGTAAATCTAGTTTTATCTGACCATAACACCTTTAATGGAAACTGTGGATTGTCAACGCACATGTCTCTAAACCATATACAAAACAAAATACGTCGATGTTTGTCACCATCATGCAAAGTTTGAGAAACTGAAAGTTTGTACGGGTGGAACTTGTGCGCTTTCAATACCTTAACTACAGTTCGTTGAGATGTGCCAGCTTCTGCCGCAATCTCACGAGTTGATGTAGATTTTGATTTACCATTGCCAAAACATTTATTTGTGCGGCTTCGTTAATTTGATTACGTTCCTTTGGTGGTTTAGTAAAAGATCCATGTCTGCGCAAACTATCGTAAAGCCTCTTAAATGTACATAGAGCAGGTTGACGACGATTAAAATATCTATGAAAGTATTCCTCAGCTGCACGAACTGAATTTTTATGGCATATGATATAACATTCCACCATATTCTGTTTTTCTTCGTTAGAATATTCCATTTTATCGATAAAACTTGTCATTATCGACTGTCAGTTCAGCACTACTAATGAAATTACTCTCAAATGAGGAAACGTCAAAGTGAAAACAATCTTTTTCATGTCTATCTACGTTAAAAGTGAAAATAGGAGAGAAAAGCATCCATAACTCTGTTATTTTTATGAATAACTATATCGAGTATTATTATATCGTTGAAAAGCTCTATAAATGTCCGATTTTTGAGGTCATAGCCAACTATAGTTTCCTTTCAAAAAAAGATAAGTTTGTGTCATATCTCGAAAACGAGAGCTGTCACGCAAACGATGACATGACAAGCATATTCGGGATACAATTCCCTTCAATTTTAATACGTACACTTTTTTTATAAAATCAAAAACAAAGGAGCTAGTGGGATTCGACTAAATCGACAGAATTTAGTAAGCCATGACTTTTTACAAAAATCCGAAAGAGTCATTAAATTTAACCATTGCTCTATCTCCGCTCGTTTCCGAGATCCCCATATTGATCATCAAAGAAAACTCACCTTGTAACCATAGACTGAGCATGCAAGCATTTTTAATGACGACAAGATAGTTGGCGTTGTTCGTTCTATCTCTCTTTAGCACATTTGACTATTACATAAAGGATATAATTAACTGTGAACTACGTAAGTAAAGCAGATATAGAACGAACGCCTAGAGTACACATGATGTCCTCACTTGGCTGCGTGAACTTGGTGATTTCGAGTTAGAATAGGCTATTTTATTTTAGGTTGCTCGGAGACATGATTTATGTCGTTGTGATTGTTGGATGTAATAAAATAACGAATCTATGTGAAGGTAGCATCAATAACAATTATGCTGGATCTGTATCATATTTGGTCTCCATTTTGACATTGAAAAGGACTTTGCAGAATGTGTCACAATTTCCTATATTCTAAGTATATGTTTTCATTTCAGACAAATGGTTGGATCTGCTTGATAAATATGAACGTCGTCTGGATGAGCTAGCTAATTTGAAAACAGACGAAAGTAAGAGGCCTACACCATTGGTGAATGACGAACTTCTAGGTTTTCATGGTAATTTCAAAAAACTAAATGTTGACTAACTTGTTTTTATTAAATTCAGTAAAGGTAAAATGTATTAAATGTTTTTTATTTTTCTGTGTTTGTGTTCAGATAAAAACAATTTTAAAAGTGTGGGTAATGAGAATCATGTAGCCTCATATTAACCTTAAACATAGCAGGGTATAAAAAATGGAATTCAGCATATTTTAGCTAATTGAATTATGATAGCTAATTGTAGTTATTTGTACATTTTCTATGTGAAAAGAACTTTCCTACTTGAAAACAGTTTGATTGTTATGGTTGTGAGTGTTGATAGACAGACAGTTTGTTTATAGACCAATCAATAGAGATTTTTTCGTGCAAAAAATACTATCAGGATGGACTGTGCCATCACATTAAGAACGATTTGTAGTGATATTTTGCTACCTTTTGCACTCACAACTATGGTTTTTTACTTTATTATAAACAAATGAAACAAGAAAATTGCGTTTTTTTCGTTGCATGTTTTTAAAATGAAAAATAAACTAAACTCTATGGTGTCAACAGGTGAATTGTAAAGCATGAAAATACCAATGAAATGAGCCCAGGATCGATCCGATAGGATCTTTAGTAACACGGATCATCAAAAAAATTCAGGAAAATTTAGCGGTTTTCTTTATATTATCATAACTCCATCACTATCGAAGTTGTAGAACTAGGCTTGTGGGAACTGATAGTAATGGATATCTACCTTATGCGTGACTAAACCAGGCGCTATCGGTTTATTGGTTTTTGAATAATTGTGATATGAAGTTTTTAGTCCACTATTCTTGCAGTGCGTCTCCATGCGACATGGATGGTCAAATATCAATTCAGAATAGAGATATGGGAAGTAGAGGTATCATTCTATAACGCCATTATTTTCATTTTTCGTTAAATGTCTGTGAAATATACGACTAATTTTAGCAAACATTATCAAAATTTGGTGAGCGTATGAATGTGTTTGCGTAGTGGGGGGAACAGGGTTGTTAAGAGGAACTGCTAACAATAATTCTTATCGATAGTAACTGTCATTCTGACAGATGGTGAAAGAATCTAATCGCTAAAAAAGCTTATATCTAGAGCGATTTGTTCGGTTTAATTATATCAAATGAGAACTGTTTGATATTTATATAATATTTTTCAGAGAACTCCAGAATTAAGGCAATAGGTTTATAAGTCTTGAAAATATCTAAATTAGTCTCTGACAAAAACAATAAAACATTTATAAATTACGGGGAGCGTGCCTATATTATTTATATATTACTAAACGCTCCCCTCAACAACCGTGCTTCCCCCACTCCTTGGATACATTCATACGCTCGACCGTTTTTTGTCATGTTTGCTAATGTTTTTCAGATATTTTACAGATATTTAGTGAAAAATGAGAAAAGAGGCTTTGTAGAATGTCACCTCCACTTTAAACAAATTTTTTCAAAATTGTAATTTATCTATGACGCATGGAGGCACAAAGCAGAAATGGGTAACAAAAAACTTTATATCACAATTGTTCAAAAACTAACAAACCGGTAACGCCTAGTTTTGGCATACATAAAATAGATATAAATTACTATCAGTTCTTACAAGCCTAGTCACGCCGCGTTTTGGCAGGAAAAAACGCAAACAACAACAATTTTAAATCGACAAGGCCAGAGCGGCTTGAATTTCAACCCAACGGTTCACTGTCGGGCGCATCTTCAAGGTCAACTGCCGAACGATAGGATAGGTTCCATTTTTCTGCGTTATTTCACTTATTTCACGCTCAGTGCTGCCGTTTCTACCGATTTTTCGGTAGTCTGCCGCTTTTTACCATTTTCAAGTTATTCTACCGATCTACCGAATTTCAAATGAAATTTACCGATTTAGAGTAACGACCAATTTGCCATTTTTTTTCTATTTTATCAATAAAATCTTAAACAAATCAAATACATAAGGATGAAACGAGTTTTTTTATCAACTATTAATAAATAGCTGTAGTTACAATTTTGCAAATCAAATTTAAATTTAATAAATATTATAATACTATTCTAAAAAGTACTTAAGCATTATTCTTAAACAACGAATAGGAAATGTAAACAGTGGTGATGTGAAAATGCTTGGCCCCAAAAAAGATATTTTTATTACAAACGAGTAAATTCTTATTAAAACTAACATCTGGTAATACAAATGTGTACATGAAAAAGGTGTTATTTCGGTTGGTAGAGTATTAAAAAATATTTGTAATGTTTTACGAACTATATACGATTGTTTTTTGAAACGAGGTTATATTTTAAAAACTCATTTCGAGAAAATAGATTTTAAAAATCCTAGTAATTTCCTAGAAATAAAAAATATGTATTTCGGAGCAAACGTAGGAAAATCTGGAACTAGAACCTCCATTTTAGATGTAGTGGTACATTTTCCAAATTTAGTTGATGAGAACCAACTGCAAATTCTTGACACGGAGTGGCGCTTACTAACAAATTCAAACATTTAGTGATAGAGTCGAAATATTTTGGTCAGAAATTAAGGAACTTAAATTAGGGGATGGTCAGTTAATGTTTCCATTTTTGATTAATTTTGTATTTAATATTATATGTTTGCCTCATTCATCAGCCAATGTGGAACGCATTTTTTCATCAATTAGTTTGATGAAGACTAAACAAAGAAATGCTCTGAACACAGAAACCATAACAGGGTTGTTACATACTAAACAACACATTGGAAATAAAAGCTGTTTTGATTTTCCAATTGAAAACAATTTAATTTCAAATTTCAAAACCAACAAATAAATACTATTGTCTAATAATTTATTTATTATGGTATTTACGATTGTATTATTTTCATTATTTTTTTTTTAAAATTTTATATGCATAAATAATTTTTTTTGAGAACATTTTATACTATTTATTTTCCTAGCAAATATGTCTTGTTTTTCTATTATACATCACATTTAAACCATGTAGTATACCAACTTTCCGATGGCTACCGAAATCTACCGAAATTTACTTTTGAATTCTACCGATTTATATATATATATATATATATATATATATATATATATATATACTTTGGGCTGTGGCAGCACTGTATCACGCTTTTGATTGGCCACACTGGTAGAAAAGAACGGTGTATTTATTTCGTCATAGGACTCCACCAAACAGAAGGTACGCGAATGACTGCAACCGGCGTGTGTGACCAGGGTAGAGCTAGATTTCAAGCTCGTGAAAAACTGCTGGTGTGGCATACTATGTGAGAACTCGAAAAAAACGTAGAAAACGCAGCGTGAAATCCCGCCAGTTTGGCCTTAGCCTTAGAGCACGTTGTTGCGGTTGAAAAACAGCTGATTGCCCATTTTAAAATTACGCACTGTTATTTGTAATCTTAGTATAGGCAAACTATTTTTGTTGCGTGCGACAAGTATATTTGGCTCAAGCAAATTATACTTAGCACTCACAAACTATCCTTGTCTGACCTAAATTTTAAAGAAGTCAGACTGACAAAGTTTATATTTTTATTACGATACTAAAATAACAAATGAAAAATTAAAAAGAGGTTGTTCCCGCATTCGTAATAAAAAATAGTATGTGCAACCCGTGCGATGTTGACGATTGTTCACTAGAGTGAATGACCGCACTCGCTTCTATCGTGCGCGTGAACAATCGACAACTTATCACACTAGTTGCACAATATACTATTCCTTTAGATGTAGTGCTGTAAAAGTATCGACTTCTCGTATGTATTCGTTACTTTTAGTCTGACTACCCGTTACAAAGTATTCGTTATTCATTACTGTCGTTAGTCGTGATTTGAGTGGTGGCACATAAAAATAGGGTATTAATGAGTGCATAACTATTATAATAATTAAATAATTGTCCGATAGAATACGTTGCAATCAAAGAAAAAAAAGCATGTGTGGAATTTGAACGGATTTTATTAAGTAACATTGTTATTCAATTATAAATATAAATTAAATAAAGAGGAAATATAAATGTACATTCAAGCAATGCTTTCTAACACATATTTTTATTATTTTATATCAGTCTCCTTAGTAAGTAGAAAGTAATATAATATTTTCAATAAAAAAATAGATGAATAATTATATTCTTATACTAATTTGACAGTTCTCCTAAAGTGCTCATTACAATGAAAATAAAATATGTCATTCACAATTACAAATATTTTTTTCATACATTTGGGTTTTCATGAGGCACGTTTTTCTGACAATATGTACCGGATTTTGACAAAATTCGTTCTACTGGCACTAATTTACCAACCAGCATAAGTATTTTTTTTCTAATTTCTATTTCATCATGGATATAATACAATTCGTTCCTGCCAAAATTTAACTGCATTATCTTTTTTATAAAGAAACTTTTCTTCCATATATTGTCTGTGCCTAATAATACTATCAGTTATTGGAGACGTTGTAGCACTCAATTTTGTTATTTCCTACGTCAAATCTGCATACAATAAATTCATTCAATTCTAAATAGAATAACATGAGTAAATTTTTAATTTTATAGAGCTGTTTTCGAAATTCTGTCTTATACTATAACATACTGTTATAGATCTCAATGGTTTATGAAATATTTAAAGTAAAGAAACACTAGTGTATAGCGTTTAAAATATAAAAGCATATTATAATTTAATAAATAGTAATATAAAGATATAATGTGTTAAGAATTTATCTTACTGTCATAACTATTCGGTAGTTCGACAGCAGCCTTATTCTATAACTCGTTAACGTTATAAAATAACGATAGAACGCTAAATTATTGAATGTTTTGTGACTCCGAATCGATCTTTGCGTTATAATAGGTTTGTTCCTACCTGCAGTTTCCGTACCGCCATGAAACTGTCACGAAATCGCCTACATTGATTTTTTGCGCAACTGCGAATTTAGCACCGTTCAACGTACTACCATTGTACAGTCACAAAAAATATTAGTTGGAACGGTTTTCTGACAAGTTTGTGGTGTGAACTCTGCGACCTGCATTCGATAACCTTAATTTATTGATAGTTTCTACTGCGCATGATTAGTAAGAATCACCAAACGATTCTTGCTCTTCACTAAGGATTGAAATGACGATGCGAGAAACGGTACGTCATTTGGTTGGAACACCGTGATGCATCGTTTACTGAACCGTCATAACTTGGTTGGAACAGGTTTTCTTGAATGCGCAGGACGGTGATCGTCACATGTACAGTTTCGCATCGGGTAGGAACAAACCTAATGACATATGGTTTATTCGAAGAGACTAGTTTACAACGATTTGAAAACATTTCAGCGAATCACCGATCTTGACAGTTGGCTGTGCCAACAATCGATCGGTGGAGAATTATTCTAGTACACTTTTGAGCTACGCGACCGAGACAAGCGACAGCGACAAGAGACCGGAGACACGAGACCGCGACAAAGTCGCTTGTCGCTTTACCTCTTTGAGCTACGCGACCGAGACAAGCGACAAGAGACAACGTCGCTCGTATTTATTTGGGAAACACGACTGACATTAAGCGACAAGCAGTTGGTTAGATGTTCTGCCCTCATAAATACGTGTATTCGTGAATTAAAAATGACACCAAAACAACTCCAAATACTTCTTGAAGTAGAAGGAGATGATGATTTATTATTGTATTATTTATACAGAAAAAGACGATGTGAAATGAATCCACTGAACCAGACTAGAAACACAGACGGCTTTTATTGTCTATTAATTAATAACCACTTATCACTCGAAGTAGAAAATTTTAGACAATAATTCAGATTAAATCAAAGTCAATTTAATTATGTATTAAGTTTAATTGAAGAACATATTCAAAACAGAGGTGGAGGTATAACACCACGAGAAAAATTATCAATCACATTACGGTATGTATTTATTTGTTACAGTTTTAATTAAAAATATTATATATTAGATTCTTCGGAGAACATCATATAAGAATAATAAATCGCAGTCCCCAAAAAGTTTGTGTTATAACAAATAAACAAATAAGACATAAACAGATAAACAAAATTAAGTGACATTAATTTCATTCATACAAAAAATAAAATATAAACAACATACCTGTTTTTTTTATTTTCATTGCAATCCAGATATTATCCCGAAATATAAAGATGTAAATCTTTATATGTTGCACTCTGAGGATCATTTAATGATTTATTTTCTTCTATTAAATTAATAAGAAGATTGCCTTCATCAAAAGAGAAATTTAAATCCCTCATTTTAACCTCCAAACCACACGCGACAAGCGATACTACTGCTTCGGAAGCAGTCGCATCAAAGTTGTCTCTTGTCTCCCGTCGCGGTCGCGCGTCTCTGTCTCGCGCTTCAAATGTGCCTCATATAATTGCATAGAAAGCAGAGGTGTCGCGTGTCGCAACCTCCTGTCTCTTGTCGCCGTTGCTTGTCCCGGTCGCGTAGCTCAAAGTGCACCTTAACTGTTATAATTATTGGCAACTGGTGTGTACGAACAAACCTATTACGTTTCGTTTCGATCATAACGAGTTACACTTACAGAATACGGCCACAGGACAGACACCATTTCAGTAGAAATACCGAAATATGGTAGGTTCGAAGTATTCGTACGTGCGAAACGTACGAAATATTCGTATATACGAAACATAAGAAATCATAGCGTATCTAACGAAGTAACGAAACTAACGACTAACCATGTCCGAGTCGGACCTTTCGGTATTGGTATTATACGGCAGTCGACAAGCAAAAATGCGAATCAAGTAATGACATTAACGTAAAAGTAGCGATCCGGCACTTCGAGTCTTATCGAGTATTCGTTACTTTACTTATCGAATACATACGGTTTGTTACAGTCCTATTTAGATGTGCCGCCCAGGGTCGAATCCAAACACGTGCTTCCGGGGGGCGATTTCATGCTTTAGAGGAGGCGATACTGTACTAAATTCATCTAAATAAAATTTTAAACCCAGATTTCTTGAGTTATTACATTAAACATATTCATTCTGAGGTTAAACCCATAGAAGTTACCTTCTTCTAGGCTCTTGGAGTTAGAATTACCTCGTTTTAATTTAAATTTACTAACTTTGAGGCTCTCGGTGGGGGCGATCCCCCCATCGCCTCCCCTCTTGAATCCGCCCATGGTGCCGCCCGCGGGTGATGCAGGTACTTCAGTTTTGAGCAAAATTCATATTTTTTGTCATACCTAGCATTCAGTTGAAAAAGTGACATCAATATTTATTATACAATTTTTAGTGATATGGCATAATTAGATGCAGTTTTTATTTCTAATTACTTTAGATATTATCGAAAATAAAGCCACTTTTTAAACAAAATTTTCTGGGAGATATAGTTGAAAGAGTGACATGTAAAGACTACAGTAAGAAATTTTTCTGGTTGATTCCAACGATGAAGACACACTGTATTGCAGCATCTCTATCTTAAATTTGAATAAATGACAATTAAATAGATTTAATTCCAAACTATTTTCAATTTATTACACCACAGGTCCGAAATCAGACCTTTCTTTTTAGGGTTCCGTATATACAACATACGGATACTAAACTACTCGACGGAAGAAGTTGAAATTTGGTATCAATGTATAGTTTGATGACCTGACCAGGAGTACATATCGTAAAAGAAGAAATTTTGATTTTACAGGTATTTCTGGGGGAAAAAACTAAAAAAATCGACCCCCCCTGATCTCCGAAGCTACTGAGCCTAAAATTTTGAAAAAATAGGAAATATAGAACGTTTCCGGAACTTTACAGGAAAAATAAGGAGAAACCATTAATATCAATTTTGGGGGGGAAATCATAGAATTAAATGAAAACTTAAAAATAGAAAAAATTCAAACGCAACATGTAATACATCAAATGAAAGGTCCCATTCTGAGGAACACAAGTATATTTTTTTCATATTTAAAAAATAGGTAAAAAGATATTAACGAAAATATACCAAAATTTACCAATTTCCTCCCCCCCGTATCTCGGAAACTATACAACGTAAAGTTTTGAAAAAAAATTAGAGGTATAAGGTCTGACCTGAAGTTTACTGGAAAAATAAGGAGAAACTTCTACTTTTAATTTTGGGAGGCAAATTACAGAATTAAATGGAAAATATAAAATTAAAATTGTTTCTATCCCATCATGTTATATATCAAATGAAAGGGCTCATTATGAAGAAAGCAAATATATATTTTTTATATTTTTAAAATAAATTAATTAAAAGGTATTAACAAACATATAAAAAATTTTACCCATCCCTCTTATCTCCGAAACCGTAAGCTGGAAAACCTTACCAAAACTTTACTGGAAAAATAAGGAGAAACCTCTAATATTCATTTTAGGGGCAAATTATAGAATTAAATGGAAAATAAAAAATTAGAATTGTTTCTATCGGATCGTGTAATATATCAAATAATAGGGCTCATTATGACGAATACAGATATATTTTTTCAATTTTATTTTAAATGAATATTTTATAATATATTAAAAAAATATTTAAAAAAATTACCCATTTCCCCCGTTACTCTCCAAACTATAAGACCTAATTTTTTTGTTTATAGGAAAAATATGAAGAAATCCCTAATATTAATAATGGGTGCCAAATTATAGAAATAAACTGAAAATAAAAAAAATATTTTTTTAACGCATCATGCAATTCATCAAATTAAAGGGCTCATTATGAGGAATACAAATATATATTTTTCATATTTTTAAAATTAATTGTTTACAAGATATTAACAAAGATTTATTTCCGAAACCATAATACCTAAAATTTTGAAAATAATTAGGGGTACTGGGGCTCACTTGAAATTTATAAGAAAGAAAACCCCATACTAATTTTAGGGACAAATTATACAATTAAATGGAAACAAAACTTCAATTTTCAAACGCATCATGTAATATATCAGATAAACGGCTCATTATGTGAATTACAAATATATCACATTTTTAAATCCTTTCTTTAAAATGTATTAACAAAACTATTAAACATCGACTTATTTCCCACTATTTAAATTTTGAAAAATATATTCTATTTGTATTTTTAAAGAATTTGAATAACAGATTCAATAATTTATAATTTAAAACGACCTATTTTGCCCTTTATCTTTCAATCTACAGAGCCTCAAAACTCAGACAGTAGATTATAAAAGGCCTCTTTGAGTGTTTATTAGTAAAATAAAACTCTAATGTTAAATTTTGGGGGCCAAATTAGAAAATTAAATATATATGTATTCTGATAAAAATCAAGCGAATCCTGAAGTAGATAAAATAAAAAGCCTATGTGTGGAAAATCAAAGTTTATATATTTTATAAATTTAAAACGCTTCCTTTAAAAGATATTAGGGTAAATATAAGAAAATGCACTCATTCCCTGCTTGTCTGAAACTGGAATATTGAAATCTTGAAGGTGGTAGGGAACCCTTAGTATGAGAGCCCAACTCGCACTTGACCAAATTATTCTCTGCCGATTTTTTCAAAAACGGTATAAGCTATGTCATCGAATGAAATATGGGACCACTTCGGGATCCCCCTTAACAGAATCCAGTTTAAACGATCCAAATATCTCGAGCGGCTTTCGAGTAATCGCGGAACACTCATAAAAAACATATAGAGATTACTTGAGAACCTCCTTATTTGTGTAGTAGGTTAAAATCGTTAACAATCAGGCAACTTATACCAAATTAATGCAGGTAATCTTTAACAGTTCCGCAAAATTTCAGGAGAATTTGCTTTTATTGCTAAAAATGTTCTGTTTGTTAAAAACGCCTTTATGACTGATATAGTACCAGGAAACGGCTTGTTAACACTAGATAAGTATTTTGTCTGAGTCCTCAAATACAAATACCGGCACACCGCTCGTATATTCACGTTTCTGCAAACTGGCTCCGTAATTTTTTTTTTAAATTAACCGAGTCAACAAACCATTTATAGGTTTATGACTTGTTTATTTGTGAAGCGTTATAGAACAGTCAATAGAGATTGTTAAGTAAAATAAAATTGAACATTAAACCGCTTATTCCATCGAGAAGTAATATTTCATAGGTTACATTCACATGAATTTAACAGGAAATTGGTAGAAATAAATTATATAACAATAAAATCCAGAAAAATATTTTAAATTTTCTAGTTTTTGTTTATGTTATGTGGTCAAGCAATCGTAATGTAGTTAATGGAAAAGGTGTACAAAATTCAGAACAAAAATCCTTTATAAATCTGTTTTTAAGATAATACGTTAAGACATGGATTAAATTAATCAGTTTACAACTACTAATCAGTGAAAACTGGAACAATAAAGTTCGTAAGAATGTTAACTTATTTCATTAGATCTGCCGGTTAAATAGTATTACGTGTCTATAGAGCAAAATTAAACTCATTTTTAACAGACTTCAAAAGTAAGGAGGTTCTCAATTCGTGTGTATGTATTTTTTTTATATTTGTTCAGCGATTACTCGCAAACGGCTCAGGGAATTTCGACAGTTTATACAGGATCCTGTTCCAGGAGATCGCGAAGTGGTCCCATATATTTTCATTAACATAGCTTGTACCGTTTCTTAGGAAATGGGGAAAAACTTTTTTATCGATTATTTTTGTACAGTATACTTTGGTGAAGTCGCTGGTATTAAAAATATGGAACATTTTCTATTTTTACATGCCATAAATTGAAAACAAATTGGATTAGTTCCGGGGGATCCCGAAGTGGTCCCATATATTCTTTCACGAACATGGTTTGTACAGTTTCTTAGAAAATCGGGAAAACTTTTTTACTGACTTTCTTATATAGTAAGCTTTGGTTGAGTTGTTGGTATTAACTGTTCGGAACTTGGGGTAAATTGTAAATAAATAGAATTAATCAAAATAAATGTCAGTTAATATGTACTAGTGGGCGCCCAGTAGTCGAAATTCGACCTTATTTCATGAACTTGTAAAAAGTATATTTTTATAAGAAACAGAGTTGTGGAGAATTCAGAGAAGAAGTTGTAATGACCAAAATTGTTCACTCATATTGACAAATCTATTGAAATAAAAAGAAAATAAAAATATAATCAAATATCGGTATTCGAAATATTTTTGACAAACGAATGACCCCCCAAATTTTCGGGTGGAACCTCTCCTGGCAAAATATTAGATATAATAATTGGAAGATTGTTCTTTGCAACCTAAAAGTTTTCGTCATTTGCGGTTGCAATCAAGTTCAGGAATATTAAACAAAAGAGAGAACTGACAATTTTTTACACAACACCTTTGGGAAGGTTGTGATAATAATATATTATTCAAATAATTAAATTCACATTAAAAACAGAATATTTAATATAAAAGTTACTATAACGCGTCCGAAAAACCAATAATGATCTACTACATTGATTATTTTACCACTAAACAATAACAACGCTTGCATGCCACTTCCAGGAGTACATGCTCTAAGAATATAACAACATCTAACGATCGTTCCCTCCATATATAATTACTGAATGTTTTGAGTTTTGACTGTCTGGTGGCGGCGGAACTGTCAGTTGTTTGGCGTTGACAGTATGAACGTAAATAATGAATTTTTATTATATTTTATTTAATGAATGAACCAATATTAGCTAAACTATAGTATATTTATAATAGCAAATTAGCATTCTGCACTGAAGGTCGTCAGTAGCTACTAAACAAAACAAAAATGAAGAAAATCGGTTGGGAGACAGAGGAGAAAATGGTACCTAATCGTTTTGTATTTGCTTATTTATATATAGATATACAGTTTGTATTCATAAATCAAACGATTATTTTTCATAAAAATATTTGCATGGTCAGAAACATATACTGTAATCAGTACCAGAAACATATACTGTAATCAGTACATGTTATTTTTTCGACTGTATACGAGGTTTGTCAGCAAATATGAATTTTGTTTAAAAGTAAAATACTTTTATTTTTCATAATATATATAATTCTTATCAAACAGGGTTAATAAGAATTATAAAAAACATCTAATTATACCACGTCACTAAAAAGTATATAACAGATCTTCATGTCATGTTTCCAAATTGTGTACTAGGTTTGATAAAGAATATAAATTTTGTTTAAGTTAAGTACCTTTATTTTTAATAATAACTCTAATTGTTATCAGGCAAAGTTTATTAGAATTGAAAACTACGTTCTATTATGCTGTATAAATTAAAACTGTATAAGGATTTATTATAAGATTCTGCTGAGACGAGACTATTAAATAAATGTCAGTATAATTAACAGCCCTAAAGAATGATGTTACTCAGATTGTCTACAATATAGTGGATCCACTTAAGTTAGAATCATATACAAAATTTTGGTCAAGCCAATAAATGGTGCTTAAAAGTAAAATACCTTATTTTAGGCAATATCGAAAAATTAATGAGATTTGAAAACTGCATCCAATTCAGCCATTGCATCACTAAATATTATAAAATAAATACATTAAAAAAAAACAAAGACCGACTCCAAAAATGTACTTCCCAAAATAGTTTCACTCTAACTTGGTACCGACTTCAAAATAGCATTAAATTTTTGTATCAAAAAATTATTACATGCTTTTTAGTTAATTTATTTTTGTAGTGGGTTTTTGTTTTTTAACAATTTATTTATCGAACATAATATTCGAGGGCAATTCACTTATAACAATCCCGTCAGTTACAGTTTATAGAGAATAATTGATAAGATTTCAACAGCAAATTCGTAGAAGTAAACTATTTAAATTAATAAAAACCCACCAAAATACGTTAATAGAAAAGTTGCAGAAAATTAGAAATCCTTCTTAGTGAGCGTTTACAAACTGATAGCTCATCATCAAGTTCGGAAAAATGTAAAATGTTTTTTTTTCCACAAATTGATAACTTTTTGGTCACTAACACTAGAATATTTGTCATCATCAAAACGATAGTTTATGATGTTATGTTTATATGGGGTCACCATGGATACAATTGAATAAGTAGTTTTTGAAGAATTGGAATTGAAATAATTTATAGAGTTATTTTGGTTCGTCTAAAATACTAGGGATAGTTTGCAAGTTCATAAATTCCATTTCAATTTGTCTATCTTGGATGATTGTTGCAATGTCGGGAAATTGGTTTAAAAGAATAGTAAATATTGCATTAAAAGTACGAATATGCGACAGCCAGCGGGTCATTGACAATAGCTCACAAGACACATGGGCAGATCTAGGATTTTCTTGAGCTGCGGGCACGAGATGAAAATTATAGTAAATTGTATCATAATATATTTTCTTTGTCAGCAGTTTATTAGGTTTTTAATTACATAACTACTGTTCTCTGCGCATATTGGTCTATTTCCCCCCTGGTTTATTAGGTTAATATTGGTTGCAAGTTATTTAAGTCTCAATTATGCAAGATCTATTCAACAAAGAATATCGATATTCAGCCTTATTAATGTCAACCTTAGGAACTATCATTAGGAAAATTAAGCGTTAACCTGTTATTACAACCAAGTCATGAAGTTTTTTAAATAGGCGCTTTATATCGGTTTTTTCCAGCATTTTCATGAAAAATGTTGTGAACAAGATTTATAAATACTCATTTTGAAGATTTTTTTGTTCTCTCCAATTTTTTTAATGACATTTTGAACAGGTGATCATTTTTCACATTAGAAAAAATAAACAAACATTTTTTTGGTGTTTTTAATGCTCACATAATTTACTTCTACGAGTGAAATTATGACTATTATTTATGTGATGGCGTAGGTGTTGAATTTTATTTTAAAATCTCTACTAGCAGGATGGTAAACTTACAAGGCAGTCATTCAAATAGGGATATACCTAACTTATTTTGAGAGCTGATTTGGGCATCTTGGATTTTTTTTTAAATACCGGAAAATTGTCAGAAATCATTATGAATATTGCATTAAAAGACAACCCTTAATTTCTCTACGTATCTATACTATAAAGATCATTTATGGGAATATGCATCAAAGGCCGTAGCCAGAAATTTTTTTCGGGGTGGGTTGAATAATATTTTTCGGAGAGGGTTGGATAATTTTTTTCAATGGTGATGATTAGCACTGCAAAATTTATATTTTTCTTCATGTATTTTGCGGATATATGAAATTGTATAAATATAAAATTTATTTTTATGAAAAAGATTTTGATTAATTTTTTTCAAATTAAATGTCGAAAGCCAAAATTAAAAAAATTCAGGGGGGGGGGGTTTAAACTCCCAGACCGCCCCCGCTAGCTACGGTCTTGTATACACCCATTCATCGCTCATCTCCTCTCATAGAATAACCAAAAATGTATGAGTTTTTTAGTACAATATTTTTGAAGTCGGCGCCAAGATAAACTAAAATTGTTTCATGGAAAGTTAGACTCTCAAATGCCGTGATTCTTTTAGCGTTGAAATATTAAATTTAGTTGTATGTATGAAATAAATAAAAAATATTCGAGATTTCAAACAGTAGAGGGAGTGCAACTGATGAAGGTTCTCATCTAGAAACACTATGTGGTCTTGCGTTCCAAGGATAGCAATTTCTAGACAAAATAGGATCAAACTTAATTCGTTGCTTGGAGGAGAATTCAAAAATAAACTAGATGGGTAGGTGATTAATTTATACATAAAAAAATATTATTGTTGGTATTACTTGGTATATAGGTAACCAACATCTGGGAACGTGCGATTATTACTTGTAGTTTGTGTTGGAAATTATTTTCATTTTTTTAGTTCAAAATGGGTTAATTTTTTTATTAATTTTTGAAATAAACATTTAAACTAGATGCTCTTCAGTTGCAAAACTTGAAAGGTTCCTATTCCATTGTTTGTGAACTCAAAATTGACTAAGTGATTCATGGCGATAAGATACATTACTGTAAAAAATATTTTTAGCTGCTTATCAGTGTGTGTTGGTGAATTCACTACAATCATTTCAAGTGTGATGAGTGTGTTTTTACAATTGTTTTAATCTGTTCAAATTTAGCAGGTAAGAATTATATAATTAACAATTTAGAAAAAATAGAGATAACTGGATAAAATTTGGGTAATATTGCGACATTTTTAATTAAATGTAAACAATTTATAATAACCATTCTTATTAGAATTGTCTAACTTGGATATTGAAGTATTTGCATTTATTAATAATGTAAATAACGGTTCAGTATTTTATTGATTGGGCCGTTCTCAAAATGCAAACCGTGAGCAATCTGAACAACTTTTGTAAAATACTTGATACGTATATTATTTATTCATTGAAGTGCATTAATCATTTTTTGACATACGTCATCGGATGCGGAAAAATTAAATATTTTATTAATTTTGAACAGAAATTTATCAAACACTCTATAGGATGTAACACATTTTTAGGGTCTGTATTTATAAGCAGTTGTACACATACAGATAGTTTGTTCAAGGGGACCGTTTCGTAGCCTTTTTTAAGTCGGCAAAGATGAGGTGTGTATTGAGATTCCTTGCCATTATTTTTTCTGTTGTTTGTGTAAGAAAACGTTGTTCATGCAGGATCTGCCGGCGAGAAATACACTTTGTTCTTCTGTTTCTGTTAACTGATTTTCTATTATTTACTTTAGAATTTAGGCGTGCAACCTGCCTACCGCGCTTGTTACACTTATGCCCTGTAATTCTTTCATTGTCTTTTGCCACCTTTCTTATAGATTGAGCTAATATAAGACACATTCGATTCCTCTGGTACATCTTCTCCTTGCATTAAGCATTTATTATAAAGACACACGAGCATTTCCAATACAATTTCTGGGTCATAATTCACCAGTTTCATAGGAATGTTTTTTTTATTTTTCACCTTTCTTAATACAGGGTGGTTGTTTAATAGGGTTCCAAACTTCTGCTGTTTATATAACTCATTAAAATGAGCCAAAAAGTCCATGTTAACATGTGCTCTAAAAGGCACTCCTAGGAAGTTGTATGTTCTTCAAGGCTCAAACAAAACTGTTTTTTTTCTGTTATTGACAAAATGGTCGAAAATAAATAGAAAAAAATGTATGGGTCTTACATAACTTTTTACGTTAAATAACATGTAACATTTAGGTTTGTGAAAGGGGATTTTCGACCCGTATTTTTTTTTATTTTAATTTTTTTACAATTTTCTCGGGAGATTTATAAAATCTTAACAATTTTACGAAAATAATATTATGTTTGTCCAAAGCGATATTTCCAATGGTTTTCGAGTAAATTGACTTTCAAATTACTCTGTTCTTTAAGTTATTAGGCCAAAAATTACAAAAATCTGTTTGTCCAAAGCGATATTTCCAATGGTTTTCGAGTAAATTGACTTTCAAATTACTCTGTTATTTAAGTTATTAGGCCAAAAATTACAAAAATCTGTTTGTCCAAAGCGATATTTCCAATGGTTTTCGAGTAAATTGACTTTCAAATTAATCTGTTCTTTAAGTTATTAGGCCAAAAATTACAAAAATCTGTTTGTCCAAAGCGATATTTCCAATGGTTTTCGAGTAAATTGACTTTCAAATTACTCTGTTCTTTAAGTTATTAGGCTAAAAATTACAAAAATCTGTTTGTCCAAAGCGATATTTCCAATGGTTTTCGAGTAAATTGACTTTCAAATTACTCTGTTCTTTAAGTTATCAGGCCAAAAATTACAAAAATCTGTTTGTCCAAAGGGATATTTCCAATGGTTTTCGAGTAAATTGACTTTCAAATTACTCTGTTCTTTAAGTTATTAGGCCAAAAATTACAAAAATCTGTTTGTCCAAAGCGATATTTCCAATGGTTTTCGAGTAAATTGACTTTCAAATTACTCTGTTCTTTAAGTTATTAGGCCAAAAATTACAAAAATCTGTTTACCATGGCAAATAAAAGACTGACGTTGACAACTTAAGTTATTAATAAACTGTCCATTGTGGTTTGCAGTATTTAATTACATTACATTATTGCAATTCATAAAATGGAGTCATATTTAAACACGAAAATAACAGATATGCATTTTATGTACGACCAAGCGGCAGGAAATGCATCAGAAGCGAGGCGTCTGAATATGGCAGCATACCCGAACAGAAGTCTTCCTTCTCGACAGGTATTTCAGAGGATCCATCAACGTTTAAGAGAAAATGGTTGGTTCCAATCAAGAGTAAATGGTAGTGGCAGAGACAAATTTCTAAGAACACCGGTGGAGGAAGAAAATGTATTGAGAGTTGTGCAAGGCTCGAATTCCAGCCAAGTCAAGGTTTTTTCAATTAATAAAAAATTGTGACACAACAGTTGTCTCCGACGTAAGTGGCAAAAATCAGGAAAATCGACATTTGTCCCTTACGAACCTACAATGAGGCAGCGGGAACCCCTTTCACCAACTTAAATACGACTAATGGAAATGCTGTGGAACCTTTGGTGTCTCACAAATGTAAAAACACAGTCTTGCACCCTAACACCAAACTTTTATTTTAAACACTCAACGCGGGTTAGTTTACATATTGATGATGACAACTTGGAGTTGTTGAAACGGCGATGAGTGTTTAAAATAAAGGTTTGGTGTTAGGGTGCAAAACTGTGTTTTTAAACTAAATACGACGCTTATGATTTGCCTGTCGAAAAACAGGGTAGCAC
Organism: Octodonta nipae; assembly: GCA_034190945.1. Lineage (NCBI taxonomy): Eukaryota > Metazoa > Arthropoda > Insecta > Coleoptera > Chrysomelidae > Octodonta > Octodonta nipae. Next base: position 14,477,154 of record CM067220.1, on the reverse strand, counting down.
ATGTTAATTAACGTAAAAATTCTGTAAGATCCATACACATTTCTCTATTTATTTTCGACCGTTTTGTCAATAACAGGAAAAAAAACTATTTTGTTTGATCCGTTTTAACACATATAACTTCCTAAGGGTGCGTTTTAAGGAGCATGTTAATAGGGACTTTTTGGCTTATTTTAATAAGTTCTATACAGAGCAGAAGTTTGGAACCCTATACAGATTTGAGTTCAAAATAATTTGGTCAAGTGCGAGTTGGACTCGCATACTTAGGGTTCCGTCTCACCTTCAAGATTCTAATATTCCAGTTTCAGACAAGCAGGGAATGAGTGCATTTTCTTATATTTACTTATATTACCCTTATTATCTGAGTTTTGAGGCTCTGTAGATTGGAAGATAAAGGGCAAAATACGTCAAGATTTAAATTATAAATTATTAAACGTGTTATTCAAATTATTAAAAAATACAAATAAAATGTATTTTTCAAAATTTAAATAGTGTAGTTTCTAAAGTGGGAATTAAGTCGATGTTTAATATTTTGTTAATATCTTTTAAACAAATAATTTAAAAGTATGATATATTTGTAATTCACATAATGAGCCTTTTATCTGATATATTACATGATGCGTTTGAAAATTGAATATTTATTTTCCATTTAATTGTATAATTTGTCCCTACTATGAAGGTTTTCTAATAATTTATTTTCCGTTTAATTCTATTATTTGGAGGTCAAATAATAGAATTAGGGATTTTTTCATATTTTTCCTATCAACAAAAAAATTTAGGTCTTATAGTTTGGGAACAACGGGGGGAATGGGTAAATATTTATTAATATATTTTAAAACATTTATTTTAAAAAAATTAAAAAAATATATTTGTATTCCTCATAATGAGCCCTGTGATTTGATATATTACATGACCCGTTAGAAATAATTATAATTTTTTATTTTCCATTTAATCTATAATTTGCCCCCCAAAATTAATATTCGGAGTTTCTCCTTATTTTCCCAGTAAAATTCAGGTGAGGGGCTATACTTCCATTTTTTTTTTCAAAATTTTTCAGCTTATGGTTTCGGAGATAGGGGGGGATGTGTAAAATTGTTTATATTTTTTTTAATATCTTTTAATAAATTTATTTTAAAAATATGAAAAAAAAAAAATTGTTTCCTTCGTCATGAGCCCTTTCATTTGATATATAACATGATGGGTTAGAAACAATTTTAATTTTATATTTTCCATTTAATTCTATAATTTGCCCCCGAAAATAAATATTAGGGATTTCTCCTTATTTTTCCACTAAAGTTCAGGTGAGGGGATATACCTCAATTTTTTTTCAAAATTTTCTAACGCATGGATAAGGGGGGAATGAGTAATTTTTTTTATAATTTTGTTAATATCTTTTAATTAATTTATGTTAAAAATATGAAAAAAATATATTTGTTTTCGTGGTAATGAACCCTTTCATTTGATATATGTGTTAGAAACAATTTTAATTTTATATTTTCTATTTAATTCTGTAATTTGCCTCCCAAAATTAAAAGTAGAGGTTTCTCCTTATTTTTCCAGTAAACTTCAGGTCAGAACCTATTTCTCTAAATTTTTTCAAAACTTCACGTTTTATATTTTCGGACATCAGGAGGGGGTAAATTTTGGTATATTTTCGTTAATATACTTTAAAATATATTTTCTTTTAAATACGAAAAAAATATATTTGTGTTCCTCGGAACGAGACCTTTCATTTGATATATTACATGATGCGTTCGAAAATTTTTTTATTTTTAAATTTTTATTTAATTCTATAATTTATCCCCAAAATTAATATTAATGGTTTCTCCTTATTTTTCCTGTAAAGTTCGGGCAACATTCTATGTTTCCTATTTTTTTCAAAATTTTAGGCTCAGTAGTTTCGGAGATCAGGGGGGGGAACGGTCGATTTTTTTAGTTTTCCCCCCAGACGTACCCCTAAAATCAAAATTTTTTCTTTTACGCTATGTACCAAACTATACATTGATACCAAATTTCAACCTCTTCCGTCCAGTAGTTTAGGAGGAAATTGCTGTGATGTGACAGAGGCAGAAATCCGGAGTGATATTATAAGGGTATCCGTATATTGTATATACGGAACCCTAAAAAGAAATTTTACATGTTAAATTATAATTATATATCTTATAACCTTAAAAAATGTAGAGAATTAGAAAAAACATATTGTTGTGACGGCTGACCAGATTCATAATTAAAATAACAAAACCTGTTAACCAAGAATAAAGACAACTAATACAGAAATTTGACATCAGATAATGTTCACGTTAATTAATTTTATAATCGCCACTATATTGCTGTTTTTTCATAAATGCACATTATAATCACTGTATAAATTCCTAGTTTAAGAATCCAAAATAGTCTTATCTGCTATTTAATGTGTCGATTATTCATAATAAGCTCATATACTGTAAGTGTTTTGCGTTTTTTAAAACTCATTATAGTTTTCCGCTTGTCTTGTATTAAAGAATGAAGCAGAAAAAAAAATGTCGAAAGATTTTTCAAAGTAAATAAAGGGTGTTTATATTTCAAAAAAGGCAAGTTCTTTTATCAGTTGGTAATCAAATGTTCAACCAGACCAAGGATAATTCACAAGGATTACTTGATCGATTTTAAAAAAATCGAATAAAACCACCCACCTTGTGACGTATCACCATGTGTTTGGACCGCTCTCGAGTTCTTGTGGCGCTTTATCTGTTCAAAGGTGAAGTATTTTTCTGGTTTTGTTAAATCTGTTTAATGTGATATTGGTAACCATTTAATTAGAATTACGATGCAAATATTAGCAGTCACCTTGTGACGTATGCTTTTAGAAAAATTTACATCTATTGAGCAATCATTTATGTACTATCCTTGCAACCAGACAGCACTGATCAAATTAACCTATAATAGCCCCTGGTGACTTAGAGAGTAAGACACTTGCTCCTTACCAACCCGTACTGATGTGGTATGCCTCGTATCCCCTTTAAAAATCCTACAGATTTGTTTCATCTTCTTAATGCTTCGAGTACAGTTCTTCCCACAAAAACATCTTAAGCTCTTTTTTTTCTGTTTCCTCAAGATCTTAAGTATGTCCGATCAGCTCTTCAACACACTACGCCATGCGTTTAGTTATTCTAAGTCTAATTCTAATTCTTTAACCTCTCGCTTTGAGTTCCCTTGAAAAAAACTGCCAAACCATGTTCTTCTTCTCAACCCTTTGAGCCAGTTCTTCAGTCCTAAAGTTTTTCTTCTACGTCTTTATTTCAGTTAATCAAAAAGACCATTAGTCCACCTCTTTTCAATTCTCTCAATAGAGTCTCTCAGTCCTTCGCAAAGATCTTAAGCTCTGCTTCTTCGTTTCTTCTCTAGACCTTACGTTCTCCATTTCCACAACTCTTTAAGTTCCTCTGCAATCTATTTATTCTTCAGGCAGGATACACCATGAAATAATGGTTGATTATAGTTGCATATGATGATGATGATGATGATGATGATATACGTAAATGGAATAAGCTATGTCTTGGTGAGAACCGCGTTTTTTACGAATACCCGGATGTTGAGAACGGTGGTTTTCGCCACCAAAATCACAGCTGATTCTGCTTCTTCCGGATGATGTACAAATTCTATAGAATTTGTACATAATTGTGACAAGTTGAATAAAAAGTGAAGTTAGTAACATTTGTTTTGTTTTTTGTCTCAGCCTTGAAAAAGCCCCTTATAAGTGTGTAGGTATAGAAATAAACTAATTCGAAAAATTACGCGGTCTAAATCTAGAAAAAGCAGAATCACCCGGATGTTGCGACTACTACTTTGGAGAAATTCTCTCAAAGCTAGACCTGAGGGCTGATGAATTTAACTTATAAAAGAATAAAAAGAGAACTGATTTGAATAATCTATGTAAAATCTATTTTGTTTTGTAGAAGTTAGATAAAACTGATTTTCATAGTCACGTCTACTTTGTAGTAGTGTGGTTATCGCCTTACTCATAGGCTTAAGCAAACTCACGGAATCGAAATATATATTTATTCCACTCTTGTGAGTATGAGGAACCTCCGTTTAGAATTCTCCTCTTTAATTAGAATTTGTAGACAAACTAATTAGACAAGTGACTATAAGATTATTTATTATAAAATACTAAATAAACAATTTTGATATTAAATGGTGTGGATTTTTGATATTCTGTGTTGAAATTATGTGATAAATTATGAAACAATGATTGTAAAAATACTTGGCATAATTTATGCATACTATCAAAACACACCAAAACTATTTGCTTTAACCTCGTACGATTGAAAACAATTATTTTTTACGGTTTCAGAGCGGAAATCAATCATAAATGAAAATTACAGCTATTTTAAAGGGCGATTTTGGAGTTTAAGTTTATTATTATTATTTTCCGTATTAAATTTCTTTCTGAACGAAAATAAACCGTTGAGCGTTCGTTTCTCTCTATCAGCCATAAGCCGCGTGTATATTCTCGGTAAAAGGACGTAAAACTTGAGAAAATAAACAGATTTTATGATAGAGATAGAAGATATTAAACACGGCCTTGACTGCTGGATCGATCTCGTTAGCATTTAAAAAGCATTCAGATTAATTTCGTAATCTTTGAGGTGTTTTTTTCACATGGAGATATTTTACAGGATTTTATGTAGAGCTATTAAACTCTACCTGTGAGCACTAGGCACTGGAATTACTTAAAAATTAAAAAAAAGGAGGTGTTTTTCTTGCAGTGTAAAATGAAAATAACTTTCCTGAATTCTAAAATTGTTTCGACTTTTCGTTTTCATCGGGAAGTATTTTAGTATATAAAAGTATATAAAAAATCGTAGTACTCAAAACTTTGTGTGTCCTTAGAGCATATGTTTCCAGAGAAAGCAATTAATGCGCAAATATCGTGACAGGACTAGAAAGAGACAGCAACTTGCATACTCCCAGTTGCCTGAAATAGCATTTTCTTGTCTCTCTCTAGCTTTGTCACGATATTTGTGCGTTACACGCTACCTCCGGAAGTATAGGCTCTAATGGCAATGAACTGTTCCGAACCAGGAGTAATTTTATCTTAAAAATGTAAAGTAAGGGACATCTCACACCAGGCTTGATCGGCGACGTAATTTTGTACAGTGTAATTCAGAGACGTATTTTCGGCTTTAGTTTTACAAACCTTACACAAAATTAAAAACGAAGTCGTAAGTATTTTCATCCCATCACAATAAATCACAAAATTCAAATGTAAAAATCTTTATGGAAGCAAAAAAAAATTAAAAAAAAAACAAAAACCGTAAGATATCTAGATGTTATATGGGTTACATAATATATCACATGAGCCGACCTATCTGCACTTCAAGTTCGGCGAACCTTCGATAAAACACCCTGTATATATATTAAGAATATACCAATATTTAATAAAAAATATCTATGGGGGGGATATTTAGCCAATTTGGGAGAATTTAAATAGTGGATTCGAGGAAAGTGGGTCAGCACTAACAGTAACAGTATTTTGCAAAGATCATTCTGACGACAAAAGTAAATTTTGATAAATGCTGTATTATAATTCTTAAAAAATTGTATAGAATTTTTGCTTTATAACAATAATTTCTAACTTAACTTTTTAAAAACTCCATTTTTCAACTATTTAGTTACATTTTGAAGTCGATTATTAAAAAAATAGTTATTTCACTAACATTTTCTTTGTCTCATGAAGATTTATTACACAATTAAAAATGTCAGTTACTACCATGGATGCCATTTGTTTACATCCTTGTTAGTGTTATGCAATTTTTATTGTACGCCACTGAAGTTATTTTTTCGGTTGACTCAAGCAATGTATTTTTCTAAAAGTAATGAATGAAATATTTTCTAAGAAAAATTTACTATGCACCCACGCCTTTTACTATATAGGTCAAAACCATTAAAAACACATAAATACCGTCTGCAAATTTTGGGGTAGAAATGCAGGTGTCGATCCTGGCCATCGGCGTAACAAACGTTATGAGGTATCGATGTAGTAAAATGCCTTAAATTGTATTTGGTAGATATAATTAATAAAATGCTAAGATATAACTGTAATATTTTCTTGTTCATACTGTACCAACTTACTGTCCCAATCTGTAATTATTGAAACACAAAAAATCAATATTTATATTAACACATATTATTGAGTTATTTAATTATTTACATTTAATAGTATTGTTAACCGGACGTCACTGTTAAAGTTATGGTCTCAGTCTTAAATGTTTATTAGGACTTTAGTGAATGAAATTCATTCCTATTGTCATCAGGTGTTGTCTAAACTCCATATTTGACCCAGATATATTCTGGCAACTTATTTAGTGTTAATACAAATGTAATAGCAAGGTTACCATCATAGGCGTAACTTTGAATTTTATTTTAATATTGTTGGAAAAAGTACGAATACATTCAAATACTATGATGATGTTTTCTGAATTTTTTAATTTTTTTTTTCAATAATTAAATGGTAGTAAAACTTGTTACAACGTAATATGAATTTTAGGATAGCTAACAGAAACACATGTGACGTATATTGTATTTATTTAAGAATGTAAATCCGTTAATGCTTAATCTCCAGGCATTGTTAATGTCCCCATAAGCATTTTTAGTGGTTAATCTAATCAATTAGCCTAAAAAAGAATTGACCGTACAAAAAGAGCAAAGTTAGGTTTATATTCCATAGATTAAGCTTAGGTGATTTACAGGTGGTTTGACTGAAATTTTGCAAAAACTACCGGGGCTACAAACATAAAAACATTTAATATGAATGTACTAGTTATAAAATAAAAAATGTATAAATATTTCTGTTTTGTAATTTCGGGTAAATGTTTTATTATCTAAGGAATCAATTAACAAAGTTGAGTGTACCGTAGCTACATCCTTGCCCGTAGTAGCAAATAGGGCTGCCCGATTGGTTGTTTTGTGAGGCCGATCGGTAACAATCGTGAAAAATCCTGAGATCTTTAAAAAAACCTAATTTAAGGAAATTTTCACTAGTACGTTCCTTGTTCTCACTGTTATATTAGAAAAAAATACATTAAAACTCAAAATGATTAAATTGTGTAAATTAAATTTTTTAACTTTTCAAGTAAACATAGTTAATTTTTTCTTCCAAATTTTATTTCATGGGAGATTGAGGGCTTTTGTTTTTTAACTAAGATTTTGATACCTCAGGCTCACTATTAGAATCATTTGCATTTGAAAATTATAAAAGGGCTTTACTGAAAATAACACCGCCCCACAAAAAAATCTGATGCTTGCTGATCACGAATCCGCAGTCAGAATGGCCCCATAACCCTTTGTTCTTATATCAAATATGGCTCGTTAAAAAAAAATCTTCATTACATGGAGATTCTTCAGCGTTTACTTGAAGGCCAAATGGTGAAAAAAGTAGGTAAAACCGTATCGTATAGGTAGGCAACAATTATCTAATAAAAATCAAATGACTAAATGTAATGAACATTGACAAAAATCTGAAATCAGCCGAGGGACTCCGATCAATAGAAAACTTTTTATAAAATCGAAAAGTGACGTCACTTTAGAAATGTTCGTATCATCGCTATAACATATGACGATAAAATGGCGTCATTTTTCAATTCTACTATAGTTTTCGATTGATCACGATAGCTCTAAGAAACGGGAAAACGGTGTGAAACATATAACAGAGGTGAGTAATAACTATATAGTATAGGCACAGAAGTCCAAACAGAACTAAACCCCGATAATAGTAGAGTGCATCCCATTTTGATTGAGATTGTCAGGTTACTCGGTTGTTATTGAAGATAGAGTCTTGCGGTTTTCACATACCTGTTCTACTTTTTTGTGAAACTCAGGATGGCCATATCAGATTTTGCATAAGTCTTTCCATTTATAAGATACAGGGCGATTTTGATAATTTGTACTGTTTGGACCCCTATATCTACGAAGTTATTAGAAATACTCTTGCGCTAAGAACTACATCTAATAGAAAATTTTGCATAGAATCCAGTGGAGTACTCAATTTTTTTTTCCGACTATGGTTTTGAAGATACTACACAACATTATATATTTTTAAATGGAACACCCTGTATTTTATTATTTCATTGAATTCGTTATTTTTTTCCCTTTAAAATAATGTACAATACAATACACATGGTGTTATTACAAATGCTATAAAACACTAAAAAGCTGAGTTTTTTGCTAGTAGGCCATGTATTTTCCATTTAAAAGGAGAATCAAACAAATAATTCCATTTGAGATTTTTTATAGGAGTTTATCAGCAAAGAAAAACAATGTTAACAATAATTCAATAACATGAAACACGAAATTTAGGTACCTAAAAGCAACTAATAAATAGTTATACATCGTTCATTATGTACAACTAAAAGAACAAGTATTACAAATCAAATATCTATCTTAAAATTAATTTTGGACATTATTTATTACCTTATTGATTTAACTGTTCAAATTGTTGTCCATTTTCCCTAACACATAATTGGCAAACCTTTTAACGAATTCAATGAAATAATAAAATACAGGGTGTTCCATTTAAAAATATATAATGTTGTGTAGTATCTTCAAAACCATACTCGGAAAAAAAATATTAGACGTAGTTCTTAGCGCAAGAGTATTTCTAATAACTTCGGAGATATAGAAGGGGTCCAAACAGTACAAATTATCAAAATCGCCCTGTATCTTATAAATGGAAACACTTATGCAAAATCTGATATGGCCATCCTGAGTTTCACAAAAAAGTAGAACAGGTATGTGAAAACCGCAAGACTCTATCTTCAATAACAACCGAGTAACCTTCAACCAAAATGGGGTGCACTGTACACTTACGATACTAACTTTTCGAGATTTTTGAATCCATTGAACTCAAGACAATATATTGTTTCTAGCCGAGAAAAGATTTGTATGTATACGATAAGTATTATTAACAAGTAAATAAAAAGATACGGGTAACTATTACAAATCTAGTGAGAAAGACAATTCCCTAAGAAGAAACTTCTTGTGTGCCTTCTCAAAAATGAAAAGCTGGCAATGGTACAACTTTGGCGAGTGGGATAGCAGGGCAGGAGATTTGATGTATTAGACATAATAATTGTATTAATTAAAAATTTTACTGAAACTTGTAGGGTTTTAAGTAACTCTTTCAATTTAATACTCAATTTTTTTTGGTTCACTGATATTTTTTTATATTGTTTGGTAATTTATTGTATAAAATAGTAAGTTGTATAGTAATAGTAAGTAATAAACCTTTGACAAAGGCAGTTAGCCATAAAAGGAACAGGAGAGTTATTTAACATTGATGATGTGGTAACACACGAGGGTGAATTAAATATGAACCGGACTTTTGTTTTAAAAATTTTATTGGTACGATCAATACAAATTTTAATACATATTATTTTTCTACATAGTTTTCTCTCTTATGTATACATTTTTCCCACCGAATCGGAAGTTTTTTAATACCTTTCTCAAAGAATGAAACTGGTCGTGTCGATAACCAATTGCGCACAAACGTTTCTACACCTTCGTTGTCCTCAAAGTGGTGGCCTCCCAGTTCTTCTTTAAGTGGCCCAAACATGTGGTAGTCACATGGCGACAAATCAGGACTGTAAGGCGGATGTTCATGGGTTTCCCAATGCATTTTGTTCAATTTTCCTTGAGTCAATGCAGCTGTATGTGGCCGAGCGTTGTCATGCAACAGAATCAGACTTCGGATATACATATCCCGCCTCTTTTGCCGATAGACAAGTTTCACTTGTTGGAGTAGTTCGCAGTAATACTCAGCATTAATTGTATGGCGTTCGTGCAGAAAATCGATCAGCAGTACGCCTTTCGAATCCCAAAAAACTGTTGCAAGAATTTTCCCTGCAGAAAGACGGGTCTCTCGGCCATCTGAAAACTTTTTGTGCCAGTCGTACACGTGGGTCCTTGAAAGTGTTTCATTGCCGAACTGTGCAGATAGTCGACGCAAAATTTCAGACGGTCTAACGCCCTCCCGCGCCAAAAATTTGATAACAACACGTTGCGCAACAGACTCTTGCTCTGACATGATGCTACTAACAGCGCATCGACTACGCCTCGCCAAACCGACGAACTCCCCTCTTCTTAACATCCCTACCTAACATATATGGAGACGTCACGCCACTCGAATTACCTACAGGGCGAGAAACAGAAAAGTCCGGTTCATATTTCATTCACCCTCGTAATTAGACGCACTATCAACAGCATTTAGTTTTTAATATGTAAATTTCGTATATTTAGTACTTTGTATGTATCATAAAGTTGATTTGTTGTAAATCTAAGCAGTTTTTTTAACAAAATTTTCAATACTGTATTTGGACATACAGACAAATTTCTCAACGTTGAATTATATGAGCTATCCCAAACAATAATACAGTATCTTAAGTGAGATTCTAATAGGGCATTATATAATGTAAGAAGTAGCTTTGTATTTAAAATGTCACATAATTGATAAAATTTAATATATAATTTTCTTATTTTTGAGTTGAAAAACGCTATGTGTTGACCCCATTTTAAATGTTGGTCTAGTATAATACCTAAATAGTTTATTTTGGAAATGTTAGATATTGTCTTGCAATCACACTGACTTATATTGCAACAACTGGAAACGTAAGTTTAAATTCGATTCATATATCAGCTACGGTGGCAGAGAAAAAATTGAAAATTAATTTTTGAGAAATTTAGGCTTAATAAAATTTGACTAAGCCATGAATGGATTTTACTCAGACTATACTCCGCTAACCCATCGACATTTCAGGTATTACCTGAGAAGAGCAGTGCAGTGTCATCTGCATAAACGATAGTACTGCAACTGTCTAGTACGCTACTTATGTCGTTGATATAAATTGGGAAAAGGATGGGGCCTTATACGGTATCTTGATGTACACCAATCTCTACATGTCTTTCATTGCTTATAGTTTTATTAATTTTTACACAGTGTTTTCTATCTGATAAATAGTTTTTGATTAGACTTAAAGGACCATTCCTAATACCAATATTCTCAAGCTTATTAAAAATGATACTATGAGAGACCGTATCAAACGCATTGGTTAAGTCTATTAAAGCACTTTATTTGGTTTTTTAAAAAAACCTTTTCTGACGCGTTTCGATATTAACTATCTTTGTCAAAGAACTAACTGGTATTTCGTGAAGTCCGTATATTTATAGTTTATTTAGGTTGTCAATAATAATCCGATAATTGAACAATTAGCATAAAGCTATCGGCAATTATCCTTTTACGTATTACGTCTATTAAAGCAGTTAAACTCTTCTTTTTGTTTTGAAAATTTATATTTAAATTATTTACCAGCGCAAAAACCGCGTCTTCTGTACTTCTGTTCTTTCTAAAACCAAATTGATTATTATAAAGTAATGATTGAGATTCCAAGAAATTTATTATTCTCTCTTCTAAACATTTTTCAAAGATTTTTGCGAAATTATTGATGACAGATATAGGTCGATAATTAAAATAGGCGTGATAATAGTAGTTTTTCAATCAGATGGAATAGTAAACGATGTAAATGTAATAATATGCTCTAAAGGCTTAAGAATATTAAATGAATATTTTTTATTAAATAAGAGGTAATTTGATCCATGCCAGGTGCAGAATTATTTTATGAAGAATTAATGTGTCTTATAATTTCGTTATTGTTCACAGGGAATAAAAAAACGAGTTTTTGTTTATTTTGCTCTGTATATTTATATCATGTATCTATATTTTGTGAATCATTGGTTTGTTCCCCGGTAACGGCAAAAAGACATTTTGTTGTTGTTTAACTAAATTCGTGATGGTGTTACAGTTGATCAGTTTATTTCTGATAACGTTTTAATGATTATAAAAGTGTCTGTTTTATATATTTTATTTGTTCGTAATTTCACGGTATTACAAAAATCGTAAAATGAGAAACATCTATGGTGAGATCGTAAATTTTGATCAAAAATCGTGATATATCAGGAAAATTCGTGAGATCTGGCATCCCTGGAGTAGCAAACACGCTTTCAAGGGAGATTTTGTGTAAAAGGTAAAACACTAATTTGTTAGTGATTTTATTGCGTTTTTTAGGGTTCCGTATATACAATATACGGATACCCTTTTAATATCACTCAGGATTTCTGCCTCTGTCACATCACAGCCATTTTCTCCTAAACTACTGGACGGAAGAGGTTGAAATTTGGTATCAATGTATAGTTTTGTGACCCGATCAGGAGTACATATCGTAAAAGAGAAACAAAAATGATTTTAGGGGTACTTCTGGGGGAAAAACTAAAAAAATCGACCGTTCCCCGCCTCTGATCTCCGAAACTACTGAGCCTAAAATTTTGAAAAAAATAGGAAATATAGAGCGTTGCCCGAAATTTACAGGAAAATTAAGGAGAAACCATTAATATTAATTTTGGGGGGAAAATTATAGAATTAAATAAAAATTTAAAGATAAATTTTTTTTCAAACGCATCATATAATATATCAAATGAAAGGTCTCATTTTGAGGAACACAAATATATTTTTTTCATATTAAAAAAATTATTTAAAAAGATATTAACGAAAATATACCAAAATTTACCCATTCCCCCCCCCTCTTATCAACGAAACTATAAAACGTAAACTTTGAAAAAAACATAGATTTATAGGTTCTGACCTGAAGTTTACTGGAAAAATAAGAAGAAACCTCTACTTTTAATTTTAAGGGGCCAATTACAGAATTAAATGAAAAATATAAAATTACAATTGTTTCTAACCCATCATGTTATATACCAAATGAAAGGGCTCATTACGACGAAAACAAATTTTTTTAAAATAAATTAATTAAAAGATATTAACAAAAGTATACAAAAAATTACCCATTCCTCCCCCTTATCTCCGAAACCATAAGCTGCAAAACTTTTGACCCCTAATATTTATTTTTTGGGGGGGGCAAATAGAATTAATTGAAAATTATAATTAAAATTGTCTCTCTCACCTCACCTGAACTTAACTGGAAAAATAAGGAGAAACCCCTAATATTTATTTGGGGGGGGGGCAAGTTATAGAATTAAATGGAAAATTATAATTAAAATTGTTTCTAACCCATCATATTATATATCAAATGAAAGGGCTCATTATGAAGAAAACAAATATTTTTTTCATATTTTTAAAATAAATTAATTAAAAGATATTAACAAACATTAAAAAATTTGCCCATCCCCCCCTATCTCCGAAACCATAAAAGCTGGAAATTTTTGAAAAAACAATGGAGGTATAGCCCCTCACCTGAACATTACTGCCAAAATAAGGAAAATCCCCTAATATTTTTTTTGGTGGGCAAATTATAGAATTAAATGGAAAATATAAAATTAAAATTGTTTCTAACCCAGCATGTTATATATCAAATAAAAAGGCTCATGATGAAGAAAACAAATATATTTTTTCCATATTTATAAAATAAATAAATTAAAAGATATTAACAAAAATATAAAAATTTTACACAGTCTCCCCCTTATCTCCGAAACCATAAGCTGAAAAATTTTGAAAAACTGGAAGTATAGCCCCTCACCTGAACTTTACTGGAAAAATAAGAAGAAACCCCTAATATTCATTTTGGGGGAAAATTATAGAATTAAATGGAAAATAAAAAATTATAATTGTTTCTAATGGTTCATGTAATATATCAAATCCCAGGGCTCATTATGACGAATACAAATTAATGTTTTTTTATTTTTTTTTAAATGAATATTTTAAAATATATTAAAAAATTATTTAAAAAACTTACCCATTCTCCCCGTTATTCCCCAAACTCTAAGACTTCACTTTTTTTGTTTATACGAAAAATATGAAAAAACTCCCTAATTCTATTATTTGGCCTCCAAATAATAGAATTAAACGGCAAATAAATTATTAGAAAACCTCCAGAGTAATTTTAGGGACAAATTACACAATTAAATGGAAAATAAAGATTCAATTTTCAAACGCATCATGTAATATATCAGATAAAAGGCTCATTATGTGAATTACAATTATATCATATTTTTAAATCATTTGTATAAAAGATATTAACAAAAATATTAAACATCGACTTAATTCCCACTTTAGAAACTACACTATTTAAAATTTGAAAAATATATTTTATTTATATTTTTAAATAATTTGAATAACATATTTAATAATTTATAATTTAAACTTTGACCTATTTTGCCGTTTTTCTTCCAATCTACAGAGCCTCAAATATCAGACAGTAGATTTTAAAAGGCTTCTCTAAAAGTTTATTAGTAAAATAAAACTCTAATGTGACTTTTTGGGGGCCAAATTAGAAAATTTAACACATATGTATTGTGATAAAAATCAAGCGAATCCTAAAGCAGATAAAATAAAAAGTCTATGTGTGGAAAATCAAAGTGTATATTTTGTATAAAAGGCTTCCTTTAAAAGATATTAGGGTAAATATAAGAAAATGCACGCAATCCCTGCTTGTCTGAAACTGGAATATTTCGAATATTCGAATCTTGAAGGTGGTACGGAACCCTAAGTATGCGAGTCCAACTCGCACTTGACCAAATTATTTTTTCTTAAAAATTGGTCATGTTTTATCATTAGAACATGTTGATGTTGGTTTTGTCAGGCATTTTCTTAAATGACCTCCGCTAATAGTCTAATAGCTCTGAAAGATATAAAATGTGGAGCAAAGGAGCCATTACTTTTTGATCCACCCTCATACAAAATGAAAATTAAACCAATTTTTTTTATCGAGATTTTTATAGGCCTTAAATTGTATTCTGAACTGTGATTTTTTATCTGAAATAAATGTCCTTAACCAGCAACCTAAATAGTTTACATAGCAGATTCTTGGATGGAATTTCTCACGACGTTATTTTAAAACAATAGATCCCCATCAAATCATTACCTCTCAGCTGGAAAAAGCGGCGCTATACTTAACACTTCTTAGCGGGAATCGATTTCAGTCGGGACGTTATCCAGAGGGAACGATTTAAAATTAGTGAACCGTTTGATATTTTCCGTGATAAGTGGCGTGTGCGGTTTTCGAGAGACGAAAAACACGAACGACCGCCACGCCGGAAGTGTGCGGGCTTATTGTGAAATTCCTGCTGATAATTAAATGTTCCATACTGGCGCCTATACGTTTGATGTACGCAGGTTGGAAGAGGACTGATTCCGGAGGATTCGAGTGCTTTTTTGAATATCGTGAGTATTTGGTTTTGTGTATGTTTTTTTTAATTTAGGGTTAATTATAATACGTACTTTTTTTCGATGGTATTGTGTTTGTCATAAAACTACACTCACTTTGAATAGAACGTAAGATCGAAACCTTGAAACAATTTTTTTAAAATATACAGTATATTAGTGCTGCAATTGTGGTATTATTTCCTTAGATGAGTTTTTGCAATCTGCTACTGTTTGCTGTCTCTATTAGATATACTAACAGTTGGATTAAAGTACGTTCTACCATAGAATGAGGTTGATTAGATTGATCATGTTTTTTCTTAGTGGATTATTGAACGTTATACAGTGCCAGTCCCCCCCTTAGTATTTTTGAATGGTTACACTAAAAAAATTTGAGGGTGAAAATAACCTGTTGTAAACCTCTCTCTGCTTTCCTTCAGGGTGACGATGCTGCATCTTTTCTCTGGAAATCGTTGAGAACCTTTACTTGGGGAAGCTTTTTATGAATGTTTTTTATTTGGCAGATCTGTATCTTGACCAACAAATTTTCTTTTGGAAGTACTGCATACTTCTTGCGAGTTTCTGGTGTCTTTTTTAAGATAATTTGCGTCTTTTGTGAAAAAAATGAATTTGGCAGTGCATTAGTTATCCGGGCAAAGGCTGATTCTAGGCAGTTTGAACTAAAATTAATCAAACCACTGGAAGACAGAATTTTGACAGCTCCATTTTTAAAAGCTCTTATGCAATTAACCCTTAGATGGGGTTTCCCATTGTGTGAACACATTTTGGTACCAATTGGCTGAAATATCTCAAATCGGCTTCTAAACACTCAAAACTGTCATTCAACTGACCTGTTTTTCTTGAATTTTTCTTGATTATAGGAGAAAACGTCTGAGGAACACCATCTGTATTTTTATTCCTTTCTAAATATAATACTCTACAAGTGTATTCCTTCTCGGCAAACTTTATAGTTAATTTACAGTCTTCTTTCAATGTTTGAGGTGTGACAGCTTTATTATCTTTTTGGTTTGATTAATTTTAGTTCAAACTGTCTAGAATCAGCCTTTGCCCGGATAACTAATGCACTGCCAAACTCATTTTTTTCCACAAAAGACGCAAATTCTTTTAAAAAAGACACCAGAAACTCGCAAGAAGTATGCAGTACTTCCAAAAGAAAATTTGTTGGTCAAAATACAGATCTGCCAAATAAAAAATATTCATCTGTACTTTGACTAACTTCACAGATAAATGCAACTGTTGCTGTAGAGGAAGTAGTGTTTACTACAATTTGTGCAATTATGTCATTTTTTTTGTCATCACCAACTGTTCGTCGCCCAGATCTCTTTAACAACATCTGTCGCTTCAAACTTCTAAAGAAGGTCCTTCAAGTAAGTCCTCCATATAGTACGATATGGGTACCTCTCACTAAATAAGCCTTCTGCTTCAGGGACATTCATTCTATATTCACCAATTATTAAGACTGCTGCTAATTTGTCGGCTTCAGTACTTATCATTTTTAAACGACCTCCAAAAAGGAGGAGGTTATCAATTCGTCGCGTATTTTTTTTGTATGTATGTTACCTGATTTCTTCTCCTGTTGTGAACCGTTTTGAATGAATATGATCTTGTTTAATAGAGTATATATCCGGATTGGTGAAACTTCAAATTTGGGAACAGAATTCTATTGGTAAAGTAATGAATTTGTGAATAAACATATGCGTGCAGGGAAATCGAGAAATATCCCTAACATAGTGGTCGATTTTTCGAAAACTCCTTATGGATGTATATAGTTTTTTAACGTCTATTCTATTAAGGAAGATCCCTAGGTGATCTCATACACTTTTCTGCGACGTGCAACTTGCAGTGTTGCAGAAAATAGCCGACATTTCCAAAATTCTTATCAAAAATTTCATCGAAATGACATAACGGACATTTCCTCACAAATATTTTATTTCCAACGTAATAGTGCGGGAATTGTAGGCACTGGAAGTTTTAATTGCGAATTTGAAAATATTTTATGTACATCTCAAGCATATAGGTACTAAAGCATAGTATTTTCGGCTCCTTAAATCAATGAATACCAAGCTCGTTTTGTTTGTATACCAGGCAAATATCTATTTAAATGCAAATTTTTCCATTTTGCGAAGACGGTGCTTTTGGTTGTCACATTCTCCCGGCCTAATAGAAAATTCAGTGACAACACATGTCAAACACTAAACTGCTATTTGGCCCGTTTATACATAGGGTGTTTAGTTATAGCAAAAAAAATCACAAAGTAAAGAGATAGAAGGAGTTGCATTTATATGATGATTGAAATATAGGACGGAGTAGAATCATAGTGGTCCATAGGCAGCTGTATATACAGGATGGTTGGAATATAGAGTGGAGTGGACGTTTAGTGGTATAAAAATGTTGGAAAAAATGTAGAATTAACATTATATAGGATGATTAAAAAACTGTTATATGATGTGGACATAAACAAATCATATATAGGATGGTTGAAATATATGCTGAAGTTGAATTATATTTAAATAGTATGATTTAAAAATTATTATTTTATAGCCCATAAGAAGTTGCATAAAGTGTGGAGAAGAATTAATGTTACAGAGGGCGATATATAAAATGTTGAAAATGAAATAATTTATGGGGTAGGCTACAAGGAGTTATATACGATGGTTGAAATATAATAAAATATAGGAAGGATTTGACTCCGTAAATATGGGATGGATTCTACTCCGTCCTATAATTTACAGACGGCAGCTAACAAATTTATGCTTATCCGTGGGCAGTCGTATGTACAGGATGGTTGGTACATAGGGTGGAGTGGAATTATCTTCTAGTTATACTAGAACATTTTGTTCGTAAACATTTACCTGCTAATTTAAATGAAAATGTATCATTGGGTAATGTTTTGATGTTACCTGGTCCTGTCTATTAAGGTTATACATACAAAATAAAAAATAAAGAATGAAAACTACCTGAGTTCAAAAAACTAAAATTTTGAAAAAAAAAAAACATTTTTAAAAAAATGTAACCGACTTCCAAGTATAACTAAAAAGTTGAAAATAATTATAACGAAATAGAACTCTAGACAATAAATAACACATTCAATGTTGTTAGGTACTTCCACACAAAGTAAAAAATTGAAACATTAAAAGGTGCTCATTCTGTACAAATTAATTATCTACCTATCTAGTATATTTTTGAAGTCGGTGCAAAGCAACAATCAGGTTTGATGAAGTTGTAGATAAGTACGCAATGCAGGCTTTTAGATACGCTTGGCACCGACTTCAAAAATTTACTAGATTGGTAGGTAATTAATTTGTACAGAGTGAGCACCTTTTAATGTTTACATTTTTTACTTCCTGGGTCGGTACCTAACAACATTGAATGTGCTATTTATTTGCTAGAGTTGTATTTTGTTATAATTATTTTCAGCTTTTTAGTTATAGGTGATTATATATTTTTAAAAATGTTTTATTTTTAACATGTTGAAAAAGTGATAGTTAAACGTAAACAAGTGCAAACCTGCATTAAGGTATCGGGATCGCGCCAGGACGTATTTCTGTGGCATTATGGACTGTGATTGTTTGTTTAACAGTTTTACACTACTCAGTTATTAGTTTATTTTGTATGCAAGGTTTTTAAAAAAAATATTTGTAATATTTTCATTATGGATAAAAAAGCCCGGAAATATTAGGACGATTGAAGGTTTTTGAAGAAATTCAGCCAGAAAATAAAGAATAGATGCGGTAGAAACTAAATTTCCCGCACTGCTACCAAGTAAAAATCATTTGACTAATCTAATTGTCGAAGATTGTCATGTCACCAATCTTCACGCAGGAATCCAAACCGTTCAATTTCTTTTGCAGCAACGATTTTGGATTCTATCCGCAAAGAAAGTAATTCGTAGTGTTAAAGCTCACTTAAGACGTGTCGTTGGAGATCAAATCCTAACCTACGAAGAACTTTCTACTGTATTTGCACAGGTCGAAGCAGTTTTAAACTCGCGACCTATAACCCCTTGTAGCAACGATCCATTGGATCTTACCGCCTTGAGTCCTGGAATGTTTCTTACCATGGAACCTTTAACAGCACCTCCTGAATCTGATTTCTTATCTGTCCCATCTAATCGTCTCAATAGATGGCAGTTACTGAATCGTTTGCATCAGGCATTCTGGAAACGTTGGTCGCAAGAATATTTACATACTCTTCATCAACGGAGTAAATGGACTGATCCCTCGGAGGTTGTTAAGCCAGGTACTCTTGTTATGTTGAAGCAAGACACTTCACCTCCTTTGAATTGGCCATTAAGGCGCATTATTGACGTACATCCTGGAGGTGATGGTGTTGTACGCGTTGCTACAGTTAGAACTGCAAGTGGTACTTTGAAGCGACCTCTTGTAAAGCTTTGTCCACTGCCAGTGGACCCTTAGTTTTGAAATAAGTAATTCAAGGCTGGCGGAATGGTGCGTTCCCGCATTTGTTTAGTGTATTGTGTTCAATTTGATTGAATTACTTCATTGATTTTTAAACTTCTGCACCTTTTCTAAAACATTCCGTCGCGCTAATGCTAATTGTAAGTGTGTTTTTGCGTGTAAAATATAGACAGTATTGTGATTCGTGTTTTGGATCCCGAGCTGTTTGGACGCTTGGGAGTTTCGTGCAATGTACTCCGAACTTTTCGGTGTCTTTGATTCCGTCTGAAGAGACGCCGCTTTTTGTTGTCTTTTGCGTTACGATCCGCGAGTTCTTTAGCTCCATTCGTGACGACCGCTAAACCGCTGTCATTTTGTTTCTTTTGTGTTTACAAAAGCGCATCATTTGTTGTTAAACCCGCATTTTTTGTATGTTCAATCAATGAACATTACGTCACTATTTTTTGTGTAACGTGTTGTCCAGACGAAGCTCTAAGAAACTGTTCCTGTTCACGGGGCTAGCCTCAGAAGAAAGAAGAACCAAGAAAAGACCAGAGCTTCGACTTAAAGGTTAGTGATAACTTTTATTTGGTGATTCGTTTATGTGACGGCACGTGTTTATTGGTTGTTCCGCTAAAGGTCCTTCGTCAATTATATACTTGCATTGAACCAGCATTGAACTAAAACCGCAACATCTATTTCATACATTTTTTTTGAATATTATTCTCTATATGTAATGTTTATCGAACACATTACATAACAGCTAGTGTTGTATTTTGTAATAATTATTTTCATCTTTTTAGTTGTAGGTGGAAGTCGGTTATATATATTTTTTAAATGTTTTATTTCTATGTAAACTCCTAAACGTGTTAAACAATAATAAAGCTAAATATTTAAAGCATAAACTTTTTTACAAAAACTTTTGCAAAGTAACAATACTTATATATGGCTCAAGTTCATTACTAGTTGGCTTCCTTGAAACCCTATGAAATTGTTGGTGGAAGTTTTTTTTGGATGAGCCGTATGGGGTGCGAAATCAAAATGAGACACTCCTGTATATTATTATTAAACACGGAAACTGACCATTTACACATTTACAGCTTCTACTAAAATATACTACTAAAATATTAAACTGAGGTCGTGTAATTACATCATACATTTTAAGGGTTAATTATATATTTTTTGTTCAATTGTGACAAGTAATGAAAAGAAATTTAATGCCACAACGAACCAGACGACGTTTCTATAAACAAAGAACTTTATAATGAGCTCTCCTGCTGAATAACTATTTTTCTCTTTATTAATTCAACAACACTTCAATTACTGCAGATTCTAAAGAATATAATGCTGGTGTATGACAGAAGACAGCCATTTAATACCTTATCTTACATTTTGGAATTATTTGAAAGAAAATATATATTTTGTAAACTGATATTTAGCTTTAGAATAGACTTAATATATTTGCGGGAATTTTTCGTTCTTGGGAATATTGCTAAACATCCCAAAAGCTATTCAGTCAGTCAGATAAGTCGCTTTGTTTATTAGACAAGGGGCGATAATTTTTGAAACCGATAGGAAAACGAAGGAAATCCAACAACTATAAAAGGAAAAATGGTCGGGAAGGGGGAATGGGTGGGGATTTAGGGGTAAATAATTTGGTCAAGTGCATACTAAGCGTTCCTTACTACCTTTAAGATTCTAATATTCCAGTTTCAGACAAGCAGGGAATGAGTGCATTTTCTTATATTTACCCTAATATCTTTTAAAGGAAGCGTTTTAAATTTATAAAAAATATACACTTTTATTTTCCACATATAGACTTTTATTTTATCTGCTACATTTGATTTTTATAAAAATATGTATTTAATTTTCTAATTAACATTAGAGTTTTATTTTATTAATAAACTTTCAGGAAAACCTTTATAAACTACTGTCTGAATTTTAGGCTCTGTAGATTGAAAGATAAAAGGAAAGTAGGTAAAGTTTTAAATAATAAATTATTAAATCTTTTATACAAATTATTCAAAAATAGAAATAAAATATAGTTTTCAAACTTCTAGATAGTGTAGATTCTAAAGTGGGAATTAATTCGATGTTTAATATTTTTGTTAAAATCTATTAAACAAATAATTTATAAATATGATATATTTGTAATTCACATAATGAGCCTTTTATTTGATATATTACATGATGCGTATGAAAATTTATTTTTTATTTATCCAATTAATGCTATAATTTTTCCTTAAAATTAATAATGAGGTTTTCTAGTATTTTTTTTATAAATTTCTAGTGAGCCCCAGTAGCCCTAATTATTTTCAAAATTTTAGGTATTATGGTTTCGGAAATAAAGCAGGAAATGAGATTTTTTATATATATTTTTTGATAATATCTTGTAAACAATTAATTTTATAAATATGAAAAATATATATTTGTAATCCTCATAATGAGCCCTTTCATTTGATGTATTGTATGATGCTTTAAAAAAATATTTTTTTATTTTCCGTTTAATTCCATAATTTAGCCCCCAACATTAATATTAGGGATTTCTTCCTGTAAACAAAAAAAAATTAGGTCTTATAGTTTGGGGATAAAGGGGGAATAGGTACTTTTTTTATATTTTTACATCGAATATACAACAGCTGATTCAAATATCACAATAACAATTTTACATATAAGCTCCTTGTACAACCAACTGAACTGGCTATCGTGGCGTGCTTCCTTTATAAAACCAGCGTCGAATTCTTCAGTAAAATCAGTCATCACTCCTACAGGTGCCGAGTCTTTTCGAGAACCATTTTTTATCTCAAAGCGATTGTTGTCGTACTGAAATGAAACGGTCGGCTTTGGGTAAATTTCGTAACAATATATATATTTTAAAAATATGAAAAAAACATATTTGTATTCTTCATAATGAGTCCTTTGATTTGATGTATTACTTGATCCGTTAGAAACAACTTTAATTTTTTTATTTTCCATTTAATTCTATAATTTGCCCTCCAAAATTTCTCCTTATTTTTTCAGTAAAGTTCAGGTGAGGCCTTACATCTCTAGTTTTTTTTTCAAAATTTTACAGCTTATGGTTTTGGAGATAAGGGGAGGGAAATGGGTAAAATTTTGTATATTTTTGTTAATATCTTTTAAATAATTTATTTTAAAAATATGAATAAAATATATTTGTTTTCGTCATAATGAGCCCTTTCATTTGACTAGTATGAAATTGTAAAAAGTATATTTTTATAAGAAACAGAGTTGTGGAAAAATCGGAGGAGTAGATGTAATTACCAAAATTGTTCACTCATGTTGACAAATCTATTGAAATAAAAAGAAAACAAAAATATAATCAAATATCGGTATTCGAAATATTTTTGACAAATGAATGACCTCCCAAATTTTTGACTGGAACCGCTCCTGGCAAAATATTCGATATAATAATTGGAAGATTGTTCTTTGCAACCTAAGAGTTTTCGTCATTTGCGGTTTCAATCAAGTTCAGGAATATTAAAGAAAAGAGAGGACCAACAACCCTAGAGGAACTTAAATATTTAATAAATTCTCTATTGTCCGCTGTCTGACAATTTTTTTCACAACACCTTCAGGAAGGTTGTGATAATAATATATTAATCAAAAAATTAAATTCACATTAAAAACAGAATATTTAATATTAAAGTTACTGCAACGCGTCTGAAAAATCAATACTGATCTACTACATTGACTATATTACCACTAAACAATAACAACGCTTGCATGCTACTTCCAGAAGTATATGCTCTAAGAATATAACAGCATCTCACGATCGCTGTCTCCATATATAATTACTCAATGTTCTGAGTTTTGACCGTCTGGCGGCAGCGGCACTGTGAGTTGTTTTGCGTTGACAGTATGGACATAAATGATGAATTTTTATTATATTTTATTTAATGAATGAACCAATATTATAAATTAATATTAGCATTCTGTCGTTAGTAGCTACGAAACAAAACAAAAATGAAGAAAATCGGTTGAGAGACAAAGGAGAATATGGTACCTAATCGTTTTGTCTTTGCCTATTTATATATAGATATTTCTTAACAGATAAGACCTTTTGTAAATTTTGTACCACTTAAATATGCGGTGTATGAGGCAAGTTGATTTTATTGGTTCAACAAAAGTTATATTTTGTAAAACCTACGTATTCTTAATGGGTATTTACAACTGGTTTATATAAAATGTAGAAACTTAAAATGCGGATTTTTCTATTCAAATAATATTTGAAAAGAACACTCCGTCGTTTTGCTCAAAATACTATTTTGAATAATGGCTGCACGGGCGTTCTTCTCCATTGCTTGCCTTCCGAGCGTTTGAAAGTTAAAATATATACTCATGGCGGAATTTTTTGGGCGACATTAACATACATTTTGCTGCGATTTACTTTACGCCAAAATTTGAATTATGGTCGAAGGCAGAACTAAAGAAAACAAAAACATTTTGAACTTGTTTGCTAGAAGTAACTTTAAAAAAGCAACTGTAAACGTGCTCCTTTTATTTTCGAAGTTTGGATATAGAACATATCAATAACCAAATTGAAAATAATGTAGTTTATTGTAGAATAAATAAAATAATTAATAACAAGTATTACATCCAATTAGCATAATAGTATTTTCAGTTTACAACGCGCTAAATCTGTAATGTGTTGATACAATTAAACAGCGTACGTAACGAAAGTTTAGTGGAATTCTTGGATTAAAACTTAAACAACTACAAACTGAATAATATACGAATGACTACCCTTTCTCGACATTAATATCTTTTTAACCGACTTCTAAAAAGGAGAAGGTTATCAATTCGTATGCAACCTTTTTTTTATGTATGTGGGGCTATTATTCAAAAACCGCTTGGACAATTTTGATGATTTAAACTGCATTATATTAAGGAACATTACAGGAAAGTGTCATATAATTGTCTATAACATGAGATTTACGGTTTTCTAGAAAATCAGAAAAAAAGTAAATAAGGGACTAGATTTCAGCGATTTTTAATGAATCTTAACTGTTTTCTCTAAAAGTGCTCACGCAATTTAAATATTATAAATTGTATTATACAAAGATATGTTCCAGCTTGATTCCGTACATTTTTCTATAACGTAAGTCATACCATTTTTCTGAAAATCGGAAAAATATATGCAAAAAAACTGTAAACATCATAGTAAATGTCAAATTTTTATCATAAATATCTAGTTTAAATGTCATGATATGCCAGGAAAGTACATCGTACAGGGTGTTTTTAATGGTTAGAGACGAAGTTATAGTCGCGTGAAATGGCAGAAAATATTCCGTTAGTTTATCGAAACGAAATTTTGTTAGATATGTCGGCGAACTCTTCTATATGAATGGTTGCACTATATGGTGAACTAGTTACAATTATAGAAGGTGGTTCCAATAAATCTTGAATCAAATTATTATATAATGTGGTCCATAAGCACTTGCAGTTTGGGTGAAATATAATTCGGGATTCATAGTTAGTTATGTTAGGTTGTTTAACTAAGTTAGAAACAATTGTTATATTGGATAGCCCATATGTTTCATAAGCTATTTGTTTTTGCAAAGAATTCTACATTCCATACGCGGATGAAACCGCGGGTAACGGCAGTAGTATATAAAATAACCAAACCAAAACAGATCCCGACTTGCCCACAGTGTTTTATAATTGTGCTGAAAGATCGCAAACTCAATACAAGCAGGTAGTCAACAAAGAGCTTTAAGCTACACTCAAATGCTATATACATATGATTAAATTGCAGTAACAATTCTTCAATTCCGTCTACACCGATCTTAAGACACCCATTCTCGTATGACATTTCTTAAATAAAATACAAGATAAAAACAAAAATTTCATAATATTCTGAAGAGTAGACAAAATAAGGACTTTTCCAGCTTATGATTTTCTAAAATGGGAATATCTCGGAATACCTTGTAAGCTCATCCAGCATTCACAATTTCGTTAAGGAATCCTCGAAACTATTACATTCGCCTAAATAAATATGAAAACTTTACATTTTAAATCATGACTCCATAAATTTCGGTCCGTTTTGTTTCTTTCGGAAGCAATTTAGAGAATTTATAGAGCCGAATATCCCTAAAGTAAGGAACGTATTTTAATATCGTATTTTTCAAGTAGAATTGCTAATGCAAGGAGCACATAAAAGAACTTCGTTAATGGATGGCAATAAAAAGGGAATATTGAAATACTATATCTTTACGACAGTGGAAAGGTGTTGGCCTTGCACATTGCCATGTCGACTATTAAACTTTTAATATTAGATTTGCGATCGTTAAATTTATCACTAATGATAATTTATGTACTTGAAGATCTTTGGATGGTAACTAAGAAAAATAACGCCTTAATACGGAGTTGCTAAAACTTTAGTTGTTAGTTCAAGATTGAGAAAAACAATACTATTTCTAACAGCAATTCGCTTTTACCAAGTCAGTAACAGTTTAAAGAGAATAATTGATATGATTTTAACAACAAATTCTTAGAAGTATGCTATTTAAATAATAAAAAAACCCAAAAATAGGAATTTCTTTTGTTTTTTGCTTATATAATGAAAAGTAATAAAGGAGTCGTAACGCCCTCTACAGAAAAAAAGATCAGAAATAAATTCATGAATTGCAACATATTCTTATTTTAGTTGACAAACCATATTTACAAAGTAATGAAAGCAAACTTGCGAGAACCCAATGAAGGGCCATTTTTATGTACTCGTAATATAAATTTTTCTGGGTTCTATTTCAATAGCAAGATGATGATGGTAGAATAACTTTAGGAACGAGTCAAAATTTGTTACTTTTTAGTCTTTCACATGCTATTACGATTTTCTCTCCAAGCAATCTGGCGACACTGTTACTGTTATATGTTTGGCATTGACAGTATGGACGTAAATAATGTTTTTTATATATTTTATTTAATGCATGAACCAATATTATAAATAAATTTTAACACTCTGCACTGAGGGTCGTCAGTTGCTAAAAAGAAAAAAAAAATGAGAATCGGTTGAGACACAGAGGAGAAAATGGTACCTAACCGTTTTGCTTTTGCCTATTTACATATAGATTTAAATTAAATTGTATTGAAGCAGTACATTTTCTATTGCCGTTTAACTCTGAATAGTAAAAAATAATTTCCACTTTTTAGTTTAGTTTGCTTGTAAAAAGTGTTTGTTTAATATTTTTAAACTACATTCTTTCATTTACCGTCATTTTATGGATGGTATACGAGTATGTTTAATCTCTAAAATTTGTCTTTTTCTTGATGATCCCTGTCGTCCTGACCAAGACCAGCATTAGGACAAAAGTAACAAATTGCTGTGTTGTAACTGGGTCCTTAATATATGTGCAAATAGAGTTACTAACTCTTTCAGACGTACGAAATGAAAACCACAAAAAAAGGGGAGGGCGTGGTTTACAGTAAACAATAATATTTGATGAACGGTCACATAGAATGTTATTTCTCAGAAAAACAAAACACCCATGCGCGAGCCCACGACTTCCAGCCCCCTTGCCATCCACCTCCTGAGACTTAACTCAGCTCCTCACGCTAACGCAGTTATCCTTCTGCATAATCGCTGTTGTCTTGTTGGCTCCGTTGCTTTACCTTATTGGTACTATAGTAACTGTCTAATTTGTGTTTCGTGGCTCATTCTTTGGTATGATATATAGCTAATTGTAACCTTCTGTGGGCGTGCACGTTGTCGTCGTTTGTTTTTGTGGGTGTGTGTTCTTCTGTCTTCTCTTTGCTTTAGGTGGGTTCCCCCCTTCGCCCCCCTTGTTGTCTTCTGAAAAATAGAATATTATATACTTAATTTTCTTCTATATCTGGGCTTCTTCGTCCTCTTCTCGTTCGCTAAGGCAGAGCTAGTTCTTAGGCCGTTTGTATCTGTCAATAAATCTCAGGTCATAGTCGATTAGCTGTCGTAGATGAAGGTTTGGGTGTTGTTCCAAGCCTTGCATAAGCCTATCTGTCGACTGCGAGGCGTAGGCATAGGTTCTCCTGTCTTTGGATGGTCTGACTGTTGCTCTTGCTGGTGTGTCCCCATACTATTGAAGCGTACGTCAGCATTGGCAAGATGACTGCCTTGATGGGAGTCAGCTTGTTTAATAAGAGTCCCAGCTTGCTTCCTATTCCTATTAAGGGGTAAAGTTTAGCACGGGCAGCCCGGACTTTGTTACGAGACTCTTGGACATGCCTCGTGAAAGTCAACCCCTTGTCGATGATGACTCCAAGGTATTTGACTTCGTTCTTCCATGGAATTTGTCTGCCGTTGACGAACAGAGCTTGGGTTTTGTCCTCGTTGATGGCTATCTTCCACCGAAGGCACCATTCCGCTAAATCGTCAGTGGCTTGCTGCAGCCGCCTCAAGGCTGGCACGAATCTGATAGATTGGCATCTTATGGCGGTGTCGGCTGCCAACTGGACAATTATAGCGTCGGCTGGTCTTGGGACGTCTGCAGTGTAGATTGAACATATCATTGGAGACCGGAGTGCTCTGTGGAGAACCCCTGCCTCGGTGGTCCGGTATCTGGAGTGCTCTTGGCCTACTCGTACTCTTACTCTTCGATCTCTCAAAAAGGAACACACTAGCTGGATGATGTTAGTGGGAAATCCTAATTGGGCCATCTTGACCAATAGTCCGTCATGCCATACTCGGTCGAAGGCTTTTGCTACATCCAGGAAGATGAAGGCTGTTCTTCGATTCCGGTTGAGTCCGTCTGAGGCGTATTC
Organism: Octodonta nipae; assembly: GCA_034190945.1. Taxonomy (NCBI): domain Eukaryota; kingdom Metazoa; phylum Arthropoda; class Insecta; order Coleoptera; family Chrysomelidae; genus Octodonta; species Octodonta nipae. The sequence goes on along the minus strand of CM067220.1, from coordinate 14,448,795 downwards.
CGCAAGGCGTAGAACTTGGTGTTCGGTGGCGTGTCGATGTCAGAATCCAAACTGCTGGTCTGGAATCACGTTCAGATCGTCTATGGTCTCTTGGAGTCGATTCGCGAAGATCCTTTCTGCTACTTTACTCATGGCTGGTAGTAGACTAATAGGGCGATAGTTTAGTGGAAAACTACCGTCCTTATTAGCGTTTAGCAGCATGATAATGTCGGCATACTTCCATCTCTTCGGATAGTATCTTAGCTTAGCATTGCATTGATGATGTTTGTCAAGGAAACGACAGCCTTGATGGTGAACCGTTTGACTATCCTGTTGGATATACGGTCAGGTCCAGGTGCTTTTCGTGCTTGAGTCGTTTGATCTGGTCCCGTACGTACCTCTTACGGGGTCGTGCTCCTGATAGGTGGGATGTAATCTTGGTTCGTGATCTTTTTGGTTTTCCTTTCGACTCGGAGTTCGTGGTCGTCGTCGTCATCATGGTGTTGAGGTGCAGTCTACACTCTCTCTCAAGGCGAACGCTTCTGCCTTTTCAAGGTCGGAGTAGACTATACCCTGCTCGCCGTGAAGTGGAGGTACTGGACGCCTGTCCGTTCTCAGGATTTTTTGCAGATTCCAGAAGCCTGGTTTCTGCGGGTCCAGTTGCCTCAGGTACCCATTCCATCGGTCATTGTAATGCGTTGGCTCTACGCTTGTCGTCCGATTGCCTTGTTCTTTGTTCTCGTCTGTTCTTCTCTAGGATTAGCTCCCTGATGTCATCTGGAAGGTTGGCGTAATTCTTGTTTCTGTGTTTTCGGATGCTACGAGTACTGGCTTCCACAGCTGCATTGATTCCATTCTCAGAAAGGTATATGTGTTTTTGCATGTTCCAACTGATAACGGACTGTTCCATAAGTGTGGCTCCTCAATAAGAGATGGCTGGCAAAAGCAGGATTATTTTGTGGAAAAACTTGTAGAAACATTCATGAGTTGATTGTTTGATTTGTTGTGATCAAAATTTAACTTATAGTTAGTAAATACACCTGCATTCGTTACTTTATTGAACGTTTCTATCCAGACTATGTACCAGTCGAAATATAAACGTTCTATAATTAAAATTTTCTTAGACATAAGGTCATTTTATGTTTTAGGTAAAAGTAGAGAAATCGATTGACCCCTTGCCCTGTAGGATTACAAACATGACTGCTGATGAACGAACGCAAAATCTTCATCCAAGGGATGCTCAAGCCGAAAGTTTGCGTTTGACTTATCTTCCGACTACAGTTCAACCAGAGGACAACACTTTTTCATTAAAAGGTCTGTAATTTATACTCTTGTCAGCCTTCTTCATTGGTCCATTTCTGTACATATGAATCTTGCATTCTTTGCAATTTTTCTCTATGATGTAACCTATGGATCGGCAGATCCCTTCTATCGTCTGTCCATCGCAATGGGAGAGGGACGTATCCATCCCCTGGGTCTTTTTCTCAAATCGGGCCTTCTTTTCAGAATTGTGCTGATCAACTTTTCACGTATTTCTCTTGCTAGGTAGGTTGTTTAGTTTCTTGTACAGATATTAATTAGTTCTTTGACTTTTAAGTGTTTTGATAGTTCTTTGACCCTTAAGTGTTTTGTTTGAGGGTTTGATAATAGGTACATCATCATCTATAATTAGTCTTCATCCAATTGTTACGATACCTATTTTGCTTGTGTAATAATTTCTTTTAACAAAAGAGTGTTCCTTTTTTGCCGATTTGCATTGACTTAAGTAGTTTTTTATACAGTGGGGTCAGTAGTCAGTAGTTTTAAGAGTTTGTTTTAAACCTTCTTGCATAATAATATATTTCAGTTAAACAAGACCACAGGAAGTTGTTCCCTTTGGTAAACATGTGTTAAAAGGTCGCAGTTTTGTTAAAACTTCTTCTTCTGCTTCTTTTACCATTTCTATCAGGATCCTTCATCTCCTGCTGGTTTACAGTTTCTCATGTGATTAAGTGCATATCCTACTACTTCAATTGTTATATTTGGCATTTCATTATTCACACAGTGATTGTGTTTCTTCCCTTGATAGAATTTTCGTTTTTCTGTCACATATAGCCTTTTAGATTTTCCCTATTTTTCTTATAATTTCATCCAATTCACAATTCTATCCTTTATTTTCGTACCTACAAGTATTGTTGCTTACTATTACCTAAGAAATTGAATTCATTGTTTTCCAATACAATTCTTCCCACTTTAATCTCGTTATAGTCTTATAAATCATGTGTCACCTTTCTATATTCCTTTACAATTTGTCTAAATTCCTAAACGGTCTTATCTTCACTTTGTTTTTGGTATATTGGATAAGTAAATTTCGATGTATCTCGTAATATTTTTTTAACGAGTTTCATTTTGTTTTTGTGTCCATTGAGACTTTTGCTCTTGACAACTACTGGCCACTGTGTATATTGATAAATTTTAGGTTGTTACATTTGCTTATTGGCTTGATATGATATAGTCTCAGTGTTGTACCTTACTTTTGTTTGGGTGTGGATCGATTTGAATTAATCAACGCATACGCACCAGGAGAATGAAGTCGGTGTGACGCGAGTTCGATATTCGGGCGGTAAATACTTTTGTAAATCTTTTTTTCTATCACCACATTCCGACGATTCCAATCGCTTAAAATAAAACATACAGTTAAGATAATTTCTTATGACAATTTTTTGACACGTATCTATTTTATTTCATTTTTAAACAGTTCGGAGATAAACTGTGATGTGACGATCGATGCACGATCGATCTCCAAGAACCACCTTAGTGGAACAATTTTTATATAACATTTAAAACTTGCTAGACCTTCAGATGGTTCAAACATTTTAGTGATCAGTCAGCTGGAATGCACTTCAAGTTAGTTGCATTTGGATATTTGAAGACAATTTTCGAAGAATTTTGGTCATTTATTAAGATTAAATGATTCTTTTTATTCCTTCAGCGTATTCAGTAAAATGATTTAGTTGGGTATAAGCAAGTTTGTACTTGAAAGATAGCTGAAGTTCGGTAAGTAGGACAAGAAGGTAGTTGGTTAATTGTTTGCCAGATAATCCATTGAAACGAATACTACTTGGCCTGTTTATCAGTAATATAGGTTTTGGAGCCATCAAATCAGTAGGTGAAAGGTATGTTAGTCTCTTGTCAATTGATGCATCCGTTGTCATCTGATATTGATTTTGAAAAAATTAAAATAAATGAATTCAGAGTGTCAGTAATACAATGGCTAGTTAATAATGATGCTAGGATAAAATAATCGCCATTCAGGAAGTTCACTGCTCCTATTAAATAAGGAATCGTAACTCAGAAGGCGTCCCTGGGTAACTTGGTGTTCAAGTGAAAATGTAAATAGAGTATGAGCTGAAATCAGAGGCTTCGGGTTCTAGAGATATGACATCCCCAGAAAGATAATAACTGTTGGACCTACGTTTGTGTATGTCTTCTTTAAGGCCGTTTATCTGTTCAACCGATTAGGCTTAGAAAATCTCACCAGAAATATGAAGGTCATGCAGTGGAGTGTTTACAAATGTTGTCGAGCATGGCAAATTTTATCTGAGGAGGGAGGCTAAATCGCAATGTAGCAAAAAGCTGATACGGTAATTCGCCTGCAACCTCTATTGACTGTCAATTTTGGGGCCATGTGAAAGTGGGATTCATTTAGAAAGGAGGGCGACGTCTCTAGACCCCTGATAGTGGGATATAGTTGACAGCAAATAGATGTGTTGGAAATGTATAATTGCTCTGTAGACTATGGGATGACAGCCGATTTTTTTGGTTGTACCAACCGGTAATTTGTCTTGTGTTCAGAAATAGTAGAGATGAAGCTTGGGTGGGTGCTACCGCTAAATACAACACCGCATGAACAGAGGTCTGAGTGATCCACTGTCTACATCAGGAGTTTACAGAATGTAACGTTCATGAATATATTGATATTACCCAGTAAAATGTTGATACATAAACAAAATTGCGGATCCTTACAACCCGAAAAATCGGCCGTCGCAAAACATGCACTACTTTTAGTAGATTACGTCACGAATACACCGAACTACTCTCAAACACATAACAATACCATTCTACAGCAGATAAACCATAGAAACTTATAAACGTCAAAATTATTTCAATAGAAAAGAAGAAGGTCTGAAACTAGAATGTGGTATCGCGCTCACTGACATGTCAAACCAAAGCCATCGATGAGACCCTCAGTCCCCGCCCATTCGATGGCCATTGGCAAATCAGGACACGCCGCTTTTCCACAGGCAAGATAAATAACAGTTCTCCACCGCTCGTACGGTCGTTTTCAACTCAAGCATTTTACGAAGTGTCACATTTGGCGGGGCCTAGGAATATGTCAAACCCAGATGCAGATGAATCTTTCGGGAGAAATTTCAACAGACAACGGTAAAACAGCTCCGAAAACCAATGTTGATCCATTGACATAAGCCCTGAAAGCCTACACGCTTTCACAAACAGTGATGGCAAATGTGTGGAACAAAGCAAATATCTCTGGAATTATTAGAGATATCAAAATGAAATTTGGAAGGTGGATACTGCAGTAGATTGCCTATTTGCTTCCAAATTTACTGAAAATTTTGAACTTCCGGTTTTACCGGAAGTAATGTCGATTTTAAAATTTTCAATGAAACACACTGTATAGTATTTTAGTTTCTGATGAAACATTTTATTGCGAATACAAAAATATCAGGTTTGATATAGTTTACTTCAATACCTACCGAGATATTAACAGAAAAGTAATTAAGGAAAGGAAAAATCTAATATCCATTAAAGAAATACATAAACATAATTATTAACTAAATCTAAGTGATTTTCAAAACATTGAAACTTAACTTAACTAAACTTAATGTATTAGATGTTCAAACTGAGCACCGTTTACTTCTTGACAATAAGCAAGTCGGTTTTTAAATTCTCTACTAACATTAGCTATTACTTCTGGTGTAATTCTCTGGATGTCTTGAGTTATTCTTGCAGCTAATTCTTGCAAATTATTTAGTCTTTCAACATAAACCTTAGACTTTAAGTAACCCCACAGAAAATAGTCTAGTAGATTAAGGTCGGGACTTCGTGCAGGCCATTCATAAGTACCCCTTCTTCCAATCCATCTGTAATGAAATGTCCTATCTAAATGCTCTCGAACAATGCGAGCGTAATGGGGTGGTGCTCTATCCTGCTGAAACCAGATATTATTTGATAATTGTCCATTTACCTCCAATGCCGGAATAACTTCTGTCTCCAAGAGCTGTAAATACCTATCTCAGTATAAAGTTTCTTGTAGGAAGAAGGGTCCCACGATTCTGTTTCTGAACTTTTGGGGATGTTGTGTATGAGCTTCTTGTACCCAATTAGGATTACTTTGCGACCAGTAGCGGCAGTTATGTCGATTAACCGTACCATTTAAACAAAATGTAACCTCATCTAAAAACACCACATTTGTTATAAAATTATTATCACGGTTACAAATATCCATCATCGTTTCACAAAATTGCAAACGTCTGTCGAAACCGTCTTCGGAGAGTTCTTGAACGAGGCGAATTTTGTATGGATGATATTTTTCTCGCCTTAATATCCTTCCTACTGAACGACGGCTAATTCCATGCATATTGGCGAGGTTGGTAGTAGATAAGTGAGTATTTTCTTCCAAAGATATAGCAACATTTTTAGCTACACCTTCATTACTTGCACTTTTTAACCGTCCACTTTTTGGTAAATTGCTAACTGTTCCACTTGTGTCGTACCTTCGCAAAGTTTTCGTTACTACTGAACGGGATATTTGTGTATTCGGATGAACAATGTCAAAAAGGACACAAACTTCTTGATGCGTCCTTTTCCTCTCCCCATACCCAATCATAATTAATATTTCTATTCTTTCTCTTTCACTTAATTACGTTCAAATAAAAAAACTAATAACTTATTTTGACAACTACTGTCACTTCTGCAATGAATTTCATGGACTACTAAACTTGATTCAGATTTAATTTAATTTGATTTAAACAAACTCAGGTGTATTCGACTATGGAATAAGCAGTGCTGTTGGCTGTGACGGGAAAATGCCACCGATTGGCCAATGGAAATAAAAATCCTTACCGAGCGGTTTGGTTATATCGGGCGTAAATGAAATCTGAGCGGAGTTTAGCTACCATCGAATTTTTCCTTTACTTAGTTACTTTTCTGTTAATATCTCGGTAGGTATTGAAGTAAACAATATCAAACCCGATATTTTTGTATTCACAATAAAATGTTTCATCAGAAACTAAAATACTATACAGGGTGTTTCTTTGCAAATTTTAAAATCGACATTACTTCCGGTAAAACAGGTAGTTCGAAATTGTAAAAAAAATTTGGAAACAAATAGGCAATCTACTGCAGTATCCACCTTCCAAATTTCATTTTGATATCTCTAATAATTTCAGAGATATTTACTTGGTTCCACACATTTGCCCATCACTGTATAATTAATAGTAATTAAAAATAACTTTCTCTTTAATGTATTTTCCTTGATGAGCGAATCATTATTACTTCAAACAATTTAGCATTCAGGCTTTCGAGCATATCCAATTTGACATTCAATACCTTGTCTTTTCAAAATTTCGAGAAAGACTGCACTGTAACTTTCCAGGATGTTCCGTTCTCAAAGAAATGCATTTTATTGAAAGATATTATCTATAAAAAATTAAATACTTATTAAAGAGATTTAACTTTTAAACGAAGCAATTTGCGAATAAGAATAGCAATACTGAATAAGTTAGTACTAAGGCTGGCTACTTGTATGAATTCTATACACGCCGTTAAAGAGTATCAAATTTAAAATAGATGCCGTTTACAAACTAAAGCTTCCTGCTTATTTTCAGTCGACAAGATGAGAATTTCAGCATGAATACTAGCACGAATATATTTAGTACGTATTTACTTAATTTTGTTTACCTTTACAATATTAATATTTAAAATAGGAAATTAATAAATTGGGTGTCGAGTGCGGTATTCTATTATTCATAGATGTAACGTTAAAAATAGCAGAATAATAACAAGACGCTCTTTCTTCAGTGCATGAACTGCGAAGGTACTGCATATTTCAAGCAGGAAAAAAATTACGTATTGTTCAAAAACGACTATAAAATACTATCAATCGTGTGGATTATTTATTTGTTCTGTCGCAGAGACAGTGCATACTGAAGAATAAAAAAATACAATACCTTGTTTCTGAATATTTCGTTAATTACAATATTTAAACAAAAACTATTTCTTTCTATGTCTTGTATCTTTTCAGTTTAGCTCTTGTTTACTTTTACTGTTGAACAAGATACAATGCAACAGACAGACAAAAATATCCACATATACACAGATACATAACTTAAACTTATAATACATATCCTTTTGCGTGGGGGGTTACAAACAAAAACTGCAAATACCAACAGTGGGCAGACGTCATCAATTTCGTCTTTTAAACTTTTGAAAACTAGCATAAAGTATTAAAGCCGATGAAATACAATATGGAAAGTCTCACCAACGACTCCACTAGATTTCTCTATTAGATGCGTCTTGCAACTAAACTGGCAAACTTCCCGGTTTGAACCCCAGAACAAATTTATACCACTGTAACACCTAAAACTCATGAAGCGGCATTTGAAGGACTAGGGATAAAAACTTTCCTTAAACACACAAAGCCGAAAAGACTGTTTATGGTGGAACGAAGGACTTCAGCTACATGTTGACCAGAAAAATTTAGTGTACCAAAAGTGTCAGCTTGTATCAAGCAAAGAGACATATAGTGGCACGAGAAATTAAAAGAGCCTAAAATGAGTACTGGTGTGAAATATGTAGAAACATAGCTAAGAACATGGTAAAAATAAGAGCAAATAGAGCTTGGAAGGTTATAAAATGGCTTAGAACTAATAACACTGACAAAGCGAGAATAAGTCTAATCGGCTTACCCAGTAGATACAACACCTCAAGAACTTTCTCAGTGAAGTCGGACCTCAGTTCTCAGAAACAAAGCAGAGAAAGCGATACTAATTATTTAAAAGAAATATCAAATAAACGGGTGTCAGATGCAATAGAATTAATGAAAAGTTGCAAAGTCCCAGAACCTGAATATATTAGCAATGAACTTGTAAAAGCAAGTTTTTTATAAAAGAAAAATTAATCCATAATGCAATCATCAGGGAACTGCACACAATAATCTTTAATAATGGTGTAAAAGCTTCAGGGTGGATAAACCAACAGTAAAAACTACCTTCAAATTAAAAGAAGTTACAAAAACAATCGGGAACAGAACAGATACCAACAGGATTGATAATGCAAGAAATGATGTAATTTCATAAAAGAATTATCAAAAATCAAATTTAAAAAAGGGCAAAAAGTGCAAATTGGAATAACAAATATCAAAGAAACGTTATTGTTTTGTACTATAGCTATAATACACAGTATAAGAAAGGGGTAAAGTACTAAAAGTGTCCCTTTAAGAAAATACACTGAGAGAGTGAAAAAAATGGTCTGTATTAAGGGCCCCACTATAGCGTTATGGTTTGGTACTATAGCTATAATATATGTTAAGTCGTTCTTCTCTCCAGTTTTTAAAAACCGACGGTTAAAAATGTTGGAAGGAAGCACTTTAACTGATAAGTCCACACACAACAGTTTTGTTTTGCCCCAGTTAATCACGATGGATCGCTTATTATCAGTGGCAGCGATTTAGTAAGGAAAGAAAGAGAAAAGAAAATCTCCAGACGCAAGGAAATGATTGATAAAGTTCAATAAACAGTAATAGAAAGTCACTAGTCCAATATCTAATATCAGAAAATTGTCTAACCAATAAACAACTAAACAATAAAAAAGTGAAAATACCGAACATCACTGTCTCACAAAAATGCCCGACCAATTTAACTGTTGACGCCACACACCTCGGTTTTACCCGAACGATTGGTACGATAACCGACAAAATTCAGACTTCACCTGAAATTTTGGAATGACATGGCAAAAACGACGTTCTTGTCCATACACCTCGTTTTTATGACATTTTTACCCGAAAGTTTTTAACCGTCGGTTAAAAACGACAGAGAAGAACAAGGTAAGTGGGGCCCTTTAGAGCTCGCAGATCCTTCAGGTGGGGTTTTTACCCTCAAAAATTTGATCGAAAGAAGGGTTCAACAAAGGTCATAAGTACATTTAGTATTTATTGATCTGTAAAAGGCCTCACCTGAATTTGACCGTAAAACGTCTAGTGTTAATTGGGGGCAAATTACTTAATTAATGGAAAATATTGAATTAAAATGGATTCTATCGCATAATCTAATATAAATGGGCAGAAGTATGCCATTGCCGAAAACGAAGCCTTACCGTTGTTGATGTCCTTATCAAGGAATACATCCCCCTCAGTCGGAAACTATAAATAGTGAGAAAAATTAGAGGTGTATTCCCTTGATCGTTCTAACATACAAAATATAGACCCTATTACCAGGTAGTATATCTAAAATTTTTGAACGAGTCATTCTACCGTATGATTGGATTTCTAAACATAAAACACTATAACTGATGCTCAGCATGGTTTCCTTACTAATCCACTGAAAGTGCTACTTGTGATTTTTTTAGTTATGTGTATCAAAAGCTCTGGACCACAAGGGTGAACACGTGCAGGTCTATTCTAATCGCATATCTGTTCGTGCTGACTGTTTAAATTTCATTTTCTTGAGCATAAGCTGCACCGGGTTTTCAGAGGCGATTTTTTATTATTATCATGTCGAGAGAATTTGTTCAAAATACATGATACAACTTCAGAAATGCATGAGCTAAATATGGGTGTTCCGCAGGGGTCTGTGTTGTCCACTCAGCTATTTTTACTATATATAAATGAATGCCTCTCATGAAACAGTGGTAAAAATCGATAATCTATGACGGAAGCCTAGGGCATGAACATTTCCAAGTAAAACTGTGTGGTAAAACAATCTTGTTTTAAACATTGACAAGACTGTTGTATAACCCGCATCACGTCGTCGTAGATATATCGCCCAAGCTACAGAATTGGAGGGGCCGTACCAAATTGTGATCTCTCAGAAAATCAACGATTTGTCTACAGAATAAACAAGCATACTGCAATAATCAATCTATGATAAACCAACAAACTAGGTCTTATAAACATTTATTATAGCCTCGCTTATTGCCATCCATATAATATAATGCTTTGGGGAAGTTCTCCTTACGCTATGTATTTCTAGCACAAAAAAGACTATTACGTTCTTTAACTTAAACTACACTGACTCATGTAGACGCCTTCATTTATAGAATACAGTTGTATTTTGACAGTACCATCTATATTTATATTTAAATGTATTTTATTTGTAAAAAGCAATAGTAATAAGTTTGTTAGAACGTGTCCAGCACGATGACCACAGAGTTGAAAAACATAACACCACATGAGAATTACCCCTTTTTTGCCACAAAATTGTTTAATCATTTCGGATTGTACCAGAGGAATAGCGAATTTACTTAAAATGGTTCTAAATAATGTTATATCAAATGAAAGGGCTATTAACGAAAAAAATATAAAATTTTTAAAATTAGTTATGCTTAAAAGTATATATATTATGTGTACAAAAATATAATGTGTGCAAATTTACATTACATCCCCCCATTAATCTCGGAAACTATAAATAGTAAAATTTTGAGAAAAATTAGAGGTGTAGGGCCTCACTTGAACTTTATTGGAAAAATAAGAAGAAACTCCTAATATTAATTTTCGGGAACAAATTATAGAATGAAATCAAAAATATAAAAATAAAATTATTTATAACTCATTATGCAATATATCAAATCAAGGGCTCATTATGACGAATACAAATGTATTTTTTTATTTTCAAAATAAATATTTTTAAAGATTTTACCAAAAATATAAAAAATGTACTCATTCGCCCCTTTATTTCCGAAGATATATGACCTACAATTAAAAAAAAATAGGGTTATATGGCTTCAACTGAACTTAACAGTAAAAAAACGGAGAAATCCCTAATATTAATTTTGGAGAGCAAATTATAGAATTAAACCGAAAATAAACAAATATATTTTTTAAACGAATCATGCAATACATCAAATAAAAATGCTTTTTATAAGGAATACAAGTGTATTTTTTCATGTTTTTAAAATAAATTGTTTAAAAGATATTAACTAAAATATAATAGAAATACTCTTTCCCCCTTACTTGAACTTTACAGAAAAAATAAGAAGATTCCCCCAATATTAGGTTTTGGCGGCAAATTATAGAATTAAACGGAAAATCAAATAATGAGGAATAGAAATATATTTTTTTCATATTTTTAAAATTAATTGTTTACGAGATATTAACAAAAATATAAAAAAATCTCATTTCCTCCTTTATTTCCGAAATCAATATTGTGAAAAAATTAAGTGTACAGGGACCCACTTCAACCTTATAAGAAAAATTAGTAGAAAACCCCAAAATTAATTTTGAGGCGCAAATTATACAATTAGATGTGTTGTAATGTCATGTAATATATCAAATAGTTCATTATGAGAAATGCAACTATATTTTTTCAAATTTTAAAAATCAGTTGTTTAAAAGACATTAACAAAAATATTAAACACCGATTTGTTTCCCCTTTATCTCAGACACCACACGATATATATATTTTTTAAATATATTTTATTTGTATTTTTAAGATAATTTGTCTAAAATATTAATACTTTATTATTTAAAACTTGACCCATCTTCTCCTGTCTCTTCTAATTTACTGAGCCTGAAATTCAGACAATAGATTATATAGGGCTTTTCTCCTAATGTTTATTTTCTACTAAATAAATATTTTTATAAAATTCAAGCGAATCATGTAGCAGATAAAATATAAAGTCTCTGTGTGAGAAATAAAAGTGTATATTTTTTATAAATTTAAAACGGTTAGTTTAAAAGATATTAGAGTAAATATAAAAAAATTCAGTCATTCCCTGGTTGTCTGAAACTGGAATATTAGAAAAAATATATACTTTGATTCACCATAAAATGATTGGCTTTAGCTACACCTTTTCCCTTTGGAACTGTTTGACATTGGAAATTTATTATATGGTTTATTTTCTCGTTTTTAAAATTGTATAAAACTGAAAAATTATGTAATGACATTTCCCATAATGTCATTTTTTAAGGTGAACATTTATAAGTAATTCACTTACATATATATATATATATATATATATATATATTATATATATATATATATATATATATATATATATATATATTGTCGTTACGAGTTTTTGCAAATGCCCTTGCTGCCAATTTAATGAATTTTCACTTTTTTGTCTAATTTGCGATAATATAAAAACATGTCTGTGGGTTTTTCCAATAAAGTGATGCCCTTTGAAATATGCACATCGCTCATAGCATGATTGGCGACGTTGCCAAGTCAATTGATTATTCAGTAAATCTAACAATTTCAAATGAACTATACATTCCAATAATTATGAATTTGTTTTTTAAGTAATTGAGTAATATATTTTTGCACCATTTTCCAGTTTTTTTCATCTGAATCTTTAGGTAAATACCTTTAAAAAATGATTCTGCTAAAAAATATATAAATAGTCATATAAAGAATCCTGGAAGAATATATGAATTTAAAGCTTCGTTAGAAAAAAGTGGCAAAAATTATCCTCGTGTCCTTGCTTAAAGCATATACCTACTTCTGGAGAGAGCCTATCTCTGATTTTTAAAATAAATTAATTGTTTCACTGACAAATTAATGTTTGCCGATCCATTGAAAACATTGCAATTTAACTTGTACCGGTGATAAACTAAATTCAATAAAACTGAATATATTTATCATTCAGATAAATCTGACAATTCCACGTAGGTATGTAATTCTACCTAAATGAGGTAAATCAAATTATTGGGAAGTAATCCTCTGATAAGGTTTATAATTTTTAGAACAAGATAAATTTAAAAATTCGATCCGGAAGTTTGCAGCGTTATCAGTAATGGTGATAACATAACAAGTTTATTTTATTTCACTGAGATTTATTTCAGAAAGTAGGTGACTAGTTGCAACAACTCACGCATCATTTTCATAACTTTGCAAGTAAGTAATTAAACATACTAAAGTAGAACTCCGAACTTAAGTCGTCAAGAAAGAAATAGTCGGACTATTTTTCTCATCTGTGAGTTCGTATTTGCTTTCTTTAATAAAGTTTGTTAAACTTTCAGTTTTATCTTCTTCGGTGATGTTGTTCATATAAAATAGTAGGTAAGTGTGAATATTTAATTCATTAATAACAGTACTAAGACCGAGGTTAAATGTGCAAGACCAAGACAAAAACCAACCCCGAAGAATTTTGCAAGACAAATTCCAAGACCGGATAAACAAGTCCAAGACCGACAAAGTGTTGGTGTTGGTTTCGTTTTGTTCATCATTCCTCATTGGTGAAACAAGATTCTAAAAACCCTTCAGCTAGATAAAGTATACAATTTATGATAAGGTTGCAAATTTAGTGTTTACCCATACAACATAACTACTCTAATACCAAGCAGAGAGGAATACGTGCTCAGTGAAAAAGGGTGTGGAGGTTTAAGTTGTAAAAAACCTTCCAAAAGTGTACTTTGGACTCGGATTTAAAGGGTTCCATACTACCTCCGAGGTTTCTTTTACTCTGGTATAGTAATTTTTTAAGTTTTCTAGTATGTGAAACTGTAAATTGTTGTAAGTTGTCTTGGACTTCCATCGTCTTGAAGTGGTTGATCTCACAACGTTTCAATAGCTGTGTATCTGCTATCGTCATCAGGTGAATGATGGGAAATTCAGATTTTATATACTCCCTTAATATCTTATCTGGTCCAAAATCAGGCCGCCGTACCTGCCGATTGGTTGTCGGTGATGCGTAGCCGTAGTGACTCAAGAAATATTTTTAATTTGGTTACTGAACCCACTTTCGAGATTATGTTAGGCCGTCTCTATAAATTTCACAGCCCCACAAAAGAAAAAAAAGTCTTGTGCATCGGACCGAATCTATGTAGGCATATGTTTTTGCGGTTGCTGAATCCGAATCCGGGGTCAGTTTGACCTCATCAGGTCAGAGTCAAGGTCATTCCAAGGTCAAATTGCCATAATCTAATCAAAAAAATCTGAAAAAATCATACATATGTTTTTTGGGTCGCTAAATCCGACTAGAATCAGCTAAAGTGTTACTCCAAAGTCATACTGAGATATTTTTAATGCCAATGACATCATCGAGTTTTTTTTTGTTTTTGTGAAACGATGATGGATATTTGTAACCGTGATAATAATTTTATAAGAAATGTGGTGTTTCCAGACGAGGCTACATTTTGTTTAAATGGTACGGTTAATTGACTGCCGCTACTGGACGCAAAGTAATCCTAATTGGGTACAAGAGGCTCATACACAACATTCCCAAATATTGAACGTTTGAGCCGGCGTTTATAACAACAGAATCGTGGCTCCCTTCTTCCTACAAGAAACTTTAAACCGAGGTATGTATTTACAGCTCTTGGAGACACAAATTATTCCGGCATTGGAGGTAAATGGACAATTACCTAATAATATCTGGTTTCAACAGGATGGAGCACCACCCCATTACGCTCGCATTGTTCGAGATCATTTAGATAGGACATTTCATTACAGATGGATTGGAAGAAGGGGTACTTATGAATGGCCTGCACAAAGTCCCGACCTTAATCCACTAGACTATTTTCTGTGGGGTTACTTAAAGTCTAAGGTTTATGTTGATAGACCAAATAATTTGCAAAAATTAGCTGCAAGAATAACTCACGACATCCAGAGAATTACACCACAAGTAATAGCTAATGTTACTAGAGAATGTAAAAACCGACTTGCTTATTGTCAAGAAGTAAACGGTGCTCAGTTTGAACATCTAATACATTAAGTTTAGTTAAGTTAAGTTTCAATGTTTTGAAAATCACTTAGATTTAGTTAATAATTATGATTATATATTTCTTTAATGGATATTAGATTTTTCCTTTCCTTAATTACTTTTCTGTTAATATCTCGGTAGGTATTGAAGTAAACAATATCAAACCCAATATTTTTGTATTCGCAATAAAATGTTTCATCAGAAACTAAAATACTATACAGGGTGTTTCATTGCAAATTTTAAAATCGTCATTACTTCCGGTAAAACAGGAAGTTCAAAATTGTAAAAAAATTTGGAAGCAAATAGCCAATCTACTGCAGTATCCACCTTCCAAATTTTATTTTGATATCTTTAATAATTCCAGAGATATTTGCTTGGTTCCACACATTTGCACATCACTGTATACCATATTTTCGAGATTTTACATTCTATTGAACGCATGGCAATATATTATTTGTAGTTGAGAACCTTCATCAATTGCACTTTCCTCAACTTTTCAACATATAAGTGAAATAAATATCGACATCTAGAAGATTCAGAGAAAACTAGCGCACATAGACTTAAAACAACACATTACCTTGTATTCAGTGGATTGCAAAGCTCCAAGAAATTATCATTTTCACGCTTTCGTTAAGCTAAAATTCTAAGGCGTCATTCTTCACGGTCTGTCGTTCCTGGAATCATGCCTGACAACAAAGCAACACAGTATTGAGACTTCATTCATTATAAACTACTTGTCTGCAAACAAAACGCTTAGTGAAGCCAAAAATTCTTTCACGGTGTTTTTAAAATGATAAGGTTATACGATAAAAACCAACTTATTAAAATATGGCTAAAAACCAATCGTGTTTAGTCTTAACTAAAACAAATAATATTAGAAATATTATTAAAGAAGTCATATTATTAATTTAATGATGTGTTTAAAATTAATATACATGTTTTTAAAGTGTTTTCTGCGGCGTTTAATTCAAAACAAAGACAGTAGTAGTTTCCTATAGAAACAAAAAAAATCTGATTCGTTCAGTAAAACTGACATTGAAGAATTGATGCAAGGAAACTCACCCCAACTTTCTGTTATATGTTTATTTCTGTAAACCCATTTGATGTTACTTACTGTTTTTTTTTTAACTTTTTCTTAATTAATATTTAAACCTAAATTATTGTTTTGTTTCAGAGAAACCTAATATAATGGGCTGTGTGGAAATCATCGCAACATTGGGCTCTTTAATTCTTGTCGTCATCACTTTGCCATTCTCATTATTTTGGTGTTTTAAGGTAATTTGTTTCAATAGTGAATTTGCCATATCTAATGAATAAATTCGTAAAGTTTTGACTTTGAAACAACTAGCAACAAAGGCAGTACGTAAAAGTGCGCCCGCTATAGGCGGTGTAAACAAACCACATCCTTATAGACCCCGTACAGAAGCTCTTCGTGAGATTCGTCGCTACCAAAAGAGTACCAAATTGTTGATCAGAAAACTGCCATTCCAACGTCTTGTTAGGGAAATCGCACATGAATTCAAGACCGATTTAAATTTCAGAGCTTAGCAGTAATGAGTTTGCAAGAAGCTAGCGAAGTTTAGCTGGTTAGTCTTTTCGAAGATACCAACTTGTGTACTATCCACGTGAAACGTGTAACCATCATGCCAAATGATATACAGTTGGCAAGACATATATGTCGTGAACGCGCCTAAAAAATATAATTACAAAATTTGAGCAAGATTTGGGTATGACTCGAGAATACAGGTAAAGTTATAAATCATCTACGTTGTAGATAGTACCATAAACTGCTTAAGAGTATGAAACCTAGCCAGAACTGTAAAGTTAGAGCAAGAGGCGGTAAAAAAGAAAGCAGAAAAACCAAAGATATATACCTAACACTTAACTAACTACTACTATACTACCTGAAATCAGCAACTAGAAGAATTAGCGGATTAGGATTTCTCATCCACAAAGCATGGATGACTGATTTCACTGGAATTTTCTGTACTCAAATGGAATAGCTACTTGGTCGAAAATCAAATGATCAATTTGGGTTTGGGGTATGCAGCACATTTTCAGAAAACATACATATCAAACTCCCTGTTCAGAAAATACTCCTATGGTAAGGAGACTTGGTAAGCTTCAAGTGAGTCGATATTGAATTGTCCTTAGTAGCTCCCGAAAATAATAAAGAAGGAATAGAAAAGGACATCAATCATGTAGAATTTCTTCAACTGTGCAACAAAGCACATTGCGTATGATATCAAACATTAAAACGATAACCAAGTAGATCATGCAATTGGATGGAATATTTTCATAGCCAATACGAAAACAAAATTATTCTAAGCTACTGAATGACCTTTATCATACTCATTTGAGAACACTTAAAAATTGGGTCAAATTTCGTCCACATATTCTGAATATTAATGACTTCTACTCTTAGGTAGTGCAAGAATATGAACGAGCTGTTATTTTCCGCCTAGGAAGGTTGAGAACAGGTGGAGCCAGAGGACCTGGGCTGTTTTTTGTTTTGCCATGCTTGGACAACTACACTAAAGTAGATTTGAGAACTGTTTCGTTTGATGTACCCCCTCAAGAGGTAAGTACCACAAAATAGTGTTTATATGAATATATGAACTTGTTACTTTACCAATAAATTAGGATGTTGAAAATAAATTGTTTTTTGGACACATGTGCTCCTCTTTTGACTTGAATATCTGCCAAATATGAAAGATTTAGAAGTGTTTTCTAGCAACTAGATCCAACTATTTCATTTCATTGTGATAATATTCTTAACACTGCGGATGGGAGGTTGTTTTTCTCTTTCATTTGTTAAAATGGATCATTGGTATGTATCTATTAATTTGGCTACTTTATCACATGCATTTTCCCTTCTACTTCTGAAAATCCACCCGTATACACATACACAACTGCACAGGTGGTTTTAAAAGCTTACGATCTCAGCATAGACATAGCAGCTCTCAATAACAAAAGCTATAAAATGTGATGACGCATTCGGTTGCTATTTGGTTTTTTTAGCTTAATCCTTCAAGTACAGATGATTTAACAAGATTTCCGCTATTATCTGTTTTTGATATTTTGTTGAGATTCTTATCGCTTAGGCTTAATTATTAATATGGTCCAGATTTATATTTTGTAGCTCAATTTTTGAATTTTTGACTGGTTTATTTCGTTTTTGAGACATCTATTTTAATAGTGAACATCTTCTAGTCTACTTCACTGACCTTTTAACTAAATTTCTAATTTTGATTAAAAAATCTCTAATGCAAATTTAATTCCACAGTTTCCAGTTTCAATTCCAAATATCAAATAATTCTGTTCATGTTTAAGGCTCTAACAAAAGATTCTGTGACTGTAACAGTAGACGCTGTAGTATACTACAAAATACAAGATCCTTTGAATGCCGTTGTAAAAGTAACAAATCACAGGTAAGGTCTAGAAGAAGTTATTAATTTTAATAAATGGAAACTCTTTTTTTCCTAGTAACTCAACACGACTGCTGGCCATGACAACTTTAAGGAACATCCTCGGTACCAGAAACCTGGCTGAAATCCTCTCAGACAGAGAGGCAATATCACACGCGATGCAAACGTCTCTCGATGTAGCTACTGAACCTTGGGGTGTAAAAGTCGAAAGGGTTGAAATGTACGCGTATACATGTTCCTAAATTCGGTAATGTTATTCTATCTGTTTTTGATTTCAGCAAAGATGTAAGCTTGCCTACACAGCTGCAGAGAGCGATGGCAGCTGAAGCTGAAGCTTCGAGAGAAGCGAGAGCGAAAGTAATTGCTGCTGAGGGTGAAATGAAGGCTTCGAGGGCGTTGAAGGAAGCGTCTGATGTGATAAACGAAAGTCCCGTTGCATTGCAGGTAAACACTTGATTTTCCTTAAAATTGCTAAGTTGCGGGGACAATTTTTTGTTGAAACCTTTGTAGGTATCTACAGGAAGATAGTGAAATATGCCATCACTTAAATAACATTAATGGAGTATAATTGACACTTAATTAATAAGAAGTCGTTCCAGCAAGATGGTTCATTGTCACATTACTTAATACCTGGCAGTACCTCGACTTAATATTTCCAATTCGGTGAATAGGGAAGTTTTGATCGATAAAATGACCAGCATAATCACCTGATCTTTACGTTGTTATAAACTAAAACTATTGATTTAGCTGACTTAAGAAGTAGAATAAAGCTTGGACTTAGGTTGGCGACGCCTGAGATGTTAGATAACATTATTTATAATACGGATTCTGCGAAGACAATTAGTTCAAGCATTTTGAACAACATTGAAATTCTTGTTTTTAACAAGCCGTTTTTGAAGTTTTAACCAAACTAATTGATTTTTATATATGATTACAATGAGATTCTTCGTTTCTATTCTGGCTTGAAGAACCATGAATACGAAGAGGTCTCCATTAATACGGTTCGTTCAGGACGATGAAAGAGTAGGACCCCGAGTATTTACTCTCCCATACGTATGTGCAGGTATTTTCCATAAAATCAATTTCAACAATAACACTGTTTAATAATGCATCCTTTTAAGGAGTTATCACAAATGCATCATCCTAACAGTTGGAGGCCATTACTTTTCACAACTTTTTGAACGGATAATTAATCATTGCAACAACTTACTATCGTTTTTTCGATTACAATCACAAGAATACTCGTACTTTACTAGTACAGAACAATTGCTTGGAATACAATTTATATCTAGTATCACAATTATTCTAAAAACGTTCTACATACGCTATGCTTTATGAACGTTCGAATTAACACCCTCTATCCACCTTTTTTGGGTTTCCAAATTAAAAGCTTTAGGTCTGAGATTAAAATTCTTCTTCCGCTTTGGAGACTACAGTTACGAATTTAATGTCAGGGTATGCTGTTAACTAACCCTGCGGACAGAGTGCGCCTCCACAGCCATCTTTAGGATTACCCTTTCAAATACAAAACTTTTGTTTTCAAACTATATATAAGATTAGTATTTCCTTGTGTTGTAGCGAATTTCGGCTGTCAGATGATTTTATTTGTTATGTAAGAAAACTGTGTCCCTATGTTTATTTTATATCCGCAATGCATAATAATTCTGAAAGCTCCCTGCCACATGCTAAATATCGTTATTTAATATAAAAATTTTAAATTCCGATTACTCCAAATGCTGACCTGCAGCGTGAAAAATTTCAACTTTACGTAATAGCATTAAAGCAGTGAATCTCTCTTGTAATAATCATGCATTTGAAAAACCCATAACGACTTCTAAGTGAGTGTTCAATTAGAACTTATAAGTTCAACTCGGGAAAAATTATCCTCTATCTTTTATTCTCATTTACTCATTTAATAACTTCTCAAGAAGAACTTTGTTAACTGGTTCAGTTTTTAATAATTCTAGATAGAAAGAAGTTTAACGGTTTCTGAGATTGTACTTCTTGCAAGCTTTTCCAATTTCCATATTTGGTCAGTCTTTAAGTTACTTTTAATTAACTAATACTCTTTCACTTAATTCGGCCATTTTACGATCAAATTAAAACAATACAACCTTTTAACGTTCAAATAAAAAAAACTAATAACTTATTTTGACAACTACTGTCACTTCTGCAATGATTTTCATGGACTACTAAACTTGATTCAGATTTAATTTGCCCCTGATTTAAACAAACGCACGTGTATTCGACTATGGAACAAGCAGTGCTGTTTGCTGTGACGTTATAATGCCACCGATTGGCCAATTGAAATACAAATCCTTACCGAGCGATTTTTTTATATCGGGCGTAAATGAAATCTGAGCGGAGTTTAGCTACCATCGAATTTTTCCTTTACTTAGTTACTTTTCTGTTAATATCTCGGTAGGTATCGAAGTAAACAATATCAAACCCGATATTTTTGTATTCGCAATAAAATGTTTCATCAGAAACTAAAATACTATACAGGGTGTTTTATTGCAAATTTTAAAATAGACATTACTTCCGGTAAAACAGGAAGTTCAAAATTGTAAAAAATGGAAACAAATAGGCAATCTACTGCAGGGTCCACCTTCCAAATTTCATTTTGATATCTGTAATAATTCCAGAGATATTTACTTGGTTCCACATATTTGCCCATCACTTTATATAGGGATATACCAACATTGCTCGTATTATAGTATTAGATTAAAGGAAATTATATTGCTCTTTAGATTATTAATAACAGTTTCTTCACAAATAAATTTTATATTAAATGAATATTTTGGAGAAAATTAATACTATAATTTTATTTAAATTTAAATGCCGCTGACACGTAGCAAAGGTTAACGATTTGAGAATAAAACAAGGGAGAATCATTGGAATCATAGATTATTAAAATCACTTGTAATAATCAATTTTTATAATGATTCGATTATGTCCATCACTAATTTTTAGGCATAACTTATGACAGATGTTTTTCTTTCTGTCCTACTTTCCACAGTTGAAAATTATCACTTATCCTCATAGTACTAAATAAAAGTCTGTATATATTACTACGACATATTGTACTCCAACCAACTGGGGTATTTTGTAAAAAAATAATTTAACATAGACTGCTCTAAAAATTAGCAACCCAATGACAATGACAACAAATTATATGTCCCTCTGTACGCTAAGATCTTGTAAAATACGCAACGGATTTTAATGCGGTTTTGGTTTCATTAGAATGTATCATTTAGAAGGTTTTATAGTTTAATTGTTTTGTGTTAATTTGTTTAAATATGACGACAATTGAACGTGCAACGTGTCGCTGATATACTCGCTCGGTGACCATTACATAAAAGAGTACATTAGCTCAGTTCATTAGAGTGTCTTGGTAATAATGCGAAGGGCTCGGGTTCGATCCCCAGAGGCTTCACTTTTTTTATATTTAAATTATTTTTATGATTAATTAAAAGTTTTTAGTGGGGCCGAGGAAGATTTAGATTTACATTTGAACCTTGTTGGTGGTGTTACGATCGGGTCGTAGCAATATTATTTTGAACTCCTAACAGTTGGATTGATTTTGATGAAAGTTTTTGTGTGTACTCGGGCGGGTTAGATTTACAATTTAACCCATTAGGGGGCGCTGCAATCGGGTTGATATAATTTTTCTTAACTACTCCTAAGGGATTGGTTTGATTTTAATGAAACTTTTGTGTGAGTTTGAATGGAACGTTTAGATTCACTATTGTACCTCTTAAAGGGCGCTGCTAGCGGATTCAATGAACTTCTTTTACAATGTTGGTATTAAAACTAAACACTAATTTTTCTACTCATTGCAAAGGCGGGTCAGCTAGTATGATGTTAGATATAAAATTAAACTTTTATGAAATTTATTGAATTCAGTTTTACAATTTCAGTTTTTATTAAATATACATTTGTGTAGTCCTTAAGGTAATATATTGGCAGCCATGTTTGCGGATGACTGATGCGCATGCGCTCGCATTATCGGAGCTTATCGACGGATCTATGCATTAGTGGCGGTTATTGTCAGTTGAGGCGTTGATGGTTTTACCCTAGTATAAATCTTGTGCCATGAATTTTGTTATATTTGTATATATTTTCAAGGATTTTTAGACGTTAATTATCATTCCTTCAAATTTCAGTTGCGGTACCTGCAGACCCTCAACAACATCTCAGCCGAGAAGAATTCGACAATAATATTTCCTTTGCCGATTGATCTTATGAGCCATTTCTTTGATTTGAAGGGTTCCAGAGGTTCTTCTAGAGAACAAACGAGTTAATAACGAAATACTATTTAATTATTATATTTTTATATCGTACAGTAAAAAATAAACTGTAATTGACTTGTTTCTATTTATTCCATCTGTTTACTACTGAACTACTTATCGACTAACTGAGCTTAAACCCGAATAACTTTCATGTCCTTTTTAATTCCTGACATTGCTCACTAGAGCTTTTCAGAGGAGGGCTTTTTGATCTGAAGGCACTGTATAGGGTACGTTTAGGTGCAATCGTATTCTTAAAAACCTCTCTAACAAGTCTACGTATTCAGGAAAATTTTGTTGATAAAAATAAAAAAAATATTGGGCGTTAAAATGTAAAGTATATATATATATATAAAATGTAAAGTATATATATATATATATATATATATATATATATATATATATATATGTGTGTGTATATATATATACAGGAATAACGGCTGGTTGTTCGATATAGGTTGAATAATTAATGGGATTCAGCCTGAAGGTGGGCGAATTAAAACTACGTGTTAACTCTTTGTTCTTTAATGAAGAGCTATCCAAGAGTTTCTCTTCTTCATCAGTTCAATACTAGAATGTTGGTTAAATTCTTATATGTTTTACAAAATATGATAAAAATACTTACAAAACTTGAGGTTAAACATAAAGCAATCCAATATAAAACAGTATAAAAGAATCCTGTACTCAAATGTACGATTCCTCGAGGAATTAATCATTAAATTATATATCTATTTTCTAAAGAAATATGTTTGAAATATCCTATATAAAATTTATATTATTTGGCAATTTCATTCAACTTATACCATTGCCATGATATTTCGAAGTATATCTATATGTCTCTTTGACTTCAAATTAAATTTTCTGTCATCCATATCAATCTTTTTCGTACATTTGAGTAGAGGATTCTTTTATACTGTTTTATATTGGATTGCTTTATATTTAACCTCAAGTTTTGTAAGTATTTTTATCATATTTTGTAAAACATATAATAATTTAACCAAAACATTCTAGTATTGAACTGATGAAGAAGAGAAACTCTTCGAAAGCTCTTCATTAAAGAACAAAGAGTTAAGACATAGTCTTAATTCGCCCACCTTCAGGCTGAATCCCGTTAATTATTCAACATATATATATATATATATATATATATATATATATATATATATATATATATATATATATAATAGGATTATTGCATAATCATACAACCTAGTTTTTGGCAAAACAAACAATCGTTATTTTTAAATTACCTTAAGAAATGTCTTTTTTGGGGAAAATGTTGATATATGTTTAAGACACGAGAAGCTAAGGATTAAGGATTGAAAGATTGTGCATCCAATTATATTTTATATTGTGATTGAAGTAAATTTCTAATGTAAAATAATTGTATACTATAATTTTCACTATGTTTCTTGTTCGATATTATATGTATTTTATGATATGTTTTTATTTTTTACATTTTAATCATAAGAAGTTTTTTTTGGAGAAGAATAAAATACTAAGTAATATTTAAAGAAACTAAAAATCATTACAAGTGATATTTTTTAAATAGAAAAGGTATGTGAATTTTTGAATATGAAACTTAGTACGTATATATGTAAATATTATCTTCGTCTGCTGTAAACTATTGTGTTTTTGAAGAACAAGAAATTCTCTAAAAATCAATAATATCAAAAAAAACCAACTCAATACTCAAAAAGACGTATTTATAACATCCCATACATTTATGTAATATATTGTATAGTGGTGGAACATCTTAAATTCCACAAAAAAGAAAAAATCGTAACATCTAAAATGTAAATTGTTAATTCAACAATATTACACAAAGAAGAATGAAGATTAAAAGAATCTCTTTTGAACTACCCTATATCGGAATAACTCATAAGGTTTTGTCAGAATGATTTTAATCGGATCACTGAAAAACACAATTCTTAGAGGGCATTTTTGGAGAATGTATGATATAATAACAAACTTGCTCCTAACAGAGCTATATAAATTCACAAAACAACTGTTACAAATTCTTCCAACTTGAAAACATTTGAATATTACATTTGATATTTCTTTGTGTGACTCTATAAATCTAAAATGATAACTTTTCTTTGATTGTGACATTGCAAAACTGGGAAACAATCAATTTGAAAATTACATTCTATAATAATTCCATTGTAAACAAGCTCAGCCCATCTCTTGAATCGTTTGGATTTTTGAACATACAGTTTATGTTCGCAAGTATGACGTTATTTTTCCTAAAATCCGTAACAATAAAGTCATAAATCCTAATCCTAATTTAACGAACATTATACTTCACAGGCTTTCCAAGATTCCAACACTATCCGTGACAAAAAATGTAAATTCATTATATTAAACAAACAATATTTATATATAAGTTTGCGAATCTGTAGGCGTCAATTTCTTTGTAATCCGCAGGTTTTTAAATATTCCTAAATTCAATGACAAATTTCAGAATAATATGATAATAAGAAAACTTGGGTATGCAACCATACCTACTACAATACATAAATAAATAGACCTTTATTCAACATTTAAAATCACTGCATTTACAAAAAAATTACAAAATAATTTTACAAATACAAATGATTTATTTGCCTTGTGAAAACAATCACCACCCACGTTACTTAGCATTTTTCAAAAATTCCTCATACGAGTAGTATGCTTTTTTGGATAAGTATGTATAGAGTTCCTTTCCAAACTTCACTATATTTTTCTCATTCCCCGTTGTTCGCGTATATTTATTAAAACTCTTGGTGCCCCTATAGATATTTTGCCCAACTGACAGCCTAGAGAATAGCTGATGTAGTTCATTGCTGCTACGTGAAATGATACTTGCTTTTTAATATACAGTGTTAATAGGTAAATATATAATGAATAGACTGTCATGTCAGAATGTTAAACTCAGTGCAAAATTGCTTGCACTGAGTTAATGGGGGAACACCAGCTATACATGGTAAGATGTTTTTGTCAATTGAGCTGAACGGCCTCAAAATATAAGGTCATATGTCAAAATCGACTACGCTATGCCGAAATATGTTAATTTAAGAACAGTGAAACAGTAAATTTTAATTGGGGCATTATGAAAGAGGTCTTATTTGATTTATTCGTTACATAATCGATATGTTCCTTTTAAGTAAGTTTATTATCAACAATTATTCCTAAGAATTTACATTACTTTGTCTACTCGATAGATTCATTAGCTTTATTCGTGGAACACAATTCTGAACCAATTCGTTATCAACTCAGTTCTACTCAAGGGCGCATGCCTGATTCAGAACTAGTAAAAGATACTTGTGTACCGCGAATGCCATTGCAACTAATTCAGTACCCTAAAAATCTCATATACCTACTCTTTCATGCTGTCAAATTATATAAATATGTATGTGTCAATTAAATGAGTCAGTCTACATTCTGCTACTGCTATTTATGGTAGAAGTTTGAATATTCTGACAGGGCGAAACGATTTGCTTCCACACTTTCTCGACTAATCCGAAAATGAAACTGATGATTATTAAATTGTGGCACAATATGTTCAAAATAATCAATTGTGTTTGGAACACTCACGATTTCCAAAAGTTCTTCCAAACCCCCGTCACTTGAAGTCCATGTTAACAAATATTCTAAACAATTTTAAAGTCCAAACGTAAACACAATAAACAATAAGTAAATTTCCGGAAGTAGGCAGCACAAAATAACAATTTACTAAATTTGAGTAAAAATTATTCAAACGCGCATGTCAGAACGAGGAATCCTAGCTATAATTCAAGAACTGATAATCTGGTTAGGAATCAATAATGAATCAAATTTTCCTTCACCGCGAACACAGAATTGTTACTGCGAGTTCAGTAATTTCTGTACCGCGAATGCTTTTATTGCAACTACGCATGCGATCAGTAATGAATCGATAACGAATTGTTACCGCGAATAAAGCTATTATTTAACTTAACAATATAACTTTTAGTGGTAGAAATGACATTTTTTGTGATTTTTTATCATTTACCGTTAACCCATTTGAATTACAATAGTCATGCAATTCCCGAGTGGCTACATTAGCATTTCTGACAAGTTCAGAATCACTTTCTCCAAATACAAATATACCAAAATTTGTGTCATAATATGTTGATACTGGTTGCATAACTAAAAGGCTATCAAATTTAATTATTTACTGTGAACAATTTTTGATTTACTTACCAACATGTGTATTGCCTTTCATATATACTCAATGACATAGAAATCGCAACGCCCAGAAGGAGATGTATAAATTCTATATTGTTTTGGTAAAACATCGATGCTATAGTAAGGAGATAAAATTTAACAAACCATGGTGTTTTTACTTTTATGTTTTTTTGGGCAATAACACCACAATAGAAATAAAACGACGTATATTGCAGGAATACCAAACGTTTCAAAGTCTATTCTGACTTCGTTGTCAATGGCTTTATATTTATTGATGTAGATTGCAAAATGAAAATTAGATTTATGACATTTAAAATTGACATTAGAAAATTTGTTGTTTTTAGATATACAGGTAGCACAAAAAATTCTAAAGATCATGAATTATAGTTAACCAGCTTTCAAATTAGAAGAATTTGAAAGAGTTGTCTTTAGAATTTATAAGTGGCGTTCCTAGGTACGACTTTGTTATAAGATAGCGGATTCGCCAAAAATGCGATCAAAGAATTCTATTGTTTCAGTGATCCCATTAATGTCATAAATCTAATTTTCATTTTGCAGTCTACATCTATAAATATAAAGCCATTGACAACGAAGTCAGAATAGACTTTGAAACGTTTGGTATTCCTGCAATATACGTCGTTTTATTTCTATTGTGGTGTTATTGTCCAAAAAAACATAAAAGTAATCAAGAATATGCCACAAACAACGTTTAGAAGACAATGGTTTTTTTATGTAAATTTTTTTTTTCATTTAATAATATAGTCATTTTTGCATTTTATTTATTTAGCAAAGAACAAACTGTTTGATGGGATCCAAAATCGATGTTTAGTAATGTTAAAATATCTAGAGTCATTTTGAAAGGGGTCGAATTCTACATTTACGGAAGGTGGGTTTTTCATTTCGAGAAATCACTAACCGTACGAACAGAAAAAATTACTGTTTTCAGATGTTGCCAGGCGTGATTTGATAACACCTAAATCGGAGAAGAGTAGGCACCGGACGTCGAAGGAGCACAAATAAAGTTCAAGATCGATGTCTAAGAGTTGTCGCCTCAGAGACCGATTTTCATCAACTTGAAGTTTTGCTGATAAGTGGTTAGGAGAACAAGGGCATCTTGTAAGTGTCCGAACGGTTTACCGCTGTAAACGGTCATATGGACTGCAGCATTATCGACCCTATCTTGTGCTACCTCTGATCGCTGAGCTTTGAGGGCTACGACTACAGTGGTGCAGAGAACATTCAACATTAGAATGTGGAATGACATTAGGTCGTTTTCTCCGATGAATCTCGATTCTGCTTGGGTGGACATCATGACCGAAGAAGGGTTAGATGACGTCGACGAGAAAGGCGTCAACCTCAATTTGATGTTAAATGACAGGTACACCGTACACTAGGCGTTCTGGTATCGGGTGCTATTGCACATAGAAGTAGGTCATCTTTAGTCTTTGTTCGAGGCACTATCAGTTCCTCTACTTAGTTTAATCTTATGTGAATCTGTTGACATGAACGCTCAGATACCCCGATCTCAAACTATAGGCAACTTAACCGGTAACTCCAAAGACAAAGTACCTAACGAGGATCGAGGAGTTTACGAAATTTCATGTCGCGATTGCCCACAAAGCTACATCGGTCGTACCAACAGGCGCCTTAACCATCGAGTATATGAACACTCTCTGTCAGTTCGTAAAAAAGATCCGACTTCAGCTCTCTCGCATCACCATATCCAAACAGGGCACTCTATCAACTTCAAGGACAGTAGGACTATCATATCTCTCAATTCTCTTAGGGCATCCACTATTCGCGAAGCCATCGAAATAGAGAAAAGACTTCTCTGTCTAAATAGACGCGATGACAGCATTCGCCTTCCCACAGCTTGGACCTCCGTAACTGCCAGATTAAACAAACCAGACACGTCCACCAACACCCAACCAATCACTGCACAGCCCCTTCATCACGCGACATCCCCTCCTAATCGACCGATAACTATAAATAAAAGAAGCAGCGCAGATTCACCTTCAGTTCAGTTATCTAGTGACTCTTGGGGAGTAGGCAGGTTAAGGCCCCGAGTTTGATCTAGACTTTGAAACTCTATTTCATTTCTTGTCTCTTGATAATGGCTCCAAAGCAGGAGTCGAAACGTCGAGTATTTAATAAATTCAGACGCGGTTCTCACCCGGATTCTAGCTTAGTTACTCGAATAGTAGAAGCGAAAGCAGAAGGCTAAGAGAATTATGCGAACCGACCTGAACAGGGCAGATGTGACTCTGCCGAAACGTCGTCATTTTACTATCGATCCCGGCAGGGATCAGTCATCAACTACGCTGATGAATTCCCGGAAACCATCTAATACATTTAGTGCCCGCGAAAACTTAAAAACAAATATATATATATATATATATATATATATATATATATATATATATAAAGTTACCCTATATATATATATATATATATATATATATATATATATATATATATATATATATATATATATATATATATATAGGGTACCTTTTTTTTATGATCAGTATGGGGATCTCGGAAACTAGCAGAGATAGAGCGATGGTTAAATTGGGAAAGATTTGCAGTTTTACTGGCCCAATTTATTGACACTTTCAGATTTTTGTAAAAAGTCATGGCTTACTAGATATATTGAAAAAACGAAATTCTGTCGATTTAGTCAATTCCCTCTAGCTCCTTTGTTTTTGATTTTATAAAAAAAGTGTAAATATCAAATTTGAAGGGAATTGTATCCCGAATATGATTGTCATGTCCTCGTTTGCGTGACAGCTCTCGTTTTCGAGATATGACACACAATTATCTTTTTTTGAATGAAAACCATAGTTGGCTATGACCTCAAAAAATTGGACATTTTTAGAGCTTTTCAACGATATAATATTCGATATAATTATTCAAATAACGGAGTTATGGATGCTTTTCTCTCTTATTTTCACTTTTAACATAGGTAGCTATGAAATAGATTGATTTATTAATAACAATTTCAAAAAACATTGAACGATTTTTTTATTAGGTATATGAGATATAACGAAAAAACTAAATAAGTAGGTACTTACTAAAAACTTAAGAAATTAACGTCATAAAACAATCTATATCGTGTTATATCTTTGAAAAGATCTAAAAATGTCCGATTTTTTGAGGTCATAGTTTCCATTCAAAAAAAGGATACCTAAGTATCTCGAAAATGAGAGCTGTCACGTAAACCAGGATATGACAATCATATTCGGGATATAAATCCCTTCATTTTTGATATTTACACTTTTTTATAAAATCCAAAACAAAGGAGCTAGAGGGATTTGACTAAATCGACAGAATTTCGTTTTTTCAAAATATCTAGTAAGCCATGACTTTTTACAAAAATCCGAAATTGTCATTAAATTGGGCCAGTAAAACTGCAAATCTTTCCCAATTTAACCATTGCTCTATCTTCGCTAGTTTTCGAGATCCCCATACTGATCATCAAAAAAAAAACTCACCCTGTATATATATATATATATATATATATATATATATATAGGTTTCCGTGAGTTGATACGTGATACATGACCCAGACGATTATTTACAGCTCTGTTTATCTGTAAAATAAATTCAGCGATATAAAACAAAGAAAGCACAACTTTATTTCATAAATAACAGATTTGATTCTTCCACTCTGAAACATGTTTTAATTAACTTCATTTAACAAGAGAATGCTAAGAAAAACGGAGTCACTGTTTGGCTTCTTTCTTGTATGTCTGAACTGAATGGCAAGCTTGGTGAAATGCCTTAAACTCCTCAATATTAAGAATATAATTAAAACAAACTTTCAGCATTTAATTAATGTCTTCACCTTTATTAAAGCTTCTTAACAAGGTACATGCTGTGAATATTTTAGTAGTCGTAATAAATTGCCACAATGATAGCAGATGTCTGGGTGTGTCGACAAGCGTTATACAACTTCAACTCTTTCCAAAAACAACATTCCGCCGAGAAAATAAACTTTCGAGCATTGTCATGCTTTGCCTAATTCCACTCCGTTGTCTGGAAAATCCTCAAGTGAACAAATAAATAATAATCAGCGACAACAAAGAATGCCGGGATTTCACTGAGACTGTTGAAGGCAGATTCGACACAACAACAAAAGGGACGATTATGAGAACGGCAACATCTGTTGTCACTTGCAAGGTTAAATTTATTGGTAGGCTTGTTCCCGCAGACGGAATATTGTGCAAGATTTACAGAGAACAGTTGACGACTCCAATTATTTAATAGACTAATTTGGGAAACTTCAGACTTGAGCCAATTGTTTTCAGTGAAATTGAAATACTCAAGTTGGCTGGAATGTTTTCGGTTAGAAAAAATTTATGAAAATTATTAATGCCTTGGCAATTCACTAAAATTTATCACACGGCCAGTTTTTTGAAAAGTGATTTTAGCACTGTTTTGCTAAGTCTATTAGTGCTCAACGATTTGGAATTTTTTTGCTCTATCTTGAAAATATTCATATAGAAAAATTTGAATTAACCTTCCGGAACACGCAATTTTTTTTCTGATTTTAGCACAAGCACTATTAGTCCATTGAAATTTTGCCTGAATATGCAAAATGATTATGAATCTACAATTAGTTTTTGCAGCAAACGTGCATTAAGGGGTGAAATCCCCATAAAACACCCTAAAAACAGGGTTATTTGCATTTTACTCGAAAACTACAATAAATATGAAAAATGTAACTGCTTCATCGCATTCCTCGTAAAATTTTAGATTTAAATCATATAGAAAATTGCCAAATTTTTCTGTAATTTTTAAGTTTTTACTTTATTTTAGGATATTGAGATTGCACGCATAGTACCCGTAGACACTCCAATATGTCAGTTTGAATGGTACAACCATATACTTAATACTGATATACTAGCTCAGGTCATTTACGAAATTACGTGACAAAATTAATAGTAGAACAAAACCGACATCAACGGATTCTAATGATAAAACTTGACTAATTGACATAAAATTCAACATTTTTAATTGTTGCGTTTTTGTTTTTTAACCTTTTACACAAAATCCACCAATAAAACCGTGTTTGCTACTATGGGCAATGCTGAAGAGAAATGAAAAACCTACAAAATGAGCTTATACGCTCAACATCGTTAATTGATATCTTAGATAATGGAACGTTTACCCGAAATTCTAAAACAATAAATAATCGCTTACATATATTTTTTTATTTTATAGCTGAAAGATTCTTATTAACTGAAGCCATAGATCTTCTCATACCCAATTCATGCTCTAAAAATAAATACAGTAACCCCAGTACAAAAAGCAAAATTACAGTCAATCCTATGGAAGACATAGTTTTTTGCACAGCCATATTACCTCACCGGATGACCCTATCATTATGAATAAACCACCGATGGAAAGTAGAAGAGTTGGTCTAGAGACCCCTCATTTCACTTTTTGAAAATTTAAAGTATAAATACATATAAGTATTGAAAATATTTGGACATTCCGTAAAAAAATATTTGGACGAGTCCATTCGAAAAATTGCTAAGGGGTGGTATATAATAAATAATCTTAAAGCAAATTTTAATTTTAAGCAGACACATATTTATATTTCTTGCATAAATATGTGTCTGCAATAAATTTAGCAAAATGGAATACCTACACTCCATTTAGCCAGAGATGATAATTACGGAACAATCATAATATGACGCTAAATGCGAAGTCTATTGCAAGCGATTTTTCCATTTGTAAATGTTTCTATAAAAGATCAACACGTACCTACCTAAATATCTAAAGAAATTTGGCTTGTCACTAATTAGTATTTATCAACAAAAAATTAACAGGAATCTGAATTGAACAACATAAAAATTGCATTGTTAACTAATTGAAGATTAACATCTAATGTCTTCTATTGTTAACTATTATCAATTTGTATCAGCTTTCCATTTTTATATAATAACAAATTATGAAATGTACTGAAAGTGTAAACAAAGGAACCTACTATTATTTACTTATGTTTTAAAAAATCAGTGAATAGAGAAGGCAAATTTTCGTTTTTTGTTTAAATTTAAATAAGCATATTAAACATGATTGCCCCATCATTATCATCAGTGTCTGTCTAAATGGAGTTTAGGTATTCCTTTTTGCTAAATTTATTACATAAATCCATATTATGCAAGAAATATAAATATGTGTCTCCGTAAAATTTAAATTTGCATTAAGGTTATTAGTTATAAGGATATAGTACCACCCCTTAGCAATTTTTCGAATGGACTCGTCCATTAAAATTTTTGTGGAGCAGCTTTTTCTTTTGGTGATATTATCTTATAATGGGTCCATATTATGTGAAGTTGGGCCTATTTAACTATAAAATTGAAATATTTTTTACGGTGGAGTTGAGTTTTTGATCGAGTTATTCCTGTTTATGGTGCCGTTTCTTTTTTATGAGGAAAACATAGTTTTTTATGATGTTTAATTGGTCATTTTAGTATGATTAGTATTTTAGTATAACTAATTTTTAGAAAGTTTAGCCGTGTATCAATTGACTATTTAACCGTTATCCTTACGGGATTTGATTACTGTGCAGCCATTGGTGCATGAAGTACAGATTTCTTCATAGCAGGCGATTTTTGAAATACCTATTTGGCTTTGAGTTTCCACGAATATAGTAAATTCAAGAAATACAGTACGAACCATAGTTTTTGATGAATATGTGGTAGTAAGAATTTTCTGACTAACATTGCATAAGGTTAGTCAATTCAAATTCAATTCAATTCAAACACTTTATACCGATATCTTTTTTGGACATAACTTTGATTGTATACTAGATTTTTGATAAATTTGTTTAAATATCACTTTAGTATCTTTGTAGTATATTAATTTTCTCTATATTGTCTTTAGTAAAAATATTAGATCTCCAAAATTTAAATATAATAGAGTATATTTCCCTTTTTTTGATCATTTTGTGTATTTAATATTATTATTTATTAAGTTATCTTCTGTTTACATTTTGCATAATTTTTTATACTCGAACCTGAAAAATATTATAAGTGATCGCAAGTGAAAATATTGAACATAATTTTTTTTTGAGAACAAAATACAAAAAAAAAACACGTCATCCAGAAAGACCATATACAGTTTTGATATAGCCGGTGTGAAATAACATCACACCTTCATACTATTTGTTGGTTTTTAGGTATGTTCACTTACAGGTGTTTTAAGAAAATGGCGCCCTTAATAAAATTTTTGTGTTTTAATATCTTATTGTTCCCGATGAAAAGCAGCCGCCTAGCAATTGTGAGCAGGCCAAGGTAGGTTTTATATTGAACTTTAAGTGTATTGATTTTATAAATACCTGGTAATTGTCACA
This sequence comes from Octodonta nipae, assembly GCA_034190945.1. NCBI lineage: Eukaryota > Metazoa > Arthropoda > Insecta > Coleoptera > Chrysomelidae > Octodonta > Octodonta nipae. Next base: position 14,414,626 of record CM067220.1, on the reverse strand, counting down.
ACGCCCACTTTGGGCGCCAAATATGTGACTATTTTTCGCACTCCTGGGATGTTTTGTTGTTTATTTATTGTCCTATTATCTCGACACTTATCCACTCTATTCTCTCTCGGTCTTACCTTAGCGTAACTTGGATTTTTTTATCTAATTTTGGATTTTAGGCACCATGTTTAACAACCGTCAGTACTAGCCCAGCACACTGAGCAACTTCTTTTTCTTGAGAAGAGTTGGCATTCTAGACCTGAAGGAAATCAACTGTTTTCCTAATGGTAGTTTATTTTTGGTTATAGCAAAACTGATAGATTCATTAAATCACCCAGTTAAGTATATTCTCGTACTATTTCCAGGGTTGTTTCATCTATTGTTATATTTTGAGTGGCTATTAGTTCACTGTACTATATTTTTGTTTTGATGGCATATATTTTAAAACCTATATCATTGCTTACACCATTGTCAAATTATGTTTTGGTGCAGTGTTCTCAACAAATCTCAGAGAGATATCCTACATCTATCTCAAGTCCTTTGTAATTTCAGTTTAACTTCCGAGAAATACTTCCTACTGGTACTGTTGATAGCTTCTCTGTTTTTTGGGAATTCTAAACCATAGATAAGAGATTTATATATGTATATAGATAGGTAACTCTCCGTGTAAAACACGTTCACTAGATTACAGCGCTCAAGTGAGTGGTTGAAAAAACATTCAAGGCGGGAAAATTAAACACGGATTAATATTAAATAAATTTTATTTTTTAAATTCTTAGTCATCCTGATTTCTGACTACATCTTTTACCAAGATGCAATCAGAAATGCAGGATGACTAATTATTATGTTTAAAATGTTATAAAAGAAAACGAAATAAAATAGTAAACAATTTTTATTGAAAGTTACGTAGTTTGTCTTTATTCCAATCGACCTTTTTTGATTGATTTATGATCTTGCCTTTAACAGTTCTTAGAAGGTGTGATGGTCTTCTGGTATCTAAAAATATATTCATATATTAAAAATATAATTAAATTGTAGTAATATTTTTACCTCTTCTATTTTTTGCTGTTGATATATTTCCATGTTCAAAATTAGCAGCAGGTGTTTTTAATTTCCTCAAAGTAGTTGCAAAAGATAAATCTAAGCAAATATTATCCTATTCACTTTCCAAATCAGGGTTAACATTCTGCTTAGTGTTCTCATCTAAGAAATTGTACAATAATGTACTGTACTGACTTCAAAACTATTATGAAATAAATTATGTACCATGATTATGAAATAATGAAGGAATGGTACCAAATTTCAAGTTCGATTTCCTTCTTGTTAAGCCCCAACAAATCTTGCTTTCTGAGGAAAAGTGAGCATCACACTCTGTTAGACATCCTAATTTGTTGGGGCGTTTTGTTCAACAGTTTGCTGCTATTAATCTGGTTGAGCCAAATTTGAAGTAGCTCCAAATATATTTCTTTTATTATACAAAACATAAATATTATTTAGTAAATGCAGTTACATATTTTCATAAAATTATTTTATTTACCTCAGTTTCTTTTGGGAACCGATGCATCACTGAATTTAAACTAGTATTTCCACAAAAGGGAACACAGCAATAGATTAATTACCATGATTTATAAAAACTTAACTTACAACAATTCACAATTTAATAAACAACAGAAATTGTAAATTGAAAATACCGACTTTTATCAAAACAGAACACGAAACAAGTTTACCCATATTTTCACAAAACACTAGTTTCTTTATTTCTAAATGTTTGTCCTTTATTATCTATATAAAAGTAAGAGATAAATATATTCTTGGACACAATATCCGCAACCATTAATAACAGAAAACTTATTCTATTTGTCAAATAGCGGCGACTGAGGATTGTGACAAGGATCGATATAATTGGGTGTATATCTGTCTTTCTTAATCGACTGGTTGAAACTCTGAACGGTGAATTCCTATATAGTTACCCGTGCATGTTCTGAACTGCCTCCTTTAGCACCTGTTTTCTATTGGACTACTACTTATAGGACACCCTGTAAATTGTTAGACATTTCGGCTTGTGCTTTGAAGCCATTTTCAAAAGGCAAACAACAGGAAAAATAAAATGAGATATTGAGATCTAGATCGAACTCCGAGTCTCAATCGGCCTACCCCCCAAGTCTCACTATAATACTAATCATAAAGGGTTTCTTATATTTTCCCGTTTTTTACACACATTGAGATTGTTAAAGTGTATAAGTTATATGTGAGTCCTCTCGAGATATTTCGGATATAACCTAAGCGTAAATCACCTTGAGAATAATAGCGAACACAAAACACGATAATAAACATAATATTTCGTACTCACCTTTGGCAGCTCGGTTTTCTCTATTAATTATTACCGACGTAAATCAAGTCGGCGGCGATATCTCCAAGAAAGGAATGTCTACAACCTCATTTTCGGCAGCACACCGTACGTATTGCAATATGGATTAGAGAAGTTTGCGAGCCCATAGAATAGAGATGGCAAAGGTTACAAGGATAATAACTTGTTATCTCGGGGGTGCAATAGATTCAGAACGAAGGAGAGAAGATGACAGCTCATGACGCTGGTTAATAACTTATAAGCTTGTTGCACCCCGAAAGAATCTCTAGGTGGTGTAATGGGGCTGTTTGCCGACAAAATGAAGCTGAAATCAGGTTGAGTGGGAATTCGGAAGAAGCGATTTTTATTAATGGCGTTTGTGAGGTATTCGGGAAATGGATCTATTATAATATTTAAGCAGTGAGTTTTTCTCCGGTGTTGTGCTTCCATATGGTGTGCTAGGTATATTGAAGGGAAGTTTATGCTGCAAACGGATTGTAGCATAAACTTGTGAAAGTCAACATGAGGAATATCAGTATTTTAAAAAAGGTTTTGCTTTATAAGCCGTTAAATTTTTGGGTTTTGTATTTTTGGATATTTGTTTCGTTGCTTTTGTAATAAATAAATAGATATATCTGGCCAATACTATAATGGTTTCTGCAATGCGTGCTCTATGCATTGATAATAACAGTAAATTACTGTTTGAAAAACTAATAAACATAATTACTGAATTAAAATAGTCTATAAAATTTTGGTGGATGCGCCGGTATGATTATAAATTTAATAATTTTATCCGCATTATACAGGGTGTTCCTAAATTGGAGGTACAAACGAAAAGGGGAGATTCCTTGAATAGTTTTTGGAAGAAAAAGTAACATAACCATGGTTCCGCAAACGTTTCGTTTTCAAGATACAGAGTGTTAAAGTTTCAATTTTTTTCAAGTTTTTTTTTCATAGTATCTGCACTTCACAAGATATTCAAATTTAATTTGGCATATATATTACAATTTAGAGTTTACACCTTGTGACATGCCAATTTCGATTGCAAATCTGCAGGGTAATATTTTTTCGGGAACACTGTCCACTGTTGTCCTTCAGAACTTTTTTTTGGTGAGCCACTGGTACTTTCAAAAATCGTAAAGAAAAGCTTTGTTGTTATAGCAAACTTTATGTTCTCTTGTAGTTTTGTCGTATCTACTACAGATTTCGAGAAAAAAAATTTGAATTATTAAACTAGCAATGATTCTTAAAGATGCGATAAACTGGTATAATCATCAAAAAAATGTATTACTGCAAGAAACGTACAACTCAAAAATTAATCATAATAAAAAAACGAATTAACAACAAAGGAACTAAACTACAGCAATTGTTGAAAATGTCCTCCCCAACCTTTATACAAGCTTCTGTTCTTTTTCTCATAGACGATCGAACTCTTTCAAACCCTCCTGGAGTATTCCTAATTGTATCAAACGCGCCTATTATACGATTTCTCAGTTTGTCTACGGTATTCACTGGCGTTATGTACACTAGAGATTTCAGATGGCTCCATAGAAAGAAATCTAAACTATTTAAATCTGGGGATCTGGCGGGCCATGGCTGATGTCCACCTCGTCCAATCCACCTGCTTAAATAATTTTAGTTCAAATACTCCCTAGCCAAAAGTGAAAAATGAGCAGGAGCACCGTCGTGCATGAACCACATTTCACGTCGCATCATAAGAGGTATATCATCCAATAACAAGGGCAAATCGTTCTCTAAAAAATGTCTGTATGATTGACCAGTAAGTCGCCCTGGCAAGAAAAAAGGACTAATCAAATAATTGGCAATATTACCACCCCACACATTTAATGAAAATTCCTCTTGAAAATAAGCTTCTGCAATTTCATGTGGATTCTCCTCAGCCCATATGTGTTCATTATGAAAATTTATGATTGAAGTCCTTGAGAAACAGGCTTCATCAGTGAATAGGATTTGGCAATCAAAATGAGGATTGTTCAATAGTCTGTTGAGGTACTACTGACAAAAATAATTCTTGGATAACAATCTGGAGGCAAGAGCGCCTGCACCCTCTGAATGTTATAAGGTTAGAGCACAGAATCCCGCAAGATCCGCCAAACAACTTGATGACTTGTATTTAAGGTAACACTAATTTTTCTTGTACTGGTTCCTGGATGTTCTTCTATTTCGTTCAGCACTGCCTCTTTGAGTCGTGGTGTTCTCACACTTCGTGGTCTACCTGCATTAATATTTTTTGCAGAAAAAGATCCAGTTTCTGAAAGACGCCTGTGAATATTAGAGAACATCCGATGACCAGGCATCACTCTATTGGGATAGCGTTCCATATAAAGACGCTTAGCTTCTCTTGAATTACCATTTGCAAGACCATATATGAAATGCATGTCAGCCATTTTGGAATTCGTAAAATTCGGCATGTTTTGATATTAAAATGCAACCATCTTTAATTTTCAAAAAACAGGAGTTTCATTTGATGTGTCAAAACTAACAATAAATTTATTCATTCACCACAGCCTACTAGGTAGGTAACTAGATTTCTATGACAATTCGGAAATTTCTGAGGATTTCAAGAGAATCATTCAAAATTTTTTTCTCGAAACCGGTAGTGGGTACGACAAAACTACAAGAGAACATAAAGTTTGGTATTACAACAAAGCTTTTCTTTACAATTTTTGAAAGTACCAGTGGCTCACCAAAAAAAAGTTCTGAAGGACAACAGTGGACAGTGTTCCCGAAAAAATATCACCCTGTAGATTTGCAATCTAAATTGGCATGTCACAAGGTGTAAACTCTTAATTGTAATATCTATGCCAAATTTCATTTGAATATCTTGTGAAGTGCAGATACTATGAGAAAAAAGTTCAAACTTTAACACTCTGTATCTTGAAAATGAAACGTTTGCGGACCCATGTTTATGGGACTTTTTCTTCCTAAAACTATTCAAGGAATCCCCCCTTTTCGTTTGTACCTCCAATTTAGGAACACCCTGTATTTCAAATGAGCTCCAATATATCGAATTCTATACGGTAAAAGCTCTTTATTCGCGGGGTATTTGTTCCGTGAATATGCAGCGAATACAGAAACCGTGAACATGGAATAGTAATTTATACTTACAGGATTATAGGGGATAAGTTCCTAGGTGACAAAATAAAAAAACGATTATATGAAAAAATCAAATTACTTGAAGTTTTAGACCATACTATTATGGAATACATTACATATTGTCTTCAGGTTTAGGCAATGGTTTAAAGAATTTTGTAATGTTTTCTAGCTTGGCAGTTTTTAGAAGCTTCTTCAATTCACACTCAATTTCAGTAGTGGCATTAGCAATTTGTTAAAAATAAGACTTCGTTCCATAGATGGATCAATTTTCATAATGTCAGTATTCATAGTCATAGTATTCATAGTCATGATTATGACTATGAATACTAAGATTATTTTAAATTAAATGTTACACCTGAACGTCACTTGATTCTATCTGTTCGACCCATCTCGTCGTGTTTGCAATTAAAGTTTGAATTTGCATAGATCCTTCGTCATTTTCTACAGTCAGAATGCATTTTGTTATGTCAAATTTCGTCCAGCATTCCATAACATTCATATCAGGATCACATTCCATATTATATAGTATGGTTTTGAAGGTTTGTCTAATGTAATAGAGCTTAAAGGCCTGGATTATGCCTTGGTCCACAGGTTGAAGCTAAACTGTTGTTTTGGGAGATAAAAATGTGTTTTATATTTGGACGCATAGTTTCTAGTTTACGAGTGTGACCTGGTACATTGTCCAAAACTGCTTCAAAATAATTTTTTCAATAAGTTTCAGCTTTAGAGACAAAACAATTTCGAAACCAGTCTTTTTTATTAGAACGCCAAAACACTGGCAGGACGTCCTTGTTTTTTTTAAACCATGACAATTTAAAGATCTTTAAACCATCAGTGGTTTAATAACACAATCTTTTTATTTACATGTATTCGTATTATGTACCGATGTACTGATTGGATCCGCGAATAAGGAAGTCTTTAGCCGCGAATATTGGAATTTGATTCGTGATGAGTGATAACATCGATTATTACAAAGAAGATGAGTGAGATCTCATCGAAACGTCAAACTATCTTTTCTAAGACAACCGAGAAATACAAACGAGAATCCCGAGAGCCTTCAATGACATATATATATATATATATATATATATATATATATATATATATATATATATGTATTAGATGGCTTCCGGGAATTCATTCGTGTAGTTTATAAATGATCCCTGCCGGGATCGATGGTAAAATGACGACGTTTCGGCAGAGTCACATCTGCCCTCTTCAGGTCGGTTCGCATAATAGCCTTCTGCTTTCGCTTCTAGTTACTCGAATACAGTACTCGAGTAACTAGAAGTAACTGGAGTAACTAGAAGCGAAAGCAGAAGGCTACGAGAATTATGCGAACCGACCTGAAGAGGGCAGATGTGACACTGCCGAAACGTCGTCATTTTACCATCGATCCCGGCAGGGATCAGTTATCAACTACGCGGATGAATTCCCGGAAACCATCTAATACATTTAGTGCCCGCGAAAACTTAAAAACAAATATATATATATATATATATATATATATATATATATATATTATAATCTTGCTATCTAAACTCGAACGGTCCGTTGTCTAGTTGACACGCCCTGTCGCTGTGTGCGAATATATATTATACGGGCATTTTCTCATTATGAAGTTAAAGCTTTAATAGCAGTCGTAAAACATAGTTTCAAGGGCATCGTTTTGAAGTTCAAATGTGAATCGATGGGCAGGAAATTAATAGACTGAAATTATAACCCTTTCTTGAAAGGTGAGTGTGCAGCAATTTTGTAATGTAATTGTCATTTAAGAACGTGATATTTTAGGGTGTCACTTTGGGCCCGATGTTACAGTGGAGCTGAATATTGTACAACGGGGCCTGATTTTTGGAAGGTTTTATTTTACGTTGTGCCTGATTTTTGGGATATATTTTTTGTGGGGCCAGGTATGTAAAGTTAGGTATGCTATTTCTTACGATGGGTCTTATATTTTAAGTCAGACATTCTTTGATTGGAAAAACCTTTATTTTTGAGTTGGGGGTCGTAACTTTTTGGATGGGCCCGAAATCGTTAAATCTGAATTTTTTATGGGCTATTATTAACGAGTTTAGCTTTTAATCCAATGGCTATTTAACAAGAATTTGTGGATGGAGTATTTTGCCTAAATTGTTTGATGTCACCAGGTTTGGAAATGGTTCTGAATATTTGTGGTTTCAGTTTTAATGGCAATAGAATCTAGAGTTACTACTACTAAGGGCTTTGAGTTTTCCAAGCAAACATTTATGTAAAGTACGGTACCAATAATTGTTTCTGGATTGAACATGGTATAAAGGTTGTTTAAACTTCAGATGTACAAGGTAAGACAATACTGTTAAGAGTACGTAACGATAATTTTAAAAGACATGTCACATATCCATTTAAATATCATATACTAGTAGTAGAGTTTTGTATATTTTATGTCATAAAGGAATTCTTATTTTTTTGTTATTTTTTTGCATCATATCTTTTTTGGTATTTGTTTTAAATTAAATTCTCTTTTGTTTTCTTTTCGTGTATTTTTTTGTTACGTGATCCTATCGATTGATAAGAGTGTACATTTAATTTAAGAACAAGGGAAAATATTGAATAGAATGTTATGTCTTTACCAAACCTCATAAAACCTCATATTGGATTTGTTAGTTTTAAGGTATGTTTTACTTTACAGGTTTTAACTAACCGGTAGCCTAAATAAAATTAGTTATGTTGTTTTAATATCTAACCCACACCTATAAATGTTCCCGAAGAGGAGCTGTCGTTTCGCACGTGTGAAGTGATCAAGGTAGGTTTTAATTTGAAAATATAAGCTTATAATACCTTTTGATGCCACGAGATCCCATTATGGTTGCTGCCTAACTTTCCTAGTCTAATAAGAACTAAGAAATAGTGATTTATCATGTATTTAATATTTGAGTAGTACAAGAAGTGATTCTTCAAAGAGGAAAAGAAAATTTTGTGAAATTTTCAAATGACATAAAATCATTGACTTTGTCTTGGATATCTCCAAGTTTCACCAATTTTGAACAGACTGAACAATTATCAAGTAACAAGAATACTAAAATGTGAATTAATGTCGGCAAAAACATAACTGTAAGTAATGACATCTTTATAACAACTTAAAAACATATAATAATAAAGAAAAATTATTTAAATATATTTGATAATTTCCTGAATTTATGTTTTGAATATAAGAATTTGAATTTTTCGTTTAAAGTGTAAGTGTATACTCAAAATATTCGCCGTAATTGGAGTCTTATTGTGTTGATTTAGAAAAGTACGGTTATGTTCATATATACAATTTTTACATGCTCTACTTTTTTGACTAACATATGCGATTTATTTTCTTGATCAGTTTTCATAATAATGAAAGCGTTTTTAGACTTTTTTAGACTAATTGCTAAAATGGCATAAACTTCATATAAATTTATAGTGGTTTTGGTATCTAGAGAAATTTCTCTTGAGGTTACAGTTCTACTTTGTATTCTGAAGAAGCCAGTAACCTGGTGAAACAATTGTCAATCGGATCACATATAAGAGAGAGCTCTAGAATGAATGAATGACTTGAAACTTCCATTACAATAAAAATTAATGCAGCTTACATACAATGAGGAAGCTTGGGTTGGAACAAATTCATTTAAAATTCAGGTGTTTTTTTTTGGGAAATCGCTCGGGCACGTCGGTTTTTTTTCGACTGCGGTTTATTTTAAAATTACATTTCAAAGTTAAGAAAACAATAGTAAAAATAAGGTGTTTGTTGGTTTGAACTTATTTATTTACGTCTGATTTTTATGATTGTTGGCGGTATTTTAGTCGCATGAATTGAAAACCTTTTTTAATGGTGGAGTTTTTAACACTTGTTTATTTCCATAGAAACTGTACTATAATTTTACTTCAAATAAGTAGTTGTGAAGTGCAGTAGCAAAGTTTCAAAGTATGACACGTTTAACTGAAAAGTAGCGAATAGAAATTTTGACGATGGTAGGATATGGCGACAGAACACAAGCTGAAGTTGGTGAATTGTTTAATATGAAGTACCCGGAGCGGCCTATTACACGATAGGTAGTTAGTAAAATAGAAAGAAAGTTACGAGAATTGGGCCACGTAAAAGGCAATTACAAAACCAAACATCTTCCAGAAGGTACACAATTAAATGTTTTGCTCATTTACAACAAAATCTTCACAAATTCACTTTTCAAGTAAGATAGTTATTTCCGACGAGACAACATTTTGTTTAAATGGTTCAGTAAACAGGCAAAATTTTCGATATTGGGCATCAGAATACCCACATTTGATTATGGAAAGTCATGCACAGTTTTCTAAGAAAGTTAACGTATGGGACGGAATTGTGCGTACTTCAGTTGTGGGTCCTTTTTTTATTGAGCGAACACTTAACTTGGAAACGTATTTAGACCTATTACAAAGTGACATAATACCCCGTTTAATCAGAATTTTACCTGAATGGTGAAAACCCCAATATACTGGCAGATTCGGTATGCTTTCAACAGGATGGAGCGCTCCCGCACTATTCGCGAACAGTGCGAGATTATCTTGACAATATTTTTCCAAATAGATGGATCGGATATATTAAATTGAATCACATGAAATTATAATTTTTGTTAAGTTAGACTGTGCAGCTGCACCGGGGTTTCGGTTTACCAGCGTGTACAATTCGGAAAGCAAAACGAGGATCACTAACCGCTTTATACGTGAAACCCTCGACTGTTCCTTAAAGCACATTCGTGTTTATCGTGCGGAAGAGATATCCGACTAATGAACACGGAGAGGTGAAATAAAACCATTTCGTAAAATTTCATTTGTAGCTTATTTTTTTCCTGTACGTTGATTTTGAGATCTGAAATCTCTGAGTAACGGTTTCTGTTTTTCTAATAAACACGAAATCTTTAGAGAGTGATAGTAAATAGTGAACCATAAAAGTTTTTGGATACATATATTGTTATGGCCCACAAATTAATAAAAAGCTACTTGTCGAAAAGGCAACAAACAGTAAAATTAAATAGAGTAGTAATTGAATTTTGAGACTTAAGATTTGTTGTGACTCAAGGAACAATTCTTGGACCGCTTCTTTTCTACAATTTACGTTAATGACCGCAGGAATATTAACGTAAACTAGCAGTCACCCAGTGGACGAAATTCGACCCTAATTCATTAAAATTATGAGTTGAACATTATTGACGTTATTTTGTCTGTATAACTCCGTGTCCCATGTAAACGCGATTTGTGCGGTGCGGGCGGTGCTTTGCGTCAAACTGACAGCTGCAAACTATCAAAAACATAAAATTAATTCATTTTGTTCTTACTGGGAAATAAATTTGTGCGATTGTAGCGATTTTGTGTTGTCACATCGTTCAATTGGTTTGGTTTAGGTTTTAGTTGAAGTTTATAATTGTCACATTGACGTATCGCACAACCCGCACCGCGCAAATCGCGTTTACGTGGGACATAGCCTTAGATATAGAGTTGAGGCAAAATTAGAAAAGTACGCCAGGTCCTTGCTATGCGTATTATTTCATTTAGATTATATAGAAATAATTCACGAAATATTTTTTTATTTATGCATGTAATTGTAGCATTATTTTTACATAAATATGTCAATACAACATGTTCGATCTAATCCTCGGCAGATTTTTTTGTCCGATTTTAACAATAGAGATGACAAACAATCCAATGAAAACTCTAAAATTTAATGCCATTTCCATTATCCGCTGAATGGTGATTTGTTGCACAACACCTTCGCAATATAGTGAAAATTATATTATATTAATGACAGAATTATAATCACAACAAAAAATTACAAATATTATTTTCTACGAAAGTTAGTACTACTTGTCCGAAAAATCAGTACTGATCTATAATTTACAATACTAAATATTTTCATATTGAACTATAGGCAACTCCAAAGATAGTAAAAGATGGTCATCACTTGGTCTGAAAGAGAGTTACCCATCCACTGCCGTGTTTATCATTTGAAAACCAACCTAGCATATATAATTACTCAGTGGTTTCTGTTGTGTAGAGCGTTTTGGATTTTAAATTTTTTGAACATTTAGGTTGTAAATTCTAAATCCAGCAGTGTACGATTTCAAAGGTAATAATATGTGAAAAAATATATTTTATTCTAGAATAAATAATAACTTAACCTAATATATTCAAACAAATCTTTAAAATGTTTTTAACAGTCAGAACTTTGTAGCAATAGGACCATGTAATGTAAAATTAATTAACTATAAGTTACCCACATTGTCAGTATGATTTTCAATATAAAAAATTTACTTACCAACGTAGTAACCCATAACGATTTCTGTTTTATGTAGAAAATTTAAAGAAATCACATACTGTTAATTAATAATTGTTAAATACACCTCTTTTTGAGAATTTTTTCTGTGAATTGAAACTGAAACCTTGAAAATACTTTGAAATCTTGTCTTACTGAATTGAAAACTTTCAACTTAATCGCTACCAAAGTAATGAAATGTCAAAATTTAAATCAAATTTCCGGCAGATGGCTAAGCATTCAGTGTTGTCAGATCTACCAATTTATCGTGAATTTGTGCATAATTTTACAATATTCTGTAATCTTACTTAAACTAATATGAAAGTTACCCGACAAAATTAAAAGGACTCCAAATTAAAAGCATAAGGTTAAAATAAAGAAAGATATCAGAAATAGATTGATGAGGTGCAACATAATTCTGATTCTGAGTTGACAAACCATATTTAGAATGCAATGAAAGTTGCAAACTGCAAACTTGCGAGCGCCCAATAAACGGCGATTATTATGTATTATAATTTTTCGTTGGTTTTATTTCAATACCATGACTATGTAGGCTAACTTTAGCGAAGGTTCAAAACTTTTAGTTTTACATTCAATTTAGTTTGTCTTTCACATTGGAGTCAATCTATCTTATGATTTTCTCTCCAAGCAATCTGGCGGCACTGTTTGGCAATTGACAGTATGCATGTAAATAATGATTTTTTATTATTTTATTATTTAATTATTGAACCAATATTATAAATTAATTTTAGCTTTCTGCACTGCAGGTCGTTTGTACCTACTAAACAAAATAAAAATAAAGCAAATCGGTCGAGTGACAAAGGAGAAAATGGTACCTAACAGGTGCCTAATTATATACAGATATAGTTCCTTGAGTTACACCAAGCCTTATGTTTCAATTTTCAATAACTACACTTGGTTTACTTGGCTGAAGCAATTTCTCACAATGACGAAATGTTATTACAATTTCCTTGAGAATAATAAATTGAAGCTGAATGCCAAGAATCCAGTCTAAATTACATTTGGCTGTTATTGTGAGCAGGGAAGGCCCCACTTATAAGGTGGCGCCTGCGGTTGATAACAGTCGACCTTGCGGTTATGTGGGCGTGTCGGCCTTGTGGTGGCATCTTACGTGATTAGTGGTCGTGGGTGGTTGGGAAACTCTTGTGTGGTTGACATCTGGGAGCCATCAGGTGGAGAGCTGATGAGTGACGTCATCGGTATTGTATGTTTCAGATTGTTCGTTGGTATTGTTGGTTGGCGCCATCATGTGACGTTTGAGGTACTAAGAAAAAAGTCGCTGTCGGGTTTACAGCCCGGTATTGTTGATTCAAAAGGAATGTTTCAGCCGTGTGGGCTTATGAGACATATTGAAAAAAATGTCTACAGGTTGCTGGTATTCCATTTTTCGATGAAGAATTGTTTGTTGTTGAAGACATGTTTCAACGCAAATGTTTCATATGCGCCGAGATATATATTAAAAATGTATGGTGATTGTATTTGATGAATTTGGTGGTAATAGGGTTCTATTTTTATAGGCGTTTCAGCTGTAGGCTTCTGCAATATGACGTCACAGAAAAAAAGTGCCACTGAATTGCAATACTAAAACTAAGGATAAACAGTAAACTCACTTGAAAAAATCAAATATATTTTGACCTAAATCAAATACCTTATTAATATGATTAAATGTCTTTTATTTGTAAATGGTAAGTTGGCAACAATTATGAATACAAATGCACTATTCATTATCTATTATGTAATTTTTCATATTATTATACAAAAATTTTCCGTAGGGTGCAACATCTTCTAATTGGATTACATTGTTATCTAACATTACCATCATTTGTTCATACGTTCTCCTATCGAAATCGTCCTGAGTCGGCACTCTTTATAGGGATGCATTTAATACTCGAAAAATTGATATGTGGCTAACGTTGAACAATGGGGCTGCTTTTTGGCCAGAATTATGTGGGTTGTCTTGAAACTCAATCATAATATCCAATTTCGTATTATCACTTAGAGCATTGACAGCTACTTTTTTATCTGTCTTACATGACCAAGATCGTGAAACTGCTTTTCTATTTTGCTAATTTTTCCTTGGAATAAAGGCGGCAAATTTGGAAAATTTTCGTGAAATAAGCGAAGAACTTCCATTCCATCATTTGTAGAATGGTTATTCTGTGCATTTCTGTTAAATGATCACTGATCACCACTGTCATGCAGGCAGATAACAAGATGCTAAGGCTAGTTTTGAAGCAAATAAATAAAACGTTTTTTTTTCTAACCAGTAAAAAGGAACGCAGGAATGATTTTTGCTTAGTATCTCAATATCAAGAGCTAAATGGAAATTAAATATTGAGTGTAATGTAACGAATTTGTGGATTAAAACAATTTTCTTGTTTTAGTGTTAATTTTTGTAATATATCTGAAAATACTTAATATTTCCGAAACAGTTGAAGATATTATACATGAATTATGTCTAGAATTTTCTGGAGAATCCAAAAAATAAATAATATACAGGGGCTTGTATTTAAAATAAGAAAGTTGGTCTTAGCCACTGTCACATGATCCAACCTATATATTTTTTTGTTGTTGAAAAAACGCGGATTTGAAAATTTAAATCGACTTATCCGAGCGTTTTCCCTACAAGCCCTCCTTTATTCGTTATCGGTTTTGTTTTATTCCATTTGGCTGTTCCACACTATATAATTTAATTATTATTGTAGTATAAATAATTAACACCCCGTAACGATCTAAAACCTTTGTGTATGTGCTAAGTAAAACTCCAAAACTCATTTCAAAGTTTCTAAAATCTCCAGGACATATTATGTCAACTAGCTTTGTGAAATACTCCTTAAATAACTAACTAACGAAATTCGTCATCTTCACGATGCCATCATCATCATAACTTTCACATCGTTTTCGTCTTGTTTTCCTTAAAACCGAATTCAGTCGAGATTAAAGGGCATAAGGTACGCATCTCAAGTAGAAATTCGGATCCCGCTTACGGCAATTGTATAAACAGATTATCGGTTGCAGCTGCTCCAACATGACTGACTAATACTTTATGTAAATAATCCGATGGCACCATCACCACCCGACGACTACGACGATGCTGTCGTCGGCAATGATTTCTCTCTATCCTCCTTCGAAGGGAGATTTGTAAGTCAAATTATCATTGTCATCGTATTATTCTGATTCGGAATATGGAATCGGAATGACATAAGAATCTGTTATGATCCCGCTTCTGATCAGAATGAGATTTATGAGGGAATTAGGGTCTTTGTTTATGAACTACGAGGAAGTATGGAGGCAGGTAGAAAAACAAGTATTTTAAAGTATTTTTTTTTATTTGATGCGAATTCAATTGTAATTTGATATTCGATTTACCACAGATGCAGTCATCCTAACGAAATAAATAACAGAGGAAGTCTTAGGATAAAATCGATTGACGTTCATCTGTTTAATTAACCTAGATAAGGTCTTCGATAGAGTCAGACGTGATTCTTGTTTACAATAGACAAGTAAGTATAGAAGAATAGCACAATATAGGCCAGGACAGACGTAAAACTCACTGATGAGATAGAAACAGGCACATGTATAAGACAAGGAGACTCGTTAAGCTCTGTAGTGTTCATTCTCGCAATGGATGGGGTAATAAAGACTATGAAGAACGGTGAAGATTATAAGATGGGAAAACCAGAAATAAAAATCAAATACGCGGATGACGGCATTCCCATAGCAAGAAGCGAAAATGACTTACAAAGATTGCCCCACAAGTTCAAAACAGTAGCTCACACACCCTTTCAGAAAATTACTGGGCTCACTTCCAGCTTCCTTGCCATACAACCCCTGAGAATTAACTCAGGTCCTCACGATAACGCAGTTTTCCTTCTGCATAATAGCTGTCTTTTTGTTGGGATTGCTTGGCTTTGATTTGTTTCCGGTGCTTTAACTTGTTGGTAGTACAGCAACTGTCTTGTTTGTGGTTCCTAGCTCATTCTTTGTTATGATATTTAGCGTAATCCACCCTTCTGTGGGCGTGCACGTTGTATTTGATTTTTGCTGAGTGTGTGCTCTTCTCGTTTTACGGTTGACTTCCCCTCCCGTGTCCCCTTGTTGTCTCCTGAAAAATAGAATATTATGTACTTCATTCTATACTCACTTGTCTTCTACCTCTGGGCTTCTTCGTCATCTTCACCTTAGCTTAGGCAGAGTTGGTTCTTAGGCCGTTTGTATCTGTCAATAAATCTGAGCTTATAGTCGGCTAGCTGTAGTAGTTGAAGATTTGGGTGCTATTCCAGTTCTCTTGCCCTCCTCTTCATTTCTGCAAGCACTGGCTGGTGTCGTAACTCGTTGATAATCACCGTGTTACGAAGGACCCAGGGTGCGTCGACTGCGAGGCGTAGGCATATGTTCTCCTGCCTTTGGATGGCCTGCCGGTTGGTCTTGCTGGTATGTCCCCATACTATTGAACCGAATGTCAGTCTTGATGAAAATCAGCTTGTTTAAGAGACCCAGCTTGCTTCCTCTTCTTATTAGGAGGCAAAGTCTGGCACGGACAGCCCGGAGTTTCTTGGACATGCCTCGAAAAGTCAACCCCTTGTCGATTATGACTCCAAGATATTTGACTTTGTTCTACCATGGAATTTGTCTGCCGTTGACGGTCAGGTTTCCTGTCTGAACGGTCGTGCGGCTTCTCCCCTTAACGAACAGTGCTTGAGTTTTATCCTTGTTGATGGCTATCTTCTACTGAAGACACCATTCCGCTAAATCGCCAGTGGCTTGCTGCAGCCGCCTCAAGGCTGGCTCGAATCTAAAAGATTGGCATCTTATGGCGATGTCCAGAACAGTAGCAAAAACTTTCAGGATGATTATCTCAGCCTAGAAAACAAAAACACTTGTCATTAGTAATGGAATCATTAGAGGTAGAGACATATCGCTAGCAGGTAGAAGAGCTGTGGGCGACTCCCTAAAAAAAGGAGTGATAATTTAGTATAAAGAAACAACTCAATAAAGGAACAAGCAGAACTGTAGAAAAAAAAAATAGAAGGAGAAGAAAGTAATATGAATATATATTTTACGCGAAGTCTAAAAAAAGTTTTTATTTTATTTTTGGATTTTATAGGATAGGGAACGAATCAATGACAAGACCTACGGTAATCTAATCCAGCTTAGGGGTTAACCACATGGATATGAGGATAATTCAAAGAAACGGAAGGGACAGAGACACTGGGTGGTAATTATACTATAATCTGGAACCTGAGCAGATGGAGAAGAGTATATGTAATTCTGTATTTCATCAAATTATTACAATGGTTACCGGTTACGAGGAATTTCTCTTGTAACATTTTTCTGATGTCATAAGTTTTAAATAAAGTCAGTAAGAAGTGAGACATTAAAACTAAGATCTACATTGTGCCAAATTGCAGTTTGCTGTATAAAAAATTATAGATTATGAATCTAGATGCAGGCACTTCACTAATAAACCTACACTGATACAAAGATCATATTCATTAAAATAGTTTACTAAAATCGCAATTAAGAAATAAAACAGACAAACTTATAATCTAACATTTTAAGCTGAGCTCCTTGGAAAAGGTATAGAGCTGCCGAAGGCAGCAGCATGGTCCAGTAAGAGCTCCTGTTTTAGTTCCAATGGAAAACTCTCACGAGGATATTACACCAGTTTATAGAGCAAAATTTAACTCATTTTCGGAAACAAATCAACAGCAATTCGCTTATGCCATCACGTTAGTGACAGTTTATAGATAATTATTGCTAAGATTTTAATAACAAACTCGTATAAGATAACTATTTAAATAATAAAAACTAGCAAAAATGCGAATTTGGTTTGTTTTTGGCTTATAATGAAATATAATGAAAAGTAATGGAGAAATCGTAATGCAGTCTAAAGGAAAGTTGTAGAGAAAGAAATCTTTCTCAATGAGTGTTTACACATCCATATTGGATCATTTTTACCGAGTAAACTCAGAAAAACTGGTCAAAACTGGATTTTTTTTCAAAAATCTATAACTTTCTGGTAAATAATAACTGGAAACGATAGTTTATGATATTAACTTTATATAGGCTCACAATATTGTATGTTTTTTCTCACAGTTTATTACTTTTTTATTTACATAAATATTGCCTGCTCATATTGGTCTATTTTTTATTGGTTTATTAAGTTAATGGTTACCTGTTTATTGATATTAATTAAATGAATTTTTCCACTGACTGGATCCGCCACTGTCAAAACATCGGAGGATCCACCGTTTAAGCCAAATTTCAAAAGCAGGACTAATACATGTTACGGCACTATGACACAAATCCAAGATATACTAATTGAAGTGCATCTTATAAGCTTCAAAATATATTTTGCATCTCCCTACCGAACTATCGTGGTTAATACGATACGTCCTGCAAAATATTTCTACAAATTATTTAAATTGCAATTCTGCAATATCTACTTAACGTACAATATCGATCTTCAGCGTTATTAATCTCAACGTTATAAGCTATCACTAGGAGGCAGATTAAGGTTCCAGCTGTTATTACAACCAAGTTATGAATTTTTTAAAATCACTCACTTTACATCATTTTGAAGATTTTCTGATTTTTTTACAATTTTTCTATTGACAGCATTATGAAAAGATCATTCCTTTTTACACTATAAGCAAAAAACGAAAATACCCCACACATTTTGGGGTTTTTAAAGCTCAAATAATTTACTTCTACTAGTTTGCTGTTAAAATTATGTTAGTTATGACTTATAAACTATTATTTACGTGATGGCTTATGCGATTTGTTGTTGAGTTTTATGTCACCTAAAATTCTCTATTGATTGGTGTATATAAGCTGTAGGTACATGATAACTTGAAACTTATCGAGTTCTCTGCCACAGGGCTCTATTAAAAAAGAATGTAATATATTGTGCCAAGAACTGTTGCGTTTATGAAGTTATTCTCTTAAACATTGAAGTGTCATCTATGAGTGCCTCATTATTGAGGAACCTGTACCCACGGGGTCCAAATATGAATGGTAGGATCTGCTCTTCTATTATGTTTCTAGTATTTTTAATGGCCTCAATTGGTTTGTTATCTCTTTAAGTAACTACTGAAAAGAGGATGTTGTACCTCCTAATGTCAAAGGTGATTGTAGTAAACCCTTTAATAAAAAGTATGTTTGAAATGCGCAGGTGATCCTCAGGGGGTCTTAACCCAGGGTCTTTATCGAGTGCCTATCCTTTTGGTGCCCCTTGATTAGTCATCATGTCGACTAGATGGTCATGTCTCTTTATGCTCATTTGATGATGAAGTATGTAGCAATTAGATTTATTTTTTTCACAATGACAATGACACATCCGTTTGGCCAAGAGAATTGTAAAGTCCAAAGTTTATGAGTGGATAATTCCTGGCTAAGCTAGTTATCGAAGGCCAAAATATTTGATATTATCCATGCCAGTTTGAGAAATAGGCGCTTCTCCTTCAATTCATAAAGATTTTATAATTGTATTCAACTTGTTTTTCCTCCTGACGACTATTAGTGATAGAGCGATGGACTTGTCGTTGTTTAGAGAAATACAACTGCCATAAAAAAATGGCCAATTATTTCAGATAATTCACTTCTTCTGCTGAGGTACTAGAATTATGAAGTCAACCTTTGTTGATGATACGTCCTCACTGGGTTTAATAGATCCTCCAATACCAGATTAAAAAAGCAAGTTTACAGTGGATCGTTTTGTTTTACTCTATTTCTAGGTTCGAGAAATTGAATTCATGGCCAGATGCAAAAACGTTGATGCATTTTTGTTTAAGAGAAGAAGAACAGAAATAATTTGGTCAAGGGCGAGTTGGACTCGCATACTAAGGGTCCGTACCACCTTCAAGATTCTAATATTCCAGTTTCAGACAAGCAGGGAATGAGTGCATTTTCTTATATCTACCCTAATATCTTTTAAAGAAAGCGTTTTAAATGTATAAAAAATATACACTTTTATTTTCCTCACATAGACTTTTTATTTTATCTGCTACATGATTCGCTTGAAGTATGGGGATCTCGGAAATTAGCGGAGATAGAGCAATGGTTAAATTGTGAAAGATTTGCAGTTTTACTGGCCCAATTTAATGACACTTTCGGATTTTTGTAAAAAGTCATGGCTTACTAGATATTTTGAATAAACGAGATTTTGTCGATTTAGTCAAATCCCTCTAGGTCATTTGTTTTTGATTTTATAAAAAAAGTGTAAACATCAAAATTGAAGGGAATTGTACCCCGAATATGATGCCATCGTTTGCATGACAGCTCTCGTTTTCGAGATATGACAAAATCTTATCTTTTTTTGAATGGAAACCATAGTTGGCTATGGAAAGGATTTTCTTTAGCCCAGATCATTGTGTCTTCTGAACATACCGCAGTTTGTAAATCTGCTTTCATCTGACCATAACACCTTTAATGGAAACTGTGGATTGTCAAGGCACATGTCTCTAAACCTGTACAAAACAAAATACGTCGATGTTCGTCACCAGCATGCACAGTTTGAGAAACTGAAAGTTTGTATGGGTGGAACTTGTGCGTTTTCAGTACCTTAACTACAGTTCGTTGAGATGTGCCAGCTTCTGCCGCAATCTCTCGAGTTGATGTAGATGGATTTTGATTTACCATTGCCAAAACATTTATTTGTGCTGCTTCGTTAATTTGGTTACGTTCCTTTGGTGGTTTAGTAAAAGATCCACATCTGCGTAAACTATCGTAAAGCCTCTTAAATGTACATAGAGCAGGTTGACGACGATTAAAATATCTATGAAAGTATTCCTCAGCTGCACGAACTGAATTTTTATGGCATATGATATAACATTCCACCATAATCAGTTTTTCTTCGTTAGAATATTTCATTTTATCACGAAAACTTGTAAATATCGACTGTCAGTTCAGCACTACTAATGAAATTACTCTCAAATGAGAAAACGTCAAAGTGAAAACAATCTTTTTCATGGCTACCTACGTTAAAAGTGAAAATAAGAGAGAAAAGTATCCATAACTCCATTATTTTTATGAATTACTATATCGAGTATTACATTGTTGAAAAGCTCTAAAAATGTCCGATTTTTTAAGGTCATAGCCAACTATGGTTTCCATTCAAAAAAAGATAAGTTTGTGTCATATCTCGAAAATGAGAGCTGTCACGCAAACGAGGACATGACAATCATATTCGGGATACAATTCCCTTCAATTTTGATATTTACACTTTTTTTTATAAAATCAAAAACAAAGGAGCTAGAGGGATTTGACTAAATCGACAGAATTTCGTTTTTTCAAAATTTATAGCAAGCCATGACTTTTTACAAAAATCCGAAAGTGTCATTAAATTGCGCCAGTAATACTGCAAATCTTTCCCAATTTAACCATTGCTCTATCTCCGCTGATTTCCGAGATCCCCATACTGATCATCAAAAAAACTCACCCTGTATACGGAATCCTAAAAAGGAGAAGAGAAGAGAAGATAGGAATGGAGAAGAGAAGAGAAGAGAAAGGTAGAGAAGAGAAAACAAGAGAAGAGAAGAGCAGAGGAAAGAGGAAGAACAGAAGAGAAGAGAAAATAGGAGAATGGTAGAGGAGATTAGAGGAGAGGAGAGTAGAGAAGAGAAGATAGTGTGTATATGAGAGAAAGAAAATAAATATATAGGGAAGGTCTATAAACAACTCGGACAAAAAATCTAACGCCATACGAGGGATTGAGAGAGCTTTCTGTGACATAAATTAACCCCTAAAACGCAACAAAACATTCTTTGGGCATATCCTTATTGCCGTTGAAAACACTATTCGATAAATGTGTCATAAAACACTTACTGTGCCCTTTACGTATGTCGGTTTCTAACAGAACAATGAATTTTCCTTCAACACATATGTACATGACCGTCGGTCGTACAATAAGAACTTTTTGCTTGATCTCTCACGATGTAGGTCGTCGTAGTTCAAGTTCTTGTAGAGACGTAGCGAAGAGTCAAAAGGCCACAACCGCCACACATTCAGTCTGCACGGTGGCGAGGTAATTGCACTTTCTGTCCCGGTGATAATATTTCCTTTGTTTTTGTGACACATGAGTTATTCTGCGACTGGAATTAATAATGGTCGACCATATATCGTCGAAAGTAATTTTTTACGAGGGATCTGGAACACTCGGGGTAGACGGTTGTGTTCTGTGGTGGTCGGTCGGTCAGTCGATGACAAACGACGTCCACCTCAGCGAATGTACGGCCTGATGCTGTGGCCTGTCGTGTTGGGATTTTTAATCGATCGCCTTATCTGAAAGGAATTTCAATTTTTTTTCTGCCTGTTACCATATCTCTTGTCGCAACGTAATGAAAATATTGTGCTTTCGATACGAGAAGTGTGTTAGAGCGATGTTGTTGTTTTGGAGAGAAATAAAAAGATTTCAAAACGATTTCTGGTTCAGTTCGTTTAGAAAAGATTGCAAAAGCAATATTTGATTACACTTGATTATAGTGATACTAGCCCCTACTCACGTATGACGTGTAAAGTTATTTGGATATACCGTATAATGTGGTATCGTTGATCATTTATTATTTTTGTCATCATTATAAAAAATGTCAGTGATCAATTTTAAACTGCGATCAGGGTTACTTTGATACCATGCTTTTTTCTTACAGAATTCGAAAGTCTAGGATTTATATCGGCTTTTATGTGTTACTTTGACTAAGAAATTCAAAGGAAATTTACGAAACATACAACTTTATTTCTTTTGTTTTTTTTTGGGCAGTAACACCACAGTCGAAATAAAACGACTTATATTGAAGGAAAACCAAACGTTTCAAACTCTATTCTGACTTCGTTGTCAATGGTTTTATATTTATTGATGTAAATTGCAACATGAAAATTTGATTTATGACATTTAAATTGACATTACAAAATTTGTTGTTTTTAGATATACAGGTAGCACAAAAAATTCTAAAGATCATGTATTATAGTTAACCAGCTTTCAAATTAGAATAATTTGAAAGAGTTGCCTTTAGAATTTATAAGTGGCGTTCCTAGGTACGACTTTGTTATAAGATAGCGCATTCGCCAAAAATGCGATCAAAGAATTCTATTGTTTCAGTGATCCCATTAAAGTCATAATTTTGTTCTTTGTGATTTATAGTTGAATTGTCAAATTGTATTTTATGGCCTAGGTCCCAAGCATGTTCACAAATTTTCGATTTTTGAAATTTCTTTATGTAATTCTCTTGTTCATTTATTCGGACGTTTAATGCTCTCGATGTTTCTCTAATATAAAATTTATTGCATTCGCAAGGAATCTTGTATATGCAGATTTTTGAGGTCTGGGTTTTGTTGGTTGGTTTTGTTTTCGATATTAGAGATTTCAGTGTATTTCTTGTTTGGATGGTGTTTTAACATTACATCTGTTGCCCAGTCTTTTCAATCTTTCTGACAGACCCTGTATATATGGTATAGTTGTAACTGTAATGTAGTTGTCCTGAGAAGTCGTAGTGTTAAAAGAGAAGTTCTGGGTTGATTTGGAAGATTTGTTTTCTGTTCAAGTCTGTTTAACTCTTTGCTTGTGGGGTAATTGTTTCCAGTGAGAACATTTTTTATAATTATTTTTTCTTTGTTGACTTTATTATCATCAAAACAGTTGGTCTTTGCTCATGTAATGACTTAATGACACCTTTCTTTACTGTATTCGGATGATTTGAATTGAAATGTATGTATCTGTTTGTATAAGTTAGTTTTCTATAAACTTCTGTTTCGAATGAAGATTCTGTTTTTGTTATTAATATGTCTAGGAAAGAAAGTTTGTTATTTTCTTAAATTTTTAGGGTAAATTCGATAGTTGGCTCTTTGTTATTTATGTCATTTAATAATTTATCTAGTTCTTCAAGATTGTGTTTCCAAATTACGAAACGTAACCAAACTAAAGGTTTATTTTCTGTTGATAAAATTACTTGTTGTTCAAAGTTTTCCATAAATATGTTACTTAATGCTGGTGAGAGACAAGAATCCATGGCCATGCCAAAATCCTCGTTTAATTGAAAGTATGTAGTTTTGGTATAATATGTTAGTAGTTCCATTATTGTTTCAATTGATCAATTGATAACTCAGTTCGTTGATTTAATAAAGAGTCCGTTCTAGTAGTTGTTTTACTATTGGAAGTGTTTTGGAAACAGGAACATTGTTATAAAGATTTAGTATATCCAAACTTGCTATTGTAAAGGTATTTTTTTATTCTATTTGAGACAGTTTTTCCAAGAAATGTGCACTGTTTTTTAGATGAGAAACAGAACATCCTGTAAGAGGACGAATAATGTTTAAAAGACATTTTGAAAGTTCATTACACGGAGAATTTATAGAACTGACAATTGGTCTTAAAGGAATATTAGGTTTATGAATTTTTGGTAACCCATAGAAATGTGGTCGTTTAGTATAGTGCGGAGTGAGTGATCAATTTAAATCCCATAAATCAAATTTTTATTTTGCAATTTAGATCAATAAATATAAAGTCATTGACAACGAAGTCAGAATAGACTTAGAAACGTTTGGTTTTCCTTCAATATACGTCGTTTTATTTCGATTGTGGTGTTATTGCCCAAAAAACATAAAAGTAATCAAGAATATGCCACAAACAACGTTTAGAAGACAAATACAACTTTATTATGAAAACACACATTTTTTGTCTTAAAAATATTTTATAAATATTTAGAAAATGTTATTAACTTTTCGCTTATTCTAAGAATTATACAACTCAGTTCTTGCACATTTCGCTACCGATTTCAATATCACATTCTCTTCATTGTCGGAGAAAACGGTTTTTACACAAGATCTTTTTACAAATTTTCAATGGTACTTGTTATAAATTGTTCCAAAGGGAATATTATACTTTGCAGACGCTCCACATACCGTCAATCGGTTTTCAATTACTTCCGTAATAACCTTATTCAGAATCTCTTCGTAATTCCAGTCATTTCTGGAGCCTAAACGATTTTTATATGTACTTTGGCAGGATGATAGAACAATAAAAACATGATCGTTTATAAAATCATTAATCAACCTAAGTAACAAATTAAATAACCTCATGGGGTAACCTTGCTCATTGACCAAAGTAAACCCGCAAAGGTGATCAATGACACCCCGTACAAAATATGCCACCAAAAGTTTCAAGGTTATGGCTCGCAGTAAAACTCGCTATTATAGTTGAATAAACTTGTGTTCAGATGAACTGTAAACATATGATATGTTAGTCATACTTAAAGTTGTAGTTTAGAAGTTATTAAAGCTTTCAATATTACAAAAAGCTAGTACTTACATATTTTTAATATTTTTTTCATAACCCGGCACAGTTCCATGCACTGCGACTGATGACATGATAGAAGTGCCGTTCAATGCTGCCAACCGTAAAAAAGAATAAAAAAATGCTTTCAGAACTCCCACAATTTTATTTTAAAAACGGAACGAAGTTTTTATCAAAGTCACCCCTGGATTCAAAGTAACCCCATTCCACGGTACTGCAAATTTGTTATTATTGTTGTATTTCTGGTTTTCGTCATCATAGTAATATAAATTAGATATCAGTGTTTAAGTTTACTCTTAAATTTTAATTACAAACCTAAATTTAGCACTGAATGTCCAGAATATTTAGTTATAACAGTCCTACGTAATGGTACAACCAATCAGTTGGATATTTTGTGAACTAATTAACGAGAGCTAGTAGTAACTGCTAGTGCAATGTCCTTTAAAATACAAATGTCTGGTATGACTGATGACCTTGAACTTATATTTACCTACATATTGACATTTAAAGAGTACATTCTGAACCAGTTCACTGCCGTCGTCGTTCTTCTTCAAATATATTCCTGTTATTGTCATCTGTATGTCAAGAAGTAAGGTAAGAGAGCAGAATATCTTGTCAAGTTGAAGATTCAACAGACATAACATTTTTTAGTGAGTTTTTACGGCAAAACCGCTTCAGCAAGGTGTGACTATACGAATCTCTCACCAAGTTCATAAAGACTCTCAGAGAAGCTTAAACAGTGAACAGAGCTACCAATAGACACAATATTGCCTAAGGACTGCTATTTTTAACCGACTTCCAAAAAGGAGGAGGTTATCAATTCGTCGCGTATTTTTTTTTTGTATGTTTGTTACCTGATTTCTTCTCCTGTGGTGAACCGTTTTGAATGAATATGGTCTTGTTTAATAGAGTATATATCCGGATTGGTGAAACTTCAAATTTGGGACATGAATTCTATTGGTAAAGTGATGAAATTAGTGAATGAAGACATGCGTGCATGGAAATCGAACAATATCCCTAACATATTGGTCGATTTTTCGAAAACTCCTTATGAATGTGGATAGTTTTTTAACGTTTAATCTATTAAGGAAGGTCTCATATACTTTTCTGCGACGTGCAACTTGCAGTTTTGCCGAAAATTGCCGAAAATTCCAAAATTCTTATCAAAAATTTCATCAAAATGACATAACGGGCATTTCCTCATAAATATTTCAATTCCAACGTAATAGTGCGGGAATTTTAGGCACTGGAAGTTTTAATTGCGAATTTGAAAATTTTCTATTTACATCTCAAGCATGTAGGTAGTAAAGCATAGTATTTTTGGCTCTTTAAATCAATGAGTATCAAGCTCGTTTTTTTTGTATACCAGGCAAATACCTATTTAATTGAAAAGTTTTCCATTTTGCGAAGACGGTGCTTTTGTTTGTCATATTTTCCCGGCCTAATAGAAAATTCAGTGACAACACATGTCAAACTCTAAACTGCTATTTGGTGCGTTTATACACAGGGTGTTTAGCAATAGCAAACAAAATCACAAAGTAAAGTGATAGCAGGAGTTGCATTTATATGCTGATTGAAATATAGGACGGAGTAGAATGACCTTTTCCACATAGGCAGCCGTATATACAGCATGGTTGGAATGTAGGGTGCAGTGGACGTTTGGTGGTATAAAAATGGAAAAAATGTGAAATTAAAATTATATAGGGTGATTAAAAAACTGTTATATGATGTGGACGTAAACAAATCATATACAGGATGGTTGAAATATATGCTGGAGTTGAATTATATTTATACAGTGTGATTAAAAAAATATTTATTTTATAGCACATAAGAAGTTGCATAAATTGTGGAGAGGAATTAATGTTTCACAGGGCGATAATATAAAATGTTAAAAAAGAAATAATTTATGGGGTAGCCCACAAGGAATTATATACTATGGTTGAAATATACGGATTTGACTCCGTAAATATGTTGTGGATTCTACTCCGTTCTATAGTTTACAGAAGGCAGCTAACAAATTTATGCTTGCCCGTGGGCAGTCTTATTTACAGGATGGTTGGTAGATAGGGTGGAGTGGAATTATCTATAGTTATACAGAGTTGTTAAGAAAAGTTGAAAAAAAAGGTTAAATGGCTTGGTCCATAAGGCATAAATACATTTTGGGCTTATTAAGTCAACGCGTACATTTTGTTCGTAAACATTTACCTGTCAATTTAAATGAAAATGTATCATTGTGTAATGTAGAAGCTTTCTATGTTACCTGGTCCTGTCTATTAAGGTTACATATACAAAATAAAAATAAAGAATGAAAACTACCTGAGTTCAAAAAAACTAAAAAGCTGAAAATAAAACATGTTTAAAAAAATATAACCGACTTCCACGAATAACTAAAAAGCTAAAAATAATTATAACAAAATACCACTTTAGCAAATAAATAACACATTCAATGTTCTTCGATACCTACCCAGGAACTGAAAAATCTTAACATTAAAAGGTGCTCATTCTGTACAAATTAATTACCTACCAATCTAGTAGTCGGTGCCAAGCAAATCTAAAATCCTTCATTGTGTACTTATCTACTACTTCATCAAACTTGATTGTTGTTTGGAACCGACTTCAAAAATATACTAGATTTTTAGGTAATTAATTTGTACAGAGTGAGCACCTTTTAATGCTTACATTTTTTACTTCCTGGGTGGATACCTAAGAACATTGTATGTGTTATTTATTTGCTAGAGTTGTTTTTGTTTGAAATATTTTTAGCTTCTTAGTTATAGGTGGAAGTGAGTTATATATATATATATATATGGTTGATGATTTATTCCGGTGTACATCCGTTCGTCTATATTCGTTTGAAACGTCAAGTGATTTTTCAAACGAATACAGACGAACGGATGTACACCGGAATAAATCATCAACCACATATTTCCATCCGTGAAACAGTATACACAAACATATATATATATATATATATATATATATATATATATATATATATATTTAAATGTTTCATTAAGAATTGGATCGGGTGCTCATCCAAATAGGTGGACTAAGAAGCACTGAAAAGCTACCACAACTCTACCAAATATTCGTTATTATGAAATCCAGAGAGAGAAAAGAGATTTCTGGACCATTTGAAACAATTACTGTCATTCATTAAATGAAGGGAGAGCGCAAGTGGAATTCAGAGGGGACTATTGACGGTTGGAAATCCTGAAATCATCATCAACCTTATACACACTTAGCCCAGTTTATAAATTTTTCTTCGCCCCTCTAATTACTAATTACTTGGCTCCACTTTATTGCGTGGCAGTTCCAAGTATTACGTGTATCTAATTCTGGCAAAACATGTACTTTGTTAATTCATAAAATTGAAAAGTGTATTCGTAGTGCGCATATGTTTGTTTTTCTTTAATTAAACTGTAAACCTCATCAGTTCTAAGAATATAAGGGTAAAGACATAAATACGACAAGTTGTGTCCTGGTACCTTGAGGTACCTCATATCTCTCGACACCCTATTGCCACTCCATCATCAGCAAAGCCTTACCTTGACTTGAGTGCATTATAATCCCATTATTAATTCGGGTTGGAACTTACTCGCGTCTAACAGAAAATATCAGTACGGGTTTAATTTTTTGAGATTTTCTTCTAGACAGGTTGCAGATCAATGAAAACGAATTTAATCTCACCGAACTATGCAGTCATTAACTGGTTTTGACTCCTATTATTAATCCCGGTACTCAAATTGTGTAAAGCTTTCTTTAGTTCATGGTGCTTATTACTCAGCAGTATAAATATACAGGGTGAGTTTTTTTTGATGATCAGTATGGGCATCTCCGAAATTAGCGGAGATAGAGCAATGGTTAAATTGGGAAAGATTTGCAGTTTTACTGTCCCAATTTAATGACACTTTCGGATTTTGGTAAAAAGTCCTGGCTTACTAGATATATTGAAAAAACGAAATTCTGTTGATTTAGTCAAATCCCTCTAGCTCCTTTGTTTTTGATTTTATAAAAAAAGTGTAAATACCAAAATTGGAAGGATATTGTATCCCGAATATGATTGTCATGTCCACGTTTGCGTAACAGCTCTCGTTTTCGAGATATGACACAAATTTATCTTTTTTTGAATGGAAACCATAGTTAGCTATGACCTCAAAAAATCGGACATTTTTAGAGCTTTTCAACGATATAATACTCGATACAGTTTTTCATAAAAATCACGGAGTTATGGATGTTTTTCTCTCTTATTTTCATTTTTAACGTAGGTAGCCATGAAAAAGATTGTTTTCACTTTGACGTTTCCTCATTTGAGAGTAATTCCAATAGTAGTGCTGACCTGACAGTCGATATTGGCAAGTTTTCGTGATAAAATGGAATATTCTAACGAAGAAAAACTGAATATGGTGGAATTTTTTATCATATGCCATAAAAATTCAGTTCGTGCAACTGACGAATACTTTCATAGATATTTTAATCGTCGTCAACCTGCTCTATGTACATTTAAGAGGCTTTACGATAGTTTACGCAGAAATGGATCTTTTACTAAACCACCAAAGGAACGTAACCAAATTAACGAAGCAGCACAAATAAATGTTTTGGCAATGGTAAATCAAAATCCATCTACATCAACTCGAGAAATTGCGGCAGAAGCTGGCACATCTCAACGAACTGTAGTTAAGGTACTGAAAGCGCACAAGTTCCATCCGTACAACTTTCAGTTTCTCAAACTTTGCTTTGCTCGTGACGAACATCAACGTATTTTGTTTTGTACGTAGTTCAGAGATATGTGATTTGAGAATCCACAGTTTCCATTAAACATGTTATGGTCAGATGAAACTAGATTTACTAACTGCGGTATGTTCAATAGACACAATGAGTATATCTGGGCTAAAGCAAACCCTTTCCATGTAGAACAAAGACGACTCCAGATAAAATTTGGTTTCAATGTTTGGTGTGGTATCATAGGGTCTACTATTCTGGGGCCTTTTATCTATGACCAATCACTTACTGGGGAGAGCTACTTGCATTTCTTGCGATACACTTTTCAAGACATGTTGCATAATTTGCATTTGAGAACTCGTTTAGAAATTGAGTGGTTCCAAAATAAAGAAGCACCTGCTCATAACTCGTTATTAGTAAGACAACAATTAGATAATATCTATCCAAACTCTTGGATAGGAAGAAATGGCCCACGAGAATGGCCACCCCGGTCTCCCGATTTGGCAGTTATAAACTCTATTTATGGGGTGCGCTAGATAACAAAGTATACAAAAGAAAGTATGAGAAAGTTGGTTACCTAAGGGAGGCGGTATTACATGCAATTGAAGAAATTGATAGGCGGTCTGTTAGGAAAGCGGTAATGTGAATCTTAAAAAGATGTAATTTTTGTCTAAATAACAATGGTGGACTTTTCGAACATAAATTGTAATCATTATTATGTACTTTAATTTCTTAAGTTATAAGTAAATACCTACTTATTTAGGTTTTTCGTTATATCTGATATACCTAATAAAAAAATCGTTCAATGTTTTTTGAAATAGTTATTAATAAATCAATCTTTTTCATGGCTACCTACGTTAAAAGTGAAAATAAGAGAGAGGCATCCATAATTCCCTTATTTTCATAAATCACTATATCGAGTATTATATCGTTGAAAAGCTCTAAAAATGTCCGATTTTTTGAGGTCATAACCGATTATGGTTTCTATTCAAAAAAAGATAAGTTTATGTCATATCTCGAAAACGAGAACTGTCACGCAAACGAGGACATGGTAATCATATTCGGGATACAATTCCCTTCAATTTTGATATTTACACTATTTTATAAAATCAAAAACAAAGGAGCTAGAGGGATTTGACTAAATTGATAGCATTTCGTTTTTTCAAAATATCTAGTAAGCCACGACTTTTTACAAAAATTCGAAAGTGACATTGAATTGGGCCAGTAAAACTGCAAATCTTTCCCAATTTAACCACTGGTCTATTTCCGCTAGTTTCCGAGACCCCCATACTGATCATAAAAAAACTCACCCTGTATAATCTTTCACTATGTCGATATGTTTGGTATTTCCCTTGGCAAATCGTTTCAATTTAGAGTGACGTAGTTTTATTTTTTGAATCCTTCTCAGTAAAACGTTTTTAGTTGATATGATGCATATCATAGGGGCTGTTCGAAAACAAACATTTTCTGGTTGAAAGGTTTAAATAACCTCGAGTAGCAAAAGATTGTTGTATGGAGGAGCACTCTGGCGGTAGGGTTATTTAACAGCGTACCCTGGCACTCATGTTAAAACTTTAGCCTCGAAAGAAGAAGAAGAACTTTTAGTCAAAAAACACACCGAGTAATTGTGATGTTAGATTTAAATTGCAGTGCAAGCAATTATTCTGTAGTAGTAGTGTACGAATAATTGATAAAGTGATTGTAATCGAAATAACGATAGTAGGTCTTTGTAACAATTAATTCTCCACCGTAAAAGTTTTGTATAATAGTGGAGATAGTCGCCATTTTAAGGTTAAAATTGGTGAAATAACAAGTAAACTTTTCAAACTTTCCCAAACTCAAAGGTAAAAGAACTTGTTCTTAGTTTAGAAGAGATATCATCCAAACATACTAAGAAGTCATGTTAAATAAAAGCTTGTAAGAAATGAGAGCAAGTGGTTGCCAACTAAAAACATTCATCAGGTTGATAATGGCAGGTGGTAGATTTAACCCTCTCACGGTATAAAAAGCAAGAATTATACTTAAGAGTAATTACTCACACTCAGAATCTTAATGTAGTATTTAGCTTATAATTAATTAAAGATGAAACGGTCTAAACGTTAATATTCGTCTAACTGAATAATTTAGAAAGCAACATTTTTATAACAATCTCATTGGAAAATCTCTATTCCACTGTTACGCGATATTCACTTGTTATTACCGAGATTTGAAAGTCACGGATTCCAGACCGGAACATTAACATCTACGTATAAAAATTTAATGTCCTTTCGGGCCGCACCAAATACATCCCATTTTATATACTAAAGAGCGTTTTTCTGGAAAGTTATGACCATAATAACCGGAATAATGGAGAAACCTCCGACAAACACGAATAAATTATAACCCCGGTTTCATAATTCAACTCAATGAAATTGAAATATAACTAACATTATTTTTGCCAGTTTAGTACGTACTACCGGAAAACTGTTTTGATTACTTCGACTGAGAACAATTGTTATTGCTTAGAAACACATGGCAGAGCGATTATTGCGTGCTTGAGAGATTTTGCTCACTTTGAGCTGAGATAATAAACTCTGTTTCGATTGTTCATTTGGGTTTTCTCTTTTCCCAATGTTAAATAATGAAAAATCAAAGTCTAGTAAGGGTAATTTGTGGTAATTGCCCGGAACAGTTTTCTTATAGAAAAACTCACTTATATACAGGGTGAATTTTTTTTTGGTGATCAGTATGGGGATTTCGGAAACTAGCGGAGATAGAGCAATGGTTAAATTGGGAAAGATT
Source organism: Octodonta nipae (assembly GCA_034190945.1). Taxonomy (NCBI): domain Eukaryota; kingdom Metazoa; phylum Arthropoda; class Insecta; order Coleoptera; family Chrysomelidae; genus Octodonta; species Octodonta nipae. The sequence continues at coordinate 14,382,079 of CM067220.1, read as the reverse complement.
TGCAGTTTTACTGGCCCAATTTAATGACTTTTTCGGATTTTTGTAAAAAGTCATGGCTTACTAGATATTTTGAAAAAACGAAATTCTGTCGATTTAGTCAAATCCCTCTAGCTCCTTTGTTTTTGATTTTATAAAAAAGTGTAAATATTAAAATTGAAGGGACTTGTATCCCGAATATGATTGTCTTGTCTTCGTTTTCGTGACAACTCTCGTTTTCGAGATATGACACAAACTTATCTTTTTTTTGAATGGAAACCATAGTTGACTAGGACCTCAAAAAATCGGACATTTCTAGAGCTTTTCAACGATATAATACTCGATATAGTTTTTCTCTCTCATTTTTACTTTTAATGTAGGTAGCCATGAAAAAGATTGTTTCCACTTTGACGTTTCCTCATTTGAGAGTAATTTCATTAGTAGTGCTGAACTGAGAGTCGATATTGACAAGTTTTCGTGATAAAATGGAATATTCTAACAAAGAAAAACTGAATATGGTGAAATGTTATTTCATATGCCATAAAAATTCAATTCGTACAGCTGAGGAATACTTTCATAGATATTTTAATCGTCGTCAACCTGCTCTATGTACATTTATGAGGCGTTACGATAGTTTACGCGAATATGGATCTTTTACTAAACCATCAAAGGAACGTAATCAAATTAACGAAGCAGCACAAATAAATGTTTTGGCAATGCTAAATCAAAATTCATCTACATCAACTCGTGAGATTGGCACATCTCAACGAACTGTAGTTAAAGTACTGAAAGCGCACAAGTTCCATCCGTACAAACTTTCAGTTTCTCAAACTTCGCATGCTGGTGACGAACATCGACGTATTTTGTTTTGTATATGGTTTAGAGACATGTGCCTTGACATTCCACAGTTTTCATTAAAGGTGTTATGGTCAAATGAAAGTAAATTTACTAACTGCGGAATGTTCAATAGACACAATGAGCATATCTGGGCTAAAGAAAACCCTTTCCGTGTAGATCAAAGACGACCCCAGATAAAATTTGGTTTTAATGTTTGATGTGGTATCATAGGGTCTACTATTCTGGGCCTTTTATCTATGACGAATCACTTACGGGGAGCGCTACTTGCATTTCTTGCAATACACTGTTTAAGAAATGTTGCATAATTTGAATTTGAGAACTCGTTTAGAAATTGAGTGGTTCCAACATTATGGAGCACCTGCTCGTAACGTGTTATTAGTAAGACAACACTTAGATAATATCTATCCAAACTCTTGGACAAGAAGAAATGGCCCACGCGAATGGCCACCCCGGTCTCCCGATTTGGCAGTTATAGACTTCTATTTATGGGATGCGGTAAACAAAAGTATACAAAAGAAAGTATGAGACAGTTGGTGACCTAACGGAGGCGGTATTACAAGCAATTGAAGAAATTGATAGGCGGTCTGTGAGGAAAGCGGTAATGTCAATCTTAAAAAGATGCAATTTGTGTCTAAATAACAATGGTGGACTTTTCGAACACAAATTGTAACCATTATTATGTACTTTAATTTCTTAAGTGTATAGTAAGTACCTACTTATTTAGTTTTTTCATTATATCTGATATATAAAAAAATCGTTCAATGTTTTTAGGAATAGTTATTAATATCAATCTATTTCATGGCTAACTATGATAAAAGTGAAAATAAGAGAGAAAAGCATCCATAACTCCGTTATTTTTATGAATAACTATATTGAAAACTTTGGTTTCCATTCAAAAAAGATAAGTTTGTGTCATATCTCGAAAACGAGAGCTGTCATGCAAACGAGGTTATAACAATCATATTCGGCATACAATTTCCTTCAATTTTGATATTTACACTTTTTTATAAAATCAAAAACAAGTAACAGTAACAGTAAGCCATGACATTTTGCAAAAATCTGAAAGTGTCATTAAATTGTAAAACTGCAAATCTTTTCCAATTTAACCATTGCTCTATCTCCATTAGTTTCCGAGATCCCCATACTCATCATCAAAAAAAACTCATCCTGTATAATATGTGTCAATGTATATTGCAGGATACGCTGTCCGATATAGTATAGTGACCTGGAGAAAAAAGTCCGAACCCCGAAAATGTTTGTCTGTAAACCGATTTTTATGAAAGTTGGGAGTTAAGTTCATTTTACCCTCTAAATCGAAACTTGTATAAGCTTGACATGGGTTTTTATTTTTAAGGGGTGCAAACCACCCGCTAAGCTAAAAAATAAATAAAACATAGAAGTAGACGTTTCTTATCCCTCTATCGATTTCTGCACTTTTACCAGTTTAATTTCCACCCACTAAAAGGGTTGGCTTTCATCCCCTGGGCAAAATCACACATTGGGACAATATAAGTTTTATTTTATTGTTATTTTCTTCCTTCTGTCAAAATTTCAGACAAATTGATTTCCTGGCAAAAATTTTCCAGGGAAATTCCCCAGTTACTGTATTAATACTCATTTGCCACTGCTTTCTGTTTTCACAGTCCTGGCTTGTAGGTCATCTTTTATTCTTACTTCGACTTCTTTTTTGGTCTACCCCATTTCCTTCTTTCTTATGGTGTCAAGTTCATCACTTTTTCGGTAACCTTTCGCCAGTCATTCTCTGGACCTGTCCAAACCAATGCGATAATGAGTAGGCTGTTCCTTACTTACAATATTGATTATAAGTTAATTATATCAAAGTGTTCATATATGTTGCGATATTGGATTTCCGCCACAGATTTTAAAAATTTAGTAATTTATATTTGCATGAATCTCACCAAAAAAACATATAAGTATTCAATGTTCAAGCACTTTTTGGGAAATAACAAATAACACCACAACACACAACCGCGTTATCAATGACAAAGAAACTATGAAAAAAGACATAATTCTAAGCTTTAAAATTAAAATGTTTGACAATATTATTTGACTGTTAGCGTAAATAGGAGAATTTAATAATATACAGGGTAGCACAGGAACTTCTAAAGATGATATAAGAATAAAGTTCCTTTCAAATAGGAAGAATTTGAAAGGGGTGATTTTCAGAATTTTATGTAGCGCTCCTAGGTGCGACTTTCTTATAAGATGCATTTGCCAAAAATACTATCAAAGAATTTTGTTGATTTAACGATTAAAATCAGAAAGGAAAACCTAGAAAATACCTTATAAACTATCCCGATATTGAGTTGTTCGCAAGGATATGACCATTAGCAATTTCTTCTTTATTCATCGGCAACCAGGAATGAATGAATTCCACGTTTTTTAGGTAGTAGCGATACAACAGTTTTTATTTAACAAAATTAAAGCATTCTGTTTTAGATTTCGTTTCGTGTTGTGTTCTTCTTTGTGTAATATAATTGAATTTTGCAATTGTTTTTATAACCAAGGTACCAAGCATGTTGGATTTTTCAAACTGTCGTTTTTTAATGTAATTTTTGTGTTCGTTTACTCGATCATTTAGAGATCTAGAGGTTTCTCCTATATAAAAGTATTGCTAATATTCCTTCAGCTGATTTGAGAATTGGAGTAATCGAACTTTTTATCTTAGAAATTGTAAGCACTGTGTTGATATAAACAAGTATATGTTAAACATCTAGAACCTTTATAGTAACACATGGATTCAAAATGGAAGTGATTCAACATCACAGTCATTTTTAAGTTACATATTCATTAGTTTAAATGAACGTGAAACGGCAGAGCGATATGCCAACAGGAGTAGGGGAATATGCTCATCCCAATCACGCTTGTTATTGCTGACGACCTTGGATAGGTGTTGTTCCAAGGTCCTGTTAAATCTTTCCACCATTCCGTCTGACTGTGGGTGTAATGGTGTTGTTCTCGTTTTCCTGGACCCCAACATCGTGCAGACCTTCTGGAATACATTCGATTCGAAGTTACGCCCCTGGTCTGAATGTAATTCCATCGGGACGCCAAACCTGCTGAATAGTTGTTCTACTAGCACCGTCGCTACCGTAGTTGCCTCTTGGTTGGGTATCGCATATACCTCAGGCCATTTGCTGAAGTAATCCATTGCGTCGACCAGAATGTATTTGTTCCCCCTCTCAGACTCGGGAAACGGACCGGCGACATCGGTGGCAATTCTCTCAAATGGGACGCCCACATTGTACTGCTGCATTCTGCCCTTGGTCCGGGTCTTCGGGCCCTTACTGGCTGCACAGGTGGCACATTTGCGGCACCAAGCTCTGACGTCTTCGAAGTAATTCACCCAGTAGTACCGCTGGCGAATCTTGTCTACGGTTTTATTCATGCCCAGGTGGCATCCGGTAATCCCATCATTTACTTCGGTCAGGATGGCCGGTACCTTTTTCTTCCGAACTACCAATTGGGACTTGATTTCTCGTCCATCAACGCTTTCCCAAACTCGCTTGAGCATTCCATTGTCTACTCTTAGAGAGTCCCATGGAGCCCATAACGATTTCAGCACTACCTCGTCCCATCGTGGCCTGGGTGGCCCTCTCGGTTGGAGTGACAAGATTGGTTCGATGTCTGGATCAGCCATTTGGTCCTTTATGCACTGTTCCGTTGTCCAGTCTTCATTGGCCTGCACTCGGATCTGCCTGATGGAGATACCCTCTCGCTGTTCAGACAATGTCTGCATTCTGCTCTACAGGGTCTTCTGTATAGGGCATCGGCATTATTGCGCAAACGGCCGGCAAGGTGTTCCACCTTGAAATAGTATTGCTGTAGTTTCTCCATCCACCTGGCCACCTTATGGGCGTCATTTCTTAATTTGTATTTGTATTTGTGGAAATGGTCTACAGCCCTTATTATTGCCAGAAGTTCTTTTCTGGTGACGCAATAATTTCTTTCCGGTTTCGAGAATCCACGGCTGTAGTACTCGATCACCCTCTCTTCACCATCTTGCACCTGGGATAGGATGGCCCGCAAACCTGTGTTGCTGGCGTTGGTGTTCAAGATGAACTAGCCGGACTGTGTAGGAAAGGCTAGGATTGGGCTGGAACATAGTGCTGCCTTCAGTTGCCTGAATGATGTTTCGCAATCCTGATTCCAACGGAAGATCTCTTTCTCAGTGGTCTGCCGATGTAGAGGTGCGGCAATGGTGGCAAACCCCTCAACAAATCGCCTGTAGTAGTAACAGAGGCCCAAGAAGTTTCGCAGTTCATGCTTGACTCTCGGGACTGGCCAATCAAGGATCGCTTCTATCTTGTCCGCGTTGGTGTGGATTCCTGACTCGGAAACGACGTGGCCCAAAAACTCTACTTATTTTTGGAGCAAGGAACACTTCTTCAGGTTCTTTAAATGGGCGTCGAATGTCTGACTCATGACGAGAATGTCGTCGAGGTATACTAACCACGTCCTCCATGTTAACCCGCTCAGTACATACTCCATTAGCCTCTCAAATGTAGCGGGTGCATTACATAACCCCAAGGGCATGACCGTGAACTGAAACAGCCCTTTACTGGTGGAGAAGGCTGTCTTTTCTCTGTCGTTTGCGTGTAGACCAACCTGCCAATATCCACTTTTTAGGTCTAGTGTGCAGAACCAACGGGAGCCTGCTAGTGTGGTCGGAGTGTCATCGATTCGGGGTATTGGATACCTGTCTGTCGTCGTGACCGTCTTCAGCTTTCTGTAATCCACGCAAAATTGAGTGGTTCCATCCTTCTTTTTAACTAGCACTACGGGAGCGGACCATGGGCTGATGGATGGCTCAATAATTCCATTTTGTAACATGGACTCGATGTTTTCCTCGACTGCCTGTTGTTGCCCCAATGGTAGTCGCCTAGGTGGTATTCTCATGGGTTGAGCCTTACCGGTATCTACTCCGTGCTGGATGATGTTGGTACGACCTGTGGTTCCATCTTGATTGTTAAAATTTTTCCAGTGCTTCGTGATAAACTGCTTGGCTGTCTTCTGTTCGTCTGATGTCAGGTGTGTCAAGTGGTCAGCAAATTGTTTTAGGAATTCTTTACTGGGCCCTGTCTCCGTCACCGATGTCTGGTACCCTTCTTCGCAATTGATGATGGTCTCGACTGGCTCGAAACAAGCTATCTCTTGACCACTGGTAATTCTGATGTCGTGGTTGGACAAATTCATTACTCTAATTGGTATATCTCGTCCGGTTTTAACTATAGCCCGTCCAACTAAGTAGTCATGAGCTGAGTGTACGGGCTCTACCATTCCAACGCAGCTCCCAGGATTGCTGTCTACTGCCCATGAATAATCTGTTCCGTTCGACCGGGAATTCTAGCTGAAGACTTTGCCACAATTTTTATGGACGTGACTGAACTGTTGACGGGCCGTGTAAATACAAATTCTTCATTTAGGAACCGAAGAAGATCATATCTCGGGTCGAACATAAATCCATGCTGGCTAATTAGGTCCATACCCAGTATAAAATCGTCCTTAATATTCGCTACCAGGACCCTATGCCGGATCATGTTGTCCCTTATCTGTAACACGACATTTGCCTCACCCTGTATTGACATGGACTCGCCGGTGACTGTTCTGAGCTGGATGTTATTGGTAACTGGCCGAATTTCTAATGCTCTCAAAACCCTGGACTTGGCAATGGACACAGAGGCGCCGGTATCGATGGTGATGGTAACTGCTCGCTCATTGATGGTGCCTCTGATGACTAGGCTGCTGCTATCTCTGCAAAATCCCCGGATGGATAACGTTTTGGGGGTTGGTGGAGGGTCAGTCAGCATTCGCCCTCTTATGCTGACTGGTTGACGGTCCCTGGACATGTGGCTGGTCTGTTGGTTACCCCTGGTCGGTGATCGTTCAGGTAGCCTCACTCGACAATCACGTTGAAAGTGCCCTGTCCGTCCACACCGGTAGCATGCCTCTCTGGTGCCAGTTCTTTGTGACCGTTCTAATATTTTGTTCAGACCAGCCAGCAGCGCTTGAAATGGTGACTCTGACTCTTCCTGGTTGAAGGAAACTTCTCGGACCCTCGGGTTGGCCATGTTCATGACGGCCTCTACTTCCAAAGCCCGAAGTAGAGCTTCATTACTCAGTCTTAAATTTCTTTGCACTTCCACATCTCTGATGCCGTTTATGAAACTCTGTGTGGTCAACTGGTCTTTCGTTTCCTCTGGCAGGTCTGGATAGGACAAGTGAACTAACCGTCTAATCTCTGCTGCGTTATTTGACAGAAATGCAATAAAAAATAAGATAAGAAAGTGGATAATTATTAAAGAAAATAATAGAATTGGATATGCAATTGGCAAAAAGTCAGCATTGTTATAGGTACTTTGTGTAAAAATTATGTTTTCTTTTTCTGTTGTGTATTGTTATCTTCCTTTTGGGTTGAGAATATATTTTCTATTATATAACTAGGGTAGTTTCACATATTATTAGTTTTATCTATTATGAGAAGACCACGAACAGTTAACCCCGCTTACCTCTGTGGGGATTATGTAATAACATGTTGATATTTATGTCGATCTATATCTATTGGTTAAGTAAAAAAATAATTTGTAATTGTAGTGATGATGATTGAAATACAAGAAAAAGCTGTAAAGTAAATAGTTTGGTGATTTATCTGGAGATTCGGAGAATTGAAAAGTTGTGTTCTTAATAAACAGTCTAAGGAGAGTAATTTCTGCTGTTAAAGTAAAAATGGTAGCGAACTTTAAATCTCAAAATCCTTAAAAATTCATTCTCAATTTCACTTATTCCAGGGGGTACATATCCGCCCAATTTAACGAAAATTTACTATGCAAAAGACATTTTCCTCTTGTATTACCAGGTCAAATTTAATGACAAACAGCGCAACACTTAACTAGACAAGACTCTTCGCTGGTCCTAACTGGCAAGTGTGCATTATTAAATAGTATATCAACGAAAGGATACGGCCAGGTCTGCCGAGAATTGCTCAGCAGATTGCGCCACCACCGGAGAATGTGAAGGACGTGTAATATGTAATTTAATATTATGCATAGACGTACACGAATGTGGCTCTCTCTGGCGATTGGGGATCATACCATTCATTTCTGGAATAGGGAATCTCAACGGAAGCCGTAAAATTATGAGAATGAGGTTATTGGACTGGTGAAGGATTGCTTAATAAAGTAATTCTATGATGGGGATTTAGTTCATGTAAGTGTAGCGGTAGTTTGCTGGAAATAAGTGTAATGCAAATTTTAACTTTTCGGATTAAGAGGGTATCCGCCTCATAGCGTCATTACAATTTTTTTTCATTCATTCATTTTATAGTTCAGTAAAGGAAAATAAGATAATCTGTAACTGCCTGGAATTTAGGGAGATATTTTAAATAATTTCACAAGTGTGAGATGGACTCGCATGTTAAGGGTTTCTTGGTTTCAACGAGATTCCCTATAATCGTGAGTGGCCCTCGACATTATTTTTCTCCTCTTATGACGCCGTTTCCATCCAAATGACAAATCTAGAAACAGTCTTATGGAATATGTCAAGCTATGAGCAACCAAACGATCTTTGAATATCTTTCAATCAAGAATTCTCGCACCTGTCGCAAGACCTAAAGATGATGTTGTTTTTCTTATTGTAAACATGAAGTTCTTTTACTTGTGTCATGTGGTTAATAACTTCCCCCTTTGTTAGTCTTTAGACCTATAATATTTTTAGAATGCGATACTAAATATACATCTCAAAGATATTAATTTCTTTTCCAATGATGTATCGTATTTCGTATCGTATCGTAATTCTGGTATTCGTATAGGAGAACAGGGAAAATGTAGCACCTAACAATGCCTACGTGGCTTTGATCTGACCTTGCCGAAAATCTTGACATAATTAGAAATGCTTTCTGGTTTGTTCAAGGCGTCTTCTCTTTCCTTTATTTGCAAGTATGGAGATACTTTTTCTTTTCACAACATTGCCGCCGATAACCAGTTGAAAGTGTACATGTGTCTTACTTAGCAATTGCAATGACTTTAGTTATTGTCTTATTTATGAGGAGACGTGAGTTTTTAATACGTCGAATGGTGTCGTCGGCATAACTGATGTTAAGAAATGTTTTCCCGTTAATCTTGACCAAACCATTTAAGAGATTCTTTGAAGCCAGTGAATCTATATTAAATAAGAGAGGCAATAACACGCAGAACTCGCCTAAACTCAATTTTCACTTTTTATTATTGCTGTTGTTGCGTTGTTAAAAACCAAAAACAAACTGGAAACTAAATTATGAGTGTTAGGTTATATATTCTAGGTTTATTCCATAAAATTAAACTCTTATGAAATATGTAGGAGGTTTAAATGGTTTTTAATACAAATTATATTTTATGACTTGTGCTTTTGTGTACAATACCATTCAACGCAGCCGAAATTTCCAAGAATTGCTTGTACAGTCAAGTCAGTGTACCTTGTGCTTATGGCCGTACAGATACGGGTGAGACTCTCACACCTCTAGAAGTAAGGAAAAGGGAACACTAATACAACAAGTAAACAGCGCTGGTAGCTCTAGAAGAGGAATAATTTTGGGAACAGAGGAAGCTTTAGGAAGTAAGCTGCATGGTGATTAATTAAGGTAAACTTGGAGCTCTGTCTCTAGGTGAGGATCCTTTTTAGAAACTATTGATAACTGAGAAAAACACGGGAACCCTTAGTTTCAAATAATTGAAAAGCCAGACAAACTATCACTACCAAATTATTTATTTGACCAAAGCAAAAATTGAGCTCCTCAGTCCACATTCGAGAAATAACGCACAATAAAAATATATAGAGATTGGCAACCACACAAGAGTTGGAGTTGCAACCTTCTACAATAGATAAATATACATAATATATAATACATATATTTTTACACAGGTAGACTGATAATATTGTAGAAATTTCTTTCTCTCAGACACAAGCAGTAATTTGCGCAATTTTTTGAAATAGCACCTTCTACACCCTGATGAGCAGTAAATGATATCCAATTAGTTAACTTCTTTGAATATAATCACAATTAAAAAATCTCATTTAGTATTTTTTTTAATGTTCTCAATACTAACCAGTCTATAGTCCTCACACATCTTAAGAGCGAAGTAGTAAAACTGAATATAACAAATTTAAAAAAAATATGAGGGTACATTGTTTCTACTCATCATGTCCTAAACATGTTTCATGGGCGGAACATCAGGGGATCTGGGCGGCCATGGCAACAGAGTCACATGGGTCTTTTCAAGAATGTTTAAACTAACTCGAGCAACATGAGGCCGGGCATTATCTTGTTGAAATATGCGATCCATTAGCCGATTAATGTAAGGGAGTACATACGGCTCCACTACTTTCTGAAGATAATGTTGCAATGTCATGTTGCATCGCACAAAGACTAAATGTGACCTACTTCCATGTGCGATAGAGATTTATTAGAGAAAAAAAACAGATGTTATTTTCACATTCCAGTGTTGTTTGCACCACTGTAGTCGTTGCTGTCGATGCTCAGCGGTCAGAGGTAGCACAAGTCCAAAAGACCTTATACAGCGGTAAACAGTTCAGACATTTACAATATTGCCTTGTTCTCATAATCACTCATCAGGTAAATTTCGAGTTGACGAAAATCGGTCTCTAAAGGTCATGAGTCTTAGACGTCGTTTTTGAATTTCATTTGTGCCCCTTTGACGTCTTGTGCCTTCTCTTCTCCAATTTTGGGTATTATCAAACCAGCCTTGACAACATCTCATAACAGTATTTGGATTTCTGTTCGTGCGGTTAGGGATTTCTCGAAATGAAAATCCCGACTCCCTTAAACCAATAATTCGATCTTTTTCAAATTCTATGCAATAATCATAACTGATTTTTGAATCAGTAATATGGGAGTTATCGGGTGCCTGGCCTGCTCGCTCAACGGACCTTAAGCCTCTTAATTTCTGCATTTGGGGATACATAAAGAATAAAGATTATTGTATTACTAATAATACGGCAAAGGAACTTGAGGCAGTCCTTGTTCCAGCCTTTGAAGAAGTGCCTAGACAAATGGATAAATATGCATGCATATTTGTAATTCATGGACGCAGGACGTACATTAATACTAATGGTAGAATTTTCTATCAATTATTTTTACTTGATTTAACTCAAGACTTTAGCTTTTTTCGTTTTGAGTTAAATCACAAATATGTACTGTTTTAGTTGTTTACTTTACTATCATAAACAAAAGAGTACTTTCATTTGTTTTTTTTAATGGAAATTTTAAGAAAACACAATTACGGCATTTGGTTTCACAGGCAACTAAAAGAAAACCTGCGTTTCAAAAAAGAATTTACATTTTCTGTCATCCATAGATAGGCCTGTTAGTAATGATTGAATAGCTCTTTTTATGTGCTACTAAATGACTTTAATGACGTATAAATAAAATTGGCTGCCATAAAAATTAAGAAAGTTCTAAAAATCTAGGGGGCCCAGAAAAAAAATGGTTAAGGTTAATCAATTGGCCACAGTCACTAACATAAAACTACCAAATTTTATTAAATTTGTTTACCTAACGGCGAATATATTGCTATTTTTCGAAAATCACAATTTGTTGCTATTTATCGATATTTTGAAAACCACTGTAGGTCTTTTTAATTTCACCAACCTAAATAGGACAGTTATGATTTGCATGTCGAAGTTATTTAACGTAAACAGGTATGTAAAAATACTCTCTTGGAGGTGTCATTCTTTTCTACGCAAGACATTATATATAATATATATTGTTTCTAGTCGGGAACCTTCATCAGTTGTGCTTCCCACAATAGAATGTCCTCTCGAACACTTATTTATGTATTTGATACACACACACAGAGGTTCCAAACCTGGAGCCGCGCCATGCAATTGCTGTTCTCCCGCAACTCCTAGGTTAGAATGTCAGATTCGAAATCTCTGTGTGCTAGTTGTCCCGAAAATTCTAGATGTCGGTCGTAACATCTCGCGTCTACAAATTTGCCGATATATATCACATACATAAATAAGTGTTCGAGGGGATATTATATTGTGGGAAGCGCAACTGATGAAAGTTCCCGACCAGAAACAATATATATTATATATGTTGTCTTTCCTACAAAAGAATCACAGCTCTAAGAGAGTATTCAATATCTCTGACAGGTGAAGTAACCTGAAAATTTTATAGTGACATTTTAACATAGGAGTTGCGGGAGAACAGCGATTACATGGGACGACTCCAGATTGGGAAACTCTGTGGGCTAGTTTCCCCGAAAGTCCTAGATGTCGGTCGTAACATCTCGCTTCTACAAAGTTATGTAAGGCCCATTAATTTTTTTCTATTTATTTTCAACAGTTTTATCAATAACAGAAAAAAGAATAGTTTTGTTTGAGCCCTTTTAAGGGCTATAACTTCCTAAGGATGTGTTTTAGAACACATTAATAGGGACTTTGTCGTTTATTTTAATGAGTTCTATACACAACAGACGTTTGGAACGCTATTTAGAAACAAACTGTATACAAATAAGTCATTTTGTTTATTTAACTTGTTTTCAACAAGTAGGTTACAAGTTAAGCTTTTTCAGCCATGTGTGACCCACTAAAGGTTTTGCAGCTTTTACAGACTTTCTACTTTTTTTTGCTCTTTACGTAGGCTATAAAAACTTCACCTTTAATGACATGAAAGTTTTCGGAATAAAATCCGTTCAATTTGAATCATTAACACGCCCGACAAAACTACTTTAGGACATCTGACTCTGTTGAAGTTCAAATACGTTTTTTGTTCACCGCCAGTTTAACGATTTCAGAAGTGAAGTAAACTTGAACCATTACTCGGAACATGGCTGGCCAACTTAAATGCTGTCCCCGGCTTGACTACACACTCGAAACTCAGCTGCGACATCAAATTCACACAAGAATTACCCTGTTTAACGTCATGTAACCAGGAAAAGTACTAAAAACGAGGAGCTCCGTTTTTATTTTACATTCTCCTACGGTAGTTTCGTAAGTTCGTCGACGACTTTTCGGAAGAAAAACATTAACGAAATAATGAAAATATCTCCGCGAATGGAGAGCTTTTCTATGTGGTTATTCTTAAAGTAGGTTTTTTTCTTCACGGATGCTTTTTGCGGAAACTGTGAAACTTTGTAATGAATATTTGTTTTAATTGCGCTACTGGAACATTTCCTTAGTGGTTTTTCTCTTTAATGGCATCTTGTTGCTTTGCTTATTCAAGAGCATGAGCCAAATTAAATAATAGTCAGTGCCATATCTCCTAATTATTAAAGAAAATAAACAATAAAGTTGGTTCAAATTTAACGCAAATTTCACCCAACAAACAGTATGGAGCAGACAAATGGAATTATTTCATCATCATTTCAATATTCCATAGCTGGGCGTACAGGTACTCTACATATTTTAACATTATTAAATATCGATTTCGGATCCCATCAAACTGTTTTTTGATAAATTAAAAAAAAAATCAAAAAATTACTACAATAATAATTGATAAAAAATATATATGAAAAAATATTCACCAAATTTGACCAAATTTTAATTATTTACTCCTTACTATAGCATCCATATTTTACCAAAACAATATTTAATTCAAACATCTGTTTCTAGCTGTTGCAATTTTTTTGATAGTGATATACTGAAATTTTGACTTAAAAAATATAAGGTAACACATTTGAAATAACAAAGTTTATTATATTTCCTGCAAAATGGGACGATCTGACAACAATGTAAATAACACCATAAACTCGGCCCTATTACAAAACCTTCGCAAACCAAATTTATAAAAATCATGCAAGCCATTTCCGAGGTAATTGATACAGTGTACCTTGTATACGAAAGTACTTATGTGCTACCCAATGCAAAATTTTTTGAACCACTCGCTGTAACTTTAAATCTATTTCACCCTATATTTCAACCATCCTATGTATGGAACTGCTTAAGTATGTACGACCCAATATCGCATTTATTTGTGAAATTTTTTGAACCCACCTGTATAACTGTAATTTGACTTCGCCCTATACTGCTTGCTGCTTAATTTTCAATGCACACACACACACACTCCCACACACATACACACACATACACCTATCACCGTATACCGTACAGAAGAGATCGCTCACATAACAATTTTTCTTTTCGATACACTAATGGAAATTTTGTGTCATTCTACTCGACTGCAAGCCTTATAAATTGAAAACCGTTACAAACACCCTAAACGACATACCTACTCATGGCATATCTTGACATTTAAGCTAGTTATTTATGATGAAAATTTGACATTCACATTGATGTTTACCGTTTTTTGCACTTATTTTTACGATTTATGAAAAACGGTATGTTTTATATTATAAAAAATTATCTCAAATCAATTTGGAACATCACTTTGTAGAATACAATTTAAAATATTAAAATTGGTTGAGCCTGTTTAGAGAAAACAGTGTAGGTCCACTGAAATTCACTGAAGTGTAGTCCCTTAATAACTGGTTTTTTGTTTTTATGGAAAACCGTAAATCTCATGTTATAGAAAATTTTACGGTACCTTTCTGTAATATTCCTTAATACAATGTTGTTTAAATCATCAAAATTGCCCAAAAGCCGTTTTTGAATAATCACTCAACATACATAAAAAAATCGTGCCAAGAAATTGAGAACCACCTCCTTTTTGGAAGTCGGTCAAAAATACATTTGCAAGGTCTGTAGAATTTTAAACCAATACTAACATTGTTGTCTACTGAACTCCAAATAAAAGTGTATATTACAAATTAGATCAGTGTGACATCAAGCTGCTTCTTATTCCTTTACACAACTACAGTGACACATACAAAACATTTTTTTCACGAATTTAAACTCTCATTTTACTTACTGTCTAAGAATATATGCATTAAACCCAACGTTAATTCTTTTTTGCATGTTTTGTTTAAGTCCGTTTCTATGCCGTTTATCTAAACATAATTCAAGCATATAAAATCGCACAGAAATTTACTGTTTATTTGCGAGACTCCATATAAAGTATACGAAATAATATTTAGTAAATTATTACATGTATATATATATATATATATATATATATATATATATATATATATATATATATACATATCTATAAACTTCATTACCTACAAATATATTTCAATTTACGAGGTTACAGTTTTTGAGTTGACTAGCTTATATCGCCATTTACCTTCGGAAATACAGAGTAGCAGTTTTTTCAGAAAAAAAATACTGTGTATGTCACAGAAACATAATAAACGAACAAATGAGTGAAGGTTTGTGAAAAGTGAGAGCTAACTGAATTATGTTTAAGGTAACATGAAATTGATGTTTAATTTATATACTTTATAAAACTTCCAATTCGTATGGTATGCTCGTGATACAAAAAAACGTGTATAAGATTGACAAATCAGTGTTGTTGATGGACATTTTATTTGTTTTTCATATGGCACATTAAATGTATCAAAATGGGCTTAGAATATTACTAAACTAAAAAAATTCCGGTATTTTCTAAACTGCTGTGCGGTAACCTAACCATATAATTGTTTTGATCGTTATTTATAATTATAGTGTGTTAAAATTTGTTTTGTTTTACCGTGAAGTATAAGTTTACTCATGGATTTTTGTCTTTTATAAATATTTTAGTTTAAATATGTTTACACTGAAATTTGTTGTAAAATCAAATCCACTTTAATGTGAATATATAGTTCACCTATACTCCCAAAGCTCAAAAATGTCATTAGCATATAGCCATACACCTCTAGATGTTACCAAAGTATAAAATTATATATATTATATACGATGTATGTGTCCCACATAAAATCAACTACATGGGGATTTGCGAAATAGCAAGAGAAACAAGATGGCTTAAATTAGGTCCTGTATCGAAATGAAAATACCGATAGGGGTTTTCAAAATATAGAGAAAATATTAACAATTTTGATTTTCGAAATATTGCAATACATTCGCCATATTGTAAACAAATTTGATAAATTTTTGGTAGTTTTCGAAATAAAGTGTGCAATGAGAATATTGAAAATCTTATTGTCCTTATTTTCACCAAGTGTTAATGACAATCCTTGAACATCTATTGTCAAATAGATCCTTAAAAAGTACAAGTCTAGATGTAGAACATATTGGTCAAGGACTTCGCGTTGGTGACTCAGAAAGCCGAAGTTTGTTTTGTAATTGGTTCGTAGAAAAATGCCAAGAAAATCCTCAATTTTCGCTTAAGGTGATGTGGTCAGATGAAAGAAGATTTACAAATTTCGGCTTATAACAGACACAACAACTTGTATTGTGATGATCAAAATCTGTTCAAAATCGTTAGCTGGGTCGTCAAGTGAGGTGGGGTTTTAATATATAGCTGGCGATAATGTTCTATTTTACATTTTTTATGATAATATCACTGTTCCTGGATATCTTGAGATATTACAAAATTACGTCGAGAAACTTTAGAAAATTTGCCTCTTCAAAATGTGGTTGCCGCAAGTTGGAGCACCTCCACATAATGAATGAATCATAACTAAATTGTTGAAACAGAAATATGGAGATAACTGGATCTGAAATCGAGCTTTGGTTACCTGGCCTGCTGGCTCGCCGGGTACTTTCATGGGATTATGTTTTAATTAAAGTTTTAAGAAAACTTGTTGCACAGCCAACTAAGAGAAAAACATTTTTTTTAAATAAGCTATATTTGACGTCATACTAAGATGAACCTGTTGTAATAATCATAAATCCAATATACTGGCCATAATAAATAACAATATTGACTATGGTTGCAAAAAATGTAGATGCCCTACAAAAAAATTCGTTAACGTCATTTGATTAGCCGTAGTTGCTAACACAAAACTACAAATTTTTTTCAAAATTGTTAACACGATGGGGAAAATTATTTGAAATTTTTTGTTTTTTTCTTGACATTTGGAAAACCCCTAGTAATTTTGAATTTCGATACAGCAGCTCATTGGGCTTGGAATAATGCAACTGTTTTCTCAGTTAACTCCTCTTGCATATTTTGCCCTTTCGGAAATCCTCATGTATTTTTATCTGGGACACATGGTATATTAGTAATTGTGATATTTAGAGAAATTCCGACATTTTCAGACTTTGCGTCGGGTTAGAAATAATAATAATTGTATTACCTCTTTAAATAACCACCATTTAAACTACTGCTATGAGTACATCAGAAACATGTTACACACAATTCTCTAGCTCTTCAAATTCTTCAACAAACTGATGAGATCCAAGTCCATACAAAGAAAGTTAAAATAAGATTAATGGCAAATACAAAAGAGCAGTAAATTTTCTCGAATCCTGTTTTATAAACTGAAAACTCGACAAGCTATTACAATTAAATTGAGCAAAAAAAAAATGTGAGTCGTCGATCCTATACTTTAATGATGTAGATCCTCTAACTACATTTATTCCAGCTGAGACTATTCTATGACTTATATAGCCATTTTCTATTATCCTGCCTTTGATTCTTTATTATACAGGGTGAGTTTATTTTGATGATCAGTATGGAGATCTCGAAAACTAGCGGAGATAGAGCAATGGTTGAATTGGGAAAGATTTGCAGTTTTACTGGCGCAATTTAATGACACTTTCGGATTTTTGTAAAAAGTCATGGCTTACTAGATATTTTGAAAAAACGAAATTCTGTCGATTTAGTCAAATCCCTCTAGCTCCTTTGTTTTTGATTTTATAAAAAAAGTGTAAATATAAAAATTGACGGGAATTGCATTCCGAATATGAATGTCATGTCCTCGTTTGCGTGACAGATCTCGTTTTCGAGATATGACACAAACTTATCTTTTTTTGAATGGAAACTCTATTTGGCTATGACCTCAAGAAATCGGACATTTTTAGAGCTTTTCAACGATATAATACTCGATATAGTTATTCATAAAAATAACGGAGTTATGGGTGCTTTTCTCTCTTATTTTCACTTTTAACGTAGGTAGCCATGAAAAAGATTGTTTTCAATTTGACGTTTCCTCATTTGAGAGTAATTGCATTAGTAGTCAGTCAGCAGTCGATATTGACAAGTTTTCGTGATAAAATGGAATATTCTAACGAAGAAAAACTGAATATGGTGGAATGTCATATCATATGCCATAAAAATTCAGTTCGAGCAACTGAGGAATACTTTCATAGATATTTCAATCGTCATCAACCTGCTCTATGTACATTTAAGAGGCTTTACGATAGTTTACGCAAATATGGATCTTTTACTAAACCGCCAAAGGAACGTAATCAAATTAACCGAAGCAGCACAAATAAATGTTTTTGCAATGGTAAATCAAAATCCATCTACATCAACTCGTGAGTTTGCGGCAGAAGCTGGCACATCTCACAGCTGGCACTGAAAGCGCACAAGTTCCACCCGTACAAACTTTCAGTTTCTCAAACTTTGCATGCTGGTGACGAACATCGACGTATTTTGTTTTGTACATGGTTTAGAGACATGTGCCTTGACAACCCACAGTTTCCATTAGAGGTGTTATGGTCAGATGAAACTAGATTTACTAACTGTGGTATGTTCAATAGACACAATGAGCATATCTGGGCTAAAGAAAACCCTTTCCATCTAGAACAAAGACGACCCCAGATAAAATTTGGTTTTAATGTTTGGTGTGTTGTCATAGGGTCTACTATTCTAAGGCCTTTTATCTATGACGAATTTCTAACTGGGTAGCGCTATTTGCATTTCTTGCAATACACTTTTCAAGACATGTTGCGTAATTTGAATTTGAGAATTCGTTTAGAAATTAAGTGGTTCCAACGTGATGGAGCACCTGCTCATAACTCGTTATTAGTAAGACAACACTTAGATAATATCTATCCAAACTCTTGGATAGGAAGAAATGGCCCACGCGAATGGCCACCCCGGTCTCCCGATTGGCAGTTATAGACTTCTATTTATTGGGTACGCTAAAAAACAAAGTATACGAAAGAAAGTATGAGACACTTGGGGACCTAAGGGAGGCGGTAATGCCAATCTTAAAAATAACAATGGCGGACATTTCGAACATAAATTGTAACCATTATTATGTACTTTAATTTCTCAAGTTTTTAGTAAGTACCTACTTATTTGGTTTTTTCGTTATATCTGATATACCTAATAAAAAAATTGTTCAATGTTTTTTGGAATAGTTATTAATAATTCAATCTATTTGATGGCTAACTACGTTAAAAGTGAAAATAAGAGACAAAAGCATCCATTTATGAATAACTATATCGAGTATTATATCGTTGAAAAGCTATAAAAATATCGAATTTTTTGAAGTCATAGCCAACTATGGTTTCCATTCAAAGAAAGATAACTTTGTGTCATATCTCGAAAACGTGAGCTGTCACGCAAACAATCATATTTGGGATACAATTCCCTTCAATTTTGATGTTTCCACTTTTTATAAAATCAAAAACATAGGAGCTAGAGAGATTTGACTAGATCGACAGAATTTCGTTTTTTCAAAATATCTAGTAACCCATGACTTTTTACAAAAATCCGAGTGTCATTAAATTGGGCCAGTAAAACTTCAATTCTTTCCCAATTTAACCATTGCTCTATCTCCGCTAGTTTCCGAGATCCCCATACTGATCATCAAAAAAAAAAAACTCAGCCTCTATATGATGGTTGAGTATATTTCATTCATCATATCCTACAGAGTAGGATGATAGTTACACAAGGTAGTTAAAATTTTTTATGCTGGCCTATAGGCAGCCGTATGAGCAGAATATTTGGAATATAGGGGAAAGGGGATGTTTGCTGGTCGAATTTAGAATAAATGTATAAAGTGCTGTCCATGAATATGTTATAGTGAAATATAGGGCGGAGAAGAATAATTATCATACAGGGTGATTAAAATCTTTACGATAATGTGATATCTATAAGAAAAACGAATTACTTTGTTTTATATCACTAATTTATTTATTTTTTAATAAATAAATAAACATAAAAACCGTGACTAGTTTTGACAAAACTATGTCATTTTCAAAGGGAAACAAATTCATGATGTTGTCGAAACTAGTCACGGTTTTTATGTTTATTTATTTATTAAAAAATAAATAAATTAGTGATATAAAACAAAGTAATTCGTTTTTCTACAATCATAAAGATAGTATATCACAAAGTAATGGCTTCCACCATCAACTATTTGATAACTATAAGCTAGTACACAGAGTAGCTGAAATGTATTGTGAAGTTTTAATAAAAGAGAATTGAAATTAAACTCATTCATTTCGTCTTCGAAAAAATTAGTTTACGTCCGTTACTAAAATTGTCGTTCTTTCTAATTAATTAAATTTATATTTAACGCATTAAACCTTAAAGTATGACACCTTTCTCACAGTTTAAGTAGTATTAACTGTACACGTGTTTGCGCCAGGTATTTAATAATTTATTTCATGTAATGTCAGCAAGACAAATAATTAGAATCTTTATAAAACGTTTGTATAAGACAACGTTTGCCGGGTCAGTTAGTTAAACAGATGTTTTGCATATTAAGTCAATGCGTCATTTTGTTCGTAAACTTTTACCTGTAAATTTAAATGAAAATGAATCATTCTATAATTGTAGGCCTTTCGATGTTACCTGGTCCTGGTCTATTAAGGTTATACATACAAAATATAAAATAAAGAATGAAGAATAACAACCACCCGAGTTCAGCAAAACTAGGAAGTTGAAAATAACACATTTAAAAAATATATAACCGACTTAAAAATAACTAAAAAGTTGGAAATAATTCTAAAAAATACCACTCTAGACCATTAATAACACATTCAATGTTGTTAGGTACTTACACAGAAAGTAATAAATGTAAACCTTGAAAGGTGCTTAGTGTGTACAAATTAATTACCTACCTATCTAGTATATTTTTGAAGTCGGTGCCAAGCAACAATCAAGTTTGATGAAGTTGTAGATAAGTGCGAAATGCAGGATTTTAGATTTTCTTGGCACCAACTTCAAAAATTTACTAGATATGTAGGTAATAATTTGTACAGAATAAACACCTTTTAATGTTTTACATTCATTACTTTGTGTGTAGGTACCTAACAACATTGAATGTGTTAATTATTGCCTAGAGTTCTATTTTTTATAATTATTTTCAAGTTTTTAGTCATACTTGGAAGTCGGTTATATATATATTTGTTTTTAAGTTTTCGCGGCCACTAAATGTTTTAGGTGGTTTCCGGGAATTCATCTGCGTAGTTGATAACTGATCCCTGCCGGGATCGAATACAGTATTCGACTAACTAGAAGTGAAAGCAGAAGGCTACGAGAATTATGCGAACCGACCTGAAGGGCAGATGTAACTCTGTCGAAACGTCGTCATTTTACCACGCATTCTGGATCCCTAGAGGCAGAACCTCAACTTTAGTAAGTTACCATTTATCAGTACTTATAATAACAACTACTTTTTCAGTATTTGACTGACGAAGGATGAATTCCGGAAACTCACCTATAATATATATATATATATATATATATATATATATATATTTTTTTTTAATATTTTATTGTAATATATTTAATATATTTAGCTTTGAAACGTCTGCAGTATTTGAAATATAAGGACTTTCCAGCAATTGTCTTGTTACTAGCAAAAAATCGGAAAACTATATAGTACGTAGACAATAAATTACGAGTTCTAAAGTTTGTAGATTGGATTGTTTCTACCATACATATTACAAAGTGATGAAATTGTTTTGTGTAGAGAAACTTTTAAACTGAATATATTTTGGGTCTTTTTAGACTTTTCTCGAACAAATTTCGCAGTGGAAAACTCCAACACGGACAACCTACTTTGCCACACAAACGGTGGAGAATAAAATAACTTCTCTTTATATATATTAAACAAATGTCTGTAGCACAAAAAGGTATCTTATATAACGAACCCTTTGTCAACCCTTATCACAGGGCAGTCTTTTAGCTGTCGTGAACGGTCTGCTTGCTATAACTTTACTTTAATTGCAGGACGTTTCGAAGTGGTCATCTTCAGACAGATTCATACCGAGACGATCTGCGGCCGATTGTGAATATTTTCAGTATTTAATCAACAATTCAGATACCGAAGAATGTTGGGAGGAAAAGAGCCAGAAGCTGGTTGACTTTGGTATTGTCTTGACAGCGAAACGGCAGTATAATAGGCAGAACTATAGTTCACTGTAAGTTAATTTTATTTAAACACGGTGACGATATAAAGTAACATATCAAAATATCAAAATGAAATTTTGGGAATACGAGGGCTGCCTTTTATATTTCGGGATTAGAGAACAAAAAAAAATATTAATCATTTAAAATCGCTTTATTGTTTTTCAAAATATTTCCCATGAAGATCTATACACTTTTGCATATGTTTGAACCAATTGTCGAAGCACTTTTTCCACTCTGATTGAGGTATCTCCAAAACATGCATTCTGAACGCAGTAACCGCTTCTTCAGGTGTCGAAAAACGTTGACCTCTCATTTTGTTTTTTACGTACGGGAATAAAAAGAAGTAATTTGGTGACAAGTTAGGACTATACGGCGGATGACTCATCAAATCGATGTGGTCAAAAATGCAGTTGTTTGAGCCAATGTGTAAGAGTCGTAGTGAACAGTGATCCGTCTTTGGCTGTTGGTTTTTCTCATTTCTTGGAAGACAACTGGCAAACAAATGGTTGCTTACCACTCAAAATTGACTGTTCTGCGTTGTTCTATTGGTACGGTTGCGACATGTACAGTTTTTCCGAAAAAACAGGCGATCATTTGCTTGGAAGTGCGCGAACAACTTTTGTTGGATTCGGCTCATCTTGAAACACCCATACAGTCGACTGCTGTTTACTTTCGGGCTCATACGCGTAAATCCACGATTCATCACCTGTCACTATGTCATAAACGTGTTTTGAAGCACCGCGATCGTATTTTTTGAGCTTTTTTTTCGACCAATCGACACGAGCCTTTCTTGAACGATTGACAAATTGTGTGGAATCCATCGTGAACAAATTTTTTTGACATTCAAAAGTTTATTGTTTATGCAATATTGAATATATGCTGGTACCACTAATAAGGTGACTCAATCTATAGGGTTGATCAGTTTGCGCACAATCAATGGTTTCACGACCTTATTCGTCTTGGAGTACGACCTCATGACGATAAACATCCTCCATCGCCAATCATCCATGTTTGCTGCACATCGCGAAAATCACGATTTTAATTTTTTGGCTGAATCCTTTAAGTTACTGACACAGCGCTCAACGTTCTGAGTGTTACTTTACGATAGAGGTCACAGATTGACACTAGGGTTGTCCAATCCCAGGCAGCCCTCTTATAACGCGTATTCAGTCTTTTCAAAATGAGAACGCATAGCGTAATTTACCGAATTATGATTTTGGGTAGTACTAATTTGGAAAAAAATAGAGAATAGAGTTTCCTAATGTAATTTTGGGCGGATTGATTATTCAAGGGCCTCCAATATGTCAAATGAAACGGCTTATCATAAAAAATATAGGTATATATTTTGTAATTTTTATAATTAGTTTTTTAAAAGATAGTAAGAAAAATATAGAAATTTGAAAAAAAAAAATGATGACAAACACAATTCTGGGGGCAAATTACAACCAAAATAAAAAAAATATATATCTCAAGGGCATCATGCATAAATGTTAATCAAAATTAAACAATTAAATAATTATTAGGAAATAAAAAAAAATGAGGGCAACATGCAGGAGATCATATAAAAAGTTTGTTGGAAATAAATGCATATTTTTTACAATGGTCAATGCATACTTAGCCAAAAAATAAAAAAAAGTAAAAGAATATTATGTTATATGCCAGCCGATCTCACTCTTTATGAAATTATTTCAGAAGTAGAAAAATCCCCTTTTTCGGCCGTTTGCTCCGGGACAGGATGTTACAGATTTTCAAATTGCATCCTCAGCTGAGCACAAAAAATGATGGAACTCTAACATTTCAGGCGCTATCTCGTTACTACATTATTAAATTAGAGTGAAAGGTAATAGCATCAATGACGACATGATAGAAACTGTATATTCCAGTTGGAAAAAGTGCGAAGAAAGATTCGACCGTCTACTATATTGGGTGGTAATATGAAAAATTACAATGGCCTATATCTAAGAAACTAGAATAGATTTGAAGAATTGTTCAAAATAAGTTTATTAATCTCGCGGGGTAACTAAGATGAATTAAATAATTCGTCTCAACTCAGTAATGTTAAACGCCAAGACCCGACATGTGAAACCACATAAACTTGAAAGTCTGTATATTTCAAAAAGTCCAAACATTTCAAGGTCTGAATCAGACCCCGTTTTCAATGGTATTAATACAAATGAACAAGAAATAAAAAAAATATAAGGATTCGTAATGACATTAATATTTGACAATCAAACTGATGTAACTAAGGAAAATGATGGTATATACAGGGTAGCACTAAAAATTCTCTAAAGTTAATGTGAATAACAAAGCTTCTTTCAAATTGAAAGAATTTGAAAGCGTTATCTTTATAATTTCATGTGGGGTTCCTAGGTACGACTTTGTTATAAGTGCGTTAGCCAAAAATGAAACCAAAAAAGTCTGATACTCCAGAGATCTCATTCTCATGAGGGAAAATCAGTTATTTACGAAACTTAACATTACGAATCATTTTAATTTTACATATTTTTTAATTTCTTGTCCTTTCTTGTTCATTTGTGCATTTTCAATGGTATTAATTCAAATGAACAATAAATAAAAAAATAAAAAATAAAAAAATTAATCAATCTGATGTAAATAAGGGCATTTATTGAAACTTTGATATATACAAGGTAGCAATAAAAATTCTAAAGTTAATGTGAATAACAAAGCTTCTTTCAAATTGAAAGAATTTGAAACAGTTATCTTTAGAATTTCATGGGGGTTCCTAGGTACGACTTCGTTCGCCAAAACCTTCTACTTCTAGTTTGACCACACCCAGCCACAAAAAGATATCACAATTTTCTTACGACCCCTTACAATTTCCAAAATAAAATCTTTTGTTTAAAAAAAAACGTAAAAATAACATATAATGTAAGTGATATATGATTCAGTATCTACAAGATGAAGAAAAATGCGGTAAAAAGCAGGACCAGAGAAGCAGTAGTGTTCGTATTTTACCGATAGTAATAGCAGCGCAGTTGAACGATAGAATTTCGAGGAGCAGCTAATTGCTCACAGATGGAACCCGTATCTAGAACGTTACAGAAATTCAAACTAACAAGAAGAAAATTCGCGAATATTCAGTAGATTATTGCATGCATAAAATATTGCAACAAACCAAGTTAATCGGATGAAGATTTTTATCAATTTGTACATTTAATGACGTTTAAGTGTATCCTTTTTCAAGTGAAATTTTAAGATAAAAGTGAATTATTCGAATTGAAGTAAACATTAATTGAAAAACAGACAGGTTTAATTAATTCTTTTCAGTGCCTCACTGTGTGTATTTCATTTCTTTGACTAAACTTATAATTCGCAATTGGATAGGTTTATTTTTTCAGGATTAGGAGCATTCTGTTGCCAAGGGAACGTAAAGTTTTGGAGTTTTCAAATCAAAGACGACCATTTTTATTTAGAAATGACGAAAGTAAAGATTCATGGCCGGTAATTCCGAGATCGAAGCCTTTATTGAGGGAACCTTGTGAAATTCTGGACATGCCTAATTTGGAAACGGGCCACTGTAAGTATTTTTCCTTTCCTAAGTAAATATTTAGTAGGTCCACTTATACCTTAGACGTTTAATATGTTTAGTAATAATCCTCAATTAATCCCAGTTTCTGTTTCAAATATGTCTGCTGATTCACTGGAAAATCTGTAGGACCATGGGCTATATTTTGATGGTTCTTTGGGGAATACCACCATAGAAGGAAAACATCAACTGTGTATTTATAAATAAAATCCCTTAAAGGTGTGAATCTGACCTATTTATAAATGGAACTATAATCTAAATTATAATCAAATTAAGTTCGAAGGCTAGTAAAAGGTACCAGAGGACTGTCTCAATGCTTGATAAGACATGCCATTAAATCTCGGTAAACATTCACTGCTTTCTGACACATGAGACAGAGCTCTTAATGAATTAGCTCGACTAGCAAATTCTCCAATGCATGGAGTGCACTGGATATACATTTTGCAGCAGACGGAAGGGGATTACAGGAAGGTTTTAGAGAAGTCTTAGAACCGAAAGGTTTGTAAGGAAAAAAGAACCACACACTTGCATCTACAATCTAAATGGTGGAAATACGTTGCAAACCAGGAAATCTGGTAGGGTTCCAACAAGGACATAAAGTCTGGGTATAATACACTCTCCAGATGAACAAAGGCAAATGCAACGCTTAAACCAGTCGGTTTATTCTAAGTGGTCAAGAGTATCAACGATGTTGATCAGGGCGGTGGGAATTAAAAGGGGGCAGTGATATATTATTACCTGTAAGGAAAATTACCTTTTCGGCTAAAACAGCTGACAGTAAAAAACTATAAGTAAATTTAATGGCGGAAAAACATTTATGATAATTATACTTTCTGCTACTTACAAATTTCATTAATAAAGCCGTGGTTTTGTATTGATGTAGCCTCCTTCTGATTTACTTTGAATTTAATTTATATTTGAAATACTAATTTTGAGTGATTGTTTATATGTTTACAGGTCGGCAAGTGGTGGATTGGAGTAAAAAGGGTTTTCTTTCAGCCATATACGAAGGTGAAGTCTATATGTGGCATCCTTCGAGAGGTGTGTCGGAACGATTTACTACATCCAGTGCAAACGCCGAGTACTGTATCAAGTGGAATTTCGATGGGACAATGTTGGCTATAACTTCAAAAAACAGCACCATCGCTATTATGGACTTTCCAACTCTAAAGGTAGTATCAAATTGTATTTTCTTTCAAATTTTTGAATAACACATGTTCAATTAACCAAAATTAGTTTCTCTTTTGGTTGCAAGCTACGTTGTCGAATATACTCTGGACCTAGATTGTGCTGAAAAACACACAGTTTATTTACTTATCGTATGGCTCAAAAACATTACAATAGTAAGAGATATGGATAAACTGAACAACGGTGTACAAATAAAGGTATACAAAACAAAAGCACATTATAACAACATACATATAGCTACAAATTAAGATACATAACAGTTAAAATATATAACATGTTGATGTCCAGTTGTTTTATCCAGTTCAGCGCTAGCAGAGTGGTTGTGAGGAACTCTTCTCGCGCTACCCGGAACGCTCGCAGCTCACAGTCTCTCACGATATGGTTTATAGTTTGGTGGGGTGTGCCACAGTCACATGAGAAAGATTGCACATAGCCCCATTTATACAGGGAGCCGGCACATCTGCCTTGGCCTGACCGGACTCTATTATTCTCCATTCTTTCTTGGGAAATTCAGATCTAATAGGTGCGGCTGCCCCCACAAAGGCGCTTTGTGAGTGGGCAGTGTTCAGCAAAATCTTCCCACTGTTAGCGCCATTGATTCAAGGAGTTGAAATTGTTAGTTCTAAGCGCTTCTACATCTCTTATTGGTGGTTGTAGGGATTTGAGTCTGTTTAGCTGCAGCGGTGGGATTGCTTGATGGATGGTCAGTTTGCTCTTGGCCCTGATCTTGTTATACTCCCTAAGAAGTGCGTCAGTCCTTCGGAGCTGTTGTGGGGCTATTCCAAAGAGTTGGTCTCTATTGCAACTGTAATGAGTCTCACAGGCTTGTTTATTACTTAGACGTCAATTAGTTTGGTATGGTGGCTGCTTAACCATACAGACGCAGAGTACCCAGCACACGAATAGACAAGAGCTAGGGCACTTGTTCGAAGAGTTGGACCGAGTATGCTCTATGCTCTCAAAGCTCTTATCCGAGAAAGCTATATAGAAAGCAAGGCCTATACTGAGCATTGTAGGAGTCCATTGTTTAACTTACGCTGCCTACTCGCTTTCTCATTTGGGAGTACTTGAAACTTTCTGTGGCATAACTTATTATGTATGAGTCTTGCAGTGGTTTGGCAAGGAATTATATGCAATAATTTGTATAGGGCTCTCTCTCCAGGCCGTATCGTAGACAGCAGTAAAGTCAATAAACATTATTCTTGTCTTCATTTTGTGTTGGTAGCCTGCCTCTATATGTGTTGTGAGGGACAGCACTTGATCACGCTAGCTGCGACCCGGTCTGAAGCCAGCCTGGATTATCGGGGCTTGCCTAGGATAGTCGCGCTTATTTTACTATAGACAACTCTTTCTCTTTGATAAGGTCATTTCTCTCTTCACGAAAGAAAGTATACAGGCCACCGTTCATACCAGCTTGCGCTGCGATCATTTAGACCACTCCCACACCATGCCTTTGAAAATTACTGTTTTTTATGCTTCCTTTAATTTTGTTCCTACAATAAAATTACATATTGTTGTAATTTTACTGCATTATCAGAAACAGCATAAAATTTTTTTTCACAAATAATTAACTATATTTTCTATTGCAGATTAAAGCGAAAATTAAATGTTTCTGTTACACATGTGCAGTCACTTCAATTGCATGGACATCAAAAAATGCCTTGGTAAGCGGATGCTCATATGGTTGGCTGTGCACGTGGACTTCAAACTTACAGTGCACTTCATACCTTAAACTTCATTTTGGAGAAATTATTAACGTCAAACTATCTCTCTCCGGCAATTATGTTGTAACCACAGGAATCGATGGCTCATTTAATTTATTAGTTTCAGGTTCCAGACGAATTCTTATGAAATTCCAGTGCTTACGATCTATTAAAGTGAGTATAATTCAACCTGAGGTGCAGTACCTAGTAGTCATTATACTACATTATTTTACTCATAAGATAAACTGAGATACCTTATCTCAGTCATACGTATGATGTCAACTTCGCACTTGCGCTTATGTAATGCACTTGCGCATGAAAGTAGTTGTAATATTAGCCGTGATTTTACTTAAATTAGATGTTCAAAATGTCAGGCATTGTTGGTAAAGTATCAGATCGAATTCCTCCCGCATTTTTTGAAGCAGCCTTTGTATACTCCGCTCACACTCATTCACTATTCTACGTCTAAGTTCAGGAATATCGCGAGGCTGAGTTTTGTACACCAGAGTTTTTAGATGTTCCCATAAAAAAAGTCAAGGGGCGTTAGGTCGGCTGACCTTGCTGGCTATTATATAGCGCGCTTTCTTCCAATCCGTTTATCTGAAAATGGTTCATTAAGCCAATTCCGTACAGGGAAGGCATAATATAGAGGTGCTCCCTCCTGTTGAAAAAAATAACTTTTCTTCGTCTAGCAACAAAGTTCCTTCTTGATCTATTTGGTTTTCTAAAGATTCGATTACAAGGGGATTTATCACTATTCGAATAAGTCCAAATACAATTCCCCACTAAAATTCTCTTCCTCGAATAAAGGACCACTAATTTTATTTCCGAGAATTCTGGCTCATACGTCGATTTTCTGAGGATGTTAGTAGTGGTCTTTCCGAAAAACTTGTGGATTGGTATTGTCCCAGTATCCACAATTATGTTTATTAACAAATCAATTTAAAAAAATATCATGCTTTGTCAGAAAAATAAATATTTTTAATAAAATGAGGGTCTGCATTTGTCCTTTGACTCAATAGTTCGCAGTATTCTAACATTCTGTCTTACTTATCCTCAGCAGGCTATTGTAAAAGCTGTATTTTATAGGGAAATAATTTATTTGGGCGTAACGATGTATGCACAGAATCTACGGAAATATTTGTTAACCTGGAGACTTTTGGGATTGATGTATGAGGCTTCATGGCAAAATGACCTAAAATCTCAACTGTGCAGCTCAGTTAAAACTTGACAATTTTGTTACACACACTTCCAGAGTCTTGAAATTCAACACAGACTGAAGCCCAATATTTTTATCTGAATATCCCTGATAAAAAAAACATAAATAAATATTATTTAAATTCTTTCTTGTAAATAATTAAAATATAAATTGTTTATATTTATAGTAGCAAATATCTTTCGCAAAATCATTTAAAGATGTTTTCTCACTTGTTTATTTCTTTATTTATACTCATTTTTCAATTATAATTCAAAATTAATATTTTTTACGGTTTCTAGGTCAATACTTTGTAAAAATAATCTAATTTAAAAAAAAAGATGTTACAAATATTGGCAAAAAAGACCTTTAAAAAGATGTTCCACATGATACCCCTTTATAGAAATAATATTCACCCCCGCTTAGGGATTGAAACTTTTTGTCTTTTTCTTTTAAAGATATTTTAAAAGTAATTTTGAAATGAAAGCCCTGTATACAGACAGAGAAGGCCCTTTCTCGTTCTATGGTAGTTGGTTTCAGGGTCACCAAATAATCATTAAATAAACCGGGGTTATCTCGTTTCTTATTTTTAAAAAACAATCATTTCCTTTCCAAATATCTTGTTCACGTCCATTCCAATCGTTGATTCTTTCTGTTTCATAAAGTTTTTCTTTTTCACACTTTAGTTGGATTTCGACTTTTTTTGAAAGGTGAAAGCCAGGGAAAGCAGGTTATCTGTACTATCCATTTTTTCGTCTTCCTGCATTCCAAATCAGCTGATACTGATTCCACTTCATCACTTTAATTATGTTGTTGCATACTTTTTCCACTGTTTTCCGATTCTTTTGAAGTCTGCCTCAGGAAGCTCAACACTCAGGATTGTTTTCTCCATTTTAAACATATCTAGAACACATCTTAGGATTGTGTCAACAGTCATCAAACTCTACTTTGCTACAGAGAACTTCTACTGGCAGTTTAACCAGTTAACGACCGCCCATCAACTCGTTGAGTAGAGACAGCTCTACAACAGACCATTTAGGGTACACTATTCTACCTGGTGCGTTACAAATTCTTTGAATTGCACTTTCTGTACATCTATTTTCAATTAATTTCATCCCAGATTTCATATAACAATATTTGGTTTGATTTAATGCTGTCGCATTCGCCAAATTGTATAGTGAAGTAACAAGTTGTTTCTGTTTTTTTTTGAAAAACGGTATATGCCATGTCATTGGGGACCTTCCCCTTTTCTGAAGCCTGGAAAAATAACTTTATAAGTTTATAAATTACGTCAAAATGACTGCAAAAAATGATGATTTTCAGGATTAATCCGTCGCACTGGTTGCAGCTATTTCTTGGGGTGTTTAATAATTTCTAGAACATTTAAAAACATTTTTTGGGGAATTGTTGTAGCATTCTTACATAATAGTATGAAATATGACAACTTTTAGGGATCAATATTTTTGAAAAAACTACACAGGTCCACATTTGAACTAAGCGGGAACACGGCATGCCTTAGTGTACTAGGGGTTTTTCGGGTCGCTGATTACGATGAGAGGATCGGCTGGCCTTTATCATGTTAGGTTTAAGGGTATTTGAAGGCCAAAGAGTTGTACCAAAAAACTCATTTTTTCAGATTTTTTTGTAGATTTCTCTCGATTTGACATTCAAATGACCTCTGGAAAAAATCGTAAGGTCAAACAAACTATGGATTCGCACTCAGAGACCTCAAAAACATACGCATGCATTTTTTCACATTTCTTGGTAGAACTCTTTCGATTTAACCTTCAAATGACCTCTGGGAAAAAGCGCAAGGCCAAACAAACTATGGAATCGGACACAGAGACCTCAAAAACATTAGCATGATTTGTTTCAGATTTTCAGGTAGAACTCTCGATTTGACCTTCATATGACGTTCAAATGACCTCTGACAAAAACCGAAGTCATACAAACTACGGATTCGAACTTAGAGACCTCAAAAACATAAGCAAGAATTTTTTCAGATTTTTTGGTTGAACTCTATCGATTTGACCTTCAAATGCCCTTGACCCTGACGTGATGAAGGTCAACCGACCCTCTCATCGTAATCACCGACCCAAAAAAACCCTAGTAACCTATACGGCATGCCGTGTTCCGGCTTAAATCAAATGTTGACTTGTGTTATCAATATACTGACGATAATAACAATATCGACTGAGAGTTAAAACAGTGTATCTGTCCCTTACAATGATCAGCAGAGATTAATATTATTTATTTTCAATTTTATTATAAGTTATTATTTATAACGAAAATGATCTTTTTGTTTTATACTATTTTATGAATCCCAATTCCGTATAAAAGATTAACAATATAATATCCTACTTACTAAACACGAATTATATTTTTATTTCATTATAGGCCGTGGACTGGCATCCGTGGAGAAACTCACTGCTAGCTGTAGTCGAAGACTCATCATTGTGTACCTACAATGTCAATAATTTGGAGAAAATAGAGTGCAAGAGATATCCTAGTGATACAATCTTTGATTGCATGACGTTCAATCCAATTTCTGCAGAATTAGTGGTAAATTTTACTAATATAATTAAGTGACAAAAAAATTAGAAAGCCGGTAACCTAACTTTACTTTTACTGATTGTCTAATTATGAAAACTAGCTGTCGCCCAGTGGTCGAAATTCGACCAATTGTGTCAATATCTCTGGCAGGTGAAGTACCCTGAAAATTTCATCGTGACATTCTATTTTTGGACTTAAGGGAGAACAGCAATTACACGGAACGGATCCAGATTCGGAACCTCTGTGTGATAGTTTCCTCGAAAATCCTAGAAGTCTGTCTTACATCTCGCTTCTACAAATAAGTAACGAAATTCAAGTTCTTTTTCAGATGTTATTAATAGGACTTTATTTGTGTTCAAATTCGTAATTCTTAATTTAATATGACAACAATTCAACCGCTAATGGGCTACCCTAGATAATTATTTTTTCTAACCACCCTGTATAACTATAATTGCACTCAGTTCTCTAAAATTTATATATAATTCATGTATAAATACTCATTATAATAATTCCATCTCATGATATATTTCCACCACCCTGTATATGCAACTGCTCATGGACCATGCATAATATTTTTTAACATTTTTGCACCAGCCAGTAAACCATTCTGTATATGCAACTGCCTATAAGCCACCGTATTTACTCTTTTTGTTTATGAAATTTTTAACTATCTTCTGTAACTATACTTCTACTCCGATCTATATTTCAATCATCATATATATATGGAACTCATCGTGGGCTACTCTATAAATGATTTCCTTTTCTAACATTTTTTATAATCATCCTGTATATCTATAATTCCTATATTTCATCTACCCTATATATACTACTGCTTATGGGTTACGAAATGTTGCATTTCAATTTCCGCCACCCTGTATATGTATCTCTGTATAATATTTTTTGTACCACCCTGTATAACTGTAATGCTATTGCGCCCTCTATTCCAATAACCCTATAAATTCAACCGCTAATGGGCTTCCCTATATAATTATTTTGTTAGTTATGATTGCACTCTACTCTATATTTTAAACACCCTATATATGCAACTGCTTATGTGCCACCCAGGAAAAAAATGATTTCTAACATATCTGGAATCGCCCTGTGTAATTATAATATACAACGCCTTATATCTCAGTCACTTTAGAACATGAGAACACATAACTTTTTACCCATCCAAAAATCGCCTAAGCAGCAATTTTTACTTTAAAAAATATTAAATAGCGATAAAATTCTTATAAGATTCTACACATCAATTTGTAGAAAATTTTTTTCAAGAGCAGTTTCAACCTCAAGTATGTTACCAAATAATCCTGTATTAAAATTCTTGTAATTTGAAAAATCAGCTGTCATAATTATTGTCACAATCTCGTTCTTTCTCGGTAATACGATTTTTTCCCGAGCAATCGATTTGTAGACGCCAAAACCTCGAAATGAAATTTAGACAGTCATAGTGCAGTTTGCGAGAATTACATATAATAAGATATATGTAAATAAACAAAACATTATATGTATTATATTGTTAGATAAATAAGTAAAAATTTATTTGCAGCATATCACAGCTCGTTAAAAGAACATTTAACATTTTTTGACTGACTACTAATATTTTAGATGACATGTTAAAATTAATTTAAAAGATTACCTTATATCGAATAAAACAGCAATATATTACTAATACTTATTCAATTTTCATTTGCACATGGCATAAAATAAAAAAAACATATTCAACTTGAGAGGATCTGAAATCAAATGTATCAATTAGCTTTATAATCTCTGAATAGTTAGTTTACTTACGTAACGTATGAAATATAATGCACCACCTGTTAGTTTATGTTAAATAATACCTTTATTTGTTGACAAGTTCATTGAAATTATGAAAAATATACATTGATAATTTTCTGATTGCATTGAGAAGGTAACTTAACCTAGCGGTTAACATTGTTAAGAAATATCAAATTGAAATTCAATCTGCTACTAATTAATAAATAATAAATAATTAGAACCATTGCCATGATGTCAGATCTAACTATTTATCTTCAATTTCACTATTTGTATTTATATCATGGGCTTTGTAATCTTAGTTAAATTGTATGAAACTATTAGCCTTTAAAATAGAAACAATATAAATTAATAGTATAATGTTAAAATAATAAAATATTATCGGAAAAACATTGTTCAGTTGCCACCCAATACAAATTTCTGATTTTAGTTGACAAACTATATTTAGAACAACTTGCGAGTACCCAATAAATTGTCATTATCATATAATATAAATTTTTGTGGGTGAGTTCTCAATAGCATGATAATGTAGAATAACTTTCAGAATCAAACAAAATTTGTTATTTTTTCGTTTAATTTAGTTTGTATTTCTCATTCGAGTCAATCCGTCTTACGATTTTCTCTCCACGCAATCTGGCGGCACTGTGGATGTAACTTATGAATTTTTTATTTTACTTTATTTAATGAATGAATCAATATTATAAATATATTTTAGCATTCTCCACTTAAGGTCGTCAATAGCCACTAAACAAAACAAAAATCAAATAAATCGGTTGAGGGACAGAGGAGAAAATGGTACTTAATCGTTTTGTCTATGCCTATTTATATATAGATACTCATTTGCTCCACCCAGCTGTAGCTCGGAATTATTTTAATATTCCATTGATATAATTTATTGGTGAAAAGTTTCACTCTATTCGTTTATAAAATTAACTATGATGTTCACATTACATTTCAACTGCTTGAAGGCTTGAAAACCGGTAAGGATACGGTATATTCATACAAGCTAAAGTTTCTACGTTTACGTTTATCTCATTTTGGCTAATTTTTTTATATTTTGGTTAGTTAGTTAGTGGATTTTTGTACTTGCTTAGAATAAGCACAAATTTGTTGAGCTAGTGGATCTATCCAACTCTATCGAGACGAAAGGGAATTTTGCTGTCCCAAGTGGCACCTGAACTCTTTCACTGCCTTAGGTTCGATCTAGATACGCAGCAAGCAAACGGTGGGCTAATAAAATGTTATGTGCAGGCATACAGCCAGAAGCTTCATTGGCATCCATAGTTATTTACAAATAAAAAAACATACGAATTTAAAATTTATTTGTCTCAAATGGTCAAGTATTTTTCATATGAATTCTTCATCAAGGGTTTTTCATCGATTCTTTACTTTATTTCCACTAAATAATTTATACTAAGAAAGAACCGACTTCAGCTGACTTAAAATAAAAACCGTTTAGAAACCGTGTGCAACCAATCAATATTTTCAGATATATTTTCTATTTTATCTTTAAGGTACAATTCTATTGAATATTTTAGCGCATTCGTTTTTTAACTTTTTTTATTAGTTTTACTATTTGGACTACTTTCTATAAGTTTAACTATAATTCACTCTATACTGCTTCCACATTGTATATGCTTTTGTGTATTGGTCAGCCCTATATAACTTATTTGTCTATCATTTTCTGAACCATCCTGTATAACTTTAAATCAACTCCAAACAATATTGCAACTGTCCTGATATCTTTAAAACCACCCTGTATAAGTATAAATCCTCTCAACACTATTGACTGTTTCTATTTTTCTATTGTTTAAATTATTCCTGTATACCTAAGATTTTACTTCGCCCTATATGTTTAGTACTGCTCACATTTTTTAATCACATTTTTTGACTATAATTTCACTCTACCATTTATTTCAGCCACCCGGTATATGCAACTGCTTCTAAAATTTTTTGAACCCATTTCTATAGTTATGTTATACCTTGTCCTATAACTCCATTATCCTGTTATGCTTATTTAAGAAATTTTTGATACACCCTGAATACCAATACTTTTACTCCACCCTTACTTCAAACACCTTGTATAAGCTACTACTA
Source organism: Octodonta nipae (assembly GCA_034190945.1). Lineage (NCBI taxonomy): Eukaryota > Metazoa > Arthropoda > Insecta > Coleoptera > Chrysomelidae > Octodonta > Octodonta nipae. The sequence goes on along the minus strand of CM067220.1, from coordinate 14,346,011 downwards.
ATGTTCCACACTATATAATTTTTTTAACCGCCCTGTATAACTGTAATTCTACTCCAACTTATATTTCAACCATCCGGTATATTCAACTGCTTCTAACAGTTTTTGAAGCGTTCTTTATACCTGTAATTATATAATATTAACTCTGTATAACTATAGTTTTGCTCCAGTCTTATTTCAACCACCTTGTGTACGCAACTACTCACCTACCACCCAATACAATATTATTTGAACCACTCTGTATAACTAATTCAATTCCACCTTATATTTCAACCATCCAATATTTGCAACTGCTTATGTACCACCTAATATCACATGCACACACACCTACAACCGCATACCATATAGAATTTGCCATTTCAAGTCACTATAAGCCCCGTAACTTAATTTGGTCACTAGAAGAACCTGACTTTAAATGTTTCAGAATGAAAACCATTACAAAAACTCGCACACACGCACACCTACAACCGCATACCATATAGAAAAGATTGCCGGCATAACAAACTTTCGTTTCGATAAACTAATGGAATATTTTCTGCCATTTCAAGCCACTATAAGCCCCGTAACTTAATTTCGTCACTAGAAGAACCTGACTTTAAATGTTTCAGAATGAAAACCATTACAAAAAGTCTGTACAACATACTTTCACGCCATATCTTGACATTTAAACTAGATATTTATGATGAAAATTTCAGATTTACATTGGTGTCTACAGTTTTTTGCATTCCGATTTTCAGAAAAATGTTTTACGTTATAGAAAAATATACGGAATAAAGCTGGAACATATCTTTGTAGAATACAATTTAACATATTCAAATTGCTTTAGAGAAAAGAGTGAAGATTTATTGAAATTCACTGAAATTTAGCCCGTCACTTACTTTTTTTCTGATTCGCTGGAAAATCGTAAATCTAACGTTGTAGACAATTACATGGTACCTTTCTGTAATGGAATGTTCCTTAATATAATGGATTTTAAATCATCAAAATTGCCATATATAAAAAAAGTTGCCAAAGAATTGATAACCTCCTCCTTTTTGGAAGTCGGTTAGTAATAATAATTTCTATACCTGCCGAAAATGTTAAGAAAGTGCAACGGAGGAAACACGAGCGAAACCGCATGTGTGCAGGCAAATTAAGTTCCTCATTTGATTACGTGTACCATTGCTAGTTACCGATTGTACTGTGCCTTACCTTTCACGTTCGTGGGATAGGCTATTATAGTCACTTAGTTCACGTTTCTTCTTACTAATGTGTCATCTTCTATCATAACAACACTATTCAATAATAGAGCGACAGAAATTATCGCAAGCAGTATGTTGAACAAACACCCACTTATTATCATTTTTTTAGGTGGGCTATTGCATGACAAGTGAAAATATCGATGGATCAATGTCTCGATTGTCTGTCCTGAAGAATATCGATACCGCTGTTGACGAGGTACACTACATGAACGGTCGGCAAACTTGTCTGCTGTGGGACAATACTGGAACGAAGTTAGGTAAGACATATCTGCTGCTATACAGGGTGTTTCTAAAATAGGGTTCCAAACTTCTGCTTCTTATAGAACTCATTTAAATAAACCAATGCCGAAATCTGTAAATTGCTTAAAAAACCCTAGCTCTAATAACTACAGCAATTTAGAAAACTGTTCTGCTGTTTCGATATGATATTTTGAAAATTAACCGTCTTCAAAAAAGGACTAAACATTTGAAATTTTTTTAAAATTATTAAACTACTTCACAATATAACTAAAATGTTGAGCATATTAACAAAACAATACTATACAAAAATAGAGAATTGATACACAACACAAAGTAATTAATCTAAACGATAAAAGGTGCTTCTTCTGTACAATTAATTACCGACCTGTCTACAATATTTTGAAGTCGGTACCAAGCAATAATCACGTTTGGTGAAGTGGTAGATTGAAAGCAATGTAGAATTTGCTTAGTACTGACTATATATAATTTACTAGATAGATGGACAGTTAATTTGTAAGATTAAAAAGTTTTTGTTTTTTACATTTATTACTTTGTGTTTATGTACCTAACGACACTAAATGTGCCGTTTATGTTATATTTATTTTTTTAATTTATTTTCAACATTTTAGTTCAGCAGCCAGTTATCATTTAAAAAATGGTGTTTGCTGGATGATGATATGACTAATTTGAACTACTAATTTGAATCAAGTTTTGCTTTAAACTAAAAAATACTTGAATGGCAACTATTGAAAAATTATAGAAGGCTGTTCGAGATGAACTTATAGGCCAAATACATGATAAATGATGTGCGGTTTTAAAAGGGCCGTATGTCTTATCCGTCCTGTCTCAATTCTCTCTTTAAGCTGTTCTTCTGTGTTTGCATAAGGTTCTGTGCTTCTAATCAACTCTTCACTTCTTCAACCGTTTATTCCTTCAAGGTCAATTCTTCAGTCTACACCCCCTGTTTTTCTTCGTTGTTCAATTCTTTAGTCTTATTCTTCTTCTTGTTTATTTCAGTTAGTCAAAGATTACTTAGTCCATCGTTCTTTTATTCTCTTCAATAGAGCCCTTCAGTTCTTCTCACAGGACTACAGCCCTACTCCTGTGGTTAATCTGAAGACCCAAGTTCTTCAGTTCCTCAGACCTTCAAGTTTCTCTCTACTTCTTTAAGGTGACTATACCATAAAATATTTATTAAATACATAGCTGCATGTGATTTTAGGTCGAAATTAATTTTAAAAATTTATATGTTATCATACTAGTAAGTAGACTAATGAGTAAATGGTTTTACATTTTAAAATTAAATTTTATTTCCAGCAACAGTTACGTCTGATGAGAATTTATCCATCTGGGACTTCTTTGGACCATCTTCCACATTGAGAAATAAGTTCGTACGTAGGCCTACCAGACGTCCATCCATATTTAAGATGTTAAATGAATCAAGCAAAAATTGTTTGGGTATACGAAGCGAAAAATTGACAATGTTTGAAACATTGCAGTTATTGGGTGGCAAAATTCGATAGTTTTTATATTTTATAACTTAATATATTCAATATTTGTATTTATTTTTATTCTATTTTAAAATATTGATTCGTTATTTATAGTGAGTATTATTTGTTTGTAAAATCCTAAAATTCACTTAATTACTATTAGGAATTCTGTATATAAATTGCACTTGGAACATAAAAAAATCGTTGTTTTTAAATTTACCTATCACCCACTTAAGGTTAAGCTTTCCTTATAGCTCAGGTCATTTACGGAGAAAAACACCCTTTGGTGACAAAATAAAACATTTAAAAAAATATATATAACCGACTTCTACTTATAACTAAAAAGCTAAAAATAATTATAACAAAATACAAGTCTAGCAAATAAATAACACATTCAATGTTGTAAGGTACCTACCCAGGAAGTAAAAAATGTAAACATTAAAAGGTGTTCATTCTGTACAAATTAATTACCTACCAATCTAGTATATTTTTGAAGTCGGTGCCAAGCAAATCTAAAATCCTTTATTGCGTACTTATATAATAATTCATCAAACTTGATTGTTGCTTGGCACCGACTTCAAAAATATACTAGATTGGTAGGTAATTAATTTGTACAGAATGAGCACCGTTCAATGTTTACATTTTTTACTTCCTGGGTAGGTACCTTACAACATTGAATGTGTTATTTATTTGCTAGACTTGTATTTTGTTATAATTATTTTTAGCTTTTTAGTTATAAGTAGAAGTCGGTTATATATATTTTTTAAAATGTTTTATTTTCAACTTTTTAGTTTTTTTTTGAACTCAGGTAGTGTTCATTCCTTATTTTTTATTTTGTATGTATAACCTTAATAGACAGAACCAGGTAACATCGAAAGCGTCAATATTACACAATGATACTTTATCATTTAAATTGACAGGTAAATCTTTACGAACAAAATGTACTAGTACGCGTTGACTTAATAAGCCCAAAATATTTTTATGCCTTATGGACTACGCCATGTAACCTTTTTTCAACTGTTTTGACTACCCTGTAAACTAGATAACTCCACTCCAACCTATGTACCAACCAGCCTGTAGATACGACTGCCCACGGACAAGCATAAATTTGTTAGCTGCCGTCTGTAAACTATAGGACGGAGTAGAATCCATCCCATATTTACGGAGTCAAATCCGTCCTATATTTCAACCATAGTATGTAACTCCTTGTGGGCTACCCCATAAATTATTTCCTTTTTAACGTTTTATGTTATCGCCCTGTGTAACATTAATTCCTCTCCACACTTTACGCAACTTCTTATGGGCTATAAAAGAAGTAATTTTTTAATCACACTGTATAAATATAATTCAACTCCAGCATATATTTCTACCATCCTGTATATGATTTGCTTATGTCCACATCATATAACAGTTTTTTAATCACTCTATATAATTTTAATTTCACATTTTTTTTCAACATTTTTATACCACCAAACGTCCAGTCCATCCTATATTCCAACCATCCTGTATATACGGCTGCCTACGGACCACTATCATTCTAGTCCGTCCTATATTTCAATCTTCATATAAATGCAACTCCTTCTTCCACTTTACTTTGTGATTTTGTTTGCTATAACTAAACACCCTGTCTATAAGCCACCAAGTACCAGTTTAAAGTTTGACATGTGTTGTCACTGAATTTTCTATTAGGCCGGGAGAATGTGACAACCAAAAGTACCGTCTTCGCAAAATGGAAAAATTTGCATTTAAATAGGTATTTTACCTGGTATACAAACAAAACGAGCTTGGTACTCATTGATTTAAGGAGCCGAAAATACTATGCTTTACTACCTATATGCTTGAGATGTAAATAGAAAATTTTTAAATTCGCAATTAAAACTTCCAGTGCCTAAAATTACCGCACTATTACGTTGGAATTAAAATATTTATGAGGAAATGTCCGTTATGTCATTTTGATGAAATTTTTGATAAGAATATTGGAATTTTCGGCGATTTTCTGCAAAACTGCAAGCTGCAGAAAAGTATATGAGATGACCTAAGGATCTTCCTTAATAGATTAAACTTTAAAAAACTATAAACATCCATAAGGAGTTATCGAAAAATCGACTAAAATATTAGGTATAATGGTCGATTTTCATGCACGCATGTGTTCATTCACAAATTTTATCACTTTACCAATAGAATTCTTTTCCAAAATTTGAAGTTTCACCAATCCGGATATATACTCTATTAAACAAGACCATATTCGTTCAAAACGGTGCACCACAGGAGAAGAAATCAGGTAACATACATACAAAAAAAAAGTGAAAAAATACTCGACGAATTGATAACCTCCTCCTTTTTGGAAGTCGGTTAATTAATAGTAGAACAAAACCAACATCAACGTGTTCTAATCGTAAAACTTGAGTAATCGACATAAAATTCAACATTTTTATCGATGCGTTTTTGTTTTTTAACAAAAAAAAAACAGCGAAAAATCGGCAACACTTTAGTTTTTTACCTTTTACACAAAATCCACCGATGAAACCGGGTTTGGTATTATGGACAATGTTGAAGAGAACTGAAAACCTACAAAATGAGCACTATATGCTCAATTTTGTTAATTGGTTTCTTAGATAAAGGAACATATACCCAAATTAAAAAAAAACAAATAATCGATTACATATTTTTTTATTTTATAGCTAAAACATTCTTATTAACTATAGCGATAGATCTTCTCACACACAATTTATGTTCTGAAAATACATACTGTAGCCCTGGTAGTTTTTGCAAAATTTTAGTCAATCCTATGGAAGAAATATTTTTTTGAATGGACTTATTTCAAAATGGCGGATATCACACAACATCGTGTTTTAACTGCTGAGTTGAATAAGTTAAACAAATCTCAACTAATAGACATTTTAATTAAAAGAACTATACCAGAGGGTATAACAGTGAGTGAAGAAGTAAAAAAGCGTATTTATGGCAAATCCAGCCATGAAGATATCGAAGAAAACGAAAATAAAGTGAATAGTGTAAAGTTAAGTGAGGAAACGGCTAATTTAACAACGGCAGCAGAATCACTTCAAAGGGAGCTAACTATAAGTAATAAACTTATAGTTCAATTAGAAGAAAGAGTAAATGATCAAAAATTAATTATTAGCTTATTAAATGAACAAAAGAACAATATTCAAGAAACAAATAAAAAAACTGTTTTCAAGCGTAACAGAAAACAGACAGAGAGAACAAATATTGGTAAACAAAAACCCGTATCCAGCAAAAAAGTTGCCTGTGACAGTCAGTCATCCCAAAAACCCCAAATATTTGAAGATGACAAATGGGAGATTCCCAGAGTATACAAGCGTCGAACAAATAAATCGAATGAAATCTACGGCAAAGCAACGGATATTAATTTTAAGGGAGTAGTGAAGTACAGAGATTACCACGTATATCGCTTGCTTGCAAATTTCGAGAGAAAGGATATAGTTACTCACTTCAAATCCAGAAATATAAGAGACGTTAAATGCGAAAAAATGACATCTAAGCATCCTAACGAATATTCCTCTTTTAAAATTTCAGTAGCTTGGAAACATGATAAAGAGTTCAAAAATCCAGACATTTGGCCCGAATATGTTGTAATTAATCCTTTTTTGAGAAGAGTTTTCGAAAAAACGCAAAACACGTGATATACAAACAAAATGTTTTTTCTGTTATTAATCAAAATGTGCAATCAATCGGAAACTCAAAAGAAAAAATTGAAGATTTGTTAAATGTAGAAAAGTGCAACGTCCTGATTTTAACGGACCAAAAGATGTATTTATTATTGGTTTACTCCTTGATGATGACAACTTGCTGAAACGGCGTTGAGTGTTTAAAATAAAGGTTTGGTGTAAAACTGTGTTTTTACATTTGTGACACACCAAACGTTCCACAGCATTTCCATTTGGAATCTGACCATTGTTAATCAATTCATTTAATGCAAGCATATTCAATTCTTTAGGAACTGGGAGAGAATTTGCGTCACCTTCAAAACTCGTGTAGAGCAAAAGTTGCCATAACTAAAGGTAGTATTCTGTCAAGTTTTAGTTTACATCCATATCCTAAAATGGGGTTCGTTTTAGGCCTCCAAAATAGGGCTCAATGACATTTCTAGTCCTTATATGAGTCTTATTGTAGTGCTGTTCAGGCCTTGTTGTAAGATTTAATATTATTATAAATAAGTAGCTTTTATTTGGATAACCTCTGTCTCCTAAAAAAGTAAAAAAAATGAGATCCATTTAAAACATCCTATAGTAAATTTACCTAAAAGAAGACAATTTGCATAGTTCTGCTGTCCAAAGGCTCTGCAACAACATTGGGTGTTCTCAAATTTGTGTCACAAACAGCTTGAACATTAATTGAAAAGTACCTTTTTCGATTTGTAAACACATCAGCATCCTGACCTCCTGGAGAGATGATTTTGACATGTGTACTGTTGTAATTGGTTATGAGCTGGCGTTTTAATATAAATGTTTTTGAAACTAGCCAGAATTTTTTCACCTTTTTGACTAATCCGCAAACTGTTGACACATGCATTCCACTAAAATCAGCTACTGTCTAGAGTTGTCCGCCTGTACTACAATCGTAAGCATGTGAGTAGCTGATTGACTGGTAAAATAGCATTATTGCTGAAAAAAGTAAACCAAGCAATCTAGATTAAATTCGCAATTAAGTACCCAGCTAAAGGAAATTCTAGCATATATTTGCCCCAAAATTTGCAGAACTGTCTGCTTTGAAAGACGAAATCTTCTTCTAAAAGAAACATCATCTAAATCATAGAAGTGATTGTTTCTCTCATATGTGTGTGGGGGGAAATAATTATATATAAAATCTAAGATTTCATGATCTTCGTAATCCTCGTATACGATTATTCATTTTAATTTTTTAATTATATGCCCGGTTAAAACCACTTCAAAGAATAAATTAAACCAAATTGTTCAACAAAGAAATACGGTTAGTTTTTTTTTAGAAATACACAACGGTCGTGACTGAATTGTCATTCACCAATAACGTATAGTTTTGTCGCTTATTTACTACTCTATGCTATTTAAGTCGGGGTCTGGGTTTGGTTTAAATTAAGGCGAGCTTAAGGCAATTTTAAGTGAGTTTAAAGTGAGGTTCAATGGTAAACTCAAAATAAGCCAAGTTTAAACTTTAAGCGGAACTGGTACAATCGATCATCAGACTTATTAATTTAATAAATTAACACACACAAAATGTACTTTTGGTACCCCCATCAGCTGTTGCGCAGTGACTCTTGTAATGAGAATTGGACATACTGCAAGCAATGCCTCTTAGTATGCAAGGCTGAGGATCGCAATAAAACAAAATTAATATTCCTAATGCCACTAAATAGCGACAGTTGAACGGTTGTTTCTGCGGTGTGAATTCAGTAACTCCTTCAGAGACGCTCCGAAAGGTGTTCCGGCACGGAAAGGCAGGAGTTGCGGTCAGAAAACCACCGAGTTCGAGCTGGCGATCCCGTTGATATCCCTCTGGAAAACGTAGCGTTTTAGGAATGTCGACAAGTGGCATGGCAGCGAGTAGCTCTTAGGGGACGACAACGAACACCTGCAAAAGTTCAATTCACCTGTTTCGCATTCCACCAGTGGACCGGAATATCGTAAATATCCCGGAAGGAGTCGGTTTTTGCGGCGTATAGACATGGGAATTCCTGGCTGCCGCTCTTCAAAAAGTTACTTTAAATTTCTCCAGTTTCAACAAGTCATTGAGGTTTTTTTTTGAAGTGGTGTGTATCAACTTTACGGATGGAGCTTTTGTGAGAATATAAATCGCCCTGCACTGTTTGCAGTAGTGATGCGAACTAAGGGAAGGAATGCAGTGGCGTGCTCTATTTACAAAAACAAAATCATTCTTAAAAATTTGAAGATAATATTCCTAAATGAACTTGCACTATTATTAAACACTTTTTTGCGTAATTATACAAAACAGTTCACTACCATTATAATTAAGTAAGAAATTATTTCACAAAGGATAGTAATTTCAGTTTTGTCGTCTTACGGTTCCAGTGAATGTCATGTACGACGCATATTCAATAAGCAAAATCTAATAACGTTCTGTACTTAAAATTATACACATTTTCATGCCATCATACTATTATTGAATAAATTAAAAATACAATTACACTTCGAGAGTTCAAAACGTCAATAAATATGGCATATAGCATTTATAGAAAACCTTGATTTGAATTATTTGAAAATATGTGAAATAATTTTGCCCTCTAGCGTTGGAAAATTTAATGGCGCTAGTTCAGCTATTATGGTATAGATAGGGCAATAACTGTTACTAATTAATAACATTAAAGGCCGTTAATTAGCAATTAAAAAACTCAAGAAAATTAGTTCACAATGGTACCGGAGTCTTTTGCATTTGCATATTTATACAGGGTGAGTTTTTTTATGATCAGTATGGGGATCTCGGTAACTAGCGGAGATAGAGCAATGGTTAAATTGGGAAAGATTTGCAGTTTTACTGGCCCAATTTAATGACACTCGGATTTTTGTAAAAAGTCATGGGTTACTAGATATTTTGAAAAAACGAAATTCTGTCAATTTAGTCAAATCCTTCTAGCTCCTTTGTTTTAGATTTTATAAAAAAGTGTAAATATCAAAATCGAAGGAATTTATATCCCGAATATGATTGTCATGTCCTTGTTTGCGTGACAGCTCTCGTTTTTAAAGTATGACACAAACTTATTTTTTTTTGGATGGAAACCATAGTTGGCTATGACCTCAAAAAATCGGGAATTTTTAGAGAACGATACGGTTATTCATAAAAATAATGGAGTTATGGATGCTTTTCTCTCTTATTTTCACTTTTAACGTAATTAGCCATGAAATAGATTGATTTATTAATAACTATTCCAAAAAACATTGAACGATTTTTTTATTAGGTATATCAGATATAAAGAAAAAACTAAATAAGTAGGTACTTACTAAAAATTTAAGAAATTAAAGTACATAATAATGGTAACAATTTATGTTCGAAAGTCCGCCATTGTTATTTAGACAAAAATTGCATCTTTTTAAGATTGACATTACCGCTTTCCTCACAGACCGCCTATCAATTTCTTCAATTGCTTGCAATACCGCCTCCCTTAGGTCACCAACTGTCTCATACTTTCTTTTGTATACTTTGTTTTTTAGCGCACTTCATAAATAGAAGTCTATAACTGCCAAATCGGGAGACCGAGGTGGCCATTCGCCTGGGCCATTTCTTCCTATCCAAGAGTTTGGATACATATTATCTAAGTGTCCTCTTACTAATAACGAGTTATGAGCAGGTGCTCCATCATGTTGGAACCACTCAATTTCTAAACGAGTTCTCGTATTCAAATTATGCAACATGTCTTGAAAAGTGTATTGCAAGAAATACAAGTAGCGCTCCCCAGAAAGTGATTCGTCATAGATAAAAGGGCCCAGAATATACTATAATACCTTTGTTCTACATGAAAAGGGTCAATATCGACTGTCAGTTCATCACTACTAATGGAATAGATCTTTTTACCCTTTGTAATGCGCAGGCGCGTTTGGCATGTTAAAAAGGCGGGAATATGAAAGTTTCGAGCACTTTTCACAAATATGCATGGGGGGGACTAGTACGAGTATTAATACCCTTATATTATCAATGAAGTTAACTGAAATATTAATTAGTTGAGCTTTATTTGTACATCTTTCAATTAAAGCAAATAACTGCATTAAATTTTAATGGTTGTTAAAGTGATATTTTCATCCACAAGGCGAAAATAAGGCTGATCTATTTGACAGGTTAGGACAAAAATGATACTCATATTAGATTTAAAGTAATTAATATTCTGATAATTAATAAAATAAATATTAGTAATACAAATTTAATTAATTTATTATTACTATGGTTTTATCAGTCAATGTCTTTTTTGCTACAAGTATTTGCTAAATTATGTTGGCTATTCATCTTTCGACTGACAGATATATGAAAGTTAATTTATGAGATTTTCACGAAATCTGTACAAAAATTGTATGTAATATTACTGAAGGCTGTACAGTTGGTACAAATAAAATGGAAAATTCAGTATACAAAGATTTATTTAAACTCAATTTGCATCCTTATGTCTGGTCACGGTACATTATGTACAACTGATTTTGAAAAAGTTAACACTAGCCTTATTTAATGTGATATCTTTTAGCAAGTTATTGTCTTAAAAATACATACACATAAACACATATAAGTATCGTTATTTACATAATCAATTACTTGTAATCGACCATCACTTAGTTCACATCTCTAACTCATAAATCACATTTAGAACATTTTAGATAAACTTTAAACTGTTTATTCTTTTCGTTGATCTAATAAGCTTTGGACGAGATTCGATATGAGGCTTTGGAAAACTAATAAAGTCAAATAAATTCTCCAAAAATGATTTACTGTGCGTATGGCTCCCACATATTCCATGACATTATTTCTTTGTGCTCCATTCTTTACTGATAAAATGTTATACATGTTATTTAAAATCTTTATACTGATAGTTCACTTTAAGTTTATAAGTATTTACAACTTTACTACTAATACTGAATTAGTAAATTACATTGAAATTATTGTATTCACGTTATAAATAAACATAAAGTGCAGTGAATAATTTGTGAAGTGCTCGAAAAAAATTGACAGACGTTGACGCATGCGTATAAATTTTTTTCGAATATGAAAAGGCCTATTACTCTCAAATGAGGAAACGTCAAAGTGAAAACAATCTTTTCATGGCTACCTACGTTAGTAGTATAAATAACTACGATATATAATTACTTACATATTAGTACACCTTAAACTGCAATGTATGTATAATTTCAATTTATCGAACAAAGTTAGCGACTATTTCTGTATTATATCAAAAATATAAAGAAATACAATGCACCTCCTGTTAATTTATTTTAAATAATACTTTTTATGTTGACAATTTTTGTAAGTGTATTGAAATTGAACTTTTCAAAATAGAACATTGGTAATTTTCACATTAAATTGAAAACGTACATTAACCTAACGGCTAATGTCAAATTGAAATCAAAATATGGAATCAACTTTCTCTTCAAGCAATCGGGCGGCACTGTTTGACACTGTTCGGGGCAGTGTGAACGTAAATAATAAATGAAGCAATATTATAAAAAAATGTAAGCATTCTGCACTGAAGGTCGTCAATTGCGACTAAACAAAACAAAAATAAAGTTAATCGGTTGAGGGACAGAGGAGAAAATAGAACCGAACCGTTTTGCCTTTGCCTATTTATATATAAGATGTATGGAACACTAATAGTGGGTATATGTTTATACATTTTTTTTGTATTTTCTCAAAAGCAAAGTCTAGAGAGCGTATTTTATACTTTTGGTAGATATCTGCAAAAAAAGTAAATGCTATCCGATGGTTATATATTTATATTTATCGTCCCATGTGCATCATCTACACAGCAGACAACATTTTTTATGGGGTGGTATTCCGTTTATTTCTTGCTGATTACGAGTCCGATGCCAGAATTTCTTCAGCACCCTTCAGTCTTCAGTAAATGGCGGACATGGTGGCGTATTGTTCAATTTTTTGTAGCTTCTTCAACTATTTGCTGAAGACTGAAGGGCGGTGGAGCAATTTTGACACCAGATTGGTCAGCAAACATGCATGAGATACCATATATCGTATGTCTGGAGCAGACAATTTTTTTTGTAGGGTAGTGTTGTTATTAGATTTTTGATAAAATCATGACTGAAGGCTAGACTTACAATTTTATTATTCGCAATAGTCAGTTATACAAAAGAAACAGTTATGCATACCAAGTTGCATATACGTGTGTCCGAATATAATGTTTATGGGTATGCATATATTACATTTTACTTTACAACAGTTTTTGGTCCCACTTCGGCTAAACGTAGTATCTCCACATTCAGCTTGTGAATTAGCTTTATAACCTCTGAAGAATTAGTGTTCGAGTAATTGACATAAATGTTTTCGTTAGGATTCTTCTGTAGAGTAATGACTTTAATATTTGATGCTCTTGTTTTTCTAGAAAAGAAACATCATAAGTCAATGTAAAATAATATTGTGTTATACTCAGCTACACGATACAAGATACGTTTTTTAACATATGTCAAATCTCAAACATTAGCATAAGCTTCAGCTATTTGTTTATAGAGGACGCCACCTCAGTTGGCTTACAGGAATAATCTTTACCTTACTTATTTTAAAAGAAATTCCTTACACACTCGGTAAATTTACGCCACAGTACCTTTCGAATGATATTACGTTTTATTACCCTCCTTTTATAATAAAAACCAAAAATGGAGTAGTGCGTTTTTATGTGCATATATTAATATATAGAGGGGTCCAAAAAAATGCGGGGAGGGAACTGTTGTTGAAAAAAATTGTTTTTTTCCAAATCCTTAAAGTAATAGAGCTATGATACTTAACAGGTTGATATCTTTCGTTAAGTAAAGTAGTTCGTTAATCGTCATTTTGCGAAAATCTAAATATTGTTTTTACTTCAATTTAATATCTTTATTTTAAATAAAAACGCTGTGAAAATTTTGCAAATATTGAATTATCCCATGGGGGACAGGTGCGAAATTGTTTTATAAAAAAAAATCGGGAACCTAAAGTAATAGAGCCGTAAGAATCAAGAGGTTGTTTCCTTCCTTTAAGTGAAGTAGTATTTGAATGCTTATTTTGTGAAAATCGAGATATTAAATGGGGGTCACTATTGTTTTTAAGGAGAATTCAATATCTTCGAAGTGAAAGTAATACGGGTAAAAATCTTGATATGTAAATTGCAAAATGAAAATTTGCATCAATAAATATAAAGCCATTGACAACGAAGTCAGAATAGACTTTGAAACGTTTGGTTTTCGTTCAATATAAGTCGTTTTATTTCGATTGTGGTGTTACTGCCCAAAAAAACATAGAAGTATTCAAGAATATGCCACAAACAACGTTTAGAAGACAATTAGCTTTAGGATCTTAAAGCTTATACCTCTGGAGGTAGCCTGCAATGCACAAATTTCGTGAGAAGATTAGAAAGAGAAAGTAATAGAAAAAGCATTATGTTTTCTCACTTGGTGGGTGGAAACAGCAAATGAACTACATACTGGACTTAGAATTCTTTGGAAGCCGTTCCAAATCGAGTGAAATTGCCTCTTGCTCTCTCTCTATTGCCCTTTCTTTCTAGTCTTGACACGATATTTGTACATTGTAGGCTACCTCCAGAAGTACAAGCTCTAAGGTTAGGATTCTACTTGTACAGGCCCCCTTACTTTACGCATTATATCGTTAAGTTTTTCTTTGGTGGCTATAACCCTTTTACTAAAAACATTTGTAAAATGTCTATAGTAAAAAAATCTGAAAATATCATAAATCTCAAACAGGTTAATAATGTTATATGCTTTGACAAAGGAAGGGGAGGACGCGTAAGGTCTCCTTTGTGAAAGGTTATATGCCATAAATCTGGAATTATCACAAATGGCATGTGGAAAAGTAAGAACCCAGCAGAAATGCAAGGTTTAAAATTCAGTGGTTGTATAATATTAAGCGAAGTTTAAATATAGAAATACTCTCTTAAGAAATCAAGCCGTTGGTATCGATCGCAACAAATTAAAATTCTGAAAGACTTATAAATGCTTGAAACCATCAACAAAAACAAAGCGTCTTCTGCTGCAAGGAATTCGTTAGCTGCCCACTCCGCTGCGAAAACAATCGCTCGAGCAGGCAAAGCGTCAAAATTAAAATTCCAGAAGTCGAACCCCCTCGAGTAAATATTGAAAGTAGCTCGAAAAAGTGAAATATGCACTTTAAGTTTTCATTCCTTAATTTATAATTTCACACAGAAATATCTGTTGAGATCTGGATTTTTAATCTGTAAGATTATTCGTGAAAGCAAACGGTATAGCAGAAAACTACATGGGATCAGGTTAGAAAAATATTTGTGTTTTTATTTACAGGATATGAATACAATTATATAGAGGGTAATTCAAATTCCATCCTCATCATTGGGAAACTACAGAAGGTACGAATAAGTTTAAATGGGGGCAAAATTCCCCATTTAGTGTTTGAAAAAAGTCTTTTTTTTTAATTTAAATTTTCTGAATACTTTCGTAGATATCCGAAAAAAAATAGAAAAGTGGAGATTTAGTTTGTATTTTTTTCTGAATTTTTTTTTTGGGAATAACACCACAATGTTTTGAAAGTCTGTATATTCCAATAATCCAAACGTTTCAAAGTCTAAATTAGATCCCGTTTTCAATGGTAATAAGTAAAATTGTAAGGTTCGTAATAATAAATTTAGTAAATGAAAATTTGACATTAAAAAAAACTGATGTAACGACAGCAAATTTGATATATATATATATTTCCGCGTAGTCGTACGTCACACAAAATAGATTTTGAGGACACCAGAGTACTGGCAAATATAGAACACCCAAAATTAAGACTCCTAAGAGAGGCAATTAAAACAGCGAAGAGGTCTCACAGTCTAAACGTACGGAATGAAAGCCAGAACTTATCGAATTGTTGGAAAGTTCTATTAAACACCGTACCGGCCCGGACTCCTCATATAACAACTCAACCTGAAATAATTAATCAGCAAGCGGGAGGCGTGGCCACTGAGCGCCAAGGGCTAATCACATGCACCCGTTCACGGTGCTAACCGATAGGCGCCGAGCCGCGACTATATAATAGCCTGCGCAGAGCTTAAAATTTTAGTATTCGAGTAACTAGAAGCGAAAGCAAAAGGCTACGAGAATTATGCGAACCGACCTGAGGGCAGATGTGACTCTACAGAACGTCGTCATTGTACCATCGATCCCGGCAGGGATGAATTCCCGGAAATCACCTAACATATATATATATATATATATATATATATATATATATATATATATATATAAGAAATTAAAGTATTTCGAAAGCAAAGTAAAAGTGTATTTCACTTTTTTATAAAATCGCTCATAAAAGACTGCTTCCCGAAACATTGTGTTAGTCAATTCAGCCTTTACTCAAACAATTCGTTTGTATATATATATATATATATATATATGTTATATAAGTTATTCCATCGACTTATGTGAAACCATCTAGCAACAGTTCCCAAGCTGAGTCAGCATCCACGTGTCGTCTCAGGTTACCTTCGACGACGTACATCCGTGAGAACAGCAAACGCTGCGACAGCTTAGTCAGCATTCTAATGTTATAAATTGTTCAATTGCCTTATGTCTGCATTCATTATTACTCAGTCTGTTGTTAGTTATTATTGTCATTATTTCAATTTTGTATTTTGTATTTTAAAAAGTTATTATTTTGTTAAAGTTAATAAAAATCTTTTTTAAAAAGTTTAATTTGAGAAGTGTGATATAACAAATTGGCGCAGTCAGTAGGATCCGTCTAACGTTACTAGAACACGAGTACTCTAACTGGTAGCGGCGGATTCCTATCCCTCAACGGAACAACGAACCTGGAAGAAGTCCTCACTGCAATCAAACGTAGAACACGGCGCTTTCAATGTTCCTGTTGATGTAAGTAATGGTGAATCGTCATTCGTTTTAAGTAAATATTATTTGATTTATTTTATTGACCATTGATTTTTAATAATTTGATTTAATACATTCGATTTGATTGATTTTTTATTGATTTTATTATTTGATTTTTATATATTTGATTTGAATGAAATATTGATCTATTTCATTACTTGATTTATTTTATATATTTATTTTATCTCTTTTATTGACGTTTGATATATTTGATTTACTTATTTTATTGATTTATTATCTGAATAATTGATTTATTTGAATTGATATTTTCATCTATCGTGTTTAATTGCTTTACATTTTTTTATACCATACTGTTCTATTGTTCAAACAATCGTTAATTCCCACTAACGTATTCTACAGTTCTTTAATTTTCTACACCTTTTAACATTTTATTCTATATACTTTACACTCCAATTCATTTATATCGATAAATATGGCACCAGCTTCACCAAATTCAGGTACACCTGAAACAGAAAGATACCGGTTAACGGAGATATTTTCCGTTATACCCGAATTTGAAGGCGACCAAATTTCCTTGGGAACCTTTATAGATGCGTGTAATTGCGCATATAATATGTCCACGGCGGATCAAAAATATTTGTTGGTGATCCATATCAAAAATAAACTCAAAGAGAAAGCGGCGCAGTTGATAAATTCAAGGAATCCCGGATCATACCTTGAAATCAAACAACTACTGACATTGCATTTCGGAGATTCTCGTGATCTCTCTTCCCTTATTCACGACTTACAACGTCTAAAACAACTGTCGAACGAGTCCCCATTAACGTTCTACAATCGTCTCCAAGTATTGAGTGCGAAAATGCACTCCTGCATTCACAAAACTGCTGGGCTTAGTCCAGAACAAAAAGACGCCCAGACCACTCTAGTGGATACTATGGTCATGAATACTCTTCTTACGGGATTAGAACCCCGGTTAGGACAAGTAATTCGTGCAAGTAATCCAAAAGATCTTCTAGAAGCACACTCCCGGATTAGGAGAGAGCTTCAACTTTCTTATTTCGAGGACCAAAAAATGAACAAATCTGTTCCTCTCAAACCCAACTTCCAAGCACGAAAGCCGACACAACCTCTTAAGTGTCTTCATTGTGGTCGATTAGGCCACATAGCCGCAAATTGCCGTTTGAAAACACAAAATAGTTCTCAAACGTTTAATCCAAACTATAGACCAAATCCTGTTGGGCCTAACCAACAAACAAGGCCTAACTTCCCCCCAAATAATCCCCCGGTTCAACAAGGACAACAGTTTCGTCCACAAAACTTCCAGAGACCCCCTTTTAGATCTCAAATGAACCCAAATTATTCTCGTCCTTCGGTTATACAAAATAACCCGAATAACCGTCCTGAAAGGACACATCATTTCAATCAACATCAAAATGATGGTTACTCACAATATTCGGATTATTATACCGATAATTACAATACTTATGACTACGAGGATGATAGTCAAAATTATTCAAGCTTCGAAGAAACTTTTGAAGATACCCCCGTCGAGCCTTTTAATCGTCACGATTATCAGGATTTTCTAGCGCTTCCGAGCCTAGACCAACCTCCCGATTCGACAACAACGTTGTGCGAAATCGAAACCCAGATTCAAAACCTGAATCTCGACGATCTGAACCCAGATTTGAACTTCCCGGAGCAACTATTTCTTTAAGCCCACTTCTTACTGTGAACTCTAAAAATCTATATTACATTCTTGACGCTTCTTCTAAATTTAAACTTCTTATTGATACCGGAGCTGGTATCTCTATCTTCAAAGAAAATACCGTAAAGAATTTCATCCAAAGATCTCCTGAAAGGGTAACTATTCAAGGTATTACCCACGAAAAAATTCCCATCTCCCAATCAACTTTAATCCCATTCGCTCCACGTAACCCACATAAAGTTTTTATATACGATTTGGACATTGAGTTTGACGGCATACTAGGTTTAGATTTTCTTGAACACTATGAATGCATAGTTGACTTAAAATCTAAACAGCTAATAACAAATTTTAAAACCATCCCTTTACACAAAGTTCCCGATAACGATCAACCATTGACTGATGTACCCGACACACTCAACGTTAAGCCTAATATTACTTCACAAACACCTACACAAAACAAAATAACCATTGAGGCACGCACAGAAAAGATCTTTAAACTTAAATGCGATCTTTCTAACATCGACGCCATCTTACCAACTCAAGAAATTAACAGAGTACGAGTTCCAAACGCACTCGTACACATTAACTCAAAAGGTGAATTTCTAACTTCCATTATCAACGCTAACGCGATGCCCAAAACAGTAACTTTTTCTGATTTAAAACTGGAACCACTTAACAAAACTCACTCTCTTCTGAATTTCAATACAGACGATTATCATGAACCCCAATACATAGACAGAAACTCGACTATTAGACAACAAATTAGAACTGAACATCTAAATGACGAAGAACGCGAACAAATCACTGATCTTTGTTTGGAATTTCAAGACATTTTCTATCTTGAAGGTGACGTCTTGACTTTCACTAACGAGGTTAAACATTCGATTGATACGAACAACGCAAAGCCCGTTTTCACTAAATCCTATAGATATCCTCAAGTACATAAAGAGGAAGTGAAAACCCAAATTGGAAAAATGCTTGAACAAGGTATCATTAGGCACTCCTCATCCCCTTGGTCCTCCCCTGTATGGGTCGTCCCCAAGAAGCTCGATGCTTCTGGTAAACAAAAGTGGCGAGTTGTTATCGATTACAGGAAATTAAATGAATTGACTGTAGACGATAAATATCCTCTGCCAAATATATCCGATCTTCTCGACCAACTTGGAAAGTGTCAATACTTTTCGACACTGGATCTCGCTTCCGGGTTCCACCAGTTGGAAATCCAAGAGGAAGATATTCCTAAGACTGGCTTTTCTGTCGAAAATGGTCATTACGAATTCGTTCGTATGCCATTTGGTTTAAAAAATGCACCTTCTACTTTTCAGAGGGTCATGGACAATATTCTTCTGGGTATACAGATTGAACGTTGTCTCGTCTACATGGATGATATCATCGTCTACTCTCCGACCATCCATGAACATATTTCCCGGTTGACAGAAGTTTTTAAACGACTTCGGAAGTCTAACCTAAAAATTCAACCTGATAAGTGCGAATTTCTTCGTAAAGAAGTGGCTTATTTTGGCCATCTTATCACACAAGAAGGTGTAAAACCAAACCCTTCAAAGGTTGAATGTATTCAGAACTTTCCGCAACCCCAAACTCCGAAAGACATCAAATCTTTTCTTGGTCTCGCTGGGTATTACAGACGCTTCATACCAAATTTTGCGAAGATCTCTAAACCTCTGACTAAACTACTCCAAAAAGACGTCAAATTCATCTTTGACGCAGATTGCAAGTCTTCCTTCGATGAACTGAAGCAAGCCCTTGTATCTGACCCAATCCTGATATATCCAAACTTTGAAGAACCCTTCCTGCTCACTACTGATGCTAGTGCTTTTGCTATTGGAGCGGTTCTTTCTCAAGGCCCTGTGGGAAAAGATCTTCCTGTTGCATACGCTTCTCGCACCCTCTGTGCTGCAGAGACACGATATTCCACCATCGAACGAGAATTGTTGGCCATAGTTTGGGCTGTTAAGCACTACAGACCGTATCTTTTTGGGAGAAGGTTTACACTCCTGTGTGACCACCGTCCGCTTACTTGGCTCTTTTCCATCAAAGATCCTGGCAGTCGTCTAGCCAGATGGCGCCTTAAGCTAGAGGAATACAATTATAAGATTGAGTACAAGCCCGGCAAGGTAAACCAAAACGCAGATGCTCTTTCTCGCATCAAAATCAACCATTTCAAGCAATGTGCTGATTTCCTTTCCAAAATCAAAATTTTCGCTAACAACGAAACTGACTCCGAACAACCTGAAAACTCTGACAATGACGACGAACATGACGAAAGAATTATCGCTGAGTTTAATCGATTTGTTCAATTCTACAAAACTGAGTCAATAATCGATTACTCTAAAATTGAAATATCCAATTCTCAACTTTTAGACAAGTCCCACAAACGCATAGTTACATTCTTTTGGCAAAACAAAACTAACGACTTACACGACAAAATTATTGATGACTTTTTCGAGGAAGAACCTAATTTCAGTAATGACACTCTTAACATCATGGCCAGTAAATCTGTCAGGCATAGAAAATACTTAGTTGTACCTTTGCCCTATGACCCTGAAACTGTCGTCTCACATCTTTTCAAAATTATTTATACCAACCAAGACCAATTCAACGACTCCGAAACATACTGCATAGAAAATAACATAGAACTTCCCATTCTTGAAATTTTATCTTTCATTCTCTCCGACAAAGAAATCAAACTGAAAATCTGCCAAAACATTGTTACAACTCCTACCGAAGACGAAATTCCTATAATAATACAACAATACCACTCTGGTAAAAACAACCTCTATCGTGGCATTAACGAAACTATCAGACGTATTAGGGAAAAATACAATTGGACCGGCTTAATTAAAACTGTAGAACAATTCATCAAATCCTGCGAAACTTGCCAAAAGGTAAAGTTCTGTAGGAAAAACCTAAGTGCACCTTTTCTTATTACGGAAACACCCAAGACTCCTTTCGAACGTATTAACATTGACATCTTCGAGTATCCATCTAGAAATCATGCACTGACTATTAGGGATGAACTAACGAAATTTACACAAGCCTACCCCATAAACGACAAAACAGCTTCAACTGTCGTAAACACCCTTTTGATTTTCTTTCAACATTACGGCACTCCACTTCGTATCCATTGTGACTATGGACGTGAATTTGACAACACTTTAATGCGGGATTTATGCCAACTATACGACATAAAACTGACATTCTCCAACGTTCAACATCCCGAGTCAAACGATTCTATTGAAAGATTTCACGCGACCTTAGCAGAAATGATAAGGGCAAATACAGCGGAACATCCAACCGAACATCCATTTAATGTCCTCCCTTATGCCATCATTTGTTATAATAACACAAAAAATAAAACCACCGGTTTCACGCCCTATGAACTCATATTTGGGCACACTTCTAGTAGGCCTCCAGAAACCCTTTACAACCAGGAAAAACTGATTTCGAAATACGTAAGAGACCTAAATAACAGAATGGACTATTACTATAGACTCGCCCGTGCTAAAACCGAAAGACAGAAAGAAAAATCTAAAGTGCGATTTGACCAACACGTTTCTACTAAACAACCCGATTACAAAGTAGGCGACAAAGTCTACGTAAAAGAATCCCAAATCAAAAACAAAGCCGAAAACAAATTCAACGGCCCCTTCGAAATTACCGCAATACGAAAAAACTCTGCCACCGTCATAAATTTACAAACAAACCAAATAACTAAAGTTAACTTTGACAGACTAAAACCCTATTTTGAATAAATCCCTTTTTTCAGATTCTGTGGACTGTTTTCAGTCGTGAACCTTCAACAGTACTCCATTACGCCTGTTAACAATACTATAGGAGTTTTCTTCCATGAAGAAGGAACCCTTAAAATTTCTAATGACAAATGGACACTCCTTGTTTACAAAGATCTAAACCCCTTTCGAGACGCTATTTCTAACAACGACAATATACTGAACAGACTTTTAGAAACTATTAACGACAACAAAACCAACATTAAAATCTTCAAATCAAAAGTACAGACTCACGTAAGCCTCCTGAAACAAATCTCAAAATCTGTTAACATCAAATATACAGAAATTTTCGCTGACACTGAGACTTACAGTACCAACAGAAAGAAACGCGGACTAATTAATGGACTGGGATCGATTTGGAAATCTATTTCCGGTAACTTAGATGCAACAGACGGAGAATACTTTAGTGACTCTATAAACAAAATTACTAAAGACCAACATCAAATTGAAAACTTAATGAAACGACAATTATCAGTAACAACTTCAGTCATTAAGAACCTTAACACCACAATACAAAAATTTCAGTCCGAAGAGAGAATATTTTCGGAAAATATCGAAGCAATTAGGAAGTCAATTGTGTTCATTACAGACGATCTTGCTTTTTATGAACTTCAGGCCAATGTCTTGGATTTGTGTGAAAGCTTAATGGAAAGTTACGTATACATTGAAGATACCCTCAACGATGTATTAACTGCAGTCTCTTTCGCCCGTCTAAAAATCTTACATAGCTCAATTATAAACCCAGTAGATTTGGTCGACTCCCTTCAGAAAATATCACAGTCACTTCATGAAAATAACTTACCACTTCCAACCTATAGTTCAAATGTTGCTAGATACATCGATCTAATAGAATTGGAAGCTTTTCAAATCAATACTAAAATTGTTTTTGTACTAAAAATCCCCTTAGTCAATCCTGAAACTTATACACTATACCGCTTGTATCCTATCCCAGTTTTGGATTATCGAACAGGATTTCACCATATTCTTCCAACAAAATTAAAATATATCGCGAGAGATGACGATTCGCTATTGTACGCATCTTTCGAAGACTTGAGTGACTGTAAGCCATTATCTAAAGAACATAAGATCTGTTCCAAAGTTATTCCACACACCATAGACAAAGAAGCCCTCTGCGAAGCACAGCTTCTTAGACAGCCAGCAGCCCTTCCTCCAACTTGCAAGCCTTTAATATTATATGCCGAAGAGTATAATATTCAAGAGATTGACCTGAACCTTTGGTTAATCTCGATTTCCGGACAGTTGCCCATCAACATCAAGTGCAAGGGAGAAGATGTCGTTACCCAATCCATATCGACAAATTCTCTACTGACCATCCAACCCAGTTGCAATGCCTTCATCGGAAACACCAGGGTCCATGCCAGAAGGACCACCAACAACGTTGACAACATCACACTTAAGAGTCACCCAGTCAACATCCCCTACAACTGTTGCGACAACCTGCCAACCATCAGTCAGCTTCCAAAGTTGAAACCCATGAGACTACAAGAATTGGATGCCAGAGACCTGAATATCGCTAACCATAAGCTTAGACAATACTCCAGGGAATTGGAAAAGCTCCTAGACCAACCATTCTTGGAGAAACACACCTCCTGGTTTACGATCATCACAATGGCAACAACCGCAATTGTGGTGGCCCTCCTTTCCATGAACATCATCAGGAAGAAATTCCAGAAGCGTCCAACGATCAGCCCTCCTGCCGATCCAGCACCACCACCAGGTCCATCAACCATCAAGCCCAGGGTAAAACTCCATAGCCTCCTTAGTCCTGTCGATGATATGGAACTGCAGAACCTCCCTTAAAAGTCGATGCTGTAGCATCAACTTTTTTATATGGATGGGAGTTGTTATATAAGTTATTCCATCGACTTATGTGAAACCATCTAGCAACAGTTCCCAAGCTGAGTCAGCATCCACGTGTCGTCTCAGGTTACCTTCGACGACGTACATCCGTGAGAACAGCAAACGCTGCGACAGCTTAGTCAGCATTCTAATGTTATAAATTGTTCAATTGCCTTATGTCTGCATTCATTATTACTCAGTCTGTTGTTAGTTATTATTGTCATTATTTCAATTTTGTATTTTGTATTTTAAAAAGTTATTATTTTGTTAAAGTTAATAAAAATCTTTTTTAAAAAGTTTAATTTGAGAAGTGTGATATAACATATATATATATATATATATATATATATATATATATATATATATATATATATATATACAAGGTAGCACTAAACATTTTAATGATTATGTGAAATAGCAAAGCTTCAATGTTTAATAACTTTCTGTATATTTCCAAACGTTTCAGAGTCTATACCTATGAAAAAAGGCACAATTCTAAAATGTAAAATTAAAATGTTTGACAATATCTATTATTTGACTTATGACGTATTTGCAGACGAAGTTGAATCCTGCTAATCAACATTTGATTTAATTTTATTCCAGTATAAACGATTAATTTTGTAAAAACGTAATAGAAAATTAACATTTTAAATAGCAAAGTCAAATGCTCAAAAACGTGATGTAGAAAACGTAATTTGCATAATCTGTACTTTGAAACATGTCCTAAAGTAAGTTCTGCCTGTGGTCCTGTGGTAAAGTATGATTCACAGTACGGATTCTCTTGTCTTCGAATAATCAACACCTTGTTTTGAACTGATGAACAATTTATGGTGATCTAATCTAATTTAATTAAGTAGATATCTATAATTGAATAATTTTATTGTAAACAAAAAGTTTATTGTGTTTAGTTACATAATAGTAATCTACAGTAATTACAGAAATAGCAATAATAATAATCTTTTTTCAGTGAACATATTGTTATAAACTTCGTGGGTTGAATTATAATTTAAAAACTAATTATTCACTTTTCTAGAACTTTTATTTACATCAAATTATACAGAACAGCTGATTCAAATCACAATAAGATTACATATAAGCTCTTCGCTGTACTTCGAAAATTCTCGTAAAATCAATCATTAATTCTACAGCTGCCGAGCCATTTCGAGAACACTTTTTTTCCTATCTTTTCAGCGATCGATGTCGTCTTTGAATGCAACCAGAGCCGGTTTAGGCAAATTTCGTTACAATATGTTTGATATAGTCACAATCAAATTATGAATTGGCGAATTTCAGTTGCAGGTACGAGCAAGCCATGAACCATGAAATAATAAAGCTAATACACTTAAACTAGAGTGTAAAAAAATATAAAATACAATAGTGACATTCCTACAGACCAAATACATAATAAATTCTTTAATCACTAAATTAATTTATGACGTAAGCACTGATACGAAATATATATATATAGAGAAGCAAGGAGTTGTTTGTTGCGTTATGCAACTGCTGGGGCAATTCATTCATTACTTTAACTTAAAAGATCTCTGAAATATTTTTGAGCAGTGTTTAGGGAGTTGCAATTTTTATCTAGATTGCTTATTTAAGTTGTGTACCTCTGCAATATAGGTAAGTTTTTCAAAGATTTTGATGATTTCGATTTTTAACAATTTCATTGAAATGAATCTTACTCCTCATTTCTTTATTATTCCATTTTTCTTCTTTTAGTTTATGAGAAATATTTTGCACTTTTCGAATTTTGTGACTGGTGTCTCTGGCAATACATGAACAATAAATAACAACACATTAATGGAAATGTGAAAAGATAAGTGTATCAGCAACTAAAGCCTATTGCTTTTGATTGAGAAAATGTCGAAATTAATATAATTGTTTCAGGTTGGAATAAGCTTTACTTATAGATGTATTCGTCTGATTCTTGAAAAACAAATCATTATCAAGCATCAATCCAAGATTTTTTGAAGCAAAACGCTTTTCTAGAATTGTATCTCTAATTTTATTTCAAAATTTATGTAATATTTGTAAATATTAGATCCAAAAACCAGATAACAGGACCTTGTGGCATTTACTAAGTGTGAAAGTTTCAACGAGTTTTTATATAAAGTACTTAGATGTTAATTTAGACTATTGACACTCTGCTCAAATTTATTAGTAGGGAACAAGTATATTTGCGTATCATTAGCGTAACACTGGTTTCTGCAATTCCTCAAACATTTTCATAATTTAGAGGTATATATTATATGCCGAATGGCAAATGCTGTTTTCCAAGCAGATGGAAATACACAGTTCAAAAGGCAGAAATTTATAATATGAGTTCAATATGAAAATATTGTTGGCTAACAAAGAAGTATGAATTGTCGTTGTAATCCATCGGATCCAGTGAGCTATTTTGAACGATATCAAAGGTAGGATAAATAATAAATAAATAATTATTTATTAAATTCACATCTTTCATATGCATAATTTCTTACAGTTGTTTTTTCTTATTTATATAGAATTTTTGAAAGGTTTTCAAAATCGGGCAGTTGTTTATAATAATTATAGTCCAATTCCCTACATGTAGAACTGATCCTGATATCATGAGAATTTAAAGCAACCACTTTTCACAAATAGTTTGCAGAATTATTTGTGCACAGTGGTACTAAACGTAATTTATAAATAATTACACCATTAAAAAACTTTTAAATGGTTATAAACCTGTCAGACATATATGATTTAATCACAATACTGTGGAGGGTTGAATAAAGGAGGAAAAACTTATATGGGAATAAAACTGACAAAGTGTCCAACGAACGTTTTCAAATAAGAAGTTTAAGTACTCACCAGAATGGCGCAAATGTGATGACAGGGTATGTTAGGAAGTTAGGAATTGTCAACGGATTGAAATGCACAAATCCTACATTTAGAAGTGAAGCGGCTGAAAAAGTGAGAATGATGTTAGTATTCGTTAAAATCGTAAATATAACATAGAAAATCTGTTATGTGAATTTCTGTTTGTAAATGGTTGTCTCCATTTTTGTAATCTCTGCAAGTGATATGAGTTTATAGTGTGTTAATTGTGATATAAATTAATAATTAATATATAATTAAAGAATGGAAAAAAATTGTATATGTATAACATTTTTATGCTTGTTAACAAATAGATGTTGGTGAATTATTGTAAATAAAAATTATTTATTTTTACATTCTTGTATTCGTATTACATTTTTATTTTGAAAAGTGTCCCTTTACAAAGTTGGTGTTTCAACTTCCTTGTTCACCTCTCTCTGGATAAAAGGTAATTAACAATTCTTTTCATCACTGAACAAACTGCTGTAATTAAATTATATCTTCTGTCATCATTATGGAACAAATTTCAATAGTCTAGAATAGTTTCTTTTTCAACGATTCTAACATTTTCACACACTGGTTTTATATATATTTTTTCTTCTCTAGTTTGACAAAAAGTTCCATAAGCCACTATTAAATGACTATTTTTGGCATCTTTCTGCTGTAGTTGTATTTTAAATATTTCCAAAGGTACGCCTGGTGAATGCCCCTGGGAAAATATCTTCAGATGTTTGTTGAAGTTCTCGAGTTGGTGGACAATGCCATAATCAGCTTAGTAATTATGTAATAATGGGTCCTCCACAGTTTAATTTATGTAGGATATTTATCTTAAATCCTAAAAAAATGTGCAAATTAAATTTTCCTTGCAAGTCATTTTTATCTATGTATAAGGTATTTTATTAACTTAATGTTAAATATAAATCCGGTTGTTGAACTGTGATGGTTAAATTTCCGTTTTTTTGATGTGAATTCTTCACATTAACCTAATTATATTTGCGTAGGTTTGTTCGTAGAAAACTGATTTCTACGAACAAATTACCCTGTGGATACCAGAGGCTCCCCCAAATTGAAACCATTTTGTAGACACTTTTTCTTACACAGAGTGTCTCCTCCTTTTACTCAACACTCCATACACAATACAGATACAGTCGCCCCAGAACAATAAAATGAAATAAATGATTGAGTTCCGAGTTCAAGGGTTCAGCGATCTTTATTTTTAATTCAATTCCGGACTTTTTTACAAAATATTGAAGATTATAAAGAAAAAACATACTGCGAGCTTATTACACCATTATTGGCAATTTATGATAGTTTACAAAAAACAGTCAACTAGCAATTATAGTGGTCTAATGATGTACAATATTCAATAACTCTTTATTTTATTTTATTGCATATTCTGTAATAAAAATGAAATTACAATTGCTGGAAAATTTATCATACATTATTTCGTTACAATTTAATCTCTACAATTTACCACAACTAAAGTATTTATCGCGCAACCGAGAAAAATTGTTACTTTGAATTCTCCCTAAGCGTCAACTCCATTTCAACGTCCATAACTCAAGAAATCGCTTTATCTCTTCCACGAAACGTACGGCTCGGGGAGAGCAAAACCAGAAAGAACTGAAATAAAAATGTAACACCGACGAAGCATTAGATAATATTGTTTTAAGGTAACGTAATATCACGTTCTGCCGCAAAAATGAGAGATACACGTTCTTGTATTTTACTTTTAAAGTGCAGTTTCGTATATTATAAGATTTAATTACGGTCTCTGGGGTGACTTATCGAGGTACTTTTATTTTTCAACAGGATTCCTCACCGACTCGAGTTTAATGAAATCTGATTGCACGATAGATATAAGGGCGCTTCTCGAACGACGACAATGCATTCTAGAATGAATAAAAGTTATTTTTAAAGTTAGATGAGTAAATCTGATTTTCTACAAATTAAGCAAGTCAACTTTTTTAGTAGATATCAACTAGATTTTAATTTGACAAACGGAACCAGATTTGAAGCTAATGTAGATCATTAAGGTATTTCAGCTAATCAACATAAATTAAAAAAAAATAATTTGATCAAGTGCGAGTTGGACTCGCATACGAAGTTTTCCGTACCACCTTCAAGATTCAGACAAGCAGGGAATGTGTGCATTTGTGTGTGTGCTAATTTTCTAATGTGGTCCCCAAAAATTAACATAATAGTTTTATTTTACTAATAAACTTTCAAAGAAGCCTTTTATAATTTACTGAGTCTGAGTTTTGAGGGACTGTAGATTTGAAGATAAAGGCCAAATAGGTTAAATGTTAAATTATAAATTACTAAATCTGTTATTCAAATTATTTAAAAATACAAATAAAATATATTTTTCAAAATTTAGGTAGTGTAGTGGGAATTAAGTCGATGTTTAATATATTTTTTAATATGATATATTTGTAATTCACATAATGAGCCTTTTATCTGATATATTATGAGGGTTTTCTAATAATTTTTCTTATAAATTTCAAGTGAGCCCCAGTACCACTAATTATTTTCAAAATTTTAGGTAGTATGGTTTCGGAAATAAAGCGAGAAAGAAAATGTTTTTATATCTTTATGTTAATAAGTTGTAAACAATTAATTTAAAAAATATGAAAAATATATATTTGTTTCCTCATAATGAGCCCTTTTATTTGATGATATGATGCGTTAAAAATATTTTTTTATTTTCCGTTTAATTCTATAATTTGGCTCTCAATATTAATATTAGGGTTTTCTTCATATTTTTCCTGCAAACAAAAAAAATTAAGGTCTAATATTTTGGGGAATAACGGGTGGAAAGGGTAATTTTTTAAATATTTTTTTAATATATTTTAAAATAATAATTAAAAAAAAAATAAAAAAATATATTTGTATTGGTCATAATGAGCCCTGTGATTTAATATATTACATGATCCTTTAGAAACAATTATATTTTTTTATTTTTCATTTAATTTATAATTTTCAACTATTTTTTTAATATGAAAAAAATATATTGGTGTTCCTCAGAATGGGACTTTTCATTTGATGTATTACATTACGCAACGATCTATATTACTTATTTTTTCAATATTTTAGGCTCAGTAGTTTTGGAGATCAAGGGGGGGACCGGCGATTTTTTAGTTGCCCTCCAGAAGTACCCCCAAAAATCAAAATTTCTTCTTTTACGATATATACTCCTGATCGGGTCACCAAACTATACATTGATACCAAATTTCAACCTCTTCCGTCCAGTAGTTTAGGAGAAAATTCCTGTGATCTGACAGAGGCAGAAATCCGGAGTGATATTATAAGGGTATCCGTATATTGTATATACAGAACCCTAACATTGAAAACAACGCAATTATAATTAGAATTTTTTTTGGTAGTTAATTGTTGAGTCTCTATTTTGTATTTTGGATGTTCATTTGGGTTTTTCACTCCTCACATTGGTTTCTGAAAAATACAGATACGTAATTAAAAATCAAGGTGTAGTATCTAAAAGCAGTTTGTGGAAACTGCCCGGAACACTGGTTGCGTTCTTATAGAAAAACTCTCTCGAAGGATTAACTGTGAGAAAGTAGGTCTGCGGTCAACTAGTTTTCTTGTATAATATATTTAGATGTATTGAATTGTGTTATACATATTTGTTTGATGACATGTTTCTATTCTTTATCAGGAATCATTGTAGAACAATGTTTTTTGAAGCAATTTGTACAATATTCGTAGACTTGAGATTTCTCGCAATTTCAGTTGACTTTGAAGTTTCCTGTTTGAAACTCTCTTCGAGATGCCATTCTTTCTTACGCAAGACAATATATATAACACAGCCCCACAAAAAAATAAAGTGTTGACCGGACCTGTGTAGGGGTCGCTGAACTCGAATCCAGGGTCGGTTTGACCCCATCAGGTCAGGTTCCAGATTCGGATTTAGCGACCCAAAAAACATCTGTATAACTTTTTTTTTCAGATTTTTAATTAGATTTTGGGGATTTGACCTTGACTTAACCTTGAACCTGACCTGATGAGGTCAAACTGACCCCGGATTGGGATTCAGCGACCCTAAAAACACTTATATGAATTTTTTCAGATTTTTTGATAAGATTATGGCAATTTGACTTTGGAATGACCTTGACCCTGACCTGATGAGGTCAAACTGACCCCGGATTCGGATTCAGCGACCCCAAAAACATGGGCCTACATAGATCCGGTACGATGCACAAGACACTATTTTTTTTGTGGGGCTCCGTAATTAATATTGTTTCTCGTGGGTAACCTCTATCAGTTGCGATTCTCTCATATCGGTAAATTTGTAGACAACAGATGTTAAGGCTGATATCTAGGATTCTCGGGAAACTAACACACAGAGGGTCCGCATCAGGAGTCGTTCTATGTAATTGCTGTTATCTCGTACTTAAGAATGACACCTCGAACTGATTATTCAATATCTCTGACAGGTGAAGTTAACCTGAGATTTTTATCGTGATTCTAACCTAGGAGTTACGGGATAACAATAGTTACATGAAACTGCTTCAGATTAGGAACTTCTGCTAATTAACCCGAAAATCCTAGATGTCAGTATTTAGACTCGCGTCTGCAAATTTATTTTTTCGATGTTCATTTGCCAGGAGCTGTTGCCATGCTTTCGGTATCTCTACAGAGGGTGTCCCAATTTCTCTATTATTTAAAAACATGCACACACTTTCTTTGATTTTTCTTTTTTTAGTGTGCTCTTATTTAGGTAATATTTTTGTCTCCTTCCAGTCCATTTTGTGCATGGTCAGTATGGTACATGGTCAGTCAATCATTCTTACATCAAGAATGAATCGTTAAAATTTGCAAGCAACTATCTTATATATAAATAGGCAAAGACAAAATGGTTCGGTACCATTTGCTCCTGTGTCGATCAACCGCTTTTCTTTATTTTTGTTTTCTTTAATATATACGGACGGCCTTCATTACAGAATCCCAAATTTCATTTATAATATGGATTCAGTCATTAAATAAAATAAATTCATTATTTGCATCCATATTGTCAATGGTAAACAAGTAACAGTAACATTGCCGCCAGATTGCTTAGACAGAAAATTATAAAGATGTATTCACTCGGATATGAAATACAAACTAAATTAAAAATAAAATAATTAGGTTTTGACCCTTCCCTTGAGTTGTTCTACACTATCATTCTATTGATCTGGAACCTACAAAAAAATGTCAACTAAAATCAGTTCCATATAATTTGACTAAGATAACAGATCGTAGGATTCAACATAAATAGTCAGATCTGGCAACATTGAATTGATCATGGCCAGCTTCTTACTAGCAAATTTGAGTCAATTCAATTCAATTGAAAAATTGTTGATGCATTATATTTAAGATTTTAATTGCAGTTTGCTGCCTTTGATAATCATGTGATAATAGAAAATGCTTGTGCACCAGGTTACTTGTTTATTAAGAGGTGGTTATAGTTATCTATATACAAAAATTATGGCGGAGTCGCCAGACTCAATAAAATCATTTTGGGTAATATAGTGTATTTTTTATCTGCCCGTGTGAAGTAGGGTAGATATTAGAAGGAAGATTAAAGCACAACGGATTCTAGAAGAATAACTTTACTAAAAGAAACCAGAAATATGTGTATTCCTGACACAGAAAATAAGGTTCAGATTGCGGGGTACATTCCAAAGCGGTTTAAACAATACTAGTGGTCGCCCAGTGGTCGAAATTCGAAAGTGTAAAAAGTATAATTTTATAAGAAACAGATTTGTGGAGAAATCGGAGAAATAGATGTAATGCCAAAATTGTTCACTCATGTTGACAAATCTATTGCAATAAAAAAATAAAAATGTTATTATATATCGGTATTTGGAATATTTTTGACCAATGAATGACCCCCCAAATTTTTGGCTGGAACCGCTCCTGGCGAAATATTCGATATAATAATTGGAAGATTGTTCTTTGCAACCTAAAAGTTTTCGTCATTTGCGGTTTCAATCAAGTTCAGGAATATTAAAGAAAAAAGAGGACCAACAACCCTAGGAGAACTTAAATATTTAATACATTCTCTATTGTCCGTTGTCTGACAATTTTCTACACAACACCTTCAGGAAGGTTGTAATAATAATAAATTAATCAAATAATTAAATTCACATTAAAAAAACAATATTTAATATGAAAGTTACTGCGACGCGTGCGAAAAATCAATACTGATCTACTACACTGACTATTTTACCACTAAACACTAACAACGCTTGTATGCCAGTTCCAGAAGTACCCGCTCTAAGAACAACATCTAACGATCGCCCCCTCCAAATATAATTACTCAATGCTTTGAGTTTTGACCGTCTGGCGGCGGCGGCACTGTCAGTTGTTTGGCGTTGACAGTATGGATATAAATAATGAATTTTTATTATTTTAAATTAATATTAGCATTCTGCACTGAAGGTCATCAGTAGTTACCTAACAAAAGAAAAATAAAGAAAATCGGTTGAGAAACAGAGGAGAAAATGGTACCTAATCGTTTTGTCTTTGCCTATTTATATATAGATAATGGGCCATAATCTCGCTTCCACTTTTAAAAATTAAATGCCATAAATTAGCAAACTGTCATATACAAAAAAAGGAAATCAGTGGACATCATTTCATTTTTAAGACTGATTAACAAAGAGCATCTAAAAACTGTAACCTCCTTTGTCAATATCAGGTTGAAGACCTGAGTTATGCTTTATGATACGTTGAAATGCACATTTATTCTCATTAAAACAGAAGTAAATAATTGCGATAAATTTTGGTCAAATAGCTTGATGGTCAAGTGTTGAAAGTATTTTTTGTGACTGAATGCGCAGAAAGAGCTGTCAAAATATTATTGAAGAACAAATAAATTTACTTCAAGTAAGGACACAGGATACTGACACATCAAGAAGCTTTAATAAAACTAGGGGGAACAGCTACAAATGCTATACCTCTAAATTAGTTATCCGTCAGGAATGTATACTTAGAACTATGCCAGTGGCGAACCTATGACACCAAGTTCATTTTTGATGACACCATCTTCAAAGATAAAAAAATATATCATTCAAATATTTGTCTCTCAGAACAGTCAGAGTTGGTAATTAATAAGTATATTACTAGTTATCTTAAATGGCATTTTACAAATATTTAACTTTCGATTTTTCAAAATTTTGATGCGTCGAACTCAAAAAGTTCGCCATCACTAGCCTATGCTGTTCAATATCTGCATGTCTTCCGCTGTTCCTTCAAATACCTCCTCGAAAATTAATTCGGAATATAATTAATTTTCGAGGAGGTATTTGAAGGAACAGCGGAAGACATGCATTAACTTTCGATTTTTCAAAATTTTGATGCGACGAACTCAAAAAGTTCGCCATCACTGGCCTATGCTGTTCAATATCTGCATGTCTTCCGTTGTTCCTTCAAATACCTCCTCGAAAATTAATTAGGAATATAATTAATTTTCGAGGACATCAGACAATTGGGAGAATCTAATAAATTCAATATCTGTTGAAATATAAATAGGCAAGAACTTATGTAGAGATGTGAAAATAACAGTGAATTGAAATAGATAGATGAACTTGTTTGAATTCAAAATTTGCTTCGTAATCTAATTCTCAACAACTCTGTATGTACCCAGAGCAATTCTGGCACATATGTCGTTTAACTTAATTATAGATGATACAAGAAACTTCCAATTCAAGTCATTAATCACTTTTAAAACAGTTATATAATTTACGTCAGCTTGTATTGTTAACTAAAACACTAATTACAATCATGATTTACATAAACTTGTAGCAATACAATAAAAAACGATGACAATGGAAAAATACTGATGATTCACCTCATAGAGATAATCAATCAAAATGTTGTTTTTAAACCACTACCAATACTTCACGCATTATAACTATACCTTGCTTTTGACATGTTTGTGAAAAGTGATCATATTTTCAAACGCATAGACACCGCTTTTGTATTTAAAAATATGCAATACAACAATAATGCTTTCAAAAAACTAAAAATGTTCTTTAAATGTGCAAAATATTTTGGATTAGTTCCAATGGATTTTGACGATACCGCAATGTCGAGAAAACTACCAAAAATCATGAGTTATTTCCTCCTTCTGGTGATTTTGACAGAAGCATATTTTTGCTGCTATGAACTCATTCGAGTTCTAAATCCAGAATGTGAATTGTTTTTTGCAATAAGGTTTGTCTCATTCTTTGTGGAAGTGGTGTTTATATTGCTGGTCATTACGAACAACATCTTTTACATACACAAGAAAGTGAAGAAACTAATAAATGGAATTAAAGTGCTGGAGAAAGAATTCCATGGAACATTTTATGAGCATTCATCAAAAAGTGTATACTGGAAATTGTGCGTCATTTATATCTTCTACATAAGCATCGATATTTTGAAATATGTAAACAGTGTTGAAGATGGAACTTATTTTGAAATGATTTTTCATAATTTAGAAGTTTTCACTGATTTTTATAACTTGGCAATATTTACGTATTATCTTATATTCACTGAATGGATGAGAGTGAAGTACAAAAACATCAAGTCAAGAATTAAAAATAAAATTAAAATTACACAACTGGAAATTCGGAAAATTATCAGACTGTCGAAATACCAGAGTGACATCATTCATTGCAACAATAGCGCATTTGGAAGTATTGTGTTTGGGTCGTTCATTGTCGTTATTTTTCAATTGATACAGTCCATCATATTTGCACTAGAATCCACGAGAGGAGAAGTAGATGATTATATCATAAATTTTGCATCGCCTCTAAAATATACTGTTAGTAGAAGTCAAGTAAATCGATTTGTTCATTTTTAAATTTTTAAGTCAAATGGTATCTGTTTACTTTGCTTAATATTATTTTCTTTTACTTTAGGCCACTTACTGATCACTTTTTAGATTATATTCAGAATTTAGCAGCTTTGTTAATCAGTTAATCTTCAATAGCACTTAGCTTCTTCTGAAATTGGGTCTGTTGTTTGCAATATGTGTATACTTTTCAGTCATTTTGTACAATTAAAAAATGTCTGGTAAAATAAGAAAAAATAACAAAAAATGTAATGGAAATAAATCTGAAAAAACTGTAGAGATGCGGATAAGCGGACAAATAATGAATAGTGATGAAAGTATGAAGGAAAGGGTAAAAGAGGAAAATGAGCCATATGAAGTATTTAGGAGAAACAAATAGTTAGTAAAAACACCACAAAAGAGAAAAGAATAAGAGGATGGTCTACTTTATATGATTCAGGAGTTAATGAAGGAAGTGAAAGAAAGAAAACCAAATGTTGAGAGAGCAGAAGGAGGAAATGTGGAGAAAGATGAGCGACATGGAGAAGAGAATGAACAGGCTACAGAAAATGGCGACAAGAACGAACGTGGTTATTGCAGGGATGAAGATGGCTATAGAAGACCAGACTGAAATGAAAATAGTTTTAAAATTTTTTGTGAAGAGTTCAATGGATGTAAAGGGGGAATAGATGAAGTGATAAATACAGGAGAGTCAGTTTATAAAATCAGATAGGAGAATGCAAGGGATAAAGAGACGGTAACGAAAAATAAGCATAAACTGAGGCTGATGCTATAGTAAGGAGTAAATGATTAAAGTTGTTTTTTCATGTAAACTTTTTTTATCAATTAATATTGTAGTCGTTTTTTGCATTTTTTATAACTTAGCAATAAATAAACTGTTTGATGGGTTCCAAAATCTATGTTTGATAATGTTAAAAAACCTAGAGTATGTGTACGCCGAATTAATCGCCATCTAAGTGAATTTGAAATCAATCGAATTATTGGTTTACTGAAGGGTTTTTCATTTCGAGAAATCGCTAACAGCACGAGCAGAAACTACCTTTATGAGATGTTGTCCCACAATCGAAGAAGAGTAGGCACCTGACGTAGAAGGGGCACAAATGAATTTCAAGATCGAGGTCTCATACACATGGCCGTTACAGACCGACAACTTGAAATTTGGCCGATGAGTGGTTACGAGAACAAGGCTATCTTGTAAGTGTCCTTACGGTTTACCGCCGTATAAGGTCTTTTCTTCGACGAAACGATTACAGTGGAGCACAGAACGACAACCTTGGAAAGTGGAATGACATCAGGTTTTCTTCTCGATTCAGCTTGGGTGGACAAGATGGCCGAAGAAGGGTTAGACGATGTCGAGGAGAAAGACGTCAGCCTCAATTTGATTTTGAGCTATATGTACACCGTACAGT
Organism: Octodonta nipae; assembly: GCA_034190945.1. Taxonomy (NCBI): domain Eukaryota; kingdom Metazoa; phylum Arthropoda; class Insecta; order Coleoptera; family Chrysomelidae; genus Octodonta; species Octodonta nipae. The sequence goes on along the minus strand of CM067220.1, from coordinate 14,309,045 downwards.
AGGCGTTATGGTATGTGGTGCTATTGCACATGAAAAAGGCTACTATTAGTCTCTGTTCGAGGCAACATGACAGCTTAACGTTACCTTCAGGAAGCCGTAATTACTCCCTTATGCTATTCGGTTCATGGATCCCATATTTGAACAAAATAATGCTCGGTCTCATGTTGCTCGAGTTAGTTTAAACTTTTTTGAAAAGACCCATGTGAATCTGTTGCCATAGTCGCCCATTGTCCCCGATGTTTCGCCCATAGAATATGTTTGGAATATGATGGGTAGAAGGCTCGGAAAATTACCCAGCCCCCACGGACTTTGGAAGTTCTAAGACATGAAATACAGGTAGCTTGGGATAGTATTCCTCAAGATCAAATAGAACACCTCAATGAATAAATACCAAGACATGCTGGGGAGTGTTCAGTTAACCCCGATGGACAAACACATTATTAACAAACTCAATTTAAAAAATTCAAACTCCTTAGCATTTTTTATTCAATTTTTAATCATTTACTCCTTATTATAGCATCTTCTTTTATCAAACATTACTAAATTTAAACATCTCCTTCTGGAGGAGTAGAGTATACAAGTGGGACAAAATGGAAGTAGAACTGGCGAAGGGCACAGAAAGTAAATCCCAAAAAACTAGGAAATATACAAAAGGATGAAAAAACGAATAAGGTTATGGCTAATAGACGAGGGATAAAATATGAGAGAAACTACAAGAAATAGTATAAAGGTTTAAGGATAACGAGCAAGCGAGATGACCTGGCACCAAAAAGACAACGAAACAAAGTATGCAAGTAGTACTAATTTCACGTTGAAACATTTAAATGGGGGTGGAAATTTTTTGGCTTGCTCCTTTTTATTTTCTTCTTCGTCCTCGTTTAAGTTTTCCTCTTATTAGATTATGACCTCCTGTCATCTTTGGAATGCACTTGTATCTACCAACAGTGTTGGGTTTATCATCTATTATGGTGGAGAATCTACCACTCATTTGGTCCTTCCCATTCCTCCAAGAAACGCTAATAATTAAAAGCTAGTTTGACTAAGATTTCATTGGTTCTAAACAAACAACAGGATGTTTTGGGACAAATACCGAAAATAACATAGTTTCACACTCTCTTCGAGGTGTCATTCCTTTGTACGCAAGACAATATATATTATATATAATATACATTGTTTCTGGTCAGGGAACCTTCATCAGTTATGCTTCCCACAATTGAATGTCCTCTCGAACACTTCTTTATGTATTTGAAACATTTCGTTAAATTTGAAGACGTGAGATATAAGACCGACATCTAGGATTTTCGAGAGAATCAGCACACAGAGGTTCCGAATCTGGAGCCGTTCCGTGTAATTGCTGTTCTCCTTTAACTCCTAGGACAGAATGTCACGATAAAATTTTTCAGGTTACTTCACCTATCAGAGATATTGAATACTCTCTTCGAGGTGTTATTCGGTCTTACATTTCGCGTCTTCAAATTTAAGGAAATGTTTCAAATACATAAAGAATTGTTCGAAAGGACAGTCAATTGTGGGAAGCGTAACTGATGAAGGTTCCCTGACCAGAAACAATGTATATTATATATAATATATATTGTCTTGCGTACAAAGGAATGACACCTCGAGAGAGTATTCAATATCTCTGACATGTGAGGTAACCTGAAAAATTTTATCGTGACATTCTGTCCTAGGAGTTAAGGGTGTGCAGATTCTTTCGAAAATCCTAGATGTCAGTCTTACATCTCGCGTCTTCAAACATAGTTTTAGTTAGTTTATACTGTCAAAAATCGCAAATGCTTTGCCCTTTTAAATAATGATTCAAGATATTAGTTTCTTTGAACAGTTTAAAACAGTTTCTCATCGGTCATTTACTGTACTAACACCATATTTTCTTACAATATTGCACATGTAGTTAGTTATCTTGGACTGATCACCGACCCATTCGATGAGGTCATCTATCACTACTGCCGTTTCTCTGTTTAATATTTCTTGTAATTTTCCCCGAGTTTGCTTTGGAATTGTTCATCTTAAATATTGTTGTGTATCCCTTAAAATTCTTTTAAAACAGTTAATTAACTCCAAAAATAAATCGACTTTATTACTTCGATATCACAGTTGACAACACTTCTACAGTTCGACTTGCTTATAATATTTCATTATCTTTCTCGAGAATAATTCTGAAGCACCTTCCTTCTTTATATATGCAACTTAATTCTTGGAAGACTCTAGAGAATGTGTGTACTTTTTTCATCGCTAGCTGTTTATTTGGAACGAAAGTTTTTTTGGAGACCATTAAGTTTTTCGAGAGAATATTGGCTTGTCAAATTTGTAAGACATACATAAATATCTGACTATATTGATATTTCCGGATTATAGCTGTTCTGCATTAAGCGCCTTCTGGTTTTACATACACATTTCTTTTGTCGATAAAGAACTAAAAGCTGATATTTTAATAATAATTTCCTATTATGGGGAGGGTTAATGCTGTACAGTTACTTTAATATCTGTGGCAGTTTTCTGAAAAAGTTGGGAAAATTCGTAGTTGAAGATTACTGAGTAAAAATTTAATATACAAAACAACTAAATGCCATGAGCTAAATAAAAATATAAAAGTGTTGAAAAATTCCCGTTTGGTCTTCAAAGTCACTTTTACTCTATTTATCAAAAAAAAAACAACGAACTATTTGGATTCAGCAACTCTGAAAACATTTAAAAATGCCAGAAAAAGACATTTGAATAAAGCGGTCGCATGTATTCATTTCTAAGGAAATTGGGCATATATTTCTCGTTTATTAATTACTACTAGTCTATTTATTTTATTTGATATTAATCGTTCGGAAATAATTTCTACGGACGAGTTTCATTTTTGTGGGAATTACTGTTACAAGGGGTAACGTTTAATATATCTTGGTGACACATTAACGAGGTTTCTTGGAAAGGAAGCAGAGTTATGGATATGGACCAGGTCATTGACAGACAAAAGACTATGTGGTGACAAAATTAATAGTAGAATAAAACCATTACTAGGGAGCCTAACTGAATATTTGCTATATAGTGCAATATTTTTTATCGATGAGTTTTTGTTTGTGAACCCCATAAGTAAATAAAGGGAAAACAATATTTTCAGGGCGTAAGAAAATTAAATAAATGATTAGTTGACACATATGATTTTCTAGTATTTTTGCTTACTGAACATAATTCGTTGTCAGATTTGTCCTATCACATGTCAGTTTTCAGCAAATTGCAGAAAATTTTGAAAGCTGAATCCAAATTTATGGTCACATTTGCACCATCACTTTTCAATGTTCAGAATATCGTTGAAAACTGTTTAAAATTCGCTGAAGATCCTATGAAAAATAGAGTATTTTAAATAGTATAGCGATTCGTCTATGTAACACATTTGCTCTAGCACACTTCAGTCTGAACGGAATTACGAACATTAGCTAAATGATGTATAACATTAAATATTTACCTACATATAAAATTTAAAATCATTCGTAAGACTCGGTAATGATTTCGAAAACTGAGTCTTAATAAAATATATGTAACCTTAGATATTAGGGCAGACATATATTATATGGCTAGCAGATTGTGTTTAATTTTGAAACAATCCAACCCCTCATCATGTCTCATATCCTTATCTTATAGCTTTTCATACAGTGTGGAACAGCCAAATGGAATAAATTCGACAACAAATAGAGGACTTGTAGGGAAAAACGCTTGGACACGTCGATTTGTCGATAGGGTGTGTCATGTGACAGTGGCCAATACCAACTTTCTTATTTTAAATGCAAGCCCCTGTATATTATTTATTTTTTGACTCTCCAGAAAATTCTAGACATAATTCATGCACAATGTTCTACACCTATCTTCAACTGTTTTGGAAATATTAAGTGTTTTCAGATTTATTACAAAAATTAACATTAAATAAAGAAAATTATTTTATTTCACAAATTGGCTACATTACACTCAATACTTAATATTGAGATAGTAAGCAAAAACCATTTCAGCGTTCCTTTTTACTGATTTAAAAAAAAACAGTTTTGTTTATTTTCGTCAAAACTTTAGCATCTTGTTGTCTGCCTGCACGACAGTGGTGATCAGTACGTAATAATATCAGATAAATGGCTCATTTAACAGAAATGCACAAAATATCCATTCTACAAATGTTTGCTTATGGAGCTAACACATGGACACAAATGGAAGTTTCTTGCTTATTTCATGGAAATTTTCCATATTTGCCGTCTGTATCCCAAGAAACAATTAGCAAAATAGAAAAGCAGTCTCGTGAGCTTATGCATGTGCGACAAATAAAAAAAGTAGCTGCCAATGCTGTAAGTGATAATACGAAATTGGATATTACCCTTGAGTTTCAAGAAAACCCACATAATTCTGGTCAAAAAGCAGCCTCACTGTTCACGGTTAGCCAAACATCAATTTTTCGAGTATTAAAGAAAAGTAAAATGCATCCGTATAAAACGACGCCGACTCAGGGAAGACGAATTCGATAGGAGAACGTATTTCTGTGAAAAAATGGTTGTAAAAGTAGATAACAATGTGATTGAATTAGAAGATCGTTTGTTTTCTGATGAGATCACATTTACACTTCATGGTCATGTTAATCGTCATAATTGCCGCTATTGGTCTAATGAGAATACTCACTGGATGACAGAAAAACATACGCAATATCCTGAAAAAGTGATTGTTTGGACAAGAATTGTTGGACATATCGTAGGTCCCTTTTTTCATTGATGGCAACTTGAATGGAGATAAATATTTAGAATTGATCCAAAACAATATCGTGTCAATTTTGACAAAATTATATCATGATCCAGTAAACCGACTAGATCTTGCCAATATAATATGGTTTCAGCAAGATGGAGCACCGCCCCATTACGAAATCAAGGTCCGGCAGTATCTGAACCAAGATTTTCCAAACCGGTGTATTGGGAGGCGCGGATCGATAGAATGGCCTACACGATCTCCTGATTTGACGCCATGGACTACTTCTTGTGGGATATGTCAAAAGTACTGTATTCAAAACTAAACCCCTAAACTTAGATGATCTAGAAAGACGAATTACGCTTGCGATTAGATCAGTCACGCCTGAGATGTTGAGTAATGTTAGAAGACATTTCTCAACCAGATTAGGATGTTCTCAAGATGTTCGCGGCAAGCACTTTGAACATTTCCTACATTAAAATTAATGGTTTTTTGTTTTTCTATATTATAAAGAAATATTCAGTATTACTTATTAGGTTTTTAGTGTAATGTAGTGAATTTGTGAAATAAAATGATTTTCTTTTTTAAATGTTAATTTTTGTAATAAATCTGAAAATAGTTCAAGATAGGTGTAGGACATTGTACATGAATTATGTCTCGAATCTTCCGGAGAATCCAAAAAATAAATAATATACTGGAGCTTGATTTAAAATAAGAAAGTTGGTATTGGCCACTGTCACATGACACACCCTATATATTTTTTTGTTGAAAAAATGGGCATTTAAAAATTCAAATCGACGTGTCCAAGCGTTTTTCCCAACACCCCCTCTTTTATTCGTTATCGAATTTATTCCATTTGACTGTTCCACACTATATAAGTTGCCTTGTGTTGGTGCAAATCTGACCCACTGCTTTTGTTTCGGGAGCAAAAATATTTCGAACATAATGTCTAGCTACACTTCTAAATTTTTAACATTTTTCAAAAGTTTTATAGCAATTTTTAGAAGTTTTTCAGCGATTTGCTGAAAATTGACGATTGCGGGGTTAAATTTGCCCGTGGGTTTTAGTTCAAGAAGCAACAATGCTTTGGAACTCATGTTTAATGTGCAGATATCTGCATTTCTAAAAATTCTCTATTTTCGGCCATTTTTTTGAAGATTTCCGGTGATTTTTGTGAAAGTTTTCAGCAATCTGTTAAAAACTGAAGGGTTATGTGTCAATTCTGGAAGGATTTTGGTTCTTGCGGCAAAAATACTTCGGGTATCTTGTTTCATATACATTTTTAGAAGATTTTCAGTGATTTGCTGAATACTGAAGGGTGATGGGAGAAAACTGTGTTAAGGAGAGAAAAATTTATAATAAAAACTATATACTGCTTGTAAAGTTTAGACATCTTTTTTTGTTGACAGATGTTATCTAAGCAACAAATTGGTGACGATAAACTTGTTATAGTAGAAGTATAAAAGAGATTTCATACATAAGCATAGAAAAACTAAATTTCTACATATTTTTTTGTAGTTGTGGAGTTACCGCTTTGATAAAAATATTGCATTTTGTGTCATTTAATGATATTTAACCCTTGGAATATATTGGTTTTGGTTTTCTTTGATTATTAATTGTGTGACAAGACCTGAGCTAATAAGTGAAACTACCAGTGACGGTTAGAAACTTAAGGTGCCGAAAAACATACACTAGAACTATGGTTTTGTTATCTTAATAATTATACAGTCTAAGTAGCAAACATTTTCTTATCATCAATTGTAGGGTATAGATAAGTGTTTCCTATTAGTCTTTAATTTTAGGTCTCAACAGCATTACTTATCATGGCCTGTGACTCTGTGGAAGGAACAGGGAAGAAAATCGTTCAGAAGTTGTACAATTTACATTTTCTGGAACATCAAGAATCTGTTAAAAGAGAACTGACATTTTTAATTGATGTTATGGAAAAATGGAGACCAGTTTTCACTGCTACCGGATTTTTTGATATCAATAAATCTTGTTTGTCTAGTATGTTTTCTTCAAGTATTACTTATCTGGTTATATTTCTTCAATTTCATATGGCTTTGGACGAGCAAGTGTGTGAAATGTAAAAATATTGAATCTGTAAAAACATTACAACAATTTTAAGTAAATAAAACTCTAGTAAGATTTATTTTGATGTAAACGTATATTGAACAGCATCTTAGTAGTCTCTTATAATTATAGTCAACATTTATGAAACAGCGAATATTCTACACTCGAAAACTTAAAATCCAAAAATTTGTTAGAATATGGGGATTTCAGTGTCAATTTGAATTCAAAAGTATCTGTTTATTAATTAGGATAAATTGCTACTATAATTGACAATGTTTTGTTGTTATCAATTAATTGGAACTCCTACTCATTACTGGACTGGATGCCCGATTCTATACCTGGGAAATATCTAACAACTATTGTATGCAATCAAAATTAGCGATTATGTGGCAAATCGGATATGTCGAACTTTTCAAAGATTAGATCCTAAATAAATACACAGAGCAACTATGAAATCTAGTCGGCAAAGATCCCAAATCGGGTTTGTTCTATACATAATGCCGTTATTTGGTGATCGTACGAAAGAAAGTCTTAAATTGACTAAAACCTACCAAAGCAACTAACACTACTATTTTTTCAAAATTTTATCTGTTTATAACTAGTTGACTTGCACCGTTTCGGACAGTGTAGACAAATCACCCTATTTGTGATACCTTATTAATATTTATGATCATTTAGTAACCGCTGATATTTTATACATTTGTTTGTTTCGATATTTTTTCTCCATTTTTACATTTTTAAAGTTTCTGAAAATTTTCATATTTTTACAGGATTGGCGTTTTTGAAATTTTTGATATTTTTGAGATTTTTGACAATTATGTCATTAACTTTTTTTGGTGTTTCTACTGTTTGACTTTTTGGACAATTGTAAAGGTTTGACATTTATGGTATGTTGCCAATTTTCATATTGCAATATACTTCGTGGGTTCAATTTAAAAATTATAAAACTAATATCCACTTTCACTTTTCTACAACTTTATTTACATTCAAACAGCTGATTCGAATACAATAACAATCCCATATACGCTAGTCGTCGCGATATAACTCCTCGGCGATCGTGGCGGGCTTCTTTTATATCACCAGCGTAGAATTCTCCAGTAGAAATCATCATCGCTCCTTCCGCTGTCGAGTCTTTTCGAGAATCCTATTTTTTATATTGAACCGTTTGTTGTCGTGCTGAAATGACACAGGGTCGGCTTTGGGTAAATTTCCTAACACTGCCCCCCCTTTAATTCTGATCGTCCCGATCAGGAACATCCCCTCCATGGTAGGGAGAGAGTCGATCTAAATGAACCACCTTTAATTTAGCCTTGGGGTTTCGACGGATCCGGTAGACGACGTCATTAAGCCTCTTGACCACCTCGTATGGACCATCCCAGGCGGGTGTAAGCTTTGGGGATTTACCCTTGCTCCGTTGGGGGTTGTACAACCAGACTTTGTCCCTCTCCTGGAACCCGACTGAATTGGCCTTGAGGTCGTATCGCGTCTTCATCCGGTCACTGGTGGCCAACATCTGCGTTCGGGCTAATTCGTGTATTGCCAGCATGTTATGTCGGAGCTGGTCGGCATAATCGTCGATGACTTGGGGAGGTTCTTCGGGGGAGCCAAATGCCAAGTCGCATGGTAATCGCAGCTCCTTTCCGAATAAGACCCTGGCTGGGGTCAGGCCTGTACTATTATGTACAGCAGAGCGATATGACAACAGGAATAGGGGAATATGCTCATCCCAATCACGCTGGTTATTGCTGAAGAACTTGGATAGGTGTTGTTCCAAGGTCCTGTTGAATATTTCCATCATTTCGTCTGACTGTGGGTGTAATGGTGTTGTTCTCGTTTTTCTGATCCCCAACATCGTGCAGACCTTCTGGAATACATTCGATTCGAAGTTACGCCCCTAGTCTGAATGTAATTCCATCGGGACGCCAAACCTGCTGAATAGTTGTTCTACTAGCACCGTCGCTACCGTGGTTGCCTCTTGGTTGGGTATCGCATATGCCTCAGGCCATTTGCTGAAGTAATCCATTGCGACCAGAATGTATTTGTTCCCTCTCTCAGACTCGGGAAACGGACCGGCGACATCGATGGCAATTCTCTCAAATGGGACGCCCACATTGTACTGCTGCATTCTACCCTTGGTCCGGGTCTTCGGACCCTTACTAGCGGCACATGTGGCACATTTGCGGCACCAAGCTCTGACGTCTTCGAATTAATTCACCCAGTAGTACCGCTGGCGAACTTTGTCTAGGGTTTTATTCATGTCCAGGTGGCCTCCGGTAATTCCATCATGTACTTCGGTCAGGATGGCTGGTACCTTTTTCTTCGGAACTACCAGTTGGGACTTGGTTTCTCGTCCATCAGCGCTTTCCCAAACTCGCTTGAGCATTCCATTGTCTACTCTTAGAGAGTCCCACTGAGCCCATGACGATTTCAGCACGCCGGAGTATCTAGCTACCTCGTCCCATCGTGGCCATTGCGGATCATGTTGTCCCCTATCTGTAGCATGACATCTGCTTCACCCTGTATTGACATGGACTCGCCGGTGACTGTTCTGAGCTGGATGTTATTGCTAACTGGCCGAATTTCTGTTGCTCTCATGACCCTGGACTTGGCAATGGACACAGCGGCGCCGGTATCGATGGTGATGGTAACTGCACGCCCATTGATGGTGCCTCTGATGACTAGGCTGCCGCTATCTCTGCAAAATCCCCGGATGGATACTGTCCTGGGGGCTGGTGGAGGGTAAGTCAGCATTCGCTCCCTTATGCTGACTGGTTGGAGTTTCCCTGGTTCGTAAGGTCGGTTTGTTGGCTACCCCTGGTTGGTGATCGTTCCGGTAGCCTTACTCGGCAGTCACGTTGGAAGTGTCCTGTCCGTCCGCAGCGGTAACATGCCCCTCTGGTGCCAGTTCTTTGTGACCGGTCTAATATTTTGTTCAGACCAGCCAGCAGCGCTTGAAATGGTGACTCTGACTCTTCCTGGTTGAAGGAAACTGCTCGGACCCTCGGCTTGGACATGTTCATGACGGCCTCTACTTCCAAAGCACGAAGTAGAGCTTCATTACTCTTCTTGACGCCACTCAGTCTTAAATTTCTTTGAACTTCCACATCTCTGATGCCGTTTATGAAACTCTGTGTGGCCAACTGGTCTTTCGTTTCCTCTGGCAGGTCTGGATAGGACAAGTGAACTAACCGTCTAATCTCTGCTTCGAATTCTTGAAGACTTTCACCGGATTTTTGCGTTTTTCCACTCAGTTGGACTTGGTATACCTGGCTCAAGGATTGATTGTCGTATCGTTTGTCTAGGATGGCGATGATCTTGTCGAAATTGCCTTGTTCATCCACTGGAATGCTTTGGAGGAGTTCTAGGGCCGGACCTCTTAACGAAATTACCAGAGAAGTAGATTTTTCTTGATTATCCCATCCAATAGCTGTAGCCACGGCCTCAAATTGCCGTTTATACATGGGCCAAGATGTTCTGGTATTTTCCTCGCTGTAAGTCCTGTTGCATTTTTTTGATTTATGTTTCTACCTTGTTTTGAATAGCACTGATATCAAATTTCACCTGCCTCTGTATGGAATCGATGTCATCTACTTTGGTTTCAAGGGCCTCCACATTATTTTTTAGGATCTTTATGTCGTCGTTTATCTCTTTTATATCTGATTCTACTATTTGCATTCTTTCATTAACTGTTTCGTTAACTTGTGATACTATTTGCATTAGTTGTTCAAACTGCATTTGTCTTTTTTCTTCAGTTATTTTAAATTCATTTTGTCGTTTTAATTCAGTTTGATCTTGTTTTTGTTCAAATTTCGAGAACAATCCTTTAATTAAATTATGTTGTCTTTCTTCCATATTAGTGACAAGATTTCCTAATTCAACTTTAAGTTTATCATCAAAAGATTTCACTAACCTTTGTTGAATTTCTTCTTGATGTTGTTTCTCCTCCTTGTCACGTTTTTCTAGAATCTGTGCTATTTTTTCGTCTAGTCCCTCTGTAACCTGTTTGATAATTTTTCTGGTAGTTTCGTCGGTTTTTTCCATACTTCGAGTTTCCATAACTGCACTAATCCTTTACTTCTGACACCAAATTGCAATATACTTCGTGGGTTCAATTTAAAAATTATAAAACTAATATCCACTTTCACTTTTCTAGAACTTTATTTACATTAAAACAGCTGATTCACAATACATTCTCATATACGCTAGTCGACGCGGTATCACTCCTCGGCGATCGTGGCGGGCTTCTTTTATATCACCAGCGTAGAATTCTCCAGTAGAAATCATCATCGCTCCTTCCGCTGTCGAGTCTTTTCGAGAATCCTATTTTTTATATTGAAGCGTTTGTTGTCGTGCTGAAATGACACAGGGTCGGCTTTGGGTAAATTTCGTAACAATATCTTAGATGAGTACTACCGACTTTCCAGTATCTTCTAAATCAGTAAAATTGCGTTTTCTGTTTTTCCCTTCTAAATATTTTCTCGCGGTCAAAAGTATCATCTGTATTAAACACTAATACCTGTGTTTTATTAAAATTCATTCATTAGTTTGCGTGTTTTATGTTCAGACAGGCAGACAAGCTGTCAGACAAACAAAAATTAAAAAAATTGGTGTTTTGCTTTCAAAAACTAATATTTCAAGCATGGTCATATATCTGTGTTTTTTATAATTTTTGTGTTCATTTATTCGAACATTTAGAGGTGTAGACGTTACCCCAATATAAAATGTATTACATTCGCAAGTAATTTTATAAATGCATTTTTTTGAGTTTTGGATCCTGTTAATTGCTTTCCTTATGGATATAATTGATTTTAGTCTATTTCTTGTTTTCAATGCCATTTTAATATTAAATCTTTTGCCACAATTTTTAGTTTTTCTGAAAGAGCTTGCATGTATAGTTAGGTGTTGATGTTAGTGAATGTTTATTTTTTCTAATAATATTTTATTAATTCACAGCACTTTCTGAGAAGTTACCCGTTCTCTTATTGTCGTATTCAGTTGCAATTTTGCAACTCTAACTTGTTTGACTATTCAATGGGTTACTGAGAAAAGAGTGTTTTTGAAATATTGTTTTTATTTATTCGAAAATTTAGTGATATCAACAAAAGTGCATACTTATTACATATTTTCATTTTCATATTTATAATATATTTATTTATTTACTATAATTTAACAAAGAGTAAACAGTGATACTAAAATAATAGGTATAAACTTCTGTTATGTTAAAATGTACTTCAGTCAAATTTTTTGAAATGTTGGTATGTTGTTGGAGTTGATGTTCTGACAAAAGATTCTATTACGAGATTTCGAGATACAGGCTGTTAAACATAAAAATGCTTAATTTTTGATGTAAGTATTTCATAATAGACATTTATTTTCAATTATTTGTGAAACAGTGATTTGTACTTTATTAGACATAAATATTTCACAAAACTATTGCCATAGAATTTGTAGAATTTGGTGGATTACAGGGTGTTTAAAAATACACAACATGTTTTTTTTTGGAAAAAATCTTTTTTTATTACAATGTTAAAAACATAGGAAGATCTTATTGGACAATTAATATATCGTTAACGTAATAATTTCTTTCATGTGCTTCATGTAATATATAGTGGGATCCATAAATATAGCTACAGAGGGCATATATTATATTTTTTTAATGATACATTAAACAGTAATATAATACATTAAACAGAAATATAATCCGTCTTTTTAAACTCAACGGGATCTTAAACTGATTGCAAAAACTGTACATATTTAAAAAAGGTGGTTCTTTATACTATCCTGTAGTTCTAAAGTTTTTCCATCATAGAATCAGTTTGAGTCCATGGACTCTTTTGTCAGAACATCAAGGTCTATAACATATGAAAATTCCAAAATGTTTTACGGAAGTCCATTTTTCCATAATAAAGGTGCCTGATCATTTAAATAAGAAATTTAGATTATCTGTTCATTGGGTTTTCTCTCCTCAATTTTTTTTCCTGCAAGATATAAGTATTTGAAAATTATATATGCAGAACAAAGTGTAGTAAGGCAATTTCGTAAAATTGCCCGGATTACTGGCTGTCCGTACAGAGATTCTTCCTCACAGTTATTCTGTCTACAAAATGATCAACCATTATTCCTGTATATAAGTAATGTATTGTATACTGTATAATACTTATCTGTGTTTAGAGTCCTTTCAACTCCGAGTGTGGAGTCGTTGTCAATCGTTTAGTGTTGTTTTCGAAATTACCTAAGAAATTTAGATGTTCAAAAGTTCAACTGATTTTAAAAACATTGTTCAGTCTTAACATTCTAGTAATGGGGTGGTTACAACTATAATTCATACTATGAAATAGGACGTTGAAAGTCACAGTAGTACGTGTTTTTCTAGTAAAAACATTAAAATATATTAAGTTTAGTATCTCTGGAATTTGTATATTTTAATTCAAAATGTTATGATGGAAACACAAATCTACTTCCATTCTTTTGTGATAGTTACGAGATGTTAAGTATTGAAATGATCTCATCATTTGTATACTGTTGTCTATTGATACCTATTTTATATTCGCATATTCTTAAAAATTTGTTTTCTACTTTCTCAATATCTATATCAGTTTTATAGGAAGGACACCAAATAAGTGAACCATATTCCAAAATATATCGAATTAAGCCAACAACCACAACTTCAAGGTTTGTACGGAAAACTGATTCTTATTTCTAAAAACAAATCTTAACATCTTTGGCCTTTGTTGTAATATCCTTAATATGAAGCTTGTAAGTTGATTTTGTGTCAAAGTTAATTTCTAAATCTTAGCTTGTTCTTGTAGAGAAATACTGTTTACATTATAAGTTGCCTAGTTTTAACAGAAAATAATTTTAAAACATTTTTAAAATTTAAGTTAAGCATATTTATAATCACTATTATTAATTACTATTATATCACTCACTATATCATTATTATTATTAATCACTATTATATCACTCCAACTTGTCAAACATTGTAGATCATTTTCTAACAGAGCGGCTCAGTTAAGCTGTAATTATTCGAAACATTTTATGAATGTTTGCAAAGGTCAGAATTTTGGTGTTTAAAGATTAAATATATTAAACAGAAGAGGTCCAATATGAGACCTCTGAGGAACTCCTAATGTCACTGAGATAGACTATTCCTATATTTTGTGTACTGGGTATTCCCGGTAAGAAACCTACACTCAAACACTTTATCCGATAACTCATAAAGGCTTTAGAGAAGCCTGCGTAGATACAATCAACCTGATTCTTGTGTTTTATTAAATGGGAAATAAAGTGACTCCAAAGTACCAAATTTGACCTACCTGTGCAAAAACCATGCTCCTGTTAATAAACTAAACCTATACATACTAATTCATATTTATACCATAAATTCAATGTATCAAAATATTTTAAAAGATGATTTGAAAGAATAGATGACTGTTTGCTCTAATCAATTGCCTTTTCAGCTGATTATTATTTAGCAATAAACTTTCTATGTTCATAAATAGCATTTATAGGAGGTTCCAACGTGTAGAAGCAGAACAGGGTAATTTGGCTCCGAATTTCAAATCATTAAACTTAATTGATGTGCGTAACAGTGCACACAATAGGCATTTACGAACTCTTCATTAATTATTACTGCTTGAACTACATCACGTCTTTCTCTCATAAAGTAGGCGTCATCGTAATTTCCTGAGATTAGGCTCTTCAGTTCCATAAAGCAGTTTTGACAACATTTTTGTAATATCCTAAGAATTTTGGTAGTTTTCGTTTATTTGCAGTGTTATTGCACTTACCGCTAGTCACATGGGCTTTACAGCTTTGATATTAGTCATTGAAAATATGACTTCAACATAAGGTAGTAGGAAGCTCTGAAATGTCTCATAAGAAAATACCTGTTTTAACTATTAATTATAAAAGAAAATTTACAAATCAAACCAAAATTACAATTTTTTATTTAGAGTGTCGTAATGTGTTTTTTAATAAGCACTTATTTGTGGGTTTATCAATAGATTCATACATATACCGGGTTATTAATCCAACAGTAACATTGACTATTAGGCTGAAAAAAAAACATAACTTTGTGGTAATATACTTCAACAGTGATAAAAGGGAAATTGTTAAAAAAGAAAGAGATAAACAGGTTTTTTTTAAAAGAGTGTCTGTTGTTTAATGCATTAAACTGGGGTGGCGTTGATGTAGCAAGAAGGTGGAATTTAAATAACAGGGCAAAAATTTTAGAATGTCTCAAAGAAATTCAGTAGGTTCGAAACTTTTAGAATTTTATACTACCCGTTGTATATCCTATTTTATCTTATTGTTCAATTATTTGGAGACCCCATTGGGATTACGAAATCAAATTAGTTGAAAGACCTCGATATTTTTCGATCAAATGTGGTCAGCTCAAGCACTTGTCAAACCACAACTATTGTAACAATGCTTAAACACTTCCTGATTTGTACTCATCATTGACAAGAAGTTATATCATCGGTCGTACAAATAGGCGCGTTAACCATCGAGTATATGAACATTCTTTGTCAGTTCGCAAAAAAGATCCGACTTCCGCTCTCGCGCATTATAATATCCAAACAGGACACTCTATCAACTTCGAGGGCAGTAGGACTATCGTATCTCTTAACTCCCTTAGGGCATCTACTAGTTGCGAAGCAATTGAAATAGAGAAAAGACCCCTCTGTCTAAACCGACGCGATGACAGCTCTCGCCTTCCCACAGCATGGACCTCCGTAATTGCCAGATTAAACAAAGCAGACCCGCCCACCAACACCCGACCAATCACAACATAGCCTCATCACGTGACATCCCCTTCTAACCCAGCACTAACTATAAATAAAAGAAGCAGAGCAGACTCAAATTCAGTTCAATTACCTAGTGACTCTTGGGGAGTAGGCAGATTGAGGCTCCGAGTTCGATCTAGACTCTGAAACTTTTTTTTTCACTTTTGTCTTTTGATAATAAATTCAGACGCGGTTCTCACCCGGAACCTAGTCTTGTTTATATATATATATATATATATATATATATATATATATATATATATATATATCGTAGGCTTTCACGCATGGAACAATATGAAGAAATATTTATCCGGGAATACATCCGTTCGTTATATTGATTCATGTTTGAATCCTGCAGACGTTTCGCCCAGGTCTCTCTTGGCATTCTCAATGCGTTGTTACGGTGAACTGAGAGGTGATCGTCCTGAGCTATTTATTTTATATGCCTCCGTCGGAGGTTATATCGCGCGTGATTGGATGGTGTTGACTCCGCCCCCTTTGCTGTCGTGTCGGGTGTCTCACTTGTTGACGGGTTTGTATTTTGCGTGGCTAATTTATTTTGATGTTGAATAATTGTCTTCCATGTTTTAGAAAGGTGCAGGGCGTCATCTCTTTTGTTTAGATGTCCACTTTTCTCGATTTCAATGGCTTCTCGTATTAGTCTGGTTTTGTAATGAGTTGTTTGGGCGATCTGTTTGCAACTATCGAAATTGTTTTTATGGCCCGATTGTTGTTGATGTTGGAACAGAGCCGATGTTGTCTATTTATTTTTGACAGCTAATCTGTGCTCATCTAATCCCATCACCACCCTTCTCAAATACAGGGAGTTGCCAACACGCTAGTTTCCAGATCCATACTACTGACCGACGACAATAACAAAACACACGAATTAAAACAGATAACTAACGCTCTACGACAAAACGGATACACAAATCACACAATCAAAAAGGCAATAGCACAACAACACCTTGAGCCAAAACCAAATGACCTCACCGTAAAACCAAAAGCAGTATTACCATACATCAAAGGGACAACGGACAGAATTGGCCGAATTCTTCGAAGGCATGACATAGCGACAGCATACAAACCGCACCAGACCATAGGCACATGTTTAGAAAATCCCAAACCAAAAGTTAAACTTGATAACCAAGGGGTATATAGTATAACTTGTGGAACGTGCGAGAAGGTATACGTCGGACAAACGAACAGGAGAAATTCAGCCCGTTTAGATGAGCACAGATTAGCTGTCAAAAATAAACAGAGAACATCGGCTCTGTTCCAACACCAACAACAATCGGGCCATAAAATCAATTTCGATAGGTGCAAGCAGATCGCACAAACAACTCATTACAAAACCAGACTAATAAGAGAAGCCATTGAAATCGAGAAAAGTGGACATCTAAACAACAAAGGTGACGCCCTGCACCTTTCTAACACATGGAAGACAATTATTCAACATCAAAATAAAACAGAATTAGCCACGCAAAATACAAACCCGTCAACAAGTGAGACACCCGACACGGCAGCAAAGCGGGCGGAGTCAACACCAACCAATCAGGCGGGATATATATATATATATATATATATATATATATATATATATATATATATATATATATACGAACGGTTTACCCCCGTATAAGGTCTTTTGAACTACAACATTATCGACCCCATCTTCTGCTACCTCAGACCTCTGAGCATCAACGGTAACCACTACAGCGATGCAGAGAATGACAACATTGGAATGTGAAATGGCCTCAAGTCGTTTTCTCTGATGAATCTCGATTCTGCTTGGGTGGAGTTGATGGCCGAAGAAGTGTTAGATGACGTCGAAGAGAAAGACGACAATCTTAATTTGAGGTTGGGTGAAATGTACACTGAACAGTATGCGTTATGGTATGGGGTCAATGACTACTAATATAAATAGACCCGGCACTTCCATATACGACCAAACGAAAAATCGGTTGAAACATGAGACAAAAATAGAAAGAGACACAGATATATTTGTTTACAAATATTCCGGCTCCAACAGTAGCGTACAATCTGCATTCAATTAAAATCATGTTATTCAGATTTAAAATAATAGAACTACGTATATAATTCTCAAATATAAATATATTAAAATCCATTAAAATATATGCACAATAACAAAAACAATTAGTGGCTTAATTACTAATATGTAACAGTAATTATGAAAACATTTAATTATTAGGAAAAATTACTGCTTAAATGACCTTTTGTAAAACTCAGTTAACACGTTTATGATCTGACACTTACCGGTGAGTAGATAATTCGGCAAACGAAAATGCTGTTTTCCTGCAACTAAAACACTGAAAGAACACTTTATTATTGTTTTTTACATCTATGCAAAAATCACTGATTTCAAACAAGTTTCCACACTCAAAACACATTACAAAAAGTGAATTACGAAGTTAACTTTAATTCAAAATATAAATTAACAGACTTGCGCTGTTGCCTGCTAGGCATAAACGTAAAGTTTCGCCCTTCAGCCAATGCTTACAATGCCTAGATTTACGTATTATTAGTTACAATGGAAAGAAGTATGGTATGAGTTACCCGATTGTTTACTATTTTCCGGCAAACATCTTTCAACCCATTTTTAAACTAACAGACAGGTCCATTTATATTAGTTGTCATTGTATGGGGTGCTGTTGCACATGGAAATAGGTCGAAGTGGGACTCCGTCTTTATGGATTTTGGGCAAACCGTAGAGCTTTGGGCATCGACTTGACTTTTCTCTGGGAATTAGTTTTTTCTGTAGTTCTTCTTCTATGGGTGAACCTTTAATTTTGAATTTCGTTGTTTTTTCTAAGTAGTTAGTCGGGTCTCTGGATGATGGTTTGTAACTTGAGTTATTGTCGAGAAGTTGCTTCTATAATACCGAAAGTATCAAATACGTACGCGGGCGTCGATTCGGCTATCCCTATTATGACTTCGCACGGAGAGAATAGATTAAGTAATTGTGGTGTCGGAACGAAGTGTCTAAATAAATGTAATTAAAATTTTTGCATTTCATTATCATACTTGTCTGTTTTCATATGTATAAGGTTAAGAAGCTTTCATTTCAAAAATTCACTGATTTGCGACACCTTTGTGGTAAGGGTTAGTTTGACCTTTAACATATTCCATTTCAAGGTCGAACTACCTCACTGTATTAGATCAATCAATAGAGATTTTTTCGTGCAAAAGATACTATAAGGATGCCTGTGCCATCTCATTAAGAACGAAATGTAGTGATATTTTGCTACATTTTCCACTCCCAACTATAGTTTTTTACTTTATTGTAAACAATTGAAACAAGAAAATTGCGTTTTTTTTCGTTGCATGTTTATAAAATGAAAAATAATGAACTAATATCAATGGTGTGAAAAGGTGGATTGTAAAGCATGAAAATACTAATGAAATGAGCCCAGGATCGATCCTATAGGATCCTTAGTAACAGGAAAAAACAAAAAATACTGGTAAATTTAGCGGTTTTCTTTATTTTATCATCTCTGTCACTATCGAAGTTGTAGAACTGGGCTAGTGGGAACTGATAGTAATTGATATCTACCTTATGCGTGACTAAAACAGGCGCTATCGGTCTATTAGTTTTTCAATAATTGCGATATGAAGTTTTTAGCCCACTATTGTTGCAGTGTATCTCCATGCAACATGGATCATCAAATATCAATTCAGAATAGAGACATTCAAAGTAAAGGTATCATTCTATAACGCCTTTATTTTCATATTTCATTAAATGTCTGTGAAATATACGAAAAATTTTAACAAACATGACCAAAATTTGGTGAGCGTATGAATGTGTTCGAGTAGTGGGGGGGGGGATACACGGTTGTTAAGTGGAACTGCTGAAAATAATTATTATCGATAGTAACTGTCACTCTGACAGATGGTGAACGAATCTAATCGCTGAAAAAGCTTCTATATAGAGCGATTTGTCGGATTTTATTATATCAAATGAGAACTGTTTGTTTATTAATATATTTATATGTAAACGGTCGCTGGGAAACCTTTTTTCATAAATTTGTGGATTTCGGGTTTACGGAACATCGAAATAGAGCGGTCATTCGCAAAATTCTTACTTGTTAGGATTTTAAATATTAAAACGATCGAATACATTAATATTTTGTATAGAACGCCAGAATTAAGTCAATAGGCTTATATTAAACTAAAACAAACACTGAACTAGATAAGTCAAAAAAGGTCTTGAAAATATCTAAATTAGTTTTTGACAAAAGCAATAAAAGTATTTGTAAATTACAGGCAGCCTGCCTCTATTATATATTCTATACGCTTCCCTTCAACAACCTTGTTTCCCCCACACCTTGGATACATTCATTCATGTTTGCTAACATTTTTCAGATATTTCACAGACATTTAATGAAAAATGAGAATAGAGGCTTTGTAGAATGACACCTCTACTTTCAACACCTTTTTTCAAAATTGAAATTTGATTATATATGGCGCATGGAGGCAGAAATAGTGAACAAAAAACTTTATATCATAATTGTTCAAAAACTAATAAACCGGTAGCGTTTGGTTTTGGCATACATAAAATAGATGTAAATTGCAGTTCCTACAAGCCCAGTTCTACAGCTTCTAAAGTGACGAAGTTTCGATTTTTTAAATGCTAAATTTTCCAGTATTTTTTGTTTTTCCCTGTTACTAAGGATCCAATCGGATCGAGCCTGGGCTCATTTCATTGGTATTTTCATCAATTGACCTGTTGACACCATAGAGTTTAGTTTATTAATTTTGCTTTTATAAACATGCTAAGAAAAAAAACGTAATTTTCTTGCTTCAATTGTTTATAAAAAAGTAACAAACCATTGTTGCGAGTCGAAAACAGCAAATTATCGCTACAAATCCTTGTTAATGTGATGGCATAGTCGGTATCCTGATAGTATTTTTTACAGATTATCACTTAATTTTTGCTCTATTGATTGGTCTATATGTCGGTAACAAAAGTAGGCGATCATATTGAGCCGAGAAAATGCAGTTTCTAAATCTTGCATAGGTCACACTATATTTTAGGGAAGTATAGCAGCCGTTCTGCGTTCGATTAAATTGTGCAAGACGCCGATTCTCGATGCAGTGCGGCCTAAATAATACAACGACCGCATCGGAAGACTTAATCTCCAGACACCGGATTTCTCTCTCGATATCGAACTGATTGTGCCGACTGGATATTGGATATATCGTCGACCTGGATCGCATAACGTATCCAATCCCGCGGAGGAAACGGCGAACGTCTGATTCGCCCACATTTGGGATGCAATATCTCGAGGTGCATGTTCTGATTCCAGAAACACTTGTGCCAACTTTCTCTCGATTCGCCTTTACGATGCTGCTGCGACTTTTCAATTATGTCCCGGAAGCAAATCGACTCATATTCCACTTATTAAATACTCGAGAATAAGAACGAAGCTCTTCTAAGAACGGGTGGCTATGTAGTGGAAAGTATTTCGTTGTTTTCTTTTCTATGACGCTCTCAGATTCGTTTAATTAGAAAAAGCACTCATGGTATTCGGGATTTAAATTTTTATGAAAGATTTCACGGGACGGAAACTTTGTTAAGGTTTGTGTTATTGATTTTTGTAGAGCAGCTTTTCTGCAGCTTTTTGAAGCGAAAGCTGGTTAACTGAAATAGAGGTGTGTGGTAGTGAAATGGAAAAATTGTATTTGTTTCGATTCTACGTTCTGATCGACAAGACACTTCGTTCCGACTGACGCCATACTTCATTGACTTTTAAATATCCATACAAAATAGTTTTCTGTCTATGAAACAAGGACTAGGTTATATGAGTACATAACCTAGTTACTGACAAAGAAATCGCAACAACGAAAAAAAATACCAACGAGTTGAACTTTTTTTATTAAGTTTGTTAATAATGTGTTTGGATTTCTGTACACTCCCCAACACTTCTTGGCAGTGATACATTAAGGTGGTCTATTTCTTCTTAAGGAATACTATTCCAAGCTACCTGTTTTTCATGTCCAAAGTCCTTAGAGGCTGGGGTAAATTTCCGCGTCTTCTACCCATAATATCTAAACATGATATATGGGTCAAAGTTCGGGGAATATGGGCGGCCATAGCAACAGATTCACATGGACCTCTACAAAAAAGTTTAAACTCAAGCAACATACGGACGAGCGTTATCATGTTGAAATATAAGATCCATGAGCTGATTAACTACTTTCTGAAGAGAACGTTGCGCTGTCATTTTGCCTCGAACAAAGACTAAGTTGACCTACTTCCATGACAAATAATATAAATGGACCTGTTTGTTAAAAAATGGGTTGAAAGATGTTTGCCGGAAAATAGTAAACAATTGGGTAATCCATGCCAAACTTCTTTCCATTGTAACTAATAATACGTAAATTTAGGCATTGTAAGCATTGGCTGAAGGGCGATACTTTACGCTCCGTTTATGTCCAGTAGGCATCAGCGCAAGTCTGTTTATTTACATTTTGAATTGAGGTTAACTTCGTAATTCACATTTTGTAATGTGTTTTGGGTGTGGAAACTTGTTTGAAATCAGTGATTATTTTGTATAAGTGTAAAAGACAATAATAAAGTGTTATTTTAGTGTTGTACACGCAGGAAATTAGCATATTCGTTTGCCGAATTATCTGCTCACCGGTAAGTGCCATATCATAAACGTGTTAACTGAGTTTTACAAAAGGTCATTTAAGCAGTAAATAAAACTACATTTTTCGTGAATAAATAAATGTTTTGATAATTACTGTTACATATTAGTTATTAAAGTACTAATTGTTTTTGTTATTGTGCATATCTTTTTATGGATTTTAGTATATTTATATTAGTGAATATGGTCCGTAGTTTTATTATTTTGAATCTGAATGAACATGATTTTAATTTAATGCAGATTGGACGCTACTGTTGGAGCCAAAATATTTGCAAACAAATACATCTGTGTGTCTTTCTGTTTTTGTCTCATGTTTCAACCCATTTTTTGTTTGGTTGTATATGAAAGTCCATTTATATTGGTAGTCATTGACCAATGTGTACTGTTCGGTGTACATGTCGCCCAAACCTCAAATTAAGATTGTCGTCTTTCTCTTCGACGTTGTCTAACCGTTATTCGGCCATCATGTCCACCCAAGCAGAATCAAGATTCATCAGAGAAAACGACCTAATGCCATTCCACAGTCCAATGTTGTCGTTTTCTGCACGACTGTAGTTGTTGCCTTTGATGCTCAGAGGTCCAAGGCAGCACAAGATGAGGTCGATAAACAGTTCGGGCACTTACAATATGGCGTTCTTCTCCGAACCACTTATCTGCCAAATTTTGTGTTTTCGAAAATAGGTTTAGAAAGAAACTGACTTCAAATGAATCAAACTGAAAACCCTGTACGATTTACTTTCATGGCATATCTCGACAATTAAGTTAGATATTTATGATGAGAATTTGACATTGATGTTTACGATTTTTTTGCACATATTTGTCCGATTTTCAGAAAAACAGTATGTTTTACTTTATAGAAAAATATACGGAACCAAGCTGGAATATATTTTTGTAAAATACAATTTAAATTATTCTAATTGATTCAGCCGTTT
The DNA here is from genome assembly GCA_034190945.1 of Octodonta nipae. NCBI lineage: Eukaryota > Metazoa > Arthropoda > Insecta > Coleoptera > Chrysomelidae > Octodonta > Octodonta nipae. The sequence continues at coordinate 14,285,861 of CM067220.1, read as the reverse complement.
TGACTATTTTAGCAAAGCTGAAAATTATTTATATAATAGTGTACAATCTAAAAATAGTATAAATAACTGTCACCTGATATTTAAATGTGTCATAACTTGTTAGTTGGGCGTTCAAAGTGTAGCGCAGCGTTTAGCGCGCGCTGGCACACGCAGCGTCTTTGATGACGCATCTAATACATTTTTCCATCTTGTCGCGTCAGCTAACAAATGGTTTTGTTTTTATTTTACCATAAACTGATGAGATACTCATTTCCACGCCTGCTAATATCATATTGCTGGAGAAAAATTTGATTGAAAGAGGATATAAGAGTAAAATATTATCACATACTGTATAATAATATTATAAATAAATTAAAGCATTGTATTTTATAATTTTAGTATTTATCAAAATATAAGTTTGAACAGTAAGAAAAACATCTTTTACTATGACTGATGAAGAACAGACTATAATAATAGTATTCGATCGTTATTTTTTCCCTAAATTAAAGACAACGAGCATTTATTAAGAGGAAGAGTACAAGGCAATAAATTTACTATGAGTGGGTCAGAACAAAAACGTCTATCTAATTTTGCTAATGAATTGAAAAACATTTACTTGAAAGAAGCGTTAGTGAAATTCCTTTGTGAAGATTGGACGCAGGATCATATGGTGCCTTTTTTTCTACAAAAACTATTTATGTAAATTATGATTTATGATATAAGTTCAAAGTAATCGATAGTAAAGTGATTAAAACGGATACAGATATTTTAATAATAATGCTTGCAAGAACCAGAAGAACCACAAGAACCACAACCTATACAGTCACAACAATAACGTGACCATCCCCAACGGAGTCAAATGAGAACGAGAACTCCACCCGCAGAAAGTGTTGTGCAGGATCAACAGCCAGCGCTCAGTCAAGCGGGACTGAAAAGACAGCGCATGAAATGGACTGGCGCCATGAATGAATTTATAATGCGCACGTTTTACAGAATTACGAACTTTGGCCAGGACAAAACTGGATATCGCCAAATACTCCATCAAGAGTTCTGTCGTGAGTACCCAGAGCTTCAAGTTACTGAATAGAGAGTCGCAGATCAATATCGTGTCATCTTGAGAAATGGCCTTATTTCGCCTGAACAACTGGACAGAATAAAGAGCGAAGTGGAGCGCGAACTATTTGGTCGAAATACAATCGATCCAAAGCCTGAAACAACTTTGGCACAAAGAGCGGACGAGGCTCAAGAACTACAAGAACAGCCAACCAACGCTGACCTGCTTGAGAAGATCCAAGCAGAAATGGAAGGAGCTCTTATAGAGTATAGTGGAACAGTTCCACTGCTTAGACCAACTCTTCCCAAACTAAGATTTTATAAGAAAGGGTATCGTCTTGCAGGCTATGAACAAATTTATTTTGCCAAACTATGTTTTAGGTGCTAATACGCTAGAGTCGCTACACACATTCATCTACTGTGCTAGAACTTCCATCTGCAGAACAATTGGGGTAGCAGTAAGACCAAAACAAGACCCTCCCCAATTTAGACAAACACCTCGAATACCACCTTGGCAAAGACGACTTGAAGGGAAAATCAATTCTCTTCGGAAAGACGTTGGAAGACTGACCGAATACCAACGAGGAGTCAGGAACAACAGAATAGAAAAGCTTGTCAATACTATCATGGACAACAACCGAATACACTCCCAGTGGGATGGAGAAAACATCACATCTCAGCAGTGTTTGGACAGTCTACGACAAAAGCTCTCCGTCTACACAAGCCGATTGAGAAGGTACAAAACCAGTAACCAACGGAAACTAGACAACACACTTTTCCGACAATCAGAAAAAGGGTTTTATAGAAAACTTAACAACACCAATAATAATGAAGCCCCTAGTTACCCCAGTAAAACAGATATCGAGGAATTCTGGAAAACACAGCTTTCCACAACAATCTCCTATAACTCCAGAGCCAGCTGGATTAATGAGGAGGAGGCTGCAGTCCAAAACTGTGATGCCATGCAACACCAACCATTTACAACGGAAGACACATCCAACATAATGAAGCACCTCCATAACTGGAAAGCACCAGGACCAGATGGTGTACAAAATTACTGGATAAAGAAACTGTACGCAACCCACGAAACACTAACAATCCTTATAAAGGACGTAATTACCCACCCACACATCATGCCTAGTTTCCTTACGCATGGTGCTACATACCTCTTACCAAAGGACTACCTATGTGCCCAGGACCCAGCAAAGTACCGACCAATCACTTGCCTTCCAACCTTATACAAACTCATAACATCGTGCATTAATCATCGCATTTTCAAACATTGTGAGCTGAACAACATAATTACTCAACAGCAAAAGGGATGCGCGAAAAATTAGATGGGCTGCAAAGAACAACTGATAAATGATTCCGTTGTCTGCAATCAAGCCCACGCCAAACGTCGAAATCTCTACATGGCATATGTGGACTACAAAAAGGCCTTTGATTCAGTTCACATGATTGGCTCATTAAGGTACTGAAACTCTATAAAGTGAATAATTGTACTACTAACTTTTTAGAATATGCCATGTCCACCTGGTAAACCAAAATCTCACTGAATGAAGCCAACTCTTCGATACAAACTGACTCCATTCCAATCAAAAGGGGTATATTCCAGGGAGACTCTCTTAGCCCGCTGTGGTTCTGCCTTGCCATGAACCCTCTCTCAAACAAACAGAACTCGACTAATTTTGGGTTCAGTCTCAAACACAACAACGTACAAGCATTAAAGATAAACCATTTGTTACACATGGACGACTTAAAGTTGATGGCAGCTACGAAACAACAGCTGCATGATATGCTTAAAATAGTAGAAGGGTTCTCTAGAGACATCCATATGAAATTTGGCTTAGACAAATGCCGAATTATTAATATAGTTAAAGGCAAAATACAGCAGGGGTACTTCGAAATGGGATATTTCCCCTCAATTGAATCTATGGGGGAAGGTCATACTTATAAATACCTTGGAATAAAGCAGACTCAACGTATTGATCACTTGACTATGAAAAAAGACCTAACAGCAGAGTTTTGTAGAAGGGTACGACGACTGTTGAAAACCAAACTAAACAGTAAAAATCTGTTTCAGGCTATTAACACCTATGCATGTTCAGTGCTCAGTTACTCTTTCGGTATACTTAACTGGTGCAAGACAGACATTGAGAAATTACAACGAAAAGTTCGAGTTTTACTAACAAAATCTCAAGATCACCATCCAGAGAGCTCTGTTGAACGTACAACTTTACCACGATATGAAGGAGGAAGAGGATTGGCAGATCTAAGCAAACTATTAGATCAACAAATTTCTATTTTGCGTAGTCATTTCCAGAAACTCGCAGAATTTTCTGATCTACACAGAGTCATGTGCCAGGTTAATGACTCAACACCACTGGGACTGACAGCACAATACGTCCAATTACACCACCAGACCACTGATCAGAAACTGCTGAAATGGAAAGAAAAGCCCTTTCATGGAAGACATATAAATGACGTCAACCAAGATTATGTCGACAGTGCAGCGTCGAACTACTGGTTAATCTCTGGTCATATGTTTCCTGAAACACAAGGCTTTATATTGGCAATCCAAGATCAAGTAATCCCAACTAAGAACTATCTAAAGTACATCGTTAAAGACCCTTCTGTTAACAACGACAAATGCAGGTACGGTTGCCAAACATCTGAGTCTATCTAGCATATCACAGGAGGTTGTCAAGCGTTCGCTGCAACTGAATATACAGAACGACACGATGCTGTGGCTAAAATACTGCACCAGGAACTAGCACTGAAACTTGAACTATCACAGTCGGTAAGATTACCATACTATAAATATAAACCAGAATCTGTTTTAGAAAATAACAACTACAAGCTGTACTGGGACCGCACGATACTGACTGATCGGACTGTTGCTCACAATAGACCAGATATAGTTTTGGTAGATAAAGTCGCTCGGAAAACAACTTTAATTGACATAGCAATTCCTAACAACAATAATATAAATGTCAAGCAGGCTGAGAAAATAACTAAATATAGAGATTTGGAATTTCAAATAAAGACTCAGTGGGACATGAACAACACACGTACTGTACCAATTGTTATGTCAACGACAGGAATAGTCCCAAAACATCTATTAAACAATTTAAAATACCTAGGCCTGGACGAACATCTCTACAAACAAATGCAAAAATCCGTCCTTTTAGGGACAGCCCGGACGGTCAGGAAATTCATGGGAAACTGCCGCCACGACTCCAACCACAGGCCTGAAAACCTGGCAAGGGCTCCCACAGAGCTAAACCCTTTTGATATTTAGTGAATTTTCCCCTAAATGCACTCTTAGCGTGCCTTAGAGGGAGTGTGATGCCATACATTGTATGGTCAAGTCGATAAGATGCTTGGAAACATATATGCTCTTCAAAGCACATAGAAATAAGGATATTAGCTGGCACTGGAAATAAAAAAAGATATCGTGATGTCAATAAATTGTTTGAGAAAGTGGGTGAAAAATTGTGTTTAGCGCTTCCAGCTTTTCACGTCTTAACAGATTGTGATTATAATCCTGCTTTCTACAGAAAAGGAAAAAAAATCTGAAAAGTTGGAAGAAATCTATTTCACAGGTTTGGAGCAATTCGTTTGTCGAATATATGGATATAATGCAATCAATGACATTAATTTGGTACGTGTAGCTACGTTTATGAAGACATAAAATCGGTGAGAGAGGCGAAATCTTCAAAATTGATCAAACATTCGAAGGATCCATGCTACTTCCTTGTAAGTCTGAAATACAATAACATTTTCTGCGAACTTCGTACATAGCTCAAGGTCATCTGATTATGGATGGGAAGAACAAGACGATAAATATATTTTTAAGTGGTTTGAAGGCGAACAGTTGCCAAAAACAGACAGTTTTACGAATGAGAGCGAAAAAATAACAGATATATAATAAATAGTTTCACTTCAACTTTCTAATAAATTTTCTTTTATTAATTTTTATTTTGTATTTTTTACAGATACTTCGAATGACAAAAACGAAAACGATAATGAATGACAAACAGGATTCTGAGTAACATCCAAATATTCAAGATGATTCCGACAACAGTTCAGAGGAAGGGGATTTCGATTATGAAAATGATTCCAATAACGAATATGAATAAATCAAGAAATTACCAATAATATATTATACTATGAAAAAAATATAGATAATTTATATCAATTATAGTAAAAGATATTTTTCTCACTGTTCAAATTTATATTTTGATAAATACTAAAATTATAAAATACTATGGTTCAATTTATTTATAATATTATTATACAGTATGTAATACTATTTTACTCCTACATCCTCTTTCAGTCATTTTTTTTGCTCCAGTAATGTGATATTAGCAGGCGTGGAAATGAGTACCCCATCAGTTTCTGGTAAAAGAAAGAGAAAACCATTTGTTAGGTGACGGGACAAGATGAAAAAATGTGTTAGATGCGTCATCAAATACGCCGCGTGTGCCAACACGCGCTAAACACTACGCTACAATTTGAACGCCCACTAACACTATTTTTGGATTGTACACTATTGTATAAATAATTTTCAGCTTTGCTAACATACTCCGAATTTTTATGTTTTTCCTACACTTTCACGCAACCGCTAACAAGTTTTTCCACTTGCCCCATGTAGCTGACATTTTTACGAAAGAAATATTATAAATAAATAACCTGCAGATTTTCAGCTTTGCTAAAATGACAGAAAAACTCTCTATCCTAAGCCACGCTTTTGGACCATCTGACAACCCAGTCATTGATAACCTATGTATCAAAAATCTATAGTAGAAAAATCAGCTTTGCGAAAATGCTTCGGTAAAATAGGATGCTACCTCCCGTACTAAAAATGATATTTTCTGAAATGAAAATACAATTTTCTTGAGAGACAGGCATTTCAATAAATATTCTTTTTACAAGTCAAAAGAAAAAATAGACATAAATTATCAGCCATATCGTATAATACAGAAACGTTCCCAATTTCCTACTCGTATATACACAAAACATTACCCAGTGAGACGTTAATACTATAAGAAAATTACAAATAAGCGTATATATATCGACGATTTACTTGATATTTTTGCCCTCCGCGTTCTCCCAATAATTCAGGTTGCATTAAAACCGGCGGAACGTAAAGCAACGGATTTGGCATTTACCAAATAATTTTGTATAGTTATCCGATATTATTTATAGTGTTTTGTAACAATTTAATCTCCGGTATAATGCCGTTCGGGCAAATCTCAAAATAACGTAATAACATTCCGTAATGGGGGAACGTAAATTTAACTCGAAGGTATTGGATTTAAATTGGTTGTTTGATATATTTTAAACGCCACGAAGATTAAACGCGAATCTGTATTTGCTGCATATCGACTATACGAGGTGAACTCAAGTAGAAAACATCTGCCAAAGTTTTTGATAAAATTCAGTCAACAAACTAAACCAAACCATATTTTTAAACAACATTTAACATAACTTCATTTATCAGTTCGATAATAGTTCGTAGGGGACAGTTGAAGTGATTTTAAAAGCATATTCGTAGAAGTGAAGTATTTATTTGAGCAATTTATATACACATCATAATTGTGTCAATATGTTGTAGAGAATCAGAAAACCTTCACACCCGATTGGAGCCATTTTGACCGATAAAAACTTGACTGTTTCAGAAACTGTGTTGAAATAAAGACTAGATCATTAGGTTAGGGTAGGTGGCAAGGTAAACACGATTTCTGCTGTGCTGGCGGTGGTTATGTGCGTTAGGCAACATATGAAACGTTGGACACAGCCTAAGTCTTCCGTAAAGTGATGGTTTAAGACGTTTTGTTTACATGTACCGAAAATGGATAAAGTGGGATAAGTTTATTTAAATAATTTAGAAAGACAATTTGTGAAATGCACCGTATTAAACAGGATTATCCGAAGGGCAAATATTAAACATATTTTAACAGTTCATATAAGGCACTTCAATCTTGGCGTTTCGTTACAATGCCATTAAACTGGTTAAAATGGTAATTAGTACTAAAGTAACCGCGCGCATATACGATAAAAGGTTTGCTGAGGAATGACAGCTGTATTCAAGCCATCTGAGGAAAGCAAGAACCGCTCAGTTAATGCTAAACTCTTATATATTCATTTTAATTTACAAAGCCTATAACAGCTGCTTGAGTCTAAGGTCTGACGCGGATGTAATACTCCTTTTAAATTTTATATCTGCTTTCTGATGCTTATTTATGACACCTTCTAATCTCGTTTTACGGGTTTTTTTGGTTAAGTAACACCAAACTTAAAAAAATTCAGCAGTCATTTGAAACTGAACGAAGCGAAAGCTTCTCACGAAATATATTTCCGTTCTCTTGTTATCTCACTGCCTGTGTTTCTCTTTCTTTCTCTAACGTGTAATTTAGTTCTTAAATAAAATGTATCTTCAAAGGAACATAAGACGTGTAAGTCAATATAAATTTTTAAATACAAAATTTTTCGGATACAGTTGAAATAGTTAATAATAAAGCAGTTACAATTATATATCAATCAGTGTGTAATCCAACAAATGGTTAATGATAAAAACTTTATTTGCTTCTTCTTATTCATTTAAAACATAACTTTGGATTCTGCTGTCTTGCTTATTTAAAATCATGGCACCTTCGTATTCACAATAATAACCACGAATAGTTGTCATCAGAAAAAGTGTCTTTTATAAACACAAATGCTGCTCCTTAAAAATTGTTAGTAAATATTAATTTATTACCTAGACGTTACCCGCGGTTTCACCCGCGTATGAAGTGTAGAATTCTTTGCAAAAAGAAATAGCTTATGCAATATATGGGCTATCCAATATAACAATTTTTCAAACTTTGTTGAACCACCTATTATAACTATCCCGAATATATTTCACACAAACAGCAAGTGCTTGTGGGTCACATTATATAACAATTTTATTCAACATTTTTTGGAACCACCTTGTATATCTGTAACTCTGTTTGACCCTATAGTGTCCTGTATATCATCTAAATGCTGCTGTTTATTTGTTACCCAATATAACATTTTTTAATTACCTAACTATAGTTCTACTCCACCCTATACGCTATATAAGAATTATTTTTGATAATTTTTGAGCCACTTCCTAAATTATAATTTAAACCGGTCTTTATATGTAACTTTTTCTAACATTGGGTTAAACACAATATATAAATATAATTTTGCTTCGCACCATATTGAAGGTATTTAATACAAGATGCAACTGTTCATGGTTTACCTTATAAAACAATTTTTTTAACATTATTTAATCCACCCTGCAAGATTATAATTCTACTAAGCCTCCAATCTCAACCACCTTAAATATACAACTACTTATGGGCCACCCAATAGAATATTTATTGTACCACTCGTATAACCAAATTCACCAATTCCCTAAATATTTCACCCAAAACGCAACTGTTGATGGCCACCCCTTTATAACAATTTTATTCAATATTTTTTGAGAACTGCCTTTTCTAGTTTTAACGTCCATCTATATTTAAACTATCTTGTATATACTGCTGTCAATTAGTCACCCATTATAACTTATTTGTCTATCAGTTTTTGAACCTTCCGGTATAACCATAATTTTATTCTACAAATTATTTCAACTACTGTATGTATCTGCTTAGGGGCCTCCAAATGTAACATTTTGATAACACTTAACTATGACTCTGATCCACTCCAAATTTCAACTATATTATCTATGCAACTGCTTATGGACTACGCTAAATAACCAATTTTGAGATATTTTTTAACCATCTTGGAAAATATAATTTGTCTCCATATTATATGTCAACCACCCCTTAGATACAACTTTTTCTATCATTTTAATCACACTGTATAACTATAATTTTACTTCGCCTTATGTTTCAGATATTGCATTTATGCAACAGCTCATGTTGTATCTTGAAAAAAATGTAGACAATTTTTTATCCACACTGTTTATCTATAGTTCTACTCCACCCTCTATTTCAACCACTTTGTATGTGCAACTACTTATCGGCCAGCCAGTTTGACATTTGTTGTAACACCTTGTATAAAAATAAATCCATCAATTCCCAATAAATTTCACCAAAACCCCAACTGCTTATGGGGCACCCTATGTAACAAGTTTTAAATATTAAACTACTTAACTTTACTACGTAATTCCATAATTTTTCTTCATTTTTGTTGAAGTACAGTTTAAAATATAATTTCTCTATACACTTCATTTAACCCATCCTTCATTTGCAACTTTTTGCATAATGTTAATCACACTGTGTAACGATAACTTGACTTCGCCCCATATTTTAGGTACTCCATATTTGTACCTTGCTTATGGT